>JAZHRO010000014.1:36617500-37863750 GCA_037157565.1 Thalassia testudinum
GCAGCACCCCCTCCGCGCTCACTGCGGCCGTCACCGCCGCAGCAACCCCGTGCCCGCTCTCGCGCACGCTCACTGGAAGAAGAAGAGGAAAGGGGTGGAGGCGACGGAAACGAGGGGAGGCGTGGTCTTTTTAAGGCCGCGCGAGGAGGAGAGAGAGCACGGCAGCGGCGTCTGCAGACGCAGAGAGAAGAATAAGCGAATATGCGGTCTGCGCACTCAGGCGCGCAGACGACCCGCGCGTGTCGAAAATAACTGATTTCCAGACGTCTGGTCAGACATCTGGATGTGATCCCAGATGTCTGGTCCGACGTCTGGGCCACCTCCCAGACGTCTGGGGCACACGTTCGTAACAATATAACAAACTCAAAGGAAGTTTCATCCCCGAAACTTGCGCCAACTAGGGTGCGGGAAAAGATGTCCAACTAACCACAACAAACTCAAAGAGGACCGAAGCCGGTCTGAAAAGACGTACCCGCGAAAAGCTCCGGGTACCGCTCCCGCATTGCCGCCTCAGGCTCCCAAGTAGCCTCCTCGTACCGCTGGCTCCTCCACAAAACCTTTACCAGGGGTACTTGCTTTCGTCTCAAACTGCGGACGGCTCGGTCTAGGATCTGCACTGGCCGCTCGGGGTAGGTCAGGTTGTCTCCCACCTCGACGCTCTCGTGACTCAGTACGTGACTGGGATCGGCTACGTACTTCTTGAGGTTGGACACGTGGAACACGTCGTGCACAGCAGAAAGCTGCAGGGGAAGGGCAAGTCTGTAAGCAACGGGTCCAACCCGCTCCAGGACCTCAAAGGGCCCCACGAACCTCGGCGCGAGCTTCCCTCTCACCCCAAACCGCTGTAGGCCCTTCATGGGTGAAACACGAAGGAAGACGTGGTCCCCAACCACAAATTGCACCTCTCTGCGTCTCCGATCCGCGTAGCTCTTCTGTCTGCTCCTGACAGTGCGGAGTCATCTGTGGATCTACTCGACTACCTCCTGACTCTGTCGGATCAACCTGGGGCCAACCTCCCACTTGGTCCCCACCTCAACCCAACTCAAGGGTGCCGTACACTTCCGTCCGTACAGAGCCTCGTAGGGGCCATGCCGATGCTCGAGTGATAACTGTTGTTGTAAGCAAATTCTACCAAGGGCAGGTGCTCCTCCCAAGAGCCCCTCCAGTCCAGTACATAGGCACGCAAAAGGTCCTCAAGTGTTTGTATCGTGCGCTCAGACTGTCCGTCCGTCTGGGGGTGGTAAGCCGTGCTAAACCTCAACCTCGTCCCCAAGGCCTGCTGAAACTCAGCCCAAAACTGGGACGTAAAGCGGGTATCCCAGTCGGATATGATCTCTCGCGGAACTCCGTGTAGTCGTATCACATCACCGATATACCTCTCTGCCAACTGTGCTGGTCCCAAAGGGACTCGGATCGGCAAGAATCGCGCTGTCTTCGTCAGTCTATCCACTATTACCCAGACTGCGTTGTGTCCCCGCTGGGTAACAGGTAAGCCCACCACCAAGTCCATGGTGATGCTCTCCCACTTCCACTCTGGCACTGGAAGCGGCTGGAGTGGCCCTGCAGGCCTCTGATGCTCGGCTTTCACCTGCTGGCACACTAAGCACTGCTGCACGAACTCACCCACATCCCGCTTCATCCGTCTCCACCAAAACTCGCGTCTCAAGTTGTGGTACAATTTCGTGTTTCCGGGATGTATGGTGAATCTGGAACCGTGTGCCTTAGTTAGGAGCTCTCTCAACAGCTCCTCGTCTCTGGGAACGCACAACCGTCCCCTCAAGCGTAGCACCTGGTCTGTGAAAGAGAAATCCCCTGGGTCTCCTGACAGTACTCTGTCGCGCAAAGACTGCAAGTACGGATCGGCCATCTATCCTGTGATGATGCGGTCTATCAGCTCTGGCCTAGTCTGCCGTGTCACCGTCATTACCCGACAGTACCCTCGTAACTCTAGAGGTCGCCAACAGCCCACCTCCTCCAAAAGGCTCCAACTCTGTAACTGTAGACTGGCCAAGCGTGCGGGCGCCTTACGGCTCAAGGCGTCAGCCACCACATTGGCCTTTCCCGGGTGGTAGGAGATGCTGCAGTCGTAGTCCTTCAGGAGCTCCAACCAACGTCTCTGTCTCATGTTGAGCTCCTTCTGATCAAAAAGGTATCTGAGGCTCTTGTGATCTGTGAAAATCTCGAAGGTCTCACCGTACAAGTAGTGCCTCCAAGTCTTTAGCGCGAAGACAACAGCTGCCAACTCTAGGTCGTGGGTAGGGTAGGTATGCTCATGGGGCTTCAGTTGCCGCGAAGCGTAAGCGACAACGTGACCCCTCTGCATGAGCACACCTCCTAACCCTTGTAAGGAGGCGTTCGCGTACACAACGAACCCGCTACTACTGTCAGGGATGGTGAGCACAGGAGTCGAGGTCAACCTCTCCTTCAGCTCCAGAAAACACGCCTCACAGGCATCTGTCCAAGCGAAAGGCACGTCCTTCCTGGTCAACTGTGTCATAGGACGCGCAATCTGTGAAAATCCTTTGATGAAACGTCTGTAGTAGCCTGCCAGTCTTAGGAAACTGCGAATCTCAGTGACTGAACGTGGTCTCTCCCACCTGAGCACTGCCTCGACCTTGGCTGGGTCCACCGCCAAGCCGTCTCCAGAGATCACATGACCCAAGAAGGTCACCTCCCTCAACCAGAACTCGCACTTGCTGTATTTGGCGTACAGCCTGCATCGTCTCAGAGTGTCCAGAACCATCCGCAAGTGCTGTCCGTGCTGCGTCCGATCTCTAGAATAGATGAGTACATCATCTATGAAAACCACCACGAAGTGGTCCAAGTACGATCTAAACACCCGGTTCATCAGGTCCATGAAAGCAGCGGGGGCAGTGGTCAGCCCAAACGGCATGACCAAAAACTTGTAGTGTCCGTACCGGGTGCGGAAAGCTGCCTTGGAGACGTTGGTCTCCCTGATCCTCAACTGGTGGTATCCCGACCTCAAGTTGATCTTGGAAAACACCGTGGCACCCCGCAACTGGTCAAACAAGTCGTAGATCCTCGGCAGTGGATATTTATTTTTGATGGTGACCCTATTCAGCTGTCGGTAGTCCACACAAAGGCGTAAGGTCCCATCCTTCTTCTTTACAAATAGTACCGGGGCCCCCCAGAGAGACGCACTGGGCCTCACGAAACCTTTCTCAAAAAGGTCCTGTAATTGAGACTTGAGCTCTCGTAGCTCAAGCGGTGCCTTCCTGTATGGCGCGGTGGAGATGAGGCTGGTCCCTGGTACTAGTGAGATCTCACGCTCGGGCGGTAGTCTTGGTAACTCGTCTGGAAACACGTCAGGGTACTCTCTAACCACCGGGATGCTCTGGAAGTCTGCCACAGGGCTGGGCTCTGCCACCACACAAGCTAGGAAGCCCTCACACCCCTGGCTCAAAAGTCTTGCCGCCCGAAGTGCCGAAATGCACCTGAAACCTCCGTCCACTGGCTGTCCGTGAAACTCGAAAGAAGGCAACTCCGGAATGGAGAAGACGATCTTCCTCTCAAAACAGTCCACCAAGGCGTGGTAAGCGGACAACCAATCCATCCCCAGAATCACTCCAAAGTCCTCCATCTGTATCATAATCAGGTCAGCTGGTAGGCTATGTTCCCCGACGCTGACCTCGCAATCCGTGTACACCTCCTCAGCTACAAGCAGCTGACCACTCGGACCTCTGATTACGAACGGATTTTCTAGTAGTGTATAATCTTGGTCCAGACTAACTGCGAAACTGGCTGCGACAAACGAGTGCGTAGCGCCGGAATCGAAAAGCGTGTAAAGAAGTCTGCCAGAAACTGAAACCATACCTGCTACCACCGATCCCGAAGCTCTGGCGTCCCTGTGCGTTAGGGTGTTGATACGCCCCTCAGCTCTAGGTGCGGACGAAGTAGCCACACTCTGCGTCGGACGGGTAGGTGCTGGCCGATACCCTCCTCACGCCTGGGAACCGCGGCCTCCTGCGCGCCCTCCAGTGCTCTACGTGGGGAGTATCTGCTGACCTCCTGCCCTAGATGGGCAGTCCCTCCTGATGTGGCCCGGCTGGCCACACTGGTAGCAGAGGGGAACCCGACTCCCGCCCTCAGTGGGTCCCTGCTGTCGGCTAGGCGGGGGTCCGATGCTGGCGAATGGCCCCTGTCGAGGGCCCCCAAAGGCCACTGATGGCCCTGCACAACGTGACGGCTCTCCTGTGGACGCCACGTGTCTCCGTTCTCGTCGGCCCTGTGAAAAGTCTGGCTGGAAGGGCCTCTTCCGCCTGCCGTCAGTGTCTCGCGCGGACGGGTTGGTCTCCTCGTAAGTCATAGCTGCCTCTACCTCCCTCGAAAACGTAGGCAGCTTCAGGGGTTTGACATACCCCCGGATCGCAGGCCGGAGCCCCTCGGTGAACCTCCAAAGGCGCTCCTCCTCAGTGGCTACCGCTGTCGCTGCAAAGCGGGACAGCTCCAAGAAACGCGTGCTGTACGCGCTCACAGTCATCGTCCCTTGGCGGAGAGTGTGGAACTCTCGCCTACTCTGGTCCTGCCACGTCTGGGGAAAGTACTGCTCGCAGAAGAGGGTGACGAACTGGTCCCACGTCGGCTCGTCCCTCTCCTGTCCCCGGAACGCCCTCCACCACCGGTGTGCCGCACTCTCCAGCTGGTACGTGGAAAAGGCCACACGGCACTCCACCGGGGGGCGAAGGGTGTCGAAGATCTTCTCCAGCTGCTCAAGCCAGTCCTCTGCCTCGGTCGGGTCCTCATCCCCCTTGAAGGAGGGGGGCTTCAGCTTCCGGAACTGTCCGAAAAGCTCGAAGTGGCGCTCTAGGGGAGGTGCTGGTGCACCTCCAGGCGAAGGTGCCTCGTGTACAGAAGTGTCGGAGGAAGGTGGGGGCGGCAGCGGCCCATCCCCTCCCTCGTGTCCAACGTCGTGTCCGTCGCGTGGTCCCACAGAGGACTCCCCCTCTGCAGCCCCAGGAGGAGGTGCTCGGGGCGGTGGGTGGAGCTCCTCTCGTGCAATGTCTCGTATCAGTCTGGCAAGGTCCTGGGCTTGGACGCCCGGGAGTAGTGGCTGGTCCACTGGGGTGTCGGCAACGGCACGCCCACCTCGCCGACCTCATCCTCGGCCGCGCCCGCGGCCAGCCTCACCAGTCTCGTTACGAGGCATCTCCTGTAAGGAGACGCGAAACAAAACGGAACACGTCACTACGGAACGATACCGAATGGAAACGTCTAAGAACTCATGTCAAGAGATATGTTGTGGTGGCTACTCTAGTTATAGACATGTGAATTGGTTATTTTCCAGTCAGTTGATTCACTTCTCGGGACGACCTTACTCTGATACCATCTTGTAACGACCCAGTTCCCGAGTCCCTACGAGACACGAGAACCGGACCGACTCAACTAATCCCAAGACCTAGTCGTCCAACGAGGAAGTAACCAAAAGAGCAGTAAAATAAACCACATTCAGCATGAATATAACTAATAGTAAGAAAGTACAGCAGTAAGGAAAGAAACTACCACAGTATATACAACCACAACAGTAGAATAACATTCATCATATAATTTGAACTGCAGGTAAAGAAAAGTAAAACGGAAACAAGAACTACTCACTATAACGTAACAAAAGAGGTACAAGAGACAGTGGTAACTCTACTGGACCCTACTCGGCCCAACGTCCTCTGCAGCCACTGACCTTGGCTGCTCAACACCTGATCCTGAAAAAGGTAACGAGTGTAACACGTCAGCAAAACGCTGAGTAGAGTGACAACTAAAACTAAAGACAGCAGTAGAGTGTACAGTAGCTGTTATGTTCCATTACTTTCTTTATTCACATCTTTCAATTGTCTCACTATTTCATTTATTCCTCAGATCTTTTTCTTGATCTCGAATGTTCCTCGTGGGAACGATCTTGATTGCAGTCTTTTCCAAAAAGTAGAAGTAGCACGTGGTGCTCTCCTGGCCGGGAGAGTCCCCCGTGGTGATCCTACCCTCAGTCAACCACCCCAAGGTCACTGACAGACGTAACGGTGACTACGGCACGCACGATAAACGCACAGGTAGCTAACCCGTACTGGCACGCGGTCAGTCGTTTCCGTTAACGGGTGCGCCCAAAGCACAGCACGGAACCAGTCCAGGGCAGAGCCCTCTTAGTAACAGGGGTCCAACCCATCCACAGTAACCAAACCGGGGCCTTGCCCCTCCACAGTCCGCGCACCCTTGCCTGACTACCCTGGTTTGCCCCAGTGGGCCTAAACAAGTCAGTGTAGGAGGCTAGCAGAACCCCGGGGCCTGTGGGGTAGCTAGTACCTCCCTACACTAGTAGCTCTCCTCGGTACTACGTATGGGAGGGCCAGCAAGTCGGTACAGAGTGGCCAGTCTTAACCCCGGGTCCCTGGGGCGGCTGGCTTCGCTCTGTACTAAACAGGTACAGGTACTTCCCTTGGTACTACGTATCCAAGAGACAGTACACAACTACATCTCAGTTCCATTCCTTTCTCTTTCCAGGAGTTCCACTCCTAATTCCCCCGTAGGGTTCCATCCTTTTTACTCAAACATCCAGGTTTCACTTTCCAGTTTCACATTCTTACAATCCATGTTCTCAACACGTTATTTATTCACAACAGGCAGCTGTTAATTCAAATTACAGGTAGCTTTATATCTCTTTCCATTTTCCAAGACTGCAGTATTATACATTCCACTAGTTTTCCCATCCTAGGATTCATGCCATATCCTAGGATCTATCATACAATCTAGTTTTCCAGCCCTAGGATTCATGCAACACCTAGGAGCTATCATTCCATCTATTTCTCATTCCTTGGATTCATGCAATGTCCTAGGTTCTATTTATGGTTTCATAATTTAACAGATTTTATTAATAACTTAAAGCCACTCTACCAGGTACAACGGGAGTAATGGGGGCGTGGTCGGGAATCCCGCGTGCCTCCGCGACCCCCGAGACTGCAACGGAATGGGGTCCTATCACAAGGATCAAACACAAGGAGTGTCTCAAAACAGTGTATAGCTACTGTAGACGGGTAGAGGATTTAATTCCGGAAAGAACGCAACTCGAAATGCGGAAAACGAAACCCGAACGGGCCCTCAACGGGTCGAAAACAACGACACTGTGGATCAGAGAATTACCTTGTTCTGCGTGGTTTCTCAGATGTCCAGAAGCCTGCGGGGACATCTGGCCTAGTTTCCAGTCGTCTGATGGTCACCCTGGACGTCTGGAGGTCACTCCCACCGTCTGGTACTACAGCCAGACGTCTGATTCGTGTTGGATGGCGAATCACCGAGCCTGCGCACACCCATCTCCCTCCCTCAGTACGGTCAGTCGACAAGAAGGAAGAAGAAGACGGAAAACTCACCTTTTAGACATCTGGAAAGTCTTCCAGACGTTGACCTCGCCGTTTGGCTATCAGCACAGACTTTTGATTCTAGAAATTTTTCCAGAACCAGGGCGCGACTCGCCCTCCACTCGTGACACCGTGCGTGTCGCACCTCGTGCGCCTGCTGCTCGAGCTGCAGCAGGCCTCCCGCGTCGTTCCGCGCCGGCTGCGCTCCCCGCCGGCCGACCCTGGTAGCCCCGGCGAGCTCGCCCTCACGGCTGAGCGCCGCACTCGCACGCAGCACTCCCTCCGCGCTCGCTGCGGCCGTCGCCGCCGCAGCAACCCCATGCCCGCTCTCGCGCTCGCTCACTAGAAGAAGAAGAGGAAAGGGGTGGAGGCGACGGAAATGAGGGGAGGCGTGGTCTTTTTAAGGCCGCGCGAGGAGGAGAGAGAGAGAGCACAGCAACGGCGTCTGCAGTCGCAGAGAGAAGAATAAGCGAATATGCGGTCTGCGGCTCAGGCGCACAGACAACCCGCGCGTGTCGAAAATAACTGATTTCCAGTCGTCTGGAAACGATCCCAGACGTCTGGTCAGACGTCTGGATGTGATCCTAGACGTTTGGTCCGATGTCTGGGGCACGCGTTCGCAACAGCGTGGCTCTTCAAGGAGAAGAGAGGCTGCGTATGGAAGGGAGAGGGGAGAAGACGGCCTGGCGGAAGCTGCTGTGTGTGTTGTTTGTGTGGACCAGGCTCCCCTCAAAGAAGAAAGCCGTGCCCTTTTTAAAGAGGAAGAAGATAAGCACAGCCATGCCCTGGCTGTGCATACGGCTGTAGGGAGTGCTTGCTGCAGAGAATGGCGCGAGGAAGGTCCAGCCATGCCATGCAGTCGTAGAGAAGAAAGTCAAATAAAAATAAAAATAAAGATGGTGAATTTGCAAGGCGACACTTGAGGAAAACGTAAATTTCAAGGCCATTTTATTCACTCTCCTCCCCTCTCAAATAAATGCATGCATGCGTTTATTTTCACAAATGCGACTTTGGCCACCTAATCTACACTGGCAATGCTTGGAAATAACACAAGATGGCACAATTGTTGGTGTATTTTTGCTGTGCAAGCATACCCCCATGCCTATCTTTTGCTAGTCCCTAGCAAAACATTTTTTTGTATTGCATATAGAAATGATCTTCAGCTGAGATTTTCTCCTGAGGCGACATAGGTGTGTTTATTGTTGGATATTGTGAGAACCAATTGCAAAGAAGACTACCAGTACTTTAAGTCTCACATGACATAGACCATCTCTCGACTAACCTGGGCTCTTGATATTTAAACCTTAAGTACGATTTCCAGGACTCGGAGGTTTTTGCCGTACTCGAGAGCTCAAGAGATTATGGCTTGCGCATAGTGAAGGATCAAGACTGACCAGATGAACATTAAGATTCAAGCCCAGGGTTTCACAAATTTTTAACTACAGGTTGGTCCCAGTTTCAGCTCGTGTCTTCGGATTTACTCATAAAAAGATGACGGAAAACTCTACTCCCATTTTCTGACATTTGTGGCTCAAAGAAAACAGGGTATTTGTAACTTGCCCTGAAGAATTTTTGTAGGGGGAAGACTTTACTGACATTTGCAAGATATACTGACTTATTTGCATCTTTTTTTTTTTTTTTTTGAAACATGTGTCAGTATATCTCTTACAACTTTATTTGGAGGAGCACACTTTTCTTTTGGTGGGAGAGTTCCTTTTTGGTGGAAAGAGTCTTTCCTAAACACAAGACTAAAGCCTAGGATAAAAAGTCTACCTGCGCGCACAGGTAAGGACTCCACCTTCCTTAATGAACACTAGGGTTGGATCTTATATTCACCTGGTCTTTCTTGATATGTGTAGTGTGAACCAAGATTACTTAGGCTCTCGAGTAGGAGCAAACCAATGGATCCTGTATTGGTGTCTAAGGTACAAGAATACGTCCTTAGTTAAGAGAGATTCTGACCTATCTTGTCAATGCTCAAGTGAATTAAGTCGAACCTAAGCGAATCAAGCTTCTGTGGCCTAGAAAGTCTTTAAAACAGTGGTTGAATATCCATAAACACTTATTGTATTTTTGTTTCAGCCTTCAGATCATTACTAAACACCATTATATATATATATAGATGGAAACTGTATGATACCATAAAATACCCAGATCCTATGGATGCCCATCCACCCCCCCATGCCAAACGATGCTATGTCCTCATATGCATGTAGGGTAGGGTAGAGAAAGGACGAAAGATCAGGTAACGAGAGCTGAGGTGTAGGGTATACAACAGGGTGGTAGGGTGGGTGGATGGTGGGTGGTGAAGTGAAAAGTGAAGTGATCGTGACAGTGGCGTGCAAAGTGATGGTGGATGGTGAGTGTTGTTGGGGTGCCTCCCAACGAGCGCTGAATTTAACGTCCCCAGCTGGACTCAAAATGAGGCACAACATTAGTTACCCTCTAGCAGGGCAACAGATTCTCCAATGGGGGCAGGTTCATGAGTAAGATAGGGTTTGAAACGTTGCTCCTTGACAGTAAATTTATGCCCAGATTTGGGATCTTCAATTTCAACGGCCCCATTGGGAAATGGTCTCGAGACCAGGAAAGGACCAGTCCATTTGGACTTCAATTTCCGAGGAAAGAATTTGAGCCAGACATTGTAGAGCCAAACTTGCTGAGATGGCTCAAATTCTTTCCGCCGAATACGGCTGTCGTGAAAAGCCTTAGTGCGTTGCTTGAAAGTTAAGGTAGAATCGTAGGCTTCATGACGGAGCTCTTCCAACTCCTAGAGTTGGAGTTTCCTTTCTCGACCACACAGGTCTGGGTCGAGGTTACATTGGTGAACCGCCCAATAAGCGTGGTGTTCCAACCCCACGGGCAAATGACAAGGCTTCCCGTAAACGATTCTATAAGGAGACATACCAAGGGGAACCTTGAAGGTGGTCCGATACGCCCAAAGTGCGTCAATCAGCTTGTCGGACCAATTCTTACGGTCAGGCCGAACCGTCTTCTGGAGAATTTGCTTGATTTGCCGGTTCGACACCTCTGCCTGGCCGTTCGTCTGAGGATGATACGGGGATACGATACGATGGTGGACTCTGTATTTCCTTAGAAGTGCTCGAAAAGAAGCATGGGTAAAGTGGCTTCCTCCATTAGAGATAATGGCTCGAGGGATCCCAAAGCGCGCAAAGATGTGGTCTTTGACAAATCGAGTGGATATAACATGGTCAGCACGGCATGTGGGAATAGTCGATCCATTTCGAATCATAATCAACAGCCACGAGAATGAATTCGAAGCTGTTGGAAGGAGGAAAGGGACCCATGAAATCAATTCCCCAAATGTCGAAGATTTATGTAACTAGGATGGGCTGCAAGGGCATCATGTCACGTCGTGACATTGACCCTAACGATTGGCACCTAGTGCAATGTTTGGCATACCTGTGTGCATCCTAGTGAAGGGAGGGCCAAAAGAAACTGCACTGCAACACCTTGGCTGCAGTTTTCCTCCCAGAGAAATGGCCTCCGCAGGCCTGATCGTGGCAGAAGGATAGCACACTGGAGAATTTGCTGTCAGTTACACAGCGACGGATGATTTGATCAGCACCTATTCGAAAAAGAAGTGGATTATCCCAGAAATAATACTTTGCTTCTACCATGAGACGCTCGCGCTGGTTTTTAGGCCAGCCACGTGGAAGGGATCCAGAAGCAAGGTAATTGGAAATGTCGGCATACCACGGTCCACTTGCCACATTAATTGCCAATAGGTGCTCATCAGGAAAAATCTCATTAATCGGCAGAGTAAGTCCAATATGGTCAGGGTCCAGTTTGGAAAGATGATCAACCACCACATTCTAGCTCCAGCCTTATCGCGGATCTCAATGTCAAATTCTTGGAGCAGAAGGATCCAACGAATCAGTCTAGGCTTGGCATCCTTCTTATGCATGAGATGGCGAATGGCTGCGTGATCAGTGAAAAGAATAACATGTGAGCCCAAAAGGTAAGAGCGGAATTTCTCCAGCTCAAAGACGACCGCCAGTAGTTCTTTTTCAGTGGTAGTATAATTACGCTGGGCCTTGTCCAACGTCTTACTGGCGTAGTACACCACGAAGGGTGTCTATCGTGTCTTTGTCCCAAGATGGCTTCGACTGCAAGGTCGGAAGTGTCACACATGAGTTCAAAGTTGAGGGACCAATCAGGTGGCTGGAGAACAGGGGCCTTGGTGACAGCATTACGCAGCTGCGTGAATGCTCGTATGCAATCGGGGCCCATGTCGAAGGGTACATCGGTCGATAGGAGATGAGTTAAAGGTCGAGAAATCTTGGAGAAATCTTTGATAAATCTCCTATAGAAACCGACGTGTCCTAGGAAGGAGCGGATTTGTTTGACAGAGCTATGCATAAGTAAATCAGCAATTACATCAAGCTTAGCTCTATTAACCTCGATACCCCTATCGGAGATGATATGTCCGAGAACAATTCCCTCGTGTACCATAAAATGACTTTTTTCCCAGGAAAGCACGAGGTTTACATTAATACATCTCCTAAGGAGACGGGTCAGGTTGGCAAGACAGTCATCGAAAGATGGTCCAAAGACCGAGAAGTCATCCATGAAGACCTCGAGAAAGTCACCCACCATGTCATGGAATATCGCCAGCATACATCTCTGGAAAGTTGCTGGCGCGTTGCAAAGTCCGAATGGCATCCTTCTAAATGTAAAGGTGCCGAAGGGGCAGGTAAAGGTGGTTTTCTCTTGGTCCCGGGGGTCAATTGCCACCTGGTTATATCCTAAGAAATCCATCCAGGAAATAGAAAAATTTATTTCCCGCTAACCGCTCTAGGATTTGGTTAATGAAAGGTAGCGGAAAGTGATCTTTTTTAGTTGCAGCATTGAGTTTCCTATAATCTACACACACTCTCTAAGATGTAGGAGTGCATGTAGGGATGGATTCGCCCCTGTCATTGACATGGATGGTGAGTCCTCCCTTTTTGGGCACGACGTGAATCGGACTCACCCAGAGGTTATCGCTGATCGGGTAGATTATACCCGCATCCAGCCACTTAATAATTTCCTTGTTAACGACCTCTCGCATGTTAGGGTTGAGATGTCGCTGCATCTCACGGGAAGGTCGAGCCTCCTCCTCTGTATATATACGGTGAGTGTAGTAGGAGGGGCTAATGCCAGATAAGTCTGATAAAGACCATCGAATGGCTGTCTTGTGTTCCATAAGGACCTCAGTTAGTTTGCACTTTTGCTCCCTGGTCAATTTTGAACTAATGATTATCGGGAGCATTTCATTTGGCCCCAGGAAAACATATTTAAGTGTACTAGGCAGCTCTTTCAGCTCGGGAGTGGATGGTGAAAGGTTTGGCATTTCATGGGACGAGAGTGTCCCAGGCGGATCAGAAAACAAGTCAAGAGGAAGAAGTTGGCCCTCAGATTGGCCAAGAAGAGGGGCTTCTTGGATAGATGGATCCAAAAAGGAATAGCCCCAATGAGAAGTATATGGGCTCAAGGTCCCAGTGTGGAGTTGCAAATCTGCCTGATTTGGCAGGAAAGAAAGGGCAATCCGGTCTTCAAGAGTGTGGACCGGCGGTGAGTAGCCCGGATATGACTCAGACCCCGAGGTATGGGAAGCGAAGAAAACCTCATCAGAAGTCTGGTCAGGAGAAGGTACGGGAATAGGGAGGGACGGGTGAACGTCACAATATGTGTTGGTCAAGCAATCGTCAGTGTTTACAGGTAATCCACAGCAGTCAGAATAGGTCCCAACTAGTCCGATACACACGCTGACGGCCTTATCCACGTCAGACGTGTCATCCTCGATGCAATCGCAAGCAAAGTTCCTGGCTGCCTTGAAGATGTTAAGTTTGAGCTTTTCAGATCCAACGGCAATCTCAATACAGCCTGACTCGCAGTCGATATGGGCACGGGCTGTGGCCAAGAAAGGTCGACCAAGGATGATCGGACAATCAGAAAGTGAGTTAGGAACTTCCATATCTAAAACAAGAAAGTCAACAGGAAAACAGAGACTGTTGACCCTAACCACTACGTCTTCCACCACACCCTTTGGAATTTTGACAGAATGATCTGCCAACCGTAATGTGATAGGGGTGGGTTTCAGATTTCCCAAGGAAAATTTTTCGAGCATGATGGTTGGTATAAGATTGATGGAAGATCCTAGATCAAGTAGGGCACGGTTAAAATTGCAGCCTTGGATGCTACAGGAAATAAGTGGTGTGCCCGGATCTTTCTGCTTCGGTGGTAGATTTGACGGTATAGCACAACTCGCATGAGGCAAGAGAACTACCGGATTCTTAGTTTTCTTTGACTGTCGCCTGGGTGTTGTGTAGTCTTTAAAAAATCGGGCGACAGCAGATATGTGGTCGATAGCCTCTAGCAGGGGTACCTTGATTTCAACATCCCTGAACAAATTACGCAGGTTATTAAAGGCCTGCGTATCCTTCTTCTTGCCTTTTGGCTTCCTCAGTAGAGCCTCAGGGAATGGGACTGATTCTGGCACCAATTTGGGTGTATCGTCCTCTCGCGAATGCGGTGCGCATCCCGAATGAGAGGGCGATGAAGAAGACGGACCATGATCAGGTCGAGGTGGATCGACGGTCTGCTTACCGCTTCTCGTAGTGATTGCATTGGACGATGCGGGTCCAGTGGGATCATACGGCAGAGGAGGGTTCGCAATAGGGACATAAGAGTGAGGTGCTGCAGCAGGATTAGCCTGAAATCCCAGTGGAATGCTCAGAGCCTGCAGAATCTGATGAGCCTGCCCTTGAGAAGGTCATACCTGTGGTTGAGGACCACGGGGTACAAAATTTCGTGGGTTTGGAACAGGTTGGGCTGGAAGAGTGCCCTGAGATCGAGTTGCCATGCGTAGTTGACTGATCTCAGCATTCTGCTGCGCCAATTGGTGCTGAAGAGAGGTCATGTTCTCTTCATGGCTCTTTGACATTTCCGTCATCATTCGCATCAATTTGTCAAGAGGACTTGATGCGTGTTCGGTTTGTAGTACGCAAAGGCCTGATGGCAGATTCGCCATAGGATTAGATTGGGCCCTTGGGATGACGGGTGCGGACGGTCACATTGGTCCACTCGTGGGGTTTTGGCGCTGCGGGTTGTTGGACCATGCGAAGTTCGGATGATTTCGCCACCTTGGGTTATAAGTGGCAGAGAATGGGTTGTTTCCTAGGGCGCAAGCGTCTTCTATGCCAGAAGATGCGTCCGCATGTAAATATGCATCCGAGCACACGGAGGCTTGGTCCTCCGTGTCAAAATACTGGCTCGCAGAAGCCAGATTCACATGACTTACCGAGTCGCTCGGCGCGACACTCGGTAAGGAAGGTCTTACGGGGTTTCTTGGGATAAGCCTGGTGTTGGAAGAATTGGAAGTGTGACGAAGTGGTGAGGTGGGGATGTTTGCCATAGAATGGGCGGGGTTGGCCAGAAGCTCGTCCAGCTTCTTGTGCACGACGGAGACTTCATCCAATTTCTGTACGATAAGGCTGAGATCAGTGGATGAATGGAAGGGTCCCATGTCAACTTCGTGGACATTACGGGGCAGGCTGGTACGATTAAAGGCGACAATGGAGGCATTGTACATTGAGTTTTCGCTCATATTTTCAAATAATTTGAATGCTCCATTCTCGTCTTTATTCATGAAATTCCCTCCGCAGGAAGCGTCTGGAATTTGCTTCAAAGTCTCATTTAGCCCATAGTAGAAAATCTGGGCTATATGCTACTTAGGGAGACCGTGGTGCGGGCACTTCCTGAATAGGTCATTATATCTCTCCCATGCCTCATGAAATTGTTCACCGTTTTGTTGCGTAAATGAAGTGATAGCACGGCGAAGCGCATTGGTTCGCCCGATTGGGAAGAACTTCTTGAGAAACGCTGTTCGCATCTCTTCCCAAGAGTGGATGGTTCTCCCAAGGGTGCGTAACCACTGCGATGCTTTATCCTGTAATGAAAACAGGAACATTTTCATGAGGACTACAGGTAACTCGATATTTCTAGGTTTAACAGTTTCAGCCAATCGGGTTAGGTCTTCCAAGTGGAGAAAAGGATCTTCAATTGCAAGACCATGGTAGTGAAAATTTATCAAGCCAATTATGTTAGGTTTTAGTTCAAAGTCGTCCTCGCCCATGGGGTCCCGAATTTGTCTTATGGTCTCTGTAGCAGCGGGATTTTGATAGGAGTTAAGAGACCTAGGCTCCCCCCGTTCGGGAGGGTTCTGCATTTCCTCCAATGTTTCCTTAATGGCTTCAATTTGTTTATTATACATTTCCATTTGGGCTTGGAGGCGGGTTATGGGATCCAAGGCTCCCCCACCTGGTGGATTTTGAGGGCAGTTTCCTCCCTCGGGATTTGGGGGTGGGCGTGCAGCCATGTTTCGGGAAATCCCAGGGCGGTGGGAGTGATGACAAATAATCAAACAAGTGATTTTTAATCCACTTGCCCCAAGAGATCCAAAGAAGTGTTTTTAGTTTTTATTTATTTTATTTTATTAAGGTGACAAGTTGACCTAAGTTGCTAAGAAAGAAAGACCTACTTGTTCAGCAACGTGTGCGAAGCTCCAGTGCCGTGCCGGCGTCTTCACGCTCTCGTTCCCGCATTGGATCTGCCCACGTCTCCGACTTCGTCTGCCTGCCTTCTCCTTGCAACTGGTTCACTTGCACACCAACAAATAGAAACACTCGTGAAGAGAAGGGTGTGAGAAGAGAAAAATTAAAGGAATGGAGTAGAAACTTACTTGAATGCGCACCTCCCTGGCAACGGCGCCAGAAAAAGTTGTGTTCGGGCCCGGATAGGTTGTGTTAATATGGTGATTTTATCGTTGAAATGCGTATAGTGGCTAACCTAATTCGAGCCTAACCATCTCTTTACAAAAATTTTTAACCTGGCGTACTTGATTTTATCTTGGTCACTTTTAGGCCGAGGGTCGAACTCAGGGAAGTGGGATTAGAAGTGAAGAAGTTTTTACGCCTTTCCTACAACGAATCTCTTCCGTTCGTTTATTATGTTTTTGGTGTTTTTCTATTTAAGATTTTTTTCTGATAATTTTTGTCCTTGAGGTACACCCTCAAAATCAGGTTCTTGGCTTTGAGCCAAATTAGGGTTCCCAAAACTGGTCTTGCTATTCGCAAGACTGAGTACCTGCAAGTCAAAGATTATCTTTTCTCTTTTATATATACTTTTTATCTTTTTAATGGCATGAAAGAGAAATAGAAATAAGGTAAATATAGTATATATATATATGTATATATTATATATGCATATAGGGGTGGGGGTGGAGGTGGAGATGGTGTGTAGCACGATGTCGAGTCGGTCATCGTCTAGGAAGACGCAACCAACAGGATGAAGTGCTGCGTGGAGTGTTGGATGGATGGGTGAAAGATGTGTGTGGAAAACGTTTTCTGTACGCGTGTATCGGGGAATATCAACAACTGGTGCAGATATTCCTGCGATACAACGTATGGTAGGTGATATGAAAAAAAAAAAAAAAAAATATATATGTATATATGTAAATATATATTTATATGTATATATATGTAGATATGGTTATAATTATATAGGTGTATATGTATTTATATATGTATATATATATATATATATATGTATATATATATATAGAGATATAAATATATGTATAGATAGATATATGTGTGTATATATATATATGTATATATATATATATAGATATAAATATATGTATGGATAGATATATGTATATATATATATGTGTATGTGTGTGTGTGTCCAACTATATAGATGTATATATATATATGTATATATATATAGTAATATATGTATATAGATATATGTAGATAGATATGTATATATATATATATGTATATATAGTTATAGATATATATGTATATATGTATGTATATTTGTATATTTGTATATATGTATAAATATATGTGTATATATATGTATATATATATATATATATATATATATATATATATATATATATATATATATATATATATATATATATATATGTATGTATATATACTTATACTTAGTTGTATGAGTAATAATATATGTAGATATATATGTGTGTGTGTGTGTGTATGTATATATACTTATATATAATTGTGTAGGTACTAATATGTATATATATATAAATATATATAGGTATATATATATATATAAGTGTGTATATGGGCGTGTACAAGTGAGAGTGTGTGTGTACGAGAGAGAGTGTGTGTGTGTGTGTATGTGTGAGGTGAGTGTTTGTGAGAGAGAGAGAGAGACAGATCGTTTGTTGAAGATGGCACGTTAAGTTGTCCAGAGGCAGCGGGCGACGTCTGATGGCCACGCGCACACGCAGGCGCGTAGGTGCGCGAAGATGTGCGCGCACGCAGGAGGGAGCGGGCGCACGCAGATGCGAGAGCGAGCGCGGAGAGAGATGCGGGCGTGCGCGGACGGGCAGCAGACGGTCGCAGTGCGGAGAGAGAGCGCCTGGTGACCGGATAAGTGAGAAACTTACCAATCGCCACACTGTAGCCACGGTGTCGCGCTTTCTAGCGTGAACAGTGGCTACAGTGCGCGTTCGACTCGTGCGACCGCCTGCTGGCGGTTTTGCGTGTGCGGGTGCCGCTGAGCGAGCTGGCATGCACGCGGAAGGACTGTGCCGGCTGCTTTCGAGTGCGTTGAGGGCGGGGGCGACCTGCTGGCACGCGCGGAAAGAGAGAGCCTGGCAGCTGGCATGCGTGGTGGCCTGCGTGCGAGCGAGCGGTGGCTGGTTGAGCTTCAAAGCTTGAAGCTCCTGTGGCAATGGCGGGGTTGGCTTGGAATGATGAAACAGGGAAGAGAACCACCACGCCCACCAGCTCTTTGATGAGCTGGGCGGTGGTAGGACTCATAGTGGTGGTTGTGCACCACTGTGAGTTGCTCCTGCCCGCAGCGTGGCTCTTCAAGGAGAAGAGAGGCTACGTATGGAGGGGAGAGGGGAGGAGATGGCTTGGAGGAAGCTGCTGTGTGTGTTCTTTGTGTGGACTGGGCTCCCCTCAAAGAAGAAAGCCGTGCCCTTTTTAAAGAGGAAGAAGGCAAGTACAGCCATGCCCTGGTTGTGCGTGGCTGTGCATGCGGTTGCAGGGAGTGCTTGCTGCAGAGAATGGCACGAGGAAGGTCCAGCCATGCCATGCAGCCGCGGAGAAGAAAGTCAAATAAAAATAAAAATAAAGATGGTGAATTTGCGAGGCGACACTTGAGGAAAACGTAAATTTCAAGGCCATTTTATTCACTCTCCTCCCCTCTCAAATAAATGCATGCATGCATTTATTTTCACAAATACGACTATGGCCACCTAATCTACACGGCAATGCTTGGAAATGACACAAGATGGCACAATTGTTGGTGTATTTTTGCTGTGCAATCATTGAGGAGGAAGGGCAAGCCTATAAGCAATGGGTCCTACCCGCTCCAGGACCTTAAAGGGCCCCATAAACCTCGACGTGAGCTTCCCTTTCACCCTAAAGCGCTTCATGCCCTTCATGGGCGAAACACGTAGAAAGACGTGATCCCCAACCTCGAACTGCACCTCTCTATGCTTCCGATCGGCATAACTCTTTTGTTTGCTCCAGACAGTGCGAAGTCGTCTGTGTATCTGCTCAACCACCTCCTGACTCTACCGGATCAGCCTGGGGCCAACCTCCCACTTGGTCTCCACCTCAACCCAACTCAAGGGCGCAGTACACCTCCGTTCGTACAGAGCCTCGTTGGGTGTCATGCCAATGCTCGAGTGATAACTGTTATTATATGCAAACTCTACCAGGGGCAAGTGCTCCTCCCAAGAGCCCCTCCAGTCCAGTACACAGGCACGCAAAAGGTCCTCAAGCATCTGTATCGTGCGCTTTGACTGTCCATCCGTCTCGGGGTGGTACGCCGTGTTGAACCTCAACCGTGTCCCCAAAGCCTGCTGAAACTCAGCCCAAAATTGGGACGTAAAATGGGTATCCCGGTCAGATACAATCTCACTTGGAACTCCGTGCAGACGTACCACATCACGAATATATCTCTCTGCTAACTGTGTTGGCCCCAAGGTGACACGGATCGGCAAGAAACGTGCCGTCTTCGTCAATCTGTCTAAAATCACCCAGACTACGTCGTGTCCTCGCTGGGTAACGGGCAAGCCCACCACTAAGTCCATGGTGATGCTCTCCCACTTCCACTCTAGCACTGGAAGTGGCTATAACGGTCCTGTAGGCCTCTGATGCTCAGCCTTCACCTGCTGGCACACCAAACACTGCTGCACGAACTCACCTACATCCCGCTTCATCCCTCTCCACCAAAAATCACGTCTTAGATCATGATACATCTTCGTGTTCTCGGGATGTATGGTGAACTTGGAACCGTGTGCCTCAGTCAGGAGCTCTCTCAACAACTCCTCGTCCCTGGGAACGCACAAATGTCCCCTCATATGCAGCACCTTGTCAGTAAAGGAGAAGTCTACAGGGTCCCCTGACAGTACTCTGTCTCGCAACGACTGCAGGTACGGATCTGTCATCTGTCCTGTAATGATACGGTCTATCAGCTCTGGTCTCGTCTATCGTGTCACAGTCACTACCCCACAGTGCCCCAGTAACTCTAGGGGTCGCCAACTGCCCAACTCCTCCATGAGTCTCCAACTCTGTGCCTGTAAACTGGTCAAGTGGGCGGGTGCCTTCCGGCTCAAGGCGTCAGCCACCACGTTGGCCTTCCCAGGATGGTAGGAGATGCTGCAGTCATAGTCCTTCAGGAGCTCTAACCAACGTCTCTGTCTCATGTTAAGCTCCTTCTGATCAAATAAATACCTGAGGCTCTTATGATCCGTGAATATCTCAAAAGTCTCATCGTATAGGTAGTGTCTCCATGTCTTCAGCGCGAAGACATGGGTAGCTCTAAGTCATGGGTAGGGTAGCGATGCTCATGGGGCTTTAGTTGCCGCGAAGCGTAAGCGACAACGTGACCCCGCTGCATGAGCACACCCCCTAACCCCTGCAACGAAGTGTCAGTGTACGCAACGAAATCGTCACTGCTATCAGGGATGGTAAGCACAGGAGCAGAAGTCAGCCTCTCCTTCAACTCCTGAAAACACGCCTCACAAGCGTCTGTCCAAGAAAATGGCACGTCCTTCTGGGTCAACTGTGTCATAGGACGTGCAATCTGCGAGAAACCCCTGATGAACCGTCGGTAGTAACTTGCCAGTCCCAAGAAACTGTGGATCTCTGTCACTGTATGTGGTCTCTCCCACCTGAGCACTGCCTCTATTTTGGCTGGATCCATAGCCAAGCCATCCCCTAAAATCACATGACCTAAGAAGGTCACTTGTCTCAACCAGAACTCGCACTTGCTATATTTGGCATACAACCTACGTCGTCTCAATGTGTCCAAAACCATCTGCAAGTGCTATCCGTGCTGTGCCTGGTCCCGCGAGTAAATGAGCACATCATCGATAAATACTACCACAAACTGATCCAGATACGGTCTGAACACCCGGTTCATCAAATCCATGAAAGCAGCGGGGGCATTGGTCAGCCCAAACGGCATGACCAAAAACTCGTAGTGTCCGTACTGGGTGCGGAAAGCTATCTTGGAGACGTCGGTCTCCTTGATCCTCAACTGGTGGTAGCCAGACCTCAAGTCTATCTTGGAGAAAATAGTGGCACCTCGCAACTGGTCAAAGAAATCATTGATCCTCGGCAGTGGATACCTGTTCTTGATGGTGACCCTATTCAGCTATTTGTAGTCTACACAAAGGCGTAGGGTACCATCCTTCTTCTTCACAAATAACATCGGGGCTCCCCATGGAGACGCATTGGGCCTCACAAAGCCCTTCTCCAGAAGGTCTTATAATTGGGACTTGAGCTCTCGTAGCTCAAGTGGTGCCATCCTATAAGGTGTTGTAGAAATGGGGCTGGTCCCCGGTACCAGTGAGATCTCGAACTCGATTTCACGCTCAGGCGGTAGTCCTGGCAGCTCCTCTGGAAACACGTCGGGGTACTCTGACCACTGAGATACTCTGAAAGTCTGCCACGGGACTGGGCTTTGCCACTACACAAACCAGAAAGCCCTCACACCCCTGGCCCAAAAGTCTTGCCACCCAAAGTGTAGAAATGCACCTGAAGCCTCCGTCCATCGGCTGTCCGTGAAACTCAAAAGAAGGTATCTCCGGTATGGAGAAGATGATCTTCCTCTCAAAATAGTCCACCAAAGTGTGGTAAGCAGACAACCAATCCATCCCTAGAATCATGCCAAAGTCCTCCATCGGTATCACAATCAGGTCAGCGGGGAAGCTGTGTCCCCTAACACTGACCTCATAGTCTATATAAACCTTGTCAACTACAAACAGCTGACCATCCGGACCTCTGATCACAAAAGGATCCTCTAACAACACATTGTCCTGTCCTAAACTGACAGCAAAACTAGCAGCAACAAACGAGTGCGTGGCACCAGAATCAAAAAGTGTGTAAACTAGTATGTCGAAAACTGTAACCATACTTGCCACCACTGAACTTGAAGCTCTGGCGTCTTTGTGTTAGGGCGTTGATATGCCCCTCTGTTCTCGGTGCGGAAGAAGCAGCCACACTCAACGTCAGACGGGTAACCGCTGGCCGGTACCCTCCCCGTGACTGTTGTCCTCCCCCATGTGCCTGGGAACTACGACCTCCTGCTCGTCCTCCAGCTCTCGGTGCAGGGAGCATTTGCTGACCTCTAGCCCTAGACGGGTAGTCCCTCTTGATGTGGCCCGGCTAGCCACGCTGGTAGCAGAGGGGAACTCGACTCCTGCTCTCAATAGGTCCCTACTGACAGCTGGGCGGGGGTCCAGTGCTAGCAGCTGGCCCCTATCGGGGGCCCCCAAAGGCCACTGACAGCCCTGCAAAGCGTGACGGCTCTCCTGCGGGTGCCGCGTGCCTCCTCTCTCGCCGGTCCTGTGAGTAGTCTGACTGGTAGGGCCTCTTTTGTTTGCTGTCAGTGTCACGTGCGGCCGGGTTGGTCTCCTCATAGGTCATAGCTACCTCCACCAGTCTCGAGAACGTGGGCAGCTTCACGGGTTTGACATACCCCCAAATGGTAGGTCGGAGCCCCTCAGTGAACCTCCACAGGCGCTCCTCCTCAGTAGCCACAGCTGTCGCAGCGAAATGGGACAGCTCCAGAAAATGCGTACGATACGAGCTCACAGTCATCGTCCCCTGGTGGAGTGTGTGGAACTCCCGCCTCCTCTGATCCTGCCACGTCTGCGGGAAGTATTGCTCGCAGAAGAGGGTGACAAACTGGTCCCACGTCGGCTCTGCCCCCTCCTGACCTCTGACCGCCCTCCACCACCTGTGTGTCGCGCTCTCCAACTGGTACGTGGTAAAGGCCATGCGGCACTCCACAGGGGGGCGAAGTGGTGTCGAACACCTTCTCGATCTGCTCTAACCAGTTCTCCGCCTTAGTCGGGTCCTCATCCCCCTTGAAGGAGGGGGCTTTAGCTTCCAGAACTGTCCGAAAAGCTCGTAATGTCGCTGAAGTGGGGAACGAGCACACCTCCAGTCAGGGAGGGCTCGTGCTCGGAAGTGTCAGAGTGAGGTGGGGGCGGTGGAGGACCACCCCCTCCCCCACGTCCAGTGTTGCGTCTGTCTCATGGTCCCACAGAGGACTCCCCCTCCACATCCCCAGGGAGAGGCGCCCGTGGAGGCGGTTGGAACTCCTCTCGTACTATCTCGCGAATCAGCTGGGTGAGGTCTTGGGCCTAAACGCCCGGAAAAAGTGGCTGGTCCACTGAAACGTCGGGCTCAATGCGTCCGCCCCTCTGACCTCGTCCATGGCCGTGTCCGTGGCTCGCCTCAATGACTCCACGTTGAGGCATCTCCTGCAAGAAGACGCAAACAACAGAACAAGAAGATGTCAATTTCAACAGACATTCAGCAAAAGAACCTCAGAACAGATGTCAAAAGGTACGTTGTGGTGGTTACTCTAGTTACAAGAATGTGAATTGGTTATTCTCAAGCTAGCTAGTTCACTTCTCGGGATGACCTTGCTTTGATACCATCTTGTTACAACCTAGTTCCCAAATCTCTATAGGACACGAGACCGGACCGACTCGACTGATCCCAAGACCCAATTGTCCAAGGAGAAAGTAATCAAAAAGCAGGAAAGTAAACCACATTCACTATGCTAAGCAACTAACAGTAAAAAGGTACAACAGTAAAGAAGTAAAAACTTCTACAGCATATATCACACCACAACAGTAAAAAGTAACAAGGTACAGGAATATAAAGTACAAAATGTAAAAGTACAGAACATAAGGGTATAAGAGTCTACTCACTACAACAGAAAGAAGTACAATAAAGAAGTTACAACTACTGGACTCTACTGGGCCCAGCACCCTCTGCAGCCGTAGGCTCTAGCTGCTCAACACCTGGACCTGAAAAGAGTTATGAATACACAACGTCAGCGAACGCTGAGTAGAGTGGCAACCAACTAACTAAAGCAGTAAAAGTGGACAGGTAGCTGTTGTTTTCCAATTACTTTCTTTAACTAATTATTCTATTTCACCACTTGTTTATTTATCAGGTCTCTTTCTTGATCTCGAATGTTCCTTGTGGGAACGATCTTGATTGTAGTCTTTTCTGAAGAGTAGAAGGAACACGTGGTGCTCTCTTGGCTGGGAGAGTCCCCTGTGGTGATCCTACACCCAGTCAACCACCCCAAGGTCACGGACAGACATAATGGTGACTACAGTACGCGCGATAAGCGCACAGGTAGCTACCCCGCACTGACACGTGGTTAGTCATTTCCGTTAACGGGTGTGCCCAAAGTACAGCATGGAACCAGTATAGGGCCTAGCCCTCTCAGTAGTAGGGGTCTAGCCCCTAAGAACCAAACAGGGGTCTCGCCCCTCCACAGTTCGCACACCCTCGCCTGACTACCTTGGTTTGCCCAGTGGGCCTAACAAGTTGGTGCAGGGCGGCTAGCTCTCTCCCTACACTAGTAGCTCTCCCCGGTACCGTGTACGCGAGGGCCAAGAAGTTAGTACAGAGTGGCCAATCCTAACCCCGGTTCCCAACCCAAGGGCAGCTAGCTCTGCTCTGCACTAAACAGGGGGTTAGTCGCTCTCCTTGGTACTCCGTACTCAAGGGCCAGCTCACTTCCCCACTCACATTTCCAGATCCATTCCATTTATTTCCAGGAGCGCTACTCTTAATTCCCCGTAGGGTTCATGCTCATATTCCTCATGCCAAGCCATACTAAGTTTCATCATTTCTATTTCCATTCTCAGGTTATACTATGCAGCTCGTATTGCTATCGTTCACATTTCCATACACAGGTTATATGCAGGTAGCTCGTATTTCCATCATTCACAGTACCTTTCTCAATTTATATACATGCAGCTCGTATTATGTCATTTAACGTATACAATAAGAGATTTACATGCAACAGTTAGCTAGCACAAGTACTTCATATTTCACAGGCAGCTGTTATTCATTTACAGGCAATTGTTATCATTCTATCTACTCATTCAAGACTGCATTTCAATCATCCAACATAGACATTTCAAGTGTTTCTCATCTTAGGATTCATGCCACATCCTAGGTTCTAATCATTCATTCCATACATGCATTTAGGTTATAATTAAATTAGGGGGAAGCCACTATACCAGTAAATCCAAGAGTATTGGGGGCTTGAACGGCAGGCTCACGTGCCTCAGCAAGCCCCGAACTCGCAACGAAACGAAGTCCCATGACAAGGAAAAATCACAAGGAAGCCATCAGAATAGTATGGAAAGCCTTCTACCAAGTAGAGGAACTCACAAGGAACACAATGGTATCTCAATTGCATGAAACAAAACTCAAACGGACCCTAAACGGGTCAAAAAAATAAGGTTTCTATCTCAAATCAGATGTCTGGAACAACTTCCAGACGTCTTAAAAATGTCCAGTAACATACCTAAGTCTCTGCGTCAATCCTCAGACGTCTAGGAATTCTTCTGGACCGTCTGGACCCAGCTCCAGACATCCGACTACCTCTCCGGACGTCTGGAATTGCTTCCCCTCGTCTGGTACATCGCCCAGATGACTGAAATGCATGGGAGGGTGCGTCCCGCGCCTTCCCAAAGCGAATCCTACACGAAACCATGCAATCTTCTCAAAAGGGCATGCAACAGGGTATCAGCGGAGTGGCCTGCATGGCCGTATTCGCAAAGGGGATGTACCTTTGCGAAGCCCTCTCCTTAGACGTCTGGAACCACCTCCAGATGTCCGCACCGTCATCTGGACATCACTCCATACGTCTGATTCTAGGAAAAACCCAGAACCAAAGCCTGCTTCCGCTCTCTCGCGCCGCGCGTGGCCGCGCCTCACCCCTCCTCGATTGCAGCTCTGGCTGCAGCAGCGTCGGGAAGGACTCCCCCAACACACTCCTCGCACACGTGCCGCTCCTGTTGTGCGCTCACCGATGAGCTCCCACGCGAGTTCACGAGCTCACCTCCTCTTCTCCTTCTCACGCTGCTCCTCCTCTACGTCGCTCTCGCGCTCTCGCTCACTCTGGGGAAGAAGAGAGGAAGGTGGCTTGTGTGAGGAGATCGTGAGAGGGGAAAGGGGGTTTTATAAGATCGGTGGGTTAGGGTTTTGCTGGAGGCGGGGAGAGGGAGAAGGGGAGGAAAAATGAGAGTACTGTCTGCGCGCAGCACGTGCGCAGACGCGAGCTCGTACTCAAAATTTTTGATTTCCAGACATCTGGGAAGGTGTCCAGATGTTTGACCTACAGTCTAGACGTCTTAAAAGGCTCAAGCAGCACAGGTCTTAACAGTAGGCCACATCGGGTTGTTCAGAGAGGGGTGGTGACCGATATGGATTGTAATTGTAGGGAGGATCAGAGTTATAATCATATTCTTCTTGGTTGTAGATCAGATTAGGTTGTTCATGTTGGTGCCAGAGTACCACGATCATTTGTTTTGATGATAACAAAACACGTGTCATTTAACATTTGCACTTGGAGTCTTAGATTTCAAGAAAATTGCAAATGAATACGTGAGTAGACGGAGTTTGAGCTCGCATCCAGGATGGATTGGAGGAGCTTGATGGAAAACAGAGGAGATTCGCGAGGAGCGATGGCTTGAAGAAGGAAGGAGATGAAGAATAGGATAGATTTCCTTCTCTTGTACTCTTCGTATTTTTCGTTTCTTTTGTTGCTCTTTATTTTTGTTACTTAGATTCATGTTAAATAGCCTCAAAGTACCCTAACAGTAGTCCTAGGAACACCAACACAACCCTACGATACTTAGGTTTTTTGTAGAGAACTTAGAAAATCAATATAGGGTTCAAATAGCTTTTCCAGACGTCTAATTCCAAAATCAGACGTCTGATAATGTGTTTTAAGACATCTGATAACATTTAGGTTGGACTTGTTAGCTTTGTCTGATGAAATCAGACGTCCAGACCTCTGTCCAAACGTCTGATGACTTTGCCAAACGTCCAATTAGTGGATCGTTGGCTGGCTTAGCAAACACTGAAGGATATGACCGTTAGAGCCTTTCTTTCCAGACGTCTGATAGATGACCGTTTTGCCTCGGCTGACCCAAAATCTCTTCTCAGAGATTTTCTGGCCATTGCACTCTCTTGGAAATCCATTCCCACGAAAAAGTAGGTTTCCATACGTCCAGACATAGTACCAGACGTCCTATATGTCGTCTGATGGACTTGCACTAGAACCCTGTTTAGATCTGATTCAAGTCAGGAAGAAACCCGCATAAAATCAGACGTCTGACCTTAATTTCAGACATCTTAAACTGGTTTCCCAGACGTCTGATGCCAGGATCAGACGTCTGATAACCTTGTTAGTGTAATCATTGTTCCTGATTTCGGCCTGATTCTCTTGGGCTTTGCACCCAACGGCTATGGAAGCTTTCCAAAGCCTTCCAAAGCTTTCCTAAGGCCTCTATAAATAGAGAGGAACCTCTTGCACACAAATACACACCAAGACACACTAAGACACACCTAGAGACACATAAGACACACCCAAGCAACATACTTTCTACTCTTTTGTGTCCTAGAAAAGCTCTTGCTCTCCAAACTCAAGTTCTACATCTTGAGAGCATCAAGCCTTTGCACACCCGCTCTTCCGCTGTAGTTCATGAGAGTGACGTTACGCCGTCGCGTGGCTCACGCACCCGCGTCATCGATTCGACACACTCCTTGCAAAGGGGAGTTTCCTAATTCCTATAGAAGCTAGGTTTAAATCTTTGTTGGCTCTATAGGACTATATTTGTTATTTTATCTTTATTATTTGGTTGGGTATTCGCTTTGCGAATTCCCGTCTCCTTCATGGGACAAAATCCTTCTCGTGAAGAGAAGGGGTTGAGGAATGCTACCCTCGCACTTGTAGCGTGGTTGTAATTGATGTTGAATCACCCTCGTTTAAGTGATTCGTTTAGTGGATTTGATCAACTTGGTTGATCGGAAAATCCTAACTCGAGAGGGTTAGGTGGTGGTTTTCACCCGGTTTGGGTTTCCACCTAAAAATAATTGTGTACCTTGTGTGATTGAATTTTTTGTGAGATTGTTTATTTTCAATTCCGAAATTTATTACGTCACCCCCTCCTGGTAGGGATTCTACAGTTCATAGGAAAGTGGAGATCTGTAATCAGTATAGGCATAAGAAGGATAGAAATCACAGTCTTGATGTCAAGGGTTAAACCCTGGACATTGAGGTCTAGAACTATATCCCCAATCCAGGTTATCCCAACTAGTAGATGATTGAGTACAGGTTGAGTCGGGATAATAATCATTATATTGGGGATAAGATGTGTTAGGAGGGTAGGAGTTTAAATGAGAATAAGAAGTGAAAGGATACATAGAGTTGTGTAAGGGAAAAAAGAGAAGAGGAACGTGCTCTGCAGTACAAGCAATCAAACTTGTCCTTAAGCAGGTAGCCTATAGATCTACAGACCCCTAGAACTCATCTTAAGATTATAAACGATTTAGTTTACTTTTATCCGGTCAATCCAACCAGTTGAGGGAGGGATTGGGGAGAAGGTTCTCCCTTTGGCTTGCGCCTCGGGTTCCTTTGATACCCCTCAACCGTGGTCGTTTGACACTACTCCCTTAGCTAAACATCAGATGGACCAGTAGAAGCAGATTAATTATAAAGAATCTCAATATGAGCCCCGAAGAGCGTGTCCAATCCTTAAGGCCAATGTCTACTCTATTTTAATTAGTCTTAGGTTTGATTGTGCTCTGAAATGTGATGGATCCTTTAGATAAGTTGTTCCCTTAAAGATCAGTTTCGATGTGTGTGTGTATACAACCAATGGCTTTCAAGCAAGATTATTTTTGGATGAAGTGAATTTTAGGGTTTGAATCTTTCTTAGTAGCTTTTAGGATTTAACTTTAGGTATATTCAGACAAAGTTCTGTGAAGCAAACCAAGTTTTGAAAGCACAAGGGAAGATATATTCCTTTAGTACTCAAAAAGAATGTGGAGTGCCTAGTTAGCTCCTAAAAGATGAATCCTAAGGGGTAAGCTACTGATGAATCAATTTTAATTAAAGTGGTGTGACCCAAACAATTCAGATAAGTGACCTGATGCACCACCTATTAAGGTACACAAGGTGTCCTAACCTAATCAGATTTCTACTCATGTGTATTAAGTTGAAGTGTGCCAGGTCCACAGGTCAGATCCCGATTAAGTGGTAGAATCAAAGTGATGTGCTCCTTAGGATGAGAATTTGTGGGTGTTTGTAGTGTGTAAGTTTAATTGAATCCCATAATTAA
The DNA here is from genome assembly GCA_037157565.1 of Thalassia testudinum. Classification (NCBI taxonomy): domain Eukaryota; kingdom Viridiplantae; phylum Streptophyta; class Magnoliopsida; order Alismatales; family Hydrocharitaceae; genus Thalassia; species Thalassia testudinum. Next base: position 36,646,598 of record JAZHRO010000014.1, read on the forward strand.
ATCAAAATATTTTTTTTCTTAAATATATATATGCGAGGGTGAGGTAGGTGGAAGTGGCGAACAAACAATACAATCTAACCTTAGGGTTAATAAGAGCACCTAAGTTGATTTATGTTTGTGTTATTCAGTGGTGGAATGAATTCTAGAGGGTGGGGAGGTGGGGTTGTTGTGTCGAAAATCATCGTATTTAGGAAATGATTGCATCATAGTATAGTGACGAAAATCGATATAGTACTTAAATTTATAAGCTCGAAAATAGAAGTGAGTTCGAGGTCATTCGTAGGGAACAATTATAGCAAATCAATTCACTAATCATAGTATCAAGAATAATATGCGAGTGAAATCAAAATGATAATCAATATATATATCAAGAGGTATCTCAGAATGTTAGGTATTTGAGTGCAAAAAGAATGAGCTAAAAATGGTGGTTTAAACCACCAAATTAACCCCACAATTAAGCACTAATCAAATATCTTAAATAAGCTAACTGTAACCTCAACCAAATATTCCTAGTAATATCAGAACCAAGGTAAAGCAACCAAGTCAGACGTCGCATCTAAGGCCTAGACACCTTAACTCAAAGGCCTTAGAAGAACTGCAAGGCACAAGCGTCACAAGCATAAGGCATAGGAGGCAAGTAGTAGAGACAAGGCTCAGCAACGCTAAGTGTGGAGCGAGGAGAGGAGGGGGCACAAATCTCGAGGCTACAGTGCAAAAACCCCCCTTCCTTCTCCTCAGAGCTCTTTCCTTCTCAGACCTGGATGAACTGTAACCTGGCAATTGGATCCAACCCAGATCCGCGTGGTGTGAACCGCGGGCGAGGGCGTGCTCTAGCGCGTGTGTGGGGGCATGTGAGGGACCTCGCCCTGTGCTTCCAAAGGCGAACAGCTGAGGTGACGAAACTAATTTATGAGCTGCTTTGTACTTGTCCCATATGATCTAGGACTAAAGATTGAGGGCTCCTTCGCATGTAGTTGTAGCTGGAATCTCCTCTCAATTCGATCTGCTGCGGTTGTTTGCTTCAATTGAGAGCCTGGAACCCTTCGTGACTTGAAACCGTAGTGCCTGGAGGTTGTAGCGAGGGTGATTGATGGCCTAACGACGGCGAACATAAGTGACGAACGACGGCAATCCGACAAGACCTGAAAGACAAGGAAACAGGACAAAAGCCCCAATTAAATGGTTCAAAGGCCTCTTCGTGAAGCGAGGAAGACGAAGGTGGTGTTGGCGTGGTGCTTGGTGGCCTAGGGTAGCTAGACAGTGTCGGAGATGGAGGTGGCTGATGGGTTTGTTCGACTGGGTGAATGAGTGATCGAAAGCCTTAATTATGTTATGGCTTTTGAAAGTGAGGTGGTGAGGAATGTTTTGGAGGTAGTAGTTGAATGTTTGGTGGCATGAGGTGGCTGGAAGAGCCCACCAGAGCCTCGTTGGCCGTGGGGAAGATGATGGGGGAGATTGGCAAATCGGTGGTTGAATTGAGGCTTGAAGGGCCTAAAGCTAAGCTTGGGAGAGAGAGGTAGAGAGTGGACTAGCTATCTGGACGAGAGGGGTAGGGAAACCATGCCGATGTGATGGCTGATCATAGAGATCACGAAGTCTCTAGCGAGAGGAGTGGTGGCGAAGAAGGGGTCGAAGTGGACGGAGCTTTGTCTGGCTGCCGTCGGAAGAATACAGGGAAGATGGTGGTACGTCCAATTTGAGTGTTGGATGCATATAGGAGTTGGGGTGAGAGGGCTACTAGATTCGTGGTTGGAGATGGTCGGAGGAAGAAGGGAAGTGGTATTTTGGGCCTAGACTGGATTGAAGAGAGAGCTGGGACCTTGAGGAGTTTATATAGATGAGGATCAAGTCTCAATTTGCACGAAATCAGTGCGAAATCCTCACAAAAATTGCAAGGAAAACCCATTGAATTTTGAGAGTTTGCCTAAGCTCTTGGGATCTCTGTGGGGTCTTTGAGTTGGTTCAGCAGATCGGGAAGGTCCTTGCGATCAATCCCTCCAATTTTGGAGGGATTTGGATCTGATTCGAGGGAGAAATCCTCCCTCAAATCTTGGTTGTGGAGCTTTCACACCATCAATGGTGGTAGGGCCATTTTTGCAAGAACGATGAGAAAGTTAGGGACCAAATCACAATAAAATTGAAACCTGAGGGGTCAAATGTAAGAAATAAAGTTTTTAGGGGCTAAAATGAAAGCTACATCAAAATGGACTTTGTTTGGGCTTAAATTATGGTTTTAACATAATTTGTACCTAAGGAATCTAATGGTGAACTTGGATTTGAGTTTTGACCATGTTTGACTAGGAAATTTGCATAAAAACCCAAATTAGGGTAAATTTATGTCTGAAACTCTGTTCTAGGTCAAAATAGATCCAAATGGTCAAACCAAGGGTATCAAACCTCTTAGAATATTTTTCTATGAATTTTAGGAGGTTTAGATTAATTTTATCCTAACCAGAACCTCTTTAATTTAAGTGGGGTTGATAATTAGGGTTTTATGAACTATTTTGATTCTCGAAATGCGTGAAACCCTATTTCAATTAGTGTTGACCCACCTTTTAGATTTTTTTGTTCACTTAACCTTTAATTAACCCCTGAGTAAACCCATGGTTAATTTGTATTCATGATGTGCTTTTAAAATTGTAGAATTAACCTTGTTTCCCTATTTTCTTCTTAAATCAGAATGATGCGGAGTTGTGACCCTTAGATGATTAGGTAGGAGATTTTATCATTTAAACCTAACTAAATGTGGCTAATTAGGGCCCATGATGGTATTACCATCAGAGGTATACTTACAAAACCTTCTAACTGCACTTTTCTCCGATCTATTCTACTTTGGCTCACCTTGGAAGTGAGCTAAAAGTTATGGTGGAAAATGCGTGAAATCAAAGAGAGTTGCCTCTTTGGCAACGATGCCAAAATGATTAGCTAGATTTTGTACGCGAAAAGGATTGTGTTAAAAACTTGTCGTTGCAATGCGTAAAAATCTGTAATCAGATAAATTTATCGAAACTCTGGTGAGTCTTGGGTCGAACACTGGGAGGCTAACGTTTGATTTAAAATTCGTGTTTAGTTTTATAAAATAGAGTAGTTGGTTGAAATTAATCTACTTAGCTATTTTACTTAAAGAATAAATAATAGAAAAGAGAGATAGAATAATACAAAGAAAGAGAAAAATAGAGAGAGGATGGACAAGTCTTGCATATAAATAAACCAGAGTCTATTACAACTACTTGAAGAGAACAAATTTACGCTAGAAAGTAGTAAAAAGATAGGGATGAGAAAAATCCTCCTTGATGGTCACTTGGAGGACGAGCCGTGTTGTTGGTGCCCGGATGATGGAGATGGGATGTTGGAAGAAGGTGGACGACATCGAAAGACAGGGGTGAGACAGGGAACATTGCCAGCATGGGATCCAATTGCTGAATAGTGGCGAGTGGACAACCACGACCACTCCACAAATGTGGGTGAGAAAATGAAAAAATTATTTTACTTTAGCTCTAGTGGAGCATCCCGGGTATGGGATCAGCTCTTAGAGCTTTAGAGAGGGTGAGAGAAGAATGGAATGGATGAAGAATGAAGGGGGTGTAAGGCCCTTTTTATTGGCAAGGATATGGGGGCAAAAGAGGCACTTGAAGTCTTTAAAATTTAATATAGGCCTTTAGTGATGGATACGTGCATCACTGTAGCTGCACGTCATTAAAGCCATGTGTGGAATCTCGGTTGCTTGTCGCTAATCCAAGCGCTCTCATCACGCCACATTTTTGCTTTTAGGGTCACGCGCTCACAACCGTTGTATCTCAATCCAATGGTTGAAAGCACTCGAACCCTTACCTCTAAAGGATATGAGGCATGACCGAGATTGAATCTCAACCGTTGGATGGAAGATCCAATGGTCGAGATTAATTGATGCTGATAAAGGAGAGCCACAGTGCTATTGGGGCACTTTGGTCGTCCATCTTCAAATGCTCATAGGTGGTGCCACAGATGTCAGATTGGACCGATTCTCGCATCGTTGGGCTATGATCGTCGATTGGAACCCATCCGTGCGGTTGGATTCTTCATCTGAGGTTTGAATTTTCACCACCTTGCCCCTTGACCTCTGATCTTCCTTGGATTGCATTTGATGCTATGGAGGTCCGATCGGGGCGGTCTTAGAGGCATTGGACTCTGATCGTCTCCCTGATCATATCCATACAGTTGGATCTTCAATCTCAGGTTCAAATTTTCACCACTTTGCCTCTTGACCTCTGATCTTCCTCAAATTGCATTTGATGCTACAGAGGTTTGCTCGGGTGTTTAATCGATCTATTGGGGATTTAAATCAATGTATTGTCGTCATAGTTTGAAATCCACAATAAATTGAACAACAGATGAAATTTATAACTCGAATATTAGAAATGAAGTCCGAGGTTGTTCGCTGGGAGTAAATATGGAGTTCATGTGTTAATCTCAATATCACAATTCTAAATAAGAATATATCAAATTGAAGCACTACTAAGATGAATATATAAGAGCAAGAATCAATGTAGCAAAAATGTTAGGATAAAATGGTGATTTGAATCACCAAATTATCCAATTTACAGTGATATTCAATAAAGCAATAGTATCAGATGTCACGCAATAAGTGCACTGCACTTCTGTTGAATTTCAGAGGTCTGCTCAGCTGATCAGACAGCTTAACTTTCTCTTGCTATAGTGCAAAGGCACTACTCTACTTCTTTCTTTCTACAATCCTCTTCCTTTTCTTCTTTCTCTGCGTGCACAGATCCTCTTCCTTGTCTTCTTCATGCACAGAGGGGGACTCTTCTTCAAAAATGTGGCTAAGTGTTAGCCATTACACAACAGAGCAAAACCCCCCCTTAACCCTGCATTCTCTCTCTCTTCCTTCTCCTCTTTCTCTTCTCAGGGATAATCGGGTAGTCGGGTATCAGATCAGAGCACACCTGGGACCAGGGCTGCCAACATGGGGTAGCAGCCGAGGTGTGCGCAGGTGTAGGTAGGTAAATGGGTTAGAGCTAGGCTTGCGTGGTGGTGTCACGGGCGAGGTGTGAGTGGGTAAGGAGGACCTCACCCTCGTGTGTTAGGAGGCGATAAGGCCTATGTAGAGAAACATAATAAGGTGCTTCACTCAATTTGTCCCTTATGATGTGGGACTAAATGTGTTCCTCTTCTCACGCGTGCAACAACAAGTGGAGTTGCATCTGATTAAGAGGTTGCTGATGAGGGAATCCTTTGATTGATTGCCCAAGAAGACTCCTGGGATGATTCCATAGCACCTGGGACTTCCACTTGGGGCTTGCAGGTTTTGAAGAAGGCTTCAAGCAAGCTTGAAGTTTGTTGCTAATGGCAGGCTTGACCTGGGACCTGAAACTTCAAGAAAAAGGCCTTACAGCCACGTCAAATGGTTCAGCAGGATCGCCGTGTGACGGCGAATGTGGTGATGGTCGTGGCATGCTGCCAGAATGCGTGTAGGTGGCTGGTGGAGTCGGAACTAGATGGAAGAACGTGGGTTGTTGGGGAGCGTGTTTGGGTGAGCGGTGGAGCAAAATAGGAGAGGGGTTTGATTGGTGGAGTCTTGGCGAGGGGTAGTTGGTGAGGCGGATGGAGGGGTGTAGCAGTGGGGATGCCTCACCGGAGGAGCGGCCGGAGACAGAGAAGATGAGGGTGATTTGCGGTGTCGAGGGGTCTTTTTGGGTTTTCTAGGTAGGAAACTAACCTACGAGTTATAAGGAACTAATCTAACCTAAGCTAATCAGATGAAAGGGAAGGATTCTCCTTACCGGGGGTACGTTGGCGACGGAGAAGACGAAGTCCTTCGGTGAGGTAGAAGCGGTGACGACGATGGGAAGGAGGCTCCTGTTGGTACGGCCAAGATCAGAAGAAGGTGAGGGGAAGGAATCTGCGGCAAGAATTGCGGATGGACGACGAGGAAGATTAGGAGGAGTCGCCGGACGTCAAGGAGCCTCTCGGCCTGAGAGGAGAGATGAAAGAGAGGTGTTCCAGGCCGAAATTGAGCGTGGGATGGACGGCGTGCACTGGGATTCCTTTTATAGGTCTTTAGAGGGTGATTAGAGATTGGGAAGCTTGGACGGCCACCGGGGTAGGAAACCTATGAGATACCCGAATCTCTCATGCATTCGCATTAGAGATTGGGAAGGTTGTGGGGCTCAAGACCGGATTCTTTGGAAAGGGAATTTCCTAAAGAGTCACTGGTTTAATTTTGGGAAAGTTTCATTGATCAATCAAGGAGAACTCTCCAAATAAAGCTCTTCGGAGTAGGATTATTGAGCAATAATAGTGGAAGGACCCATTTATAAAGAACGATGATAAAGTTATGGACCTTTTTGTAAGGAATTCGAAAGTTAGGGGCATGTGTGAGAGAAAAGACTCAGATAGGACCAAAGTGCAAACTAGGTCGAAATAATCTCAGATTGAGCCCAAATTTTGATACAAATCTAATTTGGACCTAAGGAATCCAATGGTAAAGTTAGATTTGGGTTTTTACCTAGTTTGAATGGGTAATTTATGCAAAAACCTAAATTAGGGCAAAAGTCTATCTGTGGCTCTGTTTTAGGTCAAGACGGGTTCTAATGGTCAAATTTAGGGTACAAAATCCTAGAGAATATTTTTATATGATTTTTAGAGGGTTTAGGTGAATTTTACCCTGACCAGAACCTCTGTTAATCAAGTAGGTTTGTTTTTAGGGTTTTAGAAGTCATTTAATTCTTGAAATGCGTGAAAACCAATTTCTATCTGCACGGACCTACTTGTTAGACAATTAATACCATTTGACCTTTAATTAACCCTTAAAAAACCCTTGATTGTTCTGAAATTTAGATATGCTGTTAAAACTGCAGTTTTACCCTATTTTCTTGTATTTCCCAAAGAATGAATTTGCAGTGAATTAGGGCTCTCTGGCAGTTACATAGGAGAATTTAGTCCTTGATTATGACTAATTAAAGCTAGATATGGCTGATGATGACGTTATCATCATACTCCCATGCCTAACTTTTGCTAGTCCCTTAGCAAAATCTTACGCAGTTAACTTAAATTCTAGACCATGCCTTTTTATGCTCAAATTTCTGATGTGTGCTTTCTTTTGTAGATTAGGTTAGAATGTTAACAATAGGCCTAGAGGTATTCAAGTACCAACCAAGATCCAGACCTGACCAGCTTTAGCCTCAGCCTGCCGCGAAGGTTTCTAAGGCCCACAGGAACTAACCTAAGGCTTGTTGAACTCCGCAGTTAAAGCACCCATGCTTGTAACATGTTTTGCCCAGGTTTAGTTTGCCGCGTGCTTTTGTAAGAGAGAGATAGAAGAATTTTTGCATTTTTGGAGAGTTTTCTCTCTCATTTTCTTGTTTATTTCTAGCTTCAGATTGGCTTTACAACACGGTCTGTATCGGATTCCTAGCTCCCACCATCAATCTTCGCAGGGTCCTTGGTTTTCGATGCTTAAAAATAGCACTGCCCATGGCAACCTCCAGAACCTTGGCTTTCGACACTTCGAGATAGTGTCGCCCATGACGTTTTGTAGCTAAATTCAAGCCCTAGCAATCGACATTTCAGAATAATCTCACCCATGTCACCGAAATCAGCACAAGGTGCTTACATGTCCCCAGTAGGATATGTAGATATCCTAGGAGACAAGCACTGAAGAGATGGTATGTTATTGCACATTTTTTAGGGGAATTTCCTACTTCTCTACGCCTGGAACTCTTCCAAATCAACTTGTGTTGATAAGCTGCTTCTAATCTAGGTAGCTTTTTCATAACAGAATTAATGCATTTGCATGATTTTGATATTAAGCGCACTGAACCAGACTGTGTGTGGATTAGGGTGCTTAGGTTACCGAGTTCTGCAAACCAGAGGTCAATTAACTAGGTTGAATAATCCCTAAGCCTTAGACCTAATACTTAATCTTCGCATTTTCCTCAACCTCTTGAGGACTATCTAGATCTTAACGGATACTTGAATTTTTAAGCCTAAACATTGCCTAAGAGGCCTAAGATGAGCACTCATACTAGTCTTCGTGTTTCTGTAGCACTTTTGACTTTTATTTCTTTCTTTTGATTTGGTCTAGAACTAAGTAGATTACATAATCTTTTACTAATGACTATCTCTTTTTATTTCAAATTATTTCTCCTTTTTGATATTTAAATCACCTCCTCTCTTTTACTTCTTAAGAATGATATGCAATTAATTCACTCAAAATTTCCTCCCTTCTTGATTTTTTTTCCTTTTTTTTATTTTTTTGGTTTTTTGGAATATGTATTTTTTTGTGAGAATCCTTTAGAACTTCGAATTTTTGTATGTTTGTACTTTAACACCCCCCCTATGCCTAAGTTTTGCAATGTTCTCATTGTAAACGGAGGGTATGAAACAGTTAGGGTTTAGTAATTAGAACAGGATAAACGGTTGGACAAACGGGTCGGGATGACTATTGCAGACGATTTTAAGCTCTAGTACAAGTACCAGAGGTGGAGTCGACTGTTCTAAAACTGACCTCGAAGTGCACAGACGTGAAGTACAAAAGGAATAATCAGAAGGATCTCGGGTTTTTGGAATGAGGGGTTGCCTCTCGTTAAACGCTAAATTCAATGGCTTCAGCCGAGTAGAAAAGGTCATGGAGAGGGAGTGGTCAAATCAGATGAATTTTGTAGGACAAGCACCTTGATTAATAGCCTAGTTGGTCCAACCAGGTGCTTGTTCAGATCAGCAGGCTGATGATGCAACCCAAACCTAATCAATATGGTGGGTTGATAGATGTGAATCAGTAGATACGGAACCCACCATATACTGTGTGACCCAAATAGATGTGGAAGTGAAAAGCTAGGGTTTAGCTGAATCGGATCAGCCTGGTTAGAGTAAGGATCCTTAAAAGAGAATGAATCAGTGGAGTATGTGGGATCCCTACGGTAGTGATTAGAGAAGGATGGGACGTGATTAGTAGTCCGATCAAAGTTCGAAACTCGATCAAAATGTGGCGAGGAATCAAATGCTACCGAATCATCGAGAGGAGAGTCAGAGTAAAAATTGAGTTCGGTTGAGGGTCGGGGTTGGGATCGGATCTAAGTGGGTTCTGTATGTACTATAGAAGAGGCGACTTCAAGAATAACTGTATGTGAGGGCTCCTCTAGAAAATGTTCAAAGGTAGGTGTATCTAGAGAGTCCTTATAGAACCCATCAAAATCAAATGTAAATGCCTGGAGAGTGCTTATAGAATCAAGGAAATCTGAGTCAAGAAAAGATTCGAACTCTGGATTGTAGACACTCTCGGCATTTACTATTTCGGATTCATAAGGATCAAAAAGAAATGATTCCATCTCAATGGAACTTGATTTTGAATAAATGATCTTGGGATCAGGGATCTCAAAGTCAGAGTCGAAGAGTGGATCATGGATACTGAGGTTGTAGATTGGCTCATAGTCGTCAGGAAACAACAGTTCTCTGAAATCAAAGTAAGATTCGAAATCGTCGGAGAACTTGTGAGAATTGTATTTTGAATTTGATTCGGGATTAGAGGTTCCACCACAGAATAAATCAAGGGATGTACAATCAGCAACCTGACTTGGATCTCGCCTATTTTTAGGTTCCGAGCTCAAAAAGATGTCCTTATTAGGCATAGGCTTGGTTTCTTGGCTTGTAGGGAAGACCCAATCGATTCCTAACTCTTCCAACTCCTCGATTTCTGTATCATAGATTGGCGTGACTTCTGAAAAATCAATCTATATCTCTGAGGAAGTTGGAGAGGTGCACTCATCAAATACATGCCCAGAATTGTAATCCAGATTCAAAATATGACTTCCATCACACGGGGCCTTGTAATCATCTCAATAAGGCTCAGATCTAGATTCTAGGTTAAGGGTATGGGTTGGATCACTAGAATCTAGGTTGGGCTGTACAGGGATGTAAGCATTGTCCTTGAGGACCACCTTATCAAAATAAGGAGCGGAATTTATGCCTTCGAGTGGTTCTGACTTAATCTTATTATCACAGGTGTCTGGGAAATCTAAGCTTGGTGAAGTAGTCTTTTGATTTTCTAGGGCTGGCTCAAAATCGTGATCACCTGCAATCAGGTCCTCCAAACCTGTCTTAAGATCAGGTGTATCAATTTGTTCATAATTTGAATTAGATTTCATTTGGGTTGGGTGTCCACAACAACTATTATCTGATGGGAACACCATCATGAGGCATAACTTGCTCAATTTGATCTGATTAAGTCATTAAATGCTCCTCCATAACCATTAGAAGACCATAATTCATTGCAAATCCTTTCAGAGAGAAATACAAGAAACCAGGGTTAAAACTATAATTTTTCCATCATATCTTGAATGCAGAACAATCATGGGTTTTCTCAAGGGTTAATTAAGAGTCAAATGATCTTAAATGTCCAACAAGTGGGTTAGTACAGACATAAAAGGGTTTTCATGCATTACGGGAATTAAATGACTTTTGAAACACTAAAAATAGACCCGCTTAATTAATTGAGGTTATGGTTAGGAAAAAATTTACCTAAACTCTCTAAAATTCATATAAAAATATTCTCTAGGATTTGGTACCTTTAATTTGCCCATCGGAACCTGTCTTGACCCAAAACAGAGTATTAGATAGACATTTACCCTAATTTGAGTTTTTGCATAAATTATCTAGTCGAATTTGGTCAAAACTTAAATCCAACTTCACCATTGGAATCCTTAGGTCAAAATTAGGTTTGTACCAAAATTTGGGCCCAATCTGAGATCATCTTGACCAAGTTTGCATTTTGGTCCAATTAGACTCTTTTTCTCTCATTCAGATCCTTAGCTTTTTGAATTCCTTGCAAATAGCCCCCTAACTTTGTTGTCTTCTTCACAAAAGGTCCATTCCGCCATGAAATCCTCTCCGGCGACCTTTGATTGGAGAGAACTTCTCTGATCATTTTGGAAGGGAGATTCCTTGAGGATCCTCTTTCTATTGCGCCTGTCCATGAGCCCCAAAACTTTCCCAATCTCTCAGTCGAACGCATGACAGATTTGGGTATCATAGAGTTTTCAACTTCAACGAGCTTTCCTAGCTTGAGAAGCTTCCTTCCGAAGCTCAAGTTGACCTATAGACCCCTATAAAAGAACCCCTAGATCAGACTGAATTCCCCACACTCGAATTCGGCAGGATTCCCCTTTGATTTCATCTCTCCTCATCTGGCAAATGCTCCTCAATGTCCGATGAGCTCCTCCGACTCCTTCCTTCGTTTGACCACAATACCGGCGACAGATCCTCCTTCCCTGCCTTCCTCCGCATCGCGCCATACCAGCGGATGTCTCTATCTCCTTCATCCTCACCATCCTACCCTCATCAGAGCACTTTCTTCCCCGACGCCGGCATACCATAACCGGCACCGCTCCGTCCTCTTCATCCATTAGATTAGGGTTAGATTAGTTTATCTTAGTTCTTAGGTTAATTTTCCCTCTCTCTATCCTCATTTCAACCCCCGACTCAACGCGCTCACCCTCGTCTTCTCTGTCTTCGACTGAACCTCCGGTGAGGTGTATACGCCACTACACCCCTCCATCTGCCTCGCTGACCACCTCATAACCTTCGCCTCATCCTCTCGCACAAAAGCCCTCTCATTACCTCTCCCTTCACGCACCCAACACTCCCCCCGAACAACCCATCACCACACATCCGTTTCCACCTCTGACCGGCCACAACAGGCCGCCATCCTCCATGAAACCACCTCCGCTACACTTGCCATGATCTGGTGATGCTTACGAGCTATTCTAATGTGGCCGTGAGGTCGTATTTTTGATTATCAGGTTTCATCGTCCTCCACCATCGCCGCCACCTTCTCTGACCAAATCCGCCCTCTTCCGACCTTATTCTTCGTTGCTGTGACTGCCAGGCCCCGTAAACCACCTTCAAGACCTTTCCCAGGTCCTCAATCGAAGACCACAGGAGCAGCTGCTACTGCAATTGAAGGCGCCATTAGCGCTGTGCACACAAAGGAAGGAGTGAGAACATAGTCCCACATAGTAGAGCGGTAGACCAACGCGCATGCATAAGTTATTTTTGTGATTGGGGCTTATTACCTCCAACCACGGGGTGAGGTCCTATTACACCCTTACCTGCACTTGACCCATCCTCCGCAGGCCTGGCGCTGATCCGACCCGCCTAACCCGCATACTCCTTGCTCACCACCCACTGCCCGTGAGCCTGGTCCCGGGTGCGCTCTACTCGAATATTCGATTACCTAGACTGTGGCCTTGGGAAGGTGAGGAAGAGGATCCCAGAGAGAGAAAGAAAGAGAGCATGGGGCAGGGAGGTTTTGCTCTCTGCGACAGTTAGCCGCTGGAAGGATTGCCTCCCTCTGTGCATGAAGAAAGAAGAGGTTGAAGAAGTAGGCCTGAAAAAGAAAGGAGAAGAGAAGAGCAAAAGCAGGACTTGAGAGAAAGAAGAGGAGAAGAAGCATAGTACCCTAGTTGATACTGTTGATATATTTGAGTGCCTAAGTTTGAATGGTTGATGGCACTGTTGCATTATTTGAACTCAATGCATATATGCCTAAATTGAATAATTCGTAATTTAAATCACCATGGTTTTTGCTTTGAGATTCTTTTTGCCATGCACAATTCTTGTTCAACTCATGTTTTACATTAATTATCATTTCTAAGTAATTATTATTCATTTCTTGGTACTATTTGGTTTGAATCTTGTGCTTATTTACATTATTTATTGAGATTAGCATGTGAATTCCTATTTGCCCCTGTGTTCTACCTTAGATTCCATTCGAGTATAAATTCTATTTGTTTTTCGCACTAATTCAAATTGTACTACAATGCGACGATTTTAAAACTCGTTTCAGAGCGACTAACATCATCATTGAACCCTGGATTTGGGAAATTGTGTTGATCATTAGACTTACTCCAAGATGTTTTATTAGCATCTGACAGGTATTTTTGATCAATGGTTCTATATAACCTATTCACCAATTCTCCCCGTTCTTCTAAAAATTCCCAGAGTTTTTCAGGAAATGAAGGGTTTGACCAACATTGTAGACACTCATTGTTGTGTAATTTCACCAATTTACTATGTTCTGCTAGTAGATTATCCCGGGTTGAACTGTGGTTCATTTGTGTCCATATTATCCTTGCACGGTTTGCGATGATGTTGTTTTTAGAAATCTTTCCTGAATGTCCCTTTTACAATATTCTTCATGGTTTCTATAAGCATTCTCAATTATCTTTTCTTTCATGCTCATTTGGGACTCAGGTTTCTTAAACAGTCTTCCTATATTGCCAAGTTGCATTTTTTTTGAATCAAATGGTGGAATCAAGATGTAGAATCAAAACTCAAGATTAGATTTGAAGCTGATCAGATCTGAAAGAAATCCCTAAGATGACCTGTGTATGTTCTCTAAATAGGAGGGATGAGGGACTGGATGTGAAATTGACCCAATCAAGGCACCCAAAGATTTTTGGATGACTAAGGCAATTTTGAGGTGGATGATACCTCTAAATCAGAAATTTGCACACCCGAGAAGTACTTGGGTAGCCAGGAAGGGAGAGCTCTGCAAAGACCCCTACACGATAAAGCATCCCTATGGGTTACAGGGTTTCCTCCACTCGACCTTCCTTGTTCCTGAGGTTCCAAGTAGACTGGAATGTATGAACTTATGACCTTAAGTCTACCAATTTTATGTCCTAATTTATGTGTTGAGTTTCACTTGATTAGAAGTTAATTCAACTTGTGACCTAATTTGGAGGTTGGTTGGCCTACAATGTAGACCAACTTCACCTGACCTGCCCTAAAGATGGCAGAATGAGATCTAGGTCAAGACCTAGAAATCACCATAAATTACTCCCAGGTTATTAGGTCCAAGATTTTAAGATTTAAGTGGAATTAGAGCCTGATTTTAGGGTTTTTCTGATTAGATCTTTTCAATCAAGGGCTTGGGTAGCACACAAATGCGGGAGGGTAACTTTCCTTTAATTCAGGAAAAAATGTGTACTAGCACTCTAAACCCTAATGTCAAACCCTAATTGGCTCTATTCTGCATCCAATTTGATCTCAACATGTACACCTTGGATTCAAACAAGAAGGTGAGTAGTCCAACATGATCAGAAATTAAGCGTGATCCCTAATAGGCACAGAAAATTTGGGGTAGGGAATTCTAAACAGAATCATCTCAATCTTCAATCAGATTTGAAAAATTTTGCAAATTAAGAAACTTGCCTTTTAAATGACAATTACTATGAAAAATAAGGCAGGTGATTCCTAATTAATTATTTCATTTTTGTTTTCCCAAGATTAGGAGGTTGATTAGGGAAGAATAGAGAAGTTATCTACCCTGGAGTGGTTGATTTGCACAGAAGATCTCCTCGTGAAGTACCTTGCAAAATCACAGTAAACAAAACAGGGCATGTTAGTGCTCAAATATAAAAATATAGCAAGAGAATAGGGGTGAATTGCACATTACTCTCCGGTAACGGTGCCAAAATGTTTAATCAATCTATTGGGAATTTAAATCAATGTATTGTCATCATAGTTTGAAATCCACAATAAATCGAACAACAGATAAAATTTATAACTTGAATATTAGAAATGAAGTTTGAGGTCGTGCGTTGGGGGCAAATATAGAATTCACGTGCTAATCTCAAGATCACAATTCTAAACAAGAATATATCAAATTGAAGCACTAATAAGGTGAATATATAAGAGCAAGAATCAATGTAGCAAAAATGTTAGGATAAGACGGTGATTTGAATCACCAAATTATTCGATTTACAATGATATTCAATAAAGTAATAGTATTAGATATCACACAATAAGTGTACTGCATGATGGGAACACCATCATGAGCCCTAACTAGCTCATTTTGACCAAGAAAAGAGAACAAAAGCTCCTACATAACCAAGTGAAGGGCCTAACTCAAGGAATAACAGGTTTGAAAGAAAAGTAAGAAACAAAGGTTAAAGTTGTAATTTTACCAATGCAGTGCAACAACGGGATTTCTCAGGGGTTAAACATAGGTCAAATGGTCTTAACAAGATAAAAAGTGGGTTGGTTCAATCAGAAAAGGGTTAATGTGAAATCTGGGAATTAAATGACTTCTGGTAATCCTAAAACAAACCCACTTAATTTAATAAGGTTATGGCTAGGATAAAATTCAACTAAACCCTCTAAAATTCATAGAAAAATATTCTCTAGGGTTTAGAACCTTCAATTTGACCTTTAGAACCTATTTTGACCTAAATAGGGGTCCTAGCCAAATATTTGCCCTAAATTAGATTTTTATGTAAAATGCCCAGTCAAACGTGGTCAAACCTAAAATCAAACTTCACCATTGGATTCCTTAGGTCCAAATTAGGTTTATACCAAAACTTGGACCTAAGGGGAGTTCACTTTGACCTACTTTGCAAAATAGTCCAACCCAATTATATTTATGCCCCTAGCTTTTGAAAACCCTTGTAGACATCCCCCTAGCTTCCTCGTCGTTCTTTGCAATTAGGTCCCTCCGCCATTACAGTGGAGGAATCCTACTCTGGTGAGGATTCGAGGGGGATATCTCCTTGATTCTTCAGAGAATCCCTCTTAAATTTGAAAGGGAGATTCTCTGAGGAATTCCCGCTCGTATGAACCCAACCTCAAGCTTTGATTTCCACCCAATCTCTCATGCGAATGCATGAGAGATTTGGGTATCTCTCGACCTTCCTAGTCCGACGAGGTTGCCATGCTTGGAAGCTTGCCTTCCAAGCACAAGGCCCTCTTCCTACGACTATAAAAGGGACCCCAGATCCTCCCGTTGATCTCAAGCTTGTTTTGGCCTGAGAATACCCCAAACTTCCTCTCTTCCCCTCCGACCAAAAAGCCCAAAAAGCTCCAGCAACTCTTCCCTCTCCTTCTCATCGCTATGCCACCATACCATTGGCAGAGTTGCCTCCGCCTCCTTTGTCCAAGTCACGCCACACCTGCACTTGCGCCTATCTCCCTCTCATCGTCGTCGCCTCTCTCTCTGGGTCTTTGTCTCCGGTGACAGCACATACGGGCCGTCCGCCTCCCCTGCTCCCCCTTCATCTATCTACTTGCAGATAAGTCCTCTCCCTCTACTCTTTCTTTTCCCTGCATTTATTTCTCTTTTCACGGCCCAACGACCACATATCACGGTCACCTTCTCCACCTCCGGCAGACCATCGGCGAGGTGCTCCAGCCATTCCATGCACCCACCCACCTCGCCAACCACCTCAAAAGCATCACCTCATCCCACTGATCATTTTCCCCCTCTCCATTAACCGCCACATCCTCCACACACTTCCATCGAACAAACCCAACTCCACAGCCACAGAACGACCTAGGCACGCATGCCTAGGTCATCCTACACCACACCAACACCTGGGCTACCTTCGCCGTGTCACGGTGAAGCCTTCTGAGTGATCTGACAAGGCCGTGAGGCCATTTTCGTGTCGACAGGTATAGGTGACCTGCCTGCCATTAAAGCGAGCTTGAAGGAGCTTGCAAGCTTCATCTTCGGCTCCAGGCGCCAGGAGTCTAGGTCATAGACGCGCGGAACCTCTTCGTGAACAACTTTAGCCCATCAATTAGAAGCCAAAGCCCTGCAGCTTCAGTGATTGAGTGAAGACTTGCTGTGGGCGCGCGCAAGAAGTGGGTGGGACATTTAGTCCCACCTCGGAAGACTTCGAGCAAGTGATGCGGAATAAATTGAAAAAGTGCCAGGGGCTTAGCGCCTCCTGACACGGGGTGAGGTCCCACTCGCCCACCATGCCTCGTCCGTGACCCACACCTTTGCGGACCTGGTGCTCGACCAGACTACCTACGCACTCCTCGCCCACCACGCATGTCGGTGGGCCTGGTCTCGGGTGCGCTAACCCGACCCGTTTACCCGAGCAGGCTCTGGGAGAGCGAGCCTAAGAAAGAAGAAAGAGAGGAGAGTTCGTGGGGAGGGTAGGGGGTAGGTTTTGCTCTCAGGGACAAGGAAGAAGAGGAAGAAAGAAGCCATAGCAGCGGCTAAGGGTGAAGTCGCAGAGAAGAAGAAGAAGGAAGAAGGAAGAAGGAAGGAGAAGGAAGCCTTAAAGCCAAAGGAAGAAGAAGATAAGAAGAATCTGAGAAGGCTCGACTGAAGTTAGAAGCAAAGAAAGAGAAAGAAGAGAGAAAGAAGAAGCCAAAGTCAGAAATCAAAGAAGGAAGAAGGAAGAAGAAGAAGAACAGAGAAAGCAAAAGATAGAGAGAGTTAAAGAGAAGCACTGCACTGTAGCATCAAATACTTAAGACGTCTGATTTTTACATCAGATGTCCACCTTTATATTTTTGATCTTCTCTACACATTAATATCATTTTTGCTTCATAACTTTGATTGGTCATTGCATTTTATAAATTTTAAAGTTGTGTTCTTAGTTTTTAAATCCCAATTTGCTCCTTGTGTTCGACATCGGATTCATATTTTTCAAGTAATAAAACTTTCATTTGTTTTCAAAGTGATTTTTGCTATACTATAATGCATTCATTTTAAACCTAATTTCGTTTCGATAAACACTGCACTTCTATTGAATTTTAGACGTCTGCCCAGTCGATCAAATGACTTAACTTTCTCTTGTTACAGTGCAAAGGCACTGCTCTACTTCTTTCTTTCTACGGTCCTCTTCCTTTCCTTCTTTCTCTGCATGCACAGGTCCTCTTCATTGTCTTCTTCACGCACAGAGGGGGACTCTTCTTCAAATGCGGCTAAGTGTTAGCCGTTACACAATAGAGCAAAACCCCCCCTTAACCCCGCATTCTCTCTCTCTTCCTTCTCTTTCTCTTCACAGGGATAATCGGGTAGTCGGGTATCGGATCAGAGCGCACCTGGGACCAGGGCTGTTGGCATAGGGTAGTAGCCGAGGTGTGCGCAGGCGTATGCGAGTAAACGGGTCGGAGCTAGGCCTGCATGGTGGTGTCACGGGCGAGGTGTGAGTGGGTAAGGAGGACCTCACCCTCGTGTGTTAGGAGGCGATAAGGCCTATGAAGAAAAACATAATATGGCGCTTCACTTGGTTTGTCCCTCACGATGTGGGACTAAATGTGTCCCTCTTCTCACGCGTGCAGTAGCAGGTAGAGTTGAGTCTGATTAGGAGGTTGTTGCTGAGGGGATCCTTCGATTGATTGCCCAGGAAGACTCCTAGGATGATTCCGCAGTGCCTGGGACTTCCACCTGGGGCTTACAGGTCTTGAAGAAGGCTTCAAGCGAGCTTGAAGTTTGTTGCTAATGGCGGGCTTGACCTGGGACCTGAAACTTCAAGAAAAAGGCCTTACGGCCACGTCAAATGGTTCAGCAGGATCGTCGTGTGACGGCAAATGTGGTGACGGTCGTGGAGTGCTACGAGAATCATGTAGGTGGCTAGCGGAGTTGGAACTGGATGAAAGAACATGGGTTGTTTGGGAGCGTGTTTGGGTGAGTGGTGGAGAAAAATAGGAGAGGGGTTTGATTGGTGGAGTCATGGAGAAGGTTTTGGGGTAGTTGGCGAGGTGGATGAAGGGGTGTAGCGGCGGGGATGCCTCGCTGGAGGAGAGGCCAGAGATGGAGAAGATGAGGGTGATTCGCGGTGTCGAGGGGTCATTTTGGGTTTTTTGGGTAGGAAACTAACCTATGAGCTATGAGGAAATAATCTAACCTAAGCTAATCAGACGAAAGGGGAGGATTCTCCTTACCGGGGTTACGTTGACGATGGAGAAGACGAAGTGCTCTGGTAAGGTAGAAGCGGCGATGATGATGGGAAGGAGGCTCTTGTTGGTACGACCAAGAGCGGAAGAAGGTGAGGGGAAGGAATCCGCCACTGGCATTGCGGACAGACGATGAGGAAGATCAGGAGGAGTCTTCAGACGTCGAGGAGCCTCTTGGCCAGAGAGGAGAGATGAAATAGAGGTGTTCCAAGCCGAAATCGAGCGTAGGATGGTTGATGTGCACTGGGGTTCCTTTTATATGTCTCTAGAGGGTGATTAGAGCTTGGGAAGCTTGGAAGGCCGCCGGAGTAGGAAACCTATTAGATACTTGAATCTCTCATGCGAATGAGATTGGGAAGGTTGTGGGGTTTAAGATCGGATTCTTTGGAAAGGAAATATCCTAAAGAGTCTTCGGTTTAATTTTGGGAAAGTTTCATTGATCAATCAAGGAGAACTCTCCAAATAAAACTCACCGGAGTAGGATTCTTGAGCGATAATGGCGGAAGGACCCATTTGTAAAGAACGATGATAATGTTAGGGACCTTTTTGTAAGGAATTCGAAAGTTAGGGGCATGTGTGTGAGAGAAAAAACTCAGATAGGACCAAAGTGCAAACTAGGTCGAGAAAATCTCATATTAGGCCAAAATTTTGATACAAATCTAATTTTGACCTAAGGAATCTAATGGTGAAGTTAGATTTGGGTTTTTACCTAGTTTAAATGGATAATTTATGCAAAAACCCAAATTAGGGTAAAAGTCTGTCTGTGGCTTTATTTTAGGTCAAGACGAGTTCTAATGTTCAAATTGAAGATACCAAATCTTAGAGAATATTTTTCTATTATTTTTAAAGGGTTTAGGTGAATTTTATCCTGACTAGAACCTCAGTTAAATAAGAGGGTTTATTTTTAGGGTTTGAGAAGTCATTTAATTCTTGAAACACGCGAAAACCTATTTTTGTCTGCACAGACCTACTTGTTAGAAAATTAATTCCATTTGACCTTTGATTAACCTCTGAGAAAACCCTTGATTTTTCTACAATTGAGATATGTTGTTAAAACTGTAGTTTTACCCCTGTTTTCTTGTATTTCCCTCGAAATGGATTTGTAGTGAATTAGGGCTCTCCAACGGTTATGTAGGAGCATTTAGTCCTTGATTATGACTAATTAAAGCTAGATATGGCTGATAATGATGTTATCATCATCGGGGCGATCTTGGAGGCGTTAGACTCTGATCGTCGCCTTAATCAGATCCATGTGGTTGTATCTTCAATTTGAGGCTCTGAAATGATGTCGTCCTATCCCCTGGCCACAAAAAGAGGCAAATTAATATATAATTTGTACAAATTAATCTAAATGTATGATGATGCATGTTATGCTGTATTTATAATGCATGATGCTTCTATGACCCTAGGAACATGCATAAATAGACATTTTAGGCCATTAGATGTGTACACATTAAAGGTTCATGATAATATCATATTTATTGACAAAATTATGCCTAGCTATTGTTAGTTTAAGGGTAAATTAGGTCATATTGCATCAGATTAGGTTAGATTAGTCATGTAGCAACATTATGTAAATAGTCCATTCTTTTAGGTTGTTATGTAATATTTTCCATATCTATATCTGGTGCCTTGATGTCCTTGTTTATATGTATGCAAGTGCCAGGTATAGGGCTAAATGGAGCTTGGCAGAGAATTGAATTTGAGCTCAATTGTAAGGACTAGCTGATTCTATTCCCAACCTAAGCCTTTGCCCAATTGGACCTTAGCCTTAGCCTAATTAGGAACCAAATTTTCCTAGCCCAATTACCCACCTCAAGTGGCCAGAGATGCACCTTGATTTTTACATTATATGGCTGGCCAACCAATTGGTTCGATAAGCCTATCAAACCCCCTCCCAACCTAGTCCTAAACCCTTTCCAAGAAGCCTAACCTAAACATACTTATCTCTTCCTCCAACCTTCTTTAGCTGCCACCCTCAAGCCTCCTAAAACCCTTTGTTAGCCACATCATCTCCACCCTACATCTTAAAACCTATGGCCTTTAAACCCTATTTTAAACTTAGTGCATATCCACACCAACGACCCTAGGTAGCGCTATCTATCTCCTAAACCTTAAGCATCTAATGCCATCCAACACAAGGCGAATCCCCACCATCAAATTCACATCCTAAGGCCTAGAATAAACCTCCATAACTCGAGCCTTATCCCCTCCTAAAACTACCTATAGTTGCCCATATGAGTTGCCTAAATCCCAACCTTACAACCAACATCTAATGGCTCTCATTATAAACGCCTATGGTCGTCCATATGGTCCAAACCAATCCACATATGTCCAGCCCCCGTTAGTGAATCCTAACCCTACACCATCCTTCCAAAGCCTTCACCCTTGATTAAAATCCCAACAGAACCTAAGCCTAACCTAATCCCATCCTAACCCTCCATCTTTTCTAGACCTAATCTTGACCCTTCATTTTGGTGATCCAAAGAAAATCCTCTCCACCAATCAAAACTCTCCACCCTCTTTATAAAAACCCTTAGTCGTCCCCCTTCTCTTCAACTTTTACCTTCTCCATTAACTTAAGCTCTCTCTTCTTCAAGAAGGTCTCCACACCACCTTTGCTCTCCATGTGTGCCTTCACATCTGCCTTCACTCCATTCTTCATCTTTCGGGCTCCGTCTTCGAAGCCGCCTTCTAGTTCTAGTTGTAATTCTAGTTCTAGTTCTAGTTACTTTGATTTCAACCATTCTTCTAGTTGTAGTAGAATTACTATTTCAATAAAAGTTCTAGTTCATTTTATCCCGTCTCTACTTATTTTTGATTACTTGCTTTAGTTCTAGTTACGTGCTTGTTTCCTTTTGTAGTTTCGATTTCAATTCCTGCAAGGTTCTTCACATTAGTTAGTATACATCATATTTGCCTATTCCATATTCAAAAATACAAAAAAATTATGACTTAGGAAAACATAAATATCTAGTTGCCTCCCTGTAAGGTGACTTGAACTCTGATTTGTGAATATCAATTTTCGTATTTTCGAGTTTGGTGCGAACACTTTTCTAAAGTATCTATGGAATTTTACACTGCAACGATTTTTACGCATATCCCTCTACGCTAGATCAATCCAGGTATAGCTTGGTCAGTCATTGAGTCAGATTTAGATTTAGATATCCCAAAATCAAGCCTCTTTTTATATTTGGGTTTAAATGGTCCAAACAAGTGAGGTTTTTGGAATTTCTTCTTGTGCATGCATTGAAGAAGAATATAAAGGAGATGAGAAAGGAATAGATGAGAGAATGTGTGTGCACAATTCAAGCAACCAAATCTAATCCTTACAATGTAACCTTATTTGACCTAAGCCTTGACCTATATAGACACCCTACTAAATAGATTTTTCTTTGTGTCTAGCAGATAACCTAGTTAGGTTGAGTCAAGTGGGATAGAGAGGGCGCTTCCCAGACCACTGTCCAAGCGCCAATTAAGTAACCTGTGCCCAACTTAAGTCGTTTGATAATCAGACTCATCCTGACACGAGGTTATGAACTAACAAAGACTTAGGCAATCTATTCAATGTGATGCCTATATAACTAGATTATCCTACCTAGGGCACGTTTATCAAATTAATTAAGGCTTAGGATTGTGGTGCTTTTGAAGGTGATGAGCAATACAGGTGGTTGCCCTTAATTAACCAATTTCAATGTGTGATTATGCACAAACAATTGGTTTTAAAGCAAGACTTATTAAAATGAATGGTTTTTAATGTTCAAGTCTTGTTAGGTCCTCTTTTAGGGTTTGGATTTCAATAGATTCAATCAAGTTCTTGTTGGCACACAATGTTGTGCAATCACTTATGAAGATGATTTTCCTTTATTTTCAAAAAGATATTGGTGCCTATCCAAAACCATAGAATTGAGACCTAGATTCAGGCAACTTTTAATGATCAATTAATTTTAAAACATAGATTGGTGTGGTCCAATCAATGCAAACATTGGCTTCTGAGCACCAATCAACTAGGGACACATATTTTTCTATAATTTTTCAGGCCTATTAAATATTTTTCCCCTAATTTATAGTGTATCGGGGTCTCATATCAAAAATGATCCCCAGTCAATGTTTTCTGTGAATCAAGCAGTGCAAGTCTCCCAAAAATTCTCATATTTTTTTCAGAGGGAGAAAATTTGACTAGAAATCAATGCAACTTATTTTAGTTAATTTGGATAAGTAGAAAAAATATCAAAAATCAAACAATGAGTGAAATCAGTAACAAATTCAATTCTGGATATAGGTTTGTTCCGTGAATTGTTCAATTTTTTCTACAAAGAATTAGAGCATTAAATTTTCAAGGATTGTTTCTAACTTCAAAATACACGTCTAGGCCAAATTTTGTGATTTATAGAGTAGTAGATTTAATGGAATGGATTTCTGAAAGTTGCTTTTCAATGCTGCGTGTACTTCATAAAGGTAGTTAGGTGATAAAGCTTGAAGATTAAACTACCAAAGAGAGTTTTTCTTTTCACGATTTTTTTTTTTTATAAAGAGATAAGCACACAATGCAATTAACTAAATGCAAGTACAAAATCAAATCTAACCTAGGGTTCACGAATCACCTAAGTAGACAAGAAGATTTTTTTTTTTTGTAACTAATCTTAACCCTAAGATGCAAATGTAGTTACCTAAAGTCTTTACCCACAATATCTTCCCACTTTGCGCTTCGATTTCATGCTTTCACATGGTTTCCTGCACATAAGGTAAACAAACAGAAATAATGCAAGCAAAAATGCAAATAAGAGAGCATGAATATGCGTCGTGCCTTCCCAACAGCGGCACCAAAAAGTTATTTTTGCAAGTAGTCGCGTAGATACTTTAGAAAGAAATTGTTTCCTAACTTGGGAGATTTTGATGTTTTGAAATCGAAGTTCGGGTCATCTCATGAAAAGGTAACTGGTTATTCAAATTTTCATAAGTACTATTTTTTTTGTGTTTTTCGTACATATATTTTTTTGTGTTTTTTAATTTTGAATATAGAAACAAATATGATGTTGGACTAACTACGAAGTACTAATGCGAAAACTTGCTGGAACCAAAACCTAACTATGAAAGGAAATACTAAAGCAAATAGTATTGAAGCAAATAAGAGCAATCAATTAGAATAAAAGAGATAAGGAATATGAAATTAAAGCTAGACATTTATTGATAGAAGAATATCTAGATTACATCTACTAGAAGAAGGATTACAACTAGACTAGAATAAAGAAGACAACTAAAAATAAGATTGTACTTTGAACTAGAAATAAAATGCAACTAAAACTAAATAAAAGTAGTAGATAATGTAGAGGCGGAGACGATGATGGAACCAAAGGAGAAGGTGCACCTGGAATATCCACACCAAAGGTGGTGTGGACCTTAGAGATGATGAATGATCATACAGAGGGGAAAATGTGGAAAGGGAAGAGGAGCTGTGGAGATGGAATTTTGAGAGATCAGCACCTCAGGATGATTGGTAGTGAGTCTTATTTTATAGGGAAAGGGAGGGGTGTACATAGGTGATGTTGTTGGTGGAGGATCAAGTGCTTACATATGGGATAATTTTGTTGGATGGTTTCAATTGAGGGGATAAGGGATAATAAGGTTACGTAAGGTTTGGTTGGTTGGATGGTGTTTGGTTGGTCGGATGGTGCAGTGGAATGGGATCGAGGAAATAATGTGAGGGTACGTTAGTGGAGATTGGTATGGTTGCATGAGATTGTGTGTTGTGTACAAAGGGATTACATGAAGTGCATGGACGGGTGTGGGGGAGGGAATAGGATATTTAGGTGAGATGGGTTGGTGGGTGTATGTAGATTATGGTGGTTGTGTGACAAGTACATAATTATTAACGATAACTTGTCTACTTTATGCTAGTTTAGTACATATAGGTTGTACATATGTTGTATTACAATCATAGATGCATAATCAGGTCATGCATATATTTTGTAATTAATTGCATCTAATTATGATTTCTTGTGAATAATGTAGGTGTTGAGCAAGTCAAGAAGATGGAGAACCACTTATTGGAGGAGAAGAATTCTTTTAGAAGCTAAACAATGAAGAGCTTAAAAGAAATAAAGACAAGAGAATAAATAAAGGCAAGGGATGACACATGGCACACTCCAAACCATTTCTAAAACCCACCTTAGGACAACCCAATTTCTCTAAACCTATGTCCTAAACCTATCCTTAGAAAACCACCTAAAAACCTACACCCTTGATCCTCAATCCTAAGGCCTAGACCACCATCCAAAAATAGAAAACGAAAAGAACCTATCCACTACACTTGGACAACCATGCATACTTAGCCACTAAGTAATGTGGCCAACCACTATAGTCCCATCACCACTCTCCACTCATCATCCTAAGGCCACCTTTGAACCCTTTAGCCACCCACTTAGATGGCTTCTCTAGGATTCCAAAACCTAAGAACTTATTGTTTTGTAAAAACCCACAACCAAAACCTATCACCTAAGATTTAATCCCAATCATTTAGATCACATCCCATGGCGTAAATCCTACACTTGTGGCCGGCTGTACATAGCTTCTCCAAGAAGCTAAGTGGGTGACCACCACTTGCTCCCATGTCACCCCTTGGATACACATCTAAAAGTCTATTTCATACTTGATGTGATGGCAAACCTATAGCCCTAGATCTAAATCCTATGCCCCACATTTTCCTACACCACTATAAAAACACCTAAGCCCCCACCATTCCAAAGGTTAACTAGTCTCTCTACCTTAGTATACCTTAATCCTATCACCATCCACTACCTCTCCTTTCCACCTTGGGTGTGGGTCACCATTGCTTATTGCTACAGTCACTAGTCTTTGGTGGCACATCGAATTCATTCTCACTTCTGATCTTCCACTTCTCTAACTGGGCTTTGTCTCGGGGCTCCATTTTACTTTCTGTAACGAGCGCGTGCCCCAGACGTCTTTTAAGACGTTTGGGAGGTGGCCCAGACGTCTGTAAAGACGTCTGGGATCACATCCAGACGTCTGACCAGACGTCCGGGATAGTTTACAGACGTCTGGCGAACAGTTATGCTCGCACGGGATATTCGTCTGCGCGCCTGTGCGCACAAACCTGCGATCCTGCATCTTCTCTGCGGCTGCAGGCGACTGCGACCGTCTCTCTCTCCTCTCCGCGCGGCGTTAAAAGGGGGGGGGGCGCGCCTCCCCTCCCGTCTCCACCATCTTCCTCCTCCTCTCCTGCCTGTGCGCGAGAGCGAGCGGACGCGAGGGCGCAGCAGCAGCGGCAGCCGCAGTAGGCGCGGAGGAGCTGCGGCGTGCGAGGGCGGGGCTCTGCCGTGAGGGCGAGCTCGCCGGGAGCGGCTTGGCCGGCCGGCGGAGGGCGCAGGGGGCGCAGAGCGTCGCGGAGAGGGACCTGTTGCGGGCGGAGCAGCGGACGCGCGAGGTGCGACGCGGGCGGCGTCGCAAGCGGAGGCCGAGCAGGGTTCTGATTCTGGAAAAAATTTCCAGAATCAGACGTCTGGACTGATATCCAGACGGCAAGGTCGACGTCTGTGAGATCATACAGACGTCTGAAAGGTGAGTTTTCGCTTTCCTCTTCTTTTTGTCGACTGACCGTACTGAGGGAGGAGGGTTGGCTGTGCCCAGGTGTTCTGATTCGTCATCCTTTGCGAATCAGACGTCTGGAAGTTGTACCAGACGGCGGGAGTGACCTCCAGACGTCCGGAGTGACCATCGGACGTCTGGGATCTAGACAGACGTCCCCACAGACTTCTGGACGTCCGGGGAACCAAGCCGAACAGGTAATTCTCTGATCCACCGTTTAAGACGTCTGGAAGGAGTTCCAGACGTCTGATTTTGCACAGTATTGTCTTTCTCGACCCGTTTAGGGCCCGTTTGGGCTCCGTTTTCCGCGATTCGAGTTGCGTTCGTTTCAGAATTTATTCCTCTATCCGCCTACAGTAGCTATACACTGTTTTGAGGCACTCCTTGTGTTTGATCCTTGTGATAGGACCTCGTTCGGTTGCAGTCTTGAGAGTCGCGGAGGCGCGCGGGATTCCCGACCACGCCCCCATTACTCCCGTTGTACCTGGTAGAGTGGTTTTAAGTATTAATAAAATCTGTTAAAGTATGGAACCATAACTAGAACCTAGGGCATTGCATGAATCCTAGGAATGAGAAATATATGGAATGATAGCTCCTAGGTGTTGCATGAATCCTAGGGCCGGAAAACTAGATTGTATGATAGATCCTAGGATATGGTATGAATCCTAGGATGGAAAAACTAGTGGAATGTACATTACTGCAGTCTTGGAAAAATGGAAAGGAATATATAAAGCTGCCTGTAAATTTAATTAACAGCTGCCTGTTATGCATAAAGAAACATGTTTGAGATCATGGAAATTGAGAACGTGAATCTGGAAAGTGAAACATATGATGTTCTGAGATAAAGGGCTGGAACCCTACGGGGAATTAGGAGTGGAACTCCTGGAAAGAAAAGGAATGGAACTGAGATGTAGTTTGTACTGTCTCTTGGGTACGCAGTACCAAGGGAAGTACCTGTACCTGTTTTAGTGTAGAGTGGGGCCAGCCGCCCCAGGGACCCGGGGTTAGGCTTGGCCGCTCTGTACCGACTTGTTGGCCCTCGTGTACGTAGTACCGAGGAGAGCTAGTAGTGTTAGGAGAGTACTAGCTACCCCACGGGCCCCGGGGTTCTGCTAGCCTCCTTCACCGACTTGTTAGGCCCACTAGGGCAAACCAGGGTAGTCAGGCGAGGGTGCGCGGACTGTGGAGGGGCAAGGCCCCGGTTTGGTTACTGTGGAGGGGTTGGACCCCTGTTACTGAGAGGGCTCTGCCCTGGTTCCGTGCTGTGCTTTGGGCGCACCCGTTAACGGAAATGACTGACCGCGTGCCAGTGCGGGCTAGCACCTGTGCGTTTATCGCGCGTGCCGTAGTCACCGTTACGTCTGTCAGTGACCCTGGGGTGGTTGACTGAGGGTAGGATCACCACGGGGGACTCTCCCGGCCAGGAGAGCACCACGTGCTACTTCTACTGTTGGAAAAGACTGCAATCAAGATCGTCCCACGAGGACATTCGAGATCAAGTAAAGGATCTGAGAAGTAAATGAAATAGTGAGAAAAATTGAAAGTTGTAAATAAAGGAAGTAATAGAACATAACAGCTACTGTACACTCTACTGTTGCCTTTAGTTAGTTTGCCACTCTACTCAGCGTTTTGCTGACGTGTTACACTCGTTACCTTTTTCAGGACCAGGTGTTGAGCAGCCAGGGTCGGCGGCTGCAGAGGACGCTGGGCCGAGTAGGGTCCAGTAGAGTTACCACAGCTTTGTACCTTCTTTTTGTTTCTATTCTAGTGAGTAGTTTTGTTTCCACTGTACCTTCTTTACCTGCAGTTTTTGTTATATGATAAATGTTGTTTTACTGTTGTGGTGGTGCCTACTGTAGTAGTTTCTTTCCTTACTGCTGTACTTTCTTACTGTTAGTTATATTCATGCTGAATGTGGTTTATTTTACTGTCTTTTGGTTACTTCCTCGTTGGATGACTGGGTCTTGGGATTAGTCGAGTCGGTCCGGTTCTCGTGTCTCGTAGGGACTCGGGAACCGGGTCGTTACACTTTCATTATCTATTTTTCTGTTTCCTTTCATATTAGTTGTAAAACAGTTCTTACACTTTCAATAAAAAAGCTTTCATCTATGTTTTGCAGCTCTTTTATATTTTGCTAGTTTGTAAGGTAGATTAGTTTCTGATTCTTACCATTATTGAAAAGACCAAAAAAATCATAAAAGCTAAAACAAAAAAATATTAGACTCAGGAAAGCAAGATGATCCAAGTTGCTTCCTCGAGATGACTCAGACATTGATTTCAAAATGCATATTCTTTAAGTTCTATTTAAAAATTTTTTGAAAGTGTTGCTCAATTTCAAGTACTACAACATGTATTTCTGTAAACGATCTCCTAAGCGAACACTGTGCATGGAATAGGAGTTATGTAAAGGATTGGATTGCATGGGCATGAATTGGTTTTGCTTGGGGGGTTTCGTTGCATGAACCTAAGGGGTTTTTTACATAAAGGGATATTGTGTTGTTTGGTGGTAATTTTTAAGGGATAAAAATAGATGTAGGAAATTGGGCTCTCAAATAGGTTAGGTGTTGGGGTCAAGTGGCTAGGGTTTAGGAAATAGGTCTAGCCCCAAATAGAAGATATGTGCTCGATTGATTTCTCATTATTGTGGAGCTCCAATCAGTTCCATACTTGGTACCTGCAATCATATAAGTAAGGACTTCAAGGCACCAGGTATAGATAAGGAAAATATTACATAAATACCCACAAGAATGTATTATTTACAAAATGATGCTAAATAATTAATATAACATAATCTAATGCAATGTAACCTAATTTACACTTAAATTAACAATAATTGGGCATAAATTATCTCAATAAATATGGAAATATCATGAGTTGATCTCAGGGAGACTCGATGGTTCACTCGCTCACCCAGTCCATTACTCAACCGTTCATCTCTTTGTTTCTTTTTATGATTTTTGAGTTATGCAAAATTTTTGTCTCTTGTTTAGATATTAATTCAAGTGATTAAGGTGCGATGGACAAGATGAGAAATGACGAAAACGTGGGATGAAGGTCACCAAGAGAGTTTACAAGGGACTCGGCGAGGCCCCATGTAATCTCTCCTAGCCATAAGAATGCAAACTAATAAGTAATCAAGAGAGGACATCAAACGTAACAAAACACATTCTATTCCATAAATAAGAAATTACAACTATAAGCTTCATACAATGAAATAAAACCTACTCAACGACAACTAAAAAATAGAAGATGGGGGCCAAGAGGTGAGCTTACTAAAGGGAACGAGATGTCCCAATCATAATCACCTAAGGCCTAAACAAGAAATCAAAAGAAATACATAAAAAAATAAAGCAACATAAAATAGAAGAGGAGTGGCACGTGTAGGCGTAGCCTCTCACATCAAATGCAACCACACAAGATGAAGCCTAAGGTGATAGAGGAAGGTGAAATGGAGAAGAAATAGAGTGGTGGTCGGCTGGATTAGAGTGGGTGAGGGTAGAGTTGGTGGCTGGAAATGGGGAGGGCAAGAGGGAATAATGGGCTATGTGATGGAGTGGGAATGATTGTGGAAAATGAGATGGTGGTGAGGTTGTGCAATTATGAGGGAGCCTGAGGTGGGGGGGGGGGGGTGCAGGGATGTAAATAGAGGAGATGGGTGTCGCTGGAATTGAGATAGGGATGAGAAATATTGGCCATTGAGAGAGAGAGGGGATGAGGGTGCACGAGTGTGGGAATGGGGTGAGAGAGAGAGTAGTTGGTGATATTTCGGGGAGGAGGAAAATTCTGGGGAGGTCCATTTGAGGGGGAAATTAAATTGGAGAAGGGGAGGGCTTTAGGAAGGGTCTTAGGTGGTTAATTTTGTAGATGGAGAGGTACATAATTGGGTTTGTGTGGTAGGTAAATAGGAGGGTAATTGGATAGGTGAATTTGGTTCATTCAGTGTGGGTTTATATTGAGCAAATGGTTGGGTGAGTAATTGGGAAATTAGGGTTAGGATGGGGTGTAATTGGGTTCATGTTTGGGGGTTTATTTGGTGAAGGCTTTAGGTATAGGTAGTTGGGTGGATGGGGCATCTCTTTGAGTTGGCTCCTTGCATCACCAATTCTCCTTTATTCCTCATCAAACTTGGACTCCATCTCCATCTTCATTATTCCTGCACAAAGAAAAAGCTATTAGGGCCCAAATATCATACATTTATTTCCTAAGTGCAAAGATGCATTTATGCATGAATGCATGCTATGCATAATGCATTAATGTCGGGGAACCAACAAGATTAGGCATGTTATATACATGAGTTATGTACTTATCACACCTCATGTTTATGATTTACTAGTCCACAGAAAAATAAAATAGAAAAGAAATGAAATGAGGATCTAAGTTGGAGTTCGCAAGTTAGGAGGGTATGAGTCATTATTGAGTGTAGGAAACATCCTCAAAATCTTGCACAAAGACTCAACAATTCAGAAATACCGATCAAGATACAGGTCATTGATGTTATAGTTATCTCACATAGTAGAATTAGGTTTTTGCGACGTAGTATAGTTTGTAAGACAACCAACACATTTATAACTTTTTACTTATTTTGAGTCTAGGTTGTTTGCTGGGAGGCTTATTTTAACTTAATTCACAAATTATTTCTAAAATTATCTTTGTTTTCTTAATTAAGTTAATTATACTTAATATTACTATGGATTCTATAATTAATAAGTAAGATTAACTTAATAGCTTATAGTATATATACATAAGTTATATACCTAGCTTAGGTAGCTTAGGTTATATGATACACAATATTCATATAAGTTAACTAAGTAAACTTATATAAAGCTTATATTAAATTAGATTAACTTAGACTAAATGTATACACAATAGGAAATATAATCATCTTATAACTTATTTCTACTTAAGTTGTATTGAGTTAAATAGGTTTATATAAATTACTTAACTAAGACTTAAGTTTTTTTTTTTTTTGAGGAAACTAAGACTTAAGTTATTTCCTAGCTTAATTAGATAATTAATAACTTAAGTATATGTTATGCACATGAATCAATTGCAAAAGATTAACAATAAAACATGGAAATTACTTCTTCAAATGACATGAAACACATAGACATAATGAGCATTAAGAATCACGATCTTAATTGCATAAAAAAATGATGTAGAATACTTAAAAGTTTTGTTCTTAACAACTAAACGCAAGCTTTAATCTCAATTAAGCCCAAACCACAACTAAGTATAAGTTGTCCTTCACTCAAAAAATAGTGGCTCAACGGCCAAATAGTGCCACGTGAGACAATCGGATTTCTTGCCAGTAGGTCGCCACTCACTGTGCATGGGTCAGTATGCTCAGGAGTAATGGTAACATGCTCTAAGGCGTCGTAGTTGCTCAAGCGGGCTATACACGTGAATCCAGACATACTGCTACACTGGTTGCGGGCGATGTAGGACTAAACAACATTCTCCTCATTCAGCACATGCTCGACTTCAGCTCCTCTTAGCAACAGTGGCAGGTCAGCTTCAAATCCCTTCACATCAAGAACGTCCTTCTTCAATTCAGCTCCTCACCTCAAGAACTAATTAAAGACTCAGGTCTTCTCAATAGATCTATCAGCAGTCCATTTGTCATCATGGTGTTGCTGAAAGCCTCAACTACTCAATTCTCAACTCCTCTACGTAATAGCTCAAAGAGAACATTTGTATACTTGAAGCTAAAGCCTATACACTCTCTTAAACTTCTCATAGTGCCTTCCTTAAGATCTTAACACACTCGCAAGCTCTTAGAATAACTTCTAAGCTCAGTCTTGATCTTAAGAACAACTCAAAAGATTCAAATCAATAGAGGTGGGTAGAGAAGGCTCAAATCAAAGCAAATCCGAGTCTTTAACTTCTAAACATGTTTCTAATGCCTTTAGAAGGTTTTAAGAAATTCAGAGCTAAAGAAAGCTTGAAAACACATTAAATATCATTGAAAACTCCTTTGAAGCTCAATTGAACCCAACAAACTTAGAGTATCTCAATAAACTCAAATAGCTCAGAATCAATCTAAAAATGGTTCAAATGAATTCCTAACAACCTTAGAAACACACTATAGCCCTTGGAATCAAGTTCAAAAGGTTTGGAACTAGCTAATGGGATGGAGGAAGCTGGTCGAACCTCCACCGTAGACAGAAGGGGTTCGGCCTGAGTGAAAAATTGGGCATTTTGAATGTAGCGGCTAATCGAAGGGGAAAGAAGGTGGAGATGGATTGTGGAGTGATGAGGAAGGTGGAAGTGGATCGAATTGGATGATAGAAGCTCAGGCAATGTCAAATTGACTCGTTAGAGTCGAAGAAGGGGTTGAGAAGCTTGGAATAAATCTAAGGCTAATTGAACTAATTATCTACCTAAAACTACTCTAAATAACTAGCTAAATCATTTGAGCTACTTAGTTGGAAAAAATGGTGAGGAGGGCAGCGACGAAGCTATGCCGAAGCAGAGAGAAAAAAAGTCTGGGTGAGAGGAGATCTCTGATGAGGATCGAAGGCATTGTAGAAGGACGATGGCACAACTTTGCCGTTGACAGGGCAGGGTTAAGGAAGAGGAGGTAAGGGAGGTAGTGTTCTTTGTCGGAGATCACTCGAGAACTTAGAAAGAGGTTGTTGGAGGTTTGGAAGAGGGTCAACTGAATGAGTGTTGTGGGAGAAGAGGGAAAGGGACTAGCTCCTTGAGTTCAGAGGTGGTAGGGTCCTATTTATAGGCACAGCGAAGCTGTAGATGCAAGGAATGAAGTTAGAGATGCATCCAGGTGCAGGCTAACTTCGATCGTCATCTTCGATGACGGCAAAGTTGCCACATCAGTTTAGGCAGTTAAAGAATCATCACGGTTGTCAGATGGACGAGGTTTGTTAAAGTTTATCTTGATGGTCACAAAAATAGCCATGCACTGTTGGATGAACGCTAATCGAAGAGGAGAGATTTAGGCCATCATTGGTCGTTCATTAGAGAGAAGAGAGGAAGAAGAGAATGAGAAGGGTGATGCTCGAAGGATCGATCTGTAAATAAGAAAGGACCTAATTAAAATAAAAAGGACTTAAATGAATTAATTTCTAGGGACTAAAATGCAAATCATTAATTTAAATATGTAAATTAATTAATTTATTTCTCAACTTTTTACAGGTTATATATATGTTAAGAAATAATATTATGGGTTGAAATTACATTTTTGTCCCTATTTATATTATATAACTAAATGCTTAATATTAAGGTTAGTATTATTAACTTAGATTATGAATTAAATATAAGCTTAGTTAACTTGTAAATAGCTTAGTTCAAAGTATTAAATCCTTATTAAATAAAAAATAGAGGAATGCTTGCTATATCATAATTAGACTAATTTAAGGTATAATTAAGGTCATATCTCAATATTAACTTATCTTCTAATTAACCCTAATTATATGCTATTATTAATCAATTAACTAGGTAAACTAGCTTATTTAAGTGAATTAGGAGCCATGATGAGTTCCTCATCAATCACTTTGCCTAATCAGATTCTAACTTGCCTTAGTTTTGGGTCTTAACTACAAGGTTCTATGGCTCAAAAATCCACCCAAGGTTTGCGAGAAACTAAAATACTAAGTGAGCAACTGTATTTAAAAATCTCACTTTATTTCAGATTCACCTATTATCCCTCTCACTCTACTTTGGATTTGTTTTACTACAAAATGGAATCATTGCCTTTATTTACATAAAAATAGGGAAGGCCCTACACTCCGACGCCTTGAGATGACACTATAAGAGGCTTCTTCTTAGTTAGGCCCTACACTTCAACGCCTAGGGATGAGACTATAAGAGGCACCTTCCTGGCCAAGCCTTACGCTCCGATGTCCCAGGATGACACCGAAAGAGGCACCCTACGTAATTTTGAGGTGCATATTTAACTGTCCACTTTTAATGTTTTTTATTTTTTGTATATATATATTATAGGGCTCATCCAAAACCTTGCTTCAAACATCACCTTAGTAGAGTTACGTGGGAATCTAAATGTCGGGTTGAGCTCTGAATACTCTACATCTAGGGTAACCCTAGTGTAACGTGATAGCCATACCCGTTAAATTAAGTTATTAATGAGTAGTTGCCACAAGTGACATCAGAGTGCAAGTGTGAAATGTGAGATACTTAGGTTTTAAAAACTTTCAGACCAGAGGGTGGATTAACAAGTCATATACTTCTTACACTATTGACTTAATGTCTCTACTAATTAGTTTCTTTGAGGACTTAGAAACAAGTCCATATGTTAATAAGTACATGAATTAATTAGGTCACTCATGACCTGTAGAGTCTAGGCACAAGATTTGAATACACTCCCCTAAAGTTAGTAACTCCTTAGTTCCTTTTCACATCATCCTTCCATAGCTCAGATCATGCAATGTAATGTTTTTTATTATATATTGTATAAATAATTATAAAGACGTATATACAATTCATCCCGTCCCCACCCCTCCACGCCTATCTCATGCAATGCCTGCGTTGTATGAATAAACATAGATATAGGGTAGAGGTTACCTAGAGTGCTCTGAGTTATGTATCAAGGTATGGCTAGGTCTGGACCTAAAATTATTCCAACTATTTACAAGTAGAGTTGATGGGCTGCCTCCTATTGAGCGCTAAGTTTTACACCTTTAGCTAGGTGTAGTCATGCACAATTAACTCTCCAAGAGGGTTATTTTCTCTTTTGAGGGTATTTGGGCTAGGTAAGGTTTTAGGTGCCAGTCATTCACAGTGAAAGTATGCCCAATTTTGAGATTTGCCATTTCAACAGCGCCATTGTTGAATGGTCTAACCATTGAATATGAGCTAGTCCACTTTGATCTTAACTTGCCCAAAAATAACTTAAGTTTTGCATTAAACACCCAGGCCTTTTGGTTGAGCTACAAGGTTTTCCTCAAAATATGTTTATCGTGATAGGCTTTTGATTTATCTTTGTAAATCTTTGAGTTCTCATAAGCCTCACACCTGATTTCCTCGAGCTCAACTAAGTTGGAGCTTGTTGTTTGTACTAGCCAAATTAGGGTTTAAATTGCATTCCTTTACCACCCAATAAGCATGGTGCTCCAATTCAATAGGTAGGTGGTAGGCTTTCTCGTAAACTAGTTGGTACAGGGACATCCCAATCGAGGTCTTGAAGGCGATCCTATATGCCCAGAGGATGTTGTCCAATCTAGAGGACCAGTCCTTCCAGTCGGGTCTCACTGTCTTTTGTAGGATTTGCTTGATCTGTCTATTTGAGACCTTAGTCTGTGTGACGACCCAAGTCCTGTCAATCGACAAAACTTGAGTTGCTGTGTGCTAACAACCAACACAAACCAACCACAAGATTGCAGTCACCCAACACATAGTCATAGAACATCAATAGCCAAACAATCATCTATAATGGATTAAATGAAAATAAATAAAGTGCTGATAACATGATAAAATTCACCATAGAAAGCAGAAAGTAAAGAGTGCTCAAATGTTTGTATAATCACCAAAAGATAGAAAATAAAATCTAACAGTGGAAAGGAGCAAACTAAGAGCCATTGGCTCAGAACAGATCGTCTCTTCAAGTAGGACCCAATTCTGCAGTAGACTGACTGACAGTAGCTGCTATACTCGACTACTCAGCAACACTTGAGTACGGAACTCGAGAAATACGTCAGTAAAAACTTAGAGTAGAACAACTACAACAGGTACCAACAGTGACAAGAGTAAAAGAAGTAGGGCACTGTGTTGGCAGTTAATCAATCTACGAATTATTACTTATCCAATTCCATTTATGCATTTAGCCCATATTATTATAGTTCACATTCCGTTAATCAACATCTCGAGGCACGAGGCGACCTCATGTAACTTCCTATGACGCAAGACTTGTATAAGCCACCCTCCTGGCTAGGAAGACAGCTCATACCCATCAAGTCACCACTTTCTGTTACTCTAGGGTCATTACAGAAAGGGGTGGTGGCTACGTTGTGTAGCGTGAACACGTACAAGCGTTGTGTATGCTAAACCACAGACAACCAATGACCCACCCATCGATTGAGAAAGAAACCACTCTAAACCTTGAGCCACACATCCCGCTATCCCAGTTTGCTGCTAAGCTTAACCAAAGAGTCATAGGGAGGTCAGCAACTCCCTAAACTATCCCAGAACCAGTCTAAAAAGACCAAACCTATAGCCAAATCTGATGATTAGTAGGCTAAAGACTAGCTATCCATCCTCTAAATTCTGACTAAACCATTATTATTAAATCAATTCCAAATAACTGTATCGTTTATTATCTTTAAATCAAACCACACTAACATGTTTACATTATTAAGTACATGATCAATATATATTCACATTATCCTCCAACTTATTAGTTTACAAATAATTTCCAATTTATGCCAATGGTCCCATACTAAAAATTTAATGAACACAACATAACTTGTTTCACAGAAAACAGAGTTCATTTCATGCATGCGATGAAAATAGTATATGGAGTACTTAAGTATTATGTATACACATAGAATCAAATTAAATCACATTAAAGTGCCTAAAATTAGAATATGACTTTAGAAAGGTCCCGAACTCAGCAAAAGGAAGGGAACGCATGCTAATGAATGTGCTACACGAAGAGCCTCACCAAATGGACCATGGTAACCTAGAAACGATACAGAATCAAAAGAAGAGTGAAATATTCTACTTAATATCACCAGAGGGTCATGGTGACTCTAAACCATGCGTATAGGGCCTGGGGGCAGTCGCTACACCTGCCTCACAAACCTGCATACTCATCGGGTGTAAGATCTGGTTCACATGGACCAAAATAGGGTTGGGAACACCTAAGCACGTTTTTGATTTTTCACTAAAGAAAGAGTGGTCAAAAATGAAAATAAACTACACCAATGCATAGTACTCATCAACACAATTCCAACGGTACATTATTTATTGAAATCCAAGGTCAAGAAGGGCTCGAACCGATCAAAACTACACAAGGGGGTTGTTGAACCAACCGATTCAGTCAGATTGGTCAACCGATCAGTGCTGACACGTGTCAATGCTTGATTGGATGCCACTTCCTCACATGGATCACTCGCATGCCTACTACTTCCAGTTGTGCGATTGCCACATGTCGGTGATCGAGCGACGCAAAACTCCCACACACAAACTCTTCTTCGCGTGAAAGTGCACACGCAAACTTCCCTTCGCGCGCCACTCGTCGCCTACTCACCGCACGTTGCTACCACGCGTCGCACCATGTTGTCGACGTTTTGTGCGGGTTTAAAGGATGTCACGTTGTAGTATAACTGACAAAACGTCTAAACAAATATAAAGAATTTTATTACTCGAAGATTGGAGTATCCGAGGTCGATCACAGGGAGCAAATGGAAATTACTACTAGTCAAAATGTAATTGAACACTCTAATTTACTCAAAATATCAATTCAAATGTGAATGTATGCAATTAAAAATAATTAGGACAAAAATATGAAATTGGACGTCTGATCACAAGATTAGACGTCTTAAAAGTATTTCTCCTTTTCTTCTTCTTCTGCAGTCTCTCATTTTCTTCTTCGTTTGCTTCTTTCTCTACTTTCTTTCTTGTCTTGCGAAGCCTTCTTCTTCTACTTTCCTTCTTCTCCTGCGAAGGCTTTCTTTCTTTCTTCTTCTTCTCTGTCTTGCTCCTTCTTTCTTTTCTTCTTTGGCTTGCCTTTCCTTCTTCTTCTATAGCGGCCAAGTCCTTCTTCTCCTGCGTTCAGCCTGCCTGCACAGGAGCAAAACCTAACCCTTCTCCCTCTACCCGCGCGTCTCTCTCTTAAGCAGTTCGCTCATGGACGCTCTCCCAGAGCCACAGCCATAATCGGGTCAGATCGTACCCGGGACCAGGCGCATCGGCAAGTGGTGATGCGCGAGGAGTGCGTAGGTCTAGGTCGGGTCGGATTAGCCAGATCCGCGAGGTCAAGCCGCGGACGAGGCGTGTGTGAGGGTAGTGAGGGACCTCACCCATGTGCTTACGGAGGCAACCGGCTTAAAGCACAAATGCAATTTATAGCGTACCTGAGGGCTGCAATCCCACGATGTGGGACTAAAGGTTCCGCCCTGATTTCACGCGCGCCCGCAGACTCTCGTATGCAATTGCCCAAGCTGTTGACTCTGCTGGTGCTACTGGCTGGCCTTGGTTGCTTCGCGACACTTGCGAGAATCTGCTGCACCTGCCGCCTGGGAAGCCTGACGCCTGTTGCTGCTCCAAGCTCCCTGCTGCTTCGACTGTTAATGGCGGCTGGGGCTTACACCTGACATCCAACAGAACGGCCTATTGGCCCAATCAAAATAGCTGGAAACCTTCGCCGTAGCACGGCGAAGGCCGTGGGTGATGCTGTAGGTTACCGTTCGACCTCGGCGTGCGTGCCTAGGTCAACCTGTGGCCGGAGATGGTGGGTTGGTCGGGGGGTGCTTGTGGAGGTCTGGAGTGGCAGTGATGGGGTGGAATGGGTTCCTGGTGGTGAGGCGGAGCTCTCGAGGTGGTTGGCGAGCTGTGTGGGGGGCTGGAATGGTGGAAGCGGCTCGCCGGAGGTCGGTCGGTGATGTGGAAGATGAGGGTGGTCAGCGTCGGTCGAGGGGTAATCAGATGAGATAACAGGGGGAAAAGAGAGAGGAGAGGATGGAGAGGAGTTCTAACCTAATTGTAAGGACGAAAGGGGACGGAAGGCGGACAGCAGTACCTGCTGTCGCCGGAGAAGATGACGCCCAGTGGGGGAGAACGGCGGCGACGACGGGGCTGAGGCGGCGTGCGCGGGTACTGCGCGACGCGGGGGGAAGTCAGGAAGCTAACTCTGCCACTGGTTTTGTGGCAGAGCGAAGAGGGAGGAGAGGGGGGCTCACCGGAACTTGCTGGGACTTTTGGTCGGGCAGGAGGAGACGAATTGGGGGTGGACATTCGGCCAAATCAAGCTCGGGTCCTGCGGCAGGGTCTGGGGGGTGTTTTATAGGTGCTGGCCGCACTTACCAGCGCGTGGAGACTGCGCAATCAACGCTGCCGGCTCGCCGGAGATGGAAGGAAGGTGGATACCCAAATCTCTCGTGCGTTCGCACGAGAGATTGGGTTCACACCAGCGATTGTAATTGACTTTATAAGGAAGGGAATTCCTCAGAGAATCCTCCTTCCATTTCTGGGAGGGAATCTCTGAGGGATTAGAGAGCAATCCCTCTCCGAACCTCGCCGGAGCTCGGTTCTGCCCTAGCAATGGCGGCAGGACCGGTTTGCAAAGGAGGCAAAGAACCTAGGGGGCTCTCCGTAAAGGTATTCAAAATATAGGGACCAATTTGTGATTTGGGTGTACTAAATTGCAAAGTAGGTCAAGATGACCTCTCCTAAGGTCCAAATTTTGGTACAAACCTAATTTGGACCTAAGGAATCCAATGGAGAAGTTGGATTTCAGGTTTGACCTCGTTTGACTGGACATTTTGCGTAAAAACCCAAATTAGGTTAATTGAAGAGCTAGGACCCTAATCTAGGTCAAACTAGGTTCCAAAGGCCAAATTAAGTGTTCTAAACCCTAGAGGATGTTTTTCCATGATTTGTAGAGGGTTTACTTGCTTTTTGTTCTGACCGGAACCTTGTTAATTTAAGCGGGTCTGTTTTAGGGTTACCAAGTGTCATTTAGTTCTTAGATTGCACATGAACCCATTTCTGATTGACTCAGCCCTCTTTTTATCTCATTTAGACCATTTGACCTATGTTTTGCCTCTAAGAAATCCCGTTTACGTACTGCAATGGTAAAATTACAGTTTTAACCTTTATTTCATGTTTTCTTCTCAAGGCACTTGTTCCTTCAGTTAGGCCTTCTTCTAGGTTATGTAGGAGCTTTTATCTTCTTTATTGGGTCAAAATGAGCTAGTTATGGCTCATGATGAGGCTCTCATCACACCACCATCGCGCGCTGCCACCAAGTTTCATGAAATTTACAATAGGAACCCATGATTTTTAGAATTACGATTAGGTCCTGAAAATCTGATTTAAGATTTCTACTTGAAATCTTAAGCTCTTTTTCTTTCTTTCTATTCAACTCTAAAAGGATTAAGAAGTAATGACGACCCAAGGACCTAAGAAGTTCTATTTGTAGACCCAAATTAGGTTTAGGATTAGTGGAGTGAAATACCTAAAATACCCCTTGGATTAGGTCCACCTTACATTTAAGTCATGTTTGAGTTATTTTGGTCATAGCTTGAGATATACACCTCGAATTCACACGAAACAACTATCGTTGGAAAGCCTACGATGAGAGGAATCCAATGGTACCAAACATGGCACCATTTTGATGAGGTTTGACTAGGTTTTGACTCAAAATATGTGTTGTTTGGCAGTATCAAGAGGTGCTTGTACTTACACCGAACCACAATCGCGTTTACGGGTTCAAAGTGACTCGACCTACTCGGAAATGACTTGGGACATGGAGTTTGGGATGTTACTGATATAACAACCTTAAAGGGAGTTTCTTCCCCGAAACTCAAGCGAACATGTAGGAAGAACGAAAAGCCATGCTGAGTGTATAACAACCTTAAAGAGGAATAACAACCTTAAAAAGAAACAACCCAAGGAGTCATGAACTTACCAATGAAAAGCTCTGGGATTTCTCCTTCATTTTTGTGTTTGGTTCCCAAGTCGCCTCCTCGTACTTTCGACTCCTCCATAAGACTTTTACTAGAGTGATCTTCTGCAGCCTCCAAACGATATGGTCCAGTATTTGCATTGGTTGCTCCTAATAGGCTAGGTCATCCTCTATTCCCATGCTCTCATAGCTAAGAACATGGTCTGGATCTGAGATATGGAAGACGTTGTGGATGCCGATTAGCTGAGGTGGCAAGGCCAATCTATGAGCAACTGGTTCGACCCGCTCCAATATCTCAAACGAACCCACGAATCTCATAGCCAGCTTACCCTTCACCCTAAATCTCTATACTCCCTTTACAGGCGACACTATGAGGAAAACAAAGTCACCAACCTTAAACTATATGTCCCGTTAACTCTGCACAGTAATGAGCTTCTTTTGAATTTGCTCGATGACCTCCTTACTCTATCGGGTCAACCTGGGGCCTACCTCCCACTTCACGCCAACCTCATCCTAAGCAAGTGGAGAGGTGCACTTCCGATCATACAATGCCTTATATGGGCCATGTCGATACTGGCATGATAGCTATTATTGTATGTGAGCTCCACTAGAGGTAGGTGCCCCACCCAGGAGCCTTTCCACTTGAGTATACAGGGCCTCAAAAAGTCCTCCAATGTTTGAATGGTCCTCTTCATTTTCCCATCACTCTGTGGGTGGTAGGACGTACTCAAGCTCAGCTATGTACCCAAGGCCAACTGGAGCTTCCCCAAAATTGGGAAGTGAAATGGGTGTCTCTATTTGAAATGGTCTCCTTGGGTATACCAAACGAATGCATGATCTCTCGTATATACAACTTTGCTAGCTGTGAAGGATCATAGTTAGTCCGATTGGCAAGAGTTGTGTTGACTTCGTCAAGTGATCCACAATCACCTAGACTACATCGTGTCCTCTCTGAGCCAAGGGTAGCCAAGTCATAGAGTCCATATAGATGTTCTCCCATTTCCACTTTGGAATAGGAAGAGGTTGCAATTGACTGATTGGTCTCTGGTGCTCTGCCTTCACCTGCTGACAAACTAGGCATTGTCTCACAAACTCGCCTACATC
Organism: Thalassia testudinum; assembly: GCA_037157565.1. NCBI lineage: Eukaryota > Viridiplantae > Streptophyta > Magnoliopsida > Alismatales > Hydrocharitaceae > Thalassia > Thalassia testudinum. The sequence goes on from JAZHRO010000014.1 coordinate 36,688,596, forward strand.
CTTATTTAGCCCACGCCACTAGAAATCCATCTTAAGATTGTGATACATCTTAGTGTTCCCTGAATGGATAGTGAGTTTACTGTAATGAGTCTCGAACAATAGGTCCTTCTGAAGTGCTTCATCTCGTGGAACACACAACTTGCCACGGAGTTGGAGTACCCCATCCACAAAGGTGAACTCGTCGGGGTTTCCCGCGATTACCCAATCATGAAGAATCTGTAAGTTAGAATCCTTCATCTATCCGTCCACTCCATCCACTATTTGAGATATCAGACCAGGGCGTGTGTGCCTCATCACTGTCAACACCCCTAGGTATTCCATCACCTTTGATGGCTTCCACTAGGCTACCTCAATCATACTGCTCCACCTTTGTGCCTGAAGCGCTACCAATAGGGCTGGTGGCTTCCTACTGAGAGCATCTTCCACGACATTTCCCTTCCCTGGATGATAGACTATCAAATAGTCATAATCCTTCAAAAGTTCCATCTAGCATCTCTATCTCAAGTTCAACTCCTTCTAATCAAGTAGGTACTTCAAGCTCTTGTGACCTATGTGAATTTCGAAGGTCTCACCATATAAGTAATGGCACCAAATCTCCAGGGAAAAGACTATGGTTGCCAACTCCAAGTCATGCATCAGATAGTTCTTCTCATGCGGTTTCAGTTGTTTCGAGGCGTAGGTGACCACATGCCCATGTTGCATCAGAACGCAACCCAATCCCTGGAATGAAGCATCTATGTATACAATGAATTCGCCACCACTGTGGGGATGGTAAGTACAGGGGTTAATGCCAACTTCTCCTTGAGTGTTTGGAAACTGGTTTCACAGTCACTGGTCCAAACAAAAGGGGTTTCCTTCCTCATTAACTGGGTTAACGGAATATTAATATGTGAAAAGCCCTGAATGAATCACTTGTAATAACCCGCTAAACCCAAGAATTTATGGATGTTTTTCACTGTCTTGGGACGCTCCCACTTCAACACTACCTCAACCTTGGAAGGATCCACTGAAATCCTTGCACCTGACACCACATGTCCTAGAAACTCCACCTAACGCAACCAGAACTTGCACTTACTGAACTTGGCATACAACCTGTGCTTCTGTAGAGTATCCAAAACTAACTGGAGGTGCTGCTCATGTTGTACCTCATTGCGGGAATAGATGAGGACATTATTAATGAATACCATGACAAAGTGATCCAAATGTGGTCTGAAATCCAGTTCATCAAGTACATAAACGTGGTAGGGTGTTCATTAGTCAGAACGGCATCTCCAAGAACTCATGGTGGCCATAGTGTGTCATGAAAGCAGTCTTCGATGCATCCTCTAATCCTGAGCTGGTGGTAGCCTAATCGCAGATCAATCTTTGAGAATACTGTGGCTCCACAAAGCTGATCAAACAAATCATCGATTTTTGGAAGGGGATATCTATTCTTGATGGTCACCTTATTCAGTTGCTTGTAGTCAATGCAAAGACGAAGGTGCCATCCTTCTTCTTCACAAACAACATCGGAGCCCCCCAGGGTGAGGCACTAGGTTGAATGAACCCCTTCTCAAGGAGTTCCTGAAGTTGCCTCTTTAGCTCTTTTAACTCTGTCTGTGCCATCCGGTACGGAGTAATCGATATAGGATTTGTTCTAAGAATGAGAGAGATCTCAAACTCGATCTCCTGCTATAGGTAGAAGTCCTAGGAGGTCCTCTAGGAACACATCTGCATATTCCCGCACAACAGGCACACCCCTCAACTCCAGCTTCTCTCCTGGGGTTGCAGATACGTAGATAAGGTATCCGTTGAACCCCCTTTTCGTAACTTGGCTTCCTGCAAAGCTAAGATACACTTGACTGGTCTACTCTCAGATCTGTCGTAATACTCAAACTGTGGTTCTCCTGGAATTGAGAAGGTAAGCTTCTTCTCAAAGCAATTGACCAACGCATGGTGCCCTGACAACCAGTCCATGCCGAGAATGGCATCGAAATCTTCATCTCAATTTCCATCAGGTTGGCTAGCAGAGTGTAGCCCCCAATGTCTACCTACAGTCTCCGAAGACTGTCTTAGCTACCCATAGCTGCTCTGCTGGACCCTTGATGACCAATGACTCATCTAGTAGTATTGGTTGTTTCTTTAGTTTCACAGAAAACTCAGGTGATATAAAAGAATGGGATACACCAGAATTAAACAGAGCAAAAACCAACCGCTTGTCAATTGTCACCATACCTGCCACCACAGATGGTGAAGCCTGTGCGTCCCTCAGAGATAGAGCATATACTTGTCTTGCCGGCGAAGGTGCAGAAGAACTAGCAATGCTCTAAGTAGGCCTCTGTCCCAGAGTAGCCACACCTCTTCCGAGTCGCTGGGAGCCCTCGCCACAGGTCTGATTAATCTAAGCTACTCCTCCATTCTGGTTGAAAGGCATCCAACCCTATCTTCCCTATCTTGGCTAGGCAATCCTTCCTAATGTAGCCCTACTAGCCACACTTGTAGCAAGATCGCTACTCTGGTCCTGACTATGCTCGTCCTACGGTGCCCCAAGTCTGTGTCAGTGTAGCAGGACGAGGCTAAGTGTATCCCGAGGCCGAGGTTGATGCCTGCTGCTGAGGGGCCCATGGTATAGGTGGTGGTGCTCTATATGGATGGTACCTCTGGTCCCTCCTCTTTTGGAATCAATTCTACACCTCCTCCTCCTTCTCCATCTTCTTCCTCTCTAAAACATACTGCCACTCCCCTTCATTCTTCTTTTTATTCTTCATTTTCTTCTCCATAATGCTAACACCACCCATCCCATGTTCACCCTCCACAACTGACTCCACGCTCGCCGTATAGCCTCCTTTCTCATCGCCAACACCATCGCAATGACACCCGCACACCACCACGTCGAGCCCGCCGTCCTCGTTGCCTTACTGGCGACTCCACTGCTACCAACTACACTTATATCCGTCTCCACCTCTGTGTGCTTTGGCCGCCGCCTCCAACTACTATTGAGCTCACCGTCACTACCATCGCAACCTCTCTTATAGTAGACCTTCTCCTCCAAAACATGTCGTCAGTCATCCTCTCCCTCACGCATGCCACCTCATCCCTCGAAACCTTTCTTTTGCTACAGTGTTTCACCAATTAATTTTTCTTCTCCATTTTTGATTCAACAAAACTATTCACTTATTTTTCCATTTAGTTTCTTTTGTTTTTGATTATCTCTATTGCTCTCTCTCATGATTTTCTCTCTTTATCTCTCTCTACCCTCTCTTAATTATTGCCTGCAACAAATTTCTTTACAAATTTATGAAATAAATGGGAAACATTTATGAGTCTTTTTTAGGATTGTTCCTTTACGTGGATATGACCTAATCCTCGTGGTTAGATTTCATTATATTCAACTCTTGATCGAAGGTTTTCCACCACGCAAAAATACGACAACGCATCATTTTTATTTCTATTATCATAGTAAAGCAAAAACCTATCGATCCATAGCCTTGGGTATCTTGAATCTAGAGAAGATGTTTTACTTACAAAATCAATAACTGCTTTGTGATCATTTTTCTTATTCGGGGCAGACTCAATCCACTTCGAGACTTAATCAACTTAGACCAAAATGCACTTGAAGCCATTCAAAGGTGGGAATGGTCCAATAAAATCAATCCCCCAAATGTCAAATATTTCAACCAACAAAATTTGTTGGAGGGGCATCATATCCCTCCTTGTCATACTTCCCAGGGCCTAGCAATTCGTGAGCATTTAGAATCTTGACTGCACAACCTTTGCAATTGTCTTTTTCCCCAAAAAATGGCCATTGCAGGCTTGATCATGACAAAAGGATAGCACACTAAGGACCTTCGACTCAGGGATGCACCTCCTGATGATCTAGTCGGCCACTACTAGAAAGATGGGCTTTAGCGTCGGTTCTTAGCTGTCATTTTACAAAGCGATGAAAAATAAATATTTGCCATCGATTATTTTCTCAAGTGATGGCAAAGGAGTGGTGTAAAATTACCCCTCCCCTCATTGCTAACAAAGAAGAGCGCTGGAGTTTTAAATGTGTTTTTTCCGTTGTTTTTTGATATAAGCGATGACGAATGTATTTTGTTAAAATGCCAGGGCATTTGGGCATGCGGCAAAAAATTTTGAAGAGACTTATGCCATCACTTGGTAATATAACCGACAGCATATATCGATTCATCTACCTGCGTGTAGAGCCTCCTCCTATCATTGTTCATCTTCCTCAGCCCAAACCCTCGCTGCCTCTCATCCTCAGCCCTCCTCGCCGCCTCTCGTCGCCGTCCTCTTCCTCCTTAGGTCAGTCCGCCCCTTCCCCGTCCTCAGCTCCTCCCCCTCCTCCACCTGCTCCTTCGCGGTTCCTCTACCTCTTCCTCCTCTGCCAGTGCCCTCTCCCCCCCTCCTCCTCCTCCTCCCCTCCGCCTCTCCTCATCCTCCTCCTATGGCCCTCCTCCTTATCCTCCTCCCCACCCCCTCCTCCTCCTCCTCCTCTACCAACCCCCGCCCCCTCCTCCTTCTCCTCCACCCCAGCCCCTGACCCTTCCTCCTCCTTCGTTAGCTGTAGCCCCTCCTCCTCCTCTACCTGCCCTCGCTCCTCCTCCTCCTCTGCTAGCCCCCACCCCCACCCCCTCCTCTAGCCATGGCCCCTCCTCCTCATCCACCAGCCCCCGCCCCTCCTCCTCTACCAGCCCCTAGCCCTCCTCCTCTCTCCTCTTGACCACTCACTCCTCCTCCTCCTCCTCCTCCTCCTCCACTTAATCGTCCACTCCTCCTTGTCGGGTCCTCCTCCCCCTCCTCCTCCTCCTGACCGCCCCCTCCTCCCCTCTTACCCATTCTCCTCCTCCCATCCTACATCACTAATCAAATAAATATTTTAACCAACTTAATTTACTCTAATTCTAACTGAAATCTCCTTAATTTACAGGTTATTGCTGATAGGAATTCTTGGAGGTTGTACTACTTAGAGGTATAATTTTAGTGTTTCTAATTTATTTAAATAATAATATAGGTTTTTGTTAGATGTGGGGTGTGCCCATATAGTGTTGTTAATTTTATTGAATGGATGTGGGGGGTGCTCACTTATATACTTTATTTTGAATGTGGGGGTGTGCCCACTTGTTTGATTGAAAAGAACTTTAAAGTGGGGTGTGCCCACTTTTATTGTGAGTATATTTGGCTATGCAGGTTTATAGAGAACTTATAAGGGGAACCTCTATCAAATTTTTTTGAAAATTATTTTAATGTTTAGTAGGGTTTGAGGTGTTAGGGTTTAGCATTTAGGTGGCGGACCTGGAACATTGTGTTCTAATGATCAATCTGTCTTCCTTTTGAGTTTAATGGGTTCTTTAGATCATAGAAGGTCTATATAGGTCATTAATTTGATTGAAATACTGAGGATCTAAAACTCAATTTTTAGACTAATGCTGGTTACACTGAATCTACAATGAACCTTAGAGCTTTTGATCTCACTTCTGATGGATGTGAAATGATCTTTAAGATGAAAGGAATTTGTTAGAATAGATTATATGAAGTTCTAGGCCTAGCTTCATGATATGCAGAATGAGTCTTAGGCCTAGCTTGTGAAGGTTGGATAAGGTCTAACTTAGAAATGAAATAATGTGGATTTCTGATGTTGTGATAAAATAACATTTTTGTATATTTCTTTTTAGCATCCAATGAAAATAATTTTATTTCTTATTGGATGATTACTTATGTTTAATGTCAATTTCTTTGTAATTATGAGTATTATTTTAGATACACACACTTGCTAAAGAAGATATATGCACACGAGGCCAAACATTAGGTATTCTAACCCCTAGGGTGAAAGTCCTCCGAGTCAAATTATGTCCAAATTACTCGCCCGTCGAGACTTATGATCATGTTATATAGACAATGCAGGAAGTGTATGTATACCTCACTTACATGCATGATGTGTTATTTTTGTAGCATGCTATAAGACTTGATCGACTTTAGTTCGGTGAAGTACCGAACTAAAGAAGGTCCTTAAAGATTTGATCACAACTTAGTTTCGCTCGTTACCTGTAACCTTATGCGGTGAAAATTTGGTTGCATCTTCCTGCTCTTCTCTGATATAGCAACTAATCTTATCTAGTTTCTTGCGGTACCTTTAATTGGGTGTTAAAGGAAATCTAGGTAAGGTTAGTATTGGGGGGTATATTAGAGAAGTGCGAGGAGATGCTTCTGAAATTTCACTGCACTAAGGTTACATGTAACAAGCCAACCTAAGTTGTGATTAAATATTTGAGGATAGGTTATAAAGTGAAAATTTTAATCAAGATACACATCATTCAGTCCTTTCCTTTCTTAATAAGTGATTTATTTACATTACATTTTAGGTTATAATGGATGAATCTTGGATTGGACTGCGGAGTTTAGATTACACCAGATATATGGATGGAGTAATTTCATTCCTGGATTGGACCTTTGATGATGATAGGAAGATATTTATACGAGGAGATCAACTTGATAATATCTTCTACCCATGCAGATGTTTGAATGGTTCCTTGCATGAACATAATACTGTACTTGAGCACTTGATTTGTAATGGGTGGTGGCAGCATTACACTACTTGGGTAGCTCATGGAGAGGGGTTTACTGAGAAAGTCATAAATAATGAAAACATTGTTGACGAAGAGATTGATGAGGAAATTGTTGATAGTGGAGGTGAAGAAATATAAGAAATGTTGAATGAGATGAGAGCAGGAGAGGATATAAATACAGAAGAGCAAGATCCGTTCAGTTGTGATATGTTCTATGATGATGTTGAAGCATTCAAGTCAACCTTTAAGGAAGAAAGAGATGCTTGTTTCATAGTATAGTCAACAAAAGCTACTTTTACAACATTTAAAATTTATAGAGTGCTCGAAAATAAGGAATTGAGTCTAAGGTTATTCGTAGGGAGAAAATATGAAATTCACGCACTAATCACAATATAAATTAAGAAGCACGAAGATAAAAGTATACAATGAATATTAGTAATAAAAAATATATTCAATAATAACCTAAATTGTATATCAGAAAAGAAAGGGATAAAAAGAATAGAAGACCTCAAAACAATAGTGATTTAAATCACCAGTTAGATCCTCTAATTAAGCATATATCCCAAGCATATTAACCAATCAAATATCTCAACAGTGGTCTTTGAACCACTTACTCAAATATCCACATCAGCCAAATGTTAAAGTCAACTTTAAATATAGGCACAGTAACTCACAATCAATCGTCGATGACAAGGGGTAGATGACTTAACCATTCAAAGCTCAGAACAAGGCACAAGGCCTTAACAACTCAGAAGTAAGCCTTAGCACAAGGCTTCAGAGCACCACCCTTAGAAACGACTAAGTATAGAGCATATGGGCATGTTTCCCGAGGTGGAATAGTGCAAAACCCTCCCCCACCCTCCTTAGAAATTCTTGTTTATTTCTCTGATCAGGCGCACAATTGGGTAATCGGATCTAGGTATAGGGTCCAGGCTCACCGGGGGTGGTGATGAGTGAGGAGTGGAGGCTAGTGTGGGATGAGGGACCTCACCCCTTGTGAAGCGGCAATTGAAAGTTTCGCTTGTGGATAGAATGAATACTAGAGGAGAGCGGTGAATAGTATTGCTTCTTGAAATAGTACAGGGTAAAAATAAATTCACAATAAATGTCAAGCACAAATAACACCTGGATTTAGAGTGGAAACCCAAATTGGGTGAAAACCACTACCTAAGCCTCTCCACTTAGGATTTTTCCAACTAGTCAATTCACTATAGTACCACTTGAACAAGTGTGGCACAACCTCTTTATAACCACTTCTCTTTTTATCCTGAAGAGAAGAACAATAACAAAAACACGAATCTTTCCAACACCTTGGAATCTGTTAATCAAAGACAACAAAGTTGAACTAAAAATATCTATGGAACCTTAATAAAAGATCAAACCAGGATTTAAGCAAAGGTTCAAAATGACGAGCTTTTGAAAGACGTGAATAGCGAAGCGTAGAACACTTGAAAGAAGCACGTGAAGCTCTAATGTTTCAGTGTATTTCTATTGAAAGTTGTAAATTGAAAGGGTTGCGTATGACCTCTAAAAAGTTGGCATGAAAAGGAAGTGATATTGGTAGATCAATTAAGGTATTTTGGTTGATCAAAAAGCTATTTGGTTGGTCAATTAAGTTGTTTGATCGATCATAGGTTGGTCAATCAATAGGATTTTAATCAACCTTCTTAAAAAGGATTGGTTTGATTGATTAGCAAACTTGGTTGGTCGATCAAAAAGAAATATTGGTCGATCAATAACCCTAAAAGTTGATTTTCAAAGAAGCGCAAAAAATTATTGATTACTTTATTTTTGAGATTCCTTACAATAATATTCTAGACTCAAATAAAAAGGAAACTGACACACATAAGCAACCATCTGAACTTGATTCAAAAGAGAAGCTTTAATCCAGGATGGTCCTGAAATATTAGTGTAGCAATAAACATAATTTTGGTGCATCAAAATAGAGGTGCTTACAGCAAGGAGCCTACAACAGAGATTCACTTTATATGCCTACTTTAGCTCATTCACACATGATGCGGGACTAAAGTGGCATCCCCTTCTTCACACGTTGTAGCTATGGTTGCTTCTCTAATTGCATCTGCTGCTGTGGTTTCTTCCCTCAATTGAAGTTGCAAGTGACTTCATGGAGCATTTCCGCAGCGCCTGGAGATGATGGTGAGGATTATTGATGGTCAGAGGAGCATGGTCGGTGACGAAGATGACGATCAGTGGTGGCGGTACCTGAGATTCAAAGAATAGGCTTATTGCCCCAATTAGAACGTTCAAAAGCTTCGTCGAGTAGTGGCGAGGATGATGGTGGTGGAATTAAAGTGTGAGATGTCCGGTAGTGGCCTGTCAGAGGCGGAGAAGGTGTGCAGAAGAGGGGTTATTCGGTGGAGAGAAATGAGGGTTCGATGGTGAAATTTGTTTAGAGCTTTTGGAGGTAGAGGTGAGGCAGTGATAACGGGAGTGACGACGGGGTGTTTGGTGGTCTGTGGCGGTGTAATGGCTTCATCGAAGGTCTCGTCAGAGGCAGAGAAGACGGAGGGGGAGAGAGGCGAACGACGATGAATTTGAGGTGTAAAGGGTATAAACCTAGGTTATAAAGGGAGAGAAGGAGATTGAACCTAATTATGGATGACGGGGAAGGAGATCTGCGCTAGCTTTGATTGGCCAGCACTGGAGAGGAAGAAGGCTCTGGTGATGAGAACGGTGAGGAAGAAGAGGTCTGGGAGCTCCTGCTTGGTACAGTGAGAATTAGATGAGGTCAGGGAAGTGGTTACCTCTGCCTATTGTCCGTGGTAGAGGGAGACGAAGAGAGATCAGGAAGATCTTCGTAGCTTGGTTGGAGTAGGCCAGAGGAAGGAGAGGAAGAGGTGTTTTGGCCTTAAACTTTACTAAGGAGAGCGGTGGAAGCTAGGGGAGTTATTATAGAGCTCAAGAATGAGCTCTATTTGGAAGTTAGCTGCACCTGGAATTAGATTTGGGAACGCGGGATTCCCAAAATTTTTTAGATTTTCTGGGGGTCTCTTGCTGAAGATTCGCAACTGAAATTGTGTTCAAACGATTCCCCAGAGTGTAAACATCAATCCCATTAAATTTGGTGGAATTTGATGTAGGTTTGATGTTGTTTTCACCAAGTCAAAGTTCGTCCATGGGTCGGTTGACCTAAAAATGGCAGTAGGGACTAAAGCATGAAGAAGATGAGAAAATAGGGGCCTTTTTCCAAGGAATTTTGAAAGCTGGGGGTCAGATTGAGAGAAATAGAGATTTAAGGGACTGAAATGCAAACTAGGTCAAGATGTACTCTAATTGGGCCCAAATTTTGGCCTTAAACTAATTTTGACCCAAGGAATATAGTGGTGAAGTTGGATTTGAGTTTTGACCATGTTTGACTAGAAAATTGCATAGAAGCCCAAATTAGTTTAAAACCCGTCTGAGACTCTATTTTGGGTCAAAATAGATTTAGATGGTCAAACCAAGGGTTCTAAACCTCTTAGAATATTTTTATATGAATTTTAAGAGGTTTAGATGAATTTTATCCTGACCATAACCTCTTTAATTTTAGCGAGTCTGAAATTAGGGTTTTGTGTGCTGTTGCGATTCTTGAATGCGTGAATCCCTGTTTGTGTCTGTGTGGACCCACTCTTTTGACTTTAATGCTCATTTGACCTTTAATTAACCCTTGTGTGACCCCATGGTTACTCTGCATTCGTGATGTGATGTTAAAATTGTAGATTTAGCCCTATTTTAATGTTCTCCTATCAAAATGGATTTGCGTGGAATTATTATCCTCAGGCAATTATTCAGGAGCTTTTATCTCTGGATTTCAACTAATTTAAGCTAGTTATGATGGATGATGGCGTTACCATCAGATGCTATTAAGGTGGTTGAGGATCTTATTGCTCCCGATATTACGAGAATGTCAAAGTTGTTTTTATTGAAGATGTTTCAACTATAGGTTATGAACAGAACTAGTGCTAAATTCATGTTAGAAATACTTCAGCTTATTGCTGAGTAGTTGAATAACCCTAATGGTTTTACGACTTCGTGGTACGAGGCAAGGAAACAGATTCGTAAGCTTGGTTTGGACTATTAGAAGATTGATGCATGTCTGAATGGCTGCATTTTTTTCATAAATGAATTCGCAGACTTGAGTAACTGTCCTGAATGTGGACATGAGAGATATAAGAATGGTAAAAATAAAAGTAAGAGGAAATAACCTCAGAAGGTTCTTCGTTACTTTCCATTGTCACCTAGGCTTCAACACCTTTTTATATCAACTAAAACTGCATGGTGGATGACATGGCACCAGGATTGTAAATCTCAAGATGGAAGAATATGTCATCTTATTGATTTAGAGGAGTGGAAGAGATTTGACGAAAGAAATAATTCATTCACGTTAGAAGCAAGGAACGTGCGGTTGGGTCTTGCAAGCAATGGATTCAATTCATTTAAGAGTATATACCTGTCGTACTCTATATGGCCAGTGGGAATGACCACTTATAACTTACCTCCCTAGTTGTGTATGAGATCATCATTCATCATGATGACCCTATTAATCTCTAGTCCAAAACAACAGGAAAATGCAATGGATGTTTATCTCCAGCCATTAATTGATGAACTAAAATAGTTGTGGTACACTGCGTGAAGAAGTATGATGTAGAAAAGAAAGAATTTTACAATATGTATATAGAATTGTTGTGGATCATAAACGACTTCTCAGCGTATACAAATTTGTCAGGTTAGAGCACTAAAGAAAAGCTTGCTTGCCTAGTCTGTATGGAAGATACTCATCACCTACGACTGCCGAAAAGTATGAAATTCTATTTCTTAGGGCATCTCAGATTTCTACCCATTGAACATAGATGGTGAATTTCTCAGTTTAGGGGTAAATTTGATGGCAGGACATGTCGGTATTCAAAGAAAAATCCAAAGAATAAACTTAGTATAGATTCTATTAGGTTATCGGTTCAGGTTATAATGGAGAGATTACAATAAATGGGTGAGATATGGTTGGGTCAACCATTCAAACAAAACCAGACGACCTTGATAAATTCTGAGTTTCGAAAGAAAAGCATTTTCTTTATGCAGCTACCATACTAGAAAGATCTTACAATACGTCATAATTTAGATGTTATGCACATTGAAAAGAATGTGATGGATAACATCTTAGACGTATTAAATCTACTAATGATCCAAAAGACACGGTGAAAACAAGAAAAGACATGAAGAGCTTTGGGATACGTCTGGAGCTGCATATTCATGAGGAGATCAGCTTCAGATATGATCGTAAAGTTGTCCTATTTAAATGTCATTGGTTTGATGTTTTTAAATAGGGCATTGGTTTCAAAATTGAGAAGAAACATAATTTCTTAACTTTAAATTGTAATCGTCAAATTTTTTAGTCTGATGAACCATTCACATTAGCATGTCAAGCAGCATAAGTTTTCTATGTTCCTGATAATTGCCAAAGGGGATGGGTTATACCAATAAAAATAGTATCGTGCAATCATTTTGACGCACAATCTAAAGCATACCAAGAATTGATGGAAAGTCATATAGATTCAAATGCAGTAGATGTAGAAATCTAAGGTTAGTAACAATTTCTTTGCTTTGTTTCATTTTTGTTTAAATCAAATTCATATTCAAATTGAAGAAACCTAAACTTCTACTGGCATTTTCTATACACTAGAAATACTAAAACTTAAACCTAATTATGCGCACATGTTCAAAATATGTTACTCTTACTCACTACACTTTTTATTTATTTATTTTCTATACATTGGCATTTATAATATTTTATATAATTACTTTTGTTTCTCAAATTACAAGTTATTGATGATAGGCATACTCGGAGGTTGTTGTACTTAGAGGTAAAATTTTAATGTTTTCAATTTAATTCAATGAAATTATAGGTTTTTTCTAGATGTGAGGTGTGCCCACTGACGGAGGGAGTTTCGCTTATTTGTGATAGCAATAGCGGATATGTCGTAGTAATTAATGTGGTGGAAATCTCTCACTCAAATGATTAATATAGATATGAATTTAAACCACAATAAAAGATGTCGTATCCACAGGGAGGAATAGACCAATAAATTCATGAGTCAAGGAATACACAGTTCGCAGACTCTTCAGCAACTTTAATGCGAGGAATATGCTATTTTAAATGAAGCTTGCAATTTCCTTAAAGGTTCAGGTGTATTTATGCAGCTTTCACGTTAGAAATTAAGCTCCAAAAATATGTGTATGATGCATGTGTAATGGCTTATCATGTAAATTCAACTTTCATGCAATTCTTATTTTAAATTCAAGGTTAAATCATGCACATTACACAAGTAAAGTAATTTCAGGAAAGTCTGAGTGCATCGATGCAATGTGGCCTAAATAAAATATGAATATAAAATTGGCAATGGCATTGAATGTAATTATTAATGGAGACAAATACAGAAAATTTCTCCTCTCTCTTCCTCGCGTGTGTGGCCGTGCACGGTTGGCCGCAAGCGTCGATGGGGAGGTGCACCTCGACGAGGGCTACGCAACGGGGTGATGCGACAATCGGAGGTGGTCGGCGGAGACCGAATGGAGGATGGCCGCCGGCCTGTTGGAGGAGGAGGCCACTGCTGTAGCCTGCGTGGCTACACGCTGGGCACGCACGCGCGCAAAGCGTTCTACAGCGAGGCTCCCGCCTGCAGGCGGCTGCTAGCTTGGGGCAATGGCGCAGGTGCGTGCGAGTGCGCGCCTGCAGAGGAGCGGTGCAATGCTTGTGGTCTGGCGTGAGGCAGTGGCTGCGGGTGTGGCACCTGTGGGTGCTTGCAATGGAGGATGGTTGGCCTGTAGCGCCTGCAGAGGGTGAGCAATTGCAGTGAGCGCCTGCGGTGGTAGCGCTGGTGGCGAGGGCGCACTGCAGGAGGGAGCTCTGGTGGCATGCCTGCAGTGAAGGGCATTGGAGGGGGGCGCGCCTAAACGCGGTGATGGCACTGGAGAGGGGGGGCACGCTGCGGTGGGCGCCTGCAGTGGAGAGGGTGCGGTGCCTACGAGCGTGCAAGGGCAAGCGGAGGGTGGCTTGCTGCTGCAAAGGGCACGGGTGAGGATGCAGCTGGTTCTTGCGCGGTGGAAGGCTTGGGTGTAGGCTGGCCTGCGCGGGTGCGGGCGGTGAGTGGTGCAGCTGGAGGGGCATTTGCGATGGGAGGCTGGAAGGTTTGGAGTGGTGAAGGGCAGTGCGTGGAAGGGCTTGGTTGTGGCCTACGCCTGCAGAGGGTGCAGGTGCGCGGTGTGCACAGTGCACGCTGTGGATGATGGATCACCTTCCAATCACCTCCTCTTCTCCAATATATCTCTTCTCCTTCGCCTCCCATGGGATTTTCAAAATCCCTTCCTAATTTTAGCCGACACTTGTTGGGTTCTGTTGGCCGTAGGTGGAGATATTTGTGGGGGGGGGAAATATCTTTCCACCCCCTGTTCTTTTCCACATTTGATCCTTCTCCCTCTTCTTCCAGATATTATTCCTGCAACAAAACATAAAATAATTACATACTATAAAATGCAATAAAATAGATAAAAACTCAAGTAATGATGCATGCACTTATTTAATGACTTAATTTGATTATTAACAAACATACTATGTTAGTATTGAAGTACTTAGGCGTAATAATAGTCCATTAAAATGAACTCATCAAATACCCCCATTCCTAAGATTTGCTAGTCCCTAGCAAAAATGAAAATAATAGAAGTAATCAGAAGATTTCTTCTTTTCTTATTTCAAAACTTTAGAGATCCAGACAAATGTGAAGTGATGATAGCTTGAGTAACAGATCAATGTGAAAAGCCAATTCGCATTGTGAGTTCGTACTTTACCCTTGGTAAATATTTCTGTCGGGATAGGCAACTACTTCCCTCAGGGATAAAGCAGAAGATAATCTGTAATTTGACCCTGGCTTTTGCCTTAGGTAGGAGATATCGAGTAGAATGGATTTGTATTTGGTGGCACACACTCATCTGCTGCTACATGTAGTCTAGTACTACAAACTCTAGATTTCTAGACTATTAGACAAGTCAACTCGGAGAGAGGCTAAACAACTGTGCTCTCTTAATGTTCCTAGGTGCTCACTCTTTTCTTTCTTTTCTTTCTAAGATCACAAATCTTGCCAGATAATTGTACTCACTGTTTGGTGGCCTCACATGGCATCCACACTTCAATTAAAGTCCTAATAACTCTTCAACTAAGTTAGAGTCCTCAACCAATATTCGGGTGATCAGAAATACTGAAAGATAGGTATGGGTCATATTTGGTGGAATGCAATAGGTGTTTTATTGCCTTAGAAATAATGTTACAACGATAACCCTGGACTCTTTTCTTTTTCTTTTTCTTTTTTTTCTTTTCTCTCTCTCTTTTCTTCTTCTTTCTTTCTTTTTTTTTCTTTTTCTTTATTTTTTATTTTTTAATATAGTTATTTCTTCTTTTTCTTCTTTCATTTTCTTCTTTTTCTTCTTTATTAATCAACACAACACGATACAAACTTTTATTTATGAGGGATTATTAGGGATGATGATGGTCAAGAGGATATTGTGTGGCTTATTTGGTGGAAGTGCCTATTCTCGGCACCAGGAAGGAATGGATAGGACAGGAGTATTTCTGACCTTTGACACTATTACCCTCCTTCAGCCGAGGACTCTATGAAGGACGTCATAACCATCCACCATAGTCATAGCTTTATCAAGACTCCATCTCTATGTATCTGCCTTATTTGGTGACTCTCAGGAATTCACATAAAGAATGCACATAGGAATAGAGAGCGAAAACTATGCCTAACTTTGAAGTATCATCATCTAATTGTCCAAAACTTAAGAGTCCTTGCACTAGACTTAGCACACCAGTAATCTCTCTACTTTCATCTCACAAATATAAGTGGATCTTAGAAGATAGTATGCCTGACTCCCTATTAATTGTCCAAGGGTTCAGTAGACTACAAATACTTATTGGTTTTCTTCAAGGATCCATTACCCAATCTACTTGCATGTGAAATAAATGTACTGGATTCTAGACTTAAGAAATAATTTAAGAAGAAAAACCTCCAATGACAAAGGTATTCTGCTAGGGACTAACCCATTCAACTCAAGAAAAGAATTTATATATATATATATAAATATATATGTATGCAAATATTTATAAATGCTATAAACATTCTTAGGTTATACCCCCACATGCCTAAGACTGACAATGTCCTCATTGGAAAAAAAAACAGACATAGAAGAATATCACCTGAGCAAGAGAGTAGGAGGAGTTAAGGCTCCTCAAGTCGAAATGCATCCAAAACCTGGCCATCTGAAAGAGTAATATACGGTTTAAGTCACTGACCATTTACCTTAAAGCTCGCACCTGAAATAGGATTCTGAATTTCTACAGCTCCATGAGGGAAAGTATTGATAACAATGTATGGCCCATCCCAACAGGACTTGAGCTTTCTAGGAAATAATTCAAGTCTACAATTGAAAAGCCAGACCCACTGGTTGGGCTCAAAAGTCTTTCTAATGATGTGCTTGTCATGGAAGACTTTTGTACGTTGCTTGTAAGCTTAAGAAGTTTTATAGGCTTCATTACGAAGCTCCTTAAGCTCACTTAATTCTAACATACGTGCCTTTCCCACTTTATCCAGATTCAAGTTAACATTTTTAATAGCCCAATAAGCTTTATGTTGGATTTCAATAGGAAGGTGGCACGATTTTCCGTAGACAAGACGGAAAGGAGACATGCCTAAGGGAGTTTTATATGCAGTTATGTAGGCCCAAAGAGCATCATTTAGTTTTTTAGACCAATCCTTCCTATCAGGCCTGATGGTTTTTTCTAAAATTTGCTTAATCTCCCTATTAGACACTTCAACTTGTCCACTCGTTTGGGGATGATAAGGTGTGGCTATCATGTGGTTGACTCCCAAATTTTGGAGTAGTCATGTGAAGTGTATGTTCTTGAAGTGAGGTCCTCCATCACTTATGATCGTCCTTAGGCACCCATACTGAGAAATGATATTAACCTTAACAAAGCCCAAGACCACAGAATGGTCATTGGTTCACGTGGGTATGGCTTCTATCCATTTCGATACATAGTCTACAGCCACAAGGATGTATTCATATCCGAAGGACACAGGAAAGGGACCCATGATGTCAATGCCCCAAATATCAAAAATCTCAACAGGGAGGATAGGTTGTTGGGGCATCTCATCCCTTTTTCCAATGGTTCCTGTCTGCTGGCAATGTAGACATGTGCCCACATACGTATGTGCATCTCGGAATAATGTGGGCCACCAAAAGCCAGACTGAAGAACCTTATGGGTAGTCTTCTTCCCACTAAAATGTCCCCCACAATGGAGGTCATGGCAGAAACTCAGAACACTTTTTTGTTCTTCATCAGGGACGCAACGGCAAAAAAGCTGGTCAGGGCCTACTCTAAAAAGCTCAGGTTCCTCCCAGTGATAAAATTTAGTGTTGGAGAGAAACCTGTCTCGCTTCTGCTTGTCCCAAGTACTGGGGGTAATGCCTGTGACCAGATAGTTCACTATGTCAGCGAACCAAGGAGTTTTAGCTTCTACGGCCATCAGAGACTCATCAGGGAAAGTCTCTTGAATACCGCCAGCAGGGTTTGATGCCTCAATAGGGATCCTAGACAAATGGTCTGTAACCACATTCTCAACTCCTTTCTTGTCTTTAATTTCTAGGTCAAATTCTTGGAGTAGCAGAATCCAATGAATTAGGCGAGGTTTGGTGTCCTTTTT
Source organism: Thalassia testudinum (assembly GCA_037157565.1). NCBI lineage: Eukaryota > Viridiplantae > Streptophyta > Magnoliopsida > Alismatales > Hydrocharitaceae > Thalassia > Thalassia testudinum. Next base: position 36,705,895 of record JAZHRO010000014.1, read on the forward strand.
AGCCAGAAGATGCTTTAGGGCAGAATGATCAATGAACACCACAACCTTGGATCCCAAAAGATAAGACCGAAACTTTTCCAAAGCAAATACTATAGCAAATAGTTCCTTTTCAGTGACCGTGTAGTTTTGTTGAGGATCCATAAGGGTCTTGCTGGCATAATGCAACACATGAGGTTTGCCATCAACCCTTTGACCTAAGACCGCTCCCACTGCAAAATCAGAAGCATCGCACATAAGCTCAAACGGGAGGGTCCAATCTGGTGCTTGGAGAATCATCACGGTAATGAGGGCTTTCTTCAAAACTTGGAAAGCCTCATCACATCTATCATCAAAATCGAAGGAGACATCCTTCGCTAATAGGTCACAGAGTGGCTTAGAGATTTTACTGAAATCTCTAATGAAGTGCCTATAAAATCCAGCATGGCCAAGGAAAGATCTAACCAGACGAACATTGGCAGGCAATGAAAGCTTAGAGATGGAATCAATTTTTGCGATGTCCACCTCTAGTCCTCTCTCAGAAACTATATGCCCTAACACAATGCCTTACTGGACCATAAAGTGTCTTTTCTCCTAGCTAAGCACCAGCTTTGCCTCTTCGCAAAGGGTTAAGACTTTATCAAGGTGTGAAAGGCATAGGTCAAACGACGAGCCATAAATGGAGAAGCCATCCATGAAAATTTCAACAAACTCGTCGATCATATCAGAAAAGATAGCCATCATACAACGTTGGAAAGTGGCAGGAGCATTATATAACCCAAATGGCATTCGGTGGAACGCAAATGTGCCATACGGACTCGTGAAGGTGGTATGCTCCTGATTGTCAGGAAAAATGGCTATCTGATTATACCCAAAGTACCTGTCAAGAAAATAAAAGTACTTATTCCCCACCAATCATTCCAGGATTTGATCGATAAACGGCAAGGGGAAATGGTCTTTCTGGGTAGTCGTGTTTAAATAGCGGTAATCGATGCAGACCCTCCAACCAGTTGAGGGTCTAGTGGTTACCAGTTCTCCTTGGTCATTTTCCTCCACAGTGATTCCTGCCTTTTTGGGAACTACATGAATAGAACTGACCCATTTACTATCTGAAATGGGATAGATAATCCCTGCATCCAGCCATTTCAGAATCTCCTTTTTAACAACCTCTCGCATATTTGGATTAAGTCTTCTCTGCATGTCTCGGAAAGGCTTCACGGACTCATCCGTGTATATATGATGCATGCAAAGAGAGGGATCAACACCCTTAATATCAGCAATTGACCAAGCAATTTCTTCCTTGTGCCTTTGTAAACACTCAAGTAGATCTCCCTCCTGCAATTCAGATAATGTAGATGAGATAATAAAGGGGAGCGTGTTATTAGGGCCATGGAAAGCATATTTCAATGTGCTCGGGAGGGGTTTCAACTCCAACTCAGGAGCCTTTTGGATTGAGGGTTTTAGTTGAGATGTCCCCGCCTCAAGTAGCGAATCTACCTTCATAGTCCAGGGTGGGGACAGAGACTCAGTGTGTATCCCTAGCAACTCTTCTAATTCGGGCATTTCCCTTTCAGTTTCTTTAATAATCGAGGGATGGTCATTAGATATGACCTTCTGAAGGGGATCTCTACATAAGAGTGCTGGAGTAGTATCTTCAATTATTTCATCAACGACCTCAATATGAGAACAATCTTCAAATCCTGATTGCTTGTAAGTATCAAAAACATTCAACCGGATCTTCTTGTTCCTAAAGCCCATTTTAATTGCCCTAGATCTACAATTTATAGAGGCATTGGCTGTGGCCAAGAAGGGGTGTCCCAGAATAATGGATGGCTTTGTGGGCTTATTAGATGGGTCAGTATCAAGAACCAGAAAGTCAACAGGGAAGAAGAAATCCTCCACTCTCACAAGGACATCTTCCAACAATCCCCGTGGTGTCTTAAGTGATCTGTCTGCAACCTGGAGGATTACTGGACTAGGCTTTAGCTTGCCTCCTCCCAAAAGGTCTTAGACAGAGCTCGGTAAAATGTTCACCCCCGCACCCAGATCGAGCAGAGCCTCGTCAATGTGTTGGTTACCTATAACCATTGAAATATACGGGGCTTCTGGGTCTTTCATTTTGAGGGGGTGTTCCATGCTGGAGAATCGAGCTAACATGGTGAGGCAGGATGATGATGAGAACCTCATCATGAGCCATAACTAGCTCATTTTGACCCAATACAAAGGATAAAAGCTCCTACATATCTCAAGGAAAGGCTTAACTCAGAGAATTCTGAGTTTGAGAAGAAAACCAGTCATAAGGGGTAAAAGTGCAATTTTACCAGTATAATCTGCATACAGGGTAATTCTGGGCCCAAACACAGGTCAAAACAGCTTAATAAGAATAAAAGTGGGATGAGATGATCTAGCAAGGGCTACAGCACTTCCAAGGAACCAAATGATAATCTGTAACCCTAAAACAACCCACTTCAATTCACAAGGTTCGAGGCAAAGTAAAAATAGAATAAACCCTCTAAAATTCATAGAAAAATAATCTCTAGGGTTTAGAACCTTCAATTTGGCCTTTAGAACCCATTTTGACCTACATTGAGAACCATGCCCAATTAATAACTTAATTTGGGTCTTTACGCAAATTGACTGGTCAAACAAGGTTTAATATGAAAATGAAATTCACCATCAGATTCCTTAGGTCCTAATTAGTCATGTATAAAAACTTGAGCCTAAGAAGAAACCTCCTTGACCGACTTTACACTTTGGTCCTCATATATTTACTCTTTGGCCCTCAACTTTTGAACCCTCGCATTTTAGCCCCTAACTCTCCTTCGTTCTTTGCAATCAGGTCCCTCCTGCAAAACCCTGCCAGCACCATGCTCCGGCGACCTTGCGCGGAGCATGGCGCCGCGCAGGGTGAGGTAGGGGACCTGGCAAGTAAACCGGGGGTGCCCTGCGTCGTCAGCCGTCGCAGGAGCACCCCCCTGGTCATTGTAGCCCCCCCCATACCGGCCGTGCGAACGCACGGACGGTATGGGTTCGTGTTCCGACCATTCTCCGGCGAGGGAGACACGTCGTCTCCCTCCGCCTTCCTCCCTGTTTCATCCCTATAAATACCCGCCTCCGACCACCCTCCAGGGCAGCCTGGATCTGACGGAGAAAACCCCCAACTTTCCTCTCTTCTCACTCCGGCAGACGCCCACCAGCTCCGGCGGTTCTTCCTCCTCCTCCTCTTCGCTCTGCCGCAATACCAGCAGCAGAGACTTCTTCCCCCGCTCTTCCCGCGTCGCGCAATACCGGCGCGCGCTGCCTCTGCCCCGTCGTCACCGCCGTCCTCCCCCCACTGGGCATCGTCTTCTCCGGCGACAGTCGATACGACTGTCGCCCTGTTCCTCCCCCTTCGTCCCTGCAGTTAAGTTAGAACTACTCCCCTTCTTCTCCTCTTTCTTTCCCCGCTTTCAATTTAGTCAATTAAACCCTCGACCGCTCCTGTTCACCCTCACCCTCTCCGCCTCCGACCACCCTCCGGCGAGCCGCTCCCATCACCTCAGCGACCCACACGGTTCGCCGACCACCGCAGAACCTCCGCCTCCTCACCCTGATCCTCTTCCGCCCCTCCACTTCCCACCAAACGCCCTCTGCAGATCCACCGAACACACCCACTTCTTCGCTCACAGTTTGACCTAGGACGACCTGTTGGCTCCATCACACCCCCTGCAGACCCCCTGACCACCTTCGCCGTGCCACGGCGAAGGTCCCCCGCCTGTCTGATTTGGCCGAGAGGCCGTTCTTCTGTGACCAGGTGACTCGCCCGCCGTCGCCATTACTGCGCAGGCAGAGCTGCTTCACCTGCAGGTGCAGGCACGCCTTCGCCCAGGTTTGACCCCCAGGTTGCGCAGGGACTCTCCGCGAAACGTCCCAGGTTCGCAGATGGGGCGAAGGCCGCGCGTGAAGCCACGATCGCCCACTGCTCCCTCCGCGACGGGCGCTCAATTGGGGTGGGACATTTAGTCCCACCTCGGAACTTCTCGGAGGCGCGCGGACGCATAAAGGCAAAAAGTGCCTTATGCTGTCTGCCTCCTGACCACGGGGTGAGGTCCCTCTCACCCGACCCGGCCTCGTCCGTGACCACGCTCCGCGGACCTGGCCCGACCCGATTAGACCGACCTGCACTCCTCGCCCACCACCGCACGCCGGTGGGCCTGGACCCGGGCGTGACCCGAACCCGATTACCCGGTAGCTCTGGGAGAGCTTTCCCAAGAGTGGTTTCAGAGAGAAAGAGAGACGCGGGGGAGGGAGGGTAGAGTAGGTTTTGCCTCTTGACGAAAAACTCTGAAGTGTGCAGGCCAAAGAAGAAGAAGAAGACCCGCGGAAGAAGAACTGCAGACGAAGAAGAAGGAGCTGCACTGTAGCAAATGCATAGTTAAGTCGTCTAAGCACCGGGTCAGATGACGGAAAGTCAGCAGCCAGAGCAGGAAAGAAGGAACAGCAGGAAGAAGAAGGAAGAGCAACGGCCAAAGCAGAAGAAGAAGAAGAAGAGAGGTCAAGGTAGAAACCGAGGAAGAAGAAGAAAGAGATCTGAAGAGGAGCATCACCTCTGCAGAACGAAGAAGAAGAACAAGGAGCTCTGAAGAAAGAAGAACATCACCACAGCAGGAACAGCAGGAAGAAGAAGAAGAGCATCACCATTGCAGAAGAAGAACATCACCTCTGCAGAACAGAGAGAAAGAAGGAGATCTAAAGAAAGAGAGAAAGAAGAGCATCCCCCTCTGCAGAACAAAGAGAAAACAACAAATTCTTTCCCTCTCTCTTTATTTTTGTAAAAGAAACATGTATATCTCTAGAATACAACTTGCTCCCTGAGTTCGACCTCGGGAACTCTTTTATTTTTCCGAGTAAAAAAATTTATATTTGAAATGTTGGTAATAACCGGCTTTACTACAACGCTATAACAAACTCGGTGAAACCAGACGTTCTCATTTTGGCGCCGTTGCCGGGGAGCAACGGCTATTCTAGAGGTAAACATTCCTGTTTCTTTTAAGTTCTGATAATCTCCTCTCTTTTGTGCAGCTACAGGAACTCAAGAAGACAAGCAACCACACAACCACTCCGAAGACAGGTAAATCTTTTCTCTCACTATTAACCCCTACACTCTAAAGAGGAAGAAAAGAAAAGAACAAGCAATATAGGGCTAACCTGTCTTCCATACTTAGTAACCGTAAAAGTTGCATGTTTTCAACTCATCACTCCTGCACACTATTAAGGGTATTTAAGGGCTAACACATTCTTGCTTGAGCCCTAATTGCCCAACAAAGAGTTAAATGGACCAAGTAGAGCCAACATAAGGTCAAACATTAGGATTTCAGTAGAGACACACCCCTTAATCAAGAATTGAGGAAATCCAAAAGAGGTGTGCCCAAGCCATTGATTGAAAATAATTAACAAGAAAAATCCTAAACAATTGGCTCTCTCTAAACACTTGAACCCTAAAAGAAAGGACCCAAAAAGCTCTCAAAGAAAACAAGAGGTAAAGTTGACCCCTTTGGGTTAACCAACCTTAAATTAGGTCACTCGTTGCACTTAAAAAGACTAAAGTTCAAGTGAAACCTTAAGCACCCTGATCTTAAAATTGGTAGACTTAAGAGGTCAAGATCCCCATTCTGGTCTACCTGGAACCGCAGTGACAAGAGAGGTCGGGTGGGGGAAACCCTGTAACCCGTGGGGACGCTCTACCGTGTAGGGGTCTTCGCGGGACTCTCCCTCTCTGGCTGCCCAGGTAATTCTCAGGTGGACGATCTTTCTGATCAAGGGGTCCATCTGCCCCGAACCTCCATAGTCACCCAACAATTTTTGGGTGTCTTGATTGGGTCCAGCACCTGCTTATCTCATCCAGCCCTTCAGTATTTTTCAGGAGGTCCTTGAAACCTCCTATAGAAATTCACTCTCCCCGAGGCTAAGCCTCGGCTCCTTTGTTTTTGCAGAAATCATTCACATAGCCCCTCTTTCCTCTGATTCTGAACAAAATCCCCTTCTTCCATCTTGATTCAAACTTTGATTCTATCTCTTGATTCCACCACCTGATCCAATTATGCAGCCTAATTACCTAGCAAGACTACCATTCAAGAAACCTGAATATCGGAGATCTATGAAAGATAAAATGATCGAGGATGCCATAAAATTCTATGAAAAAGAAGAAAAAACCTCAACACCAATAGGAGATATTCAGGTTGATGTCCCAACAACCACATCCTTCATCATAAACTGTGCCCAAATTCTATTGACTGGAATTTCAAAAGGATCAACCCGAGATATGCTCATGACAGGATACATTGAGATGGAAAAATTACACCAATCTGAATACCTTCAATGCTTGACAAATCCTGTACTTTGGGAACAACACCAAGATGCCCTTATAAAACGGGTAGAAATGATGAAATCAGTAGAACAAATTATCAACCAGAAATACCCGTATATACCAGAAACAGAGGATGAACCATCTTGGAACAGTATTAAGGAACCATTCAGTTTCCCAGATCCCGGGATTGAGGCACAAAGTGGTTGTAAAATCCCAACCCAGATAGAAGACAATGTTGCATTAGGTTGGGATATTGCAGGAGAACACAATGCTGAGCCAACCCTAGGCCATGAATCACCAAGCTTAGAACTCCAAGACTCCTGCAATGACAAGATTAGAATTGAACCTCTCGAGGGTATAAATTCCACCCCTTGTTTTGATAAGGTGACCCTCGAAGGTTATTCGGACTTAGGTTCTAATAATTCTACCCACACCCTAAGCCTAGAACCTAGATCTGAAACTTATTGGGAAGATTATGAGGCCCTTTATGAGAAAGATCAAATTTTTACAGAATATGATTCCGGGCCTCTATTTAATGAATATCCCTCTCCAACATCCTCAGGAAATCTGATCGATTTTTCAGGAAACATGCCAATTTATGATACAGAAACTGAGGAGTTGGATGAGCAAGATTTTAATGGGGTCTATCCTACCAGCTTAGAGCTTGAACAGAACATCTTTTTGAGCCCAGAATTGACATATAGGCTAGAACCCAGTCAGGCTGCTGATTCCACATCTGATGATTTCTGCTGTGGTGGAATTCATGATCGTTTTCGCCAACTCTCCGACAATTTCAGATCTGACTATAATTGCGGAGAGATTCCCCTTCCTGAACACGCCAGGCCTATCTACGACCTCAGTTCACATGACTCTGACTCTGACTCTGACTCTGAGGTCCTGATTCCCGAGATCACCGATAACACAGAATCATTCCTTTTCGATCCTCAGGAACCAAAAACAGAAAATGCCAAGAGTGATTGCAACCAAGAATCCAAATTTTTTCTCGAATCCGATTTCTTTCATCCTACAAACACTCTTCCGGCATTTGATAGTTACCCAGAGGACTCTCTACAGAAAACCACCTATCATCTGTTTCTAGAAGAGCCCTCGTACACAATGGCCACCTCGTCCGCACACACAGAACGAATCAAAACCTCTTCCAAACCCCGACCCGCAACCGGAGTCAATTTCTATTCAGATTCACCTCTCACCGAGCCGATTGCATTTCCACATCGGGTTTCGAACATTGATCAGACTACATACCATGCTCTATCATTCTCTGATCACCCCTGTAGGGTTCCTGCATCAACCACTGATTATCCTACGGGTCCCTACTCTGACCAGGCTGATTCGGCTCAGCCAAACCCTGCGTTTACACTTCCACATCCAGCTGAGCTTCATAGTTTATGGTGGGATCCACACCTTTTTATCCACATCTATCAACCCACCAGATTGATTGGGTTTGGGCTGCATCATCAGCCTGTTGATCTGAACAAGCACCTGGTTGGACCAACCAGGCTCTTAATCAAGGTGCTTGTCTTACAAAACTCCGCTGATTTGACCATCCCCTCTCCATCGCATTTCCCGCTTGGCTGAAGGCATCAAATTTAGCGCTCAACGGGAGGCAGCCCGTCATTCTCTTTGAAAACCTGAAACTTGTTCTGACAGCTTTTGCACTTGAAGTTCACACTTTAGGACAGCCGACTCCAACTCAGATGTTTGCATCTGGGATTTGAAATCGTCCGCAAAAATTCAACCCGACCCATTCACTCATCCAAATTTCTGTCTTAAGGAATGAACTAAGACCCCCTAGGTTACAATGAGGACATTGCAAATCTTAGGCATGGGGGGGTATGAAAGTACAAAAACTTGTAAGAAAAGGTTTCAAACAAAAAATTCACATATGCCAAAAACACCATAAAAATTAAAAAAAAAAAAAAAAAAAATTCGAAAAAGAATAAGAGGAAAAGAGGAGAAGAAAATTTTGTGAAGGAGAAAAGAAACAAAATGAAAAAGGAGCACAAAATTATGAGAAAAAGTGATAGTCATTAGTAAGGAACTAAGGAATTAACCTAAGTTCCAGACCTCATTCAAGAAAATAACTGAAAAGTGCACAATGAGATTAGTAAGAATGCAAACCTTAGGCATTCTTGAATAGACTCTTAGTACCCATTAAGATCTGGACACTCCTCAAGAGGTTGAGGAAAATGAAAAGCTGAAGTATTAGGTCTAAGGCTTAGGGAGTATTCGGCCTCGTTAACTAATTTTTGGTTTACGGGACTCAGTAACCTAAGCACCCTAATCTCACACACAGCCTGGTTCAGTAAGCGTAAAAATCAGAATCACGCAGAAGCGTCGCAAAAATCTGAAAAGAACACCTAGAATAGGAGCGGCCGATCAACACAAGTTGATTTGGACGAGTTCCCAGCGCGGAGAGGCGGGAAATCCCCTCGAAGATGCGTAACAAAATATCATCTCCTCGGTGCTTGTCTCTTAGGATATTTACATATCCTACGGGGGGCATGTAAGCACTCTGCTGGTTCAGATTCCATGGATGGCATTATCTCGAAGTGTCAATTGCCAGGGTCTGGATTCGGCCACGGAATACCATGGATGGGATTATCTCGAAATCTCAATAGCCAGGGTTCCGGGGGTTGCCATGGGCGGTGCTATCTCGAAGCATCGATCGCCAGGAACCCTTGAGGATTGATGATGGGAGCAAGGAATCTGATACAGACCGTGTTGAAAAGCCAATCCTAGGCTAGAACTAAAAAGAAAAAGAGAGAGAAAACTCTCCAAACAGAAAAACTTTCTATCTCTCTCTTACAAAACGCACTGCGAACTGAGCCAGGGCTAAAATCATTTCAAGCACGGGTGCTTTAACCACGAAGTCCAATAAACCTTAGGTTAGTTCTTGCGGGCCTTAAAAACCTTTGCTAAAAGACTGAGGCTAAGGCTAGACAGATTTGGATCTTGATTGGTACTAGAGTACCTTTTAGGCCTATGGTCAGCATTCTAACCTAATCTATGCTCAAATAAAAAAGGCACTTATCTAAAACCATTAAAAACTTCATGGTCTAGAACAAGGGTTGAAACCTTAAGTTTTTGCTAAGGGACTAGCAAAAGCTAGGCATGGGGGTATGATGAGAACCTCATCATGAGCCATAACTAGCTCATTTTGACCCAATACAAAGGATAAAAGCTCCTACATATCTCAAGGAAAGGCTTAACTCAGAGAATTCTGAGTTTGAGAAGAAAACCAATCATAAGGGGTAAAAGTGCAATTTTACCAGTATAATCTGCATACAGGGTAATTCTGGGCCCAAACACAGGTCAAAACAGCTTAATAAGAATAAAAGTGGGATGAGATGATCTAGCAAGGGCTACAGCACTTCCAAGGAACCAAATGATAATCTGTAACCCTAAAACAACCCACTTCAATTCACAAGGTTTGAGGCAAAGTAAAAATAGAATAAACCCTCTAAAATTCATAGAAAAATAATCTCTAGGGTTTAGAACCTTCAATTTGGCCTTTAGAACCCATTTTGACCTACATTGAGAACCATGCCCAATTAATAACTTAATTTGGGTCTTTACGCAAATTGACCGGTCAAACAAGGTTTAATATGAAAATGAAATTCACCATCAGATTCCTTAGGTCCTAATTAGTCATGTATAAAAACTTGAGCCTAAGAAGAAACCTCCTTGACCGACTTTACACTTTGGTCCTCATATATTTACTCTTTGGCCCTCAACTTTTGAACCCTCGCATTTTAGCCCCTAACTCTCCTTCGTTCTTTGCAATCAGGTCCCTCCTGCAAAACCCTGCCAGCACCATGCTCCGGCGACCTTGCGCGGAGCATGGCGCCGCGCAGGGTGAGGTAGGGGACCTGGCAAGTAAACCGGGGGTGCCCTGCGTCGTCAGCCGTCGCAGGAGCACCCCCCTGGTCATTGTAGCCCCCCCCATACCGGCCGTGCGAACGCACGGACGGTATGGGTTCGTGTTCCGACCATTCTCCGGCGAGGGAGACACGTCGTCTCCCTCCGCCTTCCTCCCTGTTTCATCCCTATAAATACCCGCCTCCGACCACCCTCCAGGGCAGCCTGGATCTGACGGAGAAAACCCCCAACTTTCCTCTCTTCTCACTCCGGCAGACGCCCACCAGCTCCGGCGGTTCTTCCTCCTCCTCCTCTTCGCTCTGCCGCAATACCAGCAGCAGAGACTTCTTCCCCCGCTCTTCCCGCGTCGCGCAATACCGGCGCGCGCTGCCTCTGCCCCGTCGTCACCGCCGTCCTCCCCCCACTGGGCATCGTCTTCTCCGGCGACAGTCGATACGACTGTCGCCCTGTTCCTCCCCCTTCGTCCCTGCAGTTAAGTTAGAACTACTCCCCTTCTTCTCCTCTTTCTTTCCCCGCTTTCAATTTAGTCAATTAAACCCTCGACCGCTCCTGTTCACCCTCACCCTCTCCGCCTCCGACCACCCTCCGGCGAGCCGCTCCCATCACCTCAGCGACCCACACGGTTCGCCGACCACCGCAGAACCTCCGCCTCCTCACCCTGATCCTCTTCCGCCCCTCCACTTCCCACCAAACGCCCTCTGCAGATCCACCGAACACACCCACTTCTTCGCTCACAGTTTGACCTAGGACGACCTGTTGGCTCCATCACACCCCCTGCAGACCCCCTGACCACCTTCGCCGTGCCACGGCGAAGGTCCCCCGCCTGTCTGATTTGGCCGAGAGGCCGTTCTTCTGTGACCAGGTGACTCGCCCGCCGTCGCCATTACTGCGCAGGCAGAGCTGCTTCACCTGCAGGTGCAGGCACGCCTTCGCCCAGGTTTGACCCCCAGGTTGCGCAGGGACTCTCCGCGAAACGTCCCAGGTTCGCAGATGGGGCGAAGGCCGCGCGTGAAGCCACGATCGCCCACTGCTCCCTCCGCGACGGGCGCTCAATTGGGGTGGGACATTTAGTCCCACCTCGGAACTTCTCGGAGGCGCGCGGACGCATAAAGGCAAAAAGTGCCTTATGCTGTCTGCCTCCTGACCACGGGGTGAGGTCCCTCTCACCCGACCCGGCCTCGTCCGTGACCACGCTCCGCGGACCTGGCCCGACCCGATTAGACCGACCTGCACTCCTCGCCCACCACCGCACGCCGGTGGGCCTGGACCCGGGCGTGACCCGAACCCGATTACCCGGTAGCTCTGGGAGAGCTTTCCCAAGAGTGGCTTCAGAGAGAAAGAGAGACGCGGGGGAGGGAGGGTAGAGTAGGTTTTGCCTCTTGACGAAAAACTCTGAAGTGTGCAGGCCAAAGAAGAAGAAGAAGACCCGCGGAAGAAGAAGTGCAGACGAAGAAGAAGGAGCTGCACTGTAGCAAATGCATAGTTAAGTCGTCTAAGCACCGGGTCAGATGACGGAAAGTCAGCAGCCAGAGCAGGAAAGAAGGAACAGCAGGAAGAAGAAGGAAGAGCAACGGCCAAAGCAGAAGAAGAAGAAGAAGAGAGGTCAAGGCAGAAACCGAGGAAGAAGAAGAAAGAGATCTGAAGAGGAGCATCACCTCTGCAGAACGAAGAAGAAGAACAAGGAGCTCTGAAGAAAGAAGAACATCACCACAGCAGGAACAACAGGAAGAAGAAGAAGAGCATCACCATTGCAGAAGAAGAACATCACCTCTGCAGAACAGAGAGAAAGAAGGAGATCTAAAGAAAGAGAGAAAGAAGAGCATCCCCCTCTGCAGAACAAAGAGAAAACAACAAATTCTTTCCCTCTCTCTTTATTTTTGTAAAAGAAACATGTATATCTCTAGAATACAACTTGCTCCCTGAGTTCGACCTCGGGAACTCTTTTATTTTTCCGAGTAAAAAAATTTATATTTGAAATGTTGGTAATAACCGGCTTTACTACAACGCTATAACAAACCCGGTGAAACCAGACGTTCTCAACCATGGTTTGGACCTATTTTCTAGATCGGCGCTTCTGGGTGCATAGGTCCTTCAGAAACTTGGCATAGGACGGGATCTGTTTAATAGCTTCCAACAGAGGCAAGTTAATCTGGACTTGCCTAAAAGTATCCATAATCTCTTCTGTCCTATCCTTGGCCCCAGATGAGCCAACAGAAGATTCCCCAGGAGGAGAAAGGCACTTTGGATAGGGCACCCTTGGCTTCTAGGTAGAGGGGTCGTCATGGCAGGAAAGGGGTGGTGGAAGGACGACATCCTCATTATGGGTGATTTTGTGCGAGGGAGAGCAGTGTGGCTCTTCCTCGGTGGAGATGGAAGTCGAGTCAGGTGTGGAAGGGGAATTCTGAGACGTAACCGTAGGAGTGTTATCAGGCTTGTCAATCTTTTTTCCATTCCTCAACACGGTCACTGCTTGGGCGTGCTCCCTGAATACAACCCCCTTGCCCTTAGGGTTCTCCTTAGAAGAGCTAGGCAGCTTCCTCGGATCACATTGCCTAACTGCCTCAGTAAGATGACAAATTTGGGATTGCATGTCAGTAATCATCTTATTCTGAGATTGGATGACCATATTCTGATGCTCTTGCATTGCTTTCATCATGGCCTTTAGTTCATCCATCTTAGAGGGCTTATTCTGAGGAGGGTTTTCATAAGAATGTTGGTATATGGGTTGGGGAGGTAAGGGTCTTGTATTCCCTGAGTTAGAAGCATCACTTTGCTTCCAAGAGAAGTTTGGATGGTTCCGCCACCCTGGATTGTAGGTATTGGAATAAGGGTTATTTTGAGGGGGCAGAAACCTTGGGCCACGTTCAAGTCGGCCTGAATCAACTCAAGGAATTGATTTGCCTGATAGCACTTCGCAGTGGCGTGTGTTGTGCTTTGGCAAATGGAGCATTCTCTTGAAGCCTGAAAGATAGAGGCTGCTTGCGGGTTCATGCCGAGGTTTGCTAAAAGCCTATCAAAGTTTTTATTCAATAGTTGAATCTGATAAGCCAAATCCTGAGAAACCTTGGCTTCATGGGACTCTATCTTCCTCTGCAAGATTGATGGTTTTCTTTTTTGATAGGCAGAGGATAGATGTATGGAGTTGTCACTTAATGATTCAAATAATTCCCAAGCTTCATCCTCAGTTCTGGTCATGAAGGTTTCTGCATAGGCTGCATCGATGGTTTGCCTATGCCTGTCAGATAATCCATTATAGAACCTTTCGACCAACTGCCATCTTGGCACTTGATGATGGGGGCATAACCTAAGAAGGTCATTAAAGTGCTCCCAAGTCTCATGAAATTGCTCCCCTTCCTGTTGAGTAAAACCCATAATCTCTCTTTTGTAATGGTTGGTTTTACTCATAGGAAAATACTTTTTCAAAAATTCTCCCTTAAGGGTGGCCTAATCATTTACCCTTGCATCGAGGGTATGATACCAGTGCTTGGCCTTATCCTTTAGGGAGAAAGGAAATAGAGTCCTCTTCAGGGCTTCATCAGTAAAGCCCTGGAGCTTCACCGTGGAATTGATCTCGGTGAATTCCTCCAAATGCCGGTAGGGGTCCTCCCTAGTAGTACCATAAAAGGAGGGCAATAAGGATATGGTACTGCTCTTGATCTCATATGGATTATCCCTTGCCGGTCGTCTTAGTGCTTATGCGGGTTGGTTAGTTAGAATAAAATAGTCCCTTAGGGTCCTTTGTTGATTTGCTCCTTGATCAGCCATTCCTTCTCTTTTCTCTCCTAGGTGAGCTCTCCTAAGAATTCCCTTGGGCTCAGGATCAAACACTAGACTACCCTCAAGAGAGCGTCTACCAATCATACAAAATACAATTCAGGTTCTTATTGAGTAAGTGAATCCTCCACTCTAAAGATAAGTCAAAAGATCAAGACTTATCCCTCCATTCCCACGTAAGTGGTATAAGAGGGGTGTGGACTTGAAATCTTAACCTTCTTTATTACGGAGGTCGAATTAGTTAATATAAATGGCCAAACAAGTTTTTCACTACAATTACGTGTCTTAATTCAACCTTCGAGTGCCCTAGGACCTAGACTTTGCTTGGATGATACTCCTAAGTGATCAAGTGAGAAGTTACTCCAAGGACGAATAAAGGGATGCAAGTAGGGCAAACCTTTCCTTTGAGGCAATGTGTATGCGGTGCCCCTTAACTACACTTTTGTTCCTTTAAGGGGTGTCCCCCTTGGTGGAGTATCAAAACACTTGGTCAAAAGATAGTATCACCACCACCACAAAGCATAATAGGAGGGTTTGCACCAATAAAGAGATCAGTGCCTATAGCCTTAAGGGATCGAGCCTTAGTGTGGTGCCTAATGTGCGTGCTCAGTGTCAGAAGTGTGCAACACACCACAAATCTTTGTAATTTCTTTTGAAATTGCAGGCAAGTCCCTTAGAATCAGATCAAATGTGAATTGATTTTAGGGTTGAATCTGATTATCAGTCCCACTTTTAGTTATGTGACCAATGAATTAGTAAATTCAAACAACTTGGTGTTCTTGAATTTTAATTTGAATGCAAATGCGTGAACAGGAGCTGGATGCAAAAGTTAGAAAGGTGTACCTGTCTCTAGCAATTTTCGTGCTAGTATGCTTGCAATGCAATAATAAGATCTAATGTGCTGCTCAATCACCCCTAAATGTGCGCACCTAAGGGCCTGCAACTTTTAAATAGGTAGCTCAATATTTTCTTTTGTTGGTTTTAAAGGCAAGCAAGCAGAAAATAGAATCACGCATGCAAAAAAAATGTAAACCCTAGTAGCTAAAGAATGTGGGGACAAACCCCAAAAATTCAGCCCCAATTACTGCAAGGGTGAAAAGATAGAAATAAATTTTGTGACGACAGAGAATCCTTTGTGAAAGCAGGATCTTGGTCTCCTACATCTTTTCCTCATGTGGCTTAGCTTGTGGTTGCTGTCGCCGCTCTGTTGCTCCTCGTCATCTTGTCAGATTCCTCGCACAATAAAAAAAATTGATTAGATAATTACGCAACTCAGAATATTCAAAAATAATGAAGTGAATCTATTGCATCCGTTGCCTCCCCGGCAACGACACCAATTTGACGGAGGGAGTTTCGTTTATTTGTGATAGCAATAGCGGATATGTCGTAGTAATTAATGTGGTGGAAATCTCTCAATCAAATGATTAATATAGATATGAATTTAAACCACAATAAAGGATGTCGTATCCACAGGGAGGAATAGACCAATAAATTATGAGTCGAGGAATACACAGTTCGCAGACTCTTCCACAGCCTTAATGCGAGGAATATGCTATTTTAAATGAAGCTTGCAATTTCCTTAAAGGTTCAAGTGTATTTATGCAGCTTTCACGTCAGGAATTAAGCTCCAAAAATATGTGTATGGTGCATGTGTAATGGATTATCATGCAATTCTGATTTGAAATTCAAGGTTAAATCATGCACATTACACAAGTAAAGTAATTTCAAGAAAGTCTGAGTGCATCAATGCAATGTGGCCTGAATAAAATATGAATATAAAATTGGCAATGGCATTGAATGTAATTATTAATGGAGACAAAAACAGAGGATTTCTCCTCTCTCTTCCTCACGTGTGCGGCAGTGCACGGTTGGACGCGAGAGTCAATGGGGAGGTGTGCCTCGATGAGGGCTACGCAACGGTGGTGACGCGGCGGCCGGAGGTGGTTGGACGGAGGAGGTTGGCCGCCGGCCTGTTGGAGGAGGAGGCCGCTGCTGCAGCCCGCGCGCGCGTGCATGGCATTCCGCAGGGAGGCGCCATGCTTGCAGGCGGCTGCTGGCTCTGGGTGATGGTGCAGGTGCGCGCCTGTAGAGGAACGGTGCAACAGCTGCGGTCTGGCGTGAGGCAGTGGCTGTGGGCGTGGCGCCTGCGGGCGCTTGCAGTGGAGGACAGTTGGCCTGTAGCTCCTTCAAAGGGTGCGCAAGGGCGGTGAGCGCCTGCGGTGGGAGCGCTGGTGGCGAGGGCGCGCTGCAAGCTGGAGCACTGGTGGCGTTCCTGCGGTGAAGGGAGCTGGAGGGGGGCACGCCTGAAGGCAGTGATGGCACTAGAGAGGGGGGGCGTGTTGCGGTGGACGCCTGCAGTGGAGTGGGCGCGGTGCTTGCGGGCGTGCAAGGCCAGGCGGAAGGTGGCCTGCTGCTGTAGAGAGTGCAGGTGCGTGTGCAGCTGGTTCTTGTGCATGGTGGAAGGCTTGGGTGCAGGCTGGCCTGTGCGGGTGCGGGCAGTGAGCGGTGCAGTTGGAAGGGCGTTTGCGGTGGGAGGCTGGAAGGTTTGGCACGGTGAAGGGCAGTGCATGGAAGGGCTTGGCTGTGGCCTATGCCTGCAGAGGGCGCGGGTGCGTGGTGTGCACAGTGCATGCTGTGGATGATGGATGATGGATCGCCTTCCAATCCCCTCCGCCTCTCCTCTATATCTCTTCTCCTCTGCCTCCCAAGGGATTTTCAAAATCCCTTCCTAATTTTAGCGAGCGCGTGTTGGGATTTGTTGGCCATAGGTGGAGATATTTGTGGGGGCGGGGAATATCTTTCCACCCCCTATTCTTTTCCACATTTGATCCTCCTCCCTCTTCTTCCCGATATTATTCCTGCAACAAAACCTAAAATAATTACATACTATAAAATGCAATAAAATAGATAAAAACTCAAGTAATGATGCATGCACTTATTTAATGACTTAATTTGATTATTAACAAACATACTATGTTAGAATTGAAGTACTTAGGCGTAATAATAGTCCATTAAAATGGACTCATCACCCACATATGGGTTTTATTTCATTGAATAGTTGTGGGGTGTACCCACTTGTGTTGCATGTTTAGCTGTTTTATTTGAATGTATGTGAGGTGTGCCCATTTGTTTGCTTTATATGTTGTTTATTTGAATGGATGTGGGGTGTACCCGCTTATGTGCTATGTAGTTTTATAGAAAAACTTCAAATTTTAAGGGAAAACTCTGCCAAAATTTTTAAGTGACGTTTATGAGATGTGGAGTGACACTTATTTTCTACCTTGCCTCACTTTCTTCACTCATTTTGCAAACACCCACATTCACATAAACACACGCACACCCTCTCACAATCTTAGACACACCCACACTAACACTCACCACATTAAAGGAGGAGGAGGAAGAAGGGATGGCATGTGGGAAGAAGTAGAAGAAGAGGAGAAGGACAAGGAGAAGATTTGTAGTAGTTAGCTCTTTGAATGTTTAGAATGTTGTTGCTTTTCGTATTGTTATTTCAATGAACAGTGTTACAAGATAGAGTTATAAATATGCAAGTCCTTGTGGTTTGTCCTTGCAATTTTTTTTAATGTGGGGTGTGCCCACTTTCATTTTAATATGCAGGCTTATAGAGAAACCTCCAAATTTAAGGGAAAACTCTGTCAAAATTTTAAATATTTTTTTAATGTTTGCCAAACTTTTTTCATTGATGATTTATATATTAATGATTTTCAATTGTATTAATTATTTCATTTATTTCTTATTACAGATGAAGTTATTTAAGAAAATGCCCAAAAGAAAGGATCCCCCTAAGACACATTCATCCACCTAGCCCGATTCGTCTCCTTAGGCTCAGCCACCCCCCGGCACCAGGCTCCCCTCCGGTCATGTTTCGTATGACTCTAGGACTTGGCACGTTTACTACATATGGGGGGAAGGGATATAGGAAGGTGATTGCTCCTACCTTGCTAGAGCAAGTAAAGAATGATCCAGATTATGGAGCATCATATGAGGAGGATGAAGATGAGATTGATGACATGGAGGGAGAGGGAGAGGAGGGGGAGGAGGCGAAGGATGAGATGGTGGAGGGTACGTCCCCAGTTCATGTGAACCCTTTAGCGACAGGAATAAGTGTCGGTAAAACTCATCTACTTTTAAGAAGTTAATTACTTCTATATTTAAAGTTTATTATAACTTCAAAAAAATATAATGAATATGATTAACGTTTACGCATGTAAAGTAAAAAAAAGACGGGGGAAGACAAAGAATTTAGACCTCTAGCGTATCCCCGAGGACTTGAGAATAACAATTAGGCTTAGAACCATAGGGGAGGCGGAGAGTCACCCGGGCTTCATTAGACAAGTGGGCACAATGGTTAAGTCCATTGTGCCAATTTGCTACTTCAACTAGAAGAAGGTGCCCACAGAGCTGAAGAGGCAGCTCCTCCGACAGTTATAGGTAATTCCATTTATCTTAATTATTTATTTTATAACTTTATCTTAAAATTATTATCAAGTAAGATTGACATTTTTTTAAAAAAATAAATGTAGGCAAATTACGATTGGGGTGATGGCCCTAATGCCTCCCGATATATCCTTAAGCATGTTGCCAAAGTCCACAGAGATTGGACGACGGAGACCAAGAGAAAGGTAACAATTTTTAAACATTTACATTTTTATTATGTACATAATTTGATATATTATTTCTAACAATTTATATTTGGTATTTAGTTTTTCTTGAATTGCAATTCACTCGAGGAGGCAATGGAGAATTGTCCTCCTGATGTCATCCCTGAACATTGGAAGCATGCATGTGAGCATTGGCTGGATCCCAAGGTAGAGATTAGTAATTGATTAGAAATGATTCTATTAATTTCATATATCTTAATTTCATAAAAAATATTATTGTGTATATTAATTTATACATATATATATGCTTTTATTACATGAACAAGAAGGGAAAAATAAGGACAATAGGGCCAAAGCTTCACCACAGATCCATTATTTGGGTTGAAGGATTGTCAGAAGTCGTTACGTAAGTATTGTAACTACTTCACACTTGAATATTACTTAATTTTAAGTTATCTTAATATAATTGTATCATTTTTATATTTTCAGTCCACTACACATGATGGGAGGGAGATAAGTAAGATGGATATCTATGAGGGCACCCACAGTAAGGCTGGAATTGAGGGTGCTCGTAATGGATTCATGAGACATACTAGGAGAAACACGTAAGTTCCTAAACTCAAAAAATTTATAACTTTGTATATATATATATTATAATAATTTTTTAATACATTTAGGAGCAAATGGTACACTTGGTACATCCACCCATTGACGAGACCTCCAACAACATCCAACAACCTCTGGATCCAGAGGAGGCATTTAGGAGAGTGCTGCCACTAGACCGCAGTGGTTTCATTCATAGTGCGGGGAGGGCACACACCTTGTTCAACTGGTATGGGAGGAAAGGTGTCGTCTCATCTAGTGTTGTCGCTCAGCTGCCTCAAAAGATCAACACACTATAGAGACGAGATGAGGAGAGGGAGAAGAGAGAGGCAGAGAGGTAGAGATGAAGAATAAGATGGATGCCATGGATGATAAGCTTCAGATGCTTCTATCCATTCTTCTTAAGAAGGGATAGTCAAAGCATCCATCTTCATTGGTTCCCAACATCTACAAACAAGACGATGATGACATGGGTGGTGCAGGTGGAGCTGGTGGCATCGAGGTAGCAACATTTTGATTTTTATCCATTTCCTTTTGTTATGTTTTTTATGTTACCTTTTTTATGGAAATATTTCATTTTCAAACTTTTTATGTACTAGACTTTATATTTATGAAATATAAACTTGTACTCATTTTCATTAGCTATTTTTGTATAAAAGCAGGTCTTTTAAGTAGGTTTAGTAGGTAATTGCCATAATTTTAAAATTAACAAAAAACCCTACATGTGCCGTCGATTTTGGAAAAAAGAGACGGCATTAAAGTTTAATGATGATGGCGAATATTGTACATTCAAATAAGCGACGACAAAAAAGAGGTGTGGTTTTCCTAAAACATTATATGTCGTCATTTCTCCTAATAAGAGATGGCTAACCTATTGTATTTACCATCGCTTATTTGTATAAGCGATGGCCTAAAGGAGGAGGTGTGGTTTTCCTAAAACCTTATATGTCGTAGCTTATTAGGAGAAGCGACGGCTAAAATATTTTTACTGTCACTTATATAAGTGACGATGTATTATTTAAACGATGACGAAACATAAGAAAGGGTGGGAGGGTGTGTTAAATCAGATTGTCCAGGAACCATATGAATTGCAAAGCAGGAACCCATGTGTGAAATCTGCATTGTTTCCTCCACTAAATTTTCAATCTCTGAATTTGAGTCATCAAAGAAATCTAGTTCTTGGAGATGCCTAGAAGCTTGGAAAATATCTAGGGTAATAGATTCACTGCCACACATGATTTTCATTTTTCTTGAGTCACAATCAATATTGGCTTTGGCGGTGGCTAAGAATGGTCTTCCAAGAATTATGGGGGAATTCTTTAAAGCTTTCGGTACCTCTATGTCCATGACCAAAAAGTTTATGGCAAATAGACAATTTTTGACCCAGACTATTACATCCTTGACAATCTCCTTGGGTTTAATTGTAGATCGGTCTGTTAGTTGAAGTGTTACCTCGACAAGGTTTAATTCACCGATCTTGAATTCCTCGAAAACAACAGTAGGGACGAGATTAATTGAGGCACCGAGATCCAATAAGGTGCGATCAAAGGAAGTGTCATTAATGACCACTTGAATCAGGGGGAACTTGGATCTTTTCTTTTCAGAGGTAGTTTGCTCTACACAACTGAGCTTACTGTCTCTGGAAGGATCACCTTTCCTAGGTTTCTTGGCTGCCTTTTGGGAGTACATAAATCTTTCAAGAATTTGGCATAAGCAGGAATGTATTTTATGACATCTAGGAGAGGGATATTGATTTCTACTTGCCCAAAAAGATCCATCAATTCCTTGTCAGTGGGCTCAGATTTCTTTTTCTTAGTTTGTGAAGAGTGAAGGGCTTGTGGAAAAGGTGTTGGGTGTACCTGTTTTGCATTTTTGGGTTATTGAATGGGTTAGAAGAAGTGGGAGAAGAGCTGATGTATTTTTCTTTTAGGTGGGTTTCTTGAGCAGGCAAGGGATCATGAGTGGTTTTCCCATTCCTCAGAGTTACTGCATTTGTAGTATGGTTGTTTCTAGGAGGAGGATGGGGGGCCTGATTTTGATTAAAACTTGGTGGATGCTAGGGTGCTGGGTAGATAGGTTGACTGGGATATCCACCTTGATATTGATTCTGTTGATTGTTAGGGTTGGGCATGGGTTGGGATGGCAGATTGGTAGCAGGTCTATGATCAGGAGTAACCTTAACTTGATAGTGCAAGTTGGTTATCATGAGGGTTACTTCCATCATTTGATTCTGCATACCTTGCAGAGTTTTCATGACCTGGTTGTTGGTATCTTCCTGGATGGCCCAAGTTGATATAAGTTTTGCCCATAATTCCAAAATTTATTTTATTTTGGAAACGGAACCTAATTTGGGGTTTTCCAGGAGGGATTTGGGTTGGTCCTCTAGTTTTGATTATAAGTATTGGAGGAATTTCTAAATTGCTCCTGGAGAGTAGAGATGTTTTCAGTGGTTGAGTCAAGAAGATTTTTATTCATGTAATCAAAAGTCCTATTCAACAGATCTTATGAGAAATCAGAAGAAAATTGCTGCCCAGCAAAGGTAGCATTGATATTGTGCAGATTCTCTCTTTTAAGAAGGTGAGGAGAGTTAGGGTAGGGAGCTTGTTTTTGGGTGAGATTTTCTTCCATTTTTTTTTGGTTGGTTTGCATTTGATCTAGTCGCTGAGCTATCATGTGTAGATCATCTTGGGTGACTGGAACAAATGTGGATTTGGAGTCAATTTTATTGACTCCAAGTCTTGGGTTGTTGGTTCTACCAAAAGTGTCCATTGAAGCCATATTAAATGAGTTTTCACTCATTTCTTCAAAAAGAAGGTAGGCACTTTCGAAGTCTTTATTAAAGAAATTACCCCCACATGAAGCATCTACGAATCTTTTTAATTGATCTTCTA
Source organism: Thalassia testudinum (assembly GCA_037157565.1). Taxonomy (NCBI): domain Eukaryota; kingdom Viridiplantae; phylum Streptophyta; class Magnoliopsida; order Alismatales; family Hydrocharitaceae; genus Thalassia; species Thalassia testudinum. The sequence goes on from JAZHRO010000014.1 coordinate 36,728,007, forward strand.
ATCTATGATAGAAGATTTGTACTAGTTGCCATCATGGAATTTCATGGTAGGGGAAACTTCTAAGTAGTTCTTGAAATCTCTCCCAAGACTCATGGGGATGTTCACCAGATTTTTGTTGAAAGGTTGTTATTGATCGACGTAAAGCGTTTGTACGATCTATCAGAAAGAATTTTTTGAGAAAAGCGCTTTTTAATTGGGGCCAGGTGGTGATAGGACGCCCGACTGTTCTAAACTAATGTGATGCTTTGTCTTTTAGAGAGAGAGGAAAAAGTCTCATGAGCCATACCTCTTCCTGCACATTGCAGGAACGGGTAGTTTAAGCGAGGATAGTTAATTCCTTGAGGTGGAAAAAGGGGTCCTCTCTCGAAAGACCACGGAAATGTTTAATTAGGTTTAGAATGGCAGGTTTAATTTCAAAATCCCCTTGGGGTATAACCACTTTGGCTCTCTCTTTATAATTAGAAGGATCAAAAAAATCCTTAAATGGCACGAGAGGTTCCCCGAGTGGCTGACCCGGTCTCTGATTGGCTAGGTTCGTAACAGTCATAGCCAATTGTTGTTGGTTTTGTTGAAGTCGAACCAATTGGTTGATCATAAGAGAAAAGGGGTTTGAATTTGGATTTAAAGAGCTACCTGGCCATTCAGGGTTTTATGGTAGCTCCAAATGTGGGAGGTTAGGGATGGTGGAGTAGGCTTTTGGGTCAGCTGATGGGTTAGGTTCGGGTTGGGAAGTGGAAGCAGAATTTTTTGAATGGTTTTCCATATTAAAAGCAGAGGAAGAAGAAGAAAAAAACAAGGATCTTTTGGAGTGAGGGGCAAAATCAAATGGTCCCTCGAGATGTGGATTCTGGGACCTTCACCCGTGCATGCACTTTAATGGAAGAACGGGAGGGGAGGAGGAGAGAGAGAGATGAAAGTGTGCAAATCAAACAACCAGGCCTAATATGTCCTCAGGTTGACTCCTTAATGAAACCTAAGACTTAGGAACCCAATAATGAAGAAATCAATAAGAGAACCTAGTTCCTTAAGATTACCCAGCTAGATTAAAAGAGGTGGATTGGGCTCAAGCATGTCCTGAGAAAATCACCAGGGGCTTGTGTAAACCTGCATTAGTTGTTTAACTTCCCTCTATGTTTGTTGCCGCGTGTTTCAAAAGGAATTAGGAGCACATAGTAATTCTTAGATATTGGATATCAAGCCTAAGTTTTGGTGAAGTCCTTAAGTAGTCAAATGACTAATTATTTTAATTTAGGCTTGGGTGTCTAATTGTGCATGAGAATGTGGAGGGCGTTGATTGGGGTAATGTCCTATTATTTCAATTTTTTAAGAGTGTGCAAATTGGGAGTGATTCCAATGCCAATTTCAAGTTGTCACACAATTTGTTGTTTTCCTACTTTTAGGATTTGATTTAGGTTAGTGTCTTTTTAGGATTTTTTTTTAAGTTTTCAAATAAGTTTGAGATCCAAAAACAAAAAGAAATCAAATTATATTGGTGAATGTAGATTTCCTTGTAAGATGTGGGTCTCTAAAAAAGAAAAGAAACCATAATTGAATTTGATCCTTAGGCAGAAATGTTACTACCAGTGAATTGTTTTAAGTCTTTTTTTTAAGTAGTGGTCCAAACAAAGCAATAAACACAACTATTGGAAGGAAAATCAAATAAGGATTCCAAAATATATTTTTTTGTGATTTTATAAATTTGTTTGATATGTTTTTAGGATTTTTCTTGTGCTGGTGTCAAAGTTCAGAAATGATACCCATGAGTATTTTGGACTTTCCAGTACCACCACTGGCCACCAAAATTTTTTTTGATTTTATATGATGTGTATAATTTCACAAAAATTCCATAAGGCTAAATTTCATAAAAATTGGATAAGTAAAAAAATTCTTAAAATTCACGGACAGTAACAAAACAGGGAATTTAGAGGAGATGGCCCCTATGTGGTCCACAAATTTTTTAAAATTCTATACAACTTCAATTGCTCTGAAATTTGGGATAGATGTTCCTGGCTTGATTTGGAATCTTTGGGTGAAATGTTAAGGTTTTACGATGCCTATGGTGTCAGGAATTGATTTTAGAATTCCGGATAGAAGTCTGGACCCAAAAATCAGAACACCAACACTTAAGATAGAGTGGTGTTAAATCATGCAAACAAACAATTGCTTTTAAAGGTTACGACTCTACCTAATTTTTATGTTTATAATCCTGAAAGCATGATTTAATATTTTTTCAGGTAGTTTTTAAGAGCAATTGTGTGACAAGTGAGAAATCACTAACCTAAATTCATGGGAAGAAAAGGAACTTCAAGCTCTTGCTCCCAAAATCTCATCTTCTTCCCGCAATGTCTGCATAGAAGAAAGAAGAGAAAGAGAAAGGGATGAGATTCACTTGTCAAGCAAGAGAATTAATAAGATGCAAAGCCATGCCTCCCTGGCAACGGCGCCAGAAAGTGATGCGAAGAAAAGCATGATTTGTAATTAAGGTTTTAAATCATTGTAACATGCTAATTCGTAATCACTTTTAAAATTTATAAACCTAGATAGTGGTGGTATCTAGGGTTGTCCAAGAAGGTAGGAATGCACTTTTAAAAATCTTGTTTGATGAAAAGGAAATCAACTTTCTTTTTAGGTTTTTGGATATAAGATTTTTTTTTTTGGTTTTGAAATAACAGAAACTACGAAATTGAGAGTGGGAAAGAGACTACACCTAACTTGCTGAAATGAAAACCTAAGTGACAAGGAATTCTACTCTCTAAACTCACCCTAGGTACGTGAAGACCTAGGGTAATTAGAGAGAGTGTGTGAATGCACTATGGTGAAAGCAATAATTAAAATGAAACAAGAATTTCAGAAAAGGCAACTTTATATATGGAGTAAAGTGTCTAGAAAGACACTACTAGAGGAATGCTTCTACTACTAGAATTCAGAATACAAAAATTTGAAAAAGCAAACACCAATCCTCTTGTAATGATGGTGAAGGGGAGAGGCTTCTTGCTCCAAGCTCAGCTGCTCCTGGGCGTGAAAAGAAGTTCTCCTTCTCCTTCCTTAAAAAGCTCCTTCAAGTTGGTGTCTTCCTTAGCAAGCCCTAGTGGGCATGCCCTTGCTCCTCCAAGAGTGGAAGATTTCCACCCACAAGACCTCCTCCTAGGGTGGCATGTACCACCCTCAAGCCTCCTCCTAAGGTTCTTTTTTTCCTTGCTGGTCCTCTGGCTGGTGGGGGCACAAGAGAGAAGGGAAGAGGGGAAGGCACCAAAGGGACATGTGTCCCCTTAATCTTCTCCTTCTTCTTTTGGTCAACTATAAGGTGGATTAATGGTGGAATTAATGAAGCCAAAAGATGAGGATTAATGGTGGTAGGTAGGGGGTATATATAGGAGTGGCGATGGGGATATAGGTGTAGGTGATGTGTAGGGTTAGGATGGGCTTATGAGGGTGCTTAGATGATCCTAGGGCTAGGGTTATTTGGTGCCAAGAGGGGAGGTGTGTAAGTGGTAGTTATGTTGGTGGGGAGGCACCATTAATGGCGCCAACCATAGGAGGGTTAAGGTGTTGGTGGTTGGTTTGGAGAATGGAGGGTTAGGATGTAGTTGTGAAGTGGATGGAGGGTGGATATGTTGGTGTTAGTTGGCGCCAAGTAGATGTAGGTTAATTAGGCTTTTGGCGCCAACTTAAGGTGGGTTTAGGAGGGTTTAGTGGCATTGGATTTGTGAAGGGCTAGGATGATTCCATGTGGTGGTGGTTGTGGGATCAAGGGTAGGTGTTAAGTGGCGCCAAATGAAGGTGTTGGTGGTGGTTTTGGCGTCACTTATATGGTGGTTAAGGGGTGGTTAGGGTGTTGTTGAGTTGGCGCCAAGTTCAAGGTTCTGGACGAGGGGTAGGTGTAGGGTTAGGATGTCTAGGTAGCTTAGGTGTAAGGTGGAGATAAGGGGGGTTTTTGGAGGGAAGATGTTGGCGCCAACTTCTTGGTGGCCTTTGGAGGTGGTGGTGTGAAGAGGTGTGGAGGTTGGTGGTTGGCGCCGAAAGAGAAGGATGTGGAGGTGTTTTTAGGTGGAGTTAGTAGCCAAGTTGAGGTGGAGCTAGGTTAAGGTTTTAGGTGGGTGGTGGATGGCCATGGAGTGGAGGGCTTAGCTAATCTAAGCTAGCTAAGCTAGCTTAGCTAGTAGTTGAGTAGAGGAGGAGGTGGGATGGAGCTAGGGTTTAGGGAAGAGGAGCTGAGGAAGGAATGTCAAGAGTTGAACTGGAGTTGGTAGCTGTTGAAGGGAATTGCAGGGAGCTACTTTAGTTGGCTTAGCTTGCTAGATCTTTGCTATCTGCTAAGCCAAGCTAAAGTGAGTTGGCTTCTGCTGAAATGTGCTAAGGTGAGCTGGGTCTGATTTTCCCGGGGAGGACCTAGCTAGCTGGAGTAGCTAAGATAGCTTAGCTTAACTAGGTTGAGCTAAGTGGAGTCACTGGGAGCTGGACTTGAGTTGGCCTAAGCTATATGAAGTCATCTTCAGCTAACTTGAGTTGACTGGAGTTGAAAGTAGCTAGACATGAGCTGAGGTGAACTCCTGTCAACTTAATTGAGCTAGCTAGAGCTCCCAGTGAACTGATTGGAGCTAAGGTGAGCTAGACTCAACTAAGTTGAGCAAGGTCTGAGCTCACTTGAGCTAGGGTGAGCTAAGATGAGCTGCCCTGGGCTACCATTTAGCTAAGATGAGCTTAATGGAGCTAACCCTAACCCAAGTGAGCTGGTATCCAGCTATGATGAGTTGGATTTGGCTGAGTTCCAGTTGGATTGAGTGTCTTCTTCACCAGTTGCCTTCTTGAGTGTTAAGGTTTTAGGGATCTGATTATCTGCTCTTCCCTAACACAAATAAATGTGTCAAAAACACAACAAATTATGCAATGCATGCCTAACCTAATTGATGCCTAAACGCAGCCCAAAAACCTATTTGTGGAGTTAAAATCCTAAGAGCTAGGTTTGTTTTAGGGCATAAGAATGATAATAAATTGGCATTTATCACAGTCATAGAGAGTTGAGGCACGGTAGGAGGAGATGAAGGTTGAGGACACGGTAGCGATTGGCTTGCGGTGTCGAGGAAGCCAAGGATGATCCCACGGTGATGGAAGTCGAGGCAGTCGCAGTCGATGGATGTCGGAGCTATCACCTTCGACCATAGTGGTGACTTGCAGTGGCAGTGTCGATGGCGTGGATGGCTCGCGGTTGTGAGGAGGCTGTGCGAGGAGGAGGCACGATTGGTGTGGTTGCTGTGGGGACGTAGGGGAGGGGGTGATGAAGAAGATGGATGGGGGCCTGGTGGTGATCCTATTGAGGGGGGGTCCTCTTATGTGCATTTGGTTTCAGAGAATAAGAGAGCGTGAGGAAGGGAAGGGAAAGACGAAGGGCGTGGGTCCTTTTTTTTTTGGGTCAAAGAAGGAAGGGGATCTTATTGAGAGAAATTGAAGATAAAGGATCATGAAAGGAAAATGGGAGGTAATCGAAGGTTCCCAAAAATAGAGTTTTGAGAATCTCTCTCTTGCTTTCTTTCTTTGAAAAAAAATCTGGAAGCCAAAATTGATATTCCCAATTTATTTATGCAAAAACATATATAAGTAAATGTATTAGTGCATGAATATAATGGCAACACCTTCGGTACATAAAAATGTAAGAGTGATAATTCACGAGCTTAAATAATTATATCAATGTAATGCATGCTCTAAATTAAATTTCCATCCAAATAATAATGTACTTAGCATTAATCATAGTCCACTAAACTGGACCTATCAAAATGCATCGCACATGATCTTAAAGTCTTGGGACTAGTCAGGGGGTTGGAGTAGCGGTGCTTAGGTTGGATAATCTCTGTGCTAATTATAATTTAATCCACCAATTATTACTTTAATTTATCTTGTACTTAATTTAGCTGACTTTAATTAAGAGATTCAATAATTAGATTAATAAGTTAGCTTAAGGTAGACTTGGCCATGGGCTAGGGGCCCCATCGACTCAGGCCACCCAACTCGCAAAATGGGTGGGCTTGGGCTTTGATTTTTTTATCATGACCTGACCTGTCCTGACCCTTTAATTGGCCCACTTTTGAATGGACTGGCTCGGCTCTCCACTTTACAACCTGACCCGACCTGTACTATAGGAAAAGATGGTTTTGGTAATGGTTTCATCACCAACTACCATCGCGGAATGTTGTGTCGCTATAACGTGTTGGAGATGGTTAAAATAAAGTACTGTTGATGCTATATCTCCTAGAACCAAGTTTGAGAATCTCGACAATTTGCGACGGTACATTTAACGACGGTTACTAAACTCACCATCACCAAATGTTGGCATGAAAATATTTTACGTGGGAAAAGAAATCATTTCGCTTGCAGAATGCTATCGCTGAACACCTTGAGTTGGCACAAAAGTTGGTTGCATCGGAAAATATTGGTGTTTGACGATGGTTGGTAACCATCGCCAAAGTTCACCTTACCGTCGCTGTGGTTTTCTAATTGGCAGGAGGAGAGTGAGTGGTGCCAAAATTATGTATTCGGCAGCAGGTTTAGAAATGTCTTCTTAACATTATTGGCAACGATTTTTACTTAAACCGTTGCCGAATGTATGGTATTTTTTTAAAATAAATTTTAAATTAGGGTTTATAACTATACTTACCAAACCAACATATAAAAGTAAATCATGCCATAATAAAAATGCAAAGTATTTATATATTAAAAGAGTTTAACTATTACAAAGATAAGAAATGTTCATAATATATATACATTATGTTGCGGCACCTATGCCACCAGCTCCTGGTCCACCCTTATCGTTGTTGTCTCGTTGTGGAGGATGGTGGAATGTCGAATGCTCTGGTCTAGATCCTCACAAGAATGCCATCAGATCCATCAACTATTGGCTCTGTTGCTTTAATAACTTGTCCTGTCGCTCTATCCTATGAGTGGCTGCCTACAACTGTGAGGTCACATCCTCCAATCTCTTCTCCCTTTCCACCTCTCGACGTTCCATTATTTCTATTTTCTTGTTCAAATTCTCCACTTGGGATGTTGACGATGACGATCCTTTCCTCCCATACCAGGAAGAGATGGTCGTGCTCCTTCCCCTGCTACGAACAAAGCCTCTGTGCTTCGAAGGCATCATGATCCTGAATGCCTCCTTTGGTGTCATTGGAGTTTGCGGGACAGTCGTAGAGTTCTTGTCTGTGACCTCAGGAAATGGATTAAGTCCATCATACAACTTTATGAATACAGTTGTAATTATTTCAAAATGTAAATTAGAGTAGTAAATTAGTAGTGTAAAAATCTATGATACTTACATATCTCTCCTGATATGTCTCATGAATCCATGCATGGGAACCATTGAGTGTCTTCTTACTGTGTGTGCTCATAAACTCCCACTTTATCCAGCTCAGCACCCTCGTGTACATCAAACTGAAAATTTAATAAAGGAAAAAAATTTACCTTACATATATTTGTATGTGTATATTGAAAGTAAATAAATATTTTTACTTGCATATCTAACTCTTCATGAGTTAATACTCATTCAACCCAAGCAATGGATCTATGGTGGAGCTTGGGACTGTTGGCCTTATTTTTTCAGATTTCTCCTACAAGAAATTATCAATAGTACATAATAATATAATCATTTAAAATATCATATAAACAACTAACTCTTTACCTCTACCGTTGGATTTCTCCAATGCTCGCACGCCTCCCTCCAAATGTCAGGCATAACCTTTGGAGGCACATTCCTCAATGCCTCCTCAAATGACCTATTATTAAAGTGCTAAAATATTTATATAAATCGTTAGGAACTTCTAAAAAAAAAATTAACCGTTGTATTTTTAAATTGTAATATTTTTTACTGTACTCTTCACCTTCTCCCTTCAACCACGGTGCATCTTTTCTGAGTGCTTTAGAATATACTTGGGCATGTTCGAATTGGGCCCCAATAAAATGTCGCTTACAATTAGAAAATTACTGTAAATCTTATATAAATAAATTTTAATTAAGGTTTATAAAATGGATAGTGGAAATGTATTTACCTACAGCTCACAAATAAGTGTCACCTTCAACTTCTTTAATACTTTCCTCTGGTCGAAGCATGAAAGTGGCATGATCGACTTCGTAATAGTCACCAACCTACTAGTGAACTTCGGGTACTTCTTTGCTTCCTTTGAAGGATTAATCTCAACTAGGATCCTAGTGCCTGCTGGTAATCTACCTAAGTCCAGATTCTGAGTTGGACCCCTTGTTTTCTTACATGAAAACAAATTATATCATATTATCATTAAATTAAATAGAAGTTAATGTCAAGAAACGTAAACTTAAACTAAAAAAAGGACATAAATTTTACTAACACTAGTGTCTGCCTCAGTTGTACTAGGCGTAGACATGCCTACCTTAGTCGTAGTAGGCACTTCCTGCTGTACCTCCCCACCCTCCTGTTGTACCTCATCACCCTCCTCCCCTCCAGCCTTCTCCTCATCATCCTCGCCATCGTTAGGTTGCTCAAGAAAACAAGTGGTAGGAGGAAGCTTGGTGGAAAAAGCTAGGGCCATACCCTTCCCCTGAAGGTGATGGCCCTAGGAAAGAGTATGTAGGGCTATGTATTGGGATCTAGGAGGAGGTTGCCTATATGGCCTATACCTAGGGGTGGGGACATAGTAGGTGGTGCTGGGGATACCTTGGGGTGGGGTGGGGATATATTGGAAGGGAATGGGGTGGTTTGGGGTCGTAGTGGAGGGTGGGAAACAGGTGGAGGCTGCGAGACTAGAAGTTGAGTCTGGGCCTCCTCCCTGATAGGTGCCTCCTAATTCTCCCTGGAGGCCTTCTTTTTAAACTTCATCTGCACATCAAATTATAATTATTAATTATCTATAAATATAAAAAATCCAAAAATTGACCATAGAGTTTCCCTTATACTATTTAATTTTTCCCAAATCCTGTAGTTAGGAGAATATATATAATAACATAAATATAAACCATAATTTGTGACATGATATGGAAGCTGATTGCATAGCAATTCACATCTCTAATTTGGCCATCTTATTCTAGTTTCTAACATTAGGCAATTAGACTAGATAGGTTTACATGCATCATGTAAATATTTGCACTTGTGTATTTTACGGAGAGGAAGATAGAGAGAGAGATTGAGCCTCCATATTTACCTCATTCCCATTTCATTTTCACCACATTTCTACCTAACACAACACCACATACTTCACCTACAATAATTTGATGACACTTCAAGTGCATACATGCAAAAACCCCACACACAATTCCCACACCTGAACAGCCTCCCCTTGTCATCTTCTATCCTCCCTCATCTATATAAACTCCTTCACCTCACTCCACATAAGTCGTTGGTCCATCCCCTCACCTCACCCTCAGCCATTCCCTCCCATATCACCATCAGTGCTCACACACCCTCACAACACACCGTCGGCCACACAACCTCCTTCCTCTGAGCTCTCCTCTCTCCCTCTCTTCCCCTCCTCATCCTCGGTATCCTCTCACAATTTGAGAGGAACACTGAGAGCTTAGGAGCATCCCTCCCGTGGTTGCAACATCCACGGTAGGGAGCACCACCATCTAGCTCATTGCGAGCAGTTAGACGTGGTGTTTCTTCTTAGTTTTGTTTTGTTTTGTGATTTTTATTTTGCTTTCTTTCAATTTTTTCTCCATTGCCATTAGCATAGAATAGCAAGCTCTGAAGCTTGCTTCTCACACCTTTGTACACGGCAGCCACCGTTGCGTGCACTCCCGCGTGCCTCTCCCAGCCCTTCCGCACCCTCCACTCGCATATCTAGCTGGTTAGCATCATCCCTCACATGCCTTCACCGCTCCCCTGTGCGCGTATTAGCTAGTGGAGTCGTGAGGGAAGCCGATCACCTTTTTTCCCTTGCATTGTAGCTGTGACCTCATGCAGCTATAGTGCGATGACAGGTGCCTTCTCACTTATCTGGTGACCGTGCACTCTCTCCCCTTCGCGCTACCACCCGCAGCCAGTCACCGCGCCCTCATAGCTTGCGCACGCTGCATCTCTCTACGCTACACCATCTTCCCAGTTGCATTGCGCGCTACACCTTCAACACGCTGCCCTTGCACGCCTGCGTGTGGTGCGACATCTCCTCCCAGCTCCTACGCGTGGTGCACTCCAGACACACACACACCCTCTCTCCCACAAACACAGAAATACACACACATCCAGACACTCACTCACACACATAAATATTCACATACATACATATATAAATATCTATACATATATATATTTACCTATATACATATATCTATACACATGTGTATACATATATATAGATGTACATATACATATATATACATGCTTATAAGTAGATACTTATACAAATATAATATACATATATATATATATAATATATATATAGAAATATAATATATATATATATACTTATATATACTTATATAGTTAGCGTATATGTATATACACACACATATATTTCACTTCCTCCTTCACACACTTACACATATCTCTCACTCACAATACCGTGCACGTATCCACTCACCACTCATCATATAGCGGGAATATTCGCACCAATTGCGTATATTTCCCGATATTCGTGCATATCAAGCTTTCCACTCACACTTTCACATGTGTGCTCCACACCCGCACGCAGCACATAGCTAGGTTAATCCCATCTTTCTAGATGACGGTTAACCTAGCATTGTGCTACATTTCTATTGAATCCTAGATTCAATATTCACTATCCTATTATCTAGTTATACATACTTATACCTAGATATATATATCTATATCTATATCCTATATATATATATGTATATAGATTCTACATATATATAAGCTTAGTATTTCCATTCCTTTTCATTTCATATTTTCTTTTCGCATTTCTTTTCCTTGTCTTTTATTTTGTTGATAAAGAAAAGACCAGAAAACCTAAAATAAAAAAGATAACTATTGTCTTTGTAGGTACACGATCTTGCGTGTAGTAAGATCCATTTTGAACTTGATTTTTGGCAAATCGCCAAGGACCAACTTTTGGCGGTAGCCAAGAACAAATTTTTAAGGGTGTGTCTCAAGGACAAGACTATCTAAACAAATTATAAAACCAAGAAAAACCCAAAAATATAATAAGTGAATGGAATTGATGTGAGTCATAGGAATCGCATAGAAATAGATTAACCCCAAACCCACATCCCCGAGTTCGACCTTGGCCTAAAAGTGACAATCTTAAAATCTGATCTAGCCAGGATAATAAATTTTTGATAAACAAGTGTAAATTCACTTATAGGTTAACCACTTCCACTATAGACAATTTGACGCTAATTTCACCTAATTAAATAGCCCTACTCGCGATCTAACATGAGTTTTCTGGTGCCATTTCCTGGAAGGCACTATCTGGAGTGTACTTGTTACGAGGATGAGGCACATAGAGGAGGTCGGAGACGTGGGCAAATCCAAGGTGGGCATGGGAGCGTGAAGCCGTCGGCATTGTGATGTACGTGTTTCGTGTGTTTGAAATCGGGGTTAAAAGTAACCCATTGTTGTAGTCGCAAAACTAGTTATCAAATACAATTTTTACTAAAACTCCATGGGAGTCCCGGATCGAACATAGGGAGGAGACATTTACCTTGCTTGGAAATCGAGCTTCGTTTTGTTTCTTTTTGGTATTTTGAGGTTTTGTTATTTTTTTGTGTTTTTGAAATAAAAAGACAAGTAGAATAAATTCACAAGAGAGTTGGAACAAATATGATATATTGCACAATTGTCTATTACAATAATCTATGAAAGCATAAAAAGAGAGGGAGGTAGGAAGGAATCTCCCGAATTGGCTGTTCGGTGAGATGATGACGCCTGGCGAAAGCTTGGGCGAAGGAGTTGAGGAGCAGGACGATGGAGGTGAGATGCAGGAGGATGCCAGGTAGAGGAAAGCTTCACCAAGGCTCTGGAATGGGGGTAAGGAGGCGGAGATGATCTGCTACCGGAATGGAGGTGGGAGGATGGCTCCAAGGCGACTTATGAATAGTGATGGGAAGATGAAGGAATATTTGGTGGGGTAAAGGGATGCTACACTAATAAGAGCCTTGGGAGCTTGAGAGTAAGCTCTAATGGAGCTTTGGTAGGCTACTAGAGCTTAAGAGTAGGTGGGAGTAGAGTAGGTAGAGATGAAGAGGAATGGGTGGTGTAGGGGTGTTTATATAGTGATGGGAGGAAGAGCATCCCCGCACAGACATTCAGCGATAGCTACAAGCGTTACTACAGGCCGCTTGAGCTATCGCCAAAGATCCACGCCTCTTCATTGTCTTGGTTGGTGCACACATTGTGCAGGCCATTTAGTGACAGTTGCAAGCATCACTAATGGCTGCCTTTCTATCGCAGAAGATCCCGTGCCCACCGTTCATGCTCATAGCTGTTCGCTTGAAGGATCTCCACCGTTGGATCCATCATCATGCGGCTGGGATGCTCCCTCAGTTCGCACCCTCACAGATTCAAATGCTCGTGCATCGCGCCTTCAAGAAGATCTGATGACCGAGAGCACATCCAGTCGTCTTAAACGAGCACCCTTGATTGTGAACGTGAGATGGAGCATTCTCGAGGATCATTGACGGCCACGTGCATCATCTGTGCTCAACTGTACGTCCACGTAGCCTCATCTCGGCCGCTCATGCACGATCGGGCGGTCGAATTTGAGGCGCTTGTCTTCTGCGGCTAATTGGTGGCGCTTGGGAGAGTCGAACCCGCGCTCTTGCTTTGTGAAGTAGTCGCTCCACCGTTTGGCCAAGGAGATGGATTGTCGGGTGAAGGGCGATGTGGTCACACGTCTCGACCATTGGATGAAGATCCAACGGTCGAGATGAGGCCTTCCTTGAGCTACCTGAGGCTAGGTGAGGAGAGATGCTTCTTCAGCCGTGGAGCGCACAACTCAGCCATTGGATTGAGATCCAACGGCTGGGATCTCACCTTGCAGTGGGCTTGGGGACGTATTGGCTCAGGTGGGTCTGCCTGGATGGCGCCACGTGGCGCCATCTAGGACGTCATCTTCTTCTTATGGAGGGTAGTACAGAGCTCTGATCGGGGTGATTCTTGCGTTGATGGACTGCGATAGTCACTCTGAATCCATCCGTACGGTCGGATTCTTCATTCGACGCCCGTAAATATGTTGCACTGCCTCTTGGTCACGTAAAATGACGGAATTAATGTACATAATATACAACTATCCTAAATGCAATGCAATGGATGTTTGTGCAATATTATATCATGATATGCAATGCTAGGCCTAGGAGTTATCATAAATAAGCATTTTACAATGAATTTATGCATGTTTATCATGTTGCATTGAAATTTCTCCCACATTGCTGAGGAGGTAGGTGTCTTCTTCTTAGTAATTTAGGTCATTTTTTCGCATTGAAAATATAAAAAAAATTAAAAAATCAAAAATCCTAAAAAAATCTCCTTGGGACTTCTGGGGCGAGTAGATTAAAATCCACTGTTTGCTTCTTTCTATCACCACCACTGCCCTTGATTTTCCACATTGTTCGAGCACGAAAAATTCGAGAATCTCGATTCTTGATTATTTTTCGACACAAAATTATCATTGAGGCGAATTAATATCGATTGTTTACCACACTTTTTCTTGCCTCATTATTTAGAATTCGGGATCCAAACTTTGGTTGGGGAGTCTTAGAGGTTATTTGACTCCAACCCCACCACGATCCTAAATTTGACCCTTGATTTGATCCCGAATCTCAACCCCAACATATTCATGTTCATTTTTCATACTTTTTGGTGGTTGAGCCTTGTGTGGATTCTAATTTTGGTGATTGGGAGCACTTGAATTGAAGTACTTTGGCTCCCTTTCACATTGAATTAAAATTGATTCGTGCATCCACAGTTAGAAATTTCCAATTAGGAGCCCATTTGCATTGTAGCATGTATTAACCAAATCAAATTAGAGGGTTTTTTGGGCATAGAGAACTTGTATTTCTTGAAAACCCGAAGATTGGTTGAATTAGTAATTCAGTGGAATCATAAAATCCATACTACCTAAGAGCTGAATTCTAAAAGCCATTCACCATCTAAAAACTTCAATTCAGAGAGAGTTCACCGTTACATGCTTGCCTTACACACTCAAAATTCAACACACTTGGGCATTACTCGTATACAATGCCCTTCACATTCCAAAGCACTTGTATCCTAAGCCTCTTAATTAAAATTGGTAGTAACTTGACCCCATTAAGGTTTGGAGGTTTAACTACCTGCATGTAGCACCTACATGCTAGTGCGGGTTCCCGTGTGCTATTGGGTGTCTAAGATTGGGGCAAACGGTCTTTCAATTTGGCTCAGTGGTTCCGCGGTGCTCATATTCGATTTCATATTTGCGATAGTAGGTGATGGAAACACCATCATGAGCCCTAACTAGCCTAATTTGGTTTGATAAAGTTGATAAAAGCTCCTACATAACCATCAGAGGGTCCTATGTGCATACTATTCTGTTTTAAGAAAAAGAGAAGAACGTAAGGTTATTCCTGTAATTTTAATTGCATTTCATAAGTGCATAATAACCACGGGGAATTCCAGGGGTTAATTAAAGGTCAAATGCTGATTAATGTCTAATAAGAGGATCCATGTAGACAGAAATGGGTTTTCACGCATTCCAAGAATTAATGGACATCTGAAATCCTAATTTCAAACCTGCTTAATTGACTAAGGTTCTGGTTAGGATAAAATTCACCTAAACCTTCTAAAAATCATACAAAAATATTATATAAGGTTTGGTACCTTTGATTTGACCTTTAGAGCCAATTTTGACCTGAAATAGTCTTAGATGGAAAGCTACCCTAATTTAGGCTTCTACGTAAATTACGTAGTCAAACTTAGTCAAAACCAAAATCCAACTTCACCATCAGATTCCTTGGGTCAAAATTAGGTTTGTACCAAAATTTGGGTCCAATCAAAGATCATCTTGACCTAATTTGCATTTTGGTCCAATCTAACTCTTTTTCTCTCAAGTAGCCCCTTGATTGCACCACAAAAATACACCTGCAATTGTGCTGTCTTGTGCTATTTCCTAGCATTATCAGTGCATATTAGGGTTCCATATTCATATTTGTAAAAATACATGCATGCATGCATTTAATTGAGAGGGGAGGAGAGTGAAATAAGTGGCCTTGCAATTAACATTTTTCCTCAAGTGCATCTTTGCAAAATTCACTATCTTTTTATTTTTAATTCTATTTGACTTTCTTCCCGCGGCTGCATTGCATGACAACATCTTCTTCGCACCATTCCTTGCTCATGCTCTCCCTGCTAAGCCATGACAGCCTCTCCCTGCAGCCGCATGCAAGCCATGCACAGCCAGGGCATGGCTGTGCATGACTTCTTCCTTTATAAAAGAGGGCACAGCTCCTTCATTGAAAATGGCCTGGTCCTCCACGAAAAAACCCATCCACTTCTCCTTCCAGGCCACCGTCCTCTCCTCCCTCTCCCTCCACACGCTGGCCCTCCTCCTCCTCCGAGGAGACACCCGGCGGACAGGAGCACCTCACGGTGGTGCACAACCACCACCGTGAGACCACCACCGCCCAGCTCATCAAAGAGCCAGTGGGCGTGGTGGCCTTCTTCCCTGTTCCACCTTCCACACCATTCCAGCCATTGGAGTGGAGCTTCAAGCTTTGAAGCTCAAAGCTCCGCACGCAGCAGCAGCAGGCCACCCTCACCTTTCCGTGCGCGCCTGTAGGCGCCCTTGCCTCCTTCTCCTTCGCACTGTCCTTGCCTCCAGCTTCTTCGCGCAAGCACCCTGTCGTGCTCTCTCTTCCGCAACCGGCCACCGCGCGCCTGCCAGCACCCCTGCCGGCCGGCCAAGCTTCATCGCACCCCTGGCAGCACCCGCAAGCCTCCGCACGTGCCTGCAGGCACCCTTGCCTCCCTCTCCGCGCACTCTGTCGCGAGCTTCTCCGCACCCGCAATCGGCCGGCGTAGACCTTCTTCCTCGCGCGCTAGCCCGCGCGTGCCAGCCGCGAGCCGGCCGCACTCACAGCACCTGCAGCTCCCGGTTGCGCGGCTCGCCCGGCCACTATAGCCACTGTTCACGCGTTTCTACGGAACATTGTGGCTACAGTGGGGTGACCGGTGAGTTTCTCACTTAACCGGTTACCCTTCGCGCTGCTACCGCCGTTCACTCGTGCGCGCACCTCGCCTCGCGTTCTGCCAACGCCCGCCTACGCGTCTGCCAGCCCCCGCACCTGCCTGCGTCGCCCGCTCTCTTCGCCCACGCACGCCTGCCAGCGCCCGCTCC
Organism: Thalassia testudinum; assembly: GCA_037157565.1. NCBI lineage: Eukaryota > Viridiplantae > Streptophyta > Magnoliopsida > Alismatales > Hydrocharitaceae > Thalassia > Thalassia testudinum. The sequence continues at coordinate 36,744,293 of JAZHRO010000014.1, forward strand.
AGCCCTTTGAGCAGCGCGGTGCGCTACGGCCTCCTCTCCGTGCCCCTCGCCCTCCAGCGCGCACGTCCTCGCGTGCATACGTGCCTGCACGTGCGCTTGAGGACCTCCAGACGACGCCCACTGGTCTGCAGACGCCTTAACCCTCCAACAGTGCTCTCTCTCTCCTGCGCTCTCTCTCTCTCTCTCTCACAACACTCTCTCACTCTCTCTTTACCGACGCTCACACACACATACACTCACACTTCCATACACACACACCTATACACTATTTTATACATATATATATACGTATACATATATATATTGATATATATATACGTATATTTATATACATATATATATATACTTATATTTATACATATAGTAGTACCTATATACTTATGTATTAGTTTACATACATACATATATATATATATATATACATATATACATATACTTATATACATATACATATATATATATATATAGTAGTATTTATATAACTAAGTATTAGTATACATATATATATATATATATATACATATATCTATATACTTATATATATATACATATATACACACATACATATTTATATATATATACATATCTATCTACATATATCTATATACTTATATATATATATATACATATATATTTACATATATACATATATATACACATATACTTATACATACATATATATACATATATTTATACATATATATATATATATAAATATACATATATATATATATCTATATACATCTATATAGTTATATATACATACTTATACATATATATACATATATATATATATCTATACATATATCTATCTATACATATACTTATATATATATACATATACATATATACATATATAACTACATATATATACCTATATATTTATAACCATATAAATATATACATATTTACATATATACATATATATATATTTTCATGTTACTTATCATACGTGGTATCACGGGAATATCTGCACCAGTTGCTGATATTCTCCGATACTCGCATACAAAAAGCGTGTTCACATTCATCTTCCACCATCCATCCTACACCTTACACGCGGCACTTCGTCCTGTTGGTTGCATCTTTCTAGACGACGACCGACTCGACACCGTGCTACACTCCATCTCTGCCTCCACCCCCACCCCTTTATACATATATAGTATATACATATATATATCTATACTGTATTTATTTCTATTTCTCTCGCATGCCCATAAAAAGATAAAAAAAATATATAAAAGAGAAAAGATAATCCTTGACTTGCAGGTACTCCATCTTGTAAATAGCAAGACCCGTTTTGGAATCCTGTTTTGGCTCAAAGCCAAGAACCCAATTTTGAGGGTGTGCCTCAAGGACAAAGATTACCAGAAAAAATATAAATAGAAAAGAAAAAAACACCAAAAACACAATAAACGAACAGAAGAGATTCGTTGTAGGAAAGGTGTAGAAACTTGACTTGTAACCCCACTTCCCTGAGTTCGACCCTGGGCCTAAAAGTGACCATGATAAAATCAAGTAGGCTAGGTTAAAAAATTTTTGTAAAGAGATGTTTAGGTCCGATTTAGGTTAACCACTATACACACTTCAACGATAAAATCATCATATTAACAACCTATTTGGGTCTGACACCACCCCTCAGCTTTTGAAATCCTTGCAAATGGCCCCCTAGGTTTGTCATCTTCTTCGTATAAAGGTTCCTGCCACCATTGAAGTCAACCGACCGCCAGGCAATGCGTTGACCTAACCTAGTCCCACTCGAATCTTCATCAAATCCCACCAAAATTGGTGGGATTGATGTTCACAACCAGACGAATTTATTGGGATTATTCTTAACTCTTAAATCCCTTTGATTCATGTGTGCGAACGCACACAATCAATGGATGCATTCTTGAATCCTAAGGAACCAATCAGAGCTCCTTCCTATTCTAGAGCTCGGTTGGAGCTCTATAAAAGCTCCTTCATTACAAACCTCACCTCCTTAGCGAATTTTTAGGCCAAGAATTCTTCCCCTTCTCCGCCTCTAGCCTGCTCCAAAGCTCGCTCCGGCGATAACCTTCCTTCATTTACTTCGCCAGCCGCCACGTACAATAGGCAATCGGATCTTCTTCCTCTCTTCATTCTTCATCTTGCAATACTGACGTGGCACTCTCTGACCTCCTCCTCGTTGCCGTTCTCCCTCCCGGTGTATTCCTCTTCTCCGGCACCAGCTCATCATGGCCGATGCCTCCTCTACCTCGTCCGCTAGCTACCCTCGATGACTCCCCTACTTCTACTGATCACCCTAGCATCATCAAACCTCACCTTCGAGCACGAATCCGCCCGCTCTACCATCATCTTCCAACTCGCTGACGTACCTTTCGCGATCTAGGCTACACGCCACACTCCAACTCTCTCGCTACCACTTCCTACACCATCGCCAAGTCCACACGAGCAAAACCCCTCAAGAAATTGAGGGGATTGCTCACCCTAGCCCTCCACCGAACACGTTCACATGCTCCGATCTTCTCCGCCTTCATTACAGTCACATACGCACCTCCACAGCATGCCACCAACACCATCACCTTCACCACACTCGCACAAAGCTTTTGAGCGTGTTTGACGTGGTCGCGAGGCCATGTTCTTTCTTGCAGGCACTTCACTAAACCTCCATTGCCACCTCGATTCCACCAACTTCATACACAGTCCTCCGGCCATGAAACCTTCAGGAGACGTCCCCAGGCTCTGCGGTTCTCCTCCAAGTGCATCTCTAGGTTCCTGATTGATGCCTACGACCACAGTTGCTACATCAATTGGATCTTTTGCCATCTGCTGCTCACATGGGAAGATAGTGGATATATTAGTCCCACATCGTGAAGATTGGAGCTATTGGTGCGGGATAAAGGGAATTCCTTCCCTTGACCCCTCGCCTAAGTCACGAGGGTCAGGTCCTCTTCACCTTCGCACCCGCTTACCCGAGCCCACTGCTCGCCTGCGACCACGCCCGCAGGCCTACACCTTGTTCAAGATCCGTTTGCCTAGCCATTTACCCGACTATGGTTGGGTTTCTGAGAGAGAATAGAAGAAGGAACGAGAGAGAGAGCTGGGGGGTTTTGCACTGCCTCCCTATCTCTCGATACTTAGCCAAATCAGAGAGGCCTTTGCCTCTGTGGTGCTTGGCTGCTGTGTCTCTCTCTTGAGGTTTGAAAGAAGAAAGAAGGTGAGAGACCCTTGAGTCTCAAGAGGTTGTTGTAGCGGCTTACACTTAAGCTATCTGACATTGGATTCTGTCATTTGAGTTCTGAGGCCTTGAAAGATTAAAGCCACTGTGGAAACATTTGGTTGCTTATTGATGTAGCATTTGAGTTGATAATACTATTCATATTTTTGAGATATTTGTGGGTTAATATGGTGATTTAGATCACTATTTTAACCACATCGTTTTGCACTCTGACATTTGATTCTATTGATATATTATTCTATTTCATTCTAAGCAACATTTTGATCATATTTCTGAATATATTTGTGATTAGTGGATTGAATTGCCATTGTTGCTCCATGCGAACAATCTTGGACTTTTCTGAGTTATAAATGTAAGTGTTTAATGTGATTTTGTCCTATACTATAACGCATTTCTTAAACATCGACGATTTCGCGTTAACATTTTGGCGCCGTTGCCGGGGAGCAACGTGCAATTTGATTTCATTGATTACAGTTTCTGATCTTGGTAGTAACCTGACTTATCTATTTTGTTGTGGTTTGTGTGAGGTACATTCTAGAAGAACAGCCTCATGCCAGCCACTCCAGGGGTAGGTAATCTCGTTCCCATCTTCTTAACCCCTATTTCTGGAAAGATCTAAAAAAGGAAATCAATTAGGATCAACTTGCATTTCATATTTAGAATTAATCATCTTAAGTTGCTAGATTTGATTTAGAAAATCCCAATCCAGATTTCTGTACCTAATAGGGACTTAAGGTGCCTAGGGCTACTCACCTTCTTGATTGAGCCCTAGGTGCCAAATTTGGAAGAAACTGATTGGACCAAATAGAGTCACATTAGGGTTTCCAGCTTAGGGTTGAGAAAACACACTTGCCTGAAATAAAAAGAATCTACCTTCCTGCATTGTGTGTTGCCTAAACCCTTGATTGAACTTACCTAATCAAGCGAACCCTAAAATCAAGCTCTAATTATCCACTTGAATCCTAAAATTGGGACTTAATAATCTCAAGACAAATCAGGTGAGGTTGATCCACCTTGCAGGATCAACCAATCTTCAAATTAGGTCACCAATCACAAATCAACCTTAAAGTTCAAGTGGAATCTTAAGCACCTCATTTCAAAACTAAAATTGGTAGACTTAAAAGGTCAAGTGGTTCATTTTGGTCTACCTGGATCCGCAGTGACAAGGAAAGTCGGGTGGGGAAACCTGTAACCTGTGGGGACGCTCTACCGTGTAAGGTTCTTCTTAGGGCTCTCCCTTCTTGGTTGCCTAGGTATTTCTCGAGTGGATGACTATCTGATCAAGAGGTATCATTCGCCTCGAACCTCTATAATCATCCAAAAATATTTGGGTGTCTCGATTGGGTCCATCACATTTTCTGTCCCTCACCTCATCCTCTAGTGTATGTTTGGGAGGAGGTCCTTGAGACCACCCTTGAGGCCTCCATTAGCTTTTCACTCTTGTCGAGGCCAAGCCTCAACCCCCTTGTTTGTGCAACTTCCCGATCAGATTAACATCTCCTCCAACTCTTCCATTTCTAAGCATGTATCTTCAGCCACAGCCATGGAACACCACGGAGAAGAACCTGACCTTGAACATCAATTCCATGACTTTAGAGATTGATTCGATGCATACATCAACCCACCGTTGCATCCTTAAATGCCAGATCACTACAATCTCGCTGCAGTGGAAATCGACCCTCGAGTAGAAATCCTTGCGGGAGGACCTGAGGTGGAGCTCAAGCCAAGTATGCTTCATATAATCCTGAAATTCCATGGCTTGAACTTTGAGGATCCCTTCCAGCACATTAAGCAACTAAAGCATGTGGCCCAGACCTTCGAGCTAAACATACAAAATCGAGATGGCTTACTCATGAGAATGTTCTCCTCTCTTTTGGATAAAGCCACTCATTGGTTTCAGACTCTTACTCATCCGATCACCACTTGGGAAGAACTTCAGACCGCTTTCCTACAAAAATTCTTTCCCATTGGTCAGACGAATGCTATGTGGCATCAGATCACTCACTTCTCGCAAGGAGCGGGAGAACCTCTGTATGAGGCATGGGATCATTTTTTGGATCTCATGCGTAAGTGCCCCTATCATGAAGATCCAAAATGGGAATAAGCCTAGTATTTTTACCATGTGCTCCATGATGATATCAAACTCTTTGTCAATGCAACCTGTGGTGGTAGCATCATGGGTCAACATGAAGACACGATTTGGGGAATTCTCAAGAACATGTGCGAGAACTCCCTTAACAATGAGTCATTGGGTGTGTACGATCGGACGACCACCCGCGCATTGACAAATAATTGGGGGGTACACAAGACTTGAGGCCTGTCCACATCCGTTGATCTGGAGTTGGTAGCCAGTCAATTGGATAAGGTCTCATTCGTTGAGAAGAAGGTGGACAAATTGACTGGACACTGGCAGAGTTCCACCTCCACACAACAAAGCCTATATGTGCACCCACCCTCAGAAAGGGAGGGTGTACACAACATCTACCATTCTCAGGGGATGGATGCCTATCCACCCCTAGTCTGATTATGGTCTTGGAGGAAACTCAGGATCAGCCTACTCTAGTTGGGGGAATTCTGAACCCTCTTACTATGATTTTTCTGGAGTTCCTCAGACTTGCAAGGATCTCCACGCCATCCAAAATAATCCATTCTCAAACACTTATAACCCTGGATGGTGCAATCACACAAACTTTGTGTGGTCAGGAAATAACCCAAACCCAAGACCTCAATTTCAACCTTGACCACAAAACCCACGACCCTATCAACCTGCTCAACCATGGCTTAAACAAAATTTCCAATCCAGGCCACCTAGGGAGGACTAAATGTCTCTGATTCTCCATACCCTGGTTGACATGCAAAAACAACACAAGGAAGAAATCATAGAGGTTCTCAATCAACTGGCCCAGCTGGCAAATGCTTGCCAGCCTGGTGCACTTCCTTCCTAACCTCTACCTAATCCAAATAATGTGCCAAACCAGAGGCAAGTTATGAACCCAAATTAGGGCCAAGCACACTATGTTTACCAGGCCCCTTCTGCTCTTTCAGTTGATGGGATGGAAGCTTCAACATCATATTCAGGATATCGGCAGTAGGCACCTATTTTGCCTAACCCAAACCAAATTCAGGCAGGACTTAACTCCGTCACAACCCATAGTGGCAAAGCAACCCAGGATCCACAACACCTTAGCCATGACAAGCTGGAACATCCAGACCCCAACCCTAGATTGGTGATCCATGACACCCCTATCCTAGATATGGAGCCTGAGCCAATTCTAGAGGAACCAACTGAGGTTTCATTCCCTTAAGCCTTGACCAAGGGAAAGAGGAAACCCAAGGCCATGGCACTAGAGGAAGACCTGGTCAAGCTTTTTGAATAGGTCCAGATAAACATCCCCTTGATGGATGCAATTAGCCACGTACTGACTTATGTGAGATTTCTGAAAGATGTGTGTACACCTAAGTGAAAGCTGCGAACTAAGGGCGGGAGTCCGATCATCTTGTCGGAGCAAGCCAGCTCTATCATTTTGAGTAAACTCCCGCCTAAGGAAAAAGATCCTGGTACCCCTCTAATCTCCTGCAAAATCGGTGATATAGAATTCGATCGAGCCTTATTGGATCTAAGAGCTTCCATAAACTTGATACCTACATCCCTACTAGACCACCTTGAGGAATCTGAGCTTAAACCAACAGAGGTGACTTTGAAATTAGCAGATCGATCAATCAAGTCACCTAAAGGAATTCTCGAGGATGTTGTAGTTCGAATTCCTAATTTCTACTTTCCGGTGGACTTTATCGTATTAGACATGGATACTCCTGAGAATTTGAAAAACGCACCGATTATATTAGGAAGACTGTTCCTAGCCACAGCTAAAGGGCACATAATTTGCGAAGAGGTCCAAATCAAGTTGGAATTTTGGAGCAAGACATTAAAGATTGATATCTTTAAGGCCCAAAAAGGAATTAACTGTGGGGTTATTAAATAAGTTTGCAATATCGGTTCTGTGGTTGAGGACCTGCTCATAGAGGAAAACCTAATTGTTGCTGACACTCGACCACAAGAAGATCACGACACACAGCTAGAGGAGCTTAGACATGACTCAGATACACGTACAACTCCTACCCTTGCTCCTGAACCCACCCTGAACCACCTTCTACTGTTGATAACCCTATCATGGAGTTGAAACCTCTTCTTGATCAACTGAAATACATCTTCTTGGGTTCTACTTAATCGTTTCCTGTGATCATCAATTCTTGACTCACATTTGATCAAGAAATAAAGCTGATTTCTATTCTCCAATAGCATCGGAGAGTCATTGGTTGGACTCTCGATGATATGAGTGGTATCAACCCCTCAAACTGCACACAACACATTTACACTGAAGAGGGCTCACGACCATCCTGAGAGATGCAAAGACGACTTAATCCAAATCTGTAGGATGTCGTGAAGAAAGAGATAATCAAGTGGTTAGATGTTGGGATTATCTACCTGATCTTTGATAGCCGTTGGGTGAGCCCAATCCAAGTTGTGCCTAAGAAGGCAGGGCTTACCGTGATCATGACGGAATCCAGAGAGACCATCCCGACCCTTATCGTAAACTCATGGAGAGTTTGCATTGATTACAGAAGACTAAATGCCTCAATGAAGAAGGACCATTTCCCACTACCGTTTATTGATTAGATACTTGAGAAACTGGCATGAAATCGGTTCTTTTGTTTCCTAGACGAGTAGTCTGGATACAACCAAGTGGCAATACATCCAGAGGATCAAGAAAAGACCACCTTCACCTGCCCCTACGATACATACACATTTCATAGGATGCCATTTGGGCTATGTAATGCACCTGCTACTTTTCAACGGTGCATGCTAGCCATATTTTTTGATATGGTAGGTGAGTACCTTGAAGTCTTCATGGATGACTTCTCGGACTTTGGTGAATCTTTTGATGATTGCCTCCTTCATTTGGTTCAAATCCTTAGGCGGTGCATTGATCTGAACCTGGTTCTTTCCTGGGAAAAGAGCCACTTCATGGCTCCTGAGGGCATAGTCCTGGGACATCTTATCTCTGAGAAAGGCACCCAAGTCGATAGGATAAGGTAAATTTGATTTCCAAACTACCTGTGCCTAGCTCGGTCAAGGACATTAGATCTTTCTTGGGGCACGTCAATTTTTACCATCGATTCATTCCTGATTTTTCCAAAATCGTGTGTCCCCTGACAAATCTTCTGTCAAAGGACACTCCATTAGAGATAACCAATGAGTGCGTTCACGCGTTTGAGATCTTACGTGACTGAGTCAGCCAAGCACCTATCCTACAGTCCCCTGACTAGTCTCAACCCTTTGAGATCATGTGAGATACATCTGACTATGCAGTAGGTGCAGTTGTTAATCGAAAGTGAGATCGATGTTTTAAATAATTGCGTTGTAGTATAGTCGAAATCGCTTTCGAAACAAATACAATTTTATTACTCGAAAAATGTTTCGAGGTCAAACATAGGGAGCAAATGGAATTCACACACTAAACTTAGCAATTAATGCAAATTGAACACATAATATTACTCAAAAACTGAATAGGAATGTAGAGCATATGAGTATATGAAGAGTAAAAAGAGTTTTAGACAAAATAATGGTGATTTGAATCACCAATTATAAGTCATAGAATAGTTACTCAAATTGACTAAAGAAGGAAATATAAATTCAGACGTCTGATTTTACAATCTGACGTCTTAAATGACTTTGCTACAGTCCTCCTCTTCCTTTCTTCGTCTCTTTCTCTGATTCAGCTTCTTTTTCTTCTTCTTCTTTGTCTCTGTGTACTTCTCTTCCTCTCTTCTTCTTCAGCTTCTGTCTTTGGCTTCTTCTTCTTCTTTTCCCTTCTTCTTCCTTTGCCTTTCGAGCCCTCTCTTCTTCTTTCTTTTCTTTCTTCTGCCTTCAATTCTTCTCTTCTTCTTATCTTTTCTTCCTTAGGCTTTCTTCTTCTCTAGCCTTCCTGCTTTCTGAATCCGACTAAGTGTTGAAGCTAAACTCTCCAGGGCAAAAACCCCCTTCCCCCGCGCAGCTCTCCTCTCTCTTTCTCTCTTTCTATTTTAGTCTCACTTTGCCAGAGCCACAGCCGGTCAGGTAATCGGACCTAACGCATACTCGGGTCTAGGCTCACCGGCGTGTGTGGTGAGCGAGGAGTGAAGTCAAACGAGTAGTCGGGTTAGCCAGGTCTGTGGGGGCAATATCGCAGACGAGTCCGGTGAAGGGGGGAGGAGGACCTCACCCTCAGTGTTGGAGGCAAATATCCCTCTTCACTTTTTCACTTTATGCAGCTGAAAGCATCCCTTCGTTTCTGAGGTGGGACTAAATGTCCCACCTTCCTTCCGCGCACACAGCAGCAGGGTGTGTGGCCGAATTGGCAAGGCTATGATTGCTGGAGCCCCTACGTGAAGACTTGCATGCGTGCAGGCTTCTATTCCGCGCAACCTGGAGATAGCCCTGGGGCGTAACAGGACCTGGTGTAACAACAAGCGAGCTCGAAGCTTTGGTAGCAATGGTGGCCGTTGACCTACTACCTGAAATCAAGAACAGGGGCCTAATGGCCACATCAGAATGCTCAGCAGGGTCACCATGGCACGGCGAATGTGACAGTGGCCGTGGCGTGGAGCGAGGGTGGCTGTAGTGCCCGGACGTTGAAGGGAATGGGCAGTGAGATTGGGTCTATTCGGGGAGGTGTTTGGGTAGTGGATGGAGTGATTAGAGTGAGGGGAAATGATCAGGGAGGTGCAATGGAAGTTGTAGGGTGGTCGGCGAGGTGGATGGAGGTGCGTAGCGGTGGGAGCACCTCGCTGGAGGAGTCGCCGGAGATGAGGAGGTGACGGTGGTCAGTGGCGTTGGTGGTTGATTTTGGGAAAGAGAGAGAGGAAGAAAGTGTGAGAGAGAGGGAACTTAAAAACCTACTTCTAAGGGACAAAAGGGAAAGAGGTCCCATGCTGGGGTGGTTGCTGGTTGTGGGGAAGATGAATCTCCGTAGGTGAAGCGACGACGAAGATGAGGCAGGAACGACATCAGTGGGTATTGCGCGACGCAGAGGACGGTGGTGGAGATAACCCTGCCATTGGTATTGTGGTTGGGCGATGAAAGAGCTAGGGAAAAGCTGTTGGAGCTTGCAGAGGGTTGTAACCAAAGGGGAGAGAGGAATAAAGGGAAAACCGACCCAATTTCAAGCTGAGGAGATGGTTGGACTTTGAGGAGTCTTTCAATTGGGATCTGAGAAGGTTTTGTGCTTGGAAGCCAAGCTTCCAAGAAAGGAATTCTTCGCCAGAGATGGAAGCTTCAAGAGACCCAAATCTGTCATGCGTTCGCATGAGAGATTGGGAAAGATTCAGGGCATCTAACTAGGTTCATATTGAAGGGAATTTCTCAAAGAATCTCCCTTTCAATTTTGGAGGAGATTCTCCAAGAAATCAAGGAGAAATCTCCTTTCAAAGGTCGCCGGAGTAGGATTCCTCTGCGATAATGGTGGAGGGATCTATTTGTGAAGACAACAAAGAAGTTAGGGGGTTGTTTGTAAGGATTTTTGAAAGTTAGGGGTAGAAATGTAATCAGACAAGACCTTTTTGCAAACTAGGTCAAGATGAATTCCCCTTTGGTCGAAATTTTGGTACAAACCTAATATGGACCTCAGGAATTCAATGGTGAAGTTGGATTTTGATTTAGACCACGTTTGATTGGGTAATTTATGTAAAAACTCAAATTAGGTCAAATATCTGTCTGAGACCCCATTCTAGGCCAAGATGGGTTCTAATGGCCAATTTGAAGGTACTAAACCCTAGAGAATATTTTTCTATGATTTTTAGAGGATTTAAGTGAATTTTATATTGACCAGAACCTTGGTTAATTAAGTGGGTCTTTTTTTAGGGTTTCAAGAAGTCATTTAATTCTTAGATCTCACACAAACTCTTTTCTGTCAAATCCAACCCACTTGTTATCTTATTAAGACCATTTGACCTTTGTTTAGCCCTTGAGAAAACCCGTGGCCATACTGCATTGGTAAAATTACAGTTTTAACCCTAGTTTCTTATTTTCCTCTCAAAAAGGTTATGCAGTGAATTATGACCTTCAGTTGGTTATGTAGGAGCATTTATTCTCTTCATAGGGTCAAAATGAGATAGTTATGGCTTATGATGGTGTTCCCATCAGTGGTGCTTTGGCAGAAAATCAACGGGAAACCCGTGGTCATCTACTACACTAGCAAGACACTTGATGAGTCTCAGTGTAACTACACAGTTATTGAGAAAGCTGCTGACTGTAGTTTTTGGCTTAGAAAATTTTAGATCATACCTTCTAGGTTCCCGTGTCATCATCTACTCGGATCACACTGCAGTGAGGCACTTACTCACGAAGAAGGACTCAAAACCTCGATTAATCCGCTAGATCTTGCTGTTGTAAGAATTCAATCTTGAGATTCGCGATAAGGCAGGAAAATAGAATGTGGTAGCTAATCACTTATCCCACCTTCCTTCTTTTGTTATCGACCCTTTCAAACCTATCACAGAGCACTTTCCAGATGAGCACCTCCTAACTATTAGTACAGGACTTCCCTGGTACGATGACATGATGAATTACTTGGCATCCCACAAGATTCTGTCTGATTAGCCAAAGGCCAAGAAAGACAAATTGCTTTCTGATGCCAAGTACTACATTTGGGAAGACCCATACCTCTTCCGCATTGGTGCTGATCAAATTATCAGAAGTTGTGTTCCAGAATCAGAAATACAGGACAACTTATCCTTCTGCCATGACCAGGCCTACGAAGGACACTTCTCTGGACATAAAACCACAACTAAAGTCCTCCAGTGCGGCTTTTATTAGCCCACGATCTTCAAGGATGCACACGATTACTGTAAGGCATGCAGTCGTTCCTGACCTTGGAAAACATGAGCCACCGTAATATGATGCCTCTACAGCCGATTCTCGTGTGTGAAATCTTCAATATCTGGGATTGATTTCATGGGCCCCTTCCCTAAATTTGATGGCTTTGAGTACATTCTCCTCGCTGTGGACTACATGTCCAAATGGACTGAAGCCATCTCTACCCGAACTAATGATCATAGGTTGTAATCAAGTTCATTCATCAACACATCTTTTCTTGGTTCGAAATTCCACATGCTATCATTTCTGATGGTGGGACCCATTTCACGAATGCACAGTTTAGATCCTTGATGACAAAGTATGGGGTGTCACATTGAATCTTGACTCCTTATCACCCCTAGACTAATGGATTGGCGGAATTGTCAAACAGGGAGATCAAGAAAATCCTTCAGGTCATTATTCGGCCTAATAGGAAGGATTGGTCGGCCCACCTTCTGGAAGCTTTGTAGGCTTATAGGATAGCTCACAAAACCCAATTAGGCATGTCTCCCTTTAGACTCAAGTACGGGAAGGCTTGTCACTTGCTCATCGAAATGGAGCTCAAGGCCTATTGGGCAGTATGAAAGTGCAATCTAGATCTTTCAAAGGCTGGAACCCAGTGTCGATTACAGATGAGAGAGATCGAGGAACTACACAATGATGAGTATGAGAACTTGCGAATCTATAAAGAGCGGGTTAAGGCCTCTCATGATAAACACATATCTCGCAAGACTTTCCAGCCTGGTCAGAAAGTACTACTCTTTGATGCCAGGCAAACTCAGATCTAAATGGATTGGACCATTTCTGGTGAGACAAGTATTCGGAAATGGAGCTGTAGAAATCAACAAACTTACTCTTGATTCTGAGCCTTTTGTCATGAATGGTCAGAGACTCAAACCATTTATTGAACTTACTAACTCAAACTTGGTTGTAGTATCTTTTGATATTCATTCTCCCTGAACTTCATTGCGCCCAGCTGATGGTGTTGAACTTGGCACTTAACGGGAGGCAACCCGTCATCTTCTAAAAAACCTGAAACCCTTTTGACATATCTCTTTGCTGAATTCATATTGCACTTTAGGGTTCGTCCATTAAAACAGCCGAGTCCACCTTTGGTACTTGTATCAAAGCTTGAAATCATCTGCAACAGTCATCCCAAACTGTCCACCCACCCTTTGACACTATTCTAATGTACGATCTAAGCTGAACTCGAACCCACCTAACTTACAATGAGGGCATTGCAAATCGTAGGCATGGGGGGTATTAAAGTGCAAAATGTTGTAAAAATCAAATCACAAAAGGGTTTCATAAAAAAAAAAGGTGAGGCTGAGAGAAAGGAAGACCCATTTGAGTTGAATGAAGAAAAAGGAGGGAAGGAAAAGCAAAAGAAAGAAAGGAGCAAATATAAAAACAAAAAAGGAAAGAGTCTCTTAAAATAAATATGGAACTTACCTAATTTCTAGGTTGGATCGAATGATGAATTAAGACTTGGAATACTAAAACTTAAGGAATTAGTAGCGAATACCGACCTTAGGCCTCTTGGATCTGTTCTAAGGTTTAAACACTCAGGTACTTGTCAAGATCCGAATTAGTCCTCAAGAGGTTGAGGAAAGTGAAAGGCTGATGTATTAGGTCTAAGACTTAGGGATTATTCAGTCTTGTTGCCTGTCCTTTGGTTTGCGGAACTTGGTAACCTGAGTACCCAAAATCACACACTTAGTTTGGTTCAGTGTGCTTAATAAAGAAAAATATGCCAAAAGTGTTCTATTATGAAAAATAATCTCAAAGATCTAGCTTAGGAGTGGCTCGACAACATAAGTTGATTGGACAAGTTCCTGGCGTGGAGAGGTGAGAAATTCCCTTTGAAGATGTGTAATAACATATCGTCTCCTCGGTGCTTGTCTCCTAGAATATCTAAATGTCCTACCAGGGGCATGTAAGCACCTTGTACTGGTTTAGGTGCCATGGGCGGGATTATCCCTAAATGTCAATTGCCATGACTTGAATTTAGCTACAAAATACCATGGGCAGAACTATCCCGAAGTATCGAAAGCCAGGGTTATGGGGGTTGTCATGAGCAGTGCTATCCTGAAGCATTGATTATCAGGGACCCTTCGAGGATTGATGGTGGGGATAAGGAATCTTATATGGATCATGTTTTGGGCCAATTCGAGGCTAGATCTAGGGAAATCTAAAATGAAAAGAGAGAGAAAACTCTCCAAATGAAAAATCTACTTCTATCCTTCTCTCTTACAAAAAATTGCATTGGCAAACTGAACATGGACCTATTACGTTTATGCACGGGTGCTTTAACCACTGGGGTCAACGAACCTCTGGACAGTTTTTGCAGACCTTAGAAACCTTTGCGGTAGACTCAGGACTAAGGCTGGTCAGGTCTGGATATTGGCTAGTACTTGAGTACCTCTAGGCCTATTGTTGGTATTTTGATATGATTTCTAGAGTTGTAGCTTAGTAGGGCATCTTGAAGGTTACATCCGACTTAGATAACTGGCTTGATCCATAGAATTTTTTCTAAGGGACTAGTAAAAGCTAGGCATGGGGATATGATGGGAAACCATCATGAGCCCTAAATAGCCCAATTTGGTCTGATAAAGTTGATAAAAGCTCCTACATAACCATCAGAGGATCCTATGTGCATACTATTCTGTTTTAAGAAAAAGAGAAGAATATAGGGTTATTTCTGCTACTTTAATAGCATTTCATAAGTACAGAATAACCACGGGGAATTCTCGGGGTTAATTAAAGGTCAAATGGTCATTAATGTCTAATAAGAGCGTCCATGCAGACAGAAGCAAATTTTCACGCATTTTAAGAATTAATGGACATCCGAAACCCTAATTTCAGACCTGCTTAATTAACTGAGGTTTTGATCAGGATAAAATTCACCTAAAATTTCTAAAAATCATAGAAAAATATTCTATAAGGTTTGGTACCTTTGATTTGACCTTTGGAGCCCATTTTGACCTGAAATAGAGTCTCAAATGGAAAGTTGCCCTAATTTGTGCTTCTATGTAAATTATCTAGTCAAACTTAGTCAAAACCAAAATCAGACTTCACCATCATATTCATTGGGTTTAAATTAGGTTTGTACCAAAATTTGGGCTCAATCAGAGATCATCTTGACCTAGTTTGCATTTTGATTCAGTCTGACTATTTTTCTCTCAAGTAGCCCATCAGCTTTTGAAGTACTTGCAAATGGCCCCCTAGGTTTGTCATCTTCTAAGCACAAAGGTCCCTGCCACCATTGAAGTCAACCGACCTCTACGAAGTGCGTTGACCTAACCTAATCCCACTCGAATCTTCATCAAATCCCACCAAAATTGGTGGGATTGATGTTCACACCTTGACGAATCTATTGGGATTGTTCTTAACTCCTAAATCCCTTTGATTCATGTGTGCGAACGCACAAAATCAGTGGATGCTTTCTTGAATCCTAAGGAACTCATCAGAGCTCCTTCCTATTCTTGTCCTCGGTTGGAGCTCTATAAAAGCTCCTTCATTGCAAACCTCACCTCCTTAAAGAGTTTTTAGGCCAAGAATTCTTCCCCTTCTCCAACTTCAGCCTGCTCCAAAGCTCGTTCCGGTGACCACCTTCCTCCGTTCACTTCGCCGGCTGCCACGTACAATAGGCAGCCAGATCTTCTTCCCCTTTTCATTCCGCGTCTCGCAATACCAGCGTGGCACTCTCCGACCTCCTCCTCATCTCCGTTCTCCCTCCAAGAGTATTACTCTTCTCCAGCACCGACTCGTCATGGCCAATGCCTCTACCTCCTCCTCATTCGATAGCTACCCTCGACGACTCCCCTACTTCTATTGATCACCCCAGCATCATCATACCTCACCTTCGACCATGAATCCACCCACTCCACCTTCATCTTCCAACTCGCTGGCATACCTCTAGTGATCTCGACAGCACATCACACTCCACCAACTTGCCTGCTACCACTTCCTACACCATCACCGAGTCCACACGAGCAAAACCCATCAAGAAATTAAGGGGATTGCTCACCCTAACCTTCCATCGAACACCTTCACGTGCTCCGATCTTCTTCGCCTTCGTCATGGTCACATATGCAACTCCGTAACAAGCCACCGCCACCATCACCTTCGCCACACTTGCACGAAGCTTCTGAGCATGTTTGACGTGGCCACGAGGCCGTGTTCTTGCTTGCAGGCACTTCACCAGACCTTTGCTGCTGCCTTGATTCCTATGACTTCATACGCAGTGCTCCAGCCACGAAACCTTCAGGAGACATCTCCAGGCGTTGCGCTTCTCCTCCAGGTGCATCTCCAGGTTCCTAATTGACACCTACGACCACAACTACTCCATCAATTGGACCCTCTGCCATCAACTGCTCACATGCGAAGATAGTGGATAGATTAGTCCCACATCATGAAGATTGGAACTATTGGTGCAGGATAAAGGGAATTTCTTCCCCTGACCCCTCGCCTAAGTCACGGGGGTCGAGTCCCCTTCACCCTCGCACTCGCTTACCCGAGCCCACTGCTCGCCTGCGACCACACCCGTAGGCCTGCACCCTATTTTGGATCCATTTACCTGGCCATTTACCCGACTACGGTTGGGTTTCTAAGAGAGGAGACGAAGGAATGAGAGAGAGAGGTGGGGGGGTTTGCACTGCCTCCCTATCTCTCAACACTTAGCCAAATCAGAGAGGCATTTGCCTCTATGGTGCTTCGCTACTGAGAGTCTCTCCTGAGGTTTGAAAGACGAAAAAAGGTGAGAGACCCTTGAGTCTCAAGAGGTTGTAGCGGCTTACACTTAAGCCGTCTGACGTTGGATTCTATCGTTTGAGTTCTGAGGCCTTGAAAGATTAAAGCCATTGTGGAAACATTTGGTTTCTTACTGACATAGCATTTGAGTTGATAATACTATTCATGTATTTGAGATATTTGTGGGTTAATATTCTAGGGTTAATTTGGTGATTTGAATCACCATTTTAACCACATCCTTTTGCTCTCTGACATTTAATTCTATTGATATGTTATTCTGTTTCATTCTGAGCAACATTTTGATCATATTTCTGAATATATTTGTGATTAGTGGATTGAATTTCCATTGTTGCTCCCTGCAAACGATCTCGGACTTTTCTAAGTTATAAATGTAAGTGTTTAATGCAATTTTGTCCTATACTATAAAGCATTTCTTAAACATCGACAATTTTGCGTTAACAGTAGGTAACTTAGATCTTTAGGTCTTAGGTCCCCTTTAGAGGTTAGGATCTTGTTTGTTTGATTTGTCATCAAGTGCACCTATTCGACATCCTTTCTCTTATCCCCTTCTCTCTTCTCATGTCCCCAATTCTTCCTGTGGTAGTGCATATTTGGGAGGAGGTCACAAAATCCTGAACTTTTTGAATTGTCTGATAACTCTAGAAGGGTAAAAGCTGGTGAATCGTCCTCCACCTCTGTAAACATGGCTACTCGCCTACCCCCAAATCTCAAAGGAGGAAATCACCCCCTCCAAATCGACTAGGTGGTGGAGCTGTTGACCCATTAACCCGCCTCTAAGCCTAAATGGCATTGTATACTGAGTAGATTGAAGCCATTAGGGAAACATTGGAAGAAATGCAAAACCCTCTTGAACGGGAGGAGCATAGGTCTCTTAGCTCTTATCAGAATCCCGTCATAGAGACTTGTCAGTAGATTCATGTCCCCGAGAGTGAGGAGGATTTTGAACTAAAACCTAATGTAATCAACCTAATCAATTTCCATCACCATGGATTAGCTATTGAAGACCCTTTTCTTCACTTGGAAGACTTAACCCATTTAGCAAAAATAATTTGTTAACATGAAATTGCCGATGGTTAAGAATTGTCTTATAGTATAGGACAAAATCACATTAAACACTTAAATTTATAACTCAGAAAAGTTCGAGATCGTTTGTAGGGAGCAACAATGGCAATTCAATTTAAAAGATCACAATTATAAGCATAGATATGAGCAACTATAACCAAAATTAAATTCAAATATGATATATATATATATAAGAGTCAATATCAGAGTGCAAAAAGAATGAGGTAAATTGGTGATTTAAATCACCAATTAACCCCTGAAATTAAGCTCACATTAATCTCAAATAAATGAATAGTAAACTCAATCAGATATTCCACGTCACTTAAGTAACCAATATAGCCACAGGATCTTAGAACCAGCAGATATTAGATGATAGAGATAAAGCCCTAGACAGCTTAACTGTTTGGGAGGAACAACTTCAACAGAGAGGTGAAG
The DNA here is from genome assembly GCA_037157565.1 of Thalassia testudinum. Classification (NCBI taxonomy): domain Eukaryota; kingdom Viridiplantae; phylum Streptophyta; class Magnoliopsida; order Alismatales; family Hydrocharitaceae; genus Thalassia; species Thalassia testudinum. The sequence goes on from JAZHRO010000014.1 coordinate 36,762,673, forward strand.
GCCTCTTCTTCCTTCCTTCAAGCCTCGAGAGAGAGGCACAACACAGCATAAATCAGAGGCACGAAAGCCTCTCAACAGCTAAGTATAGAGAGCATAGGAGAAAGGGCAAAAACCCCCCTCTCTCTCTCTTTCTCTCTCAGAAACCCGGGTTTAGTCGGGTAATTGGATCCAGAATAGGGTGTAGGCTTGCGGGCGTGATCGCAGACAAGTAGTGGGCTCAGGAGGGTTAAGTGGATGTACGGGTGAAGGGGATCCGACCCCCGTGACTTTGGCGAATAACAGGGGGAGGAATTCCTTTTATTGCGCTGTGAGCTCCCAATCCCATGATGTGGGACTAATCTTTCCACTGTCTTCTCAGCGTAGCAGCAGATGGCGAGGCTTCCAATTGAAGTCGAAGGTGGGCTCATGGTGTGTAACTGAGGGTCTAGAAGGATGCCTGGGAGTCACCCGTGAAGCCTGGGAGTGGAACTTGGAGAGGATGTAGCCGGAGGATTGAAGGCATAGTCAGAGAAGTCGGGGCGGTGGTGGAGCTCCAATGAAGTACATGAAAAGGAGAATACAGCCTTTCGGGCATGTCAAAATAGCTCAGAGGGATCACCGGAGCACGGCAAGTGCAGTGGTGGCTGTGGCATGGAGTGCAGGTGAGTGTGGAGGTCTGGCGACCTCGAAATAGTGGCACGAAGGGGCATAAGTCGGGTGGAATGATTGGTGTAGCAATCCCCTCAATTTCTTAAGGGGTTTTGCTCGCGTGGACTCGGCGAAGCTTTTGGGACCAGCGGCAGGCAATTTGGTGGTGCGTGGTGGTGGGAATGCCTCACTGGAGGTATGCTGGAGAGGTGGAAGATGGAGTTGGAGAGGGCGCAATAATGGTCAAAGCGAAGGTCTGAAAGTGCTGGGATGATCAGTAAAGGTAGGAGAGTCATCGAGAGTAACTAGCAGACGAGGAGGTTGCGGAGAAGGCGTCGGCCGTGATGAGCCGGTGCTGGAGAAGGTGAATGCTCCGAGGGTACAGCAACGAGGAAGGGACCAGAGAGCTTGATGTAAACACTTTTACACTACTAAAGATGTCTATTTATGCATGTTCTTAAGCATAGGATTGCATTGCATGCTATAAATATTGCATAACATGCATCATCTTGCATTTAGAGTAGTTTAAATAAAATGGAGGTTAATTATCTCCTTTTATGTGCTTGGACAGGGCAAACTTTTTATCGGGGCCTCGGATCGAAGATCCAACTGTACAGATGTGATCAAGGCGACGATTGGAGTTCAACGACTCCAAGATCGCCCTAATCAGACATCTGTAGCATCAGATAGAGATAGGGGAACCGTAGAAGATCAAGGGCCAAGATGGTGTAAATCCGTACTTCAAATGACAAATCCGACCGCACAAATGGATTCGGATCGACGATCGCAGCCTAACAACGCGAAAATCGGCTCAATTCGACATCCATGGCACCATCTACAACATCCGGAAGATGGACGGCCAAGATGGCGCCACGTGGCGCCATCTCAGCTGTCCAACCAGTCCTCAAGACTGCTGCTGCATTTTCAAAGAAGATTTGGCATGCGATCTGGGTCGTTAGATCTCGATCCAACGGCTGTGGATACGCGTGCCTTAAAACATCCTCGCGTCCATCCACGCTCCGCAACGCAGTGGGCGAGAGTTTTATCTCGAGCAGGAGACGCATGATTGAATCGCGGGAGAGGGTGAGTGGTGCGGACGAGCGGGCACGAGCGAGCGTCAGATCTCGATCGAGCGGCTGCGAGTGCTCGATAGCACCCACGGGCTGTCGTACGCCCGCGCCTCACGTAGGATCGTACGTGGGCGGGCGCGTGTTGAGGAGAGGGGAAGGCGCAACTTAAGCCGTCCGATCGTGAGATTCAGTGAACGTGAGCATGCGTTGAGCGTGCGAGAAAGCGAGCAGCCGCGCGGGCAGCGCCCACACGCCCACGATGGGGCTTTAGCGACGATTTTATCCGTCACTAAAGACCCTTATTTAATGTTTTGAGATTTAAATGACCAAATTGCCCTCACTCCTTGCAACTATAAAAGGAGACCTCCTCCACATGAAATTCTCAATCCTTCCTTCTCCTCTCTCCCTCTCCAAAGCTCAAGAGAAGCTTGTCCCACACCTGGGATGCTTCTCGCGAGATAAAGTCAAATTTTCATCCCCCTTCGGAAGTGGATCCCGTGACGACGATGACATGCTGCCCCGTTCCTGTTCTTCTGCTTCAGCCTCCTTCGTCCTGCTTCGTCCTCCTTCGTCCAGGCGCCGTCCCGTCCAGCTCGTCCTCCAAGCGACTGTTGAGGAGGATATTTCCCTCCCATTCTTTTTACTGCTTTCTAGAATAGATTTACTGCTTTCTAGAGTAGTTCGGCTCGTCCTCCAAACGACCGTCGAGGAGGACATTTCTCTCTCCATTCTTTTAATGCTTTCTAGAGTAGATTTACTGCTTTCTAGTGTAATTATTTTCTGCTTTCTAGTTGTAATGTTTAGTGAAACAAACAATCTCTTTAATGATGAATTCCCTATTCATTCTACATCTCATTTTGATTTCTATTTGTAATATTCTCTCTCTCTCTTACTCTCTCTCTCTCTTCTATTTATTGTAAATAATTAGATAGTTTTAATCAATTGAATTACTTCATGACAAATAAAACCTAACGCGTTATTTTTAAATCAAACGTCCGCCTCCCTATGTTCGACCTGGAATTTCCATTTCGGTATAAATTTTATTTGTTGAACACGAGTTCTTCGCTTTCAAACTACAACGACAGGTTTTTCAAAATCAAACACGTTAGCGTAGCAGAGCTCCTTGCAAGTATGGTGAGGTGTGGAATGCGACAGGGAAGAAGAACTGGCTGCCTATTGTACGTGCTGGCTGACGAAGAAGTCGAAGGAAGGTGGTTGCCGAAGCAAAGTTCACAGTTGGTCGGAGAGGGAGAAAAGAAGAGATTTTGGCCTAAAAACTTGCTAAGGAGGTGAGGTAGTCCATGAGGGTCTTGTATAGGCCTTCAAGCAAGCTCCCAAGCTTGGAAACAAGCTTGAAAGGCTCAATTTTTCAAGAAGTATTCTTGGAAATCAAGGATTTGCATGAGCTTCTTGGACGGATTTAGGATCTAGAATTAGGTTTAGTTGTTTTTTTTTTTGTTTTATGAAAAGACGGGGAGTGCTATCAATGATGATAGTAGACCGAGAACATTTTATTTATAAATATTTAAAAAGAATTACAAGGAATCACTCCACTCCTTTACAAATCCCCAACACTCCCTAAGAATGTTTGGTTGTTAAATTCCTCAACACAATTAATTAAGTTATTTAGGCTTAATTAAATGCACAAGAATGTAACTTAGGTTAACTCGAATTTAAGTCATGAATGCAGTAAAAGGTTAAGTTAACCTAACATTTTAGATTTTAAGTTCTTTTTTAACTAGTTGAGTCCAGGTCGTTTACTGGGAGGCATAACTTAATCCTAATTCACCATTAAATCTCTAGGAATAATTAAGAGTCAATTAATTAATCAGATTATAATTAACAATACTTTCAACATATGAATAATTGCACAAAATATGTGTCAATAAAAGCATGCAATATTCCATTAAGAGAAAACACGTTTACACATGAAATTTATCATTTAGAACTAAGTAAACATGTTTATTAAATCAAGTACTTCTAATTACAAAAGATTAAGGCAAGAAAATGCTAAACAAATGAGTACAAATGCCTTATTACATTTAGAACTCAAAATAATGAAAGAGAACAAAATATACTCATGTTATTACAAATCAAATGTCTTAAAAATAGAAATTAAAAGTCTAAAGCAAATGAGAGATGTCTGATTCTCCCTTTCATTCCTTTATTAAAATGTCTTCATTACCTTCATCTTTCTCTTCAGCCCTTGTCTCTTTTTCTCTCTTTCTTCTTTAGCTAATCTCCTTAACCCCTTCTCAATACTTAAACTTTTAAACCCTCTTCTCTCCATCTCTTTTTTCTTTAATTCTTCTTTAAATCTCCTTATTGTGCATATAACCTTCCACACTTAGCCTTTTTTTTACGCAACACTTAACCCATTTTGCCTTTAATTATAAAAATTATTTTATTAATGGGTGCTCAAATCTCTTTTGGGGATACACAGCACCTTTAAGGGTGAGACCATACCCTACTAGAGGTCCAACCTAATTTAATTAGGTGGATTTAATATGTTTTCATCAATGCACAGTACCGCCCTCCCAGGCCCATGCCCACTCTTGGGTTCACACTCACGCCCACGGGCGCACACACACACCCATGCGCATGTATGTGCACACACACGTGCCCGCACCCAATGTTCATAAGCTGCGCCCTGCACTGACGACCGAAACGTCCTAATCATAAATTCATATTATACCGAGTCGCATGCTCTAGGTTTTCCGAAGTGGAACTATGTTTACCCTTTCCAGGCCAGACTTCATGACTCAATTTCGATCGATTGGCTGGATGGTTTCGATTGAGCAAAGGGTCGATCGAAAGCCCTTGATGTGCTCTATCAGGAGATGGCATCAATTCGATGCTCAAAGGAATCTTGGCCCTTCGATTTGAAGGGTGAAAATGACTATTTCGCACAACCAAAATGGCCTACAGAGAAGAGACTTAAGTCAATTGACCTGCAGAGGCTATGCAGCTCTCAGTTGAAGGCTTGCGTGCCTTCAGTGATGAATTTTGCTTCTAATGGTCAAGGAAGTGAGGTTCTAAAAGCTTCAGAGAAGAAGGAGAAGCTCCAGAACTTCGTTCCCAGTACACAGAGCTCAGATTTGAGCTCATAAATGCTCAGCAGAGAGAGATTAACCTCCAAATGAGATTTGAACATCCTCAAAAGGTCAAGAGTGTTCGATCTAGGTAGATTTGAGGTTCAAAATTTGCCAAAATTGCTGAAGAATAGTGTTGGGTTCAAAATGAACCCAAACTACACAGCTTATGAAATCCCAAGCAATCCTCACAATAATTCAATCAGATCATTTCAAATGCATTATAAATCATCCCAGAAATCAATTAAAACCCTTAATTCAGAGATTTAATCATTTATTCCTCGAACTGAACTCTGGGTTGACCAATTTCCATTCAAAGTTGACTTTCTAAATCAAGTCTTCTCGGATCAAATTAAAACCTTGAATCAACTTAATTCATCCTCAGGAAATGACTCAGCACTTTAAAGTCCTATTTAAATGACCCTAGAGGTGTTTCAGGCATCGCTGTCTGAGACCAAATACACTTGAGTTCGTCAGAAGAACTCGGTAGCTCTTAATCCAATTTGGGGATCTAAGTAGGTTCTACAAGGTCCCCTGAAGCTAATGGATCCATTTTCCAGCTCAGATTAACTCTAACTGAGCTTCTCCAATTCTACCGGAGTTGGAGAAGATAGAGATCAAGAGAGAAAGATTCTCACCAAACTCAAGTCTAGCCACATGGATCTAATCCTTAGGCTTTAACTAAGCATTTTGAAGCTTCTCAGGGTCTATTATGGGCTGAAGCTCAAGTACAACTCGTCGGAGCTCGCTAGAGCTTTGGTGAACTCAGAAATGATGTATTGGAGTTCAAAACTCCAAGAATTAGCTCAAGAACAATCTAGAAAAGTCCCTGAAGTAACAAAGAATCCTCAGGAGCTTAACAATTAACTCAATTAAAAAGTAAATCAGAAGATAAGATTGAATTCAACAAAATCAAAAGTTTGAGTTCACTGGAACTCAGAATAATTCCTCTCACTCAATTGAGTGAGGGGAATTGTTCAGTGGTGTACAGTGATGATGAAAATGTGATTAATTAAGTGAAATAACTCCTTTGAGCTCGCCATGGACAATGGCTCAGAGGTTGAGATGAAATATAGGCGATTTTGATTTAAGCGGTTATTTATCAAATTAATGTGAAGATCGGGGCCCTTGAAGTGTGATTAGGTGATGGAGGGCCCTAGTGCTTGTGATTAAGCCTCGGTGACCTCCACCGTGGACAGCAGAGGCCACCGGTGGTTGTGAATTGAATTAGGCGAGATAGTTGATAAAAGTAGTCGATCAAGGATGAAATGACATCAATGGAGGTTGAGGAAGGTGTATGATGAATTGAAAAAACCAAATATAGGCTCTGGCAAGCTCAATGAGCTCGTCGGAGCTTGAGATGAAGACTGAGAATAAAGCATGTAAACTACCTAAATGAACTAAACTAACTACGCTACACTAAACTACTTACTTAATGCTACAGATACCTGGACGAAAGGGGTAGGATAACTCCGTCGATGTTCGTAACGGAGGAAGAAATGGAGGGTAGAAGGAAGCAACTCCGGCAACCGTTTGCGAGGTGTGGAAGCGGAGATCAACGTCAATGCTTCGTCAGAGGATGCAGTGGACGACGACAGAGCTCATTAGGGGATGGGGATGGTCGGAGATGTAAATTGGAAGTGGGAAATGATCGTCGAAATAGGATGAATAGCCTATTGGTCAGCTATGGTGTGAAGAAGAGGGAAAGGGAGCTAACTGATGAGAAGCTCATCATGGTCTCTAATTACCCCTAATTAACTAGTCTTCCTAGTTAATTAGCTAGAAATATATAAATATATGGGTTAATTATTAAATAAGTAATAAATAGTAAAGGACCTTAAAATAAGTTAAAAATGCTATATTATCATCCAATTAGTATTATTAATAATTTAATTAATAATCGAACTCAAAATATTAACAATAATTTATCTAATTAATGTGATTAACTAGCTTAAGTATAATTTATACCTAAGTATGTAATAACTTAAGTAACATTACTTAATTAAATAAATTAGGCTAAAAAGGTCAAAAATATAAATTCAAGGTCTAAATATAATAATTGTCTTATTTATAATCATATATAAAAAGTTGAAAAAGATTTAAATTAAAATAAACCTTGAAAACCTGAGTTTACATTTTAGTCCTTATGTTTTATTTCACTTGGGTCCTTATCTTCATGTAGGTCCTCAACTTTCACTACAAACAAGTCCCTAAAACTTCTTCTTTCCTTCTTTAGCCTTCTGGACGGCTGATGACAGGAGGTGTGTCCACCGTCTGATCACCGCACATCCGACGTCATTCCTTCTTCAAGCTCCTGGAGCTTGTGCTCACCATCTCCTTTTCATCCACCGGTCTGGATGAAGCTGTAATCCCATTTTAGGGTTGGAGATAACCTCACCGGCATCGGAGGAGACGCCGGTGGTTACTCCACTCCTAGCCGCTTCTCCGTCCAGATTCAACCCCCATCTCAGTCACTGCCACCTATAAATACCCCTCCACACCCTCAATTTTCACAAAGTTAGCTCCCTTCCCTCTTCTTCATTGAGCTAACCAATAGGCTATTCTCTCTAAACTCCGACGACCTTCCTTCACTTCATCTGTCTTCCTCCATCCATCTTCGATCGCTTTGGATCTCCACCGAAGTCAGCCAAGTCTTTTGACGAAGTGCTGACTAGGAGCTCCTCTGCTTCACCTCACAAACGCCCGCCGAACTTCTTTCGCCAACCCTCTGATTTCCTCCTTCATTAAGGACCATCGATGGAGATCTCCTACCCCCTTCGTCCAGGTAATGGTAGATTAGGTAAGTAGATTAGTTAGGTAATTAGTTAGATAGATTAGGTAATTGTAATGCTAGTTTCGCATTCGTCTTCCTCAGCTCTGGTGAGCTCTTTGAGCTTGTTAGGAGCAATTTCTTGTCTTTTTAAGTCACTGTTCACCTTCTTAAACCTTTCATGAACATTTCTATCATCTTTAATTATTGAATTGATCATCTAATTGTCTAAACCACTCCACCTCCACCAACTGCTCCTATTGTCCATGGCAGCAGTGGTTGAGCTTACTCCACCTCCATTGGGGTCCTCCACCATTTATACATCACTCAAGGGCCCCCATCCTCACTTTAATTTAAGTAATTACCTCATATAACTTAATCGCCCAATTTAATTTAAGCTCCTGAGCTCGCTGTCAATGGTTGCTCAGGAGAAGTTCAAATAATTAATTATCATCTATATACCATCGCAAGTACATTTTGACTTGTTTCCTCCACTTAATTGAGTGGGAAAACAGGTCCTGAGCTTAATCAAACTCATAACTTGTCTACTATGAATTCATTGCTTAATCTTCACTTTAATGAACACTTATGAAATTAATGTGTTCCTAAGGTTCCTTGTGACCTCAGGAAGCTTTTTAGATCATTAATGGCATAATTTCACAAAATCTGTACATTTTTGCCTTTTTCTGGACTCACCGAAGCTCTGACGAGCTCCGACGAGTCAAACAAGCTCTTCAGCCTATAGAACTTAGTGTGAAGCTCCAGATCATTGATTTGAAGTTCACTAATCATGCTGAGACAATTTATTTGAGGTTTTAGTGCTTGGAGCTTCTGTTAGATATTCATCTTCTCCAACCCCGGTAGAGTTGGAGATGTCTGACAGTTAGGTTAAGTCTTATTTAAAAGGTCTAAAAGCTTCAGTGCCTTGCCTTGAGACCATTCCTATGAGTTAATCACTATGATAAACTTTAGTTTGTCCTGACGAACAAACTTCTTTAGGAGCTCAGGCTATAGGCTTGGAACCCTAGGAACCTTAATTGAAACATCATTTTAAGGGTCTGAATCCATTCTTGAAGTTAAAGAGGAGTTATCTAAGGCTTTAATTTCCCTTGAAATGGGTAAACTCAGAAAGTCAAAATTCGAGGCTTCATAGTCAACCTTAAGTCTGATTCTTGGATTTTGGATTCAAACAGATAAATTGAAGAGTCTAATCTGTTGCTGAGATGTTTGTAAATGATTCAAATAAGATTTGGATGAGCTCTGATGGATTCTATGGTAGAATTTGATTTCTGTTCAGTGGGTTGTTTTTTAACCTAAATTGACGACAGTGGGTTTATGATGAAATTTTAATGAAAAATCTATCCAGACAGATTCATAACAACCTCTATAGGTTGTTTGAATTGATTCATGAGGTCTTTAGCTGTCTGTTAGACCTTTCAGAACTTGAATTACAGTTCTGAAGCTCCCTGGAGAAGAGCTTCAAGGAAGATGCAAAAGCTTTTAGCTTCTGCATCTTCCTTGAAGCTCCTTAGATCTCATTTCCTTCATCAATAGCCGCGGAATCATCTCTTAAACCTCTTCAATACCTCATTTGGAAGTCAAAAGACCTTCTATAGACCTTAGTGCTGAAAACTTCATTTCTGCAGTCTAAATGGCCGTAGTGAACCCAGGTCCTTCGCCCTTCAAATCGAAGAGCTTAACCCTCCCTGAGTGTCACATTGGCACTCCAATCGTGTAGAACAACCTAAGAGCTTTCCAGCAAGCTTTTATTTGCTTGGAACGGAGCTCTGAGCTGGCTGGAATCAACATTTGAAGTTTGGACTGGGAGGGGGAAACATAGTCTCACCTCGGTAGAACTGGAGCGGCCGCTTGGGTATAAAAGGAATTTGTGTTTAAGGCATATCAGTCGACAATGCACGACGCATGAAACAAATTGAGCATTGGGTGTGTGTGTGGGTGTGTGCGGTGCGCGTGCCCAAGTGTGTGTGGCCTGTCGGCGTGTGAGTGTGGGCCCGTGAGGGTGTGTGCATTGGGCCTGGGAGGTCGTGAGCCGAATGTGCTCTAGACTACGCAAACCGGAAATAAACCAAAACTAAATAAAACCAGTCTTGGACCTAGTAGGGTCTGGTCCCACCCTGAGAAGGGTGTTGTGTATCCCTAACCGGTCTAAGCCGCCAATCAAAAACCTAATTTTTGGTTCAAAGGAATAAATCGGTTTGGTTCAGAAGAGAAGGAGAAGAAGCAAAGGAAAGGAAGAGAAGGAGAAGAGAACGAGAGCTCGTGAGGAAAGAAAGACAAACAGGCATAAGGGCTAAAGAAACAATAACAGGCAGAGAAGAAAGGAAGAAAAGAAAGAAAAGAAGATTTGTATGAGGAGCTCGAGAAAGATTAAGGAAAAGATTAAGAAGAAGATTAAGAAATGAGTAAAAAGAAAAGAGAAAGAGAGAGAGAAAGGTAAAAGAAGAGAAAGAAAGAGGCTGAAGACAAAGGAGAAATTCATGGTTTAATTTCTTGCATATTATTCATTCCTTTTGTGTTTAATGTTGTAATAAGGCATATTTCCATTAGAATTACTTTTTCTTGCCTTAATCACTTGAAATGAAAAGAAATAAACATGTTTACTTGTTTGTTAAAGATCAATTGTGTAAATGTGTTTTCTTATGGAATTTTGCATATTCTTTTAATTTGAAATCATTAAGAAAAATTCATGTTCTTAAAATAAATTTAATTATACTTTCCATAAGTAGTTTAGATTTAATGGTGAATTCTAATTAAGTTATGCCTCCCAGTGAACGACCTGGACTCAACCAGTTAAAAGAAATAAAATCTAAAATGTTAGGTTAACTTGACCCCATACTACTTAATCAACACAAATTCAAGTTGACCTAAGTTACTTTCTTCTACACATAATTAAGCATAATTAACTTAATTAATTATGTTGAGAAAGATAACCACCACTAACCGCTCAAATCGAAGGAAAGGGGAGCTATTTATAGGTGACGGTGAAGGGTAAGGAGGATGTACCTGGATGGAAGGACGTATAGGTTCAATTAAACTACTGGCATCGTCTCCGACGCCGGTGAGCTTAACTCCTAGACCTAAATAGGATTAAAGGTCAATCCGGTCCATCGATGAAGAAAGGGAGGTGAGCGGAAGAGAAACAGCCAAGGCGGCCTTGCTCTATCGAGGGATGAAGGTGGGTCGTGTGGTGCGGTGATCGGCTAACGGGAGCCATCCAGTGCAAGGAAGAAGACGAAGAGGAAGAAGAAACACTGTGTTCATAGGGACCTATTCGTAGGAAAACTTAAGGACCCATGTGCACGAAAAGGACTCAAGTGTAATGAAACCTGAGGACTAAAACGTAAATTGAGGTTTTTAAGGCTTATTTTAATTTAATTCTTTTTCAACTTTTTATATATGATTATAAATTAGATAAATATTATATATATATACCTTGAATTTACATTTTTGACCTTTTATCTTAATTTATTTAATTGATTAAGTTACTTAACTTATTACATACTTAAGTATAAATTATGCTTAAGTTAAATTAAGTATTAATTAGGTAACTAATTAATTATATTTTGAGTCCATTTATTAATTAAATTATTAATGATATTAATTGACTTAAAATTAAGCATTTTTAACTTATTTTTAGGTCCTTTATTTATTTGTCCCTTGTTATATAATTAACCTCTATATATTCATATGTCTGGCTAATTAACGAGGGTTTCTAGTTAATTAGGGGCAGTTAGAAGCCATGATGAGCCTCTCATCAATGTTCCCTACATTTATTGAGCCCCCTCTAAACAAACACTCATTACGAGCACGCCACACACACCACATAACACCAACCATCTTCACTTGAAACTCTCTTTTCATTAAGAGACTTCTCCATAGGTCATCCCATGTGGGTAAAGCTTCCCCACAAATGCCCCTCCAAATTTGATCCATCACTAGGCATGATGAAAATAAATGCATCCTGTTATCCGTATGGAAGTCGCACAAGGGGCAATTTTGAGCAGGAGTTCCCAACCTTCTAGATCTCATTTTACCAGTAATAAGTCCATCACGTCGACATAACCACAAGAAAATCTTGATTTTTAAGGAATCTTCAAAGATCAAATTTTAGCACAATCCCTGTCCTCCCTTGAAGGATCAACGTTCATGGAACCCAGCAAACTTTTGTAAGCCTTTATCGGGGTGAACATGCCATGTTTCCATTTGAAGCAATTAGCTTCGCCCCCTGGCTAGAAGGCTTCCAGATCTGCCAATAGCCGCTCCTGCTCAGCTTGCATTCTACCTCCCTCACACACCCCAACACCTGCAATGTTCCATCTACCGCTCACGTTGTCCCAGCAATCACTAATCGAGGCCTACAGTTTGGAGCTGTTGCAAACTCCCGTGGATATAGCTCATTTAGACTGCCCAAATTCGACCACCTATCTGTCCAGAAGGAGAAATGTCTCCCATCTCCCAAAACAAGAGCGAAGTTAGCCCAATTTTCTTGTACTACTTTCCACACTGGCTTCCAAAATGGTGAGGGGCGTTGAGGAGAGGTTGTCCAAAGCTGCACCTGTGAGGAGTCATAAGCCTCCTTGATAACCTACGGCCACACCTTCCCATCATCCATTATCATTTTCACTGCCCATTTCAGTAGTATGGCGTCATTAAACTCTTTAAGAGAACGGATCCCCATCCCTCCCTGTGAATGAGGCCTACACAGCTGCTGCCACTTCACCGGATGCAAGAATCTACCTTTAGCCTTCGCACATTTCTAGAAGAAGCGCTTCCTCATCACATCCAATCTCTTCTAGATTGCCTTCGGGGATCTGAACATAGAGAAGAAGAAAATGGGGATTGAGGTGATGACCAAGTTGAGGAGAATCAATCTTCCTCCCTTGGATAAAAATCTGTTGCTCTAGCTCTCCAATTTAGCATTCACTTTTTCAAATAGGATGGCCCAATCGCCCTTCTTCAATTTACCATCTCTTAGGGGCAGATCCAAGTACCTTATTGGCAATGTGGTTATGGGAGTGTGTAAGATGGCTGAAATTGCTTCACTCTCCCGACCTGACATACCAAAACAAACCAAAGATGATTTCGCACCATTTAACCTAAGGCCCAAAATCTCCCCAAAGATTTTTATCATTGTGAAAAGGGTCTCCACCTCACTTCTCCTTCCTTCTACGAAGATCACCGTGTTGTCAACATACTGCAGAATTGGTGCCAATGCCCTAAAATTGGACATGGAATAGCCCCTTACCAAGCCTACACTGGCCAGCTTACAGGAGAATTGAGCCAACGTGTCTACAGCAAGATTGAAAATTAGAGGGGCCAAAGGACACCTTTGTCGCACTCCACATTAGGGCTGTATCCATGCCCGACATGGCCTTCCATTAATCAGAGGTAAAAAGGAGGAAGTAACGATACACCTTTTCATCCATTGAATCCAGAGCAATGAGAAGCCTCTCCTCCTAAAAATCTCCCATAGGTAGGACCATGCAACTGAGTCATATGCTCTGCTAAAGTCCACCTTCCACATGTAAGCTCTACTCTTTCTTCTGTGCTACCCCACCATCATCTCCTACGTCACAATGACGGACTCCTGTAACAACCTATTGGGAAGGAAGTCCAATTGCATTGGGCTAATTAAATCTGACAAGACTCCTTTCAACCGATTAGCCCACACTTTATTGATTATTAAGTAGATCAAATTTGAAAGTGCGATAGGTCTGAAATCTGACAATCTCTCTGCCCCATTATTCTTTGGTAATAAGAATAGGTACGACTTATTAATTCTCTCCATACCTGAATTTCCACATTGGAATTCTTTGATGACATCCATCACATCCCTTTTGACCACATGCCAAAATCCCTTGTAGAAAAAAACTTGGAACCCATCTGGTCCTGGAGATCCTTTAACATTCAAACTGGCCATAGACTCCACCACTTCATGATCTGTGATGGTTTCTGTCAACTTATCTGTAGCTAGTTCTCCTACCCGAGGAAGATTTGATGCTGCCAGCCTCCACCCTCCCCTCTCTGCTAATCTGCTGGTTTCCCTGAAGTATCTGACTGCCTTCCTTCAAATATCATCAGAAGAAGTTAGTATAAGATCATCTTTCTTCAAAGAAGATATGAGGTTCACCCTCCTTTTAGCACTCGCTGCCATATGAAAATACTTCATGTTTGCATCACCCTCCAACCACAGCTGCCTTGATTTTTCCAACCACAACTGCCTTGATTTTTCTCTCCAGTCAACTGCTCTCACCAAGTCCTCAGTGTGGACCACCCCTTGCCAAAATTTTCTCTGCCCCATTTCTTCATCCGTCAACTATCCATCACTTTCTCTTTCATCCACCAAACGTAGCATTGATAGAGCTTCAATCCTCCTCTGATTTCTCACTATCTCCACCGTTTGCCTATACTCCTTCAACATAGATCTCAAATCCCTCAATTGTTTTGCCAACTGACAAGTTGCAGAGCCTCCAACCTGCTTTTGCTCCCACCAGCAACTAATCACATCTTTAAACCCCTCCTCCCTAAGCCAAGACTTCTTGAATTTAAAGACTGTGAAAGACCCCTCTCCACTGTCCCATAGAAAAGGGGTATGGTTCGAGAATGGCCTAGCCATTCCTATCACAAAAGAGAGTTGGAATCTCTCCATCAGCTCCACACTTCCAAAGATCCTATCCAGTTTTGAGACCAGACCATTACCACTTCTCCAAGTAAATTCAACCCCTGCTGATGGATATTCATTCAATCCTAGCTCTAACACAACCAGTTGGAAACCAAGGAAGGCTTGATCCACCCTTCTGGTCCCTCTGTCATTCTCAGCCAAGACACAATTAAAGTCTCCACCCACAAGCCACGGTATTCGCATCTCATGCCATAGATTATTCCTCAAATGATCTACACATGGGCCATAGATACAAGAGATGATCAAGTCTTGATCATCCCCCATTGATTGGAACTTGGACGAAACCTAAAATTGACCCCTCCAGACTTCTTTCAGGACCAATCTGGTGGTCTTCCACCACACAGCTAGCCCTCCTGACCTACCCTATGCATCCACAGCCCTGATATCCACCTGGCCACCTTGGAGAAGCGACTACCACAAAGAATATCCTCCTCCTTCTATGTGTGTTTCTTGCCGTAATGCGCAATCTACTTCCCACTCATGAAGGTATTGAGCCAAGGAAGCTCTCCTCACCCCGTCCCGCAACCCACGCACATTACATGCAATAACTTTCATCCCCTAAATCATTTAACCCCCTATTGCCCCCCTTTCCCTCTTTTCAACATTCAAGATGGCTACTACCTTCTCTTCCTTGGATCTCTAACCACCGCCGACTGTCCTTCCCCTGAGCTTGTATGGGGAGCATGCCATTTTTCCTTTAGAGGATGATCCCACTTCATAGCATGGTCCCTCTAGAGCCATAAAAGAAAAATGGTCTGAATTTTATGCCGAGATCATACGATCAGCCTCTTGCCCCTGCTAATCTGAGTTCACCACCATAAGCTCCCTCCCCACCATTGCAACTTGCACAATTGCTTCCTCAAGGGTTAGGTGATTCCTCCCCTTCATCTCTTCATCTAATATCTCTGAAAAGTGGAGCTCTTTTCTCTTCTTAGCCTCTGGTCGGTCTGACTTGAGGGATCTAGAATCATTGCCATCATTTTGAGCAACAGTTGCCTCCTCATGCAACCTATGTGTCCCCAGTTGCTGCCTTTCATCACAAACAAGAGATAGCTTTAATCGGAGGAGCCACGAACTCCTTCTTCACTTTAGGATGACCTTGTCCGAAATTGGACCCCCCCTCATCACTGTCACCTCAACCTTAATTGACCTCCCATCATCCTCACGTAGGCCCACCTTTGCATTCTCCGCCAGGACTGCAAAGCCCGCCATCGCCCCTGCCACCACACCTTTGGTCCGAAGATGTAGAGGGAGTCCCCATATCTCCATGATGCCCTTTCTATTCTCCGCCCTTTGTGGAGGGCGATCCTATAGTGCCCCATTGAACGATGACACTAGCCTCTATAGAACAGTCGTACCTTCAAAAACACTAGTGCGAAAACGAAGACCTTCCACATCCAGCATGCCCAGGTAGAATAACACAAACCAAGATCCACCCAACAGTGCTACCTTCCACCCCTGGGATGACAAGGATAGAGATCTTACCAAGTTTTGGATCTGCTCGATTGAATATGTTCCCGTCATAATCTCACTGGTAAGGGCACCCCTTATTTTTTTTGAAACAATAAGGAAAGCTATCGTGCAACAATAGCAATCCGGGAGAGCATTTTATTGATTAAGATAAATACAGGGTTACATGATAGATCCCCACAAATGTATGAGAGACCAGCATACATTTACAATTTGCTCCACACATACTGGTCTTTCCTAAAACAAAAAATCATTTCTCGCTCTCCACACACACCACATAACAGCCGCCATATGATAGGGCAATTTGTCATGCAGTAAAAAATTTTTCCACAAATCATCCCAAATAGGGAGCGGTTCCCTGCAAACTCTTCTCCACAGAGCATCAGTGACCACGCACGAAGAAAAGATATGAGTGGAGCTATCAGTGGGCAAGCCACATAACAGGCATGATTGTAAGGCTGCACCCATTCTTTTATGTCTAAGATCACCTGTCACCAATCCATCTTTCTTGCATAGCCATGGAAAAATCTAGACTTTAATTGGGATCTTTAATAGCCATAATTTTTTCCCTACCACATCTTCCTCCATAGAATTGGAATGCCTCATGATCTTTTCATATGCTCTAGCAGGAGTGAAAATTGCATCCCACCTATATTTATCTTCAATATTAGGCGATGGCCTAAAGGCCATCAGATCCTGCTCCAGGCATGTCCTTTCCTCCCATGTTCTTGTGCCTTCTTTGCGATAGTCACCTCCATTAAGCCTCCAGGCATCTTCCCCATCAGACCAAAACCTACATACCGAGTCCCCTTTATTCATGTCTGCCGCATAAGCTCTTGGGTAGACTTCCTTCAGTTGGCCCAATGACGACCACTCCTCCTGCCAGAACTTGAAGGAACGTCCATCACCTAAGATAGTTTGAAACATCTGCCAGTTGTTCTTCATGGCTTGAATCACTAATTTCCAGAAAGGGGACGGTTTAAGTGGTTGGAGCCGGTTCAGAGAGCTATGCAAGCTGCCATAGTTCTCTTTAATAAGAGCAACCCAATTCTTATTCTCATCATTAAGCAATTTGATGGCCCACTTAAGTAACAAAGCATCATTGAACTCCTTCAGAGATTTTATTCCCATACCACCCTGTTCCTTTGGCCTACATAGACTATCCCACTTCAAGGGTTGTAAAAATTTACCTTCATGAGTTGCTCCCTTCCAGAAGAACTGCTTCTGCATCACATCAATGCGTTTCCAGATGGACTTGGGTACTTTAAACATAGAAAAAAAGAATACAGGGATGGAAGTTATCACCCAATTCAAAAGAATAAGTCTGCCTTCTTTGGATAGATATCTGCTGCTCCACCCTTGTAGCTTGACAGAGATTTTATCAAATAGAGCATTCCAGTCACTCTTCTTTAATTTAGTACATTTCAGTGGCAGACCCAAGTATCTAATCAGGAGAGTAACTAGGGGAGTACCTAACATGGAGGAGATGGCCATTTGTTCGTCACTAGTTAGACCAAAACACACCAACGAAGATTTATCACCATTCAATTTCAAGCCAGATATTTCCCCAAATATCTCTACCATGTGAAGCAATGCTTGTGCTTCTTGTTCATTCCCCTCTACAAAAAAAACTGTATCGTCAGCATATTGCAAGACAGGAGCCAGGGCACTCCTATTGGAGATGAAGTATCCTCTGATGATACTGGCCTCTGACAATCTGCAAGCATACCTTGCCAAAGTGTCCACCGCAAGGTTAAACACAAGTGGTGCAAGTGGGCATCCCTGTCTAGCACCACATTGTGGCTGGATCCACTTCCCACAAGGCCTACCATTAATCAAGGGTGAGAAAGATGCGGTGGTGATGCATCTTTTCATCCATTATAGCCATATAGGTGGAAACCCCCTTCTCTTGAATACTTCCCATAGGTACTGCCACGACACCGAATCGTATGCCTTCTGGAAGTCTACCTTCCAAAGGAGAGCTTTACACTTTCTCCTATGCCAACCCATCACCATCTCCTGTGCCATAATGAAGGATTCTTGCAAAGATCTATTGGGGAGGAAAGTGGATTGCACTGGGAGTATGTGGTCTTGTAGAACCTTCCTTAATCTGTTCGCCAGAACTTAACTCACCAACAAGTATATGGAATTAGACAATGCGATTGGTCTAAAATCCGGGAAGCTATCTGCACCTGGCTTTTTTGGGAGTAAAAAAAGGTATGATCTGTTTATTTTATCAAAGCCATGATTTCCCCTTTGAAATTCCCCAACTTCCTCCATCACCTCCCCTTTCAGTATAGTCCAAAACACTTTGTAGAAGAAGACTTGTATGCCATTTGGACCTGGTGATCCTTCATTATTCAGATCATTAAGAGCTTCCAGCACTTCTTTTTCAAAGATGGAAGACACCAAACTACCAGCCTGCTGTACAGAAATTCGAGGAAAGACTGCGCCTGCCGTCTTCCATAGCCCCCTTCCTGCAGCCCGAGAAGTGTCCCTGAAGTATCTTGCGACTGCAGCTTTGATTTCATGTAGATCCGATGTTTCCTGACCGTCCACAATAATGGAAGATATAAGATTATGTCTTCTTTGTGCAGTAGTTGCTAAATGGAAATATTTTGGTATTGGCATCCCCCTCTTTGAGTCAAAGTTGACGTGAACGCTCACGCCAATCCATTTCCCTTTTTAAGTCTTCCTTAGCCACAATCTCCTGCCATTTTTTTCTATCCAGCAGCTCCTAATGGGTCAGAATGGTAGACTCCTCCTTAGTGTCCAGCTGTTGTACTGCCGCAAGAGCTTCACTGTGCTTTTGGTATCTCAGCACAGCCACTGTAGATCCATATTCTTTCAGCATGGCACGCATTGATGCAAGCTTTGTAGTTAGCTTGATAGTTGCAGTGCCCTTGGCCTGATTGGACCTCCACCAAGTTTCAACCATTTCATGGAACCCCGGTTCTCAAATCCAAGACTTTTTAAGTTTAAAGTAGGACCCAATGGAGTGTGGTCTGAAAAGGGACGCTCTAGACCTGCCACCAAGGATAATTGGAATTTTTCCATCAAATCCACATTCCCGAAGAATTTATCCAATTTTGAGCATGAGCCATTCCCACTTCTCCAAGTAAACTCCACCCCAGCAGTAGGAAACTCAGTCAGCCCCAGCTCGTGTATTGTTAGCTGGAACCCAAGGGAAGCATTGTCCATTAGCCTACTTAGTCTGTCCGTCTCTATCAAGGTGCAAATGAAGTGTCCCCCTATCAACCATGGCAACCCCTGTGAGCGTCTAGCAAGTTCTGACAGATCCTCCCAAAGTTCTGATCGGCTGCTGTCAACGCATGGCCCATAGATGTCTGTGATTAGCCATTCCATCTCCCCTTGGATCTTCTTACACCGATAGGAGATAACATGCCTAGATTTGATAACTTCAAGCACTTCTAAGCATGTCTTCTTCCACCAAATGGCCATCCCTTCAGCTCTCCCATGTGCCTCTAGAGCCACACAGCCAGCGTACCCATTCCTCTTCAAATCAGTCCACATGGGGCTGTTTTCACATTCAATATGTCTTTCTTGAATGAGAGCACAGTCAATATCCCATTCCCTTAAGTATCTCATAAGTGAGGCTCTTCGAATTTTATCGCGCAACCCACGCATGTTCCAAGAGAACTCTCGTCTCCCCTTTTGAGACCCCCCCCATGCTTGCTTGAGGCATGCGCTCAGCTCTAATTATCATTGCAATGGAATTTTCATCCACCTTCTTGGACACCACACTCTTTCTTCTTTGCCTTAATTTACAGTGACATCTCCCCAAGGCTAGCTTTGGCGAAGCTCCAGCCCCAAATGTCAGGTCCTCATTAGCAATGAAAGGGGAAGGTTGTACCATAGAGTTCATTGGGATCTCTTGTAGCACCCCCACAGGCTGATCTTCATCTTGTGCAGCTTGGTCGTCCCCCATCCCTGCAATCTCCTCTTCCATCTCCCTGTGATGATGGTCTTTCCTCTTCTTTGGCTCAGAAGCCTCCTCAGGTGTGCCTCGCCCTACCTTCTCCAAAATAGGTTCCTCTCTAGCAACCTCCACAAAGGTTCACTGCACCTTTTGCTCATAGAAACCATTCACCACCTCACCCAGCTTCAATCGCAAGAGCCATGAACTTCCACCACACCGGAGAATGATCTTCTTTGGTATCAACCTCCTCTGAAAACCTCCACATTAACACATAGCACCCTGCCATCCCCTTCCATCAATCCTATCTCCGCATCCTCAGCCACACTCGCAAATCTAGCCAGAGCAGATGCAACCACACTTCTCGATCTAAGATGCAGCGGCAGGCCACTGATTTTTAAAGACCCTGACCTAGAGCCAACCCTTTGAGGTGGTTGGTCCGGTAAGGCCCCATCAAAGGGCGAAACAAGCCTCCATATCATGGTTGAATTCTCAAACACTGACGACTTAAATCGAAGTTGCTCCACATCCATCATACCCAAATCAAAGAGAACAAATCTCGTAGGGGGCAAAGTAGAGATCTTCCAACCTTCAACAGAGAGTACAAGGGACTTTACCAATTTTTGGATGTGTTCTAGCGAAGGGCTACTAGTCATCACCTCCCCAATCAAAGCACCTCTACGCATGAGTTCAGAGATCTTTGTGTCTTCTGACATTGGGAATTCGACGTCGATAGTAAAGCCCTTGTAGCTATCAGGCAGCGGTGGGGCCTAACATTGTTTGTCAGCATAGGGCGCTAGAAGGTCCCCTATCCGGGTTCCCCTCTGTTCTTCATGCAGGCATCTCTCTTATGCCCATGTCCTCCACACGCCAAGCAGACGAGGGGGGAATGGCAAATCATCGCCAAGTGGCCTCTCTTGCAGTAGCGATAACAGATGATCTCTCTATTAACCCTTCTCCACATCTCCCTCACTGTTTGGCCACCACCCATCTGACTACTACTCCTAAGGGTTTCCCCTCTTTTATCTCTTCTTCACACTGCCCTAGATCTCCATGTTGACCATCCCACATCGTCACCCCTTATTGCCATGGCCACTGCCATAACGTCCTCAATTTGAGGAACTTCCATGTCATAGAATTGCCCCAGACTTGCCGGCGGTGGTGGTGAAGGTGCCTCATTCGCTACTTGGTCCCTTTGTTGTCCGCCTCCATTCTGATCTATCTTCCCCAACCTTCTGCATGCATCCTTCTTATGACCCCAACCCCCACATGCCAAACACAAAGTCGGGTATCTGCACATCATCGCCATGTGCCCCCTTCTTCTACACCGTTAGCAAACAATCTCTGCATTCACTCCTCTCTGCCTCCTCCAAGAGTCGCCAACCCCATGAGTCGCACGAGGGGTTCCCTTAGCTTCCTCCATCCTCTCTCTCCAGCACCAACTCCTGGACCTCCATACCCTCCAATCGTCATAGTCCTCCCTAACCCTAGCCACCATCCTCCTCCCTTTGGAGGTTAATTCAACTTTAGTCCTAGATATTGAGGTGACTGAAGCTTTAAAGAATCTAGAATTAGGTTTAGTTGTTTAAGGATTAATCGAGAAATCAGCGAGGTATCCCTGATTGAAGCTTAGCACCTTTGGGTTCACACCTGCCATGGCGGCAAGGACCCATTTGAAGAAAATGAAGAGAAGTTAGGGAGATTTTTGTAAGGATTTCGAAAGTTGGGGGTATGAATGAGGGAGAAAGAGTCAGACTGGACTAAAATGTAAACTAGGTTAAAATGATTTCTGATTGAGCCCAAATTTTGGTACAAACTTAGATTGGACTCAAGGAATATGATGGTGACGTCAGATTTTGGTTTTGACCAAGTTTGGATGGGTAATTTACATAGAAACCCAAATTAGTGTAACTTCCTGTCTGAGACTAGTTTAGGTCAAAATAGGTTTTAAAGGTCAAATCAAAGGTATCAAACCTTATAGAATATTTTTATATGATTTTTAGAAGGTTTAGGTAAATTTTATCCTAACCAGAACCTCTATTAATTAAGTGGATATGAAATTAGGATTTTAGATGTCCATTAATTCTTAAAATACGCGAAAACCCGTTTCTGTCTGTATGGACCCTCTTATTAGACATTAGTGGCCATTTGACCTTTAATTAACCCCTGGAAAATCCTGTGGTTATTATGTGTTTATGAAATGCTGTTAAAATTGCAGAAATAACCCTAGTTTCTTCTCTTCTCAAAATAGAACATTATACATATAGGACCATCTGATGGATACATAGGAGCTTTTATCTACTCTATCTAACCAAATTGGGCTAGTTAGGACTCATGATGGTGTTCCCATCACAATTAAACCAAGAAACATCAGGTTGCATATTGTCGTCATGAAAATGTTCCTGTTTTCATTGCGGGACAAAGCTGTGCAATGGTTACGAACTATTAGGAAACCTCTCCGATCTTGGGAAGAGATGCGTAGAGCATTTCTCAAGAAATTCTTCCCAATCGGGCGCACAATGCGCTTCATCGTGCTATTACTTCTTCATCGCAACAAAATGGCGAGCAGTTTCATGAAGCCTCGAAAAGGTATAATGACCTCCTCAGGAAATGTCCACACCATGGTCTGCTTATGTGGCATGTAGCCCATATTTTCTTTTATGGGATAAATGAAACTTTGAGACAGATTGCGGATGCTTCCTGTAGAGGGAACTTCATGAATAAAGATGAGGATGGAGCATTTTAACTTTTTGAAAACATGAGTGAGAATTCTATGAACAATGACTCCATTGTCGCCATTAATCAGACCAACACACCTCGTAGCGGAGCACACGAGGTTGACACGGGATCTTCCCAATCATCCACTGATTTAAATTTAATTGCACAAAAATTGGATGAAGTCTCCCTCGTTCATAAGAAGCTGGACGAATTCCTGGCAACCGTACTCGTCCCGTGGCTCACACATCGACTCCTTCACCATGTCACAAACCCAATCCTTCCCAAGTCAGGATGATTTCCAAGAATCCTACACAACCTGTACCATCCTTACCAAGTGTTGTGCCAATCGACTCGGTAAGTAATGTGAATCTCGCTTCTGCTAGCTAGTATTATGACATGGAGGACCAAGCCTCCATGTACTCAGATGTAGTACCGTATGCGGACTCGTCTTTTGAATTCAAAGATGTGTGTGCCCTGGGGAACAACCCATATACTGCTACTTACAACCCAGGGTGGCGCAACCATCCAAAGTTTGCATGGTCTAACAACCCTCAGCATCAAAATCCCACTGGTGGACCAATGCGACCGTCCGCTCCCATCATCCCAAGAACCCAATATAATCCTTCGGCAAATCCACCGCAGGGCCCTTGCACACCTCAAACGGATCACGCATCAAGTCCTCTTGATAAACTTATGCGAATGGTGATTGAAATGTCCAAGCACCATGAAGAAAACATGACCTCTCTTTAACACCAATTGGCGTAGCAGAATGCTGAGATCAGTCAACTATGCATGATGACTTGATCTCAGGGTACTCTTCCAGCCCAACCTATCTGAAACCCACGAAATTTCATACCTCATGACCCGTAACCATTGGTATGACCATCTCAAGGCAGGTTCATCAGATTCTGCAAGCTCCGAGTACTACACTGGGATTTCAGGCTAATCCTGCAGCAGCACAGCAACCATATGTCCCTATTGTGAATCCTCCTCCACCTTATGATCCCACTGGACCTGCGATTACCACGAGGAGTGGTAAACAAACTGTCGATCCGCCTCAACCTGATCTTGGCCCATCTTCTTCATCATCCTCTCATCTGGGTTGCGCACCACATTCTCGTGAGGATGATACGCCCAAATTGGTGCCAGAATCAATCCCATTCCCTGAGGCTCTATTACGGGAGCCAAAAGGCAAGAAAAAGAACACACAGACCTTTGATAATCTGCGTGATTTATTCAAGGATGTTGAAATCAAGGTTCCCTTGTTAGAGGCAAACGACCACATCCCTACTGTCGCTTGTTTTTTTGAAGACTACACTACACCTAGGCAACAGCAAAAGAAAACTATGAATCCGGTGGTTCTCTCCCCTCATTCCAGTTGTGCTATACTGTCAAAACTACCACCGAAGCAGAAAGATCCAAGCACCCCTCTCATTTCATATAGCATCAAAGGATGCAATTTTGATCGTGCCTTGTTGGATTTAGGATCTTCCATTAACCTCGTACTGACCATCATGTTTCAAAAATTTGCATTGGAAAATCTGAAACCCACCCCTATTACATTGCAATTGGCAGATCGCACTGTCAAAATCCTACGGGTGTGGTGGAAGACGTGGTGGTTAGGGTCAACAGTCTTTGTTTTCCTGTTGACTTTCTTTTATTAGATATGGAAGTTCCTGATTCAATTTCTAATTATCCGATAATCCTTGGTAGACCCTTCTTGGCCACAGCTCATGCTCATATCAATTGTGAATTGGGCTGCATTGAGATAGTCATGGGCTCTAAAAAGCTCAAACTTAATATTTCTATGGCCGCCAAGAATTTTGATTACGATCTTATTGAGGATGACAAGTTTGACAATGACATGAATGCCAGTGCGTGTATCGAATTAGTTGGGACCTATTTAACTTGCTGCGACACACCCCTAAACAATCATCAAGACTTGATCGACCCATACTGTGACATTTCCCCACCCCTTCCTTTACCCTTATCTCTTCTTGACCAGACCCATGACGAGGTCCACTCCACCTCTTACGCCTCGTGGTCTGAGTCATATCTGGGCTGCTCACCTCCAGTCTACCCCCTTGAAAATCGAAGTGCCCTTTCTTTCTCGCCAAATCAGGTGGAAGCGACGTTCCACACTGGGACCTTGTTCCCAAATGTTGATCTCTAGGGCACTCCTTTCTTGGATCCATCAATTCAAGATGCCCCTCTCCTTGGCCAACCTGAGGGCCAATTTCCTTTTTGCCTTATTCCTTCTCCTGATCCTTTTAGGACACTCTCGTCCCAAGATTTGCCCCCATCCACTCCTGAGCTTAAAGAGTTTCCTGACACATTAAAATATGTTTTCCTAGGACCAAATGAAATCCTTCCTGTAATCATTAGTTCAAAATTGTCTAAGGAGCAAGAGTGCAAATTAATGAAGGTCTTAATTGAACATAAGGCAGCCATTGGATGGTCTCTATTTGATTTGACCGGCATTAGCCCCTCCTACTGCACTCACCATATATATACGAAGGTGGAGGCTCGACCGTCCTATGAGATGCAGCAACGTCTCAATCCTAATATGCGGGAGATCGTTAAGAATGAAATTATCAAGTGGCTTGATGCAGGCATCATTTACTCAATCAATGATAGCCCCTGGGTGAGCCCGATTTATGTTGTGCCTAAAAAGGTGGGACTCACCATCCATGTCAATGATAGGGGAGAATCCATCCCTACACGCACTCTTACGTCTTGGAGAGTGTGTGTAGATTATAGGAAACTCAATACTGCTACCAAGAGTAACCATTTTCCACTACCTTTTATTGACCAAATCCTGGAGCGATTAGTGGGAACACTTCTTTTGTTTCCTGGATGGATTCTCAGGTTATAACCAGGTGGATATTGACCCTCAAGACCAAGAGAAAACCACCTTCACTTGTCCCTTTGGCACCTTCGCTTTCAGAAGAATGCCATTCGGACTCTGTAATGCGCCAACTACTTTCCAAAGATGCATGCTGGCAATATTCCATGATATGGTGGGTGATTTTCTCGAAGTCTTTATGGACAACTTTTCCATCTTTGGATTGACTTTTGATGATTGCCTAGCTAACTTGACCCGCATCCTTTATAGATGTATTGATGTTAACCTTGTGCTTTCCTGGGAGAAAAGTCATTTCATGGTGCACAAAGGTATTGTTCTCAGACATATTATCTCTGAAATGGGTGTTGAGGTGGATAGAGCTAAGCTTGATGTGATTGCTGATTTACCTGTTCCTAGCTCTGTCCAGCAAAACCGCTCCTTTTTAGGTCACGTTGATTTTTATAGGAGATTTATCAAGGATTTCTCCAAGATTTCCAGACCTTTGATGCATCCCTATTGATGATGTACCCTTCAACATGGTCCCCGATTGTATTCGAGCATTCACGCAGCTGCGTGAGGTTGTCACCAAGGCCCCTGTTCTCCAGCCGCTTAATTGGTCCCTCGACTTTGAGCTGGTGTGTGATGCTTCTGACCTAGCTGTCGGAGCGATCTTAGGACAAAGATGCGATAAACACCCCTTTGCGGTGTATTACGCCAGTAAGACGCTGAATAAGGCCCAGCGTAATTACATGACCACCGAAAAAGATCTACTGGTGGTCGTCTTTGGGCTGAAAAAATTCTGTTCATATCTTCTAGGCTCTCATGTTACCATTTTCACATATCATGCGGCCATTCGTCATCTCATGCATAAGAAGGATGCAAAGCCTCGATTGATTCGTTGGATCCTTCGTCAAGAATTTAATCTTGAGATACGAGATAAGGTTGGAGCCCAAAATGTTGTTGCAGATGATGAGTCCATTTTAATGGACTATTGTTACGCCTAACTTAACTTTATTCTTACATTTTATGTTTGTTAATAACTACATTAGGTCATAGAATGATTGCATGCATCATTACTTAAGTTTACATCTATTCTATTGCATTCTATAACTTATTATGTAATTATTTTATGTTTCATTATTGTAGGAATAATATTGCAAAGAAACCAGGGCTGTGAAAAGAAATCCCCCCCCATGGGGATCTCTCAACCTCCGGGTGGCCTCAACAAATCCATCAACAGCCGCCAGCCAATTTTAGTAAGGGATTTGAAAATCCCTTTACTTGCGCCGGGGAAGAAGAACGGATGGGGGGAGAAGATAAAAGGTGCAGGGGTGTGCTCTTGCAGAGGATCTGGCCACCTTCCTTCCCCCTGCGGGGATTCCCATCTCCACCACCGTGAAGGAGGCGTGCACCGTGGTCTCTACGCATCTGCCTCCCACCTTCGTCCTCTTGATGGTTGCATGGTGACAGCATGCAACCACCACTGCAAACCACCTCACCGTGCACTATGCCCTGTGCATAAGCTAGATCACGTGTGTAGCCCTCTCACCGCGCCTACATGCAGCCACAGTAGTAGAACCTGCCACCGCGAGTCCCTTCACAGCGCGCAGCGTCGCCTGCCAGCCATTGCCTTCACCAAGTGCGCCCCCTCACCGCATGCAGCACACCATACACCGCCTCTCACCACCCTCACTACGCAGCGCCCTCATTGCGTGTGCAACAGCACACCCACGCGCGCGCACAGTGCTTGCATGCACCGGCCTCACGTGCGATACCATAATAATCACACCCCTTCCTCTCCTTCTTCATCTTCTCTGTCAGCCAACAGAGAAGATCCCAATGCCGACGCCGCCCCTCTCCACATAGCCGTCACCACAGCCATCTGTTCTTCACGCCGTTGACGCCACCAGACTCACCTTGACTCCACGTGCTCGCCTACGCCTGCGGCAACGCCTCCTACAGCCCACGCACGAGCATTGGAAAACCGCCACCGGCGAGCTTCTCCTCCGCCAGCCGGCCACCTCCAGCCACCTCCGTCGACGCTGTGACCTCCATCGGATCGGCCTCGTCTTCCTCAACCTCCCTCGCTCATCAACGGATGGTCGGCCTTCCCTCTTCACGCGCAAGGAAGAGAGAGGAGAAATCCTCTATTTTGGGTACAATTAAAAATTATGAATCCTGCCATTGTGGACAACACTATTCACTTATTTATCTTATTATTATATTACGGTAAATTGCATGAATGTCCCTCAATTCTAATTGAATTGCATGCAGTCACATTCATCTCACGACTAAGCAAACATGTATACTTGTTATGGGAAACAAATTCTAATTTAATTAAATTTGATGATGCTTGTCAGTATTAAGATAGCAATTCTGATATTTCCATGGTGGTGATTTTGCATGTGCACCCTCTTATTCTTGATTAATTATCTAGATTGAGAATTTATGTTGGAAATGAGAGCACTAGTTAGCATGCACATCCGTTGATATTCTCGATTACTTGATGCATCATTACTCATTTTTAATAGGCTAATTCCTCCCTGTGGAGATGACCTAACGCTTCGTGGTTAGTTTTGAGAATTAAAATGTTTTGAAAAGCGATTTTCTACCTTGCGATTACATACAACGACACATCATTTTATGTTAAAGTTTTCAACGACAACAAAGATCACTCTTTCAAATGGCACTGTTGTTGGAGAGGAAACACGCCTATTAATTTTTTCAAGAATTTTATGTTATTTTTATGCTATGTTGAAAGATTTTCTGAATTACTAACTGTGGATATTCTTCTGTGCAAAAACACGGAACGAACAGGACGGGCGCGCACGACAGAGACGATCTTTTTGGTGGACCTTGATGCCACCTAGAGGCCAGCAGCAGGAGCACGTGGGCCTTGATTTCATGCACATAGGCTTACGGAGGAACCTGTTTTTGATTTAGTCATTAGATCTTAGTTTAGATTTAGTTTAGATAGACATTAGAACTTAATTTCTATCTTTTAGACCCTTGTCGGGTATTTTTGGGAACGTGTTCCCAATGTTTATTTCTTATCGCTCTTATATGCGGGAGCGTATTTTCAGGAGCATGTTCCCATTTATTTAGATTATAGGATTGTTCGAATTGTTTGAACTACATGTGGTTAGTTAGTTAGATTAGGTTTGTTTGCTTATTATTATTAAAAAAAAATATTCAAACTGCCTGCTAGAAGTTGCATATCTATAGGACGATCATCTAGGACTGAATGAGCAGCATCTAGCTTTTCTTTTTGCATTGAAAACATCCTGCATTGAAGAAAGCTGGAGTAAGGTACATCTTTTTCTTGAGCATTAATTACCTGTCATGCATCTACATTGAACCTAAATCTAAGACCACTAAAGTGCTTGAATCGAATTAATTCAGTGGTTACTTTAAAAATTAGGACTGCTAAGAGGTTGGTCCTTAAAATCTGTAACTTAAAATTGTGTGCAAAACGATCTTGTTTGCGAGATTTCAAAACTCAAAACACGAACGTATGATTGCCCACTTGAGACACTGTGCACCTCACACATAAGGTCACTAGATAAATTTCTACCTCTCCTCTTTGCTCCACAAGGGAAGTTAGTCGAAAATCAACAAGCCTATCCACCAAGTTACTTCGGTTCCTCGTGTGTGGGCTCGATTTAGGACTTCCATCCTTTGCGAGTAGGTTATAGGCACCAACGAAGGTTGGCCTAGGAAGCTTAATTCTTGCAAAACTTGTTTGGCCACCAACTGAACATTTAATTCTAAGACCTACAATCTACTAAAAATAGATCCCACTGAATTTGCGTTTGTTTTGACAGTAATAGAACTCTCTAGGAAGTTTCTACTTGTGTTCTGAATTCTTTTAAATCCTAAGAGAGTTTCACCTATTTAATTGAAAGAAATGGACTATCATTACTCCTATCATTTTAACCAGGATCCCATGCCCCGAGCGTATTCATCCATTGATGGGTACATTGACAATTCATCAGATCATTCATATTCCTATCTTGGGAGTACTGGCCCGATAGCTCCCACTTTTGAGCAGAGCCTAGGAGCGGGATTTTCCAACCTTAGAATCCCTACTACTATGCAAACACCCAACCCTCCCACCCTTCATGATTTTCTGTATTGACGTTGGATCGATACCCATAGGCAACCGGAGCCTCAGATTGACTATCCTCCCCAATCTGATAGCACTAGCCTCTCCTCTTTTATGATAGAAATGCAAAAACAACAAAAGGAAATGATGGAATCTATGGGAGAGATGTTGAGGAATAGTCAACATTTGAACAATGAAATTAGATAGCTTAACTACACTCTTCCCAGTAATTCTGATCCCTACTCGTACGACCTTGATCATGAAAATAATTCTGAGGAAACCAATGACAATAGGGATCCCATTGTATCCTAATGAGACACGGCCACTAGAGGAGAACGATCTTAGTGATTATCCACCCGAGCTATATTGGAGTCAACAGAAAAGGAAGATGGTACCTCTTGAGGACCTTGACCTTAATGACAGTATTTTCCTTACACCTGATAATCTGGGTCAAGGTTGTATTGTCCCTATCACTTCCCCTACAAATTATCTGGTGGAATCCCTTTCTACCCTTAGTGAGCCTAATCCTGACCCTCCACTTAGGGAATCAACACTTACCATTCAGCATCCTGAGGATTTAAATGCACCCAATGAAGGTGACCCTATGGGAATGGATGATGAATTAGATCAATTTTGGTCTCAGGGATATAAAGAGTCTATTTCAGAGGATAAGGATGCCCCAATGGAGGAACTAGGACTGAAAATCTGGAGTGAATCACAAGGTGATTATTTATTATTTGAGGACTTACCCCCAAAGGATATAAATAATATGGTGAAATCAGGATTCCTCCCTTCTTTTGAGAGTCATCCTCCATCAAACCAGGAGTTGATATTAGAGGAGGACAAACACAATAGTGAGAAGCCTAGGGGAGACTCTCGAGGACAAAACACGTCAATTGAGGATTTATACCCCGAGAAGAACAAAGAATTGTGTGATATAGGCTTACTCCAAAATATTAAGATGGATCCTCTGTCAGAAATAATTGATGATACTGAAGCAACTCCTTTCTTTACTAATGAATCACATATACACCCCAACAAAAAATTGAGTGAACCAAAAGAATTCGGGAATGAGATTAATGATAATGATTCTGTTGTTTCGACCCTGCCATGAAAGGAATATAACTTGGAGTCCACCATTGATTCACATATACTGGAAGGTAAAAATATGACTCCGATCATTACTGCTAGGCAGGGTGATGTGAATTTTTCTACAATTGTTAGGGAGAATACACAATCTGAATCATTGTTGGAATTGGACCTGACACTGACTATGCCCTCATTAAACTTAACCATTACCTTCCAACACTACAAACAACCCTTACACTCCTTAACTGATCCGTGGCTCAGATCTCTGCTCATGTACATTCTTTCTGGAGAACATA
Source organism: Thalassia testudinum (assembly GCA_037157565.1). NCBI lineage: Eukaryota > Viridiplantae > Streptophyta > Magnoliopsida > Alismatales > Hydrocharitaceae > Thalassia > Thalassia testudinum. Next base: position 36,793,395 of record JAZHRO010000014.1, read on the forward strand.
TCAGGCCAGTACATCCTCGTGTAGAATGGCGAGTGTGGATTGATGCTTGTACTTTTAGTCTTGCCATTCAAGGATTTGAAATAATAATGTTTATATCTTTTAAAACCCATCCTTCTTGAGAGGATCCTTGTTATCCTCCACTTATTCTGTCTCGGGAGGTCCCTTTTCATATTCCTTTTGTTATTCCTAGACCTCCCAAGGTAGCCAACGAGGTTCTTCGCTTTCATGCCTTCTGGCGAGCATTTGGAATCACGCTGCATCATCAGCTCACCAACATTCGTGGCTACCTATTTTCTAGGCCCGCGTTGTTACGCATATTTTTAGGGCTTAGCTTTTTCTGTCTGGAACCAGACTTACAGGTTCCTTATAAGTCTGGCTGCTGATAAAAAATGCAGCGCTTGTTGGGAGGCAACCCAGCGTTCTAAATAACACCGTCATCAAGTGACTTGCTTCCTTTCGGCCCCTGTTATAATTTTACAATGAGGACATTGTAGGATTTAGGCATGGGGGGTGCATTTTGCATTTTAGGAAGTATTCATGCATTTAGGATAACATATAAAAAAAAAATTCTTGAGCTGAATTGGTTAGTCCCTAGCAAAATATCTTTGTCATGGAGGTGTCATTAAAGATTTTTCTTCTTAAATTATTTCTTAAGTTTAGAATCCAGTACGTTTACTTCACTTGCACGTAGACTGGGTAATGGATCTTTGAAGAAAACCAATAAGCATTTTTAGTCTACTGAACCCTTGGACAGTTCATAAGGAGTCAGGCATACTCTCTTCTAGTAAATCCACCTCATATTTGTGAGAAGAAAGTAGAGAGATTACTAGTGTGCTAAGTCTAGTGCAAGGACTCTTAAGTTTTGGACAATTAGATGATGATACTTCAAAGTTAGGCGTAGTTTTCACTCTCTATTCTTGTGTGCGTACATTGTGTGAATTCTTGAGAGTCACCAAATAAGGCAGATACACAGAGATTGAGTCTTAATAAAGCTATGACTATAGTGGATGGTTACGACCGTCCTTCATAGAGTCCTCGGCTGAAGGAGGGTAATAGTTTCAAAGGTCAGAAATACGCCTGTCCTATCCATTCCTTCCCGGTGCCGAGAATAGGCACTTCCACCAAATAAGCCACACAATATCCTCTTGACCAACATCATCCCTAATAATGCCTCGTAAATAAAAGTCTGTGTCGTGTTATGTTGATTTATAAAGAAGGAAAAAAAAGGAAGAAACAATTATATTAAAAAAAAAGAAGAAGAATAGAGAGAGAAGAAAATGAAAAGAGTCCAAGTTTATAATTTTATCTTCATAACATTGTTTCTGAGGCAACAAAAACACCCATCGCGATCCACCAAATATGACCCATACCTACCTTTCAGTATTTCTGATCACCTGAATATTGCTGAGGACTCTAACTTAGTTGTAGAGTTATTAGGACTTTAGTTGAAGTGTGAATGCTATATGAGGCCACCAAACAGTGAGTACACTTACTAAATCTGACGAGATTTGTGATCTCAAAAAGAAAAGAAAGAAAAGAGTAAGCACCAAGGAACATCAAGAGAGCACAATTGTTTAGCCTCTTTCCGAGTTGACTTGTTTTATAGTTTAGAGATCTAGAGTCTGTAATACTAGATTACATGTAGCATCAGATGAGTGTGTGCCACCAAATATAAATCCATTCAACTCGATATTTCCTACCTAAGACAAAAGCTAGGGTCAAATTACAGATTATCTTCTGCTTTATCCCCGAGGGAAGTAGTTGCCTATCCCGACAGAAATATTTACCAAGGGTGAAGTACAATGTCCCAATGCGAATTGGCTTTTCACTTGGATCTGTTGTCTAAGCTATTATCACTTCACAATTATATGGATCTCTAAATGTTTGAAATAAGAAAAGGAGAAATCTTCTGATTACTTCTATTATTTTTCATTTTTGCTAGGGACTAGCAAATCTTAGGCATGGGGGTATTTGATGAGTCCATTCTAATGGACTATTGTTACGCCTAAGTTAACTTTATTCTTACATTTTATGTTTGTTAATAACTATATTAGGTCATAGAATGATTGCATGCATCATTACTTAAGTTTACATCTATTCTATTGCATTCTATAATTTATTATGTAATTATTTTATGTTTCATTATTGTAGGAGTAATATTGCAAAGAAACCAAGGTGGTGAAAAGAAACCCCCCCCTCCCCCATGGGGATCTCTCAACCTCCAACCGGCCTCAACAAATCCATCAACAGCCACCGACCAATTTTTGTAAGGGATTTAAAAATCCCTTGACTTGCATCGTGGACTTCAGCGTGCACCATGGTCTCTGCGCATCTGCCTCCCACCTTCATCCTCTTGATGGCCGCACGGTGACAGCGTGTGACCACCACCGCAAACCACCTCACCACGTGCTATGCCTTGCGCACAAGCCAGATCACGTGTGCAACCCTCTCACTGCCCCCTCATGCAACCACAGCAGTAGCACGTGCCACCGCGTGTCCCTTCACCACGCGCAGTGCTGCCCGCCAGCCGCTGCCTTCACCAAGTGCGCCCCGTCACCGCACGTAGCACACCACGCAATGCCTCTCACCACCCTCACCGCGCGAGCAGCAGTGCGCCCACGCGTGCGCACAGTGCTTGCAGGCACCGGCCTTACGCGCGATACCAGAGCAATCCCACCCCCTCCTCTCCTTCTTCGTCTTCTCTGTCAGCCAACAGAGAAGAACCCAACGCCGACGCCGCCCCTCTCCATACAGCTGTCGCCACAGCCATCCATTCTTTACGCTGTCGACGCCACCAGACTCACCTCGACTCCACGTGCTCTCCCACACCTGCGGCAGTGCCTCCTGCAGCCCAAGCACGCGCATTTAAAAATCACCACCGGCGAGCTTCTCCTCCGCCAGCTAACCACCTTCGGCCATCTCCGTCGACGCCGCGACCTCCATCGGATCAGCCTCGTCTTCCTCAACCTCCCTCGCCCGTCAGTGGACGGCTGGCCTTCCCTCCTCTATTTTGGGTACAATTAAAATTACGAATCCTGCCATAGTGGACAACACTATTCACCTATTTATCTTATTATTATATTACGGTAAATTGCATGAATGTCCCTCAATTCTAATTGAATTTCATGCAGTCACATTCATCTCATGACTAAGCAAACATGTATACTTGTTATGGGGAACAAATTCTGATTTAATTAAATTTGATTATGCTTGTCAGTATTAAGATAGCAATTCTGATATTTCCATGGTGGTGATTTTGCATGTGCACCCTCATATTCTTAATTAATTATTAGATTGAGAATTTATGCTGGAAATGAGAGCACTAGTTAGCATGCACATCCGTTGATATTCCTCATTCCTTGATGCATCATTACTCATTTTTAATAGGATAATTCCTCCCTGTGGAGATGACCTAATGTGATTAGTTTTGAGAATTAAAATGTTTTGAAAAGTGATTTTCTACCATGAGATTACATACAACGACACATCATTTTATGTTAAAGTTTTCAACGAAAACGAAGATCGCTCTTTCAACAGACCACCTGTCAAGACTAGACCCTGACCATATTGAACTTACATTGGCTTTAAATGAACCTTTCCTTGATGAGCACTTTCTAGCGATAGATGTGGCAAGTGGACGTTGGTATGCCGATATCGCTAATTACCTTACTTCTAGATCTCTTCCATGAGGCTGGCCTAAAAACCAGCATAAGCGTCTCATTGCAGATGCAAAGTATTATTTCTGATATAATCCACTACTTTTTAGAGTAGGTGCTTATCAGATAATTTGTCGTTGTGTTCCTGATAGCGAATTCCCTAGTGTGCTATCCTTTTGTCACGATCAGGCCTATGGAGGCCACTTTTCTGGGAGGAAAACTATAGCCAAGGTGTTGCAATGCGGATTCCTTTGGCCCTCCCTTCATCAAGATGCATACAATTACGCTAAGTGTTGCACTAGGTGTCAATCGCTAGGGTCAATGTCATGACGTGTCATGATACCCTTACAGCCCATCCTAGTTGCCGAGATTTTCAACATTTGGGGAATCAATTTTATGGGTCCCTTTCCTCCATTCAACAGTTTCGAGTACATCCTTGTTGCCATTGAGTATGTCTCAAAATGGATTGAGGCCATTCTTGCGCGCCGTTTCATTACAACCAAGTTCATCAAAGACCACATCTTTGCATGCTTTGGGATCCCTCGAGCCATCATTTCGGTGGGAGGAAGCCATTTCACTCACGCATCATTTCGGGCACTTTTGAGGAAGTACGGAGTCCACCACCATATCGCTTCTCCGTATCATCCTCAAATGAATGGTCAAGCTGAAGTGTCGAACTGGAAAATCAAGCAAATCCTCTAGAAAATGATTCGACCTGGCCGTAAGATTGGTCTGACAAGCTGATTGACGCTTTATGGGCGTATTGGACTACCCTCAAGGCTCCCCTTGGTATGTCTCCATACAGGATTATTTTCGGGAAGCCTTGTCACTTGCCCGTGGAGTTGGAGCACCACGCTTATTGGGTTGTTCGCCAATGTAACCTCGACCTAGACCTGTGTAGCCGAGAAAGGGAACTCCAAATCTAGGAATTAGAAGAGCTATGTTGTGAAGCTTATGACTCTACCGTGACCTTTAAACAACGTACCAAGGCCTTTCACGACAGCCGCATTAGGCGAAAGGAATTTGAGCCATCACAGTAGGTTTGGCTTTACAATACCCAGCTCAAATTCTTTCCTGGAAAACTGAAGTCCAAATGGACTGGCCCTTTTCTGGTCTCACGACCTTTTCCCAACGGAGCCGTCAAGATTGAAGATCCCAAATCTGGGCATAAATTTACTGTTAATGGGCAGCGATTGAAACCATATCTTACTCGTGAGCCTACCCCCGTTGGTGAGACAGTTGCCCTACTGGAGGGTAACTAACCTCAACCTCACTTAGAGTCCAGCTGGGGACGTTAAATCCAGTGCTCGTTGGGAGGCACCCCAACACCCTTTCACTATTCACTCCACATCACATTTTACTCACTTCATGTCAATTCATTTCACTCCACTTTTAACCACCCACCATCCAACCACCCATCCACCCTGCTTTATACCCTGTACTCACCCTTTCACCTAAACCTTTACCCCTGTCTAACCCCTTTTGCATGCATATGAGGACATAGCATGATTTGGCATGGGGGGGTGGATAGGCATCCATAGGATCTGGGTATTATATGGGTATTTTGCAGATTCCTGAGCATTATACATATCCATCTATAGTATGTATATATATATAGCCTAATTGAAAAATCCCTAAAAATTGAAAAGCCCAAAAAATTTCAAAAAAAAATGAAAATTCAAAAATTAAAAATTGTTTTCAAAAGTGTTTAGCTTTGATTTGAAAGCTGAAGCAAAAAAATAAAATAAGTGTTTATGGTCTTTCAGCCTTTGCTTGGAAGACTATCCTAGCCACAGAAGCTTGATTCACTCAAGCTTTGGCTTAATACACTCAAACAGTGACCAGATAGACCAAGATCTCTCCTAATTTAGGATGTATTCTTGTACCTGAGTTACCAGTACTAGATTCATTGGTTTGCTTCTGCTTGGGAGTCTAAGTAACCATGGTTCACACTACACAGAGTCAAGAAAGACCAGATGAACGTAAGATCCAACCCTAGTGTTCATTAAGAAGGGTAGAGTCCTTACCTGTGCGTCCAGGTAGACTTTTTATCCTAGTTTTTAGTCTTATGCTTAGAAGAAACTCTTTTCATCTAAGTTCTCACCCATCGAATAAGTGTGCTCTACTAAATAAAGTTGTTAGAGACATATTGACATTTATTTGTATTAAAAAAAAGAAAAAGAGAAAAAGTCGAAAAGAATTTATAGAAAAAGACATTCTTTTGAATAAGTTAGTATGTTCTCCTGGGTCCTGTAAATTCCTCCAACAAAAGTTTTTCCGGGTGCATTACAAATACCCTATTTCTACCAAATATTCTTTGAGCCACAACATAATAAGAGCTGGGTTGAGTCTTTTCTCAATTTTGAGAATTAATTCGAAGACATGAGCTAAAGATGGGACCAACCTGGACTTCAAAACATGTGAAACCTCAGGATTGAATCTTAATGTTCATCTGGTTCGTCCTAATCAATCACTAATTACAAACCATAACCTCTTAGCTTTCGAGTTTTGTAAAACCCTCTGAGTCCTGGAAATCGCACTTAAGGTTTAAATATCAAGAGTCATTGTTAGTTGAGAGATGGTTTATGTTATGTAAGACTTGAGTTCTGGTAGTCTTCTTTGCAATTGGCTCTCACAATGTCCAACTAATAAACACATTAATGCTGCTTCAGAAAAAACTTTAGCTTAAGATCACTTCTAAACACTACTGTCTTGTTAAATAAGTATTTTGCTAGGGAAATAATAAGAAAATAATTAGAAAATTATTGTAAATCTTATATAAATAAATTTTAATTAAGGTTTATAAAATGGCTAGTGGAAATATATTTACTTGCAACACACAAATAAGTGTCACCTTCAACTCCTTCAACACTTTCCTCTGGTCGAAGCATGAAAGTGGCATGATTGACTTCGTAATAGTCACCAGCCTACTAGTAAACTTCGAGTACTTCTTTTCTTCCTTTGAAGGATTAATCTCAACTGGGATCCTAGTGCCTGTTGGTAGTCTACCTAAGTCCAGATTCTGAGTTGGACCCCTTGTTTTCTTACATGAAAACAAATTATATCATATTATCATTAAATTAAATAGAAGTTAATGTCAAGAAACATAAACTTAAACTAAAAAAAGAACATAAATTTTACCAACACTAGTGTCAGCCTTAGTTGCAGTAGGCACAGACATGCCTACCTCAGTCGTAGTACGCACTTCCTGTTGTACCTCCCCACCCTCCTATTGTACCTCCTCACCCTCCTCCCCACCAGCCTTCTCATCATCCTCCAAATCGTCAGGTTGCTCAAGAAAATAAGTGGTAGGAGGAAGCTGAGTGGAAAGAGCTAGGGCGATACCCTTCCCCTGAAGGTGATACCCCTGGGAAAGAGTATGTAGGGCTATGTATTAGGATCTAGGAGGAGGCTACCTATATGGCCTATACCTAAGGGTGGGGACATAGTAGGTGGTCTTGGGGATACCTTGGGGTGGGGTGGGGATATACTGGAAGGGAATGGGGTGGTCTAGGGTCGTGGTGGAGGGTAGGAAACAGGTGGAGGCTGCGAGCTTGGAAGTTGAGTCTGGGCCTCCTCCCTAATTGATGCTTCCTAATTCTCCCTAGAGGCCTTCTTTTTAAACTTCATCTGCACATCAAATTATAATTATTAATTAGCGATAAATATAAAAAAATCCAAAGATTTTCGATAGAGTTTCCCCTATACTATTTAATTTTTCCCAAATCCTATAGTCAGGAGAATATATATAATAATAGAAATATAAAACCATAATTTGTGACATGATATGGAAACTGATTGCGCAACAATTCACGTCTCTAGTTTGGTCATCTTATGCTAGTTTCTAACATTAGGCAATTAGATTAGATAAGTTTACATGCATCTTGTAAATATTTGCATTTGTGCATTTTACAGAGAGGAAGATAGAGAGAGATTGAGCCTCCATTTTTACCTCATTCCCATTTCATTTCCACCACATTTCTACCTAACACAACACCACATACTTCACCTACAATAATTTGATGACACTTCAAGTGCATACAGGCAAAAACCCCACACACAATTCCCACACCTCAACGGCCTCCCCTTATCATCTTCTGTCCCCCCTCATCTTTATAAACTCCTTCACCTCACTCCACATAAGTCGTCGGCCCATCCCCTCACCTCACCCTCAGCCATTCCCTCCCATCCCACCATCAGTGCTCACACACTCTCACAACACACTCCTGACCACACAACCTCCTTCCCCTGAGCTCTCCTCTCTCCCTCTCTTCCCCTCCTCATCATCAGTATCCTCTCACAAGTTGAGAGGAACACTGAGAGCAAAGGAGCATCCCTCCTGTGGTTGCAACCTCCACGTCAAGGAGCGCCACCGTCTAGCTCATTGCGAGCAGGTAGACATGGCGTTTCTTCTTAGTTTTGTTTTGTTTGTGCGATTTTTATTTTGCTTTCTTTATGTTTTTGCTCCATCGCCATTAGCGTAGAACAGCAAGCTTTGAAGCTTGCTTCTCTCACCTTCGCACATGCCAGCCACCGTCATGTGCACTCCTGCGTGCCTCTGTCGGCCCTTCCGCATCCTCCATGAGCATATCCAGCTGGTTAGCATCATCCCTCAAGCACCTTCACCACTCCCCTACATGCGTATCAGCCGATGGAGTCACGAGGGTAGCTGGTCACCTTTTTGCCCTTGCATCGTAGTCGCGACCTCACGTAGCTACAGTGAGGTGACCGGTGCCTTCTCACTTATCTTGTGACCCCGCACTCTCTCACCTCCGCACTACTGCCCGCAGTCGGTCACCGCACCCTCACAGCTTGCACGCACTGCATCTCTCTACATTATGCCATCTTCTTGCCTCATTGCACACTACACCTTCAGTGTGCTGCCCTTGCGTACCTACATGTGGTGCAACATCTCCTCCCAGCTCCTGCACGGGGTGCACTCCAAACACACACACACACCCTCTCTCCCACAACACAGACATACACACACATCCTGACACTCACACACATATATACATATATACATATATACACACACATATATATATTTACCTATATACATATATATATATATATATATACACATATGTATAAATATATATAGATGTACATATATATATACATACATACTTATAAGTAGATACTTATACAAATATGCTATACATATATATATAAATATATATATACTTATATAGATATATAGAGATATATACGCTTATGTATATATACTTATATACTTATATAGCTACCATATATATACATATATACATACACACATATATTTCACTTCCTCCTTCACACACTTACACATCTCTCACTCACAATACCAAGCATGTATCCATTCACTGCACATCATATAGCGGGAATATTCACATCAGTTGCATATATTTCTCGATATTCGCGCATATCAAGCCTTCCACCCACAATTTCACACGTCTGCTCTACACCCGCATGCGGCACGTAGCTAGGTTAACCCCGTCTTTCTAGATGATGGTTAACCTAGCATTGTACTACATTTCTATTGAATCCTAGATTCAATATTCGCTATCCTATTATTTAGTTATATATACTTATACCTAGATATATATATATATGTATATAGACTCTACATATATATAAGCTAAGTATTTCCATTCCTTTTCGTTTCGTATTTTCTTTTCACATTTCTTTTCCTTGTCTTTTATTTTGTTGATAAAGAAAAGACCAAGAAACCTAAAATAGAAAAGAAAACTCTTGTCTTTGCAGGTACACGATCTTGAATGTAGCAAGATCCATTTTGAACTTGATTTTTGGCAAATCGCCAAGGACCACCTTTTGGCGGTAGCCAAGAGCAAATTTTTGAGGGTGTGCCTCAAGAACAAGATATCCAAACAAATTATAAAACCAAGAAAAATCCAAAAATATAATAAGTGAATGGAATTGATGCGAGTCATAGGAATCGCGTAGAAATAGATTAACCCCAAACCTTCCTCCCTGAGTTCGACCTTGGCCTAAAAGTGACAATCTCAAAATCTGATCTAGCCAAGATAATAAATTTTTGATAAACAAGTGTAGATTCGGTTGTAGGTTAACCACTTCCACTATACACAAATTGACGCTAATTTCACCTAATAACCCTACTCACGATCTAACAAAAACTCATGCAATTGTTTCCGTCAAAAAAGCCTGTGGATCTTTATTATATTATCAATTATGAATAGATCCAAAAATCACTATAAATTGAAAAGTTGACCTAAAGCTAACTTCTTTAGAATACTTGCATGTAAGGTTATCAAATAATGATTCTCAACCTGTGCAACAATATTTTTCTTTTTCAAAGTCATTGATGTGGCACTTTTCTCATTCAGGTTGTTTAAGGGATTGACCATTCTCTTATAGATTAATTGCTTATTTCTCATTCTTTTGCATTTTCATAGCCTACTTAACAGCCTTAGATTTCATGTTAAAAAGAAATGTCATCTAACAAATCTAAGAACTTACCCAAAGTTCTTAGTCAAACTTGATAATCTCCTATCAACTTTCCATGTTTTGAGGCAAGTTTCTTTAGGAAACATTAAACACCTTAACTAGATTGGAGTTCAATAAGGTTTGACATGTATTAGTTAGCTACATTATTCTATATTCCTTTTCATTTATAATGAAATCTCTTTCTCTCTTTGCTCATGATTTTTCTATGTTCACCTAATTTCTATGTTCATCCAATTTCTCAACATGTAATACACAATCCCATGGGATTAAAGTTGGAGATTATTTTTATAAATTGCTCTATAGTTAATACAATGAGAGAACAAATTAATCCTTTTCTTGAAAAAGCTTTATAAGAAATAATGGCTGAAATAAAAGGGAGTTAAATTCGACATTATACCTTATATGTCGTTCTCTAACGCACCGAGTGCTACTTGTCCTTCTAGAATTTCTTGATAAGATTCAACTTCAAAATCAAGATTAATATCCTTTCTGCATCGAAGTATTCACACAGCATGATTCTGATAGGTATTACCCATCCAATTCAATGCACTCAGGTCAGAGATTGACCTAAGGATCAAGAGTGGTCCAAACTAATTTAAAGATGTTGCTAGGTTCCAATCAATCCATTGAAGCTATTGGAATCAAAATCTGGAAGAATTGAGCTCTCTCAAGGATCTTACAAGGTCGTCAGAGTTGTTGATGATGATCGAGCATTGGCAGAACTTGCCGAAGATTTGGCAAAGAGCAATACAATATGAAACATCACAAGGAAAGGCTTAGGAGCTTCCTTGTGAGCTTAGGAATGTGATGAACTCTTCAATTAAATCAGAGAACGATCTCAGGAGTGGTGTGAACTCAATTTAACTAAAGAGGAAGATCGAGGTGGTCTGGTTGATGCATTGGTGGAAACACTTAATTAGATTGGGAAAAATGGCCTTTAGGTCATTGTGAACGTGGGTGAAGGGCCTATTTGGGTGTGAATAGGTCAAAAGAGGTCCACCATAGACAATAGAGCTCTGATGAATATGAAAATTAAGCGAATGGTGTAGGATGGCTAATTACAAGTGATAGAAGGTGGAAGATGATCATGAAGAGGTGGAGAAGGTGAACCAATGATCAATTGAGTGGTAGATGGCTGGCAATCATCGGATTTGGTGATGCCGGTGACTGAGAAGAAGTTGAAAACTTACATCTAATTTACCTAATCCTACAAATTAAAGAACTAAGGCTACGCTAAAGAAGGAGGTAAGGAGTTTGGAGACCTTACCTGGATGAAACGGTGAGAGTGACTCTGTTGATGACTCACCAGAGCTGAGAATGAAATAGATTTGGTGAAGAACTCTGGTTGATCGAATACAGAATTTAGGGAGAGTTGAGTGCGACTCCATCGTTGGCAAAGCGTGAGAGGAGGAAGAGGTGGTGAGAGAAGCAGCACGCTCTGGCAAAGCGAGCTCGAGAGTGAGATGGGAAGACGACGGAGGTAGAGAAGAGCCTAAGATCGCAGGCAATAGGAGAAGAGGGTAGGGATGTGATGATGGAAATTTGAGGGTCTAAGGAGGTATTTATAGGCTCGTTGAAGGTCGAGAGGGAAAGAATATGGATAGAGGAGGTGTCTAGGTACATCAAAACTATTGTCGTCTTCTTCGACGACAGCGATGGGTTGCACATGGTTTGAGGCATTTTACGACTGATCGAAGTCATCGAATGAAGATAGGTTGTTGAGAGGAAACTTAGTTGCCAAGGAAAAATGGTTTCACCGTCGGATAAGCCTCCATCGGAGATGATGAAGAACGGACAATCATCGGCTATCAACTTGAAGGAGGATTGTATATGTAGGGACCAAAATGTAATTCAAAGGATTCAAATGAAATACTCATTGGGACTAAAATGTTTTTTCTTGATTTTAAAGTGCAATTTAATTTATTTTCCCCTCAACTTTTTATGGGAGATTATATGCATGTTAAGGAACAAAGTTATAGGATCAAATTATATTTTTTTCCCTATACTTAACATATAAATAAAGGTTTAACTTAGGGTTTGTAATTATTAACTTAGGCTTTAGTTAAATATTAGCATAATTAACAATATTTTAGATAGCTTAATTTATGGTTTTAGATCCATATTCTTAACTTAAATTAATAGGGCACTTTATTGATGATAATAGGCCTAATTAATGCATATGTTAAGCTCAAGCCTATTATTAGTTATGTATGTAATTAACCTTGTTTATATAATACTAAATCCTAATTAACTAGGTAAACTAGCTATTTTTGATGAATTATGAGCTAAGATGAGTACCTCATCAGTCCACCCAATAGCTTCTTTGTGTTCCCTTAGGACCGTGGTCAATCTAGCCTCTTGCAATGTGGCTAGGTGTGAGCTAACAATCACAAGGAAGGTCTGGTCGGGTCTAAGGAAAACATATTTCAGGTTCTCAAGTAGAGGTTTGAGCTTTAGTTGGGGTTGGTCCATTGTAGAAGGTAGGGAGGTTGGGGAGGGAAAGTTAGGCCCATTAAAGTTGTCACTAGGAGAAGGTGGATGTAAGTGCTCCAGGTTGGGGTCAAGTTAAGTCATGGAGGCTTCTAAAGAATTTTTAATTAATCCAATCATCATTCTTTCTTCGACAAAAGTCTCCACAGGAACATTTTCTTCTATCAACCCACAATTGAAGTTTCTTGCCACCTTGAAAATGTTTAAATGAAGCTTCTTATCCCCAATGGCAATTTCCATACATTCTATGGCGCAATCAATGTTGGCCTACTACAGACAACAAGAAAAGAAGCAAAGGAAGAAGAGTAGGTGTAGCTGTTGCTGCTATTGCTACTGCTATATTGTTGTTGTTGGTGCGATTGCAACAAGTAGGTGGAAGGGAGGAGCTACTACAAGAATTGAGGTAGGGATCCTTGCCTCCTTGAGTCATTCTCTTATCTTCCCTCAATTAGATCTAAGATGGAGGCTTGATCTTGTATGAACATCACTACATGTCAGTTAAACATGAGGATATTGTAAGATTTCGGGCTAATAACGATGAAAGGAATTTCATTTGGGGATTGTGATTTATGATGATGAAATCCATGATTCCATGTGAAATCTAGGTGACCCTCATGTTTATAGTTTGGTGATATGTGCATATTGATGATTTGTGGGAGTTAGGAATAAGTATCAGTAGGTGGGAAATTCAAAAAATGCATTTTGGAACTTAGATATAGCTTTGAACTGCTTATTGGACGTCTGACATCGTGGTTGGACATCAGATATGTCAGGTTTGGAAGTTTGACCTAAAATTTGGATGTCCCCTTTAGCCATGCCTAGATGAACATATTGAGAAACGGATGTTTGGGCTTCCTAACAGATGTACAAGATGATCTTTGGACATTTAACATTAAGCCTAGATGTCTGATATTGTAGATAGGGAAAATTAGTCTCCCTAGATGCCCCCTATTTGACGTCTAAACCATTGCTAGGTGCCTTATCTTGCCACGTTGGACGTCTGACACTCGAACCACACATCCAATAAGGCACAAGTGGTCCCGAATTGTGTAGAAACTCCTTACGAGGACTGAGAACTTGATCTTAATGGCTAAGTCCAAGCCAAATATCAAAAAAGAAATGAATTAGACTCTGTTTAGAGTTTGGAACTCAAGTTTGAGGGTCCTGAATGGAACCCCAAATGTTTTAATTTAAATCACAAGGATGTGGGAATCTGAGTAAGTGAAATCGTAAATGGAAATGAATAAGATGTTTAGGTCAGAATAGGTCAATCCATAAGGTCAAACACCTTGACCTTTAAGCTATGGGCTCATTAATGTTGGTTGATGCCCCAAGAGATGAAGGTGGCTAGTAGCTACCAGTGATGAACCTTGGAACCTTGATGGTTCTCGGTTGCAGTGACAAGTTACGGGCTGTCTTCGAAATGAGGTACTTGTATGTACCTAAATCCAACTCAATATGACATACTTGTAGTGAGAAGATCTATAGGCGCTTGCAAGTGGGAATGACACCAGGATACTTGGTACCCATAATGAGAAGCTCAGTAGGCAACCACAAATATGGATGACGCTAGGGTACCATAAGGGATGGTGAGGACCTCGTCTGATGGCTGATTAAGAGGGCACATCCGGAGTGTGAGCTCGTAGCAAGAGCATCAATGTGACCCAACAATGTTTGACCAATCCTACACTATGATCTGGAATGATTTGGAATGATCGATGACCCCACTTCGTTGGACCTGACTTAAACTTGCTTGTCTTGTCTGCAAAGCATTTGGCCTCCCCGAGAGGCCCAACTTCTTTGATTAAAGTCAAAAAACATTCTTATGACGCGAGGATGGGTATGCCTACTTGAGGATCACTAGCATCTCTAGTCTCTCCCTTGATCAAGGAGGGACTACCAAGCTATGGTTCAAGAGAAGGATATGTCATCATCTCCTCTCGTAGAGATGAATGATTTTTGAGAATTTGCTCCATTGAAGCAAGTGAGCAAATAGTAATAACTATAATGCAATGTGTGGAATAAATGTTGGGATAGGGTAGATGGGTTAGTTTCTCTTGTGGTACAGTAACCCATGCACTACTCATTGCTTTCTTGTGATACACGTAGCTTTTCCCTATTGAGCCAATTGGCTCATCCCTACTTTGTGAGCTATTTTGAGGACCCGAGGTTGTAGGACTATACTACGGCTACGGGCATGTTGGAGCTGGTTTACTAGGTGTTGGCAAGAAATCATTTTTACATGGCACTCTGGGGCATAGGGGCCCAGACAGAGAAGCCACTACACTAGATGTGGTTGCGGGACCCTCCCACTAATAAGTAACGAGGGGCATGGACGGAGCTCGAGACTATGATGTAGTTAGTATCGTTATTGTTTCAGGTAATGTAGGGCCTGCCTTGTTCTGTATATTACAGTTGGGCCCCGCTTCTTGTTACCATGTTGTAATAAATAACTTTTGTCATATGTACAGACTATAAACATTGTGGCTCTTGTGATATTTTATATGATGCTGATAAGTTTACGATATTTCGTGATAAAATGCCTATCACGTGGGTTCCTAAGATATTTAAATGAATTCAGCATTGTAAATAATGCATAACAACCATCATATTGCATTTGGATAATTTCTGTAAATTGTACAATAATCCACTTATTTTTTTGGTCAGGGAACAGAGTGACACATCTCTAGGCTTTTGATGGAGAATATGATTATATAGATGTGATTAGGGTGATGATCAGAGTTAAATGCCACCAAAATCACCCCGATCGAACCTCTGTAGCATCCTTTACGAGCCATAGAAGATCAATGGCCAAGGGACAAGATGATGCAAATCCGAGCCTCAAACAAAAAATCCAACCACATGGATGGATTGGCTTGGCAATCACAGCCTAATGGTACAGAAATTGGCCCGATCCAACATCCGTAGCATCTCCTACTAGAAAACGAAGATGGATGGTCTTGATGGTGCCACGTGGCACCATACAACCACCCATAGATGCCTCAGCCTATACTTCACACTAAAAGGGGTGCCCCTCAGATGATCTCAGCGATTGGATTCTAATCCAATGGCTTTGATGCATGTAGATTGCACCTTCACACCACTAACACGAGACCAACATGCGATATTGACTGTCCGATCAGGATCTGACGGTTGATAACGTGCTTTCTTGGCCTTAGCGCATCAGTAAAGGGATGTGCACCTCAACCAAGTGATGCAAGTTTGAACCACGCCAAATCCCAAACCTTTCACGAGTGCGGATTTAATTCCTCCACTCAATCACGAGCAGATGGACCAGATCACGCCACGTCAAATGAGAATGCACCCTCTTATCCTCAGTGTGCTCGAGGAGCTCAATTGGGACAGATCGTTCGACATCAAGCGGTGCGTAAAGTGCTGCGTGGCGTAATCAATCACGTTGCGCATGATACGCGCGACAAGCATGATCTAAATGCGCTACGTTCGTGTGCTCTAAAGCGTTCAATGAAGATTGGACGACTAGCGTTCCTCCTTGTTGTGCACCAGCGGGGACAACAATGCACGTGCTGCTTGTGGTTGCCAAGCGAGGGCTGTGCTATGCATGCGCACGCGGCATGTATTGTGCGGCATTAAGTACCATGTGTGGCCAAATGATTTTCCATTCACCTATAATAGCCCATGACCCCCCTCCTTCCTCTTCATCCCTTCTTAGTCCTTCCTCTCCCTCTCTAGAGCTCCTTCTTGAGTGAGTCCCAAGCCTTGGGATGCTCCACTAGAGTTCAAAAAATAATTTTTTCCACTCTCTCATCCCCATTCGTGTAGTACCCATCGGCCGTCCTCTCACCACCCTTCTGGGAAGCGAATTACACCGCGACGCCACCCTGTCTCACCTCTTCTTCCCCCAACTCCATTCTCCTTCCTCCAGGTCCTCATCATCTTCATTCGAGCACCATCTACGCAAGTCGTCCCCCAAGCAATCGTTGAGGGGATTTTCTCTCTCCTCTTTTTATTCACTTTCATAGTGTAGATTTAATTTCCCACATTATTTTCTATATCAAACATTGGTTTAAGCACATATTGATACTTGTTCTCTCCCTCTCTCTCCCCTCTCTTTTTCTTTCTTTTTCTCTTTCTCTATCTCTTTTCACTTTATTTATCTGTTGAGTAGAATAGTTAACTTAGATACAATTCAACTTGATCTCTTGTCAACTTATTTAAAATACCAAAAAAATTACAAAGGCAAAATATACCAAAAATAAATAATCTAACGTGGTTTCTAAAAATCAAACGTCACCTCCCTGTGTTCGACCCGGGATTCACCGAGTCTTGGTAAATTTTATCTGATAGTCGAATTTTCTATGACTACGAAAATTTGGGTTTCTCTTTCTAGAAGCCCTAAATATTCTTCTTTGCACGAATTTTCCACTCTATCAAATGCCCTTTGATATACATATATATTGTGGTTATTTCTAATGTCCTACCATTTATTTCATTTTATTTTTCCTATTCTTGTTGCCTATTTGAATATGTACATGCCATGCGGAAATCAATATGTTTATTGAAGTTTATTCAATGAATAGACATAATAACGACCATCCAGGCTACGTGCAACCCGAACCACTCTGGGGAAAACTAGGACCTATGAGCCTTTAGCCCCGTTAACCTTGTTCAATTCATCGAAGGGTTGCCGAGGCGTGAACAAGGCCTCAAGAAGGCACCTGTTGAGGGGGCCTTGCCTAACCATCTCGTAGGTCATGGTGGTGGTGGTCACATCATACTGAGTCTGGCACAGTGAAGAGCAATGCATTAGTCGAAGTGAGAGTGGTGGGCTTACGTCTTATGGTCTATCGCATCACTTGAGTCTCATCTTGTAGTATGTCAACATTGGCTTGCCTATCATGTCCGGTGATGTAAACATGTTTATATCACATAAACCATCTATTTTTGCACGTTCTTAGACATAGAGTTGCATCATATATTATAAATATTGCATAACATGCATCATCTTGCATTTAGGTTCAGTTGTATAAAGCTTAAGTAAATTTTCCCTTTTTGTGGTCAGGTAACAAGGCAACATTTAATTGGGGCCTCGGATTGAAGATCCAACCGTACGGATCTGATCAGGGTGACGATAGGAGTTTAACGACTCCAAGATCGCCCTGATCGGACTTCCGTAGCATTAGATGTAGTATGAGAAAGATCAGAGGTCAAGGGGCCAAGATGGTGTAAATTCGTACATTAGATGACAAATCTGACCACACGGATGAGTTCGGATCAACGATCGTAGCTCAACGATGCAAAAATCAATCCAATCCAACATTTGTGGCATCATCTACAACTCACAGAAGATGGACGACCATGATGGCGCCACGTGGTGCCACCACAGTCGCCCAAATCGGCCGTAGCATCTCCTCAACCTCTGAAGGCGCAGGCGAGGCAAGATCTCAGCTGTTGGATCTTAAATCAATGGCCATGGATGGTTGACCCTTAAAATAGAAGCATGACACAAAGAGGGGAGTGGCGTATTGGTTGCGTGCCTGTGGGCGAACCAGAGGTCACGAGATCGACCCCCGCCCCATCTCAAATCAAGGGCACAAGCGGGTGTGTTCAAATTGGACCATTGGATGTGTGATGGACAGCGATGGAGCGGCCACGTGGCGTGCCCAGATGCGAATAGCACTGCACATGCGATCAGACGTGCATGCGAACACCCGATCGCAAGCACAGGTGCGATGAAGGAGCAGGTGCGATGGCATTTAAGCCGTCTGATCTCGCGATCGAACGGCTGAAATTGCACGTACGTGGGAAGAGCGTTTTGTGCGTAGAAGGAGAGGAGGCGGGGGCGTGTGCACATCCTTCAGCAGCGTGGGGTCTTTAGTGATGCTTAAATCCGCCACTAAAGATCCCCCCATTTAATGTTTTAAGACAAAATGACCTATTTGCCCATTCAAACTTCACCTATAAATAGCCCTACGACCCCTACACTTTCATCATCCCTTCCTCTCTTCTCTCACCCCCTCCAAAGATCTAAGAGCTTGTCCCAAAGTCGAGATGCTCCATTAGAGTTAAAAATACAAATTTTCCACCTTCTCACCCCGTTTGTGGAGTATTCCGCGGTGGTCCTCTCACCGCCATTTGGGAAGCAGATTTCGCTATGACATCGTCTTGCCTCGTTCTCCGTCATCCTTCATCGTTCTCCTTCGTCCCTCATCTCACCACCTTCGTCTGGGTGCTCCATCGTTGCGGCTCGTCCTCCAAGCAGTCATCGAGGAGGATAACTTCTCTCCACCTTCTTTTACCGCTTTCTAGTGTAGATTTCCCGCTTTCTAGTGTAGCGAGTAGTTGTAGCAAGTAGTTGTAATTAACACTGCTCTATGGTAATGAAATCCATGTTTATTCTATCGCTGTTTTCTCTTTATTTGTAATATTCTCTCTCTTTCTTCTATTATTTGTTCTTTAAGTAGATAGCTAATTTAGATTCAATTCGACCTGCTAATCTGCTTCATGACAAATAAAACAAACGCAATTTTTAATCAAACATCCACCTCCTGTGTTTGACCTGGAATTCTTTTCAACTTTCAATTAAATTTATCTGTTGATGGTTTTTCTTGCAAATTGTATTACAACGACGGGTTTTCAAAACTCAACTCCATTTGCACAGATTTTCTGCTCCAACACCTAGGCATAATCCTTAAGTGCTATCATGGATGGTCATACTTAGTCTCAGGGGAAAACTGAGGGTCAGGCTAGGTCTGCTCTCTTGGGCATATACTTTACCTAACATGACATCTTACTTAAGTCAACGTCTTAAGGTGGCCTGGTAACTCAATTGTGGATTGGTTTGAGGGTGGGTCTGGGCCCAATCCCTATCAACTGGTACAAATGGATTTGCACTAGTACCTGTAAGCCACAATTTCAAAATTGCAAGCTAGTTGTACTGGTACAATTAAATTTGCACCGATACAATTGACCCATTGTTTGGGGTCAAGTTTGAATATTCCCAAATGTTGCAAATGGGTTGTATTGATACATCTTCTTTTGCACTAGTACATATGCTTGTTGGAGAAGATACGAATTCCTTTTATGGCTGATGACGAAAAAGCATGATTGCTAAAGGGTTCAACTTTCTTTTTGTGATTTTGAATATAAGATTTTTTTTAAATTTTGAAATAAAGGGCAAGAACGAAATAGTAAGTAGGAAAATGCTACACCTAAATTGCTAAAGCTAACACCTAAGTGACAAAAGTAACCTCTCTGTAAGCTCACCCTAGGTACATGGAAACCTAGGGCAATTAGAGAGAGGGAGTGAAAAGTACTAGAAAAGATAATTAAATAGGATGCAACAAAATTATGGAATGGCAACTTTTATAAAGGAAGAAATGTTGTTTTACGAGAATGGTAGAGGAATGCTTCTACTATATGAATAAAAATACAAAAAAATATAAACACAAATCCTCCTATGATTATGGTGAAGAGGAGAAGATCCTTGCACCAAGCTCTACTGCTCTTAGGCTTGAAAAGGATTTCTCCAACTCCTTCTTGAAGTGCTCCTCCAGAGATGCTGCTTTCTCCTTAGCAAGCCCTAGATGGACGTGCCTGATGAGTCCATTTTAATGGACTATTGTTACGCCAAAGTAATTCAATTCTAACATTGTATGTTTATTAATAATCACATTAGGTCATTAAATGATTGCATGTGTCATTATTTAAGTTTACATTTCTTCTATTACTTATTATGTAATTATATTTCATGTAGGTCCCACAATAGCGCACTCGTTACATCTCCTCCACTTAATCTACTCCATCACGCTAATAATTAGGAAGAAGAGGGAGGAGGATCGATTGTGGAAAAGAACAGGGGGGTGAAAAGATATCCCCCCAATAAATATCTCAACCTACGGCTGGCCTCAACAACACCACCAACAGCGTCGGCCATGTTTAGTAAGGGATTTTGAAAAATCCCTTAACTTGCGTGGGGGAGAGGAGATAAAAAGAGGTTCTCGCGAGAGAGAGGGGTGATGGTCGGCCCGGATAGGTTGTTAATATGATATTTTTATCGTTGAAATGTGTATAGTGGTTAACCTAATTCAGACCTAACCATCTCTTTACAAAATTTTTAACCTGGCCTAATTGATTTTATCTTGTCACTTTTAAGCCCAGGGTCGAACTCAGGGAAGTGGGGTTCAAGTCGAGTTTCTACGTTTTCCTTAAAACGCGTCTCTTCTGTTCGTTTATTCTGTTTTTGGTATTTTTCTTATTTAGGTTTTTTTTTTGGTAATCCTTGTTCTTGAGGCACACCCTCAAAATTGTGTCCTTGGCTTTTAGCCAAAACAGAGTTTCAAAACACGTCTTGCTACTTGCAAGACGGGGTACCTGCAAATCAAAGATTATCTTTTCACTTTTATACCTTTTTTTTATCTTTTTACTAAGAAGGAAACTAACAGATAGAAAGTAAATACAGTAGCTATAGATATATATTTATATGTAGTATATATATAAAGGGGTGGGGGTGGAGGTGACGATGGAGTGTAGCACTATGTCGAGTCAGTCGACGTCTAGAGAGACGCAACCAACACGACTAGGTGCCGCGTGGAGTGTGGATGGAGGATGGATGTGTCCACGCTTTCTGTACACGCTGTATCGTAGAATATCAGCAACTGGTGCAAATATTCCCGCGATACAGCGTATAGTAAATAACGTGAAAATATATGTACATATGTATGTATATAAATGTATAAGTATATATGTATAGATATATATAGATATATATATATATATAGGTGTATATATATATATATATATATATGTATGTATATATGTATATAGCTATGTATATATGTATATAAGTATATATATATAATACTATATAGATATATATATATATATATGTATATAAGTATATATGTATCTAGATATATATGTATATGAGTATGTGTATATATATATATATATATATATATTATATATGTATATGTATATATATATTATATTATATGTATGTATACATAACTATATAGATATACTATGTATATATAAGTATATATATATAGATATATGTATATGTATATATATATATATATATGTATGTATGTATATAAGTTACTATTAGTGTGTGAGTGTGTGTGTCGGTGAATGGGTGTGTGTGTGTTGGTGTAAGTGAAAAAAAGAGAGAGAGAGAGAGAGAGAGAGAGAGAGATAGAGAATACGTGAGAGAGAGAGAGCGGGAGACAGAGAGGGAGCGGGCAGGAGAGATCGCGGAGAGAGAGAGAGCGCCAGAGAGAGAAAGAGCGGGCGGGAGAGATCGCGAGCGCGGACGATGGCAGCGAGTTAAGGCGTCTGCTCGCGGCGGCGGACGTCTGACGTCGCGGTGCACCGCGCCTTCGCGCAGTGGACGTGAGACGTCTCCTGCAGACCGGGTGCGAGGACGGAGAGCGGGCGATGGCGCGCTCGGAGAAGGCGGCGGGGAGTCTGCAGTCGGTCGCAGAGGGTTGCAGAGGTTGGCAGGGGGCGGCGAGAAGGCCTGGCCGGCCGCTGCAGTGCGCGCAGCGGCCGGTCGCGGGTGGAATGGCAGAGGCGACAGAGCAGAGGACTGAGCGGAGAAGTGCCCTGCAGGCGCGCGCGGAGAGCTGAGCGCCTGCGGGGAAGGTCGCGGAGGTGCGAGGGGAGGTTCTGCAGTGGTCGCGGAGGGTCGCGGGGGTCGGCGCGAGGCCGTAGCCGGCCGCTGCAGTGCGCGCAGCGGCCTGCTGCGGCTGCAACTGCGGCGTGGACAGAATGGAGACGGAGGCGGGGAACGGGCCTGCAGGCGCGCGCGGAGGGTTGCGCGCCTGCGGGGAAGGTCGCGGAGGAGGCGGGGGTGCTGCTGCTGCTGTTGTCGCCGCTGGGCTGCTGCTGCTGCTGCTGCTTCAAGCTTCGGACCTTGAAGCGGCAGCAATGGCGTGGAGATGCAAACGAAGAGAAAAGAACACACCACGCCCACCGGCTCGTTGAAGAGCTGGGCGGTGGTTCTCCCACTGTGGTGGTGTGCACCACAGTGGGTTCTCCTGCTCGTCGGGTGCCTCCTCGACGGAGGGCCGGCGTATGGGAGGGGAGAACGGGCGAGGAAGGTGGTGGACTGCAGCGTGGCGATTTTTCAGCAGCTGCCGCAGCTGCGTATTGCAGCAACGTCCCTCCTTTCCTTGTCGCGAGGAAGAGCTGCGGCTTTATAGAGGAGGAGAGCATGGCGGGGCATGCGGGGAATGGGGGAGAATGGCAGCTGCAGGGAGAGGTGCGGGAAGGACAGCAGGGAGAGGCGCGCGAAGGATAAGCCGCATGGCGTTGCATGCAGCTGCGGGAGGAAATTCAACCGCGGGAAGAAGAAGAAAAGATGAAAATAAAAATAGAGAAGGGACTTTTGCAAAGAAACACTTGAAGAAAAATGTAAAAATGTAAGCCATTTATTCCATTCTCTTCTCCTCTCAATTAAATGCATGCATGCAAGCGTTTTTACAAATGCAACTATAGGATTATAATATACATAGTTAATGCTAGAAAATAGCATAAGAAGGCGTTCTTATAGGCGTGTTTTGAGGTGCAAACATATACCCCCATGCCTATCTTTTGCTAGTCCCTAGCAAAACCGTATTTAGAAATGATCTTAAGCTGAAGATTTTCTTCTGAGGTGATATCGGTGTGTTTATTATCGAATATTGTGAGAACCAATTGTAGAGAAGATTACCAGTACTTTAAGTCTTACATGACAAAGATCATCTCTCAACTAACCAAGACTCTTGATATTTAAACCTTAAGTACGATTTCCAGGACCCAGGAGGTTTTGCCGTACTCGAGAGCTCAAGAGGTTATGGTTTGTGCATAGTGATGGATCAAGACTAACCAGATGAACATTAAGACTCAATTCCAGGGTTTCACGAATTTTTAAGTACAGGTTGGTCCCAGTTTCAGCTCGTGTTTTCGGATTGACCCTTAAGATGAATACGGAAAACTCAAATCCCATTTTTGATTTTTTTTTTTTTTCTTTTCTTTTGCGGCTCACCGAAAAATAAAGTATACAGACATTTATGAGATATACTGACTCTTTTATATTTTTTTTCTTTTCTTTTTTTTTTTTTCTTCTTTTTTTTCTTTTTTCCTTTTTTTTTTCAACTCTTTTTTTTTTTTTTTTTTGAAACATGTGTCAGTATATCTCTTACAACACATTTTGACAGAGCAGACTTTTTTTTTTTTTTTTTTTCTTTTCTTTTTGGTGGGAGAGTTTCTTTTTGGTGGAAAGAGTCGCTCCTAAACACAAGACTAAAGCCTGGGATAAAAAGTCTACCTGCGCGCACAGGTAAGGACTCCACCTTCCCTAATGAACACTAGGGTTGGATCTTATGTTCACCTGTTTTTTCCTGATATGTGTAGTGTGAACCAAGTTTACTTAAGCTCTCAAGAAAAAGCAAACCAACGAATCCTGTACTGGTGTCTCAGGTACAAGAAACGTTCTTAGTTAGGAGAGATTTTGATCTATTTCGTCAATGCTTTAAGTGAATTAAGCCGAGCCTGAGCGAATCAAGCTTCTGTGGCCTGGAAATTCTTCAAAACAGAGGTTGAATATCCATAAACACTTATTGTATTTTTGTTTCAGCTTTTAGATCATTACTAAACACCATTTATTACTAATATATATATATATATTTATTTTTTTTCTTTTCTTTTCTTTTTTCTTTTTCTTGCATATTTATAAATAGGTGGTAATTGTCTGATACCATAAAATACCCGGATCCTATGGATGCCTATCCACCCCCCCATGCCAAACAATGCTATGTCCTCATATGCATGCAGGGAAAGGCAGAGAACGGACGACAGATCGGGTAACAGGAGCTGAGGTTCAGGGTATAAATCAGGGTGGAAGGGTGGGTGGATGGTGGGTGGTGAAGAGAAAAGCGAAGTAATCGCGATAGAGGCGTGAAAAGTAATGGTGGATGGTGAGAGATTTGGCGTTTTCTGGGACGAGAGTGTCCCAGGCGGATCAGAAAACAGATCAGGAAGAGGAAGTTGGCCCTTAGATTGGCCAAGAAGGGGTGATATGGCGTATGGTTCGTCGACCGGTTTCGTGTTATATCGTTGTAGTAAAACCGGTTGTTACCAACGTATCATATAAAAATTTTTTTACTCGGAAAAATAAAAGAGTTCCCGAGGTCGAACTCAGGGAGCAAGTTATATTCTAGAGATATACAAGTTCTATTACAAAAATAAAGAGAGAGAGAGAGATGAAAAATTGGCTTCTGCTTCTTTTCTTCTTTCTTCCTCTTTGTCTTTGGTTCTTCCTGTTCTTCTTCTTCTTCTTCTTCTTCTTCTGCTTTCTTCTTCTGTTCTTCCTTGTTTCCTTTCTTTCTTTTTCGTCAGATCGTCTTCTTCTTTTCTTGCTTCTTGCTTCTCTTCATTCCTTCTTCTTCTTTGTCTTCACCTGCCTTGACTTCTCTTTTTCTTCTTTCGCGATGGCCGTTGCTCTTCCTTCTTGAGCTGCTGTCCTTCCGTCGTCTGCCCCGGTGCTGAGACGACTTAACAATGCCTTCGC
The DNA here is from genome assembly GCA_037157565.1 of Thalassia testudinum. NCBI lineage: Eukaryota > Viridiplantae > Streptophyta > Magnoliopsida > Alismatales > Hydrocharitaceae > Thalassia > Thalassia testudinum. The sequence continues at coordinate 36,818,541 of JAZHRO010000014.1, forward strand.
TACAGTGCAGCAGCTCCTTCTTCTTCAGCGGGTCTGCTTCTTCTTCTTTGGCCTGCACACTTCAGAGTTTATTCGTCAAGGCAAAAACCTACTCTACCCCCCTCCCCCGCGTATTTCTCTCTCTGAAATCACTCTTCGGAAGCTCTCCCAGAGCGCTACCGGGTAATCGGGTTCGGGTCAGGCCCGGGTCCAGGCCCACCGGCGTGCGTGGTGGGCGAGGAGTGCAGGTCAGTCTAATCGGGTCGGGCCAGGTCCGCGGAGCGTGGTCACGGACGAGGCCGAGTCGGGTCGGGTCGGGTGAGAGGGACCTCACCCCGTGGTAACTGAGGCAAACAGCATAAGGCAGTTTTTGCCTTTATGCATCCGCGCGCCTTTGAGAGATTCCGAGGTGGGACTAAATGTCCCACCCCAATTCTCTCACGCCTGCAGCAGGGATGGTGCTCCCAATTGCATCGGCTGTTGAGGCGCACAGCTCCAATTGAGGGCCAGGGTGTGTGCGCGAGACTCTTCCGCGCTGGCCGTGGCTATTCAACCTGGGATATCTCGGCTTGGAGCAACCTTGAGCAGGCTTCGAGCTTCCTCGCCAATGGCGGTCAAGGCCTGGAACCTGAAACCAATGGCACGGCCTCTCGGCCAGATCAGACAGGCGGGGGACCTTCGCCGTGGCACGGCGAAGGTGGTCAGGGGGTCTGCAGGGGGCGAGATGGGGCTGTCTGGTCGTCCTAGGTCAAACTGTGAGCGAGGGAGTGGGTGTGTTCGGTGGGTCTGCAGAGGGTGTTTGGTGGGAAGTGGAGGGGCGGAAGAGGATCAGGGTGAGGAGGCGGAGGTTCTGCGGTAGTCGGCGAGCCGTGTGGGTCGCTGAGGTGATGGGAGCGGCTCGCCGGAGGGTGGTCGGAGGCGGAGAGGATGAGGGTGAACAGGGTCGGTAGAGGGCTTAATTGACTAAATCGAAAGCGGGGAAAGAAAGAGGAGAAGAAGGGGAGTAAGTCTAACTTAACTGCAGGGACGAAAGGGGAGGAACAGGGCGACAGTCGTATCGACTGTCGCCGGAGAAGACGATGCTCAGGGAGAGGGGCGGCGGCGAGCAGAAGGCTGGAGAGGCGCCAGCTGGGTGCGGCGTGGCGCGGGAAGAGCAGGGGAGGAGGTCTCTGCTGCTGGTAGTGCGGCAGAGCGAAGAGGTGGAGGGGGAGGAAGTCGCCGGAGCTGGTGAGCGTCTGCCGGAGAAAGAAGAGAAGAAAGCTGGGGGTTTTCTCCGTCAGGTCCAGGCTGCCTTCGTCGGTGGAGCGGCGGGGGGTATTTATAGGGTTGAAGCAGGGAAGAAGGCGGAGGGAGACGACGTGTCTCCCTCGCCGGAGCATGGTCGGAATTCGAACCCATACCGTCCGTGCGTTCGCACGGCCGGTATGGGGGGCTACAGTGACCATGGGGGTGCTCCTGCGACGGCTGACGACGCAGGGCACCCCCGGTACACTTGCCAGGTCCTCCACCTCACCCTGCGCGGCGCCATGCTCCGCGCAAGGTCGCCGGAGCATGGTGCTGGCAGGGTTTTGCAGGAGGGACCTGTTTGCAAAGAACGAAGGAGAGTTAGGGGCCTAAATGCGCGGGTTCAAAAGTTGAGGGCCAAAGAGTAAATATATGAGGACCAAAGTGTAAATTCGGTCAAGGAGGTTTCTTCTTAGGCTCAAGTTTTTATACATGACTAATTAGGACCTAAGGAATATGATGGTGAATTTTATTTTCATATTAAACCTTGTTTGACCGGTCAATTTGCGCAAAAACCCAAATTAAGTTATTAATTGGGCATGGTTCTCAATGTAGGTCAAAATGGGTTCTAAAGGCCAAATTGAAGGTTCTAAACCCTAGAGATTATTTTTCTATGAATTTTAGAGGGTTTATTCTATTTTTACTTTGCCTCGAACCTTGTGAATTGAAGTGGGTTGTTTTAGGGTTACAGATTATCATTTGGTTCCTTGGAAGTGCTGTAGCCCTTGCTAGATCATCTCATCCCACTTTTATTCTTATTAAGCTGTTTTGACCTGTGTTTGGGCCCAGAATTACCCTGTATGCAGATTATACTGGTAAAATTGCACTTTTACCCCTTGTGACTGGTTTTCTTCTCAAACTCAGAATTCTCTGAGTTAAGCCTTTCCTTGAGATATATAGGAGCTTTTATCCTTTGTATTGGGTCAAAATGAGCTAGTTATGGCTCATGATGAGGTTCTCATCATACCCCCATGCCTAGCTTTTGCTAGTCCCTTAGCAAAAAAAACATAAGGTTTCAACCCTTGTTCTAGACCATGAAGTTTTCAATGGTTTTAGATAAGTGCTTTTTTTTTTTTTTTTTTTTTTTTTTTTTTATTTGAGCATAGATTAGGTTAGAATGCTGACCATAGGCCTAAAAGATACTCTAGTACCAATCAAGATCCAAATCTGTCTAGCCTTAGCCTCAGTCTTTTAGCAAAGGTTTTTAAGGCCCACAAGAACTAACCTAAGGTTTATTGGACTTCGTGGTTAAAGCACCCGTGCTTGAAATGATTTTAGCCCTGGCTCAGTTCGCAGTGCGTTTTGTAAGAGAGAGAGATAGAAAGTTTTTTCTGTTTGGAGAGTTTTCTCTCTCTTTTTCTTTTTAGTTCTAGTCTAGGATTGGCTTTTCAACACGGTCTGTATCAGATTCCTTGCTCCCATCATCAATCCTCAAGGGTTCCTGGCGATCGATGCTTCGAGATAGCACCGCCCATGGCAACCCCCGGAACCCTGGCTATTGAGATTTCGAGATAATCCCATCCATGGTATTCCGTGGCCGAATCCAGACCCTGGCAATTGACATTTCGAGATAATGCCATCCATGGAATCTGAACCAGCAGAGTGCTTACATGCCCCCCGTAGGATATGTAAATATCCTAAGAGACAAGCACCGAGGAGATGATATTTTGTTACGCATCTTCGAGGGGATTTCCCGCCTCTCCGCGCTGGGAACTCGTCCAAATCAACTTGTGTTGATCGGCCATTCCTATTCTAGGTGTTCTTTTCAGATTTTTGCGACGCTTCTGCGTGATTCTGATTTTTATGCTTACTGAACCAGGCTGTGTGTGAGATTAGGGTGCTTAGGTTACTGAGTCCCGTAAACCAAAAATTAGTTAACGAGGCCGAATACTCCCTAAGCCTTAGACCTAATACTTCAGCTTTTCATTATCCTCAACCTCTTGAGGAGTGTCCAGATCTTAATGAGTACTAAGAGTCTATTCAAGAATGCCTAAGGTTTGCATTCTTACTAATCTCATTGTGCACTTTTCAGTTATTTTCTTGAATGAGGTCTAGAACTTAGGTTAATTCCTTAGTTCCTTACTAATGACTATCAACTTTTCTTATAATTTTGTGCTCCTTTTTCATTTTGTTTCTTTTCTCCTTCACAAAATTTTCCTTCTCCTCTTTTCCTCTTATTCTTTTTCGAAAAATTTTTTTAATTTTTATGGTATTTTTGGCATATGTGAATTTTTTTGCTTGAAACCTTTTCTTACAAGTTTTTGCACTTTCCTACCCCCCCATGCCTAAGATTTGCAATGTCCTCATTGTAACCTAGGGGGTCTCAGTTCAGGGTGAACTTCGAGTGCTGAAAGGTGTCAGAACAAGTTTCAGGTTTTCAAAGAGAATGACGGGCTGCCTCCCGTTAAGCGCTGAGTTTTACGCCATCGGCTGGGCGCAATAAGCTCAAGGGGAAAGGAGGATATGAGATGCCTCAGCCAAATCAGTAGAAGTTACATCAATGAACGGCTTGAGTCTTTGACCATTCACGATGAAAGGTTCAGAATCGTGGCTGAGTGGACTGATTTCGATTGCTCCATTTCCAAAAACCTGTCGGACCAAATATGGTCCGACCCACTTAGATCTCAGTTTTCCTGGGAAGAGTTTGAGTCGGGCATCAAAGAGTAGGACCTTTTGACCAGGATGAAAGATCTTTCTCGAGATGTGTTTGTCGTGGAAGGCTTTAACCCGCTCCTTGTAGATTTGCGAGTTCTCGTACGCGTCTGTGCGTAATTCATCGATCTCGCTGATTTGGAGTTTTCTGTGGGTCCCAGCCTTGGAAAGATCTAGATTACAGTTCCGTACTGCCCAATAGGCTTTATGCTCCAGTTCGACGGGAAGGTGGCATGCCTTTCCGTACACCAATCTAAAGGGAGACATGCCCAATTGGGTCTTGTGGGCGGTCCTATAGGCCCACAATGCTTCCGGAAGTCGGGACGACCAGTCCTTCCTGTCAGGTCGAACAGTGACCTGTAGGATTTTCTTGATCTCCCGATTCGACAGCTCAGCTAGACCATTAGTTTGGGGGTGGTAAGGAGTAGAGATTCGGTGAGACACCCCGTATTTGGTCATCAGTGACCTAAACTGAGCATTTGTGAAATGGGTCCCCCTATCAGAGATTATTGCACGAGGAATCCCGAACCTTGAGAAAATGTGTTGATGAATGAATTTGAGAACGATTTTGTGATCACAGGTTAGGGTCGGTATGGCTTCGATCCATTTGGACACGTAGTCCACAGCCAACAGAATGTATTCGAAACCATCCGAAACAGGAAAGGGGCCCATAAAATCAATCCCCCAAACATCAAAGATTTCGCATACTAGAATCGGTTGCATAGGCATCATGTCGCGATGGCTCATGTTGCCCAAAGTCTGGCAACGACTGCATGCCTTGTAATGACTGTATGCGTCTTTGAACAGTGTGGGCCAGTAAAAGCCGCACTGGAGGACTTTTGATGCGGTTTTATGCCCGGCAAAATGGCCACCGCATGCCTGGTCATGGCAGAAAGAGAGGATATTGTTGACTTCCCCTTCCGGGATACATCTCCGGATGATCTGATCGGCACCTATGCGGAAGAGGTACGGGTCTTCCCAAATGTAATACTTGGCATCGGAGCGTAATTTGTCTTTCTTGGCCTTCGGCCAATCGGACGGGGTCTGATGAGATGCCAAGTAATTTACAATATTAGCAAACCATGGAAGGCTAGTACCAATAGTCAGCAGGTGCTCATCGGGAAAATGCTCAGTGATGGGTCCGGAAGGGTCTATCATTTCAGAAGGAAGACGGGACAAGTGATCAGCTACCACGTTTTGTTTTCCCGCTTTATCGCGAATCTCGAGGTCAAATTCTTGCAACAGCAAGATCCATCGGATCAATCGAGGTTTCGCGTCCTTCTTTGCAAGGAGATGCCTCACAGCCGTGTGATCCGAGTATATGATGACATGGGAACCCAGAAGGTATGATCTGAATTTCTCTAGGGCAAATACTACAGCTAGCAGCTCTTTCTCAGTAACTGTATAGTTACGCTGAGCCTCATCGAGTGTTTTGCTGGCGTAGTAAATGACCACAGGTTTCTTGTCATTTTTCTGCCCCAAAACCGCTCCTACAGCGAAGTCGGATGCATCACACATGATCTCAAAGGGTTGAGACCAATCAGGGGACTGTAGGATCGGGGCTTGGGTGACTCGGTCACGCAGGATTTCAAATGCTTGAGTGCATTCCTTGGAGATTTCGAAGGGAACATCCTTGGAGAGAAGAGTGTTCAGGGGGCGTGCGATTTTTGAAAAATCAGGGATAAATCGTCGATAAAAACCGACATGCCCTAAAAAGGATCGGATGTCCCTGATCGAGCTAGGCATAGGAAGGCGAGAAATCAGATTAACCTTAGCTCGATCCACTTGGATACCTTTCTCCGAAATTGAGTGTCCCAGGACAATTCCCTCAGGCACCATGAAATGGCTCTTTTCCCAGGAAAGAACCAAATTCACGTCGATGCACCGCCTGAGTATCTGGACCAAGTGTTGGAGGCAATCGTCGAATGATGCTCCGAAAACTGAAAAGTCATCCATGAAGACTTCCAGATAATCACCTACCATATCTGAGAATATGGCAAGCATGCATCGCTGAAAAGTAGCGGGTGCATTGCAAAGACCGAAAGGCATCCTTCGGAAAGCGTATGTTCCGAAGGGGCAGGTGAATGTGGTCTTTTCTTGGTCCTCAGGATGGATTGCCACCTGGTTATAACCGGAGTACCCGTCAAGAAAGCAGAAGAACCTATTTCCCGCTAGTTTTTCGAGAATTTGATCAATGAAGGGTAGTGGGAAATGATCCTTCTTCGTGGAGGAATTGAGTCGACGGTAATCTATACAGACTCTCCACGAGTTGGCTAATCGGGTAGGAATGATTTCTCCGGTCTCAGTCGTTATAGTGGTGAGTCCTGCCTTCTTAGGCACGACCTGAATTGGGCTCACCCAACGACTATCGGAGATCGGGTAGATGATCCCGGCATCTAACCACTTGATGATCTCCTTTTTCACGACCTCCTGCAGATTGGGGTTTAAGCGTCTCTGCATTTCACGAGAAGGTCGTGTGCCCTCTTCTGAATAGATATGATGAGTACAATAAGAGGGACTTATTCCAGTCAAATCATCGAGGGTCCATCCGATGGCTCTGCGATGTTGCTGGAGGACAACAATCAGACGGGATTCCTGTTCAGGATTGAGGTTGGAATTGATGATCACAGGAAGGGTCTGATTAGAACCCAAAAAGATGTATTTTAAATGAGCAGGAAGGGGTTTCAGTTCAAGGATGGGGTTTTCAGCAGCAGCGGGTGGTTCAGTATAGATGTGAGGTTCAAGGGTGGGAGTTACTGGGTTGTTCACATCCGGATTGGACTCCTCTGTTTGCGGGTCAAGATCCTTCTGTGGTTGATGAGGCATACTCAAGTCATTCTGGAGGTGTGATTCATCAACCAAAGTCTTGATGTCACAAATTTGTTCGATGACGCCGCAATTAATTCCTTGTTGGGCCTTAAATATATCAATTTTCAGTGTTTGATCTCCAAACTTAAGCTCTATTTGGCCCTCCTCACAGCTGATGTTGGCTCTAGCAGTAGCCAAGAAAGGTCTCCCTAGAATGATTGGTGTATCCCTAGGGTTCTCAGGTGCATCCATGTCTAAGACTATAAAGTCCACTGGAAAATAGAAATCCCGCACTCTTACGATAACATCCTCGAGAATCCCTTTTGGTGACTTTATAGATCGATCTGCTAATTGTAATGTCACCTCAGTTGGTTTCAGCTCAGATTTTTCCAGATGGTCAAGTAAGGATGTGGGTATCAGATTTATAGATGCTCCTAAGTCTAACAATGCTCTATCAAATTGGGTACCACCTATCTTACAGGAGATCAGGGGAGTTCCAGGATCTTTTGCCTTGGGTGGGAGTCTACTAAGGATTACAGAGCTGGCTTGCTCTGACAGAACAATTGGGCTCCCTCCCTTGGTTCGCGGCTTACGCTGGGGTGTACATATATTCTTTAGAAATCGTGCGTAAGCTGGTACGTGGTGGATTGCATCCATCAAGGGGATGTTTATGTGGACCTGCTCAAAGAGCTTGACCAGGTCCTCCTCAGGGGCCACGGGTTTGGTGGTCTTCTTTCCCTTGGTCAGGGCCTCGGGAAACGGGATCTTGGTTGGTTCCTCTAGGATAGGTCCTGGTTGTGGGTCTGGAACAGCGGTACCTTGGATAACTATCCTAGGGTCATGATTATCAGGCTGGGAGTGGTTTGGATAACGCGGGTCCTGAGTTGTCTTACCACTACGTGTTGTTACAGAATTTAATCCGGCCTGATTTTGGTTTGGATTTGGTAGGAGGGGTGGCTGCTGCTGAAATCCCGTACGAGAAGTAGAGGCTTCCATCTCGTCTGGAGATGGGGCAGTAGGGGCCTGATAAATCCATTGAGCGTGGCCTAAATTTGGATTCATAACGCGCTTCTGGGTTGGCACGTTATTTGGGTTAGGAAGGGGTTGGGAAGGGAGTGTGCCTGGCTGGCGAGAATTTGCCAACTGGGCCAGCTGAGTTTTGACTTCAGTAAGCTCGTCCTTGTGCTGTTTTTGAATGGCCGCATTCGATTTTTGAATGTCAGCCAGAGTCTGAAGGATTAAGGACATTTGATCTTGATTTGGCCCTGATGGATAAGTAGGGTTGGGCCGAGGCTGAGGTGGCTGGTAGTGATGAGAGGGCTGTGGGCGGGACTGAAAAGGTGGTCTTTGGGTTTGAGAATTTCCCGCCCACTGAAAATTTGGATGGTTTCGCCATCCAGGGTTGTAAGTGTTGGAGAATGGGTCGTTCTGGATGGCGTTGAGGTTCTCGCAGGTCTGAGGAACCTCCTGAGAATCAGGGAAAGGGGGAATGGAGTTCCCCCGGCTGGTGAAGAAAGGATCGGATGATCTTCCAGTCCAAGAATCAGATGGGGACGGATATGGATCCATCCCAGGGGAGGATCGGTGTAGGATGTTTTGCACAGTCTCCTGTGTGGAAGGAGGTTGTGCAAAGGAGTTACGCGCAGAGGTGGCTTGCTGCAAGTGCTGAGTCAGCTCATCCACCTTCTTTTCAATAATTGAGACCTTGTCCAATCGACTGGCCATTAATTCCAGGTCGACTGATGCGGACAGGCCCTGCGTCTCATGTGCTCCCTTAAGATTCGTCGCTGCGCGGGTATTCGTCCTGTCGAATAATCCCATGGAGTCATTGTTGATGGAGTTCTCGCACATGTTTTCGAGAATCTCCCATACGGTGTCTTCATGTTGACCCATGATGTTTCCTCCGCAGGTTGCATTGACGAAAAGGCGGATGTCCTCACGGAGTCCCTGGTAAAAAGATTGGACTTGTTCCCATTTAGGAACTCCGTGATGGGGGCACTTCCTCATGAGATCCTGAAAACGATCCCATGCCTCATGGAGAGGTTCTCCTGATTGTTGAGTGAAGTGTGTAATCTGATGGCGCAAGGCGTTGGTCCGACCAACGGGAAAGAACTTTTTCAAAAACTCGGATTGAAGTTCTTCCCAAGTGTTGATCGGCCGGGTCTGAGTTTGATACCAATGGGCGGCCTTGTCCATAAGAGAAAAGGAGAACATCTTCATGAGAAGAATATCCCGATTTTGCGCATCTGATCCAAAAGTGTGGGCCAGATGCTTAAGCTGTTTGATGTGCTGGAAGGGATCTTCAGAATTAAGCCCATGGAATTTAGGTATAGCGTGAATCATGTTGGGCTTTAGTTCGGAATCAGGTCCTCCAATCGGGATTCTAACTCGAGGCTCAATTGCCACCGCAGCAGGATTGTAGTGGTCCCGCATCATAGGACGCTGTGGTGGGTGCACGAAGTTTTGGAAGAGGTCATTGAGTCGCTGGAGCTGGTGTTCCAGATTATTTTCTTCCTCAACTGGCTGAGCCATGATGGGGGAAGAAGAAGAACTTGGTTCTGAATCAGAAGAGAGAATAATGTGAGGGTGTTGCTGCACAAACACGGGCGTCGAGGCTTGGCCTTGACGAGAGTGAATTTCTAAAGGAGGTCTTAAGGGTGGTCTTAGAGACCTCCTTCCGTACATGCACAGTTGGGAGAGGTAAGTTTAGAAGGTGATGGACCCAATCAAGACACCCAAAAATGTGTTGGGTGACTATAGAGGTGCGGGGCAGATGGACCCCTTGATCAGAAAGATCGTCCACCTGAGAATTACCTGGGCAGCCAGAGAGGGAGAGTCCCGCGAAGACCCCTACACGGTAGAGCGTCCCCACGGGTTACAGGGTTTCCCCCACCCGACCTCTCTTGTCACTGCGGTTCCAGGTAGACCAGAATGGGGATCTTGACCTCTTAAGTCTACCAATTTTAAGATCAGGGTGCTTAAGGTTTCACTTGAACTTTAGTCTTTTTAGGTGCAAAGAGTGACCTAATTTAAGGTTGGTTAACCCAAGGGGTCAACTTTACCTATTGTTTTCTTTAAGAGCTTTTAGGTCCTGTCTTTTAGGGTTCAAGTGTTTAGAGAGAGCCAATTGTTTAGGATTTTTCTTGTATAGGTATTTTCAGACAAGGGCTTGGGCACACTTCATTTGGTTTTCTCAATTCTTGAGTTAAGTAGTGTGTCTCTAAATCCCTAGTGTTGGATCCTAGGTTGGCTCTACTTGGTCCAGTTAATTCTTTGTTGGGTAATTAGGGCTCAAGCAAGAATGTGTTAGCCCTTAAATACCCTTGATAGTGTGCAGAAATAATGAGTTGAAAACATGCAACTTTTATGGTTACTAAATATGGAAGACAGGTTAGCCCTATATTGCTTGTTCTTTTCTTTTCTTTCTCTTTAGAGTGTAGGGGTTAATAGTGAGAGAAAAGATTTACCTGTCTTCGGAGTGGTTGTCGTGTGGTTGCTTGTCTTCTTGAGTTCCTGTAGCTGCACAAAAGAGAGGAGATTATCAGAAATTAAAAGATACAGGAATGTTTACCTCTAGAATAGCTGTTGCTCCCCGGCAGCGGCGCCAAAATGATATGCCGTATGGTTCGTCGACCGGTTTCGTGTTATATCGTTGTAGTAAAACCGGTTGTTACCAACGTATCATATAAAAATTTTTTTACTCGGAAAAATAAAAGAGTTCCCGAGGTCGAACTCAGGGAGCAAGTTATATTCTAGAGATATACAAGTTCTATTACAAAAATAAAGAGAGAGAGAGAGATGAAAAATTGGCTTCTGCTTCTTTTCTTCTTTCTTCCTCTTTGTCTTTGGTTCTTCCTGTTCTTCTTCTTCTTCTTCTTCTTCTTCTTTTTCTTCTGCTTTCTTCTTCTGTTCTTCCTTGTTTCCTTTCTTTCTTTTTCGTCAGATCGTCTTCTTCTTTTCTTGCTTCTTGCTTCTCTTCATTCCTTCTTCTTCTTTGTCTTCACCTGCCTTGACTTCTCTTTTTCTTCTTTCGCGATGGCCGTTCTCTTCCTTCTTGAGCTGCTGTCCTTCCGTCGTCTGCCCCGGTGCTGAGACGACTTAACAATGCCTTCGCTACAGTGCAGCAGCTCCTTCTTCTTCAGCGGGTCTGCTTCTTCTTCTTTGGCCTGCACACTTCAGAGTTTATTCGTCAAGGCAAAAACCTACTCTACCCCCCTCCCCCGCGTATTTCTCTCTCTGAAATCACTCTTCGGAAGCTCTCCCAGAGCGCTACCGGGTAATCGGGTTCGGGTCAGGCCCGGGTCCAGGCCCACCGGCGTGCGTGGTGGGCGAGGAGTGCAGGTCAGTCTAATCGGGTCGGGCCAGGTCCGCGGAGCGTGGTCACGGACGAGGCCGAGTCGGGTCGGGTCGGGTGAGAGGGACCTCACCCCGTGGTAACTGAGGCAAACAGCATAAGGCAGTTTTTGCCTTTATGCATCCGCGCGCCTTTGAGAGATTCCGAGGTGGGACTAAATGTCCCACCCCAATTCTCTCACGCCTGCAGCAGGGATGGTGCTCCCAATTGCATCGGCTGTTGAGGCGCACAGCTCCAATTGAGGGCCAGGGTGTGTGCGCGAGACTCTTCCGCGCTGGCCGTGGCTATTCAACCTGGGATATCTCGGCTTGGAGCAACCTTGAGCAGGCTTCGAGCTTCCTCGCCAATGGCGGTCAAGGCCTGGAACCTGAAACCAATGGCACGGCCTCTCGGCCAGATCAGACAGGCGGGGGACCTTCGCCGTGGCACGGCGAAGGTGGTCAGGGGGTCTGCAGGGGGCGAGATGGGGCTGTCTGGTCGTCCTAGGTCAAACTGTGAGCGAGGGAGTGGGTGTGTTCGGTGGGTCTGCAGAGGGTGTTTGGTGGGAAGTGGAGGGGCGGAAGAGGATCAGGGTGAGGAGGCGGAGGTTCTGCGGTAGTCGGCGAGCCGTGTGGGTCGCTGAGGTGATGGGAGCGGCTCGCCGGAGGGTGGTCGGAGGCGGAGAGGATGAGGGTGAACAGGGTCGGTAGAGGGCTTAATTGACTAAATCGAAAGCGGGGAAAGAAAGAGGAGAAGAAGGGGAGTAAGTCTAACTTAACTGCAGGGACGAAAGGGGAGGAACAGGGCGACAGTCGTATCGACTGTCGCCGGAGAAGACGATGCTCAGGGAGAGGGGCGGCGGCGAGCAGAAGGCTGGAGAGGCGCCAGCTGGGTGCGGCGTGGCGCGGGAAGAGCAGGGGAGGAGGTCTCTGCTGCTGGTAGTGCGGCAGAGCGAAGAGGTGGAGGGGGAGGAAGTCGCCGGAGCTGGTGAGCGTCTGCCGGAGAAAGAAGAGAAGAAAGCTGGGGGTTTTCTCCGTCAGGTCCAGGCTGCCTTCGTCGGTGGAGCGGCGGGGGGTATTTATAGGGTTGAAGCAGGGAAGAAGGCGGAGGGAGACGACGTGTCTCCCTCGCCGGAGCATGGTCGGAATTCGAACCCATACCGTCCGTGCGTTCGCACGGCCGGTATGGGGGGCTACAGTGACCATGGGGGTGCTCCTGCGACGGCTGACGACGCAGGGCACCCCCGGTACACTTGCCAGGTCCTCCACCTCACCCTGCGCGGCGCCATGCTCCGCGCAAGGTCGCCGGAGCATGGTGCTGGCAGGGTTTTGCAGGAGGGACCTGTTTGCAAAGAACGAAGGAGAGTTAGGGGCCTAAATGCGCGGGTTCAAAAGTTGAGGGCCAAAGAGTAAATATATGAGGACCAAAGTGTAAATTCGGTCAAGGAGGTTTCTTCTTAGGCTCAAGTTTTTATACATGACTAATTAGGACCTAAGGAATATGATGGTGAATTTTATTTTCATATTAAACCTTGTTTGACCGGTCAATTTGCGCAAAAACCCAAATTAAGTTATTAATTGGGCATGGTTCTCAATGTAGGTCAAAATGGGTTCTAAAGGCCAAATTGAAGGTTCTAAACCCTAGAGATTATTTTTCTATGAATTTTAGAGGGTTTATTCTATTTTTACTTTGCCTCGAACCTTGTGAATTGAAGTGGGTTGTTTTAGGGTTACAGATTATCATTTGGTTCCTTGGAAGTGCTGTAGCCCTTGCTAGATCATCTCATCCCACTTTTATTCTTATTAAGCTGTTTTGACCTGTGTTTGGGCCCAGAATTACCCTGTATGCAGATTATACTGGTAAAATTGCACTTTTACCCCTTGTGACTGGTTTTCTTCTCAAACTCAGAATTCTCTGAGTTAAGCCTTTCCTTGAGATATATAGGAGCTTTTATCCTTTGTATTGGGTCAAAATGAGCTAGTTATGGCTCATGATGAGGTTCTCATCAAGGGGGGCTTTTTGGATAGATGGATCCAAAAGGGAATAGCCCCGGTGAGTAAGATGTGGGCTCAAGGTCCCAGTGTGGATTTGCAAATCCGCCTGATTTAGCGGGAAAGAAAGGGCAATCCGGTCTTCCATAGTGTGGACCGGCGGTGAGCAGCCCGGCAATGACTCAGACCACGAGGTATGGGAAGTGGAGAAAACCTCGTCAGAAGTCTGGTCAGGAGAAGGTACAGGAATAGGGAGGGATTGGGGAACGTCACAGTTTGTGTTGGTCAGGCAGTCGTCAGGTAATTCGCAGCAGTCAGAATCGGCTCCAATTAGTTCGATACACGTACTGACAGTCACGTCCTCGTCAGACGTGTCATCCTTGATGTGATCACTATCAGCATAAGAGTGCGGTGCTGCAGCGGGATTAACCTGAAATCCCGAAGGAATACTCGGAGCTTGCAGAATTTGATGAACCTGTTCCTGAGAAGGTTGTACCTGTGGTTGCGGACCACAGGGTACAAAGTTTTGCGGGTTTGGAACAGGTTGGGCGGGAAAAGTGCCCTGAGATCGAGTCGCCATGCTTAGTTGATTGATCTCAGCATTCTGCTGCGCCAAATGCTGAAGGGAGGTCATGTTTTCTTTATGGCACTTTGACATTTCCGTCATCATTCGCATCAATTTATCAAGAGGTTTTGTTGCGTGTTTGGTTTTCTGTACACAAGGGCCTGATAGCAGATTTGCCATAGGATTAGACTGGGCCCTTGGGATGACGGGTGCGGACGATCGCATTGGTCCACCAGCGGGGTTTCGACGCTGCAGGTTGTTGGACCATGCAAAGTTGGGATGATTATGCCACCCTGGGTTATACGTGGCAGAAAACGGGTTATTCCCCAGGGTGCAGGCATCTTCTATGCCAGAAGACGTGTCCGCATATGTGTCCGAGTACACGGAGGCTTGGTCCTCCGTGTTGAAATACTGGCTCACAGAAGCCAGTTCCACATGACTTACCGAGTCGCTTGGCGCGACACTCGATAAGGAAGGTCTTGCAGGGTTTCCAGGGATAAGCCTGGTGTTGAAAGAATTGAAATTGTAACGAAGTGGTGAGGCGGGGGTGTGTGCCATGTTTGTGGAGGAGGAGGATGATTCGGCTCTTTTTCTAGATTTATCAGTCAATACAAGCAATTCAGGGTTTTGTGACCTCCTCCCAAACATGCACTACCGCAGGAAGAATTGGGGAGATGAGAAGGGAAAAGGGATGAGAGAAATGACGCCGCAAAGGTACACTTGATTACAAATCAATACAGTCAAGTTCCTAACCTCTACAGTGTGCCCTTAGACCTAAAGATCTAAGTTACCTACTATCACGAACTACGGAACCGAATGCGAGCACCGCGGGACCACCGGGCCAGATTGAAAGGCCATTTGCCCCAGTCTTAGACACCCGATAGCACGCGGGAACTCTCACCAGCACGTAGCCGCTACACGTAGGTAGTTAGACCTCCAATCCTTAAAAAGGGTCAAGTTACTAACAATTTTAATTAGAGGCTTAGGGTCAAGTGCTTTTGGAATGTGAAGGGCGTTGTTTACGGGTAATGCCCAAGTGATTGATTTTAAGAGTGTGTAAGAACAAGCATGCAACGGGGAAATCTCCCCGAATTGAAGTTTTTATTGGCGAATGATTTTTAGAGTTCAGCCTTAAGTAGTATGAATTTTAGGGTTTTGCTGAATTACCAATTCAACCAATCTCCGGGTTTTGCAAGAATACAGGTTTTCTTTCTAAAGCCCAAGAAACCCTTCTTCAATTATCAGTTAGTTAATGCATACTAAAATGCAATGGGCTACCCTAAATGGAGATTTCTATGTGTGGATGCGCGAATTAATTTTATACCAATGTGAAAGGGAGCCAAAACACTTCAATTCAAGTGCTCCCAATCACCAGAAAGATATCCACACACAAGGCTTCAACCAACAGATAAAGAAAGTAAAATTGTTGGGGTTGAAGTATTCAGGATCGAATCACAGGCAAGTTTGAAAAGTCGTGGTGGGGTTGGAATCAACTCAATTCCAAATCTCCCCACCAAAAATGTGATCCTGAATTAAAGATAACTGAGGCAAAAGAGGGATACAAGCAATCTTTTTCTTTGCCTCAAAGAATACTTCCCACGGCGAAAAATCTAAGAATCAAGATTCTAGGATTTTCGCTATGCGAAGTAAGGCAGGAAATCTCGGGGCAGTGGGAGTGAAGACAACCAATCAATCAAGTGAATTTTAATCCACTTGCCTTCAAGAAATCCAAAAAAGTTTTTCTAGTTTTTAGTTTTAAATTTTTTTTTTTTTTTATTGTGGTGGCAAGTTAACTCTAATTTGATGAGAAAAGAAAACCTACTTGTTCGGCAACGTGTGCGAAGCTCCAATGGGATGTCGGCGTCTTCACGCTCTCGTTCCCGCCTTGGATCTGCTCACGTCCTCGACTTCGTTAAACTTCTTCTCCTTTCACCAGGTTCACCTGCACACCAAAAACAATAATACCCGTGAAGAGAGAAGAGACAAATTTAAAGGAATTGGATAGAAACTTACTCGAAAGCGCACCTCCCCGGCAGCGGCGCCAGAAAAGTTATGATGGTCGGCCCGGATAGGTTGTTAATATGATATTTTTATCGTTGAAATGTGTATAGTGGTTAACCTAATTCAGACCTAACCATCTCTTTACAAAATTTTTAACCTAGCCTAATTGATTTTATCTTGTCACTTTTAAGCCCAGGGTCGAACTCAGGGAAGTGGGGTTCAAGTCGAGTTTCTACGTTTTCCTTAAAACGCGTCTCTTCTGTTCGTTTATTCTGTTTTTGGTATTTTTCTTATTTAGGTTTTTTTTTGGTAATCCTTGTTCTTGAGGCACACCCTCAAAATTGTGTCCTTGGCTTTTAGCCAAAACAGAGTTTCAAAACACGTCTTGCTACTTGCAAGACGGGGTACCTGCAAATCAAAGATTATCTTTTCACTTTTATACCTTTTTTTATCTTTTTACTAAGAAGGAAACTAACAGATAGAAAGTAAATATAGTAGCTATAGATATATATTTATATGTAGTATATATATAAAGGGGTGGGGGTGGAGGTGACGATGGAGTGTAGCACTATGTCGAGTCAGTCGACGTCTAGAGAGACGCAACCAACACGACTAGGTGCCGCGTGGAGTGTGGATGGAGGATGGATGTGTCCACGCTTTCTGTACACGCTGTATCGTAGAATATCAGCAACTGGTGCAAATATTCCCGCGATACAGCGTATAGTAAATAACGTGAAAATATATGTACATATGTATGTATATAAATGTATAAGTATATATGTATAGATATATATAGATATATATATATATATAGGTGTATATATATATATATATATATATATATATATATATATATATATATATATATATATATGTATGTATATATGTATATAGCTATGTATATATGTATATAAGTATATATATATAATACTATATAGATATATATATATATATATATGTATATAAGTATATATGTATCTAGATATATATGTATATGAGTATGTGTATATATATATATATATATATATTATATATGTATATGTATATATATATTATATTATATGTATGTATACATAACTATATAGATATACTATGTATATATAAGTATATATATATAGATATATGTATATGTATATATATATATATATATATATATATGTATGTATGTATATAAGTTACTATTAGTGTGTGAGTGTGTGTGTCAGTGAATGGGTGTGTGTGTGTTGCTGTAAGTGAAAAAAAGAGAGAGAGAGAGAGAGAGAGAGATAGAGAATACGTGAGAGAGAGAGAGCGGGAGACAGAGAGGGAGCGGGCGGGAGAGATCGCGGAGAGAGAGAGAGCGCCAGAGAGAGAAAGAGCGGGCGGGAGAGATCGTGAGCGCGGACGATGGCAGCGAGTTAAGGCATCTGCTCGCGGCGGCGGACGTCTGACGTCGCGGTGCACCGCGCCTTCGCGCAGTGGACGTGAGACGTCTCCTGCAGACCGGGTGCGAGGACGGAGAGCGGGCGATGGCGCGCTCGGAGAAGGCGGCGGGGAGTCTGCAGTCGGTCGCAGAGGGTTGCAGAGGTTGGCAGGGGGCGGCGAGAAGGCCTGGCCGGCCGCTGCAGTGCGCGCAGCGGCCGGTCGTGGGTGGAATGGCAGAGGCGACAGAGCAGAGGACTGAGCGGAGAAGTGCCCTGCAGGCGCGCGCGGAGAGCTGAGCGCCTGCGGGGAAGGTCGCGGAGGTGCGAGGGGAGGTTCTGCAGTGGTCGCGGAGGGTCGCGGGGGTCGGCGCGAGGCCGTAGCCGGCCGCTGCAGTGCGCGCAGCGGCCTGCTGCGGCTGCAACTGCGGCGTGGACAGAACGGAGACGGAGGCGGGGAACGGGCCTGCAGGCGCGCGCGGAGGGTTGCGCGCCTGCGGGGAAGGTCGCGGAGGAGGCGGGGGTGCTGCTGCTGCTGTTGTCGCGGCACCTAGTCGTGTTGGTTGCGTCTCTCTAGACGTCGACTGACTCGACATAGTGCTACACTCCATCGTCACCTCCACCCCCACCCCTTTATATATATACTACATATAAATATATATCTATAGCTACTATATTTACTTTCTATCTGTTAGTTTCCTTCTTAGTAAAAAGATAAAAAAAAGGTATAAAAGTGAAAAGATAATCTTTGATTTGCAGGTACCCCCGTCTTGCAAGTAGCAAGACGTGTTTTGAAACTCTATTTTGGCTAAAAGCCAAGGACACAATTTTGAGGGTGTGCCTCAAGAACAAGGATTACCAAAAAAAAAACCTAAATAAGAAAAATACCAAAAACAGAATAAACGAACAGAAGAGACGCGTTTTAAGGAAAACGTAGAAACTCGACTTGAACCCCACTTCCCTGAGTTCGACCCTGGGCTTAAAAGTGACAAGATAAAATCAATTAGGCCAGGTTAAAAATTTTGTAAAGAGATGGTTAGGTCTGAATTAGGTTAACCACTATACACATTTCAACGATAAAAATATCATATTAACAACCTATCCGGGCCGACCATCATAGCTTTTCTGGCGCCGTTGCCGGGGAAGGTCGCGGAGGTGCGAGGGGAGGTTCTGCAGTGGTCGCGGAGGGTCGCGGGGGTCGGCGCGAGGCCGTAGCCGGCCGCTGCAGTGCGCGCAGCGGCCTGCTGCGGCTGCAACTGCGGCGTGGACAGAACGGAGATGGAGGCGGGGAACGGGCCTGCAGGCGCGCGCGGAGGGTTGCGCGCCTGCGGGGAAGGTCGCGGAGGAGGCGGGGGTGCTGCTGCTGCTGTTGTCGCCGCTGGGCTGCTGCTGCTGCTGCTGCTTCAAGCTTCGGACCTTGAAGCGGCAGTAATGGCGTGGAGATGCAAACGAAGAGAAAAGAACACACCACGCCCACCGGCTCGTTGAAGAGCTGGGCGGTGGTGCTCCCACTGTGGTGGTGTGCACCACAGTGGGTTCTCCTGCTCGTCGGGTGCCTCCTCGACGGAGGGCCGGCGTATGGGAGGGGAGAACGGGCGAGGAAGGTGGTGGACTGCAGCGTGGCGATTTTTCAGCAGCTGCCGCAGCTGCGTATTGCAGCAACGTCCCTCCTTTCCTTGTCGCGAGGAAGAGCTGCGGCTTTATAGAGGAGGAGAGCATGGCGGGGCATGCGGGGAATGGGGGAGAATGGCAGCTGCAGGGAGAGGTGCGGGAAGGACAGCAGGGAGAGGCGCGCGAAGGACAAGCCGCATGGCGTTGCATGCAGCTGCGGGAGGAAATTCAACCGCGGGAAGAAGAAGAAAAGATGAAAATAAAAATAGAGAAGGGACTTTTGCAAAGAAACACTTGAAGAAAAATGTAAAAATGTAAGCCATTTATTCCATTCTCTTCTCCTCTCAATTAAATGCATGCATGCAAGCGTTTTTACAAATGCAACTATAGGATTATAATATACATAGTTAATGCTAGAAAATAGCATAAGAAGGCGTTCTTATAGGCGTGTTTTGAGGTGCAAACAAGGGGGCTTCTTCTTCTCCCACTGTGGGAGACGATCGTGAAGTACTGCATGCACTATGGGGAGAGTGTGCACTGTGTGCACACCTTCCACCGCCAATCCACCATGCACCCTGCCACCAGCGCCTTCACCAAGCCCTCGCCAACCACCCACCACGCGTAAGAGGCAGCCAAGCACCCTTGCAAGCCTGCAGCTGCGTGCCATCGCTTGCCCACACCTGCGCACCCAGCAGGCGCTGCACCAGCCTTCACTGCCCTTGTGCGCAGCCACACCATCGCCCCCCTGCAACCATGCGCACTGCCACAACCATGCCAGCCTGCACCTGCCTGCTCGCACCGCCCCAAACAGTCGCGCCCTCCACCACCCGCCAGCCCTTGCAAGCGCGCCCCTGCTGGCGCTGCACCAGGCCCCACCGAGCCTGCAAGCACCAGCCCCCACCGCGCCTGCAAGCATGCCAGCCTACCCCCGCACTTCTGCCCTTACCATGCCCTGCAAGCCCTGCCCGCAAGCACTCACGCCAGCAGCCAGCCCTGCATGCGCATCCTCGCCAGCGCCGGCAGGCAGGCAGCCAAGTCTGTAGGCGCCCACGCCCGTAGGCGACCCACGCCAGCAGCCACCCCCTCGCGTGCCCAGCGGGCATCCGCACGGCCTGCAGTAGCCGCTCTTCCTCCTCTCCACACGCAGCTCTCCTCCTCAAACAGAACCCAATAGGTCGGCGGCTGTTCTCCACCATCCGGCCGCCATCGGCCACCTCCGGCCACCACATCACCACCATCACGAAGCACACGTCGAGGCGCACCACCCCATCGACTCTCGCCACCAAACGTGCATGGCTGTCCAAGCGAGGAAGAGAGAGGAGAAATCCTCTGTTTTCTCGTTAATTAAAATTTACATTTTATGCCATTGCCATTAGATATTTTTATTTTATTCAGACCACATTGCATGGATGCACTTATTATTTCTTGAATTTACTTGACTTGTGTTATGTGCATCATTCTACATTGAAATTCAAATCAGATTTGCATGCAAGTTAAATTTACATGATATGCCATTACACATGCATCATATACATATTTTTGGGAGCTTAATTCCTGACCTGAAAATTGCATAAATAACTTTGAACTTTTAAGGAAACTTGCAAGTTCCATTCAGAATAGTATATTCCTCTCATTGAAGTTGCAAAGTTGTCTGCAAATAGCATCATCCTCGACTCGTGAATTTATTGGTCTATTCCTCCCTATGGATGCAACATCTTTATTGTGGTTAAATTTGATATTTAGTTTTGATTGAGAGATTTTCCACCACATAAAACACGACATATCATTCTATTGTTATTTTAATTAAGCGAGAATCTCTCCGTCAAATGGCACCGTTGCCGGGGAGGCAATAGACGCAATAGATTCACTTTATTATTTTTTAATATTCTGAGTTACGTAATTATCTGATCATTCTTTATCTTATTGTGCGAGGAATCTGACGGGGAGACAGGCGCAGCAGAGCAACGACATCAACCTTGAACGACAAACACGGTGAGCGCTCATGGTGGAGACGATCTTTTTGGTGGACCTTGACGCCACCTGGAGGCCAGCAACAGGAACACGTGAGCCTTGATCCCACTCACATAGGCTTACGGAGAAGCCTGTTTCTGATTTAGTCATTAGAGCTTAGTTTAGATTTAGTTTAGATATACATTAGAATTTAATTTCTATCTTTTGGACCCTTGTCGGGTATTTTTGAGAACGTATTCCCAGTGTTTCTTTATTTCTTATCGCTCTTGTATGCGGGAGCATATTTTTGGGAGCGTGTTCCCATTTATTTAGATTATAGGATTATTCAAATTATTTGAACTGCATGTTGGTAGTTAGTTAGATTAGGTTTGTTTGCTTATTATTATTAAAATAATAATAATAATAATAATAATAATATTCGAACTGCCTGCTAGAAGCTGCATATCTATATGACGACCATCTAGGACTGAATAAGCAGCATCTAGTTTATTTTTACTGTATTGCATACATTCTTGGACAAAGAAAGCTGAAGTAAGGTACGTCTTCTCTTAAGCATTAATTACCAAGCTTGCATCTGTATTGAACCTAAATCTAAGACCACTAAAGTGCTTGAATCGAATTAATTCAGTGGTCATTTTAAAAATTGGGATTGCTAAGAGGTTGGACCTTAAAATCTGTGACTTAAAATTATGTGCAAAAGGATCTTGTTTGCGAAATTTCAAAACTCAAAACACAATCGTATGTTTGCACACCTGAGACACTATGCACCTCACACATAAGGTCACTAGATAAATTTCTACCTCTCCTCTTTTGCACCACAAGGGAAGTTAGTCAGAAATCAACAAGCCTATCCACTAAGTTAGTTCGGTTCCTCGTATGTGGGCTCGATTCAAGACTTCCATCCCTTGCGAGTAAGTTATAGGCACCAACGAAGGTTGGCCTAGGAAGCATAATTTTTGCAAAACTTGTTTGGCCACCAACTGAACATTTAATTCTAAGACCTAGAATCTACTAAAAACAGATCACACTGGATTTGCGTTTGCTTTGATAGTAATAGAACTCTCTAGGAAGTTTCTGCTTGTGTTCTGAATTCTTCTAAATCCTAAGAGGGTTAAAACTATTTGGCTTAAAGAAATGGATCACCCTTACTCCTATCATTTATATTATCAGAGTCAATACTTCCCATCTTTTAACCAGGATCCCATGCCCCAAGCGTATCCATCCTTTGATGGGTACATTGACAATTCATGGGATCATTCATATTCCTATCCTGGGAGAACTGGCTTGATAACTCCCACTTTTGATCAGAGCCTAGGAGTGGGATTTTCCAACCCTGAAATCCCTACTTCTATGCAAACACCCAACCCTCCCACCCTTCATGATTTTCCGTATCGAGGTTGGGCCAATACCCCTAGGCAACCAGAGCCTGAAATTGCCTATCCTCCCCAACCTGATAATAGTAGCCTCTCTTCTTTTATGATAGAAATGCAAAAATAGAAAAAGGAAATGATGGAATCTATGGGAGAGATGTTAAGGAATAGTCAACAGTTAAACGAAGAAATAAGACAGCTTAGCTACGCGCTTCCCAATAATTCTGATCCCTACCCATATGACCATGATCATGAAAATAATTCTGAGGAAACCAAGGACAATAGGGATCTAGTTTTATGTAGCTATCACTTAGACTCTCCCAATGAGACACGGCCACTAGAGGAGAACGATCATAGTGATTATCCACCCAAGCTATATTGGAGTCAAAATCAAGAGAAGATGGTACCTCTTGAGGACCTTGACCCCAATGACAGTATTCTCCTTACCCCTACTAACCTGGGTCAAGGTTATATTGTTCCTATCACTTCCCCTATTGATTATCTGGTGGAATCCCATTCTACCCTTAGTGAGCCTACTCCTGACCCTCCACTTAGGGAATCAACACCTACCATTCAGCATCCTGAGGATTTAAATGCACCCAATGAAGGTGACCCTAAGAGAATGGAGGATGAATTAGATCAATTTTGGTCTCAGGGATATAAAGAGTCTATTTCAAAGGACAAGGATGATCCAATGGAGGAACCCAGACTGAAAATCTAGAGCGAATCACAAGGGGATTATGTGTTACTTGAGGACTTACCCCCTGAGGATATAAATAATATGATGAAATCTAGATTCCTCCCTTCTTTCGATTTTGAGAATCATCCTCCGCAAAATCAGGAGTTGATATTGGAGGAAGGAAAACACAATAGTGAGAAGCCTAAGGGAGACTCTCGGGGATAATATACATCAATTGAGGATTTATACCGCGAGAAGAACAACGAATTCAGTGATATAGGCTTTCTCCATAACATTAAAGATGATAATGCTCCTAAAGATATTAAGGATAATGAAGTAGCACACAAAGTCCCCGGAAAGGATGTAATTGACAAGAAAGAACCCGGGGATGGATTTGCTGATAATTCTGATCTTGCTACTTCCCAAGAAACCCAACTGTCGTCTAAGCATGTTGTTCATGAGTCTACTAATGAGATATTGAATTCTATCCATGACTCATCTATTGTAGAGGAGCAGTTGGAGATTCACAAAATAATGAAGCTAGGTAAGGATGTGAAATACGAATTCTTATTGGGAATGGAACCTAAACAGCCTAAGCCCTCTTTGGACTTAATAATTACCACCCAATCACTTAAGCAACTTGTAGATTCCTTACCTAATCCTTGGCTCAAATCTCTGCTCATTTACATTCTTTCTGGAGAACATATCAGGCCAGTACATCCTTGGGTAGAATGGTGAGTATGGATTGATGCTTGTACTTTTAGTCTCACCTTTCAAGGGTTTGAACTAATAATGTTTATATCTTTTAAAACCCGTCCTGCTTTGGAGGATCCTTATTATCCTCCACTTATTCCATTTTGGGAGGTCCCTTTTCATTTTCCTTTTGTTATTCCTAAACCTCCCTAGGTACCCAACGAGGTTTTCTGCTTTCATAACTTCTGGCGAGAATTTAGGATTACGTTGCATCATCAGCTCACCAACATCCATGGCTACCTGTTTGCTAGGCCCACGCTATTACGCATATTTTTAGGGCCTAACTTTTTCTGTCTGGAGCCAGACTTACAGGTTCCTTATAAGTCTGGTTGCTGACAGAAAATGCAACACTTGTTGGGAGGCAACCCAGCGGTCTGAATAACACCGTCGTCAGGTGATTTCTTTCCTTTCTCCCCCTGTTTTAATTTTACAATGAGGACATTGTAGGATTTAGGCATGGGGGGTGCATTTTACATTTTAGGAAGTATTCATGCATTTAGGTTAGCATATAAAAAAAAAATCTCTTTTCTTGAGCTGAATGGGTTAGTCCCTAGAAAATTTTCTGTCATTGAAGGTTTTTCTTCTTGAATTATTTCTTAAGTTTAGAATCTAGTACATTTACTTCACGTGCACGTAGACTGAGTAATGGATTTTTGAAGAAAACCAATAAACATTTTTAGTCTATTGAACCCTTGGACAGTTAATAGGGAGTCAGGCATACTATCTTCTAGTAGATCCACCTCATATTTGTGAGAAGAAAGTAGAGAGATTACTGGTGCACTAAGTCTAGTGCAAGGACTCTTAAGTTTTGGACAATTAGATGATGATACTTAAGAGTTAGGCATAGTTTTTGCTCTCTGTTCATGTGTGTACTTTGTGTAAATTACTGAGAGTCACCAAATAAGGCAGATACACAGAGATTGAGTCTTAATAAAGCTATGACTATGGTGGATGGTTACGACTGTCCTTCATAGAGTTCTTGGCTGAAGGAGGGTAATAGTGTCAAAGATCAAAAATACTCCTATCCTATCCATTCCTTCCCAGTGCCAAGAATAGGCACTTCCACCAAATAAACCACACAATATCCTCTTGACCATCATCATCCCTAATAATGCCTCATAAATAAAAGTCTGTATCGTGTTATGTTGATTGATAAAGAAAGAAAAAGGAAAGAAAAAAAGAAGAAACAATTATATTTAAAAAAAGAAAAGAAAAGAGGGAGAGAAAAGAAAAAGAAAAAAAGTCCAAGCTTATAACTTTATCTTTGTAACATTGCTTCTGAGGCAACAAAAACACCTATCACGATCCACTAAATATCACCCATACCTACCTTTCAGTATTTCTGATCGCCTGAATACCGCTAAGGACTCTAACTTAGTTGTAGAGTTATGAGGACTTTAATTGAAGTGTGATGCCATGTGAGGCCACCAAACAGTGAGTATACTTACTAAATCTGGCAAGATTTGGGTTCTCAGAAAGAAAAGAAAGAAGAGTGAGTGCCAAGGAACATCAAGAGAGCACAGTTTTTTAGCCTCTCTCCAAGTTGACTTGTTTAATAGTCTAGATAATCTGCTGCTTATCCCCGAGGGAAGTAGTTGCCTATCCCGATAGAAATATTTACCAAGGGTAAAGTACGAAGTCCCAATGCAAATTGGCTTTTCACTTGGATCTGTTACCTAAGATATCATCACATCACATTTCTCTGGATCTCTAAAGTTTTGAAATAAGAAAAGAACAAATCTTCTGATTACTTCTATTATTTTTCATTTTTGCTAGGGACTATAAAATCTTAGGTATGGGGGTATTTGATGAGTCCATTTCAATGGACTATTGTTATGCCTAAGTAATTCAATTTTAACATTGTATGTTTGTTAATAATCACATTAGGTCATTAAATGATTTCATGTGTCATTATTTAAGTTTACATTTCTTCTATTGCTTATTATGTAATTATATTTCATGCAGGTCTCGCAACAGCACACTCGTTACATCTCCTCCACTTAATCTACTCCATCACGCTAATAATCGGGAAGAAAAGGGAGGAGGATCAATTGTGGAAAAGAATAAGGGGTGAAAAGATATTCCCCCCCCAACAAATATCTCAACCTACGGCCAGCCTCAACAACCCCACCAACAGAACCGGCCATGTTTAGTAAGGGATTTTGAAAATCCCTTGACTCGCATGGGGGAGAGGAGATAAAAAGAGGTTCTGGCGAGAGAGAGAGAGAGGGGGCTTCTTCTTCTCCCCCTAGGGGAGACAATCGTGAAGTATTGCATGCACTGTGGGGAGAGCATGCACTGTGCATACACCTTCCACAACCTATCCACCACGCACCTGTATGGTCGGACTGGATAGGTTGTTAATATGATAATTTTATCGTTGAAATGTGTATAGTGGTTAACCTAAATTGGACCTAATCTTTACAAAATTTTTAACTTGGCCTACTTGATTTTATCTTGTCACTTTTAAGCCCAGGGTCGAACTCAGGGAAGTGGGGTTCAAGTCAAGTTTCTATGCTTTTCCTACAATGAGTCTCTTCCGTTCGTTTATTATGTTTTGGGTGTTTTTCTTATTTATATTTTTTTTTGGTAATCCTTGTCCTTGAGGCACACCCTCAAAATTATGTCCTTGGCTTTTAGCCAAAACAGAGTTCCAAAACGAGTCTTGCTATTCGCAAGACGAGGTACCTGCAAGTCAAAGATTATCTTTTCTCTTTTATTTTTTTTTATCTTTTTACTAACAGAAAAGCGAAACAGAAATAGAGTAAATACAATATATATATGTAAATATTATGTATATAAAGAGGTGGAGGTGGAGGCGGAGATGGAGTGTAACACTGTGTCGAGTTGGTCGTCGTCTAGAGAGACGCAACCAACAGGACTGGGTGCTGCGTGGAGTGTGGGATGGATGGTGGATGATGTATGTAACCACACTTTTTGTACGCGTGTATCGGGGAATATCAGCAACTGGTACAGATATTCCTGCGATACAGCATATGGTGAATAATGTGAAAATATATATATATGTATGTATATAAGTAAATATATCTATATGTATATATATAGTTATAAATGTATAGGTATATATGTATATGTAGATATATATATATATGTATATATGTATATATGTATATGTATATAAGTATATATATATATTGGTATGTATATATAATACTATATAGATGTATATATATATATATATGTATATATATGTATAATAATAATATATGTATATGGGTATATGTATCTAGATATGTAGATATATGTATATAGTTATATAGATATATATATGTATATATGGATGTATATATATATATAAGTATATGTTTGTATACTAATACATAAGTATATAGATACTACTATGTATATAAATATAAGTATATATATATATATAGATATATGTATGTATATATATATATATGTATATATATGTTACTATATATAAGTATACGTATATATATATAAGTTTATAATAGTGTTTATGTGTGTGTGGGTGTGTGTAAGTGTTGGTGAAGGTGTGTGCGTGCATCGGTGTAACGTGCTGTGAGTGAGTGAAAGAGAGAGAGAGAGAGAGAGAGAGAGAGCGGAATCGAGAGGGCAGGAGAGAGCGGGCAGGAGAGTGGGAGGGGACGCAGCCGCACTGCAGGAGGCGCGATAAGTCGTCTGGAGGTGAAGACCGTCGTCTGGTGGTCGCGGGCGCGTATTCGCGCAGAGGAGGAGAGGTGTCTGCGTCGCCGGCTGCGAGCGTAGAGGGCCCGCGACAGCGCGCTCGAAGAGGGAGGCGGGGAGTCTGCAGGCAGGCGTAGAGGGAGGTAGAGGCTTGCAGGGGGCGGGAAGATGCTTGGCCGGCCGTTGCAAAGGCGTGCGGAAGGCGGGCGACAGAGCGGACGAACGGAGACGGGGAAGGCCTGCAGGCGCGCCCGGAGGGGCTAGAGCACCTACAGACGCTCGCGGAGGCTGCGGGGGCCGCTGCTGCTGCTGCTGCTGCTTCAAGCTTCAGACCTTGAAGCGGCAGCCATGGCGGGAAGTGCGGGAATGGAAAATGAAAGAGAAGAGCCACCACACCCACCGGCTCTTTGAAGAGCTGGGCGGTGGTGGTCTCACTGTGGTGGTGTGCACCATAGTGCCTCCTGCCCGCTGGGTGTCTCCTTGAAGGAGGACCGGTGTATGGAGGGGAGGACGGTGGTGGTGATGAGCTGAAGGTGGCTTTTTTTTCTCTTGCTGCAGCCAGCCCTCTTTGAAGAGAAGAAGACATGGCCTTATATAGAAGAAGAAGGCATGGCCTTGCATACAGCTGCAAGGAATGGCAGGGAATGGCAAGTGCAGGGAGAGGGAGAGAATGACAGCCGCAGGGATGGGTTGCTATAGGGACGGGCAGCTGCAGCATGGCGCGAGGAGAAAAAATGCAGCCGTGGGAGAATGAAAAATCAAGTGGGAAAAAAATAAAAAGATGTGGATTTTGCAAGGATACACTTGAGGAAAATGTAAAATGCAAGGCCACTTATTCATTTCTCCTCCTCTCTTAATTAAATGCATGAATGCATGTATTTTTACAAATGCAACTACGGAATCCTAATGTGCATAGTTAATGCTAAGAATTAGCATAAGAAGGCATTATTGTAGGCGTATTTTGAGGTGCAATCATACCCCCATGCCTATCTTTTGCTAGTCCGTAGCAAAACAGTATTTAGAAATGATCTTAAGCTGACGATTTTCTTCAGAGGTAATATAGGTGTGTTTATTGTCGGATATTGTGAGAACCAATTGTAGAGAAGACTACCAGTACTTTGAGTCTCACATGACAAAGACCATCTTTCGACTAACTAGGACTCTTGATATTTAAATCTTAAGTAAGATTTCCATGACCCAGGAGGTTTTTGCCATACTCGAGAGCTCAAGAGATTATGGCTTGTGCTTAGTGAAGGATCAAGACTAACCAGATGAACATTGAGACTCAAGCCCAGGGTTTCACGAATCTTTAAGTAAAGGTTGGTCCCAGTTTCAGCTCATGTTTTTGGATTGACCCTTAAGAAGATGACGAAAAACTCAACTCCCATTTTCTGATTTTTGTGGCTCACAGGAAAATAAAGTATTTGTAACCAGCCCTGAAGAACTTCTTGTAGGAAGAAGACTTTACAGACATTTATGAGATATACTGACTCTTTTGCAACATTTTTTTTTGAAACACGTGTCAGTATATATCTCTTACAACTTTTTTTCTTTTTTTTTGAAGGAGCACACTTTTTTTTTTTTTTGGTGGGAGAGTTTCTTTTGGGTGGAAAGAGTCGCTCCTAAGGACTAAAGCATGGGATAAAAAGTCTACCTGCATGCACAGGTAAGGACTCCACCTTCCCTAATGAACACCAGGGTTGGATCTTATGTTCACCTGGTCTTTCCTGATATGTGTAGTGTGAACCAAGTTTACTTAAGCTTTCAAGTAAAAACAAACCAATGGATCCTGTACTGGTGTCTCAGGTACAAGAATACGTCCTTAGTTAGGAGATATTCTGATCTATTTTGCCAATGCTTAAGTGAATTAAGCCGAGCCTGAGCGAATCAATCTTCTGTGGCCTGGAAGGTATTCAAAACAGAGGTTGAATATCCATAAACACTTATTGTATTTTTTTGTTTCAGCTTTTAAATCATTACTAAACACCATTTATTATTATATATATATATATTTTTTTCTTCTTTTTTCTTTTTCTTGCATATTTATAAATGGGTGGAAACTGTATGATACCATAAAATATCCGGATCCTATGGATGCCTATCCACCCCCCATGCCAAACAATGCTATGTCCTCATATGCATGTAGGGAAAGGTAGAGAAAGGACGAAAGATCGGGTAACGAAAGCTGATGTGCAGGATATACAGCAGGGTGGTAGGGTGGGTGGATGGTTGGTAGTGAAATGAAAAGTGTGATAGTGGCGTGAAAAGTGATGGTGGATGGTGAAAGGTCTGGCATTTTCTGGGACGAGAGTGTCCCAGGCGGATCAGAAAATAGATCAGGAAGAAGAAGTTGCCCTTAGATTGGCCAAGAAGAGGGGCTCTTTAGATAGATGGATCCAAAAGGGAATAGCCCCAGTGAGAAGGATGTGGGCTCAAGGTCCGAGTGTGGAGTTGCAAATCCGCCTGATTTAGCGGGAAAGAAAGGGCAATCCGGTCTTCCAGAGTGTGAACCGGCAGTGAGCAGCCCGGCGATGACTCAGACCACGAGGTATGGGAAGCGGAGAAAACCTCGTCAGAAGTCTGGTCAGGAGAAGGTACGGGAATAGGAAGGGATTGGGGAATGTCACAATTTGTGTGGGTCAGGCAGTCGTCAGGTAATTCGCCGTAGTCTGAATAAGTCCCAAATAGTCTGATACACGCACTAACGGTCATGTCCTCGTGAGACATGTCATCCTCAATGCAATCACAATCAAAGTTCTTGGCTGCCTTGAAGATATTCAGCTTGATCGTTTCAGGTCCAACGGCAATCTCAATACAGCCTGACTCGCAGTCGATAAGGGCGCGGGCTGTGGCCAAGAAAGGTCGACTGAGGATGATCAGACAATCAGAAAGTGAACTAGGAACTTCCATATCTAAAACAAGAAAGTCAACAGGAAAACAGAGACTGTTGACCCTAACCACCACGTCTTCCACCACACCCTTCGGGATTTTGACAGAACGATCTGCCAACTGTAACGTGATAGGGGTGGGTTTCAGATTTCCCAAGGAAAATTTTTCGAGCATGATGGTCGGTATGAGATTTATGGAAGATCCTAGATCAAGCAGGGCACGGTTAAAATTGCATCCTTGGATGCTACAGGAAATCAGCGGTGTGCCAGGATCTTTCTGCTTTGGTGGTAGGTTTGACAGTATAGCACAACTCACATGAGGCGAGAGAACCACCGAATTTTTAGTTTTCTTTGACTGTCGCCTGGGTGTTGTGTAGTCTTTGAAAAATCGAGCAACAGTAGGTATGTGGTCGATAGCCTCGAGTAGGGGTACCTTGATTTCTACATCCCTGAACAAATTACGCAGGTTATCAAAGGCTTGCGTATCTTTCTTTTTGCCTTTTGGCTCCCTCAGTAGAGCCTCGGGGAATGGGACTGATTCTGGCAACAATTTTGGCGCATCATCCTCTCGCGACTGCGGTGTGCATCCTGAATGAGAGGGCGATGAAGAAGAAGATGGGCCAAGATCAGGTCGAGGCGGATCAACGGTCTGTTTACCCCTCCTTGTAGTGATAGCATTGGATGATGCGGGTCCAGTGGGATCATACGGCGGAGGAGGGTTCGCAATGGGAATATAAGAGTGCGGTGCTGCAGCGGGATTAGCCTGAAATCCCGGTGGAATGCTCGGAGCTTGCAGATTTTGATGAACCTGTCCCTGAGAAGGTTGTACCTGTGGTTGCGGACCACGGGGTACAAAGTTTCGCGGGTTGGGAATAGGTTGGGTGGGAAGAGTGCCCTGAGATCGAGTCGCCATGCGTAGTTGACTGATCTCAGCACTCTGCTGCGCCAATTGGTACTGAAGAGAGGTCATGTTCTCTTCATGGCACTTTGACATATCCGTCATCATTCGCATCAATTTGTCAAGAGGACTTGATGCGTGTTCAGTTTGTGGTACGCAAGGGCCTGAAGGCGGATTAGCCATAGGATTAGACTGGGCCCTTGGGATGACGGGTGCGGACGGTCGCATTGGTCTACTCGCGGGGTTTTGGTGCTGCGGGTTGTTGGACCATGCGAAATTCGGATGATTACGCCACCCTGGGTTATAAGTGGCAAAGAACGGGTTGTTCCCCAGGGAGCAAGCGTCTTCTATGCCAGAAGACGTGTCCACATGTAAATATGCGTCCGAGAACACGGAGGCTTGGTCCTCTATGTCGAAATACTGGCTTGCAAAAGCTAGTTCCACATGACTTACCGAGTCACTTGGCGCAACACTCGGTAAGGAAGGTCTTACGAGGTTTCTCAGAATAAGCCTGGTGTTGGAAGAATTGGAATTGTGACGAAGTGGTGAAGAGGTGGTGTTTACCAGAGATCGGGCTGGGTTGGCCAGAAGCTCGTCCAACTTCTTGTGCACGACGAAGACTTCATCTAGTTTTTGTGCAATAAGGCTTAGATCAATGGATGAATGGGAGGGTTCCGTGTCAACTTCGTGGACATTTCGGGGCTGGCTGGTACAATTAAAGGGGACAATGGAGCCATTGTTTATTGAGTTTTCACTCATATTTTCAAACAGTTCAAATGTTCCATTCTCGTCTTTATTCATAAAATTCCCTCCGCAGGAAACGTTTGCAATCTGCTTCAAAGTCTCATTTAGCCCATAGTAAAAAATCTGGGCTATATGCCACTTAGGCAGACCATGGTGCGGGCACTTCCTGAGGAGGTCATTATACCTCTCCCGTGCCTCATGAAATTGTTCGCCATTTTGTTGCGTAAATGAGGTGATAGCACGACGAAGTGCATTGCTTCGCCCGATTGGGAAGAACTTTTTGAGAAACGCTGTTCGCATCTCTTCCCAAGAATGGATGGTTCTCCCAAGCGTGGGTAACCATTGCGACGCTTTATTCTGCAATGACAACGGGAACATCTTCATGAGGACTATAGGTAACCCGACATTTCTTGGTTTAACAGTTTCAGCTAGTCGGGCTAGGTCTTCCAAGTGGAGAAACGAATCTTCACTTGCAAGACCATGGAAGTGAAAGTTTATGAGGCCAGTTATGTTCGGTTTAAGCTCAAAGTCATCCCCGCCCATGGGGACCCGAATTTGTCCTATGATCTCTGTAGCAGCGAGATTCTGATATGAGCTAAGAGACCTAGGCTCCTCCCGTTCGGGAGGGTTCTGCATTTCCTCCAATGTTTCTCGAATGGCTTCCATTTGCTCATTATACATTTCCATTTGTGCTTGGAGGCAGGTTATGGGATCTAAGGCTCCACCACCTGGTTGGTTCTGAGGGCGGTTTCCTCCCTCGGGATTTGGGGGTAGGCGTGCAGCCATGTTTGTGGAGGAGGAGGACGATTCGGCTTCTTTTCTAGATTTATCAGTCAATTCAAACAGTTCAGGGTTTTGTGACCTCCTCCCAAACATGCACTACCGCAGGAAGAATTGGGGAGATGAGAAGGTAAGAGAGATGAGAGAAATGATGCCGTAAAGGTACACTTGATTAAAAATCAATACAGTCAAGTTCCTAACCTCTACAGTGTACCCTTAGACCTAAAGATCTAAGTTACCTACTATCACGAACTACGGAACCGAATGCGAGCACTGCGGAACCACTGGGCCAGATTGAAAAGCCGTTTGCCCCAGTCTGAGACACCCGAAAGCACGCGGGAACTCTCACCAGCACGTAGCCGCTACACGCAGGTAGTTAGACCTCCAATCCTTAAGAAGGGTCAAGTTACTACCAATTTTAGTTAGAGGCTTAGGGTCAAGTGCTTTTGGAATGTGAAGGGCGTTGTTTACGGGTAATGCCCAAGTGATTGATTTTCAGAGTGTGTAAAAACAAGCATGCAACGGCGAAATCTCCCCAAATTGAACTTTTTAATTGGTGAATGGTTTTTAGAGTTCAACCTTAAGTAATCTGAATTTTAGGATTTTGCTGAATTACAAATTCAACCAATCTCCGGGTTTTGCAAGAATACAGGTTTTCTTTCTAAGCCCAACAAATCCTTCTTTAATATCAGTTAGTTAATGCATGCTAAAATGCAATGGGCTACCCTAAATGGAGATTTCTATGTGTGGATGCACGAGTCAGTTTTATATCAATGTGAAAGGGAGACAAAGCATTATAATTCAAGTGCTCCCAATCACTAGAAATGATTTCCACACACAAGGCTTCAACCAAAAGATAGAGAAAATTAAATTGTTGGGGTTGAAATGTTCGGGATCAAATCTTAGGCAAGTTAAAAAGTCGTGGTGGGGTTGGAATTAACTCAATTCTAAGTCTCCCCACCAAAAATGTGATCCCAAATTGAAGATAAGTGAGGCAAAAGAGGGATGCAATCAATCTTTTTATTTGCCTCAAAGAATACTTCCCACAACGAAAAATTCAAGAATCAAGATTCTCAGATTTTCGCTATGCGAAGTAGGGCGGGAAATCCCAGTCGGTGGGAGTGAAGACAATAAATCAAAAAAGTGAATTTTAATCCACTTGCCCCAAGAGATCCCAAGAAGTTTTTCTAGTTTTTTTTTAGTTTTTAATTTTTTTTTTATTAAGGTGACAAGTTAACCCTAGTTTGCTAAGAAAAGAAAACTTACTTGTTCGGCAACGTGTGCGAAGCTCCAATGCAGTGTCGGCGTCTTCACGTTCTCGTTCCCGCCTTGGATCTGCACATGTTCCCGACTTCGCCTACCTTTCTTCTCCTTGCACCGGTTCACCTGCACACCAAAAACAGAAATACCCGTGAAGACAGAAGAGAAAAATTGAAAGGAATTGAATAGAAACTTACTTGAAGGCGCACTTCCCCGGCAATGACGCCAAAAAAGATGTATGGTCGGACCGGATAGGTTGTTAATATGATAATTTTATCGTTGAAATGTGTATAGTGGTTAACCTAAATCGAACCTAATCTTTACAAAATTTTTAACCTGGCCTACTTGATTTTATCTTGTCACTTTTAGGCCCAGGGTCGAACTCAGGGAAGTGGGGTTTAAGTCAAGTTTCCACGCTTTTCTTACAACGAGTCTTTTCCGTTCGTTTATTGTGTTTTTGGTGTTTTTCTTATTTAGATTTTTTTTGGTAATCCTTGTCTTTGAGGGACACCCTCAAAATTGTGTCCTTCGCTTTTAGCCAAAACAGAGTTCCAAAACGAGTCTTGCTATTCGCAAGACGAGGTACCTGCAAGTCAAAGATTCTTTTCTCTTTTATATTTTTTTATCTTTTTACTAACAGAAAAGTGAAATAGAAATAGAGTAAATACAATATATATATGTAAATATTATGTATATAAAGAGGTGGAGGTGGAGGCGGAGATGGAGTGTAACACTGTGTCGAGTTGGTCGTCGTCTAGAGAGACGCAACCAACAGGACTGGGTGCCACGTGGAGTGTGGGATGGATGATGGATGATGTATGTAACCACGCTTTTTGTACGCGTGTATCAGGGAATATCAGCAACTGGTACAAATATTCCCGCAATACAGCGTATGGTGAATAATGTGAAAATATATATATATGTATGTATGTATGTATATAGCTATATATGTATATAAGTATATATATATATGTACGTATATATAATACTATATAGATGTATATATATATTTGTATATATATGTATAATAATAATATATGTGATGAGAGCCTCATCATGAGCCATAACTAGCTCATTTTGACCTAATAAAGAGAATAAAAGCTCCTACATGACTTATAAGAGGGCCTAATTGGAGGAATAAGTGTTATGAGAAGAAAATATGAAATAAAGGTTAAAACTACAATTTTACCATTACAGTACATAAACGGAATTTCTTAGAGACAGAGCATAGGTCAAATGGTCTAAATAAGATAAAAAGTGGGTTGAATCAATCAGAAATGGGTTCATGTGCAATCTAGGAATTAAATGACATTTGGTAACCCTAAAACAGACCCGCTTAATTCAATAAGGTTTTGGTCAGGATAAAAATCAAATAAACCCTCTAAGAATCATGGAAAAATATCCTCTAGGGTTTAGAACATTCAAATTGGCCTTTGGAACCTAGTTTGACCTAAATTAGGGTCCTAGCTCATCAATTGACCTAAATTGGATTTTTACGCAAAATGTCCAATCAAACGTGGTCAAACCTAAAATCCAACTTCACCATTTGATTCCTTAGGTCCAAATTAGATTTATACCAAAATTTGGACCTAAGGGAAGGTCATCTTGACCTACTTTGCAAAATAGTCCACCCAATTACATTCTGGCCCCTAATGTTTGAAAACCCTTGCGAAAACCCCCCCAACTTTTGTTGTCACTTTCTACATTCCGATCCCTCCGCCAACGCAGTAGAGGACCCATACTTCGGCGAAGTCTCGAGGACGATTTCTCCTTGCTTCCCCAGGGAGCTGCTCTCAGATGTGAAATGGGGGTTCCCTATGAAGTCCCCTACCACCTGAGCAGCTCCCCATGCCCTGTTTCGCACCATACCTCTCGTGCGAATGCTCGAGAGGTATGGGTGTTGTACCTGCGGAGACCTCCGGTGAGAGCTTCGCTCACCCTCCGTGCATCTGCCCCTCTGCAGGTGCCTTTAAAAGAAACCTCAGGACTAGCCGCTTGAAGCAAGCTTGTCTTGGCGGAGAATCCCTCAAAATTTCCTCTCTTCCTTCTCCGACAGGAAACCCGCAAGCTCCGGCAACCACTCCTCCTCCTTCTCGTCGCTCTGCTGCCATACTAGCAGCAGAGACAGCTTCGTCTCGTCTTCTTGCGTCGCGCCGCACCAAGCGCACGCTTCCCTGCCCACTTCCTCGTCGCCGCTCTCTCCCTCTGGGTATTTCTTCTACGGCGATAGTCGATACGACTGCTTGCCTCTCCGGCCCCCTTCGTCCCTGCAAGTAGGTTACAATTACTCCCCATCTTCCCCTCTTTCTTTTCCCCACATTATTTCATTCAAACCGACCCGCGACTGCCCCTGACCACCATCACCTTCCCCGTATCCGGCCAACCTCCGACGAGTCGCCCCCGTCATTCCGCAATTCCATACGACTCATCGACCGTCTCAAAATCTCCACCTCATCACAAGGAACATCCTCTGCCCATCCACTGCCACTCTACACCTCCACAACATGCCACCGAACACACCCATCTTTCCGGCCACAGGACGACTTAGGCACGCACGCCTAGGCCGCCCCGCGGCCTACTGCACATCGCACCACCTTCGCCGTGCCACGACGAAGGTTTCCCAGTGGTTTGATTAGGCCAAGAGGCCCTTTTAGTGCTGGTTGATACTTTGGGAACAACACCCGTATATACCAGAAACAGAGGATGAACCATCTTGGAATAGTATTAAGGATCAATCCAGTTTCCCAGATCTCGGGACTGAGGCACAGGGTGGTTGTGGTTCCCCAACCCAGATAGAAGACAACATTGAATTAGGTTGGGACATTGCAGGAGAACACAATGATGAACCGACCCTAGACCATGAATTGCCAAGTTTAGAATTCCAAAACTCCTATAATAATGAGATTAGAACTGAACCTTTTGAGGGTATAAATTCCGCCCCTTATTTTGATAAGGTGACCTTCGAAGGTTATTCGGACTTTAATTCTAGTAATCCTACCCACATCCTAAACCTAGATCTAGATCTGAAACTTGTTGGGAAGATTATGAGGCCCCATATGAGAAAGATCAAATTTTTAAAGAATATGATTCCGGGCCTCTATTTAATGAATATCCCTCTCCAACATCCTCAGGAAATCTGATCGATTTTTCAGAAGACATGCCAATTTATGATACAGAAACTGAGGAGTTGGATGAGTGGGGTTTCAATTGGGTCTATCCTACCAGCTTGGAGCTTGAGCCTAAACAGAACACCTTTTTAAGTCCAGAATTGACACATAGGCTAGACCCCAGTCAGGCTGCTGGTTCCACATCTGATGATTTATGCTACGGTGGAATTCATGATCAAGAATCTCATTTAGAACTCAATTTTCGCAAACTCTCCGACAACTTCGAATCTGACTATAATTGTGGAGAGACTCTCCTTCCTGAACACACCAAGCCCATCTACGACCTCAGTTCACATGACCCATTCTCTGACTCCGACTCTAAGGTCCTAGTTCCCGAGATCACTGATAACACAGAATCATTCCTTTTCGATCCTCAGGAGCCAAAAACAGAAAATGCCAAGAGTGATTACAACCCATAATTCAAATTTTTCTCGAATCAGATTTCCTTCATCCTACAGACACTCTTCAGGCATTTGATAGTTACCTAGAGGACTCTCTACAGAAAACCACCTGTCATTCCTTTCTAGAAGAGCCCTCATACACAGTTGCCACCTCGTCCACACACACAAAACTGATCAAAACCTCTTCCCAACCCCGACCCGCAACCGAACTCAATTTCTATTCAGATTCACCTCTCACCGAGCCGATTGCATTTCCACATCGAGTTTGGAACACTGATCAGACTACATACCATGCTCCATCATTCTCTGATCACCCCTGTAGGGTTCCCGCATCAACCACTCATTATTCTACGGGTCCCTATTCTGACCAGGCTGATTCGACTCAACCAAACCCTGTATTCACACTTCCACATCCATCTGAGCCACATTGCATATGGTGGGTCCCACATCTGTTGATCTACATCTATCAACCCACCAGATTGATTGGGTTTGGGCTGCATCATCAGCCTGTTGATCTTAACAAGCACCTGGTTGGACCAACCAGGCTCTTAATCAAGGTGCTTGTTATATTAAACTCTGCTGATTTGACCATCCCCTCTCCATCGCATTTCTCGCTTGGCTGAAGGCATCAAATTTAGCGCTCAACGGGAGGCAGCACGTCATTCTCTTTGAAAACCTGAAACATTTTCTAAACACCTTTGTGCACTTAAGGTTCACCCTTTAGGATAGCCGACTCCACCTCAGGTGCTTGCATATGAGATTAGAAATCATCCGCAACTACCACCCCGACCCATTCACTCATCAAAACATCTATCCTAACTAAGTTGAATAAAAATCCCCTAAGTTACAATGAGGACATTGCAAATCTTAGGCATGGTGGGGTATGAAAGTGCAAAACTTGTCAGAAAAGGTTTCAAACAAAAAAATTCACATATACCAAAAACACCATAAAAATTAAAAAATTTTGAAAAAGAAGAATAAAATGAGGGAGGAAAGAAAATTTTGTGAAGGAGAAGGAGAAAAGAAACAAAAGAAAAAAAAAGCACAAAAATGTGAGAAAAGAGTGATAGTCATTAGTAAGAAACCAAGGAATTGACCTAAGTTCTAGACCTCATTCAAGAAAAGAAATGAAAGGTGCATAGTGAGATTAGTAAGAACGTGAACCTTAGGCATTCTTGGATAGACTCTTAGTACCCATTAAGATCTAGACATTCCTCAAGAGGTTGAGGAAAATGAAAAGCTTAAGTATTAGGTCCAAGGCTTAGGGAGTATTTGGCCTCATTAACTAACTTTTAGTTTACGGGACTCAGTAACCTAAGCACCCTAACCCCACACATAGCCTGGTTCA
The DNA here is from genome assembly GCA_037157565.1 of Thalassia testudinum. Classification (NCBI taxonomy): domain Eukaryota; kingdom Viridiplantae; phylum Streptophyta; class Magnoliopsida; order Alismatales; family Hydrocharitaceae; genus Thalassia; species Thalassia testudinum. The sequence continues at coordinate 36,857,093 of JAZHRO010000014.1, forward strand.
GTAAGCGTAAAAATCAAAATCACGCAGTAGCGTCGCAAAATTCTGAAAAGAACACCTAGAGTAGGAGCGGCCGATCAACACAAGTTGATTTGGACGAGTTCCCAGCGCGGAGAGATGGGAAATTTCCCTCGAAGATGCGTAACAAAATATCATCTCCTCGGTGCTTGTCTCTTAGGATATTTACATATCCTACTGGGGGCATGTAAGCACTCTGCTGGTTTAGAGTCCATGGATGGCATTATCACGAAGTGTCAATTGCTAGGGTCTGAATTCAGCCACGGAACACCATGGATGGGATTATCTCAAAATCTCAATAGCCAGGGTTCCGGGGGTTGCCATGGGCGGTACTATCTCGAAGCATCGACTGCCAAGAACCCTTGAGGATTGATGATGGAGACAAGAAATCTGATACAGACCGTGTTGAGAAGCCAATCCTAAGCTAGAATTAAAAAGAAAAAGAGAGAGAAAACTCTCCAAACATATAAATCTTCTACCTCTCTTTCTTGCAAAATGCACTGCGAACTGAGCCAGGGCTAAAATCATTTCAAGCACGGGTGCTTTAACCACAAAGTCCAATAAACCTTAGGTTAGTTCTTGTAGGCCTTAAAAACCTTTGCTAAGGACTGAGGCTGAGGCTAGACAGATCTGGATCTTGGTTGGTACTAGAGTACCTTTTAGGCCTATGGTTAGCATTCTAACCTAATCTAGGTTTCACATGAAAAAGCACTTATATGAAATCATTAAGAAATTCATGGTCTAGAACAAGGGTTGACACCTTGAGTTTTTGCTAAGGGACTAGCAAAAGCTAGGCATGGGGGTACATGTATATGGGTATATGTATCTAGATATGTAGATATATGTATATAGTTATATAGATATATATATATGTATATATGGATGTATATATATATATAAGTATATGTATGTATACTAATACATAAGTATATAGATACTACTATGTATATAAATATAAGTATATATATATATGTATGTAAGTATATGTATATATATGTATATATATGTTACTATATATAAGTATAAGTATATATATATAAGTTTATAATAGTGTTTATATGTGTGTGGGTGTGTGTAAGTGTTGGTGAAGGTGTGTGCATGCGTCGGTGTAACGTGCTGTGAGTGAGTGAAAGAGAGAGAGAGCGGAAGCGAGAGGGCAGGAGAGAGCGAGCAGGAGAGGGGATGCAGCCGCACTGCAGGAGGCGTGTTAAGTCATCTGGAGGTGAAGACCGTCGTCTGGTGGTCGCGGGTGTGTATTCGCGCAGAGGAGGAGAGGTGTCTGCGTCGCCGGCTGCGAGCGCGGAGGGCTCGCGACAGCGCGCTCGGAGAGGGAGGTGGGGAGTCTGCAGGCAGGTGCGGAGGGCAGCAGATGCTGGCAAGGGGCGGGAAGACGCTTGGTCGACCGCTGCAGAGGCGTGCAGCGACTGGTTGCGGGCGCGGAAGGCGGGCGACAGAGTGGACGAACGAAGACGGGGAAGGCTTGCAGGCGCGCGCGGAGGGGCTGGGGCGCCTGCAGACGCTCGCGGAGGCTGCGGGGGCCGCTGCCGCTGCTGCCGCCGTTTAGCTGCTGCTGCTGCTGCTTCAAGCTTCAGACCTTGAAGCGGCAGCCATGGCGGGAAGTGCGGGAATGGAGAAAATGAAAAAGAGAAGAGCCACCATGCCCACCGGCTCTTTGAAGAGCTAGGCGGTGGTGGTCTCACTGTGGTGGTGTGCACCACAGTGCGCTCCTGCCTGCCGGGTGTCTCCTCGAAGGAGGACCGGCGTATGGAGGGGAGGACGGTGGTGGTGATGAGCTGAAGGTGGCTTTTTTTTTCTCTTGCTACAGCCAGCCCTCTTTGAAGTGAAGAAGATGTGGCCTTATATAGAAGAAGGCATGGCCTTGCATATGGCTGCAGGGAATGGCAAGTGCAGGGAGAGGGAGAGAATGGCAGCCGCAGGGAATGGGTTGCTGCAGGGACGGGCTGCTGCAGCATGGCGCGAGGAGAAAAAATGCAGCCGTGGGAGAATGAAAAATCAAGTGGGAAAAAAATAAAAAGATGTGGATTTTGCAAGGATACACTTGAGGAAAATGTAAAATGCAAGGCCACTTATTCATTTCTCCTCCTCTCTTAATTAAATGCATGAATGCATGTGTTTTTACAAATGCAACTACGGAATCCTAATGTGCATAGTTAATGCTAGGAAATAGCATAAGAAGGCATTATTGCAGGCGTATTTTGAGGTGCAATCAGCACCCTGCCACCAGCGCCTTCACCAAGCCCTCTCCAGCCACCCAATGCGCACAAGAGGCAGCCAAGCACCCTTGCAAGCCTACTGTCGCGCGCCATCGCCTGCCCGCACCCACGTGCCTTGCAAGCACTACATCAGCCTCCACTACCCTTGTGCGTAGCCACACCATCTCCCACCGGCAACCGTACACACTTCCACAACCACGTTAGCCTGCACCCACCTGCCCGCACCGTGCTAAACAACCTCGCCCTCCACCACCCACCAGCCCTTGCAAGTGTGCCCCTGCAGGCGCTGCATCAGCCCCCACCGTGCCTGCAAGCACCAGCCCGCACTGCGCCTGCAAGCACCAGCCCCACCGCGCCTGCAAGCACGCCAGCCTGCCCCTACGCTACTACCCTCTCCGCGTCCTGCAAGCCCCGCCTGCAGGCGCTCACACCTGCAGGCGCATCCTCGCCAACACCCGCAGGTAGCCAGCCAAGCTTGCAGGCACCCATGCCCACAGGCCCCAGCTGCCCGCAGGCGACCCACGCCAGCAGCCACTCCCACGCACGCCCTAGCACGCCCTTGCGTGCGTGCCCAGCGCGCATCCGCGCAGCCTGTAGCAGCTGCTCTTCCTCCTCTCCACACGCGGCTCTCCTCCTCCAATAGAACCCAACAGGCCGGCGGCTGTTCTCCACCGTCCGACTGCCGCGTCACCACCATCACGAAGCACGCGTTGAGGTGCACCACCCCATCGACTCTCGCCGCCAACCATGCACGACCGTCCAAGCGAGGAAGAGAGAGGAGAAATCCTCTGTTTTCTCCTCAATTAAAATTTACATTTCATGCCATTTCCATTAGATATTATTATTTTATTTAGGCCACATTGCATGGATGCACTTATTGCTTCTTGAATTTACTTCACTTGTGTTATGTGCATCATTCTACATTGAAATTCAAATCAGATTTGCATGCAAGTTAAATTTACATGATATGCCATTACACATGCATCATATACATATTTTTGGGAGCTTAATTCCTGATGTGAAAATTGCATAAATAACCTTGAACTTTTAAGGAAACTTGCAAGCTCCATTCAGAATAGTATATTCCTCGCATTGAAGTTGCAAAGTTGTCTGCAAATAGCATCATCCTTGACTCGTGAATTTATTGGTCTATTCCTCCCTATGGATGTGACATCTTTATTGTAGTTAAATTTGATATTTAGTTTTGATTAAGAGATTTTCCACCACATAAAACACAACGACATATTATTCTATTGCTATTTTAATTAAGCGAGAATCTCTCCGTTAGTGCCCTTGCTCCTCTAAGGGTGGAAGGATTCCACCAAAAAACCTCCTCCAATGGTAGACGTGCACCACCCTAAAGACCTCCTCCTGGATGTCCTCCTATCTTGTCCTCTGGCTGCCGTGGGAACAAGAGAGAAGGGAAAAGGGGAAGGCACCAAGGGGACAGAGTGTCCCCTTAATCTTCTTCTTCTCCTTCTTATTTTGACCGGCTATGGTAGGTGGAATAATGGTGGAATAATGAAGCCAAAGGTGTCTTTTTTGGTGGTAGGGTAGGTCTTTTTATAGGAGTGGTAGGGGGGTAGGTGTATTTAAGGGATGGATGGCTAAGATGGCTCATAGGGGGTGGTTGGGAGATCCTAGGGCTAAGATTGAAGGCACCAAAATGAAGGGTTACTTGGTGGTTGGCACCATCCTTAGAGGTAACTAGGGTTAAAGGGTTTGGTAAGGTGTGTTGTAGGGTTGAGATGAATTTGTAGGGTGGAAGTTATGGGATGGGGGCTAGGGTTTAATGGTCCCAAGGGAAGGGGTGTATGGAAGTTGGGTTAAGGAGGCTTGGTGCCAACTTAGGTGCGTTTAGGTGGGTTAGTTGACATGGAAAATGGGAAGGGTTAGGATGGTTCCATGTGGTGGTGGTTGTGGGATCAAGGGTGGATATTAAATGGCGCGAAAGGGAAAGGTGCGTGAAGGTGTTTTGGTGCCAATTTATGTGGTGGTTAAAGGTTGGTTCAGGTGGTGAAGGGGTAGGTTAAGGTTGGCGCCAAGAGGGTCTTCTAGAAGGGGGTGATGTGTAGGGTGGAGATGGCTTTATGGGGATAGGTGTAGGGTTGTGATAAGGGTTCAAGTTTGTGCCAATTGTGAAGAGGTGTAAGGGAGTTTTGGTGCCAACTTAAGGGGGGTGAAGGGTGGTGGTTGTGGGTGGTTAGGTTGGTGGTTATGGGGGGGAAAAAGTGCCATGGTTGGTGCCACTTTGAAGGGATGCTTGTGGTGTGTTTTCGGTGCCAACCATGGTGGTTTAGGGTTAGGTTTAGGTAGGGTTAAGGTGAAGTTAAGGAGGAGAGTGGATGGCCATGAGGAGCTTAGGTGTAGCTAAGCTAAGCTAGTTTAGCTAGCTTAGCTAGTAGGGTAGTAATGGAGGGAGCTAAGGTTTAGGGAAAAGGAGCTAAGGAAGAACTATCTGGAGCTGCACTGGGGCTAGTGGCTACTGAGGAGAACAGTAAGGAGCTACCCTAGCTGGCTTAGCTTGCTAGTTCTTTGCTACCTGCTAAGCCAAGCAAAAGTTAGCTGGCTTCTACTGAATTGTGCTGAGGTGTGCTGGGTTTGATCTTCCCAGAGGTAACCTAGCTAGCTGAAGTAGCTAGCTTAGGTTAAATAGCTTAGCTCAACTACATTGAACTGAGTGGAGTCTCCAGGGGCTGGACTTGAGCTGGCCTAAGCAAGTTGAGGTCATCTTCAGCTAACTTTAGTTGAGTGGAGTTGGAACTTGCTGGACCTGAGTTGAGGTGGACTCCTGTCAACTTAGTTGAGCTAGCTAGAGCTCCTAGTGAACTAATTGAAGCTAAGAGGAGCTAGACTCAACTAAGTTGAGCTGGATCTGAGCTAACTTGAGCTAGGTTGAGCTAAGTTGAGCTACCCTGAGCTACCATCCAGCTAAGATGAGCTGAATGGAGCTTAAGAGAGCTAACCCTAATTCAAGTGAGCTGGTATCCAGCTATGACAAGCTGGATTTAGCTGTGGTTCAACTAAATTGAGCTTCCTCTTCACCTGTTGCCTTCTTGAATGCTAGGGTTTTAAGGATCTAATTATCTGTTCATCCCTAACACTCAAATAAACGTGTTAAAAACAACAAAAATTGTGCATTCCATGCCTAACCTAAGTGATGCCTAAATACAACCTAGAAACCTATTTGCGGAGTTAAAATCCGAAGAGCTGGGTTTGTTTTAGGGCATAAGAACGATGATAAACTGGCATTTATCAATGGCCTAATTTGAAATTGATTTGTTCATTATTTGTTTCTAACGACTATATTTTGAACCTAAACTTATGGAAACCTATAAATATGGCCCTTTTACACTTACTTTGATACACAACACACAACACAAAAATCCTTAGTGCTTACAAAGTGATTTTGCACTCTCAAAACTCTCATTTTCCCAACAATTGCTTTACGCCTACACTATCATCTTTGATAAAGGATTTTCTACCTTGATCCTTCATCAAGCTTTTCGATAAGATTATTTTTAATTTATATCAAAGGAAGACTAGAGGTTTTGTGTATTCATGTAAACATGTTTACACTACTTAAGATGTCTATTTACGCATGTTCTTAAGCATAGGATTGCATTGCATACTATAAATATTGCATAACATAACATCATCATGCATTAGTTTGAATAAAATGGAGGTTAATTGTCTCCTTTTGTGTTTATGGACAGGGCAAACCTTCTATTAGGGCCTCGGATTGAAGATCCAACCGTACAGATGTGATCAGGGCGACGATTGGAGTTCAACGACTCCAAGATCGCCTTAATCAGACATCTGTAGCATCAGATAGAGGTCGGGGAACCCTAGAAGATCAACTGCCAAGATGGTGTGAATCCACACTTCAAACGACAAATCCGACCACATGGATGGATTTGGATCGACAATCGTAGCCTAACGGCATAAAAATCAACTCAATCCGACAACCGTGGCACCATCTACATCATCCAGAAGATGGACGGCCAAGATTATGCCACGTGGCGACATCTCGACCGCCCAAACCGACCCAGCTGATCTTGAAGACCACCGCACGTAAGATCTGGATCGCATGATCACGATCCAACGACTGTGGGTAGCCGCACCTCAAAACATCCGCGCGACAATTTCTCCACAGCGGAGCGAGTGAACGTGCTTATGCATGTGAGCGACGCACGTTCAAATCGCGGCGAGCGGCGAGCGGCTGCTGGGGCGCAGTGAGCGGGCATGATTGACCACTCAATTGTGATCGAACGGTCCCGCACGCGCAATTGCACTCACGCCGTATCGCACACCGCGCCTCACGTGAGAGCAGACGTGAGTGGGTGCGCAGAGGAGGCGGGTGGCGGCACGAGATAAGCCGTCTGATCGTGAGATCAGCTGAATGTGAACGCGCGTTACACGCGTGAGCAGGTGAGCGGGTGCCTGATTACACAGCAATCATAGGTCTTAATTGACCTAGATTAAGCTAGGACTTAGCATAAGTTAGGGAAATTCATGCATGCATACGCATTATCTGCATCTTTACTGCTTTACTTTAGCTATGCATAAAATAATGTTATAATGTGCTGATTAAGTATATTATGTCGATTACAGGGAATAAGCTGATCAGGAGCTGGATCTGAAGTTGGATCAGGAATAACGGGAGTTACAACAGAGCTGGAGCAGAAGGCCTAGTGTAGATGTAGGAATAATAATGTAAGGGGGTTAAAGGTTTTCTATTCTATTAAGTAGAAATAAAGCAGTAAAATGTGAAGAGCTTAGGTCCATCTTAGCCCTAGGATAGCCTAGAAACTTCCCCAAGCCTTAGCCACCCTTAGATTAGGTCACTGCACCCTAGGAAGCCCTAAAACCCTAGTTCCAACCCTTCTCTGGATGTCTAGATAAGTTTTAGGATGTCCAGGACCCTTAGCCAACTCCCGCACTCTTCAAACCACTTCTGCAGTGTTATTGTACGTCCAATTTTTGCAGAATACCCAAAATAGAACCCGAAATCCTTCCTGACTCTGATTGGACGTCCAGACAACAAGTCTGGACTTGTGATTTTTGAGTATGAGACGTCTGATTCTATTATTAGACTTCTGATACTGCTCTCAAATTCCTGTTTTGAGATTTAAGCTTTGATCTTGGATCTCTAGGTCCTTAAACCCAATTCCAACCCCATAGGAACCTAAATTAAGGTGCCCTAACCCTAGTACATCACCTCTAGACCTCCCTAAGGACCTAATTAGGTCCTCACTAAACCTAATTGACTTGGATCTTAGTCAATTCCATCAGCCTATTCAATTGGACTCATTGAGTCCAATTGAGCCCTGATCTCAACACACACTGTCCAATTGGACCTAGTGAGAGTCCAATTGACCTATACCTAAATTAATTGAGTTGTTTTACTCTCAATTAAGTTTTCACACACCCAATTAAACTGTATTAAGTTTAATTGCACTTTACCTTAGTGAATTAGGATTTATAACCCTAATTTGAGACATACCTTGACCTAAACCCACTAGAACCTAACCTAATCAACCTAGCCACCTAAGTTTCAACCCACACACACCCACACACACCATCCACACGAAAATGCCTAGCCAAGAGTTCTCTCGAACTCTCTACCATGTGTGGTTGCCATGGTTGCCAAAATAGCAACCAAGAGCCATTCAATTTTTAGATCCACATTTGGTGGATCTAAAAACCACCATCCACCCTCTCTCTCTCACTCTCCCACGAGCTCCCGCCATAGGCCTCTCTAGAGAATTCCATAATTCTCTAGAGAGCTTCCCTTAGGTCTATAAAAAGACCCAATGGGTGGCCATTTGCACCCATTCACTTCCTTGGCATCCATTCCACTTAGGCTAGCCACTTCCATCTCCACTCCACCTCCACGAGTAGACCACCACCATGGAGGCCACCATCTCCACGCCAAGAAGCTGGACCAGCTCCCCAACCTCTCTCCAAGGGCCGGCCTAAGCTCCATTGGCCGCCCCTCCTTCTTCTCTCAGCCACTCAAAGGCCATCGGAGACCACCTCCGAATGCCCTTCCTTCTGCTAGATTAGTAGCTTAGCTTTTCATGTATTTACAGCTTTTATTACTACTTAGTAGCATAGTCTTAACTTCTCCCCCAATGATGTATGCGAAATCCCCCCATTGATTCTTGTATGCAGTCATTTTCTGGTAGCTAGATTTCTGTTTCTAGCATTTATGTATAAGCTTTCATCTATAGTTCTGTTGGAAACAACTCTCTCACTAAATGAATAAAAAAAATATTATATATATATATATATTTGTCTCCATGTTATGAAATCACAATGAGCTTATTGATTGCTATCATATTTGCGTGATTCAAGTTTCCTATCTTAATTGTCTATCCATTCTGTAACTAAGCATGCCGTACTTAAATACGTAATAATCGTGAACTGATATGCGATTCTAAATAAAGTAGAGCTGGATAAGATCGATTTCAAAAGTAAAAGCAACGTCACCCAGAGACGAACAACCGGGACTCAAAGTCACGTTATTTTTACAAAATAATATCTTTGTTGGATCGTATTTTGCAACTATACTACGATGCTTTTATCAAAAACGCGAGCTACGATTTTTTCACCAACAAAATGGCGCCGTTGCCGGGGAGGCAACGTCATTTTTCTTGATTTCGATCTTTTAATTTATCACTGAAAAATCTGCCTCTACTTAGTTTTTGATGTGCAGGACAACACGGAACGAAAACGGGATCTACGCACACTGAGCGCGGCGAAGAAAAATCAGGTGCACATCACATTCTCTTAGATTAGGTTTATTTTCTGAACCCTAGGATTAGATCTACTTTCTACAATCTCTTTTGAAAAAAGAAAAAGATTTTTCTCATTTTCCTGAAAAAAATTTAAAAAAAGAAAATTTAAAAAAAAAAATCTAGATTAGGTTTCCTTTCGAATCTAGGTTAGTTGAGAAAAAAAGGAAAAAAAAAGATATTTTCTATGAATCTTTTGAAAAATTATTTTTGAAAAAAAAAAGTGCAAAAGTTTTGAAAAATAAAAAAAAAATCTTTTTGGTGGAAGGCTTGAATTTCAAGTTCAAACCTCTTTAAAAGTTTTTCCACCATCTTCTGATTTTCGGCCAAATTTCAAATCTAACTTAAAAATTCGATTGAAGAAAAATTCATTAGCGAAAAATTTTGAAATTCGGGCTAAATTTTCATTTTCAAACCATCTTCCAAATTCCACCATTACTATCAAAAAATTCCAAGTATAAAATTTTTAAAAATTCGTGATGTGCATGGGGGTCAGACTGACCCAGATTCAAAATTTTTCAAATTTCAAAAAGCGATTCCGAGCAATCCATCAATCTGTTTTGAATAAAAATGGTGGGGTTTAAAATCTGATCTCATTAGCTTTATTTTCCATATTTTTTCTGAATTTTTGAAGATCATTTAATACTGTTTCAAAGTAAAAAATTGACTAGGGGTCAAAATTCTAGATCTGACCGCCTAACATTCAAAATTCCCTAAAAATTAGATTGAAATAGTAAAAATTCCAAAAAAATATTATTTGAAAAACTAATTGAAAAAAGAATCTACTCACAAAATTTAAAATTAATTTGATTCCAATTATTATCAAAAAATCAACACTATTTTTGTGGTCTGCTAAAATAGAGAAAAATCCTAGAAGTGCATGCAACTTAGGTTAAATCCTTAAGGTTACAACTAGAGACCACACATTAGGCTAACTTAGACTTAATCAAGTCTAGTTAGCCGGTGAGCTTGGTCACCTTGTGGGCCACACACCTCAAACCCCACTGAAGAAAACGGGTTAAAATTAACTTTAAAATACGAAATTAACTCGAGTTCGTTGTCATACTACTGGGTGAGTTTAATCTCTCTTGCCAAACCTGGTGACTAAGTCTGCGGGGTAGTGTCAAATAACCGTGGCTCGGGGGTCAACGGAACCAGAGGCGTAAGCCAAAGGAAGAACCTTCCCTTTAGTCCCCTCGTAACCAGACTGCTTGGGTTAGCTTGAGAGGCGGGATTCACTTTCAGTCAGTTGTACAACGAACTTATCTTCAGGAATTTAAATCCATAACGAAAAATCTAGTCACCTGATCTATAAGGACCATTTGATTGACAGGGCCTTAGCCTTGTCCTACGTGGCTACACCAACCCAGGGGTTGGGCGGTGTATGCACGGAAGGAGGTCACTTCGACCTCACTTGGTTGGACCTTGGGAACCACTCCCAAGGAGGTGAGTCACCTCGCTCGGACCATCTTCTCCCCCCATTTCTTCTACTCCAAGAGCCACCATGGCAAATCCTGGACCTAGACCTAGATCGGGTCAGGACATTGAGAATCTGGACCCGATGGCTCGTCTGGAAGCCCGAGTCGCCGAATCTAAGGAGCAGCATCAGCAGAGCATGGATCGTATTCTGACGGCGCTTGACAAGATGCAGCACCCGCCAAGAGAACAACCGTGGGATTTTTACGACCCAGCCGCACCTATCGTCTCACCACTAGTTAGAATTCCCGCAGGTGGAGATGCATTTGAGCTCAAGCCTAATGTAATTGGGTTGATCAGCACTCATTTCTACAGGAACTCAAGCGAAGATCCATTCCATCACCTTGAGGACCTGAGTCGACTCGCTGAAACGATCCAACCCAGGAATATTGATCTCAGGATCATTCTGATGAAGCTTTTCCTGTTCTCGCTGAGGGACAAAGCTTCATACTGGTTCAAGATTATTGGGAAGCCAATTGGAACCTGGCCAGAATTATGACGTGAATTCCTGCAAAAGTTCTTCCCAATCGGTCGAACAAATGCAATGCGGCGCGCAATTACGACTTTCTCCCAGGGAGCTGGGGAGAAATTACATGAAGCATGGGATAGATTTCACGACCTTCTCCGGAAATGCATGCATCATGGTATACCCAGATGGCACTTAGCCAAGATTTTTTACCATGGGCTGGATGACACACATCGGTTTTTGGCCGATGCATCTAGCAGCGGGAATTTTCTCGCAAAAGACGAGAATAGCGCATTTGAGTTATTCAAATCATTAGCAAAGAACTCGATGAATGCCACATCTATGAACCAGTTCCAACGGCCTGGTCAGAAGCGGGTTGGTGTCCACGAGGCTCACACCGATTCTATTCGAGCTGACATGGATATCATCGTCAAGCAGCTGGATAGAATAAACCTAATTGAGAAGAAGATTGACCAGATCAGTCAAGGTCAATCCGACTCGAGCTCTGCCGCCGCAAGATCCTCCTATGCACCCTGAGCCCCACCTACTCAAGTTAATCTACTCACTCGGGATGCATCTTCTCTGTATTTACGAGATCCCGCATATCAAGATCCCGTGAATAATCCAGATCTGGCACCTTACGACCAGGGTTACGCACCACCCGCAGATTATAATGCGTATCCCCTTGACGGATATACGTCTCAGATATCTTCGGCCTAGAGGACGTCAGCGCTATCCAAGGATACGGGCGTAATAACCCGTACTCGGAGACGTATAACCCTGGTTGGAGCCAGCATCCGAACTTCTCCTGGTCTGGTAATTCACAGAGACCACATCAAGATCCACACTACCAAACCAGGCAATATGGGAATGCGCAAAACATGTATCCTAGGCAACAGCCATTCCCGCCTCAGCAGCAGCAACCCCGCTCGTTATACCAGCTGCTGCACCAAGCTGCCAACCACCCTCCAAAGTGGGCCGACCCTTTGGAGGCGCTGAAAGAGGAGCTGCAAGAATTGATGAGGAAGTCTACACAAGATAGCTTGCAGATAATGAAGGCGATGGCTGATCAGATTCAGACCATACAAAATACGCAGAACCAGCTGTTGTAGGAGCATAGGACTTAGGGAGCCTTGCCCTCCCAACCCGTCCCGAATTCGCGATATGTGCAGAACCAGGGCGCCCCGCCTAGGTTTCAGGCACCACAGGGACAGGCACACGCCATACTACATGCGACTCCTACACCACCCAGTTACACGTAAGGCCAGTCGCCTTTGCAGAATCCCACATATTCTGCCCCTTCCGCTCCCCCACCACCTCATGGACAGCAAGCCGATGCGCATGCTGTTTCTTTGCGAAGTGATAAGAAGACATTCAACCCACCACCTAGACAAGCGGGTCCTGATTTTTTCCCACCCTTCACCACAGGCGAGTTCAACTCCGTCTTCATCATCTCAAGAGCCACCTGCGGTAGATAAGGGTAAGAGGCCACTTAACCCTAAGATTCCCGTCCCTTTTCCTGAGGCTCTGACACAAAATGTAGTACGGAAAAAGGACACGTGGAATTTCGAGGACCTAAAATCGATGTTTAAGGAAGTACATATTCAGGTCCCCCTCCTCGAGGCAATCGATCACATTCCCGCTGTTGCTAGGTTCTTCAAGGACTATTGTACCCCGAAGCGACAGTCGAGAATTGGATGACAGGCGGTACTGTCGAAAGAAGCTAGCGTCGTGATTCTAGCTGACTTACCATCGAAGAAGAAAGACCCTGGCACCCCACTCATATCTTTCTTTTTGCAGGATTCTCCATTTGATCGGGTCCTTCTAGATTTGGGTTCGTCCATCAACTTAACTCCCACTGCCGTATTTGATCGATTTCGATTTGGGGAGTTGAAACCCACCTCGGTTACGATTCAGCTGGCTGACAGATCAGTCAAAACACCGAGGGGGGTGGTTGAGAACGTGATCGTGAAAGTCCGCAGGTTCTGCTTTCCTGCAGATTTTTTCATTCTCGATATGGAAGTTCATCCCAATCTCTAAGAAGCACCAATTATTTTGGGTCGCCCATTTCTGGCGACAGCCCAAGCGAACATTGATTGTGCATTCGGGTGTATGGAGATTGCCCTAGGCAATGAGTGACTTCGACTAGACATATTCAAGGCAACAAAGAACTTCGACTGTGATCGAATAGAGGAGGATGGTGAAGACGAAGATTCAACTTACTGTGGTAACATTGGGCTCCTTTGTGATGACCTAATGTCTCATTCGTCTACACTATCAGGGTTCTCGGACCTCGATCCACACGGGATTGCAACCACTACATTACACATATCTCCCCGAGGATCTGACTATTTGGGGTGTGCTTCTGACCACAGCACCCCTGAATCCAGCTATCTTGATCAATATATTACTGAATCACCCCTGTTATTACAAGAAGACATGACTACAGCTAACAGGTTTCCCGTTAACACAGTTACAATAGATTTCATAGGGAGCAACTCAGCGGGAATTCATGTGTACATGGATCAGCAGATTCCCACCCTCAATTCTGCTCCTCCCACTCTCAATTCTGATTCTGACCCACCAGTAATTGAATTGAAGCCCTTACCTAACTCACTCAAGTACGTATTCTTGGGCGAAAGTGAGACATATCCAGTGATAATCAATGCCCACTTAACCCAAGAACAGGAGCATCAATTAATTTCTACACTTCAAGATCATAGGGCTGCTATCGGGTGGAGTGTTGCTGATCTCCGCGGTATTTGCCCCTCGTATTGCACTCATCACATTTACACGGATGAGGGGGTGAAACCTTCGAGACAACCTCAAAGACTGCTAAACCCGAATATGCTAGAGGTTGTTAAGAAGGAGATCATCAAATGGCTGGATGCAGGCATTGTATATCCAATCTCAGACAGCCAGTGGGTGAGTCCGATTCAGATAGTGCCCAAGAAAGCAGGACTCACCGTCATAGAAAATGATAAGGGCAAATCCATCCTGACCCGCACTACGACATCTTGGTAAGTCTGCATTGACTACAGGAAACTGAACACGGCTACCCAGAAGGATCACTTTCCTTTGCCGTTCATCGATCAGATCTTGGAGCGGTTAGCCAGACGCAGTTTCTTCTGCTTTCTGGATGGATACTCCGGGTATAATCAGGTAGCAATTAGCCTGGAAGATCAGGACAAGACCACATTCACCTGCCCCTTTGGAACATTCGCCTTCAGGCGGATGCCCTTTGGCCTCTGCAACGCACCAGCAACATTTCAGCGTTGTATGATGGCTATCTTCTCTGACATGATTGGGGATTATGTGGAGGTATTTATGGATGATTTCTCTATTTTCGGAGATGATTTCGCATCTTGTCTTGATAACCTCACCAAGATCCTGAAATGATGTATTGAGGTAAACCTAGTACTATCCTAAGAGAAAAACCATTTCATGGTGAGGGATGGCATGGTACTAGGGCACAAGATCTCCAAAAATGGACTCGAGGTCGACCGGGCTAAATCAGAGATTATCTGCCACTTACCGCCACCTAGCTCGTTCAAGCAGATCAGATCATTCTTGGGCCAGGTCGGCTTCTATCGGAGATTTATACGCAATTTTTCAAAAATTGCGTGGCCTTTGACGAATCTCCTGGTTACCGATGTCCCATTTAAATTTGATACCTCGTGTCTCAGTGCCTTCGAGACTTTACGAAGTGCTGTTTCTGACTCCCCGATTCTCCAACCACCCGACTGGTCACTTGATTTCGAAATGATGTGTGACGCTTCTGATTTTGCCGTTGGTCCTGTTTTAGGCCAGCGTCGAGAGAAACAACCTTTTGTCATATACTATGCTAGCAAGACACTGAATGAGGCTCAGCGCAATTATACTATTACCGAAAAAGAACTGCTAGCAGTAGTATTCGGGTTGGAGAAATTCAGATCATATTTATTAGGATCCAAGGTCATCATTTTCACTGACCACTCCGCCCTCCGGCACTTGTTGGCAAAGAAGGATGCCAAACCATGACTCATTAGATGGATCCTTCTATTGCAGGAATTTGATATCGAGATCCACGACAAAGCCGAAAAATAAAATGTTGTGGCGAATCACCTATCCAGATTGGACCCAGACCACATTCCTTATTCCCTGCCTATCCATGAACAATTTCCGGATGAATCACTTTTGGCAATTCATTCTGTCGAGTTCCCCTGGTACGCGGATTTCGCGAACTACCTTGCCACAGGCAAAATTCCCGCGAACCTATCCAAAAACTAGAAACTCATATTCATTGCGGAAGCCAAATACTATCTATGGGATGACCCACTGCTCTTCCGCATTGGAGTGGATCAGATTATCCGTAGATGCATCCTAGACTCTGAGATCCCCAGTGTGTTATCTTTCTGCAACAATAATGCGTGTGGTGGCCATTTCTCAGGATGGAAAACCGCTGCAAAAAATTTTGCAGTCGGGATTTTTCTGGCCAACCATCTTCAGAGATACACACGATTACTCCCAACGCTGCAAATGATGTCAGTCGATCGGTTCTATGACCACGAGAGACATGATGCCACTCCAACACATCATGGTCGTAGAAGTGTTCGATGTCTGGGGCATTGATTTTATGGGCCCTTTTCCGAACTCGCATGGCTTCGAGTACATATTGCTAGCTGTTGATTATGTCTCAAAGTGGGTCGAGGGCATCCCGACGAGACAAGTTGACCACAAGATCGTCATTTCTTTCATACGGCAAAATATTTTCGTGAGATTTAGAATACGCCGCGCTTTGATTAGCGATGGGGGAAGCCACTTCGTCCATGCCCATTTCAGGTCGTTGTTAAAGAAATACGGGGTACATCACTGCATAGCCACCCCGTATCACCCGCAGACCAATGGGCAGGCTGAAGTGTCTAACCGTCAAATCAAGATGATTCTCCAGAAGACGGTTAGACCAGACAGAAAAGACTGGTCCGACAAATTAATCGATGCACTCTGGGCATACCGGACCGCATACAAGGCCCCACTCAGAATGTCACCATATCGCATGGTATATGACAAGGCATGTCACCTTCCTGTAGAGCTGGAACATCGCGCCTTTTGGGCGGTGCAAAAATGCAACCTCGACCTCGATGCAGAAGGTCGAGAACGGAAACTCCAGCTCAGCAAATTAGAAGAAATCTAGTGGGAGGCCTATGAGAATGCATTAATATACAAGGACAAGACCAAGGCCTTTCACGACCGCCACATCCAGAGGAAAGTATTCATGCCCAACCAGCGAGTCTGGTTATTTGATTCACGGCTGAAACTGTTCGCAGGGAAGCTCAAGTCCAAGTGGACTGGCACGTATGTTGTGATGCAGCCATACCCTAATGGGGCAGTCCAGATCAAGGACCTAAAATCTGGGCATATATTCACGGTAAACGGCCAGCGCCTCAAGCCATTTTTGGCCCAGGAACCTCCTCCACCTGATGAGACTATTCATATTAGTGAGGACATGTGATTGAGTGCCTGCCCAGCTGGAGGCGTTAAACTCAGCACGTATAGATACCATTCGCCCCACATTCCACCATCATTTATATATAACCATTTTTATACATAGCATATTTTTCCTTTAGCATATTTCCTTTGCATAGTGCATGCTGACAAGTTGGCCGGAGCTTAATATAATTTCAGGAGCAATTACAGGTGATTCCTACCCATTCTCTCCCTACAGTATTTATTTTCTTTTACATTCATGCATGAGGACATGCAAGAACTTAGGCATGGGGGGGTAGATACAGAAAAACTGAAAAAATTTTATGCCAACACTTAGGAAAACATCAGAGCTGCATGTAAAACGTACTTTAGGACCTTAAATAAAAAACAACCAACTCCACCTCCAGTGCTTGCATTGGAGCTAGAAATCCTTTGCAACAGCCACTTCCGACTCACCCGCTCACCTTTTGTTCTAAATTTAGGGTCAAGCTGATTACAACCCGATACGGGAAATTCACGAAGTACAAATTATATGAGGTTACATGTTTATAGCATATATAGATATTGCATTCATGAATAAGATTATTTTATTAACAGAATGCATTAAGGATTTTACCCTTTAGTTGATTCCTGTAATCTGGAATCCAGTACAACTTTTCACACACACGTAGAATTTGCAATGGATTCACGGTGAAGGCTGATAAACGTCTTCAGTCTGTCGAGAAGAAGCAGTGCTTCTTTTTCTGAACCCCTGGACAGTGTTTTGGGAGTCAGGCATATTTTCCTCTAAAAATCCACCAAATAGTGTGAGATGAGAGTAGAGTGTACTGGTGCTCTAAGATTAGCGTGAGGAATCTAGAATCCTAGATAATTAGGTGATGATACTCTGAGATTAGGCATAGTTTCCGCTCTCGGTTCCTGCGTATACATTTTGAGTGAATTTTGAGATCCACCAAATAAGGCAAATACGCGGAGTGCAAGTTTTCATAAAACTAGGGCTAAGGTGGATGGTTACGACCATTCTTTACGGAATCCTCGGTTGAAGGAGGGTATCAATGTCAAGGTCAGAAATACACGGTCCTATCCGTCTCTCCCAGTACCGTGAGTAGGTACTTCCACCAAATAAGCCACCCAATGTCTCTTGAGTACCACCAATCCCTAATAATGCCTCTTCAATAAAGTTCATGGATGTATGTCAGTTGTATTATGCTGAAAAAAAAAAAGAAAAAAAAATTGAAATGAAAAAAAAATGATGAAAAGAAAGAAAAATTGAAAAAAAAACTTAGAAAAGGAAGAAAAAGCAAAGAAAAAAAAAAGAATGAATATTTAGTGCTTATTTCATCGAGGCAATACCACCAAATTGAGCTCCACCAAATATGACCTTAACCTATTTTTCTTCTGTTTCTGACCGCCCAAATACTGGCTGAGGAATTCCGACTTAGTGTTAGGGTTATGAGAACTCAATTAAAGTGTTAATGCCTAGTGAGGCCACCAAATACAAGTCATATATGTGAATCTGGTAAAGTTGTGAGCTCTAAGAAAAAAAAAAGAAAGAAAAAAAAAAGAGTAAGAGAGAATGGATACAAAGGAATCAAAGAGAGCATAGTTTTTCTCGTCTTTCTCTAAGTTGAGTTACTTAGTAATCCGGGAATCTAGATTCTATAGTACTAGTCTCTATGTAGCACCAAGTGAGATTGAGCCACCAAATATATAATCCTTTCCCTCAGAGATTCTCTACCTAAGCCTAAAGCCGGGGTGAAATTCATAGAATATCTTGAATACCCCGAGGGAAGAAGTCCACCTATCATGCTAGAATTTTTACTAGGGGTCAAGTACAGGCTTTAGAGGTGTATTAGTTTTCACTCGAATCCATTGCAAAAACTACATAGCCGCATTTTCACGATTGTTTGGATTTCTAGAGCATAGGATGAAAATAAAAAGGAGAAAAATCTCTATGCATACACTCGATAAAATAATCGGTCCCTTAGGGACCCTTGCTGTAAATAATTTAGTCTTGCATTTGCTAGGGACTAGCAAGATTTAGGCATGGGGGTATGATTGCGCAACAATCATAGGTCTTAATTGACCTAGATTAAGCTAGGACTTAGCATAAGTTAGGGAAATTCATGCATGCATACGCATTATCTGCATCTTTACTGTTTTACTTTAGCTTTGCATAAAATAATGTTATAATGTGCTGATTAAGTATATTATGTCGATTGTAGGGAATAAGCTGATCAGGAGCTGGATCTGAAGCTGGATCAGGAATAACGGGAGTTACAGTAGAGCTAGAGCAGAAGGCCTAGTTTAGATGTAGGAATAATAATGTAAGGGGGTTAAAGGTTTTCTATTCTATTAAGTAGAAATAAGGCAGTAAAATGTGAAGAGCTTAGGTCCATCCTAGCCCTAGGATAGCCTAGAAACTTCCCCAAGCCTTAGCCACCCTTAGATTAGGTCACCGCACCCTAGGAAGCCCTAAAACCCTAGTTCCAACCCTTCTCTGGATGTCTAGATAAGTTTTAGGATGTCCAGGACCCTTAGCCAACTCCCGCACACTTCAAACCCACTTCTGCAGTGTTATTGGACGTCCAGACACTTTGTCAGACGTCCAATTTGTGTAGAATACCCAAAACAGAACCCAAAATCCTTCCTAACTCTGATTGGACATCTAGACAACATGTCTGAACTTCTGATTTTTGAGTATGAGACGTCTGATTCTATTATTAGACTTCTGATACTGCTCTCCAATTCCTATTTTGAGATTTAAGCCTTGATTTTGGATCTCTAGGTCCTTAAACCCAATTCCAACCCCATAGGAACCTAAATTAAGGTGCCCTAACCCTAGTACATCACCTTTAGACCTCCCTAAGGACCTAATTAGGTCCTCACTAAACCTAATTGACTTGGATCTTAGTCAATTCCATCAGCCTATTCAATTGGACTCATTGAGTCCAATTGAGCCCTGATCTCAACACACTGTCCAATTGGACTTAGTGAGAGTCCAATTGACCTATACCTAAATTAATTGAGTTGTTTTACTCTCAATTAAGTTTTCACACACCCAATTAAACTTGTATTAAGTTTAATTGCACTTTACCTTAGTGAATTAGGATTTATAACCCTAATTTGAGACATACCTTGACCTAAACCCACTAGAACCTAACCTAATCAACCTAGCCACCTAAGTTTCAACCCACACACACCATCCCCACGAAAATGCCTAGCCAAGAGTTCTCTAGAACTCTCTACTATGTGTGGTTGCCTTGGTTGCCAAAATAGCAACCAAGAGCCATTCAATTTTTAGATCCACATTTGGTGGATCTAAAAACCACCATCCACCCTCTCTCTCTCTCACTCTCCCACGAGCTCCCGCCATAGGCTTCTCTAGAGAATTCCATAATTCTCTAGAGAGCTTCCCTTAGGTCTATAAAAAGACCCAATGGGTGGCCATTTGCACCCATTCACTTCCTTGGCATCCATTCCACTTAGGCTAGCCACTTCCATCTCCACTCCACCTCCACAAGTAGAGCACCACCATGGAGGCCACCATCTCCACGCCAGGAAGCTGGACCAGCTCCCCAACCTCTCTCCAAGGGCCGGCCTAAGCTCCATTGGCCGCCCCTCCTTCTTCTCTCAGCCACTCAAAGGCCATCGGAGACCACCTCCGAATGCCTTTCCTTCTGCTAGATTAGTAGCTTAGCTTTTCATGTATTTACTGCTTTTATTACTACTTAGTTGCGTAGTCTTAACTTCTCCCCCAATGATGTATGCGAAATCCCCCCATTGATTCTTGTATGCAGTCATTTTCTGGTAGCTAGATTTCCGTTTCTAGCATTTATGTATAAGCTTTCATCTATAGTTCTGTTGCAAACAACTCTCTCACTGAATGAATAAAAAAAATATTATATATATATATATATATATTTGTCTCCATGTTATGAAATCACAATGAGCTTATTGATTGCTATCATATTTGTGTGATTCAAGTTGCCTGTCTTAATTGTCTATCCATTCTGCAACTAAGCATGTCGTACTTAAATACGTAATAATCCTGCACCGATATGCGATTCTAAATAAAGTAGAGCTAGATAAGATCGATTTCAAAAGTAAAAGCAACGCCTCCTAGAGACGAACGACCGGGACTTAAAGTCTCGTTATTTTTACAAAATAATATTTTGTTGGATCGTATTTCGCAACTATACTACGACGCTTTTATCAAAAATGCGAGCTACGATTTTCTCCCAACAGCGTGCGCGCTCCGCCACACGTCGCCCACAATGGGACTTTAGCGACGATTTTATCTGTCACTAAAGACCCCTTATTTAATGTTTTGAGATTTAAAAGACCAATTTGCCATCATTCCTTGCAACTATAAAATGAGACCTCCTCCACATGAAATTATCATCCCTTCCTTCTCTTCTCTCCCTCTCCAAAGCTCAAGAGAAGCTTATCCCACAGTTGGGATGCTTCTTGCGAGATAAAGTCAAATTTTCGTCCCCCTTTCAGAAGCGGATCCCGCGACGACGATGACGTGCTGCCCCGTTCCCGTTCTTCCTACTTCATCCTCCTTCGTCCTGCTCTGTTCCCCTTCGTCCAGGCGTCATCCCATCCGACTCGTCCTCCAAACTACCGTCGAGGAGGATATCTCTCTCCCCATTCTTTTTACTGCTTTCTAGAGTAGATTTACTGCTTTCTAGTGTAATCATTTTCCCGCTTTCTGGTCATAATGTTTAGTATAACAAACAATCTTTTTAATGATGAATTTCATGTTCATTCTACACCTCTTTTTGGTTTTTGTTTGTAATATTCTCTCTCTCTTACTCTCTCTCTCTCTTCTATTTATTGTAAATAGTTAGATAGTTCTAATCAATTAATTTACTTCCTGACAAATAAAACAAACGTGTATTTTTTAAATCAAACGTCCGCCTCCCTGAGTTCGACCTGGGATTTTCATTCCGGTATAAATTTTATTTGTTGAACACGAGTTCTTCGCTTTCAAACTACAATGATAGGTTTTTAAAACCAAACACGTTAGTGTAGCAACTCGTAGCGTTCAACATTTTGGCGCCGTTGTTGGGGAGGCGACGCTCTTTGATTTTTCTTCGCATTTTATAACTTACAAATCATTTACCTCACTTCTCTCCTTTCTTGTGATTACAGGTACTCTTTTGAGATGAGCAAAAGTGGTAGATTGGAGTAAAGTGCTGTGGAAGGTTCTATAAGTTATTCCCCACCTCCCACCCATTAGTTTTCATTTCACTACATAATAACACAAACATCAATCAACGTAGGTGTTCTTATAAACTCTAAGGTTAGATTTTTTGTTGTTTAACAACTACACCCACCCCAACCTCCACATTTAAAAAGAAAAAATTAAAAAAAAAAATCTCGCAGAGGTACACAGCCTCATCTGATTTTCAAACTCAACCGGTAAATCAACCTTTGGAGCCGGTACACACATCCAAACACATAATTGAGCAGAAATCAGATTAGGTAATCACTTGTGTGCCTAATTAAGTGGTGCAATAGGCCAATTGTTTAAGTTGATTGGGCCGCACCACTTCAATTAAAATCAACTCATCAAATAGCTACCGATTAGGTTCAACTCTTAGGGATTTACCAGGCACTCCACATTTTTTTTTAAGCTTCAAAGGAAAACATCTTCACCTATGCTTTCAAAACCTGGTGTGCCAACAAAACTTGTTTGAAAATACCTAATCCTAAAAGCTACTAAGCAAGATTTGAATCCTAAAATTCACCGCATCAAAAGTAATATTGCTTGAAAACCACTGGGTTGTGCACGTACACACACATCAATCAATCGTTAAGGGCACAACCCATATAAAGGGCCCATCACATTCCAAAGCACATTCAAACCTAGCCCTAAATAAAACAGAGTAGACGTTGGCCTTAAGGATTCGACTCGCTCTATTTTCGATTAGTTTATTTCTACTGTTCAATCTGATGTCTAGCTAGGGAAGTAGAATCAAACGATCGCGGCTGGGGGGTACACTAGGAACTAGAGGCGCAAACTGAAGGAAGAACCTTCTCCCTAGTCCCTCCTTCTAACTGGTTGGATTGAACAGACAGAAGTAGATTAAATCATTTTTCTATCTCAAGATGGGTTTTGGGAGTCTGTAGGTCTTTAGGCTAGCCCACTTAAGGACAGGTTTGATTGCTTATATTGCAGGGCGCCTTTCTTCCTCCCGTTTATCATGAATCCTTCCACATATTATATGCATTCCCGCTCTTTCACTCCTGTTTTGAATTATCCTCAACATGATAATTATCCTGATTCGTACTATAATCAACCATTAGTTAGTTGGGATAACTCGGATTGGGGATACAGTTCTAGACCTCCATGTTTAGGGTCTAACCCTAAACACTTTGATTGTGATCTCTATCCTTCTCAGAGCCACATCGATTATAGATCGCCACCCTTTCATGAACAACATAATACGATCTACAATCAAGAAGGATACACCGATCCTTACCCATCCTCTGATTACACTGCCTTTAGGTCATCACCACCTTTTGAACAATCCGAAATGACCTATTATCAGGAAGGGTATAACGATTCTCAATTCATTAATTCCCCTGCAATGATCCCAAACCTGCCTAACCCTGAACCAACTCATTTGGTTCAGGGTAACCAGGTTCAAGATAAGGTTCTGGCTAAATTGAGGAATGTCATACAATTTTTAGAAGTTCAGCCAATACCATGCATTGAGAGATTGGAGCCTCTGATTGAAATGATTGATGATTTGAATAAGTATTTGTTGGATTGGCTCCAAGATGTTAAGGATAAGAACCCAGGTGAGTTTCTACTTGGGAAGTTAGCGAAATTGAAGATGAGATTTATGGTCGCTTTAATTAAATCGTGGGATGATTCCCAGGATGAACCCCTTTCAGGAGAGCCAATTTCAGAACCCGCTCAGGCACCTATTGGGGGGGACACATGTTACGAGGCTGACCAGATTGAATTAGAGCAACTAATTAAGGATGATCTGATTTCTTCACCGGAGATCCCTGAGTCGGGGAACGAGGAAACGTATGTCTCCATGGATCAGAAAGTGACAGATGATTTTGAGACATACATTAAAACAGATTTCAATTTCTTTGATTCTGATGGTGAAGATTCACGTTGTGAAGTCTCACTCAAGTTTATAGAAATGATTTCTGTTAGACAATTGGGCCTGAGGAATCTGATAGATCATTTGATAGCCCAATAACTGAGGAAACTGATCTTATTGGGGCTCACATTACAGATCCAGAATCGCATATTCTGGAGGATTCAATCCAATGCCCTGATTGTCAGTTACACCCCATTGAGCTTATTGATGATTCTATTTTTGAGATAACTAGACCCAAGTCAATTTTGATTCAGCCACATCTTTTAGACTTGGAAATTTCAAACGGGGCGATTAATATGAAGGAGGTCTCGGAATTTAACATTATGATTGAGGAGGATAGGAGTTGGGAAGTTCTGATTTGGGAAGTAAATTCCGAAGGAAATAGAAGACTAAGTCTAAGGGTTCTAATTAAGCTGAAACCATCAAACCAAGACCCTTACGACAGTTGTCCTGAGGATGTTCAACCTAAGCATACATTCATTGATTATCTTTTCGATTTCGAATTCTCTGTAACCCAACTTTTTGGTCTTGGGTTGCATCCTCATAAATTGCAGGCCCGACCCCACATGCATACTGATTTTGGGTTTTGGGTAATTTTTATCCAGAACCTGAGATATTCTCGATTATGGGGTATGGGTCTGCACCACAATCCGGTCCACATCTGTGGACATCTGCTGGCAGGTTCGAGGTTTCTTCTCTTTATTTTGACTCTGACCTGCACCTGTGAATTCTTTATTTCTCTTCTTTGTATAGTGTGCCTAGCTGAAGGCACTAAATTCAGCACGTATACAGTTCTTTTTAGTTTTTATCTCGGAGCGGACCCGACGTTCATGCAATTCAAGTGCTTTCTACGCTATTCCACTCTGTTTTATGTCTTTTTAATACAATGAGGACATTGCATTAGATAGGCATGGGGGTGGATATTCATCTCTGAATTTATTCATCAACTCTGTAGATTTATTTTATTTTCTTTTATATTAAAAAATATATATATATTTGTGGAATTAGGAAAGAGAACTTGGGTTTAAAAAAATTTTCAATCTTAGAAAATACTACATTATGATCTGAACACAAAGACCCTTCAGGTCTTTGGACTTAATCAGCTCGTGTATCCACTAAAATGTGAATTTATTTTTCGAGTCCTCGCCAACCTTAATTCTATTGTAATTTGAGTAAATAAGTTTGGGTGATAAGTACACGACTTATCAACCCGCCCTCTGATTTGAGGGAACTTTGAGTTTTAAGCATCTACACACTTTCTTTGCATTGACTCGTTGTTCGACGATTTTAACAGAAATTGGGTAGCTAATGAACCTTCTAAGGTGATATGGCTGACAAGTTATCGTGGGTAACAGCGCATTGGTAGGTTGTCCAGAGCCCAGTCACTGGACCATTCTCTTATTGCTACCTTTAGGTAAATCTTAGACTAGGGAAGCCACCTACTTAAAAAAAAAAGAAAAAGTCAAAAAAAAAGGAGAAAAGAAAAGAAAAAATAAGCCATAGTTCGCCGCATGAGTATGGCTGGCAAGTTGGTGGTAATAGCTCATCGACCGATTGTCCAGAACCCAACTCAATAAATGCACTGAAAAATTCCCAAAACACTTAGGAAGAAGTGGGGAAGTAGAATAAACCGGGGAGATAGACATTGGATTCACCCTTGTGTTGACCCCGTAAAAATAAAAGTAGGGAGAAAGCTACCGGTTGTAAAGATACACCTTTAGGTAGAATTCTCTTTTTAAGGTCACCTAGAGGCGTAGAAATCCGAAGTCCGTTTTAATTGCCGATCAACGAGTCTATCACATTCACAATAAGATGCTTAGAACTTAGGGTTCTCATCAAATCTTGGGTGAGTTGAATGGCCGTAGAAAGCCACTCTTAAACCCTAAAACTTTGAAAATCCAAAAAAATTAGAAAAGAGGAAAACGAGAAAAAGAAATTTTTCTTTGAATAAGACGAGGGCTTGAGGTGGTCTGCATTTTGGCAGATACTCGAGCACTGTTGTATCTTTGAAAGTTTAGATCCTAAGTAAACATTTTCTTAATGATTGAAAATAACTCGAGCCCAAATAATCCAACCAGATTCTTTTATAAATAGCATATAGTTTTTGCTAGGGACTAGCAAAAGATAGGCATGGGGGTATGATGTAAACATGTTTACACTACTTAAGATGTTTATTTATGCATGTTCTTAAGTATAGGATTGCATTGCATACTATAAATATTGCATAACATGCATCATCTTGCATTTAGATTAGTTTAAATAAAATGGAGGTTAATTGTCTCCTTTTATGTTTATGGATAGGGCAAACTTTTTATCGGGGCCTCGGATCGAAGATCCAACCGTACAGATGTGATCAGGGCAACGATTGGAGTTCAACAACTCCAAGATCACCCTAATCAGACATCTGTAGCATCAAATAGAGATCGGGGAACCCTAGAAGATCAAGGGCCAAGATGGTATGAATCCACACTTCAAACGACAAATCCGACTACACAGATGGATTTGGATCGACGATCACAGCCTAACAGTGTGAAAATCGACTCAATCTTACAACCGTGGCACCATCTACATCATCCAGAAGATAGACAGCCAAGATGGCACCACGTGGCGCCATCTCGACCGCCCAAATCAGCCCAGCTGATCTTGAAGACCACCACGCATTAGATCTGGATCGCACGATCGTGATCTAACAGTTGTGGGTAGCCGCACCTCAAAACATCTGCGTGACCATTTCTCCTCCACAGCGTAGCGGGTGAACGTGCTTACGCGAGCAAGCAGCGCGCGTTCGAATCACGACGAGCGACTACTAGGGCACGGTGGGCAGGCGCGATTGACCGCTCGATTGCGATCGAGTGGTCGCGTGTGCACAATTGCGCTCACATCGTATCGCACGCCGCGCCTTACGCAAGATCAGACGTGGGTGGGCGCGCAGAGGAGGCGGGTGGAGGCGCGAGATAAGTCATCCGATCTCACGATCGGACGACTGAGATCAGCTAAACGTGAACGCGCGTTACATGCTTGAGTAGACGAGCAGGCGCGCGCGCTCCGCCACACGTCGCCCACGATGGGACTTTACCAACGGTTTTATCCGTCACTAAAGACCCCTTATTTAATGTTTTGAGATTTAAAAGACCAATTTTCCCTCATTCCTTGAAACTGTAAAAGACAACCTCCTCCACAAGAAATTCTCATCCCTTCCTTCTCTTCTCTCCCTCTCCAAAGCTCAAGAGAAGCTTGTCCCACACCTGGGATGCTTCTCACGAGATAAAGTCAAATTTTTGTCCCCCTTTCAGAAGCGGATCCCACGACGACGACGACGTGTTGCCCCGTTCCCGTTCTTCCTGCTTCATCCTCCTTCGTCCTGCTATGTTCCCCTTCGTCCAGGTGTCGTCCCATTCGGCTCGTCCTCCAAGCGACCGTCGAGGAGGATATCTCTCTTCCCATTCTTTTTACTACTTTCTAGAGTAGATTTACTGCTTTCTAGAGTAGATTTACTGCTTTCTAGTGTAATCATTTTCCCGCTTTCTAGTCGTAATATTTAGTGTAACAAACAATCTTTTTAATGATGAATTCCATGTTCATTCTACACCTCTTTTTAGTTTTTGTTTGTAATATTCTCTCTCTCTTACTCTCTCTCTCTCTTCTATTTATTGTAAATGGTTAGATAGTTCTAATCAACTAATTTACTTCGTGACAAATTAAACAAACATATATTTTTTAAATCAAATGTCCGCCTCCCTAAGTTTGACCCGGGATTTTCATTCTAGTATAAATTTTATTTATTGAACATGAGTTCTTCGCTTTCAAACTACAATGATAGGTTTTTAAAATCAAACACATTAGCATAGCAACTTGTAGCGTTCAACATGTATTAAATTTCTTATACCTATTTCATTTTCTTGTTGTGCTAAGTGATGTCAAAAAATGCGTGATTTGTAAATGCAAAATAAGTCGTTGCAACATGCGCTTTCAATCACTTTTAAATTTATAAATCAAGTTTTGTGATGAGTATTTGGGTCATCCAAGGGAGGCAAGTTGGTGTAGAAAATAATGAATCTTCTCTTGCTTACTTCAAAAATCACTTTTTGGCTTTTTTATATTTTGTACTTTTTAGGGTTTTGAAAACAAGGCAATGAAGATAATGAAATGCATAAGGGAAAATGAAGGAATGAGAAGATAAAACTCGCCCTCCCTAAGCTCACCCTAGGCACGTGTAGCCTAGGGTAATTAGGAAGGAATTAAAAAAAACTTATGGTAACTAAAAGAGGCATAGAAATGGGGAGCACAAATTGAAAGGCAATTTTCTTTTATTCTTGAATAAGAATAATCCACAATGACAGTAGCACTTGAAAAAGTCACTTGTGTGGAGGAATTCCAAACAAGTAATCTCCAAGGCAAAGGAAGCATAACTACTAATACTACAAAATGGTAATACTAAAGACAAGAGATAAGAGTTGCAGTCTTCGAGAAGTGGTACGAGAGATGGTATTCTCTCCAAGCTTGGGTGCTCTTGGGCTTGAAGAAGATGCTCCTGTACTCCAATGATATGTAATCTCCAAGATAAATCATGGGTGGTCGCCCACCCTCTTTCTCCTCCTGGTTGTCCTCCACTAGTGACCTCCTTGGTGTGGCTCCTAGGAAGATAGTGTGGAAGTGTTGGAGAATAAAGGATGGTTGTAGAGATCCCTCCTAATCCCAACATCCACCCTTCTTCCAAGGGTTGATGGTAGAAGACTTAGGTAGAAATTAAGATAGCCATGATTGGTCTTTTTTGGTGGTGGGTAGTGGTTTATATAAGGAGGGATTGGGTGGTGGTTACATGGTGGAATGGTGCTTAGATTTGGCACCAACTTGAAGGGGTGCCATGGTGGTTGGCAACCACCCAAACTTGGCACAAAGATGGTGGTTACTAGAGATTTGGCACCCACATGGTGGTTGTATGGTTGGGTTGGCGTGGAGTGGAGAGATATGTAGGGTTGGCGCCATTTTGAAGAAATGCATAAGGAGTTGGTGGTTGGGTGGTGGTTATCATAGAGTTGGCACCATTTTGAAGAGGTGTATGGTTGTGGTTTCGACGCCAACCATGAAGAGGCTTGAGAGGTTGCGATGAATGGTGATTTTGGCTCCAAAATGGACCTCGTGATTAGGGTGGAGTTGGCACAAGGGTAAGGTGGTGTGGAATGGACTTAGAACTACGTGATGGACTCAAAGGGACTAGAGTAGCTAGCTAAAGCTAGCTAGGAGCTAGGTAGAACTTGGTGTAGCTGAGTAGAGCTTAATGAAGCTGAGAATGAGCTGGGGGTTGAGCTTAGAGGGCTCCTATGAGTTAGAGTCTTCTTCTTCTATTAGGGTTTGCCTTTCTTCTTAGTTTGTTAGGGTTTAGATGATGCTTTTGAATCCCACATACCTTGACAAACCCGAAAATACACAAAGTAAGATAAAACATCATAAATACCTAATTATTCATGTAAAGATCCTAAAATGCAAATATGCCTCATGCATACCCAAGACTGTGATGCGAATGCGAAATACCTAGGAACTAATCGTGAAATGTGCATAGGATTGATGATAAACATGAGTTTATCACTACGCACTTATATGATAGCCCCTAGTGCTTTATCTTTCTTACAAAATCTTTGTACCTTGGGTTGAAGTAACCCATTAATTACCTCAGTTTGTTAGTGGAATATCGATTCTCTTTGGATGAGCAAATCAGTCTTTAAAATCCCAAGTTGGGAGACTTGTGTTGGTCATTACCCATTGGGGTTTTCACTATAAATTGTTATCTCAATTTGTGGTTTGTTTTTACTTTCATTTTTTTCCCACACTATTCAACCCCCTTCTATCATGAACTTGAGATCCTACAAGTTCTACAAATTCATCGAGGTCTTTCCTCTTTGGCTACCACCTTCAATTCTTCCTTAAGAGTCAACTACAAGGATCTTGGTCGAATATGTTACAAAGACTATATCAAAAGGAAAAAGATCTAATCTTAAAAAGGAAAAAACATTCTTGGATCATAGAGTTACTCACAACTACTCATATGGGACAACGACCTATAACACTAGTCCATTACACATTGGCCACTAGGTCATAAGACAATTATCCTACAACCTGATTAGGTCATGTTTAATTACCTACATGCCCTTAATCCGAGCACGCCGCAATTTGGTCATAAGGGTCCATGATGATAATTTTTTCGAGGACTCAGATACAGAAATATCTAATTTGGTGGAGACAATGCTAGTGGATACTCTTCCTGGCCACAATATTTTCGAAGATTCTAACTTTGAATCAGTGGTTGGCGAAATCAAAGACTTGGACCCTTGTCTTTACTCACAATCTCTTCCTGATTACCCACCAAACCCACCCACACTAACTCCACCTACCCTTCATCACACTGATTTTTCTCCTACTCCCTTCCCCTTGGACATATCGCCCGACCCACCTGAGTTTGAATTTCATTATGAGCTCAAACCATGGCCAAACTCAAGTAATTCTTCCATTTTTCCATCCAATTTTGATCCCCAAATTTCTACTATTCATCTTTTAGGGGATCCTAAGGAAGACATCTTTCATGTGACCATTCAAGTATCCAATTTCTTACATGAGTGTCTCTATTCCGTGTATCCCTTCACACCCGGCTGCATGGCATAAAAGATAGCACTGGATGGGAGGTAAGCCATCATTTTTCCTGCTTTTTTTATCTTTCTTTTCTCAAGTTTTAACCATCCTGAACCCGACTGCCTATCACTAAGGTGATCTCCTTTCCCTCTTAATGCATGAGGACATTGCAGATCATAAGCATGGGGGGGTGTTTTTAAATTTTGATGATCGATTCAGGATTTTCAAAAGCTAAAAATATTCAATTTTCTTTTACATGCATCTTCATAATAGAAAAATCATAAAACTTTTTTTGGAAAATTTTTAAAATCGGGACCTAAATTGAAGATCGTTTTAAGCTACAATGGAATTTAATCTTTAACAAACTAGGAATTAGTCTGCAGATCCAATTTTTAGAATTTATGGGTCTATTCTTAGACTATAGATCAAGTATCTTTCTCTAATTCCACCTGAACTCATGATTCAGGTGACTTGATCTCCTTTTATGACCTGAAAATTACTTAGCTTAGTTTCAGACCCAAAAACTTGCGTCTCTTGAAAAATTCTTGTGTCAAAATTCACACACAAAGCCAACCCCTAATATATATATATAATATATTTAGAAAAATTAGAAAAACCCTTTGTTTAATCTTAGTGAAATCCAAGGCAGATGATTAGTTTGAATTCCCACCGTCGAGGAGGAAAATGCCTCCTTTGAGGATACGATGTCAACATGTTACCGCCTTAGCGCTGCTCTATATCTATATTTCAAATATTTAGATGGAGCATTAAGGCACAATTTTGCAGCTCAGGTGTCTTGGACAGTGCTCTACCCATAACGTCGAAGCAAGAGCCTAAGTTTGCTTGGAGCGCCCCTTTACACCGCATTGTGTTTTGGGGTTGTGAGCTCCTGGGTGGTGTCTTGAATAGTACTATCTTGAAGTGCTGGCACCAAAGCCCCCTCGATGATTGGTAATGAGAATTATGATCCCGACACATCTATTGTAAGATTAAGCTACGAATAAGCATGAGGGGAAAAAAGTTTCCAAAACATGACCTTATAAATGTTCTCATTCACAAGCACAAATGATGAGAGCCTCATCATGAGCCATAACTAGCTCATTTTGACCTAATAAAGAGAATAAAAGCTCCTGCATAACCTAGAAGAGGGCCTAATTGAAGGAATAAGTGTTCTGAGAAGAAAATATGAAATAAAGGTTAAAACTGCAATTTTACCATTGCAGTACATAAACGGGATTTCTCAGAGACAAAACATAGGTCAAATGGTATAAATGAGATAAAAAGTAGGTTGAATCAATCAGAAATGGGTTCATGTGCAATCCAGGAATTAAATGACATTTGGTAACCCTAAAATAGACCTGCTTAATACAACAAGGTTCCGATCAGGATAAAAATAAATTAAACATTCTAAAAATCATGGAAAAATATCTCCTAGGGTTTAGAACATTCAATTTTTCCTTTGGAACCTAATTTGACCTAGATTAGGGTCCAAGCTCATCATATGACCTAATTTGGGTTTTTACGCAAAATGCCTAGTCAAACGTGGTCAAACCTAAAATCCAACTTCACCATTGGATTCTTTAGGTAAAAATTAGTTTTGTGCCAAAATTTGGACCTAAGGGGAGGTCATCTTGACCTACTTTGCAATTTAGTACACCCAATCACATTTTGGTCCCTATCTTTTGAAAACCATCACATAGAACCCCCTATCTACCTCGCCAATCTTACAATCAGGTCCCTCCACCATTATTGGGGAGAGATCCTGCTCCGGAGAGGATTAGAGAAGGAATATTCTCTGATCCCTTAGAGATCCCCTCCCAGAATTGGAAGGGAGATTCTCTGAGGAATCCCCTTCCATCTAAGCCCGATCATGATCCCAGATTTGCACCCAATCTTTCGTGCAAACACACGAGAGATTTGGGTATCTAACCACCTTCCATCTCCGGTGAGACGTCGGTGACAAAAGGTGTGCCCTCCACGCACCAGATGCACGACCAACACCTATAAATTAAACCCTAACTCCGGCCGCACCTCGTCAGCTCGACTTGGCCGGAATTCCACCTCAAATTCTTCTCCTTCTCCGGCCAAGAGGTCCAGCGAGCTCCGATGAGCCCCCCTCCCCTTCCTCTTGGCTCTGCCACAAAACCAGTGGCAGAGTCATCTTCCTCATCCTCCTCCGCATCTCGCAACACCCGTGCGTGCTGCCCTAGCCCCGTCGTCGCCGCCGTCTTCCTCCACTGGGCATCTTCTTCTCTGGCGACAGCAGGTACTGCTGTCCGCCTCCTCGTCCCCTTCGTCCCTTTAGTTACGTCAAAACTATTCTCCTCTATCCCCTCTTTCATCTCCCTCACTCTATTTCACACAATCGACCCTCGACCGTCCCTATTCACCATCACCTTCCTCATCTCCGGCCACCATCCGGCGAGACGCTCCCATCGCTCCGCAGCCCCACATGCCTCGCCGACCATCACATAACCTCTGCCTCATCTCACTGAGTAACCTTCGCCCATCCACAGTCCCGCTACACCTCCACAATAGTCCCCCGAACTCACCCATCCATCCGACCACGGGGCGACCTAGGTACGCACGCCTAGGCGGCCCCGCGGCCTGCCACCTAGTGCTTCACCTTCGCCGTGACACGGCGAAGGTCCCCCGATGATCTGATTAAGTCGAGAGGCTCTTTTCGTGTCTGACAGATCTCAAGCTCCGGCCGCCATTGATGTCGACTCGAGGAAGCTCCACACTTGCTCCAAGCTTCAGGACTGCAAGATTCCAGGAGTAGCTGACTCGGGCAGGTCTTGCGAAGACAAGGGGTCCTGCAAGGGGCGCAACAAAGTCCACGGTAGTGGCAATTGCAGGAAGGATTTCTGCGGGCGCGCGCGAGCAGTGACCATTAGTCCCACATCAGTAACTTACAAAGTGCTGGCATGGTTTATATTATTTTTGTGATATGGGTTCAGTGCCTCCGAACACACCTGGGTTGAGGTCCCTCACCTATCTCACTGTGCCTCATCCGTGGTTTCACCTCACGGATCTGGCACTATCCGACCCGACCCTATCCTGAGCACACCTCGTGCACCACCCTCACGCTGGTGCACCTGGTCACAGGCACGCGATCCGACCCGTTTACCTAGCTCTGGAAAGCGTGCTGATTAGTGGTTTACACAGAGAGAGAGACGCGCGGGTGTGGGTAGAGGGTTAGGTTTTGCTTTGCTGTGGTTGTGCAGGGAAGGAAGAAAGAAGGAAGGAGTGAAGCCAACACTTAGCTGCTGCTAGCAAGGGAAATGAAGAAGTAAGGAAGCCTTCGCAGAAGAAAAAGAGAAGAAAAGGAAGAGGCGAAGGAAAAAGAGAAGAACTGAAGAAGAAAAGAAATAGAAGACAAGCAGAAGAAGAAGAAGAGGAACTGAAGCAAAGGAAGCAGAGACAAGTAAGAAGACCCGTAGAAGACAGGAAAATAAGAAGGAAAGAAGCAAAGATACTGCAGATAAAGAAGAAGCTCAAAGAAGAAGAAAAATAAGAGAAGGGAAAACACATTTTTAAGACATCTGATCCCATGATCAGACGTCCAATTATTTCTTTTTACCTCAATTACTTTTCAAACTCATGCATTTACATTTGAATTAAAGTTTTGAGTAGTTACATTTTTGTGATTAGTAGTAAATTCCAATTACTCCCTGTGTTCGACCTCGGATACTTAGGTTTTCGAGTAATAAAACTTTTATTTGTTGACGACGCTTGGTCACCTATACTACAACGTAATTAACTGTTAAAACACGATCGAGAAACGCATCAACATTTTGGCGCCGTTGCCAGAGAGCAATGGGCACTTCTAAAGCTTTTGATCACAACTTCTGATCCAATATTGACCTAATTCCTCTCTTTTATTGTGTTTGTCTCAGGGAAAGCAGAGAAAAGAAGAGCAGCTACACAATAGACACTCCAAGGAACAGGTAATTTTCATTAGCCCTCTCTCTTAACTCCCTCAAAGTCTGAAAAAGAACAAACGAAGAATCAACTTAGGGCTACCTGTTTCATACTTAGTAATTCATCAAAGTTGCCTGATTTTCATTTCAACACATTTTTAACTGCTCATCCAACTAAGGTAACGAGGGCTAAAACTTTCTTGATTGAGCAATAAATACTAAATTTTGAGGCAACTAAATTGGACCAACTAGAGCCAATTTAAGGATTGAAAAGCTAGGGTTTTTAGAGACACATCTTCTCTTAAACAAAGAAAAAAAAGCTTTTCCACAAAGAGGTGTGCCTAAACCTTGTTTGAAAAGATCTATACAAGAGAAACCCTAAGCAAACCAAGCTTTTAAATCCATTTCAACCTTAAAAGAAAGGACCCAAAAGCTCTCAAAGGAAAAAGAGGTGAAGTTGATCCCTTGGGTCAACCAACCTTAAAATTAGGTCACTTTTTCACTAAAAATACCTAAAAGTTCAAGTGGAACCTTAAGCACCTTGATCTTAAAGTAAAAAAGGTAGACTTAAGAGGTCAAGGTCCCCATTCTGGTCTACCTGGAACCGCAGTGACAAGAGAGGTCAGGTGGGGGAAACCCTGTAACTCGTGGGGACGCTCTACCGTGTAGGGGTCTTTGCGAGACTCTCCCTCTCTGGCTGCCTAGGTACTTCTCAAGTGGACGACCTTTCTGACTAAGGGGTATCAACCTCTATAGTCACCCAACAATTT
This sequence comes from Thalassia testudinum, assembly GCA_037157565.1. Taxonomy (NCBI): domain Eukaryota; kingdom Viridiplantae; phylum Streptophyta; class Magnoliopsida; order Alismatales; family Hydrocharitaceae; genus Thalassia; species Thalassia testudinum. The sequence goes on from JAZHRO010000014.1 coordinate 36,892,000, forward strand.
TTGGGTGTCTCGATTGGGTCCAGCACCTTCTAATCTCATCACATCCTTCGGTGCATATTCGGTAGGAGGTCCTTAAGACCTCCTTTAGAAATTCACTCTCGTCGAGGCCAAGCCTCGACGCCCTTGTTTGTGCAGCAACCCCACCACATAAATCTTTCACCTAATTCAGAACCAAGTTCTCCTTATTCTCCCATCATGGCACAACCCATTGAAGAGGAGAACAACCTTGAACACCAACTTCAACGCCTTAATGATCTCTTTCAAAACTTTGTAAACCCACCGCAGGGACCTATAATGCGAGATCACTATAATCCCGCTGCAGTGGCGATCGAACCTCGAGTATGAATCCCGATTGGAGGTCCTGATTCTGAACTGATGCCCAATATGATTCATGACATACCAAAGTTTCATGGGCTTAACTCTGAGGATCCATTCCAACACATTAAACAACTCAAGCATCTGGCCCAGACTTTCGGGTCAAATCTACAAAATCGGGATATCCTACTCATGAAAATGTTTTCGTTCTCCCTCTTGGACAAGGCCGCCCATTGGTATCAAACTCAGACTTGTCCGATCAACACATGGGAGGAACTTCAGTCCGAATTTTTGAAAAAATTCTTCCCCGTTGGCCGAACGAATGCCTTGCACCACCAGATCACTCATTTCACTCAACAACCTGGAGAACCTCTTCACAAAGCATGGGATCGATTCTTAGATCTCATGCGAAAGTGCCTCCATCACGGAGTTCCTAAGTGGGAACAAGTCCAGTCTTTTTACCAGGGACTCCGTGAAGACATTCGATTATTCGTTAATGCAACATGCGGAGGAAACATCATGGGTCAACATGAGGACACAGTGTGGGAGATTCTCGAAAACATGTGCGAGAACTCCATAAATAATGACTCCATGGGCTTATTCGACAGGACGAATGCCCGCACATCGACGAATCTGAGAGGGGCACATGAGATGCAGGACATGTCCACTTCCGTCGACTTGGAACTGATGGCCAATCGGTTGGACAAGGTTTCTATCATAGAAAAGAAGGCGGATGAGCTAACCCAGCATTTGCAGCAAGCCACCTCTGCGCAGAACTCTTTTACACGACCACCTCTGGCAAGGGAAACTGTGCAAAACATCTACCACCAATCTGCCTAGGGGATGGACCCATATCCACCCCCGTCTGTCTCTCGGACCGGAGTGACCTCCGATCCATTCTACTCGAGTTGGGGGAACTCTGAACCCTCGTATTCTGACTTTCCTGAGGTTCCTCAGAACTGCGAGGACCTCAACGCCATCCAGAATGATCTATTCTCCAATACCTACAACCCTGGATGGCGAAATCATCCTAACTTTCAGTGGACGGGAAATTCTCAGACTCAAAGACCACCATATCAACCCCGTCCACAAGCCCCTCGTCCATATCAGCCGCCTCAGCCTCGGCCCAATCCCACCTACCAATCCGGGCCAAACCAGGATCAAATGACTCTTATCCTTCAAGCACTGGCTGACATTCAAAAGATGAATGCGGCAATGCAAAAACAGCACAAGGACGAGATCACAGAGGTTCGCAACCAACTGGCCCAGATGGCAAATTCCCGCCAACTTGGCACCCTTCCTTCGCAACCTCTGCCCAACCCAAATAACGTGTCGACCCAGAGGCGCGTTATGAATCCAAATTCAGGCCACGCACATTTGATTTATTAGGCCCCTACTGCTCCATCACCAGACGGGATGGAAGCTTCGACATCTTATGCGGGATTTCAGCAGCAGCCACCCCTCTTACCAAACCCAAACCAAAATCAGGTCGGATTAAACTCTGTAACAACACATAGTGGTAAAACAACCCAAGCCCCACATTATCTGAATCACTCCAAGCCTGGTAATAGCCAAGACCCTAGGATAGTCATCCAGGATACCACTGTCCCAGATCAAGAACCTGGACCTATTCTAGAGGAACCAACTAGGATCCCATTTCCTGAGGCCTTGACCAAAGGAAAAAGGATAACCAAACCCGTGGCCCCCGAGGAGGATCTGGTCAAGCTCTTTGAACAAGACCGGATAAACATCCCATTGATGGATGCAATTCGCCACGTACCGGCTTACGCAAGATTCTTGAAAGATGTATGTACACCTAAACGTAAGCGCGAACCAAGGATGGGAATCCGATCGTACTGTCAGAGCAAGCCAACTTTGTCATCTTGAGTAAACTCCCACCCAAGGCTAAAGACCCAGGAACTCCCCTGATTTCTTGTAAAATTGGTGAAACCCAATTGGATAGAGCCTTACTAGATCTAGGTGCCTCCATAAGTTTAATACCTACATCCCTCCTTGACCACCTTGAAGAATCTGAACTTAAACCAACTAAGGTGACATTGCAGTTAGCCGATCAATCCATCAAGTCACCTAAAGGAATACTCGAGGATGTCATTGTTAGGGTACGGGATTTCTACTTCCCGGTGGACTTCATAGTACTAGACATGGATGCACCTAAGAACCCAAGGGACACACCAATCATATTAGGGAGACCCTTTTTGGCCACTACTAGGGCCAACATAAACTGCGAAGAGGGCCAGATAGAATTAAAATTTGGGAATCAAACTCTGAAGATTAACATTTTTAAGGCCCAACAAGGGATTAATTGCGGGGTTATAGAGAAAATATGTGATATCAGAGTCGTGGTTGATGAATTGCATACAGAGGACAACCTGATTATCCCTGATCAACCACTAGAAAATCAAAACCCGCCAATAGAGGAGTGCGAACATGATCTAGACACATCTATGACTCCGACCCTTGTTCCTGATACAAACCCTGAACCACCCGCTGCTGCTGACAATCCTGTCATGGAACTCAAGCCCCTTCCCGAGCATCTGAAGTACGTCTTTTTGGATTCCAATTAGACGTTTCCTGTGATTATCAACTCTCGACTCACACCTAACCAGGAACTCCAATTGATTACTGTTCTCCAGCAACATCGTAGAGCCATTGGATGGACTCTCGATGATTTGACTGGCATAAGCCCTTCATACTGCACACATCGAATCTACACAGAAGAAGGCGCACGACCTTCAAGAGAAATGCAAAGACACTTAAACCCTAACCTACAGGAGGTCGTGAAAAAGGAGATCATAAAGTGGTTAGATGCAGGGATCATCTACCTGATCTCCGGCAGTCGTTGGGTGAGTCCAATACAGGTGGTGCCTAAAAAGTCAGGACTTACCATCATCACGACTGAAGCCGGAGAAGTCATTCCTACCCGAATAGCTAACTCGTGGAGAGTCTGCATTGATTACAGAAGACTCAATTCCTCCATGAAGAAGGATCATTTCCCACTACCGTTTATTGATCAGATCCTCGAGAAACTAACGGGAAATAGGTTCTTCTGCTTTCTTGACGGGTACTCCAGTTACAACCAGGTGGCAATCCATCCAGAGGACCAAGAAAAGACCACATTCACCTGCCCCTTCGGGACGTACGCATTTCGTAGGATGCTTTCTGTCTCTGCAATGCACCTGCAACTTTTCAGCGGTGCATGCTTGCCATATTCTCAGATATGGTAGGTGACTATCTGGAAGTCTTCATGGATGACTTTTCAGTTTTTGGAGCATCATTTGATGATTGCCTCCAACACTTGGTCCAAATACTCAGGGCGGGTGCATCGATGTGAATTTGGTTCCTTCCTGGGAAAAGAGCGATTTCATGGTGCCTGAGGGAATTGTCCTGGGACATTTAATCTCTGAGAAAGGCATCCAAGTGGATCGAGCTAAGGTTAACCTAATTTCCAAGGTCCCTATGCCTAGCTCGATTAAGGACATCCGATCTTTTTTGGGGCACGTCGATTTATCCCTAACTTTTCGAAAATCGCGCACCCCCTGACCACTCTTCTCTCCAAGGATGTGCCTTTCAAAATTTCCAAGGAATGCACTCAAGCATTTGAGATCCTACGTGACCGAGTCACCCAAGCCTCGATCCTACAGTCCCCTGATTGGTCTCAACCCTTTGAGATCATGTGCGATGCATCTGACTTCGCTGTAGGAGCGATTTTGGGGCAGAAAATTGACGGGAAACCTGTGGTCATTTACTACGCCAGCAAAACACTGGATGAGGCTCAGCGTAACTATACGGTTACTGAGAAAGAGATGCTAGCTGTAGTATTTTCCCTAGAAAAATTCAGATCATACCTTCTGGGTTCCCGTGTTATCATATACTCGGATCACACAGCTGTAAGGCATCTCCTTGCAAAGAAGGACATGAAACCTCGATTAATCCGATAGATCTTGCTGTTGCAAGAGTTTGACCTTGAGATTCGTGACAAAGCTGGAAAGAAAAATGTGGTAGCTGATCACTTGTCCCGCCTTCCTTCTGAAATAATTGACCCTTCCGGACCCATCACAGAACATTTTCCTGATGAGCACCTCCTGGCTATCAGTACAGGTCTTCCATGGTTCGCAGATATAGTAAATTACCTAGCATCACATCAAATTCCGTCCAATTGGCCGAAGGCCAAGAAGGAAAAATTATGTTCCGATGCCAAGTATTACCTATGGGAAGACCCATATCTATTCCGCATTGGTGCTGATCAGATAATTCGACGGTGTGTCGCGGAAGTAGAAATCAAAGACATACTCTCATTTTGCCATGACCAAGCATGCGGTGGACATTTCTCAGGACATAAAACCGCATCAAAAGTCCTCTAGTGTGGCTTTTACTGGCCCACAATTTTCAAGGATGCATACGATCACTGTAAGGCATGTTCCCATTGCCAGACTTTGGGCAACATGAGCCATCGAGACATGATGCCTCTACAGCCGATCTTGGTATGCGAAATTTTTGATATTTGTGGGATTAATTTTATGGGACCCTTCCCGATCTCGGATGGCTTCGAATACATCTTACTCGCAGTTGACTACGTGTCCAAGTGGATAGAAGCCATTCCAACCTGAACCAACAATCATAAAGTTGTTATCAAATTCATTCATCAAAACATTTTCTCAAGGTTCGGGATTCCACGAGCAATAATTTCCAACGGAGGGACCCATTTCACAAACGCTCAGTTCAGGTCACTGATGACCAAATACGGGGTGTCACACCGAATCTCTACTCCTTACCACCCCCAAACTAATGGTCTAGCTGAGCTATCAAGCCGAGAGATCAAGAAAATCCTTCAGGTTACTGTTCGACCTGACAGAAAAGATTGGTCTTCTCAGCTTTCGGAAGCATTGTGGGCCTATAGGACCGGCCACAAGACCCAATTAGGAATGTCTCCCTTCAGACTAGTGTACGGGAAAGCATGTCACCTCCCCGTTGAATTGGAGCATAAAGCCTATTGGGCAGTACGGAATTGTAATTTAGATCTTTCTAAGGCTGGAACCCACTGAAGACTTCAAATAAGCGAGATCGATGAATTACGCCACGACGCATATGAGAACTTGCGAATTTACAAAGAACGGGTTAAAGCTTTTCACGACAAACACATTTCTAGAAAGATCTTTCATCCTGGTCAAAAGGTTTTACTCTTTGATGCCCAACTCAAATTATTCCCAGGAAAGCTACGATCTAAGTGGGTCGGACCCTACCTAGTCCAACAAATCTTTGGAAATGGAGCCATTGAAATCAGCCCACTCAGCCACAATTCTGAACCCTTTGTTGTGAATGGTCAGAGACTCAAACCGTTCATTGACATGACCGATACAAATTTGGCTGAGTCATCCTTTACCCTCCATTCCCCTTGAGCTCATTGCGCCCAGCTGATGGCGTAAAACTCAGCGCTTAACGGGAGGCAACCCGTCATTCTTTGAAAAACCCGAAACCTTTTTTGACATTTCTATGCAGAATTCATATTGCACTTTAGGGTTCATCCATTAGAACAGCCGACTTCACCTCAGGTACCCCTACCCGAGATTAGAAATCGTTCGCAACAAGTCACTTCGACTCGTTCACTCACCACACACTTGTCCTAATGCATGAACTAAGCTGAAATTGAACCCACCTAATTTACAATGGGGACATTGCAAATCTTAGGCATGGGGGGGTATGAAAGTGCAAAATGCCAGGAAAATTCATATCAAGAAAGGGTTTCAATTAAAAAAAAAAAGACTTGAAGGAGGGGAGAAACAATTCAGGGTCATACAAAATGAGAGGAGGAAAAGAGTAAAATGCTAAAAAAGGAGCACAAAATAAAAAAGAAAAAGAAATAGTCATTAGTAAAAGATTAAGGGATTAACTGAAGTTCTAGACCAGATCAAGAAAAGAGAAAAAGGTGCTAAGGTGACATAACAAGAGATTAGCGGGAACGTCGATTTTAGGCCTCTTGGGCTAGATTCTTTAGCTTAAAAATTCACGTATCCGCTAAAATCTGGATAATCCTCAAGAGGTTGGGGAAAATGCGAAGCTTAAGTATTAGGTCTAAGGCTTAGGAAGTATTCGGCCTCGTTAACTGACCTTCGATTTGCGAGATTCGGTAATCTAAGCACCCCAAATTCACACAGTCTGGTTCAGTGCGCATAAATATCCAAATCATGCAAAAACGTTTAATGTTCTGCAAAAGTCACCTAGATTAGGAGCGGCCGATCAACACAAGTTGATTTGGATGAGTTTTCATCGCGGAAAGGCGGGAAATTCCCCTAGAAGATGCGTAACAACATATCATCTCCTCGGTGCTTGTCTCTTAGGATATTTAAATATCCTACTGGAGGCATGTAAGCACTCTGCTGGTTTAGATACCATGGGCGGCATTATCACGAAATGTCTATCGCTAGGGTCTGAATTCGGCCACGGAACGCCATGGGCGGGATTATCTCGAAATCTCGAAAGCCAGGGTTCTAGGGGTTGCCATGGGTGGGATTATCACGAAATCTCGATAGCCAGGGACCCTTGAGGATTGATGATGGGGAGAGGAATCCGATACAGACCGTGTTGAGGAGCTAATCCAAAGCTAGAAATAAAAGGAAAAGAGAGAGAAAGCTCTCCAAACAAATAAATCTTCTGTCTCTCTCTTACAAAAATGCACTACAAACTGAACCTAGGCTAGAAATGTCTCAAGCACGGGTGCTTTAACCGCGGAGTCCAACAAACCCTAGGATAGTTTCTGTGGGCCTTAAAAACCTTTGCGGAGGACTGAGGCTAAAGCGGAACAGGTCCAGATTTTGGTCGGTACTTGAATACCTCTAGGCCTATTGTCGGCATTCTGACCTAATCACAAAAGAAAGAGAGAAGCACTTATCATAATTGATGACAGACAGGGTCTAGAACAGAAGTTAAAACCTTGAAATTTTGCTAAGGGATTAGCAAAAGCTAGGCATGGGGGTATGATGAGAGCCTGATCATGAGCCATAACTAGCTCATTTTGACCTAATAAAGAGAATAAAAGCTCCTGCATAACCTAGAAGAGGGCCTAATTGAAGGAATAAGTGTTCTGAGAAGAAAACATGAAATAAAGGTTAAAACTGCAATTTTACCATTGCAGTACATAAACTGGATTTCTCAGAGACAAAACATAGGTCAAATGGTATAAATGAGATACAAAGTGGGTTGAATCAATGAGAAATGGGTTCATGTGCAATCCAGGAATTAAATGACATTTGGTAACCCTAAAATAGACCTGCTTAATTCAACAAGGTTCTGATCAGGATAAAAATAAAGTAAACCCTCTAAAAATCATGGAAAAATATCCCCTAGGGTTTATAACATTCAATTTGGCCTTTGGAACCTAGTTTGACCTAGATTAAGGTCCAAGCTCATCAATTGACCTAATTTAGGTTTTTACGTAAAATATCCAGTCAAACGTGGTCAAACCTAAAATCCAACTTCACCATTGGATTCCTTAGGTCCAAATTAGGTTTGTGCCAAAATTTGGACCTAAGGGGAGGTCATCTTGACCTACTTTGCAATTTAGTACACCCAATCACATTTTGGTCCCTATCTTTTGAAAACCATCACATAGAACCCCCTATCTTCCTCGCCAATCTTACAATCAGGTCCCTCCGCCATTATTGGGGAGAGATCCTGCTCCGACAGGGATTAGAGAAGGAATACTCTCTGATCCCTCAGAGATCCCCTCCCAGAATTGGAAGGGAGATTCTCTGAAGAATCCCCTTCCATCTAAGCCTGATCATGATCCCAGATTTGCACCCAATCTTTCGTGCGAACGCACGAGAGATTTGGGCATCTAACCACCTTCCATCTCCGGAGAGACGTCGGTGACAGAAGGCGTGCCCTCCACGCACCAAATGCATGGCCAGCACCTATAAATTAAACCCTAACTCCGGCCGCACCTCCTCAGCTCGACTTGGCCGGAATTCCACCTCAAATTCTTCTCCTTCCTCTCCGACCAAGAGGTCCAGTGAGCTCCGACGAGCCCCCTCCCCTTCCTCTTCGCTCTGCCACAAAACCAGTGGTAGAGTCGTCTTCCTCATCCTCCTCCGCGTCGCGCAACACCCGGGCGTGCTGCCCTAGCCCGTCGTCGCCGCCGTCTTCCTCCACTAGGCGTCTTCTTCTCCGGCGACAGCAGGTACTGCTGTCCGCCTCCTCGTCCCCTTCGTCCCTTTAGTTAGGTCAAAACTATTCTCCTCTATCCCCTCTTTCATCTCCCTCACTCTATTTCACACAATCGACCCTCGACCGTCCCTATTCACCATCACCTTCCTCATCTCCAGCCACCCTCCAGCGAGACGCTCCCATCGCTCCGCAGCCCCACAAGCCTCGCCGACCATCACATAACCTCTGCCTCATCTCACTGAGTAACCTCCGCCCATCCACAGTCCTGCTACGCCTCCACAATAGTCCCCTGAACTCACCCATCCCATCCGACCACAGGGCGACCTAGGTACGCACGCCTAGGCCGCCCAGCGGCCTACCACCTAGTGCTTCACCTTCGCCGTGACACGGCGAAGGTCCCCCGGTGATCTGATTAAGCCGAGAGGCTCTTTTCGTGTCTGACAGATCTCAAGCTCCGGCCGCCATTGACGTCGACTCAAGGAAGCTCCACACTTGCTCCAAGCTTCAAGACTGCAAGATTCCAGGAGTAGCTGACTCGGGCAGGTCTTGCGAAGACAAGGGGTCCTGCAAGAGGCGCAACAAAGTCCGCAGTAGTGGCAATTGCAGGAAGGATTTCTGCAGGCGCGCTGCGAGCAGCGACCATTAGTCCCACATCGGTAACTTACAAAGCGCTGGCATGGTTTATATTGTTTTTGTGATATGGGTTCAGTGCCTCCGAACACTCCTGGGGTGAGGTCCCTCACCTATCTCACTGCGCCTCATCCGTGGTTTCACCTCACGGATCTGGCACGATCCGACCCCGACCCTGTCCTGAGCACACCTTGCGCACCACCCTCACGCCGGTGCTCCTGGTCACGGGCGCGCGATCCGACCCGTTTACCCAGCTCTGGAAAGCATGCTGATGAGTGGTTTACACAGAGAGAGAGACGCGCGGGTGTGGGTAGAGGGTTAGGTTTTGCTTTGCTATGGTTGTGCAAGGAAGGAAGAAAGAAGGAAGGAGTGAAGCCAACACTTAGCCGCTGCTAGCAAGGGAAATGAAGAAGTAAGGAATCCTTCGTAGAAGAAAAAGAGAAGAAAAGGAAGCAGCGAAGGAAAAAGAGAAGAAGAACTGAAGAAGAAAAGAAATAGAAGACAAGCGGAAGAAGAAGAGGAACTGAAGCAAAGGAAGCAGAGACAAGTAAGAAGACCCGTAGAAGATAGGAAAATAAGAAGGAAAGAAGCAAAGATACTGCTGATAAAGAAGAAGCTCAAAGAAGAAGAAAAATAAGAGAAGGGAAAACACATTTTTAAGACGTCTGATCCCATGATCAGACGTCTTAAAAACAGATGTCCAATTCTTTCTTTTTACCTCAATTACTTTTCAAACTCATGCCTCTACATTTAAATTAAAGTTTTGAGTAATTACATTTTTGAGATTAGTAGTAAATTCCAATTGCTCCCTGTGTTTGACCTCGGATACTTAGGTTTTCGAGTAATAAAACTTTTATTTGTTGACGATGCTTGATCACCTATACTACGACGTAATTAACTGTTAAAACACGATCGAGAAATGCGTCAACAACTACCAGAAGGTTTTAAAAGTTATGCAAGTTGCGAATCGAAGTCAAGAGCCAAGGAAATCCTAACTACAAAATGATTTTGGGTCGAATTAACAAAGAGTTAACTTGAAATTTTTGAAGGATACATTAATCTCGATTTTTCTAACTTTTGGATCCAAAGATGAATCCCAATGTTTTATCCTTAACAAATCCCATACCTCCCATGTTTTCAACCAACCAAGTTCTTGTAATCTTCTCCTCAAAAGTAAAAAATTTAGTCTTTTCCAAAAACCTATTTTGTGAAAATAGTTTTGCCAAGAGACTAGCAAAATATAAGTATGGGGGTGTGATAAACATCTGTTTATCATCATTCTTATGGCCTATAACATACCTAGTTCTTAGGGTTTTAACTGCGCAATTGGGTTTTTGGCCTGCATTTAGGCATTCCAATAGGTTTGGCATGCATTACATTCTTTTGTTGTTTTTAATATATTTATTTGAGTGTCAAGGATAAGCAGAGAGATCCCACAAACCCTAACACTTTTGAAGGTAGAAGATGAAGAAGAAGCCCAAATTCAGTTGGATCCTAGCTGAATTCAGCTCATCACAACTAGATTCCAGCTCCACTTAGTTGAGACTAGCTCATTTCAGCTGGATGGTAGCTCTACCTAGCTCAACTCAGTAGACTTCAACTCAATTCTAGCTCAACCTAGTAGTGTCTAGCTCATCTTAGCTCCATTCAGTTCACCTTAGCTGAATGGGAGCTCAAGCTAGCTCAACTTAGTTGATCTCAGCTCCTCTTAGCTCCATCCAGCTCCTGGAAGTATTATCTGACGAAGATTAGCTACTTCCATCAACTAGCTAAGCCTAATCTACCGAAGAAGTTCTCAACCAGCTCAGGTCAGCTCAACTCTAGCTCCTGAAGACTTAGCTCAGCTCAACTTAGTTGATATGAGCTACTTGACCTAAGCTAGCTATCTTAGCTAGCTTGGTAGTCTTCGGGAGGACCAGCTCCATCTCACCTAAGCTCCAGACTAGAAAAAGCCAACTTAGATTAGCTTAGCTTAACTACTAGCAAAGAACTAGCTAGCTAAGCTAGGTTCTGAGTTCTCAGGCACCTCTACTTCAGCTACTATCAGCTCCAGGAAGATCATGCAACTCCAACTTCAACTCCTCATCCAAACCCCAGCTACTCCTCCACTACACTACTAGCTAAGTTAGCTTAGCTTAGCTCAACCTAGCTCCACTTCATGGCCTACTACCCTACTACCTAAGCTCCTCCAAAAAGACCACCCACTCCTTCATTTTGGTGCCAACTATCCCTTCCATCACCACCCTACATCCACCATCAAAACCCATTTCCACCCTCCATTTTTTCCCTCCAAAATCAACAACTTCTAGAAGGTATTTTTGGAGCAAAAACCAAGTCACATCTTCATTTTCCTCCCATTTTTCCCTCCAAAAATATCCAAGCACCCCTTCATTTCCCTCCAAAAAATACCATAACCACCCCCCTTCCCATCCTATAAATACCCTACCCTACTAGCACATAATTCCCATCCTTGGTTGCCACATTTCTCTACCTATATCCACCATACCCATAGTCAAGGAAGGAGAAGAAGAGAAGAAGATTAAGAGGGCATCCTACCCACCCCCTTGGTGCCTCCTTTCTATATCTTCCTCTCCCTTGTGCCATGCCAAAGAGGAGGTCTTCATCTTGAAGGGACAGTCAGGCAAGGAGGAGCCTTGAAGGTGGTTGACGCCCACCTTGAAGAGAAAGCTTGGGGGAAGACTACTTGAAGAAGGAAGCCAAGAAGAACCCTTTTTAAGAGCGGGGCAACTACACTTGGAGCAAGGGCCATTCATAACTTCTACCAAAGGATCCCTTCTTCTTCTTCTTCTTCTTCTTTATCTTTATATCTTGTATTAGCTAGTGTTTTTATTCTTCCATGTAATAAGCATTCCGCTACATTTCATCTAGTTGCCAGTAATACAAGTTTTAATTTGCCTTTCAATTCATGTTTTCTGCTTAGTATGCTTCATGTTTCAGTAGTTTAGTGCACCACACCTTCTTCTTCTAATTACCCTAGGCACACTTGCCTAGGGTGAGCTTAGAAGAAAAGGTTTTCTTCTTGTCACTTAGGAGTAGTTGATAGGCATAGTTTTTAGCATAAACATTCTCGCATTCAATTGCCCAATTAATTTAAAAACCCTAAAAACAACAGAATTGAAAATACAAAAAGACAAGTGTGGATTTGAGAGGCAAGAGAGAGAGAACCAACTTTTGTGACTAACAAATTGGCCTCCTTGGATGACCCTAGATACTCCACTATCTAGGTATTATAAATTTAAGAGTTGATTGAATTTACATGTTGCAACAACATTAAAACCCCCATTTATAAAACCATGCAAATGTCGCATCAGAGGTCCCTGGCAGGAACCCCTTCTCGAGATGCAAGCAAGGGAAGAAGCATGTGAGTCCAGGCTAGCAGCTCTGAAGGCTGAGCAGTAGTCAATCGCCGACAAACTCCATGAGATCAAGTAGAACAAGGAGTTAGGTAAGATCTAGCCGGAGGAACCCCAAAGTTTCAGTCCGAAGGACGAGCAATTGAAATGGCATCCTACGATGGAAGAGGGGAACGCCCACCTACACGAACAGCTCAAGAAGTTAAAATGCAAGTTTAGTAGCCAAAAAGGGGAAGTTCCTCCCAGCCTGCCTAAAGCTCCACGCCTACCTTCATCGGGGGAGCAATCCGGGGCTCACCCCATGGCTATTAGTGAAGGGGACTTGATACTTGAGATCGTCCACCAGGTTACCTGGGCAATGAGGGATATACACCAGCATGCCTACGTCACCACCTACCCTTTCGCAGAGGAGGTGATAATAGCCCTCCTGCCAGAAAAGTTCAAGCAGCCCGTTATAGTCCAATACAACGGGATGATGAACCCCAACAACTTCGTTGGGAGTTACTTCCAAATGATGTTGGTTCACGGCTTCCCAGCTGAAGTACTCTGCTAGGTATTCCCGTCTTATCTGTCCGTCATGGTCCATGAGTGGTTCAATGAACTACCGGCCAAATAGATCACCTGCTTCCAAGAACTGGTGGATAAGTTTTACCAATACTTTGCAAGGTAGCAAAGGGTTAGAGATAACCTAGAAAGGTTGGAATCCGATAATGGAAAGTTTAGTCCTTTTGGTCATACCTAGACCAGTTCAAGGCTCAATATTTCAAGTGTAAGAGGCACCACGATGCCATAGCCATCCAGTATTTCAAGTTAGGTCTTCTGACCCAAAGGTTTTAGTATGACATCGACAACTTCTTGCCTAAAGATATGGCAGAGTTGTGCAATAGGGCTACGTGGTTCGCGAAGTAAGACAACTCCTCCCGCACCCATAGCCGGCTAGCGGATGGGTATAGAGATGATCTTGGTCCAATTGAGGAGAAGTGGACCTCGGGAGAGCTAGCTCCCATGTTCATCCGTAGAGGGAGTTGCTTCAACAAGCAGAAGGCCAACTTCCACAATCACAGGAGTGACCGGCCCACTAAGGGTCAAAATAACAGACCCCGCTAGCCCAGGTAGAACTTCTATGAAGAGTACACTCCTCTGGCTGTGAACCAAGCAGACATGTTAGCAGAGGTGTGATCCATCGACAAGGACCTACTACCCCCCACCAAAGACTCTCAAGAAGAAGGTTGATTCCAGGCCCTATTGCAAGTACCACAGGGCCCGAGGGCACGCCACTTAAGACTACCAGGATTTACGCAACCAAATCGAGTCCCTGATTCGGCATGGAAACTTGGCCCACTTCATCAAGTGGAATAAGGGCCAAGACAAAGATAAGAGACCCATGGAGGGTCCGGTGTACTACCATAAGGAGAAGCTACAACAACTCCAGGGGGTCAACATGGTCATTGTCACATACTAGGAGCCAGACGGGTCCAAGGCCTGCCAGATAGAGTAGGCGGTATCGCCCTAGATCCACCCAGCAGAATACCACCACTAAGTCTTTGTGGTGATGGCCGCGTTACTGTTACCCTAGAATGCTCATTTCTCACCTTCTAAGCCCACGAGCATAGAGGTCGAGGTCATCTTTGAGGTCAACGTCTCCCCAAGACAGCAAGCTACTCCATTTGGGTGGGCGCCCCACAGTGTGTTTCCCACTCTTCAATAGGGGGAGAGAGGTACCATCAAACAGGTGGCCTCCAAGCTGTTCACCTCTTTGCCTAACCTGGCAGAGCATACGGACATGCTCCTAGTCACTCTCCTACTGGTAGGGCAGCTACAACCTAGGCTCCTAGTAGATGAAGGCAGTGCAGTGGACATCCTATTTTGGAAGACACTGCTCAAGTTGGGCTTTAAAGAAGAGCACCTTTCCTCGTCAGCTCACCCAATCATAGGGTTCAACAATCACAAGGTGATGCCGAAAGGGCAGATCAACCTTCCCTTATCCATCTGCGATGAGGACAAGCACCTGAATAGGACAGTTGCATTCATAGTGGATGGACTAACGATGGTGTTTGATGGCATCATTGGCCAACCAACGACCCATGCCTTCTGATTGATTCCCTCCTCTTTTTTCCAGTTCATGCTTTTCCAAACTCCTCGAGGAGTAGGAATAGTACATGAGGATCAAACGGTCGGGCGAGAGCTCCTAAGGATCAAGTTGGAGCAATCCATGGAGCAATGACCCCCTGAGCCACAAAAATGGGGGAAGAAGAGAAGCCAAGTCCAAGCAATCCAATTGGAAGCAAATCTGGTTGATCCGCCGGCGACTTTGGATCTCCAGTCAGACTCTACAGCCATGGCTATACAATTATACCCTGACAATGCTACCAAGCTCATTGAGGTCAGAGCGGACCTTGATCCCTCCGAAATTCAAGAGTTACTACAACTGCTCAAGGCCAACGCAAACGTATTCACTTAGTCTGCCAATGATCTGCCAAGGGTGAACCTATCCCTGATTCAACACCACCTCAACATTCAGGCGAGTGCCCAGGCCATCAAATAGGCACGCAAGCATAAGTCAACCGAACAGTGGCAAGCAGCTGAGGTAGAAGTCCATGAGCTCCTTGAAGCCAGCTTCATTGAAGAGTCCTTGTACTCGGCATGGCTATCAAATGTGGTCATGGTGAAGAAAGCTAATGGAAAATGGAGGATGTGCTTGGACTTCACCAACCTGAATGAAGCCTTCCAAAAGGATGAGTTTCGCTTGCCAAGGGTGGGCGCCCTGGTGGATTCCTGCAATGGCCAATCCCACATGTCCTTCCTGGATGCCTATAGCGGGTACCATCAGATAAGCCTTGCTCCAGCCAATAGACCTCATACCTCATTCATAATAGATAGGGGTCAGTTTTAGTATAGAGTCATGCCCTTTAACTTGAAAAATGCTGGAGCAACTTACCAACACCTTGTAAATATGATTTTTGCTCATTTAATAGGAAAATCATTTAAGGTTGTACATTGATGATATATTGGTAAAGGGATCAAACTTTCCACAACACTTAGGGTATTTGGTAGAGGTGTTCCATGTCCCGAGGAACACCTACCTCCAGTTGAACTACGAAAAGTGTGTTTTTGGTGTTCCAGTAGGGAAATTCTTGGGGTTCTTGGTCTTAAATAGAGGAATAGAAGCCAATCCCGACAAGATTCAGGCAATCATGGCCTTGGAATCGCCAAGTCCTTTGAAAGGGATGTAGTCATTAGTTGGCAAGATTGCCTCTTTAGGCCGATTCTTGTCTCGATCTTCTGATAAATGCCTTCCCTTCTTTGAGTGTATAAAAAAGGGCAAAGGTTATACTGCCACCCACTAGACTCCTCATTGCCAGAAGGCTTTAGAGGAAGTGAAGGAAGCACTCAAAAGTCCCCCCACCCTAACAGCTCCTAAGCTTGGGGAATCTCTCTTCTTATACCTAGAGTCACCCATGTCCACCGTCAACGCTATCTTAGTCAGTGATCGAAAAGGGGGGCAATGACCAGTATACTTCATTAGCAAGACTTATCAAGGCATAGAAGCTATGTATATGGTCATTGAGAAACTCAAACTAGCTTTAGTGACTGCTGCCAGAAAGCTACGCTCGTACTTCCAGGCCCATACAATAGTGGTTCTGTCTGACTACCCCCTGCAATGAATGTTACATAAGCCCACAGGGTTGGCATGGCAAATAAAATGGGCTATGGAGTTGGCAGAGTTTGACGCCCAATATCAGTCGAGGAGATCAATCAAAGGACAAGTCTTAACAGACTTTATCGCAAAATTTACAAACTCGGATGCCTCCCTCACTTTACCCTGGAAGCTATATGTAGACAGCTCATCCATGACAACTAGACCTGGGGCTGGCATAGCCTTAATTTCCCAAGACAGTGTTACTCATAAGTACGCCATCAAACTTGTCTTCCCAGCATCCAATAACATAGCAAAATATGAGGCCATGTTAACCAGCATTCAAATGGAAAAGTCAAGAGGCGTCCCATCACTGGAGATCTGCACAGATTCCCAATTGGTTGCCAATCAAATCAATGAAGAGTACCAAGCCTAGGATCCAAATATGATCTTGTACACCAACAAGATCAAGAAGGAGCTGTCAGACCACAAGACCCTCTCGGTCAAGTGGATACCTCGATCTAACAACCCCCTGGCAGACGCATTGGCCAGCTTAGCCTTGGCAATCCCGCTCAAGCAGAAAGAGGGTATATGTCTCCAAACTTTGAAGGAGCCAACAGTACTCGCTCCCAGGATGTTCACTATAGAGAAATCCACATCATGAATGACGCCTATCATTACTTACTTGAACACTGACAAGCAACCCTCAAGGGAACCGCGGCCTAAGGCATTCTGCTTGAAGGCCTCTAGGTACACCTTAATAGAGGGGAAATTATACAAGTGGGGGTATTCCACCCCCTTGTTGCACTGCCTTACAAAAGAGGAGGCGGTACAGGCTCTCCAAGAAGTCCACGGAGATATATGCGGAACCATGAAGGGTTCAAGGCACTCTTGGCCCAGTTGTTCTAGGCGGGGTACTTCTGGCCCTAGAGGAAGTAACAATGCAAGGAGTTCGTGCGCAAGTGCGACAAGTGCTAGTGGTTTACTACCCTACATGACTTGTTGCCTGGAAAGTTAATTCCTATTATGTCACCCATGCTAATGTGCTTTCATCAAGTTTTAGAAACACATCATAGTATAGCAACAAAAATGAATCAACACTTAAATTTATATGCTCGAAATTTGAGTTCCGAGGTCGTCTCAGGGAGAAAATTGTGAAATTCAACCACTAATCAATGGAATAAAAATGAAGCACAATAATCTAATTCAAAAATAAATATAATATACAATGAATGTCAATCTGACATGCAAAAATGAACTCTCAAATCCCAAAAACAAATGAAGTGTTGGTGGACAAAAATTTTGGTTTTCAACTAGCACAAATAACCTCAACACTCAATGTAATTCATGGTAATCAAACGTCTGCCTTAGTTCTCAAACGTCTTAAAGTCCGAAATCAGACCCAAGTCTAGACATCTATACTTCAACTCAAAGTAAGCCAAAATGGCCCTAATCCATCAACCAAACGCCACAAGTATGTCTCAAAATCGGCTCAGACCTGGTTCACCAAACCAACCCAAGAACCAAAACCCAACCCAGGTGCACTCCTAGTTATGCCTACACGTGTGTGAGCATGTGTGTGAGTGAGAGGAGATGGGGACTCGACCCCCTGATTCCGAGTAAAGGAATAGGGGGTGGAATTCCTTTATGCGCAAAATGAAACCCTCTACTCACAAGGTGGCACTATGTATGCCACTTCTTCAATTATGCATCTTTGTGTGTCGTCCTCGCGTGAGGAGCTACAGTATAATTGGTTGCCAATTAGATGTGGGATAGAAAACCCATGGTCGAGATGTGATCCACAATTGCTTTCGCGTGAGGAGGTGAAGACCATGTCAATGGCTCGCTAGAGACGTCAAATAGAGTTTGATAAGGAGCTCAATTCGGCGAACACCTATGTGAAAGAACACAGCCTCTCGGCCACAATTAAGCACACTAAGAGCTCTGGCATAGTATGCCGGAGTAAAACCCTAGGTTTTTGGAAGCAAGTTAGGGTGTATGGGTGTGGCAATGGAGCTTCAATGAAGCTTGCTGGTGGCTATGGCATGGGGCGATGGAGTGAATATTGGGTTCAATTAGCTTGGGCAAAAGCTTGGTGGAGGTGAGGAGAAACTTTTGCCCAAGTTAATTGGGTAAGGGGAAGGTGGATGAGGTCGGTTCGTGAAGGCATGATCGGTGGTTGTCGTGGGTGGTCAGAGAAGAGGAAGATGATGATAGTTGGAGTTCTAAAGCTCCAAGAACCTAATTGAGGATGAGAGGGAAAAAAGCCATAACCAAATTTTGAGAGTGGATGAATGATAACACAGCACATGGGGGTGATAATTCTATTAAATAGGGCCCATCTTAAGAATAAAAGGCACAACATAAGTAGAATGGGACCATTGCATGCATCATATACCAAGATTGCTTATAAAACTGTATTAATGGCCATTTGTATAAGCACTTATCAAAGCAAGCCTCAGATGAGCAATCAGACCGCACGGATGGATTCAAAACGACGAACGGAGTCCAACGGACTCAAGATCAGCCAAATCTGACATCTGGAGCTCCTACAATGGGCCCAAGAAGTTCTGACCGTTGATCTGATGATCAACGGCCCTCGTTGCGCCACGTCGCCCCACGCTCACCGCACGCCACTTCCTCCTTTAGCTGAGATCAAATCTCAACCGTCGATCTTCGATCGGATGGTCAAGAACCGCGCGCCCGCTCGTGGTCACCGCGACAAAGCAGTGGGAGTGGCGCAACGGTTAGCGCGCACGCCCGCATGCACGCGACGCGGGTTCGAGCCACACAGTGCAAAGAATTGAAGATGAAAAAGCGCGCGGCGCCGAGATCGCGCCACACGACGCGCCCTCAAACAACGAGCGCCCACGCGCACGCACATGCCAGGCGATGACGCCCGCGCGCACGCGCGCCCAAGGTGCGATCCGAGCGCACCCGAGGGAGGATCTCAGCAGCCACGGATCAGGCGCGAAGAAGAACGACGCAGGCGTGTGACCGGCGGGCTGGAGGGCTTCATCGATGCTTTTGGAAGGGTTTTAGAGACGTCCCGAATGTCGCTAAAGCCCCTTCTTCTTTTAGAAAGCCCTTCTCCCTATTTAAACCCCCTCCAACCACTCATTCAAGGCATTCACTTCCCTTGCAACTACTCTACCCCTCTCTGAGCTAGCTTTAGGCCCTCTTGAATCGCTGGAGACGTCAAGCCACCGACGGAGCCTTCTCCACTGCCGTGGTTGCCTCGCCGCTCTCCCCCTCTCTCTCTTTTCCTCTCTTTTAAGCTTTCCCTTACTTTTGTTTAAGCATGTATTTAATGTTGTAAGTTGTGAACTAAAGCTGCATGATTAATGAAGTTACTTTCCGTTCAGTGTTTACTTGATTTCCTGTTTAAGTTGCATGATCAAGCAAAGAAACAACTCTAACCCTAATCTCTCTCTATCTCTCTCTCGCTTTTCAACAGCACCTTTCGTAAGCAAAACTCCACAATTTCCGTGACAACAAGTGATAAGAAAAATCCGATTTTCACGCCTCCCTAAGATCGACACTTGGACTCACCTCCGTTTCCTTACTTTAAAACTGGCGTTGCAAGTGTGACTATAACGACACTTCTTAACACACACGCACGGGCACACGTCAATGAAGAGAGAGGGTCATCGGAGTTCACCGACATTGAGGAAGAAAGTGGAGTTGGCTAGAGCAGAGGAGGTTGATTCGAGGCACGAAGCTTTGCTGAAAGCTCCATGGAAGCAAGGGGAAGGGAACCCCTCTACCTATTGTACGTGGTAGAGGGTGAGGAAGGAGAATGGAGTGGCTCTGGTGGTACATTCTTCTCACTGGCGAGGAAGAAGATGGAGGAGAAATCCGACAAAATTGAGTACGAAAAAATGCTTGTGAATGTCCAAGCCCTTAAATAGAGGGGATTGACGCACCGAATGAGCTAAGAATCGCAAATCTTGCTTACAATTTTGGCCTATTTTTGAGCTCGATAATTTTGACTCATCGAAGATTAATTGCTCCAAATTGGAGCTCATGATGTACCTTGACGGATTGGGCACGATCTTGCGATCAATCCCACCAAATTTAGTGGAATTTGATGAAGATTTGAGGGATAAAATCTTCAATCAAGAGTCGGCAGCCATGGGTTCCCTTTTTGCTGCTCTTTCACACAACGAAGGAGGAGAAGGTGACTGATAAACATGCATGAATTCATAATAAAATGCTTATTTATAATAGTTCCTAGGCCTAGCATTGCATTTCATAGTATAAATATTGCATAACATTCATTGCATTGAATTTAGGATAGTTTGTGTATTCTGTATATTAATTCCGACATTTTATGTGGCTAGGAGGCAATATGACATCTTTATGGGCTTCAAATGAAGAATCTGATTGTACGGATGGATCCAGAGTGACGATTGGAGTTTGTCAATGCAAAAATCACTCCAATCAGAGCTCCATAGCACCCTCTACAAGAAGAATAGGTTGGATGGCCCAGATGGTGCCATGTGGTGCCATCCAGGTCGCCCTACATGAGCCGCAGCCTCCCAAGCCTCACCGCAAAGAATGATCCCAGTCGTTGGATCTCAATCCAACGGCTGAGAATCGCCCAACATCACCCAGTCTCCTCCAAAACACCTCAAAGAACTGATCACGACCGTTGGATTTTCATCCAACGGTCAAGGCTACAGCAAGCTAAAGCATCCGCGCAACCAACCAACGCCCTCACCATAGTGGTAGTGCACCCGTACCTCAAAGAGTTGGCGAGGGTTCGAGTGGAAATCCGCTGCTACCACCTCAGCACCAGCTAAATTGGATCACTCGATCTCAATCAAGCAGTCAGGATTGCACACACCAGATCAGACACCGCTCGATGGTGCGCCATCTAGGGCACCCATTTAAGACAACCGGGCACATTCTTGTTCATCGAATCTTCACGAGCACACGATGAGCACGATTCAAATCTCACCAGGGTGCAATCCACTTTCACTCCTCAGCTACGCTATCAGGATCGAATGGTGGATATCCACCCTTGCCAGCAAAGACATGAAGGTCACACGATCTGTGAGCGTGGATCCACCTTCAATCTCCACCCTTAGATGCTCATCCAAAGGGTCGCAGACCTCCAGAGCCTCCAGCTGCGCTACGTAGGGACAACAACTACGGTGCACGTGATGCACGCGTGCGTGCACTGCACGCAGCTATGCATGGGCGATGGGCGTGCGGGTGTGTCTGATGCACTACATTGATGCGCATGACCACGACAAACACCTCCTTTCCCCTATTTAAACCCGCCTTCACCTCCCCTTTGAACCTCATCTCTACCTTTGCTACACCCACCTACTCTAAAGCTCTAGAAGCCCATCAAAGCTCCCTAGAGCTCGTTCCCAAGCTTCAAAGGTCCCCTACTATTGTAGTTGTTCCCTTGCCCCATCAAATATTCCTCCTCCTTCTTACCACCTTCATAGGGAGCCTTGGAGCCATCCTCCCACCTCCATTCCTGTAGAAGATCATCTCCACCTCCTCATCCCTGCTCTGTGCCTTGGTGAAGCATTCCTATACCTGGCATCCTCCTGCATCTCATCCCCATCATCCAGCTTCTCACCTCCTCCGTCCAAGCTGCCGCCAAGCACCATTGTCTTGCCAGAGAGCCAATTTGGGAGATTCCTTCTCACCCCTATCTCTTTCTTTATTTTCCACTTGTTGTAATAAGTATTTAAACATCATTTTGATATATCCAATTTGTTTTCTTCTATATTGTGGGCTATCCTGTTTGTCTCTTTATTACAAAAACACAAAAAAAAAATAACAGAAACTTAAAATACCAAAAAGAAACAACACGAAGCATGGATTTCAATGAAAACAAACGTCGCCTCCCTATGTTCGACCCGTAACTCCCATGGAGTTTTGGTAAAATTGTATTTAATAACATGTTTTGCGACTACAACGACGGGTTCCTCTTAACCCCAACTTTCCTTTCACCAAAACACGTGCATCAGCGACAGGGAGCTTTTTGCAAGAATAACGAAAAGCCAGGGACTTGATTATAAGGAAAACACAGAAGGTAGGGGGCCATGTGTAACAAAGAGAGATCCAAGGTCTAAAGTGTAAACTAGGTCAAGATAAACTCTGATTAGGCCCTGGTGTCGGCCCGGATAGGTGGTGTTAATATGGTGATTTAATCGTTGAAATACGTATAGTGGTTAACCTAAATCGAGCCTAACCATCTTTTTACAAAATTTGTTTAACCTGGCCTACTTGATTTTATCTTAGTCACTTTTAGGCCCAGGGTCGAACTCAGGGAATTGGGATTAGGGGTGAATAACTTTCTACGCTTTTCCTACAACGAATTTCTTTCATTCATTTATTTTGTTTTTGGTGTTTTTCTATTTAAGATTTTTTTCTGATAATTTTTGTCCTTGACGTACACCCTCAAAATCAGGTTCTTTGCTTTAAGCCAAATTAGGGTTCCAAAACTGGTCTTGCTATTCGCAAGACTAAGTACCTGCAAGTCAAGGATTATCTTTTCTCTTTTGTATTTTTTTTTTAATCTTTTTAATGGCAGAAAAGAGAAACAGAAATAAAGTAAATATAGTATATCTATATATGTATATATTGTATATGTATATAGGGGTGGGGGTGGAGGTGGAAATGGCATGTAGCACGGTGTCAAGTTGATCGTCGTCTAGGAAGATGCAACCAACAGGACGAAGTGTCGAGTGGAGTGTAGGATGGATGGGTGGAAGATTTGTGTGAAGACGCTTTCTGTACGCGTGTATCAGGGAATATCAGCAACTGGTGCAGATATTCCCGCGATACAATGTGTGGTAGGTGATATGAAAATATATATATATGTATATATGTAAATATATATCTATATGTATATATATATATGGTTATAATTATATAGGTGTATATGTATATATATATATATGTATATATATATAGATATGTAAATATATGTATATATATATATATTTATAATTATATATATGTATATATAACTATAGAGATGTAGCTGTATATATGTATATAGATATATATACAGTAATATATGTATATAGTTATATATATGTATATATGTATATAGATATATTAGTATAAGTATCTATGTATATAGATGATGTAGATAGATATATATATCTGTGTGTGTGTGTGTATCTATATATATATATATATATATATATATATATATATATATACACTTATACTTAGTTGTATAGGTAATAATATATGTATAGATATATGTGTATATATATATATACGTATATAAATATATATATGTAAATATATATGCGTATATATAAGTATATAGATATATATATGTATGTATGTATGTATATATACTTATATATAATTGTATAGGTACTAATATATATATATATAATTATATATAGGTATATATATATAAGTGTGTATACAGGGGTGTGCAAGTGAGAGTGTGTGCGTACGAGAGTGTGTGTGTACGTGTCTGCGGGAGAGAGAGAGAGAGAGAGCGTCTGCTGAAGAAGAGGCGCGGCATTTAAGTCGTCTGATGCAGCGGCCGACGTCTGATGTCCACGCGCAGATGCAGGAGCGTAGGCGCACGAAGATGCGCTCGCACGTAGGAGGGATTGAGCGCGAGGGAGGGACCGCAGCGCACCGCACTGCGTGCTAAGGCGGGTGCGGGAGAAGAAGCGGGAGCTGAAGCGGGCGGGTGCAGACACGAGAGCGGGCGCGAGGAGAGACGTGAGTGCAGGCATGCGCGGACGGGCTGGCGACGGTCGCGGCACGGAGAGAGAGCGTGAGGTGACCGGATAAGTGAGAAACTTTCTGGTCACCACACTGTTGCCACAGTGTTGCGCTCTCTAGCGTGAACAGTGGCTACAGTGCGCTCTCGGCTCGTGCGACCGGTTGCTGGTGGTTCAGCGCATGCTGGCGCTGTGGAGCGAGCTGGCACGCCCGAAAGAAGCTGCGTCAAGTGCTGGCGTGCGCAGTGGCCTGCGTGCGGGCGAGAGGTGGCCGGCGCCTTGCTGCAGCTGCGGTTGAGCTTCAAAGCTTGACTCTATGGCAATGGCGAAAATGGCTTGGAATGACAAAACAGAGAAGAGAACCACCACGCCCACCGGCTCTTTGATGAGCTGAGCGGTGGTGGGACTCACAGTGGTGGTTGTGTACCACTGTGAGTTGCTCCTGCTCGCAGCGTGGCTCCTCAGGAAGAAGAGAGGCTGCGTATGGAGGGGAGAGGGGAGGAGACAGCCTGGAGGAAGGAAGGTGCTGTCTGTGTGTGGACCAGGCTCAGCCACAAGGAAGATGGCCGTGCTCTTTTTAAAGAGGAAAGAGGCATGCACAGCCATGCCCTGGGCTGTGCATGGCTCTGCATGCGGCTGGCAAGGCAAGCTTGTGCAGAGCATGGCGCGAAGAAGATCCAGCCATGCCATGCAGCTGCGGAGAAGAAAGTCAAATAAAAATAAAAATAAAGGAGGTGAATTTGCGAGGCAGCACTTGAGGAATACATTAATTTCAAGGCCATTTTATTCACTCTCCTCCCCTCTCAAATAAATGCATGCATGTGTTTATTTTTAAAAATGCAACTATGGCTACCTAATATGCACTGGCAATGCTAGGAAATAGCACAAGATGGCACAATTGTAGGTGTATTTTTGCTGTGCAATCATACCCCCATGCCTATCTTTTGCTAGTCCCTAGCAAAAACATTTTTGTATTGTATTTAAAAATGATCTTTAAGTTGAAGATTTTCTTCAGAGGCGACATAGGTGTGTTTATTTGTTAGATATTGTGAGAACCAATTACAGAGAAGACTACCAGTACTTTAAGTCTTATGTGACATAGATCATCTCTCGACTAACCAGGACTCTTGATATTTAAACCTTAAGTACGATTTCCAGGACCCAGGACATTTTTGCCGTACTCGATAGCTCAAGAGATTATGGCTTGTGCTTAGTGAAGGATCAAGACTGACCAGATGAACATTAAGACTCAAGCCCAGGGTTTCACGAATTTTTAAGTGCAGGTTGGTCCCAGTTTCAGCTCATGTCTTCGAATTGACCGTTAAAAAGATGATGGAAAACTCAACTCCCATTTTATGACATTTGTGGCTCAAAGAAAATAGGGTATTTGTAACTTACCCTGAAGAACTTTTGTAAGGGGGAAGACTTTACAGATACTTGCGAGATATACTGACTTATTTGCTTCCTTTTTTTTTTTTTTTGAAACACATGTCAGTATATCTCTTACAACATTATTTGGAGGAGCACACTTTTCTTTTGGTGGGAGAGTTCCTTTTTTGGTGGAAAGAGTCTCTCCTAAACACAAGACTAAAGCCTGGGATAAAAAGTCCACCTGCGCGCACAGGTAAGGACTCCACCTTCCCTAATGAACACTAGTGTTGGATCTTATGTTCACCTGGTCTTTCTTGATATGTGAAGTGTGAACCAAGATTACTTAGGCTCTCGAGTAGAAGCAAACCAACGAATCTTGTACTGGTGTCTCAGGTACAAGAATACATCCTTAGCTAGGAGAGATTCAGATCTATCTTGTCAATGCTCAAGTGAATTAAGTCAAGCCTGAGCGAATCAAGCTTCTGTGGCCTGGAAAGTCTTCAAAATAGTGGTTGAATATCCATAAACACTTATTGTATTTTTGTTTCAACCTTCAGATCATTACTAAACACCTTTTCTTTCTTTTTTAACATATTTATAGATAAATGGAGACTGCATGATACCATAAAATACCCAGATCCTATGGATGCCTATCCACCCCCCCATGCCAAACGATGCTATGTCCTCATATGCATGCAGGGTAGGGTAGAGAAAGGACGAAAGATCGGGTAATGAGAGCTGAGGTGCAGGGTATACAGCAGGGTGGTAGGGTGGGTGGATGGTGGGTGGTGAAGTGAAAAGTGAAGTGAGCGTGACAATGGTGGAGTGTTGTTGGGGTGCCTCCCAACGAGTGCTGAATTTAACATCCACAACTGGACTCAGAATGAGGCACAAAATTAGTTACCCTCCAGCAGGGCAACAGTTTCTCCAACGAGGGCAGGTTCATGAGTAAGATAGGGTTTCAAACGCTGCCCATTGACCACAAATTTATGCCCAGATTTGGGATCTTCAATCTCAACGGCCTCGTTGGGAAATGGTCTCGAGACCAGGAAAGGACCAGTCCATTTGGACTTCAGTTTCCCAGGAAAGAATTTGAGCCGGGCATTGTAGAGCCAAACTTGCTGAGATGGCTCAAATTCCTTCCGCCGAATACAGCTGTCGTGAAAAACCTTAGTGCGTTGCTTGAAAGTTAAGGCAAAATCATAGGCTTCACGACGAAGCACTTCCAGCTCCTGGAGTTAGAGTTTTCTTTCTCGACCACACAGGTCTGGGTCGAGGTTACATTGGCGAATCGCCCAATAAGCACGATGCTCCAACTCCACGAGCAAATGACAAGGCTTCCCATAAACGATTCTATAAGGAGACATACCAAGGGGATCCTTGAAGGTGGTCCGATATGCCCAAAGTGCGTCAATCAGCTTGTCGGACCAATCCTTACGGTCAGGCCGAACCGTTTTCTGGAGAATTTGCTTAATTTGCCAGTTCGACACCTCTGCCTGCCCGTTCGTCTAAGGATGATACGGGGATGCGATACGATGGTGGACTCCGTATTTCCTTAGAAGTGCCTGAAAAGAAGCATGGGTAAAGTGTCTTCCTCCATCCGAAATAATGGCTCGAGGGATCCCAAAGCGCGTAAAGATGTGGTCTTTGACAAATCGAGTGGATATAACATGGTCAACACAGCACGTGGGAATAGCCTCGATCCATTTCGAAACATAATCAACGGCCACAAGGATAAATTCGAAGCCGTTGGAAGGAGGAAAGGGACCCATGAAATCAATTCCCCAAATGTCGAACATTTCTGCAGCTAGGATGGGTTGCAAGGGCATCATGTCACGACATGACATTGACCCTAACGACTGGCACCTAGTGCAATGTTTGGCATAATTGTGTGCATCCTGGTGAAGAGAAGGCCAAAAGAAATCGCACTGCAACACCTTGGTTGCAGTTTTCCTCCCAGAGAAATGGCCTCCGCAGGCCTGATCGTGGTAGAAGGATAGCACACTGGGGAATTCGCTGTCAAGAATACAGCGACGGATGATTTGATCAACACCTATCCGAAAAAGAAGTGGATTATCCCAGAAATAATACTTTGCTTCTGCCATGAGACGCTCGCACTGGTTTTTAGGCCAGCCACGTGGAAGGGATCCAGAAGCAAGGTAATTGGCAATGTCGGCATACCACGGTCCACTTGCCACATTAATTGCCAATAGGTGCTCATCAGGAAAAATCTCATTAATTGGCAGAGTAAGTCCAATATGGTCAGGGTCTAGTCTAGAAAGATGATCAGCCACAACATTCTGGGCTCCGACCTTATCGCGGATCTCAATGTCAAATTCTTGGAGCAGAAGGATCCAACGAATCAATCTAGGCTTGGCATCCTTCTTGTGCATGAGATGGCGAATGAACGCGTGATCAGTGAAAAAAATAACATGTGAGCTCAAAAGGTAAGAGCGGAATTTCTCCAGCCCAAAGACAACCGCCAGTAGTTCTTTCTCAGTGGTAGTATAATTACGCTGGGCCTCATCCAACGTCTTACTGGCGTAGTACACCACGAAGGGCTTTCTATCACGTCTTTGTCCCAGGATGGCTCCGACTGCAAGGTCAGAAGCGTCACACATGAGTTCAAAGTCGAGGGACCAATCAGGTGGCTGGAGAACAGGGGCCTTGGTGACAGCATTACGCAACTGCGTGAATGCTCGTATGCAGTTGAGGCCCATATCGAAGGGTATGTCGGTTGATAGGAGATGAGTAAAAGGTCGAGAAATCTTGGAGAAATCTTTGATGAATCTCCTATAGAAACCGACGTGTCCCAGGAAGGAGCGGATTTGTTTGATAGAGCCAGGCACAGGTAAATCAACAATTACATCAACCTTAACTCTGTCAACCTCGATACCCCTATCGGAGATGATATGCCCAAGAACAATTCCCTCGTGTACCATAAAATGACTTTTTTCCCACAAAAGCACGAGGTTTACATCACTACATCTCCTAAGGATATGGGTCAGGTAGGCAAGATAGTCATCGAAAGATGGTCCAAAGATCGAAAAGTCATCCATGAAGATCTCGAGAAAGTCACCCACCATGTCATGGAATATCGCCAACATACATCTCTGGAAAGTTGCTGGCACGTTACAAAGTCCGAACGGCATCCTTCTAAATGCAAAGGTGCCGAAGGGGCAAGTAAAGGTGGTTTTCTTTTGGTCCTGGGGGTCAATTGCCACCTGGTTATATCCTGAGAATCCATCTAGGAAATAGAAAAATTTATTTCCCGCTAACCACTCCAGGATTTGGTCAATGAAAGGTAGCGGAAAGTGATCTTTCTTAGTTGCAGCATTGAGTTTCCTATAATCTACACACACTCTTCAAGATGTAGGAGTGCATGTAGGGATGGATTCTCCCCTGTCATTGACACGGATGGTGAGTCCTACCTTTTTGGACACGACGTGAATCGGACTCACCCAGGGGCTATCACTGATTGGGTAGATTATACCCACATCCAACCACTTAATAATTTCCTTTTTAACGACCTCCCGCATGTTAGGGTTGAGACGTCGCTGCATCTCGCGAGAATTTCGAGCCTCCTCCTTCGTATATATACGATGAGTGCAGTAGGAGGGGCTAATGCCAGATAAGTCAGATAAAGACCATCCAATGGCTACCTTGTGTTCCATAAGGACCTCAGTTAGTTTTCACTCTTGCTCCCTGGTCAATTTTGAACTAATGATTACGGGGAGCGTTTCATTTGGTCCCAGGAAAACATACTTAAGTGTACAAGGCAGCTCTTTCAGCTCGAGAGTGGATGGTGAAAGATCTGGCATTTCTTAGGATGAGAGTGTCCCAGGTGGGTCGGAAAACAAGTCAGGAGGAAGAAGTTGGCCCTCAGATTGGCCAAGAGGAGGGGCTTCTTGGATAGACAGATCCAAAAAGGAATAGCCCCAGTGTGTAGTATATGGGCTCAAGGTCCCAGTGTGGAGTTGCAACTCCACCTGATTTGGCGGGAAAGAAAGGGCAATCCAATCTTCAATGGTGTGGACCGGCGGTGAGTAGCCCGGATATGACTCAAACCACGAGGTATGGGAAGCGAAGAAAACCTCATCAGAAGTCTGGCCAGGAGAAGGTACGGGAATAGGGAGGGATGGGGGAACGTCACAATATGTGTTGGTCAGGCAATCGTCAATGTTTACAGGTAATCCGCAGCAGTCAGAATAGGTCCCAATTAGTCTGATACATGCGCTAACGGCCATGTCTTCGTCAGACGTGTCATCCTCGATGCAATCGCAATCAAAGTTCTTGGCTACCTTGAAGATGTTAAGCTTGAGCTTCTCAGATCCAACGGCAATCTCAATGCAGCCCGACTCGCAGTCGATATGGGTGCGGGATATGGCCAAGAAAGGTCGACCAAGGATGATCGGACATTCAGAAAGTGAGCTAGGAACTTCCATATCTAAAACAAGAAAATCAACAGGAAAACAGAGACTGTTGACCCTAACCACCACATCTTCCACCACACCCTTCGGAATTTTGACAGAACGATCTGCTAACTGTAACGTGACAGGGGTGGGTTTCAGATTTCCCAAGGAAAATTTTTCGAGCATGATGGTTGGTATAAGATTGATGGAAGATCCTAGATCAAGCAGGGCACGGTCAAAATTGCAGCCTTGGATGCTACAGGAAATAAGCAGTGTGCCCGAATCTTTCTGCTTCGATGGTAGATTTGACAGTATAGCACAACTCGCATGAGGCGAGAGAACCACCGGATTCTTAGTTTTCTTTGACTGTCGCCTGGGTGTTGTGTAGTCTTTGAAAAATCGGGCGACAGTAGGTATGTGGTCGATAGCCTCGAGCAGGGGTACATCCCTGAACAAATTATGCAAGTTATCAAAGGCCTGCGTATCTTTCTTCTTGCCTTTTGGCTCCCTCAGTAGAGCCTCAGGGAATGGGACTGATTTTGGCACCAATTTGGGTGTATCGTCCTCTCGTGAATTCGGTGCACATCCCAAATGAGAGGGCGATGAAGAAGACGGGCCAGGATCAGGTCGAGGCAGATCGATGGTCTGCTTGCCGCTCCTCGTAGTGATTGCATTGGACGATGCAAGTCTAGTGGGATCATACGGTGGAGGAGGGTTCGCAGTAGGGACATAAGAGTGAGGTGCTGCAGCGGGATTAGCCTGAAATCCCGGTGGAATGCTCGGAGCTTTCAGAATCTGATGAACCTGCCCCTAAGAAGGTCGTACTTGTGGTTGAGGACCATGGGGTATGAAATTTCGCAGGTTGGGAATAGGTTGGGCTGGGAGAGTGCCCTGAGATCGAGTCGCCATGTGTAGTTGACTGATCTCAGCATTCTACTGCGCCAATTGGTGCTGAAGAGAGGTCATGTTCTCTCCATGGCGCTTTGACATTTCTGTCATCATTCACATCAATTTATCAAGAGGACTTGATGCATGTTCTGTTTGCGGTACGCAAGGACCCGATGGCGAATTCACCATAGGATCAGACTGGGCCCTTGGGATGACGAGTGCGGATGGTCGCATTGGTCCACCCACTGGGTTTTGGCACTGCGGGTTGTTGGACCATGCGAAGTTTGGATGATTTTGCCACCCGGGGTTATAAGTGGCAGAGAACGGGTTGTTCCCCAGGGCGCAAGCGTCTTCTATGCCAGAAGACACTTTCGCATGCAAATATGCTTCCGAGCTCACGGAGGCTTGGTCCTCCATGTCAAAATACTGGCTTGCAGAAGCCAGATCCTCATGACTTACCGAATCGCTCGACGTGACAATCAGTAAGGAAGGTCTTACGGGGTTTCTCGGGATAAGCCTGGTGTTGGAAGAATTGGGATTGTGACGAAGTGGTAAGGTGGGGGTGTTTTCCATAGAACGGGCAGGGTTGGCCAGAAGCTCGTCCAGCTTCCTATGCACGACGGAGACTTCATCCAATTTCTGTGCGATAAGGCTGAGATCTGTGGATGAATGGGAGGGTCCCGTGTCAACTTCGTGGACATTATGGGGCAGGCTGATACGATTAAAGGCGACAATGGAGGCATTGTTCATTGAGTTTTCACTCATATTTTCAAACAATTCGAATGCTCCATTCTCGTCTTTATTCATGAAGTTCCCTCCGCAGGAAGCGTCTGCAATCTGCTTCAAAGTCTCATTTAGCCCATAGTAGAAAATCTGGGCTATATGCCACTTAGGCAGACCGTGGTGCGGACACTTCCTGAGGAGGTCATTAAATCTCTCCCATGCCTCATGAAACTGTTCGCCGTTTTGTTGCGTAAATGAAGTGATAGCACGGCGAAGCGCATTGGTTCGCCCGATTGGGAAGAACTTCTTGAGAAACGTTGTTCGCATCTCTTCCCAAGAGTGGATGGTTCTCCCAAGGGTGCGTAACCACTACGACGCTTTATCCCGCAATGAAAATGGGAACATTTTCATGAGGACTATAGGTAACCCGATATTTCTTAGTTTAACAGTTTCAGCTAATCGGGTTAGGTCTTCCAAGTGGAGAAAAGGATCTTCACTTGCAAGACCATGGAAGTGAAAATTTATCAGGCCAATTATGTTAGGTTTCAATTCAAAGTCGTCCCCGCCCAAGGGGACCCGAATTTGTCCTATGGTCTCTGTAGCAGCAGGATTCTGATAGGAGCTAAGAGACCTAGGCTTCTCCCGTTCGGGAGGGTTTTGCATTTCCTCCAATGTTTCCCTAATGGCCTCAATTTGTTCATTATACATTTCCATTTGGGCTTGGAGGCGAGTTATGGGATCCAAGGCTCCACCACCTGGTGGGTTTTGAGGGCGGTTTCCTCCCTTAGGATTTGGGGGTGGGCGTGCAGCCATGTTTGTGGAGGAGGAGGACGATTCGGCTTCTTTTCTAAAATTATCAGGTAATTCACACAATTCAAGGTTTTGTGACCTCCTCCCAAACATGCACTACCGTAGGAAGAATTGGGGGGATACGAAAGGAAAAGAGATGAGAGAAATGACGCCGCAAAGGTACACTTGATGACAAATCAATACAATCAAATTCCTAACCTCTACAGTGTGCCCTTAGACCTAAAGATCTAAGTTACCTACTATCACGACCTACGGAACTGAATGCGAGCACCGCAGAACCACCGGGCCAAATTGAAAGGCCGTTTGCCCTAGTCTTAGACACCCGATAGCACACGGGAACCCTCACCAGCACGTAGGTGCTACACGCAGGTAGTTAGACCTCCAATCCTTAATAAGGGTCAAGTTGCTACCAATTTTAGTTAGAGGCTTAGGATCAAGTGCTTCTGGAATGTGAAGGGCGTTATTTATGGGTAATGCCCAAGTGATTGATTTTGTAGAGTGTGTAAACCAAGCATGCAACGGGGAAATCTCCCCGAATTGAAGTTTTAATTGGTGAATGACTTTTAGAATTCAGCCTTAAGTAGTATGGATTTTAGGATTTCGCTGAATTACCAATTCAACCAATCTTTGGGTTTTGGGAGAATACAAGTTTTCTTCTAAGCCCAACAAACCCTTCTTCAATGTTAGTTGGTTAATGCATGCTAAAATGCAATGGGCTTCCTTAAATGGAGATTTCTATGTGTGAATGCACGAATCAATTTTAGATTAGTGTGAAAGGGAGCCAAAGCACTTCACAGTGCTCCCAATCACCAAAATGATTTCCACACACAAGGCTCAACAATAAGATAATGAAAATCAAATTGTTGGGGTTGAAGTATTCGGGATCGAATCTTAGGCACGTGAAAGGTCATGGTGGGGTTGGAATCAACTCAATTCCAAGTCTCCCAACCAAAAAGGTGATCCCGAATTGCTGATAAATGAGGCAAAGAGGGATGGCAATCAATCTATTTATCTTTGCCTCAAAGAATACTTCACACGGCGAAAGATTCAAGAATCAAGATTCTAGGATCTTCGCTATGCGAAGTTTGGCGGAAATCCCGGGGCGGTGGGAGTGATGACAAACAATCAAACAAGTGATTTTTAATCCACTTGCCCCAAGAGATCCAAAGAAGTGTTTTTAGTTTTTTTTTTTTTATTAAGGTGACAAGTTGACCTAAGTTGCTAAGAAAGAAAGACCTACTTGTTCAGCAACGTGTCTGAAGCTCCAGTGCGGTGCCGGCATCTTCACGCTCTCGTTCCCGCCTTGGATCTGCCCACGTCTCCGACTTCGTCTGCCTGCCTTCCCCTTGCAACTGGTTCACCTGCACACCAACAAATAGAAACACCCGTGAAGAGAAGGGTGTGAGAAGAGAAAAATTAAAGGAATGGAGTAGAAACTTACTTGAATGCACACTTCCCCGGCAACGGCGCCAGAAAAAAGCTATGGTGTCAGCCCGGATAGGTGGTGTTAATATGGTGATTTAATCGTTGAAATGCGTATAGTGGTTAACCTAAATCGAGCTTAACCATCTTTTTACAAAATTTTTTTAACCTAGCCTACTTGATTTTATCTAAGTCACTTTTAGGCCCAGGGTCGAACTTAGGGAAGTGGGATTAGGGGTGAATAAGTTTCTACGCTTTTCCTACAACTAATCTCCTCCGTTCGTTTATTATGTTTTTGGTGTTTTTCTATTTAAGAGTTTTTTCTGATAATTTTTGTCCTTGAGGTACACCCTCAAAATCAGGTTCTTGGCTTTGAGCCAAATTAGGGTTCCAAAACTGGTCTTGTTATTCGCAAGACTGAGTACCTGTAAGTCAAGGATTATCTTTTCTCTTTTGTATATTTTTTTTTTATCTTTTTAATGGCAGGAAAGAGAAACAGAAATAAAGTAAATATAGTATATCTATATATGTATATATTGTATATGTATATAGGGGTGGGGGTGGAGGTGGAAATGGCGTGTAGCACGATGTCAAGTTGATCATCGTCTAGGAAGATGCAACCAACTGGACGAAGTGCCGAGTGGAGTGTAGGATGGATGGGTGGAAGATGTGTGTGAAGACGCTTTCTGTATGCGTGTATCGGGGAATATCAGCAACTGGTGCAGATATTCCTACGATACAACGTATGGTAGGTGATATGAAAATATATATATATATATGTAAATATATATCTATATGTATATATATATATGGTTATAATTATATAGGTGTATATGTATATATATATATGTATATATATATATATATATATGTATATATATATAGATATGTAAATATATGTATAGATAGATGTATGTATATGTGTGTGTGTGTATATATATATATATATAAATATACTTATACTTAGTTGTATAGGTAATAATATATGTATAGATATATGTGTATATATATATATATATATATATACGTATATAAATATATATATGTAAATATATATGCGTATATATAAGTATATAGATATATATATGTATGTATGTGTATATATATACTTATATATAATTGTATAGGTACTAATATATATATAATTATATATAGGTATATATATATAAGTGTGTATACAGGAGTGTACAAGTGAGAGTGTGTGTGTACGAGAGAGTGTGTGTGTGTGTATGTGTCTGCGAGAGAGAGAGAGAGAGAGTGCTGTGAGAGAGAGAGAGAGCGTCTGCTGAAGAAGAGGCGCGACATTTAAGTCGTCTGATGCAGCGGTTGACGTCTGATGTCCACGTGCAGATGCAGGCACGTAGGCGCACGAAGACACGCGCGCAAACAGGAGGGATTGAGTGCGAGGGAGGGACCGCAGCGCACCGCGCTGCACGCTGAGGCGGGTGCGGGCGAAGAAGCGGGCGCTAAAGTGGGCAGGTGCAAACGCGAGAGCGGGCGCGGGGAGAGACGCTGGCACGGGCATGCGCGGACGAGCTAGTGATGGTCGCAATGCGGAGGGAGAGCGCGCAGTGACCAGATAAGTGAGAAACTTTCCAGTCACCGCACTATAGCCACAGTGTCATGCTCTCTAGCGTGAACAGTGGCTACAGTGTGCGCTCGGCTCGCGCAACCAGTTGCTGGCGGTTCAGCGTGCGTAGGCACTGTGGAGCGGGCTGGCGCATGCACGGAAGAAGCTGCGCCAAGTGCTGGCGTGCACGGTGGCCTGCGTGCGGGCGAGAGGTGGCCAGCGCCTTGCTGCAGCTGTTGTTGAGCTTCAAGGATTGACTCTGTGGCAATGGCGGAAATGGCTTGGAACGATGAAACAGAGAAGAGAACCACCGTGCCCATCGGCTCTTTGATGAGTTGGGCGATGGTGGGACTCACAGTGGTGGTTGTGTACCACTGTGAGTTGCTCCTGCCTGTAGCGTGGATCCTCAGGAAGAAGAGAGGCTGCATATGGAGGGGAGAGGGGAGGAGACAACCTGGAGGAAGGAAGGTGTTGTCTGTGTGTGGACCAGGCTCAGCCGCAAGGAAGATGGCCGCGCTCTTTTTAAAGAGGAAAGATGCATGCACAGCCATGCCCTGGGCTTTGCATGGCTCTGCATGCGGCTAGCAGGGCAAGCTTGTGCAGAGCATGGCGCGAAGAAGGTCCAGCCATGCCATGCAGCCGCGGAGAAGAAAGTCAAATAAAAATAAAAATAAAGATGGTGAATTTGCGAGGTAGCACTTGAGGAATACATTAATTTCAAGGTCATTTTATTCACTCTCCTCCCCTCTCAAATAAATGCATGCATGCATTTATTTTTACAAATACGACTATGGCTACCTAATATGCACTGGCAATGCTAGGAAATAGCACAAGATGGCACAATTGTAGGTGTATTTTTGATGTGCAATCAGGCCCAAATTTTGAGGTTAACCTAATTTGGACCCAAGGAATCTAATGGTGGCCTCATATTTGAGTTTTGACCAATTTAGACTCAAAAATTTACACAAAAGCACAAAACAAAACAAATTCCCGCCTAAGTCTCTATTTTTTGTCAAAAAGGGTTCCTTTGATCAAAGTGAAGGTTCCAAATCTCATAGAATATTTTTCCACGACTTTTAGGAGGTTTAAATGAAATTTGTTTCCACCAGAACCTACTCAATTTATGTGAGGCTATAATTAGGATTTTTATTAATAAAATTAATCCTCAAAACTCAGAAAACCCTGATTCAGTCAGCTCAGGCCCACTTCTTGAGAAATTAAGCTCATTTGACCCTAGATTAAGCCCTGATTAAGCCCTTAGTTAATCTACAATTATAATTAGCTGTTAAAACAAAAGAATTAACTCATTATCTTCTCTTCTCAAACCCAATTCAAAACAAAATTATGATCTTTTGATGAATATTTAGGACCTTTTATTATCATAGTTAGGCTAAATTAGGCTTATTAACACCAATGATGGTGCTACCATCATACCACCATGCCTAACTTTTGCTATTCCCTAGCAAAATCCTAGGGATCAAATCAGATTCCAAGTCAGTCTTTAACCGTCAGGATGCCTACTTGTGCCACCTCTATAAAATTCAGATCGAAATACCAACTCTAGGCCTAAAGGTACTCAAGTATCAACTAAGATACGGACCTAACCAGCCTCAGCCTTGGGTCTACAATGAAGGCTTCTAAAGCCCCAGTATCTACCCAGGGGTTCGTTGACCCCAATAGTTAAAGCACCCGGGCGTACGTGTAGCAAGGTCTAGGTTTAATTTGCCAGTGTATTTTTGGAAGAGAGAGATATATATTTTTTTGAGAGTTTTCACTCCTTCGTTTTTAGATTCCCCTAAATCCAACATCGAATTGGCCTTAAACATTGTCTATATCATATTCCTGGTCCCCATCATCAATCCTCAAAGGGTCCCTACCTTTCAATGCTTCATGATAGCATCACCCATGGCAACCCCCAGAACCCTGGCTTTCGACACTTCGTGATAGTGCCACCCATGGCATTCTGGAGCTAAATCCAAGCCCTAGCAATCGACATTTCGGGATAATGCTACCCATGGCACCTGAACCAATACAAGGCGCTTACATGCCCCCAGTAGGATATTTAGATATTTTAGGAGACAAGCACCGAGGAGACGATATGCTATAACACATCCTCAAGGGGAGTATTTACTCCCTCTCTGTGACGGAACTCATCCAATCAACTTGTGTTTTCGAGTTGCTTCTAAGTCAAATTTTTGAGAAAATATCTTTTGCAGAAAGAACCCTTTATGGCATTATTTTTCATTAAGCTTACTGAACCAGACTAGTGTGTGAATTTTGGGTGCCTAAGTTATGAAGTCCTGCAAACCAAAGGGAAGACAATGGGGCCAAATAATCCCTAAGCCTTAAACTTAATACATCAACCTCGCAACTCCCTCAACCTCTTGAGGAATGTTCTAGATCTTAACAAATACGTGAGTGTTTAAGCTTAAAATAGGTCCAAGAGGCCTAAAGTCAGTATCCCTCACTAATCTCCTTTTCTTTACCAATTCAAGACTTAATTCATCGTTCGATCCAGCCGAGAACTTAAGTAAGTTCCATATTTAATTACTGGGACTAACACAATTTTCTCTTTTTGCTCCTTTTTCTCTATTTTTCCCCTCTTTTTCCTCCCCTTTCAACCCTTTTTTTTGTATCCAATCCCCTTAAAAGAATCGAATTTTACAACATTTTACACTTTAATACCCCCCCATGCCTAGGATTTGTAATGCCCTCTTTGCAAATTAGGTGGGTTCGAATTCAGCTTAGTTCGTTATTTAAAACAGGTTCAGATGGGTGGATGAACAAGTCGGGATGACTATTGGGAACAATTTCAAGCTCGAATACAAATGTCGTAGGTGGAGTCAACTGTTCTAAGGTACGAACCCTAAAGTGCAATAGGAATTCAGCTCAGAAATGGGTAAGATAGGTCTTGGGTTTTCGAATGACGGGTTGCCTCCCGTTAAGCTCTAAGTTTAATGCCATCAGCTAGGTGCATTGTAGCTCATGATTTATGGAGATCAAAAGTTTCAGCAGCCAAATTCAAATCAGTAAGTTCAAGGAATGGTTTCAGTCTTTGTCCATTCACTACAAAAGGGTCTGAGTTTTGGCTGAGTTCGTTAATTTCCACGGCTCCATTTCTAAAGATCCTTTAGACTAGAAAAGGTCCAGTCCATTTTGATCTCAATTTTCCTGGGAAGAGCTTGAGTCGGGCATCGAAGAGAAGCACTTTCTAACCAGGAAAGAAAGATTTTCGTGAAATGTGATTGCCTTGAAAGGCCTTGATCCACTCCTTATAGATACGCGAGTTCTCATACGCATCATTGTGTAACTCATTAATCTCGCTCATTTGCAATCAACGGTGGATTTCGACCTCCTTGAGATCCAGATTGCACTTTCGTACTGCCTAATAGGCCTTATGTTCCATCTCTACAGGAAGGTAACATGTCTTCCCGTACATGAGTTTGAATGGAGACATTCCTAGCTAGGTTTTATGGGCAATCCTATAGGCCCATAATGCTTATGAAAGTCGGATAACCAATCCTTTCTGTCAGGTCGAATAGTGACTTGAAGAATTTTCTTGATCTCCTAATTAGAGAGCTCAGCTAGTTTGTTAGTCTGGGGGTGATAAGTCGAGATACGATGCAACACCCCATACCTTTTCATTAGGGACTGGAAGTGCACATTCACAAAGTGGGTCCCTCCATCAAAGATGATTGTGAGCGGAACACCGAACTGAGAGAAGATATGCTCATGAATAAATTTGATTAAAACTTTGTCATCATTAGTTCAGGTCAGAATGGCTTCAATCCATTTGGACACGTAATCCACAACGAGAAGAATATACTCGAAGCTGTTCGAATTTGGGAAGGGACCCATGAAATCAATCCCCCAAATGTTGAAAATTTCACACATGAGAATCAGGTTCAAGGGTATCATGTTGCGGTGGCTCATGCTGCCTAAGGTCTGGCAACAAACGCATGCCCTATGATAATTGTGTGTGTCTTTGAAGAGTGTTAACCAGTAGAACCGCACTGGAGGATTTTCACTGTGGTTTTGTGCCCAGAGAAATGGCCACAGCAAGCCTCGTCATGGTAGAAAGATAGTATATAATTGACCTCGGAGTCGGGAATGCATCTTCAGATGATCTGATCAACACCGATGCAGAAGAGATATGGATCTTCACAGACATAAAATTTAGCATCTGAAATCAATTTGTCTTTCTTGGCTTTCGGCCAATCAGACGGGATTTGGTGTGATGCCAAATAATTCACTAAATCATCATACCAAGGAAGTCCAGTATGAATAGTTAGAAGTTTCTCATCTAGAAAGTGCTTAGTAATAGGTCCAGAGGGATTATTGATTGAAGAAGGGAGGCGGGACAAATGGTCAGCTACCATGTTCTACTTTCCTACCTTATCGAGTATCTCAAGGTCAAATTCTTGCAAGAGCAAGATCCATCTAATCAGCCTCGGTTTCACATCCTTTTTTGTAAGTGCCTTATAGCAATGTGATCCGAGAAAATAATGACCGGGAGCCCAGGAGGTATGATCTGAATTTCTCCACACCGAATATTACGACTAGCAGCTCTTTCTCTGTAATTGTTTATTTACATTGAGCCTTGCCCAGTGTCTTACTGGTGTAATATATCACCACTAGTTTTCCATCATTTTTTTGTCCTAGCACTGCTCCTACTGCATAATCAGATGCATCGCACATGATCTTAAATCATTGAGACCAGTCAGGAGATTGTAGGATTGGAGCCTGGGTGGGTTACCCAGTTGCACAAGATCTCAAAACTGCGGACACACTCGTGTGTCATCTCAAAGGGTATGTCCTTTGAGAGAAGATTCGTCAGGGGGCGTGCGATCTTCGAGAAATTAGATATGAATCATCGATAGAAATCGATGTACCCTAGAAATGAACGAATATCTTTGATCGAGGAAGGCACAAGTAATTTGGAAATCAAATGCACCTTGGCTCGGTCAACTTGGATACCTTTCTCAAATACAAGGTGTCCAAGTACGATGCCCTCGGGAACCATGAAATGTCTCTTTTCCCAAGAGAGGACCAAGTTCACATCAATGCATCATTTGAGGATCTAAACCAAGTGCAGCAGGAAATCATCAAAAGTTTGACCAAATACCAAAAAGTCATCCATGAAGACTTTAAGGCATTTACCTACTGACGTCAAGAAGCGCATTTATGTAATTTGTTCGTTGTAGCATGCCCTTATGACATCAATTTTAATTAGAATAATCAAACATGAGTCCGAATGTCGAACACTGGGAGGCGCTCAAATATTCGCTTCAACATCACGAAATATGTCGGTTTGTTCGATTGCAAAACAGAGAGAAAGAGAGAGGAAGAGAGAGTGAGTGAAAGAGAGAGATAAGGTTAGAGATTTATGACGATGAAGTGATTATGGCTAAAAATGAAACCAAGCAAAATAATCCATTGTAAAAGATAGAAGCATTTTACAATTATAACACTAAAGGAGAGCTTAAAAATAATAACAAGAATTAAACTAAAGAAACAAGCTAAATGGAGAGGCGAGGTAGCCATGGCGGTGGAGGAGCTTTCGTCGTTGGCTCGACATCTCTGGGACCTTGCTTGGACACTCTATGGAGTGGTGGAGTTGCTTGGTAGAAGATGCCCCAAAAGTGGAGGATGATGGGTCCTTTTATAATAGAGGAAAAGGGCCAAAAATCACCTTCGGGTCAACAGTGACATTCAACTCATTGTTGAAGCTCCGCCATAGGCATTGCTAAAGCCCCAGCACATGCATCTGCTGGCTCCCGCTCGCACGTGAGCAGTGGCCTCCCTCGCAATCTGCACGCTCACACTTATATCAGTTTGCTCGAGAATCGACGGCATAGATTGCGTGTGGTCACGCCCTTCAGATCGCATAGAGTGTGCGTATGATCAGGCATTGAAATGGGCGTTGGATGGTTCGTGCACGCATTGCGTGCATCCAGTGTGTGAGATCGCACCACGTCATCTCTATCAGAGCCATTCGCTTACGATCGGACAGCTCTAATCGATTGAAGCGGCACTTGCGAGGATTTGGAAGCGCAGTGGGTTTTGAACTCTCACTTGCGAGAGTGGTTCTCGCTAGCTACACTATCCTCATGGATTGTTGTGAAGATCATGTAACGTCGACTATTAGATGCAATCTCACGGTCGAGGATGACGTGAGGTGTGGCGCAACCCTTGTCATTGGATCTTCATCCGACGGTGGAGAGGCATTGCTGGAAGGCCTTCATCAGATGTGAGGCACGTGGATGAGGTGTGGATGAGCACCACATGGCACAACAAGTACCATTGATCATCAGATCAACAATCAGGACTTCTTGGACTTGTTGCGGGAGCTACGGAGGTTGGATTGGGGTGATTTTGAGTCCGTTGGACTCCATTCGTTGATCTGGATCCATCCATACGATCTGATTGCTTATCTGAGACCTATTTCAATATGCACTTGTGTACATGGTCGTTAAACATTAATTATAAGCAATCTTAATGCAGGAATAACATAATATGCATGCAATGCTCCCAAGCCCACTATAGCATGACATTAATAAACATGTGCCCTCAAAATTGACTCTAATTGATACAATTATCGTCATTATATGTAGAGTCATCATACCCCCATGCCCACCCCTTACTAGTCCATAGCAAGGTTAACCTTAATGCTATCTGCAACTAGAATTAGGAAATGATAACTCGAGCAGAAGTTACTTGTCAATAGGAGGAAATTTCTACTAAGTACCTAACTCACAGAGACTCAACAGCACCCAGGTTGCCTACCAAAATGCAGATTGCCCGAGTCCTCACCTTATTCTATATAGAAGCAAATATATTTTTTCTTTTTTATCTTTTCTAATTTTTTTTTGGATTTTTGGAGTTGGGGATTTCGGGGTAACTTTTACAGCTACTAAACCCACCCAAGACTCGAAAATGACTCTAACTACTAAGCATCTTCTCATGAAAAGTGTGAAAGACTCACTCAACGGCAATTAAAACTGACTTCAGGTTTCTATGCCCTAGGTGACCTAAAAAATAAAATGTTGCCTAAAGGTGTATATATCTGACTGGTAGCTTTCTCCTTACTTTTATTTTTGTGGGATCAACACAAGGGCGAACCTAGTGTATATCTCCCTAGATTTTGCTACTTCCCCACTTCTTCATTAAGTCTTTTGGAATTATTGTGCATTTTAGGAGCTGGGATCTGGACAACCAGCCAAGAGGTTGTTAATCACAACAACTTGCCAACCATACTTGTGTGATGAAGTGTGGCTTATTTCTTTTTTTTTCTTTTCTCTCCTTTTTCTTTTTTTTTTTATTGCACTTTTTTTTTAAGTAGGTGGCTTCCCTGATCTAAGATTTACCTAAAGGTAATAAAAGAGAATCATCCAGTGGCTGGGCTCTGGACAACAAGTCGATGAGTTGTTTCCACTGACCACTTGCCAACTATACCACCCTAGTAGGTTCATTAACTACCCAATTTTCATTAGAATCGCCGATGAGTGAGCCAGTGCAAAATATGTGTAGATGCTTAGAATAAAAATCCCCCCAAATCAGAGGATGGATTGATAAGTCACATACTTATCACCCTACTTTATTGACCAGATTAATATAAATTATGGTGGCGAGGACTCAAGATCAAGTCCACATTTTAGTGGACACCTGGATTGATTAAATCCAAAGACCTGAAGAGTCTAAGCGTTCAGGTCCCTAACGTATCATTTTCTAAAGTTGACAAGCTCCTAATACCGATGTTTTTTTTTCCTAATTTTTTTTTCAAGTAAGTAGAAATTAGTTCAAGCTGACAATTTAGTACTCAAATCATGAGAATTACCACACCCCCATGCCTATGTTGGATAATGTCTTCATTGAAAAAATAAATTTATGCAAGGGAGTAAGGAAAGAAATCACCTGAGTTATCACTGTGTAACTGGTTAGCTTGAAACATCTGGGTTGCCTCCCAGGAAGCACTGCATTTATTACCTCTAGCTGAAAAAAGTTCCAGTTCAACCCTCAATGAGGGTTACAACTTCCTTCGGGGGAATATGGGCAAGAAAGTGTTTCAATCCTTGGACGTTAACTATAAAGGTTTGCCCAGTCTTGGGATTAGCAATTTCTATTGCCTCGTTGGGATAAGGTCTGACCACTTGATACAGTCCCATCCATTTAGATCTCAATTTCCCAAGAAAGAGCTTAAGTCTTGCATCAAAAAGCCAGACTTGTTGATTCAGCTCGAAGGTTTTTCTATTAATGTGCTTGTCATGGACGGCTATCATCTGCTCTTTATAAAGTCGATTGTTCTCGTAAGCATCCCGACGGATCTCCTCGAGCTCAGAGAGTTGGAGCTTCCTTTGAGTACCAACCATCTGGGAATCCATATTACACTACTTAACGACCTAGTATGCCCGGTGCTCCAACTCAACCAAAAGGTGGCAAGCTTTGCCAAAGACCAATCGATATGGTGACATGCCTATCAAGGTCTTAAAAGTGGTCCTATATTCCCAAAGGGCATCATCCAATCATGTGGACCAATCCTTCTAGCCAAATCTT
This sequence comes from Thalassia testudinum, assembly GCA_037157565.1. Classification (NCBI taxonomy): domain Eukaryota; kingdom Viridiplantae; phylum Streptophyta; class Magnoliopsida; order Alismatales; family Hydrocharitaceae; genus Thalassia; species Thalassia testudinum. Next base: position 36,935,610 of record JAZHRO010000014.1, read on the forward strand.
ATAGTCTTTTGTAGAATATTCTTAATCTACCTATCTAAAACCTCAGTTTGCCCATTCGTTTGCGGGTGATATGGGGTGGCAATGTGGTAAGAGACCTCATATTTGTAAGTATGGCACAAAACTGGGCATTAATGAAGTGACTCCCACCATCGTTGATCATGGCCTTAGGTATCCCAAACTAAGAAAACATATTTTTCTTAACAAAGTCCATGATAACCATATGGTCACATTTTTGGGTAGGTACGGCTTCGATCCATTTCAAGACATAGTCTACTGAGACTAGTATATACTCAAAGCCGTTTGATAGTGGGAAGGGACCCATGAAATCGATGCCCCAAACATCAAAAATTTCGATGATCAGAATGGGTTGTAGAGGCATCATATCTTTTCTAGTCACGGTCCCTAAGGTCTGGCATCTAGTGCAACTCTTCGCAAAGTTATGTGCATCCTTGAATAGTGATGGCTAGTAAAAATCGGATTGCAAAACTTTTGCAGTCGTTTGCTTCCCAGAGAAGTGGCCACCACAGGCTTGATCATGGCAGAAGGATAGCACACTTTGAACCTCCTCTTCGGGGATACACCTCCTAAAGATTTGATCAGCAAAAAGTCTAAACAGCATAGGATCATCCTAGAAATAATGTTTAGCCTCAGCTGAGAACTTATCATGTTGATGTGTAGACCAGCCGTGCGGAGTCTACCGGACTTTGCCCTGCCACTAAATAATTAGCTAAGTCTGCATACCAAGGTAGGTTCTTTCCATGCACAGCTAGAATTTGTTTATCAAGAAATGTGTCGGTTAAGGGTAGTGAGGGTCCATTGTGTTCTGGGTGATGTTTGGATAAGTGGTCGGCTACAACATTCTTGGATCCAATTTTGTCATGTATTTCCACGTCAAATTCCTACAGGAGCAGGATCCATCTGATAAGCCTAGGTTTAGCATCCCTTTTGGCTAACAAATTCCAAATAGCCTAGTGGTCGGTGATGAGAACCTCATCATGAGCCATAACTAGCTCACTTTGACCTAATACAAAGGATAAAAGCTCCTACATAACTCAAGGAAAGGCTTAACTCAGAGAGATTCTGAGTTCGCAAAGAAAATAGAAACTAAGGGGTAAAAATGTAATTTCACCAATCCAATCTAAAAACAAGGTAACTCAGGGTCCAAACATAGGTCAAATCAACCTAATAAGAATAAAAGTGGGATGAGATGATTCAATAAGGGCTACAGCAACTCCAAGGAATTAAATGACATCCTGTAATCCTAAAAACAAACCCACTTAAAAACACGAGGTTCGAGGTAGAGAAAAAAATCAACTAAACCCTCTAAAATTCATAGAAAAATAATCTCTAGGGTTTAGAACCTTCAATTTGGCCTTAGGAACCCATTTTGACCTACATTGAGAACCATGCCCAATTAACAACTTAATTTAGATTTTTGCGTAAATTGACCGGTCAAACAAGGTTTAATCTGGAAATAAAATTCACCATCATAATCCTTAGGTCCCAATTAGTCATGTATAAAAACTTGAGCCTAAGAGGAAACCTTCTTGACCAACTTTACACTTTGGTCCTCATTTATTTACTTTTTGGCCCTCAACTTTTGAACCCTCACATTTCTGCCCCTAACTCTCCTTCGTTCTTTGCATTCAGGTCCCTCCTGCTAAAACCTGACCAGCACCATGCTTCGGCGACCTTGCGCGGAGCATGGCGCCGCGCAGGGTAAGGGGGAAGGTCTGGCAAGACAACCGGGGGTGCCCTGCATCGTCAGCCGTCGCAGGAACACCCCCTGGTCGCTGCAACCCACCATACCGGCCGTGCGAACGCACGGACGGTATGGGTCTCCATCTCCAGCGTCCTCCGACGAGGGAGACACGTCGTCTCCCTCCTCTCTGATTCCGCCTCTATAAATACCCCCGTCGCTCCGCCGTTCTGGGGAGCTCGGTCCTGACGGAGAAAGACCCCCACTTCCTCTCTTCCCACTTCGACTGGAAGCCCTCCAGCTCCGGCGGCCTCTCCTCTTCCTCCTCGTCGCTCTGCCGCACTACCAGCTGCAGGGTTGCCCTCCCCTGCTCTTCCCGCGCCGCGCCGCACCCAGCGCGCGCCTCTCCGGCCCTCTCCTCACCGCCGCCCCTTCCCCTGGGCATCTTCTTCTCCGGCGACAGTCGATACGACTGTCGCCCTGCTGCTCCCCCTTCGTCCCTGCAAGTAAGTTAGAACTACTTCCCTTCCTCTCCTCTTTCTTTTCCCTGTTTCAATTTGTTCAATTAAGCCCTCGACCGACCCTGACCACCGTCACCCCCTTCGTCTCCGACCACCCTCCGGCGAGACGCCCCCATCGCTCCACAGCCTCACACGCCTCGCCGACCCTCACCGAACCTCCGCCTCATCACACTGAACACCCCCCACCCCTCCACTGCCACTCCACACCTCCGTAACGCTCCCCCAAACAAACCCATTTCTCCGGTTGCAGTCCGACCTAGGGCTGCCTCCAGACATCGCCTTGCGGCTTGCCGCACAGCTCAACACCTTCGCCGTGCCACGGCGAAGGTTCCCCAGTAGTTTGATCAGGCCGAGAGTCCATATTCGTGTCCGACAGGTTCTAAGGCTCGACCGCCATTGACGCCACATTGAAGCAGCTTCTCCCGCGCTCCAGGCTTGAGGACTCCAGGTTTCCAGCTGCTGCGGATTACGGAGACTCCTGCGAAGGCAGCTAGCCAGCAACCGATGAAAATCGAAGCTGCAGAAGCAAGGCCGCGGACTTCCAGCAGGCGCATGCGAGGAGAGGCGTCAGTTTAGTCCCACATCGGTAAGCCTCGCAACGCTTTCACCGTTTAAATTATTTTTGTGAATAAGCCTTATCGCCTCAGCACACGGGGTGAGGTCCCCTTCACCCGCCCGATTACCCGGCCTCGTCCGTGCTCACGCCCCGCGGACCTGGCTCCGACCCGATTAGCCCGACCTGCACTCCTAGCCCACCACCGCACGCCGGTGGGCCTGGACCCGGGCGCGACCCGCGTACCCGATTACCCAGTTGCTCTGGGAGAGCTTTCCTAAGAGCGAATTCTGAGAGAGAGTGACGCTGGGGGGGAGGGTAGAGTAGGTTTTGCGTTGGCTGTGGTGTGTGCAGGAACAAGCTGAGGCAGAGAAGAAGAAGAAGGCCGACGAAGACTGAAGGAAGGAGGAGCACCGAGCTGCACTGTAGCAGCGGAGACTTAAGTCGTCTGAGTGAACAATCAGACGACGCTCTGAGGACGAAGAAGAAGGAGAAGAAAAGACGAGCAGGACCGCAACGAAGAAGAACAGAAGAGAAGAAGACAAAGAAGAAAAGCAAAACAAGAGGAAGAACAAAAGAGAAGAAGAAGCTCTGAAGAAGAAGAAAGAAGAGAAGAAGCAAGAAAGGAAGAAGAACACGAGAAGAAGATCTGTGAAGGAAGCAAGCAAAAGAAAGAAAAGATTCAAGAGCCAAGAAGAGAGAAGACAAGAAGAAGAGAAGAAAGAAGAGACAAAGAGGAAGAAAAAAAAGAGAAGAAGAAGAAGCCACCAAATTTTCATCTCTCTCCCCCTCTCTCTCTCTTTAGTTTTGTAATAAGAATTTTTACCCCTAGAATACAACTTGCTCCCTGAGTTCGACCTCGGGAACTCTTTATTTTCCGAGTAAAAAAATTATGTATTAGCAAATGATGGCAATAACTATCTGTACTACAACGACTTAAGAAAAGCTAGTTGCTGCCACCGTTTCGCCAGTCGGTGTAAATGATCACATGGGATCCTAGAAGGTATGATCGAAACTTTCCAATCCAAAAACTACGGTGAGCAGCTCTTTTTCCTTGATAATGTAATTTTGTTGAGCCTCATCCAAGGTTTTGCTCGCGTAGTAGATCACCACCGGTTTCTTCTCTCATCTTTATCCTAGGACTGCTCCAATAGCAAAGTCTAATGCATCACACATCATCTCAAAGTCCTGGGAACAATCTAGGGGTTGTAAAATGGGCGTAGTCGAGATCGTATCCCTAAGGGTAGTGTAGGCCTAGATGTAATTAGGTGCCATGTCAAAGAGCACATTGTTGGCTAGAAGGTCAGTCAAGGGCTTGGATAGTTTGGAAAAATCTTTTATAAACCTTCTATAGAAGCCAATGTGTCCTAGGAAGGATTTGATTTGCTTGACCGAGCTAGGAGGTGGAAGTTTGGAAATTAAATCAACCTTAGCTCGGTCAACTTCTATGCCCCTATGTGAGACAATGTGACCAAGGACAATCCCTTCTTGAACCATAAAATGACTTTTTTCCCAACTTAAAACCAAGTTGACCTCAATACATTGTCTCAGGATTTTCTCCAGGTTACTAAGACAATGGTCGAATGAGTCTCCAGAAATGGAGAAATCATCCATAAAAACCTCCAAATATTCACCTACCATCTCCGAGAAGATGTCTAACATGCAATGCTAAAAGGTAGCAGGTGCATTGCATAACCCAAATGGCATATGGAGGAATGCAAACGTGCCATTCAGGCAAATGAACGTGGTCTTCTCTTGGTCCTCGGGTGCAATAGCAACTTGGTTATATCTTGAATATCCATCCAGGAAGCAAAAATATTTTCACCCTACCAGCCGTTCGAGAATCTGGTCAATGAATGGCAGGGGAAATGGTCCTTTTTAGTGGCTTCATTAAGCTTCTTATAGTCAATACACACCTGCCATGCGGTGGTTGTGTGGGTGGGGATGGATTTTTCCGAGCCATTTGTGACCACAGTGAGCCTGGCCTTCTTTGGTACCACTTTAATAGGGCTTACCTAGGGGCTGTCGGAAATTGAGTAGATGATTTTCGCATCAAGTCACTTGATTATTTCTTTTTTAACGACCACTCGCATGTTCGGGGGTAGGTAGGGCATTAACTATGCCCCACCCCTCTATTTATAACCCCCCTAAGGGGAGTTTCCCCCCTTGAGGAGCACGGATTTCAAAAAAATGAAATCCCATTTATCGTGACAGAGATTTCAAAAGATCCTACCAAAATCGAAACAACCCCAATCATCATTACAAGCATTAAATGCCCCTGCATGCGTATCATTTTGCCATAGTAAAAGTGATCACGTTGCTGACGAGTACGACAATTGAGGCAATTACGCCCCATTGTGATGACAATTAATGCCAGTCTTGTCACAAAACACAACAAAAATCAATCCCCGCGGTGATTGGCCACCACTCGCCAAAGGTAACACTTATGTCATGTTTTTACCCAGGATGATAACCTCTTAAGGCCGGTAAGGAGTCAGGCGGTGATATGGCCACAATCCCTTTATTATTTACTGACCTCTTAAGGCCAGCAGGGACTCAGGTGGTTATAAGTCCATTTTAGTGGGCCATTATTTGGCTTAAGTACTCTTTAATTATTTGTTCTTAGTTTCTAATTAATTAGGAGTTAAATGATAAGTCACCTTAGTTTGCATATAATTTTATGCACCAATTTTACAACATATGGTTATGATAATCTGTATGGTTGGATGCAGGCTAGGTGCAAGAATCAGACGTCCATTCTGCTTCTATATGACGTCTGGAGCTCAGATCGAACATCTAGAAACTGCCCTTGTAGACTCCTTAATGTCTACACTTTTTAAGACATCCAGAAGTTACCGCCAAGCTTATATTGTCGTTCCAACCACTTGCAATCTTCGTCGAGTGGTTGGAGAAGCTTGTGGCCAAAGGAAAACAGAAGGAGGAGTTTTTAAAGGGAGGGTCGGCCATCCACAAGAGATGATCATCTTCCCCCATGCACCAAGCTTACACCGTGAAACAGAACATGCACCGAGGACCAAACGAGCACCATGTAACAGGCTTCTCCATCTCCACTCAAGCCACTTTGATGGCCGCTCGGTGACAGTGTGCAGCCACAACACAGACCGCATCCACCACCACCAATATTCCCTCTTCATCTCTTCCCTTCTCTTTCTTCTTTCGTCTCCTTCTTCTTCTTCTTCCAACCACCCCCCTACAACTCCTCCGCAAAGAACCCAAAACAAAGCCACCCTCCTTGCCTCACGCAACTAGTACAAGTGGCCAATCTCATCATCAACCTCGTCGTTCTAGCCTCATGCCCATGGTCCCCACACAACCGCTAGCCACCCTCCACGACCTCCTCGTGCACCTCCTGCCGTCACCATCGCCGGCAACCTTTGCCACCGACCGACCACGTCCAGCCATCTCCGGGCGTGCCTCCACCATCAACACTTAGCCCACGCTCCGAAGGTCCTCCATGTGCAACCTCAACACCGGCAACGCCCCTCCATGAGCGCATGAGCCGCTGCAAGAGATGCTCTGTTTTGGATCAAATTAGAAATTACATTTCTTGCCATTGATGAACACCAAATTTCCATTTAATATTTGATTTATCGTGGGAATTGCAGTCGGTCCCTTCACGTTCTCAGTTTTTCTGCGATTCTCTCATTGCATAACTATCTCCCCAATCTATTAGGTGCATATATGTTTCATGTTATGATCAAATATCTGACCATCATATTTTGATAAACTTGTGAGTTTATTTGGTTCATACCTCCCTGTGGATACGACATTTGTACTGTGGTTTAATTTGATATATGTTTTAATCCTTGATCAAGAGATTTTCCACCACATAAAATACTATAACAACACATTATTTTTATTGCTAACTCTTTAATTAAGCAAGAATCTTTCTACCAAATGGCGCCGTTGTCGGGGAGCCAACAAGCCTAGTAAACTCGCAAGTATTTTTTTTTCTGTCTACATTGAGTTCTGATTGAGATTATACATCCATTGATCTGTTATTTTTCTATGCAAGGTACATTCTTGAGGAGTACGCAGTGGACGCTCGTTTTGGCGGACCTTGACACCACTTGAAGGATAGCAATAAGAGCCTATGTGCCTTGATCCCACACACGTGAAGATGCACGGAGGAACATCTAGGAGGATTCTGCCTCTTAGATTTTTGATTTAGCATTTCAAAGTAGGCTCTTTAGGATTTAGTCTAATCATCGACACCGAAGAGTGGCCATGGCTAAGTTCACGAAGGTGCTCCGTGGTAAGCGAGAAATTCGAGGGCCCTTGGGGGGGTGGGGTCTCCCCCTTCCCTCCCCTTTATTTTAGTCTAATCATCTATTTTCTCACCCTTGTAATGAGGGGCTTATTTTCGGGTGAATGTCCCCAGTTCTTTAGATACTAAGTTTATTCTGTCTGTGGTAGTTAGTTTCTTTTGATTGCTCATTTATATGTAAAAGAAAAAATTTGAGCTGCCTGATAGAAGTTGCATATCCATAGGTTGATCTTCTAGGAGTGCTTGAGTAGCATCTAGATTTTTCTTATTGTATTGCCTGCATTTCTGTATCGTAGAGTGCTGCAGCAAGGTATGTACTTCCTATATTTCTTCATTAGTTATCCACACACGCATTGCATTTGGAATAATTAAAGAAGACCACTTAAGCTAATTTGAAAAGATTAATCAAGTGGTCACATTACTTCTTGAAAGAAAAGTAAAATATACAAGAAGTGTTTGAATAACTTAATTGCGATTTTCAAAACAAAAATCAATTTTTCGCTATGTGATGCACACTTTCTGCACCAAGCACGCATTGTAGGCACCGCACTAGGACTTGGACCCTTAAGACTATAGGCATCAATCTCTTTATTGGTGCAAACCCTCCTATCTCGCTTTGTGATGGTGGTATTAACTTTTGTCCGAGTGATTTGATACTCTAAGGAGGGGGACACCCCTTAAAGGAATTCAAGGGTAGTTAAGAGGCACCGCTAATGCATCGCCTCAAAGGAAGGGTTCGCCCTACTTGCATCTCTTGGTTCCATCCTTGGAGTACCTTTTTACTTGAGCATTTGAGAATATCATTGCAACAAGGTGTACGTCTTTAGGACACTCGAAGGTCAATTTAGGGTGCATAATGATTAGCCCATAGTTGTGGGCTATTTAAGTATTTAAGTGCCTAGACATTAGGTTAATTCTAACAATTATTTAGCATAAATTAGGATGTAAATAGATTAATTCATATTTTTAATTTAATTACATAATCCATGCATTGCATTCACATTTTAAGTGCATTTAGAATTAGCTTAGAATGTCATTCATCTAATTAGTTAACTAATTAGGCCCATTGTTTTAGTTAACATAAAAGTTGAGGGTTTGTATATAAATAACCATAATATTTTAACATTATTTTCTTTATGCTTCTTCTTGCAGGAACGGCTGGCTGCCTGCTAGTTAGAATAAAATTAAGACTTTAGATTTAATTTTTTATTGCATTTTCTTTGAAACCCTTGTTCTGGGGTATATTTTGAGGGGTTTGTTCCCCGATTTTGTTTTGGGCCCGTGTTGGGTAATTTTTGGGAGCCTGTTCCCTTTTATTTAGATTTAGGTTTTTAGTTTATTGATTACTTTTATTTGCTTGTGCATAAGTAGTTTAAAAATTAAAAAAATAAAAAAAACGAGCTGCCTGCTAGAAGCTGCCTACCCTAGGATGAACCATTTAGGTCTGTATGAGCAGCCTCTAGATTTATTTCTCTGCATTGCGTGCATTCTTGCATTGTTGATTGCTGGAAGCAAGGTATGCATTTTCTTACTTTGCATCCTATTCTTGATCATGCATTGCATTAGGACTTAATGTAAAGACCACCTAATCTGTATTGAATAAATCTAACAAGTGGTCACATATTTTCTAGAAAAAGGACTAATTAAAGGAGGAACATTTTAAACCAAGGATTTGATTTTCAAACTTGACGTGCGATTCAGAATTCAAAATCTTTTGCGGTGTATGCACACTTATTTCGCTTGCACCACGACACGCTTCTAGACACTCCTTAGGTTTGGAAACACTAGGACAAGAGCCCTCCTATCGTTGGATTCTGAAGTGTTCGGAACTTGAGATCAAAGGTTTTGTAAATCCAAAGAGGGGGATACCCTGTCACGGATTTTTGGGGGTAGTTGAGAAGCACCGCGAAAGCACAGCTTCAAAGGAAGGCTTAGGCCTACTTGCATCCCTCGATCTTCCGTCTTTGAATTTACTTGACCATTTGAGATTTAGGGAAGAACACCTAAGCTCCAACTAGGTCATCTTAGGCGAGCCATAGGTCGACAATAGGCGCGTAAATTGATTGAACAAATTGTATTGTCACCTGCAATCTGACTTAAAATCAAAAGCCTAAATTGGGAAAGACCTAAAAGGTCCTTTTTGAATTGTGTTTTGCTTGGGGAATTCTGATTGAGGTGTGAGTTAGAATGGACCACATTGATTTTCATCCTTTCACATCTTGCCCACACCCTCACCCCCACTCTGCATCCTTCAATCCCAGACGCCGAGATGGTCCATTCCTTGATGGACATAATGACAATCATTGGGATTCGTTTTACTCCTATTATAGGAGTATTGGACTGGTTAAGCCCCAAATCAGTGAGCAGAACCTAGGAGCGGGATTTGCTTTTCCCAATATCCCACATACCATAGAAATACCCAACCCACCCTCCCTGAAAAATTATAATGGTTGGACAAACACTCCTGGGTACTATAAGCCTGAGCCTGACTTCTCTCATGATAGAAATGACCTCTCCTCTTTGAAGATGGAAATATAGAAAATGAAAAATGAAATGATTGAATTGTTAGGAGAATCTTCGAGAGCAGGCCAACAAGAAAGAGATGAAATTAGCCACCCAATCTACCCCATTGAGGATGACGTACACCCCTCTACAATAGATGCATCTCCCGTGGGAAAGCTACACTTTAAGTTGGAGGGAAATTCTAGGGAGAATAGCTACTTTTCGAGGATCAATTTTGAAACCTCCCCATTAGATGACACTTCCTTGAGAGATCCACACCTTAGGTGGGAGGAAAATACACATGAAAGTAGCTATGCATTGGATGAAGAAAGGTGGCAACCCGAGGAAGATGATGATAAGGTTGAGTATCCACTTGAATTATATTGGAGTCAAAAGAAGGGAATGATGGTACCATTGGAAGACCTCGACCCAGATGATAGTATTTTCATGACATTTGATGAAGTGGGTCAAAGTCATGTTGTTAATCCTACCCTCCCTTCTGATCACGATATGGAACTCAAACCCACCCTTAGGGAACCTAACCTTAAAGAAATTGACCTATCTGAGGAGTCTGATGTTACCAGTGTAAACCATTTACCTCAGATAGAGCACCCTAGGGGATCTGCTGAGATATTAAATGATTCTAGACCTCGGGTACATGATGAATTGTGTGATGAGGAGAAAGAAGAATTATATGAGGAACCTACATTCAAGATTTGGAGTGACACTAAGGGTGAGTATGTCTTATTTGAAGAGTTAGCCCCTGAGGATGTCACAAATTTGACCAAATTAGGTTTCCTTAGCACACCCATTGATGATATTTCTCCTCATGATGAAATGATGGAAAATTTGGAAGAAATTTCTAAGATTTATGTGGATTCACATATAGACTCCAGGGAAGATTTGAGTAAAGAACAAAAACCCGGGGATGACATTGACAGGATAATCTCTAGATCTGTTGCTTCCAACCTGCCTTCATTCACTTCGAAGTCACCCTCTGATTCACTTATATCTGAAAGCGAAATTGTGACTCCTGATGAAGAGCAGGAAGATACATGTGATGGTGTAAGGAATGCTAGGGATGAAATTGAGGATTTAGAAAGAGTGTTAGGGATGGACACCGAGCTGATTAAACCCAACTTAGATCTTATGGCCATCCCGCAACCTCGTAACTTGGACACCCTAGACAATCCTTGCCTTAGAGAATTGCTCACTTTTGTTCTGACCAGGGGGCTTAACAAACCAATATTTCCCGTAATGGAGTATCAGGTATGGATTGATGATTTCTTTAGACAGTCCATTACCCTGGGGGTTTATCTCTGCACCATTCCTTCCCCATTCTTTTTGGAGGATCCTTGTCATCCTCCCCCTACCCCTTTGGAGGTTGTTATACCTATTTATCCTTTAGAACCTCCTTTGGTGACCTGGGAAGATTTCATTCCCATCTTAATTGGGCGAGCATTTGCTATCGGGATTCATCATCAACTCGCCAACATCCTAGGTTACCTATTTTCTAGGCCAACATTGCTTTGCTCATTTTTAAGGCCTATTTCTGTAATTCTTGAACCTGATTTGCAGGTTCTTTGGCTATTCAGCCCAGCTCTGACCCAGGTAATATCCTTCTATGCAATGAGGACATTGCAGAATTTAGGCATGGGGGGGTGTACTTGGGGATATACATAACACAGTGCATTCATTGCATACATTTGCATAAAAAAAAAAAGAGTTTTGAGCTTAACTGGCTAGATCTTGCAATCTTAAGCAAATCAGAACTCTAGGGTAGATTAAGTTAATTCTAGGGTCAAACTTTAGAAGCTAAATGAGCTACTAGCTTTAGACCTTTAGGGTCCTTTGTGGACTGAAAAACTTAAGTAGGAGTTAAGTTGCAGACCATTCCTCAAGAGGTTGAGGAAGGGAAGCTAGGGTTTGAGTTAAAAGGTAGGGTAGTACCTGGAGTCTTATTCTACCTTTTGGTTTACGGGTCCTTGTAACCCAAGCATCCAAATTTCACACACATGGTCTGGTAATTAACTTAATTTCTGTCTTTCTGAAAAGAGATTTAGTTCTCTTAGTTTTGACTTAGGAGAGGCTTGAAAACACATTTTGATTGGAAGAGTTCCCGCCGTAGGAGAGGTGAAGTATATACTCACCTTGAGGATGCGATGATAACATATTACCTTCTCGGCGCTTGTCTCTTAGGATATCCATCCTACTGGGGGCATGTAAGCACATTGTGCGGTTCAGGTACCATGGGCGGCCCTATCTCGAAGTGCCGATTGCCATAGGCCTGAATTCGCTTAAGAAATCCATGGGCGATACTATCTCGAAGTGTCGATTGCCAGGAGTTCTTGGGGTCGTTATGGGCGGTGCTATCTCGAAGCATCGAAAGCCAGGCACCCTTCGAGGTATGGTAATGGGGACAATGAATCCGACACAGACCGTGTTGATAGCTGATCTGAGGTTAGACTTAGAAGAATCAAACAAACAAAATATATATATATATATATAATTTCTTTAACTCAAATAACTCAGACCAATGCATAGGCACGGATGCTTTAATCTCAGGGATCAATAAACTTTAGGGTAGAGTCAGAAATCAGGGAAACTTGTGCCTGCAACTCGTCTTTAGCCGACCTAGTCTGTAACTTAGCAACTACTTAGGAACCTTGGGTCTAGAGTCTGAACTTAATATGCTTCTGAAGGAAGACTAAGTGAGTTGACTAGTCTACTTGGAGTGCTAGGTTTCACTTAATTTTACTAGGGACTGGCAAAAACTAGGCATGGGGGTATTTGATTAGCCCATAGTTGTGGGCTATTTAAGTATTTAAGTGCCTAGACATTAGGTTAATTCTAACAATTATTTAGCATAAATTAGGATGTAAATAGATTAATTCATATTTTTAATTTAATTACATAATCCATGCATTGCATTCATATTTTAAGTGCATTTAGAATTAGCTTAGAATGTCATTCATCTAATTAGTTAACCAATTAGGTCCATTGTTTTAGTTAACATAAAAGTTGAGGGTTTGTATATAAATAACCATAATATTTTAACATTATTTTCTTTATTCTTCTTCTTACAAGAACGGCTGGCTGCCGCTCCAACGCCACCAGCTGCCGCAGTGAAGAACCCATTCAAGGAGGAGCAGATGTGTTGGATCTGGTCAGGCAGCTAATTTCAAATTTGTGCAGGCCACTACAAAAGGAGGAGAGAGGATGCTGAGTGAGGCAGGCCTCCACCACCGACCACCACTATGCAGAGAGATCTCCTCTCTTCCATTCCATACCGCTGGCCTCAACCGTGGCGGCAAGTCTCCACCACCGTGGGCGTGTGGTGTGACAGACCACACTGCCATCCGGAGCTCGTCCGCATTACCGTGAGCACCTTAGCATGCATCTCCCTCGCCGTCGTCACCAACAACCACCACCGCAGCTACTATGCAATCACCCTTTCAGTCAGTTAAGACGTCCGGGAAATTTCCCGAATGTCTGAAGTCCACCCCCCACTCCAATAGCAATCTCCGTCCTCCCAATTCACTTCCACCACCCACGCCGCAACAGCCACCCACTCATCTCCAGCCGCACGCAAGAGCCCGCCACTTCCTCCCGCTCTCACCGCCTGCACACCCACGCCAACAAAGCGCGCAATCGCCCTCCAGCCGCACGCAAGGCGTGCACAGCCTCCAGCCCTCACGCCCGCTCACTCCACCTTCCCCACACCTGCAGCCTTTGCCATCTCCACGTGCAACCGCCTGCGCACCCACGCCAGCTGCAGCAGCACCTGCAGAATCACTCCCACGCCCGCAGCACCTTCCCCGCGACTGCTGCACCTGCTCTCACCGTCAACAGAGCGCGCACCGGCTGCAGTGCGCGCCCACGCCTCCAGCCAACACGCAGTAGCAGCGCGCGGCAGTCCTCACCGCCAACAGGCCGCGCACGTTCCCGCACCCGCCTGCAACGCACGCCAAAGCAGCTGCAGCACCGGCTGCAGCCACCTCCGCCGGAGCTCGTCCGGCCGCCTCCAGCCGCCGCGCAACACGCCACCACCACTGTTTCGAAGCCCTCGGTCCAAGGAACTTCCTCCGAGCTTCCCGCGTCCGGCCGTCCACTCCTCGTCGTGCACGCCAAAGGGGAAAAAATCCCCTATTTTGCTATAGTAACCGGGCCATAAAAAATTACATTTTCTGCCATTGTCAATTTTTATTAATATTTTATTGATTCTGCATTGCGACAAATATCCTCTAGTTACTCATAATTGCTATTTCAGCATTGTTTCTTGTTTCAACCTTAATCTGAAGGCAAATCTGGCTTGATTCTTGTCCAAACTAACTATGAACAAACGTTTTTAACTGGTGCGAATTTAAATACGTCATTGCCTCCCTGTGGATACGACCCGCTCCTCTGCGAGTGGTTATTTCTTTTTAAATATTGATTAGTCGATTTTTCCACCACATAAAACTGCAAACGACTTTAAAGCGAACAATCGAAAAGTCACATAATTGATTGCAACTTGATTGGTCACCCAAAAGAACTAAAAGTAACCTCAACCTCCTTAATAGACATTGACTAGGAATCTCAAGTGCCTCATTTCTCTTATACCACTTACGTGGGAATGGAGAAACATTGCCTTGACTCTATTTGGCCAAGTTGGAAAGTTGAAGAGGGCTTGAAGTACTTTAAACAAACAAAAGACCTGCTGCCTTGTGTTTGCTTGGTGTATGCTGGGTAGGCGCTCTCTTAGAAGGAGTCTTATTTTTAACCCAGAACCTGAGAGAATTATTAGAAAAGCCAACTAAGAAAAAAGAAAAATGGCAGATGAAAGACCTAAAGAAGAGATTAGGGTCGATAAAAATCAGAGAACCTTGAGAGACTATTTCCTCTCTACAACTCACCAAGCCCTACCTATCCGGAGACTTGGAGTGGATAATACTTATGAGATCAAGAGCAGCACCATATCTTTGCTCCCCGCTTTTTATGGTACTACTAGGAAGGATCCATACAGGCATCTTGAGGAATTCACCGAGGTCTGTTCCACGGTGAACCTCCAGAGCTTTACTAATGAAGCCATGATGAGAACTCTATTTCCTTTCTCCCTAAAGGATAAGGCCAAGCACTAGTATCATACCCTCGATGCAAGGGTAAATGATTGGGCTACCCTTAAGGGAGAATTCTTGAAAAAGTACTTTCCTATGAGTAAGACCAATCATTACAGAAGAGAGATTATGGGTTTTACTCAACAGGAAGGGGAGCAATTTCACGAAACATTAGAGTGCTTCAATGACCTCCTTAGGTTATGCCCCCACCATCAGGTGCCAAGATGGCAATTGGTCGAGAGGTTCTACAACAGATTATCTAAAAGGCACAGGCAAACCATCGATGCAACCTATGCAAAAACTTTCATGACCAAAACTGAGGATGAAGCCTGGGCATTATTTGAAACATTAAGTGATAATTCCATACATATGTCATCTGCCTATCAAGAAAGAAAACCATCAATCTTGCAGAGAAAGATAGAGGCCCATGAAGCCGAGGCTACTCAAGATTTGGCTTATCAGATTCAATTGTTGAATAAAAATTTTGATAGGCTTTTAGCAAACCCCAGCATGAACCCGCAAGCAACCTCTATCTTTCAAGCTTCAAGTGAATGCTCCATTTGACAAAGCACTACGCACGCCACTGCGAAATGCCACATGGCAAATCAATTCCCTGAGTTGATTCAGGCCTATCTGAATGCAGCCCAAGGTTTCCGACCACCCTGTCGTAATAACCCTTATTACAATACTTACAATCAGGGGTGGTGGAACCATCCAAACTTTTCATGGAAGCAAGGTGATGCTTCCAATTCAGGGAATACAAGACCTCAACTTTCCCAACCCATATACCAGCCATCTTATACAAACCATCCTCAGAATAAGCCTTTTGAGATGGATGAACTAAAAACCATGATGAAAGCGATGCAAGAGCATCAGAATATGGTCATTCAATCTTAGAATAAGATGATCAATGATATGCAATCCCAAATTGGTCATCTTACTGAGGCAGTTAGGCAAAGAGATCCGAGAAAGCTGCCTAGCTCTTCTGAGGAGAACCCAAAGGGTAAGGGGGTTATATTCAGGGAGCATGCTCAAGCTGTGATCGTGTTGAGGAGTGGAAAGAAAATCGACAAACATGATAGCACTCCTACGGTCACCTCTCATAATTCCCCTCCTACATCGAACATGACTTCCACCCTCACCGAGGAAGAGCCACACTGCTCTCCCTTACTTGAAATCACCCACCCAAAGGATGTCGTCATTCCGCCTCCCCTTTCCCAACAGGACGACCCCTCTACCCAAAAGCCAAGGGTGCCCTATCCAGAGCCCCTATCTGCTCCTGAGGAATCTTCTGTTGGCTCGTTTGGAGCTACAGATAGGACGAATGAGATTATGGACACTTTTAGGCAAGTCCATATCAACTTTCCTTTATTGGATGATATAAAACAAATCCCGTCCTATGCCAAGTTTGTAAAGGACCAATGCACCCAAAAGCGTTGATCTAGGAGACAGGTCCAAGCTAAGGTCATCCTGTCTGACCATGTTAGCTCGGTGATCCAACATGGAACACCTCCCAAGATGAAAGACCCAGGGGCCCCGTATATTTTAGTGGTTATAGGTAACCAACACATTGACGAGGCTCTGCTCGATCTAAGCATGGGGGTGAACATCTTACCGAGTTCTATCTACGACCTTTTGGGAGGAGGAGATTTAAAGCCTAGTCCAATCATCCTCCAAGTCACAGACAAACTGCTAGGACACCACGGGGATTGCTGGAAGATGTCCTAGTGAGAGTGAACGACTTCTTCCCTGTTGACTTTCCCATGTTAGATACTGACCCATCTAATAATCCCACCAAGCCATCCATTATTCTGAGACACCCCTTCTTGGCCACAGCCAACTCCTCTATCAATTGTAGATCAGGGCACTTAAAATGGGCTTTGGGAACAAGAAGATCTGGTTGAATGTTTTTGATACCTACAAGCAATCCGAATTTGAAGACTATTCTCAGATTGAGGTTGTTGATGAAATCATTGAGGAGACTACTCCAGCACTCTTATGTAGAGATCCCCTTCAAATGGTCATATCTAAGGACCATCCTCCGAGTATTGAAGAGAATGAAGGGGATATTCTCGAATTGGAAGAGTTGTTGGGAGTACACACAAAGTCTCTATCCCCACCCTGGACTCTGAAGGTAGATCAGCTACTTGAGGCGGGGACATCTCAACTTATACCCTCAATCCATAAGGCTCCTGAATTGGAGCTTAAACCCCTCCTGAGCACATTGAAGTATGCTTTCTTAAGCTCTAACGACACTCTCCCCATCATTATCTCATCTGCATTATCTGAATCGCAGGAGGGAGCTTTGCTCGAGTGTTTGCAAAGGCACAAGAGAGCTATTGCTTGGTTGATAGCTAATATTAAGGGTGTTGACACCTCCCTTTTCATGCATCATATATACACAAACGAGTTCATGAAACCCTTTCAAGACATGCAGAGAAGGCTCAACCCCAATATGCGGGAGGTTGTGAAAAAAGAGATTCTGAAATGGCTGGATGCAGAAATTATCTATCCCATTTCAAATAGTAAATGGGTCAGCCCAATACATGTGGTGCCCAAAAAGGTAGGAATCACTATGGAAGAAAATGACCAAGGAGAGTTGGTGACCACTAGACCCTCAACTAGCTAGAGCGTTTGCATTGATTATCACCGTTTGAACACAGCTACCCAGAAAGACCATTTCCCCTTACTGTTTATCGATCAGATTTTCAAAAGACTGGCAGGGAACAAGTACTTCTATTTCCTTGACAGGTACTCTGGGTATAATCAGATAGCTATCTTCCCTGACAATCAAGAGTGTACCACCTTCACGAGTCTATATAGCACATTTGCATTTCGCCGAATGCCATTCGAGTTATGTAATGCTCCTGCCACATTCCAATGATGTATGATGGCTATCTTTTCTAACATGATCAATGAGTTTGTAGAGATCTTCATGGATGATTTCTCCATTTATGGCTCATCGTTTAACCTATGCCTTTCGAACCTTGATAAAGTCTTAACCTGTTGCGAAGAGGCAAAGTTGGTGCATAGTTGGGAGAAGAGCCACTTTATGGTCCAGCAAGGCATTGTTTTAGGGCATGTAGTTTCCAAGAGAGGATTTAAGGTGGGTACAGCCAAAATCGATTCCATCTGTAAACTTTTATTGCCCACCAATGTTCATCAAGTTAGATCTTTTCTTGACCATGTTGAATTCTATAGGCATTTCATTAGAGATTTTAGTAAAATCTCTAAGCCACTCTGTGACCTGTTAGCGAAGAATGTTTCCTTTGATTTTGATGACAGATGTGGAGAGGCTTTCCAAGTCTTGAAGAAAGCCCTTATTACCGTGCCGATTCTCCAAGCACCAGATTGGGCCCTCCCATTTGAGCTGATGTGCGATGCTTCTGATTTCGCAGTGGGAGCGGTCTTAGGTCAAAGGGTTGATGGCAAACCTCATGTTTTGCATTATGCTAGCACGACCCTTACGGATCCTCAGCAAAACTACACGATCACTGAAAAGGAACTTCTTGCTGTAGTATTTGCTTTGGAAAAGTTTCGATCTTATTTATTGGGATCCAAGGTTGTGGTGTTCATCTATCATTATACTTTAAAGCACCTTCTTGCGAAGGACACCAAACCTCATTTGATTCATTGGATTCTGCTACTCTAGGACTTTGACCTGGAAATTAATGTAAGCACCTCTAGTTTGATACACCAAAATTATGCTTATTGCTAGACTAACATTTCAAGATTATCTCAGATTAAAGCATTAAAGCGTCTTTCAAGCCAAGTGCAGATAGTTGCTGATGTGTGTCTTTTTATCTTTATTTGAGTCTAGGACATTATTGTAAGGAACCTCAAATAAAACTCAAAAATGAATTGTCACGTATCTTTTCAAAACCAAATTTTTTAGGTTATTGATCAACCAAATTAGTAAATTGATTGACCAAATTACCTTGATCGACCAACCAACTTCATTAACTGATCAAATCAGCCCATTTTAGGAAGTTGATAAAAATCCTTTTGATCAACCAACCAAGTAAATTGACTGACCAATTAGTGATCGACCAACCACACTAATTAATCGACTAAATTGTCTTTTGATCAACCAATTAACCTCAATTGATCGACTAATTTAATTTTCTATTCAGGAAACTTTTAGTATAAATAGAGGTCGTATGCAGCCCATCTCATTAACAACTTTAAAAAGAAATGTCTTTCAAACAGTAGAGTCTCTCGTGCTTATTCCAAAAGCCTTCATGCTCTATTCTTCACGTTCTTCAAAAGCACGACGCCTCAAACCTCTACAAAAAATTTGATTTGATCTTTTATTGAGGTTCCATAGAAGTTATTTCTGTTATTCTATCTTGTTGCTTTGATTTACGAACCCCAAGATTGTTGAGAAGATCTGTGGTTGTTGTTTTTGCTTCTCTTCATGATAAAAAGAGAAGTGGTTGAAAGAGGTTGTGCCACCCTCATTTAAATGGTATGGTTAGTGGATTGACTAGCTTGGACTAATCGAAAAAATCCTAAGCTGAGAGGCTTAGGTAGTGGTTTTCACCTGGTATGGATCCACTATAAATCAGGTGTACTCTGTGCTTGAATCTTTTGTGATTTATTTTTTATTTGTGCATATAAATTTCTTTTAAGGCGATACTATTCACCCCTCCCCTCTAGTATATGGTTTGATCCACAAGATATCCTCCTACTCACTTGGTATCAGAGCTTGCATTGTCCAAGAGATGTCAAAATCGAATGTTGACACGTATGCTGAGGGTCAGTCAGCGGTTCGACCTCCTCTATTTGATGGAACGAGCTTCGGCTATTGGAAGACCAGGATGCAAATCTTCTTGGAGTCAATAGACTATGAGGTATGGGATGTCATCACCTCGAAGTACATGCCCAAAAATCAAAGACGATGTTGTAATCACTCCAAACCAAAAGAAGATGGCTACACACAACACAAAAACCATGAATGCCATATTTTGTGGTCTCTCTAAAGTTGAATTTAACAATCTCCGCATGCAAAACCGCACACGAGATATGGGGCATTCTCGAAGTTACACATGAGGGAACTTCAAAGGTAAAAGAAACAAGGGTAAATCTACTAACCCAGAACTACGAGCTTTTCAAGATGAAGAAAGGGGAGTCGATAAAGGAGATGTTCATAAGATTCATGGACATCATAAACTCCTTGCAAAATCTTGATCAAGACATCAAGAACGAAGCCCTTGTCAAAAAAATCCTTCGCTCACACACCAGCGACTGGGAAACCAAGACTACCACCATTCAAGAGTCAAAAGATCTGTCCACCTTGAAACTAGACGATCTTATCGGAAGTCTTATGACATATGAGGTTCAACTCCAACACATGAGGGATCAAGAAGGAGAAGGATCCAAGAAGAAGACTATAGCTCTTGAAGCTATTCAGGAATCTAAAGAAACCTCAAGCAGAGAAGAAGAGGAAGACATAGCCTTCCTCTCCAGAAAATTCAAGAAGTTCCTCAAAGATAAGAAGAATTGTAGGAAGAAGAAAGAAGAAATCAAGAACGATGCAACCACCTATTACAACTGCAAGAGAAAGGGATACATCAAGAAGGATTGTCCGCTTCTCAGAAAGGAGTCTGACAAGAAGAACAAGCCCTTCAGAAAAGATGGAAAGAAGAAAGCTTTCACAGCAACTTGGGATGAGTCAGGCTTAAGTTCAAAGGAAGAAGAAACCTCTGGAGAAGTATCTCTTCTCAATCTTATGGCTCTAGAAGATGAGGTAACCTCCTTTAATCAAGATGAATTATTAGAAGCATTCTTTGAGATGCATGATATAGCTAAATCATTAAAACTAGAAAATAAAACCTAGCAAAAGCATTAGGTGAAGAAAAAGCACAAAAAGACGTACTTGATAATCAAAACAAAGAGTTATCTGTTGAGATCATTGCATTAAAGTCACAAATAAACAACTTAAAAGTAGATATAGACAAACTAAAAGAAAACTCTGCTATTCTATTAAATGATCTAGCTAAGTTCACAAATGGAAGTAGAAACCTACATAAATTGTTAGGAACACAAACCCAAAGCACCACAAAATTTGGGTTAGGTTATATACCAAAAAATGATCATGAAGCATCTAGTTCTAGCAAAGGGAAAGGTAGCCTGCCAAAACAGGCAACACAAACTAACCACCGTGGACCCAAACAAAAATGGATACCAAAAAGTATATTGCAGTCTTGCTTTGTAGGTTCTGTAGATTATAAGAAGTGAAATTTCCAACAAACAAATGGAACATTGAAGCGCCTCTATCAAATAAAGCCTCACAAACACAAACCACAGTTAGGAAAGAGAAGAAAGAAGATGTATAATGGGCAGCGACTATTCCAAGCACATGACCAGGGAAGAAGACCTATTCCTGCAACTCAACCGTCAGGAAGGTGGTACGATCACGTTTAGGAACAACCGCAAGAGTCATATTATTAGTACTGGCCAAATTAGTAACTCTTCTACTTCTTTTAATAATGTACACCTTATTAGCGACTTAAAACATAACCTTTTAAGTGTTAGTCAAATATGTGATAAAGGTTACAAAATTACTTTCACATCAAAAGGTTTTAAAATTCCTGATAAAGAAACAAAACAAATTATTCTTAAAGGAAATAGACATAAAGACATTTATACTGTAAACTTCGACAAATGTGACAGTCTTGAATGTCTGGTCGCATCTGACGAAGAAGCAACACTTTGGCATAAATGACTAGGTGATGTTCACATGGGGAACATCAGTAGACTAATGAAACATGAACTCATCAAGGGTCTACCAAAGATCAACTTCAAGAAAAGCAAAGTTTATGATTCTTGTCAAGTTGGTAAGCAAACTAAAAATCCTTTTAAACCATAAAGGATGGTTAGCACTTCACAACCTTTGGAGCTACTTCACATAGACTTGTTCGAACTAACCAAATCCAAAAGCCTAAGTGGGTGCAGATATTGTCTAGTCATAATTGACGACTTTTCTAGATTTACTTGGGTATCTTTCTTAAAAAATAAAGACTTAACCTTTGATGTTTTTAGCAAATAAGTTAGAAGACTACAAAATGAAAAAGGGTCTGAAGTAATTAGGATTAGGAGTGATCACGGCAAAGAATTTGAGAATAAATTTTTATCCATTTCTATGACCAATATGGGATAAAACATGAATTTGCATTCCCTAGAGCTGCACCTCAAAATGATGTAGTTGAGAAGAAAAATAGGACTTTACAAGAGTGTGTTTCACAGGGCGAGATCGATGTTTAAAATAATCGCATTGCAGTATAGTCGAAATCACTTTGAAAACAAATACAATTTTTATTACTCGAAAAGATTTCGAGATCGAATACAGGGAGCAAATGGTATTCACACACTACTCTCAACAATTAATGCAACTTGAACACAAAATATTACTCAAAAACTAATTTGGAATGTAGAGCATATGAGTATATGAAGAGTAAAAAGAATTGTAAACAAAATAATGGTGATTTGAATCACCAATTATAAGTTTAATACGTAGAATAATTACTCAAATGTATTAAAGAAGGGAATATGAAATCAAACGTTAGATTTTTGCAATCAGACGTCTTAAATGACGTTTGCTACAATACCCTTCTTCTTTTCTTCTTCTCTTTCTCTTTCTCTGATTTCTCTTATTATTCCTTTCTCCTCTATTCTTCTCAGGCTTGCTTCTTCTTCTTTTCTCTTTCTTCTTCCGTTCTACTTTCTCCTTTAATTATCCTCTTCTTCTCTTCTTCTTCTCTTCTTCCTTCAGCCCTGTTACTCTCTTCTTCTTCTTCTCTTCTTTGGCCCTTTAACTTATGCCCTCACTTCTTTTCTTCTTCTTCCTTTGGCTCTCCTCTCTCAGAATCTGACTAAGTGTTGGAGCCAATCTTCTCAGGGCAAAAACCCCCCTTTCCTCATGCAACTCTCTTTTTCTATTTCAGTCTCGCTCTCCCAGAGCCACAGTCGGTCGGGTAGTCGGACCTAGCGCATACCAGGGTCCAGGCTCATCGGCGTGCGGTGGTGAGCGAGGAGTGCAGGTCGAGTCGAGTTAGGCCAGGTCCACGGGGGTAGTGTCGCAGACGAGACCAGGTGAGCGGGTGAGAGGGACCTCACCCTGTGGTTGGAGGCAAACAGCCACTGTCACTTATTCGATTTATGTGGCTGCAAGCGCCTCTTCGTATCTGAGGTGGGACATTTCTTCCGCACAACACAGCAACAAGGTGCTTGGCCAATTTGGCGAGGCTGCAGCTGCTGAAGCCCTTACTTTAGGACTTGGACTCCTGCAAGCTTCGATTGCGCACAGCTTGGAGGCATCGCCTGGAGCGTAGCAAGACCTGGAGCTGCTTGAAGCTTTCTCGAAGCTCAGCAGTAATGGCAGCTCTAACCTGCTACCTGAAATCAAGAAAAGAGTCCTTATGGCCGTGTCAGAATGCTCAGCAGGATCGTCGTTGCATGACGAATGTAACGGTGGCAGTGGCGTGGAGCGAGGGTGGTTGTGGTGGCCGGACGGTGACGGGAACAGTCAGTGAGAGTGGGTATGTTTAGGGAGGTGTTTGGGTGGGTGATGGAGCGAATGGAGTGAGGGGAAATGAGCGGGAAGGTGCAGTGGATGTTGTAGGGTGGTCGGCAAGGTAGATGGAGGTGCGTAGCGATGGGAGCACCTCGCTGGAGGAGTCACTGGAGATGGAGGAGATGAAGGTGTTCAATGGCATTTGGTGGTTGGTTTTGGGAAATAAAGAGAGGGGGAGAAAGTAAGAGAGAGAGGGAACTTAAAAACCTACTTCTAAGGACGAAAAGGGAATGAGGTCCCACGCCAGTGTGGTTGCTGGACATAGGGAAGATGAACCTCCGTAGGAGAGGCAGCGGCGAAGACGGGGACGGGAAGGAACGGCGACAGCTGGTATTGCTCGACGTGGAGGACGATGAGGAAGGTGAATCCGCCACCGGTGTTGTGGTTAGATGACGAAGAAGTTAGGGAGAGACCGTCGGAGCTTGCAGAGTGTTGCGGCCGGAGGGGAGAGAGGAATAGGGGGGATTCCGGCTCAAATTCAAGCTGAGGAGAACGGTTGGACCCTGGAGAGTCATTTATAGGTCTTCAGAGAGGATTTTGAGCTTGGGAAGAAAGCTTCCCAAGCTTTAAAAGCTCGCCAAAGATGGAAACTTCAAGAGACCCAAATCTCTCATGCATTCGCATGAGAGATTGGGAAAGAATCAGGGCATCTAACTGGGTTCATATTGGTAGGAATTAATTGATGAATCTCCCTTCCAATTTTGGAAGGGATTCATCAATCAATCAAGGAGAAAATCCAAATTGAAGGTCGTCAGAGTAGGTTTCCTCTGCGATAATGGTGGAGAGACCTAATTGTGAAGATGACAAAGAAGTTAAGGGGCTGAATGCAATGGTTTTTTGAAAGTTAGGGGTATAAATGTAATCAGACAGAACCTTTTTGCAAACTAGGTCAAGACAAGTTCTCCTTAAGTCCAAATTTTGGTACAAACCTAATTTGGACCTAAGGAATCCAATGGTGAAGTTGGATTTTGGTTTTGATCACGTTTGACGAGGTAATTTATGGAAAAATCTAAATTAGGGTAAATATCTATCTGAGACTCCATTTTAGGTCAAGATGGGTTCTGATGGCCAAATTGAAGATATTAAACCCTAGAGACTATTTTTTTATGATTTTTAGAGGGTTTAAGTGAATTTTATCCTGACCAGAACCTTAGTTAATTAAGTGGGTCTATTTTTAGGGTTTCAAAAGTCATTTAATTCTCAGAACACTCACAAACCCTTTTCTGTCTAATCCAACCCACTTGTTATCGTGTTAAGACCATTTGACCTTTATTCAACCCTTGAGAAAATCTGTGGTTATACTGCATTGGTAAAATTGTAGTTTTAACCCTATTTTCTTATTTTTCCCTCAGAATGCTTATACAGTGAGTTATGACCTTCTGGTGGTTATGTAGGAGCATTTATTGACTTCATTGGGTCAAAATGAGCTAGTTAGGGCTCATGATGGTGTTCCCATCAGTGTGCCCGCACAATTTTGTGCGAGTTAAAGCTGCCTCGATATTTTTGGGCTGAGGCTATAAACACTACTTGTTATATTCAAAATGGAACCCTAATCAGACCAATTCTAAACAAAACACCTTTTGAACTCTATCATGGAAGGACACCTAGAATTTCCTACTCCAAGATATTTGATTGTTGATGTTTTATACTCAATACTAAGGACAATCTTGATAAGTTTGATGCCAAAAGTTCAGAAGGAATTTTCTTAGGTTATTCAACCAGAAGTAAAGCTATAAGGTTTTTAACAAGAAGAATTCTATTATTGAGGAAACCATGCATGTATCCTTTGATGAAACTTTAGTTCAACCAAAATCTTCTATGATTGATGATGAAGATCCAATAGTTGACCCATCAAACATTCCAGAAGAGAATATTTCTAATGAACTACCTAGAGATATTTCATTTTTGAAAGATCATCCAAAAGAATTGGTGATAGGTGAATTATCTAAAAGAGTTCAAACTAGATATTCCTTTAATAGTTTAGCTTTCATTGCATTTGTTTTACAATTAGAACCCAAAAATGTCAAGGAAGCCTTTTCTGATAATCATTGGATCATTGCAACAGAAGATGAGTTAAATCAATTCAAGAGAAATCAAGTATGGGAACTTGTTTCAAAGCTAGAATCACAAACCATTATAAGAACTACGTGGGTCTTTGGGAACAAACTCAATGAGTCAGGAGTAGTTAGAAATAAAGCTAGACTTGTGGCCCAAGAGTATAATCAAGAAAAATAAATTGATTTTGATGAAACATATGCTCCCGTATCTCGCCTAGAATTCATTAGGATGTTACTAGCCTTTATCGCCCATATGAAATTCAAACTTTTTCAAATGGACGTCAAAAGTGCCTTCCTAAATGGATTCATCAAGGAGGAAGTCTATGTTAAACAACCTCCAGGTTTTGAAGATACTAAGTATCCAAAGCACATATACAAATTAAATAAAGCTTTATATGGACTTAAACAAGCTCCATGAGCTTGGTATGACAGATTAAAATCCTATCTAATTGAAAATGAATTTAAAATTTTTCAAATAGATCCAACTCTATTACTAAAAGGAAAGAAAATGATCTCTTAATAATACAAATATATGTTGATGACAATGTTTTCGATGCTACTAATGATCTATTATGCCAAGACTTTGCAAAGGTGATGTAGGATCAATTTGAGATGAGCATGATGGGAGAACTTCAGTTCTTTCTTAGACTTCAAATTAATCAGCTGACCTCTAGATTCTTCATGTCTCAAACAAAGTACATAGGAGAAATACTAAAGAAATTCTCGAAGGACAAAGCCAAAGGTAAAGAACATCGATGGCAGCTTTTACCTAATTGAAAACTGATGACACAGGTAAATCAATAGATAAAAAACTATATAGAAGCATGATAGGATCTTTGTTATATTTAACTACAAGTAGACCTGATATATTGTTTTGCACTTGTTTGTGTACTCGCTTTCAAGTAAACCCTAAAGAAACACATCTAAATGTTGTTAAAAGAATACTTAGGTATCTAAACAACACACAAGACTTAGGACTTTTCTATCCGAAGTCAGATACATTGGAATTATATTCTTTTTGTGTTGCTAACTATGTGAGTAGTTTCACAGACCGAAAGAGTACCAGCGGAACATGTCAATTTCTCGAAAATTCTCTAGTCTCTTGGTTCTCTAGAAAATAAAATATTGTATCACTATCCATAACTGAAGCCAAATACATAGCTGCATCATTAGCTTGTTCACAACTACTGTGGATGAAACAGACATTACAAGATTTTGGCCTATCTTATATGAATAACAAAATTTTGTGTGACAACACAAGTGCCATTAATCTATCCAAGAATCCAGTACAACACTTTAGGGCTAAACCTATAGATGTTAGACATCATTTTCTTAGAGATTATGTCTTAAAAGGAGATATCAATCTAGAATTTGTGAACACAGAAAATCAACTAGCTGATATATTCACAAAACCATTACCAAAAGAGACGTTTAATCAAATTTGTCATTCACTAGGTTTATCAAGATTAAAGGAGCTTAATTAATTTGCCTGATGAATGCATTTTTTACTTGGATGCCTTCATGGCATCATTAGATGATTAGATTTTTTTTAGTTAATTCTCATTGTTGGCATGTATAACTTAATTTTTCTCCGAACATTTATATGCACTGCTTAACTAGACTCTTTATTTATTCATGAATGTTATCTCTCTCAATATTACTCTCTTGGTCAATGCATGTTTAAGTTTATCTTGCTTAAATTACATGTTTAAGGGGGAGTTATATGTAAAATCAACAACAGCATGTTTTACTATTTGCTGAAATAAAAAGGGAGAGATATTATGCAAAACTATTTTAAATTTCATAATTATAATTTTATTGTCATCAAAAAGGGGGAGAATGTAAGCACATCTGTTTTAATGCACCAAAATTATGCTTATTGCTAGACTAATATTTCAAGACTATCTCGGATTAAATCATTAAAGCATCTTTCAAGCCAAGTGCAGATAGTTACTGATGTGTGTCTTTTTATCTTTATTTGAGCCTAGGACATTATTGTAATGAACCTCCAATAAAACTCAAAAATGAATTTTTGCATGTCTTTTAAAAACCAAATTTTTAGGATTATTGAGCGACCAAATTACCTTGATCGACCAACCAACTTCATTAACCGATCAAATCAGCCCATTTTAGGAAGTTGATAAAAATTCTTTTGATCGACCAACCAAGTAAATTGACCAACTAATTAGTGATCGACCAACCACCTTAATTGATCGACGAAATTGCCTTTTGATCGACTAATTAACCTTAATTGATCAACCAATTTAATTTCCTATTCACCCAAAAATTTTAGTATAAATAGAGGTCGTACACAGACCATCTCACTAACTTTAAAAAGAAATACCTTTCAAACAGTAGAGTCTCTTATGTTTATTCCAAAAGCCTTTGTGCTCCGTTCCTCACGTTCTTCAAAAGTACAACGTCTCGAACCTCTGCGAAAAATTCAATTTGATCTTTTATTGAGGTTCCATAGAAGTTATTTCTGTTATTCCATCTTGTTGCTTTGATTTACTGATCGCAAGATTGTTGGGAAGATCGGTGGTTGTTGTTTTTGCTTCTCTTCAGGATAAAAAGAGAAGTGGTTGTAAGAAGTTGTGCCACCCTCGTTCAAATGGTACGGTTAGTGGATTGACTAGCTTGGACTAGTTGGAAAAATCCTAAGCTGAGAGGCTTAGGTAGTGGTTTTCACCCGTTTGGATTTCCACTATAAATTAGGTGTACTCTGTGCTTGAATCTTTTGTATAAACATCGTTATACAATGGCCTTCCATGATAAGCACATCATCTTAAATTGTGTACTCTATGTACGAAACCTCTCGAGCTTACAAGCAATGCACAAAGGTCTTCCATGATAAGCACATCGTTAGAAAGACCTTTGAGCCCAACCAATGGGTCTAGCTTTTCAATTCTAGACTTAAATTATTTCCTGGAAAGCTCAAGACTCGTTGGGATGGGTTGTATGTTGTTATTAATGCCTTCCCTCATAGAGCAGTTAAAATTCAAAACCCTACTTCTGGTGCGAGCTTTAAGGTAAATGGCCAATAACTTAAACCATATGTTACTCTTTCATATGGCCAGGTTTTGGACGCACTTCGGCTTGAGGAGC
Organism: Thalassia testudinum; assembly: GCA_037157565.1. Classification (NCBI taxonomy): domain Eukaryota; kingdom Viridiplantae; phylum Streptophyta; class Magnoliopsida; order Alismatales; family Hydrocharitaceae; genus Thalassia; species Thalassia testudinum. The sequence continues at coordinate 36,964,006 of JAZHRO010000014.1, forward strand.
CTTAACTCCTCCCACTCTCCTCATCAAGTGATATTCTTCTATGTCTTTATTTTTCCAATGAGGACATTGTTAATCTTAGACATGGGAGGGTACAACCTGAGGTTGTTTATAGTATTTATAAATATTTGCATGCATTTAGGATAGGTGCATTAGTCAAAAACAAATATATCTTTTATTTTCTTGAGCTGATTTGGTTAGTCCCTAGCAAAATATCTTTATCAAGGAGGTGTCATTGAATATTTTCTTCTTAAATTATTTCTTAAGTTTAGAATCTAGTACATTTACTTCACTTGCACGTAGATTACGTAATGGATCTTTTAAGAAAACTAATAAACATTTTTAGTCTGCTAAATCCTTAGACAGTTAGTAGGGAGTCAGAAGAACTATCTTCTATTAGATCCACCTAATATTTGTGAGGAGAAACTAGAGAAATTACTAGTGTACTAAGTCTAGTGTAAGGACTCTTCAGTTCTGGATAATTGAATGATGATACCTCAGAGTTAGGCATAGTTTTCGCTCTCTATTCCTGCATGTGAACATCATGTGAATTCCTGAGAGTCACCAAATAAGATAGATACACAAAGATTGAGTTCTAATAAAACTATGACTATGGTGGATGGTTACGACCCTCCTTCATATAGTCCTCGGCTGAAGGAGGGTATTGTGTCAAAGGTCAAGAATATATTCATCTTATCCATTCATTCCCGATGCCAAGAGTAGGCACTTTCACCAAATAAGCCACACAATATCCTCTTGAACATCGTCATCCCCAGTAATGCCTCATGAATAAAGTTTGCATCGTGTTGTTATCTTAGAAGAAAAAAAAAAGCAAAAAGAAAAAAAAAAGAGAAAAAGAGAAATATATATATATACAAAAAAAACACAAAAAAAATAAAAAAAGTTTATAGCTTTGTCTTCGTGTCATTTTTCATCATATGTTGATGTCTTTGAGGCAATAAAAACATCATTTACGATCCACCAAATATGACCCATACCTATTTTTCAATATTTCTAATCACCCGAATACTGGCTGAGGACTTCTAACTTAGTTTTAGGGTTATTGGGACTCTAATTAAAAGTGTGAATGCCATGTGAGGCCACCAAACATTAAGTATATTTACAGAATCTAATGAGATATGTGATCTCAGAAAGGAAAGAAGAAAAAGAAAAAAAAAATGAAGAGAGTCAGCATAAAGGAACATTAAGAGAGCACAGTTTTGTTTAGCTTCTCTCTGAGTTGACTCATTTGATAATCTAGAGATTTAGAGTCTGTAGTACTAGATTATATGTAGCACCAAATGAGTGTAAGCCACCAAATATGAATCCATTTGACTCAGTATCTCCTACCTAAGCCAAAAAGCCGGGGCCAAATTATAGGTTATTTCGTACTTTATCCTCGAAGGAGGTAGTTGCCTATCCTAATAGAATTTTTATCAAGGGTTAAGTACAAACTTTAAATGTAAATTGATTTTTCACTTGGATTCGTTACATAAGCTACTATCACTTCACATTTGTCTGGATCTCTAAACGTTTGGAAAAAGAAAAGAAGAAATATTTTTGATAGCATCATACACCTTGCATTCATTTTTTTCTCGGGACTAGCAAAACTTAAGCATGGGGGCATTTGATAAGTCCACTTTAGTGGACCATTATTTGGTTTAAGTACTCTTTAATTATCTGTTCTTAGTTTCTAATTAATTAGAAAATAAATGATAATTCACCTTAATCTGCGTATAATTTTATGCACCAATTTTACAAAATATGGTTATGATAAGCTGTATGGTTGGATGCAGGCTAGGTGCAAGAGTCAGACATCCATTCTACTTCTATATGACATCTGGAGCTCAGATCGGATGTCTGGAAACCGCCCTCGTAGACTCCCTAATGTCTACACTTTTTAAGACGTCCAGAACTTGATCAGGACGTCTGATGACGTTACCACCAGGCTTATCTTGTCGTTCCAACCACTCACGATCTTTGCCGAGTGGTTGGAGAAGCTTGCAACAGAAGGAAAACGGAAGGAGTTTTTAAAGGGAGGGCCGACCATCCGCAGGAGATGATCATCTTCCCCTGCACACCAAGTTTACACTGTGAAATAAAACATGCACCATGGACCAAACGAGCACCATGCAACAGGCGTTCTCCATCTCCGCTCAAGCCACTTCGGTGGCCACGCGGTGACAGCGTGAGGCCACACCACCCTCACCCACAGCACTAACCACGTCCACCACCACCAATATTCCCTCTTCCTCTCTTTCCTTCTCTTTCTTCTTTCATCTCCTTCTTCCAACCGCTCCCTGCAACTCCTCCGCAAAGAACCCAAAATGCAGCCACCCACCTTGCTTCATGCGACCACTACCAGCAGCCAATCTCACCATCAACCTCGTCATTCTCCTCACCTCACGCCCACAGCCCCTGCACGGCCGCCAAATGCCCTCCACGACCTCCTTGCGCACCTCCTACTGTCACCATCGTCGGCGACCTCTGCCACCAACTGGCCACATCCAGCCGCCTCTGGGCCTGCCTCCACCATCAACGTGTAGCCCACGCTCTGGAGGTCCTCCATGTGCAACCTCTCAATGGACGGCAACCCCCCTCCATGCGTGCACGAGCCGCCGTAAGAGATGCTCTATTTTGGATCGAATTGGAAATTATATTTCTTGCCATTGATGAACTCCGAATTTCCATTTAATATTTGATTTATCGTGAGAATTACAGTCAGGCCCTTCACGTTCTCAATTTTTCTGTGATTCTCTCATTGCATAACTATCTCCCCAATCTATTAGTTGCATATATGTTTCATGTTATGATCAAATATCTATCCATCATATTTTGATAAACTTGTGAGTTTATTTAGTTCGTACCTCCCTGTGGATACGACATCTTTACTGTGGTTTAATTTGATATCTGTTTTAATCCTTGATTGAGAGATTTTCCACCACATAAAATACTATAACGACCCTTTATATTTATTGCTAACTCTTTAATTAAGCGAGAATCTTTCTATCAGCGTTGAAACACCCACATTCCATTTATTATTTGTTGACCTCTTAAGGCTGACTAGAACCCAGGCGAAACATGCTTACATTCCCTTTATTATTTGTTGCCCTCTTAAGGTCGACAGGAACTCAAGTAGAGCACGCCTACATTCCCCACTTATTTTAACAATCATGCACCACATGAACAAAGGCGCCTTGCCCGCCTAAAGTTAAAACTTCCTCTTCATGACAAATGCTCACCCTGCTTGAATGACAATCGGGAAACCATTTAGGGGAATCATCTACTGCGAAGTTTTAAGTACTTTGACTACTCTCTCAGCAACATCCGCTAGCTAGAGAGTGGGGGCATATGAGGAGGGGCAAAATGCACCCTCGAACTTAAAACTTTGCATGAAACCTGAAGAAGGATCTGGCTACCTAGATGCCAAGCAAACAGGTGGATTCGGCTCCGCCCGACCTACCTACAGTCAAACATATTCGAACCTGCCTTCATCCAGGCAAATCCAAATAGGACCAGCTCGCCGAAGGACCCAGATTGACCGAAATCGAAGAGGCAGCAACAACACCCACAATGCTCATGTCGGCATTAACGGTGGCATTACATACGCTATTAATAGCCAAATAACAGACATGCCAGAGAATCTGTGAGGACCATTATAAGGGATTTAATGTTGTTAGGATATTTCTTGTACTATAAATAGGGAAAAGAGGCCCTCCAAGGCTCTCTTCACACAATCTAAGGGAGAGAAAACTAAAGATTCTGTACCACTCGCTAATTCGAGTGGAAATTCGAAAGTACTGCCCTCCCCCCTGACATAAGCCCCTTCGAGTGGAACTGGGTCACTAACTCTCGTGTCTCTTTTCTATGATTGCCTTGCTTTTATTGTTGAGTCGGATCCTCCTTTCTCTAGGGAGCAGATCAGCATGGTTGCTTAACACCTTGAAAACATTTATTTGATATTCTATCTTATTCAGATGCCTAACCTATAAGTTTAGTCACCCAAATACACATCCTCAATCCCTAGCTCTTGATCCAAGCTTGATACCTAAATGGCCACTTTAGTCACCTAAGGGTATCATAGGACTAACCTTAAGAAGAACAACGACCTTGTTCTTTAATCTGTTTATCAGGTATCCATTTCTAATCCATTCCTAATCATTCCCTAACCCCTTTAAATTGTCTGCAAATCATTTATTATTAATTTCTATAACTTTTAACCAATCGCAACAAGGCATGTGAAACTTCTCCTAAAAATTATTCTATGTAGCAAAAGAGATAAGGCCATAGTTCCTCACCTTAGTCTTTATCCATTAAAGAAGATACTCCTTGAAGCTTGTCCTTCATCTATCACTTCTCTCATTTCCATGATTGCTTTCCTACTATGGAAAGTAGCCACTTGCTTATATTGACCCATTGAGCTTCTTGTAGCTCTACCATGTTCCCTTCCCAAAAATATTTTTATTTATGGGTTCTCTAAGCAAGGCTCTAATAATTTATAACTCATGGTGGGCGAATCTCATTGGATCCCACCTTTTACAAGCTCATTCCAAAAGAGCTTCACTTAAAAAATCGAATTTCAGCCTTTGAAAATCCTCATCGAGCTACCAACAGCCTTTAGGTTTCTGTAGAGCCTCCAATGGCTCCTAAAGTGAATGAGATAAGTGTGGTCCTTGCATGCGATTCATCAATTTGGATGGTTAGGGTAGTTGGCTTGCTGGTATAGATTTAGACATCTAAATAATTTATTTAGCCATCTAAACAAACATTTCATTTATGCATTCCAATTGGCATCTACCTCCTCCTCCTTAACCAACTCCTTCCACTAGGATCTCCTTCCTCCTCCCTTGATCCTAGCTACCTAAAGGCCTTTATAGCCATTTGTCCTTAAAAGCTAGCTTCCCATTAGTCGATGACAATTGCCTAATCTTAGTGCCCTTCTTTGCATAATTTTGCTACATTTTCAAATAATAATCATAATTAACATAATATTTGATTTATAAGTTCAACTCTTTAATTTTTGCATTTACTACTTGTAATAATAAAAAGGGGAAATTTTGCTAAAACGGAGCTCGAGAGAATCATAGAGCTAAAAGCAACATTTTGGAGGCCTAAGAGAATATGCACCAAAACATTTATGGAGGAGGAATTGTAGAGAAGGAACCCTATTTGATCTCACCATATCAATTTCCATTTATTCTTAACTCAAATATACCACTTAAGCCTATTAAAACCCACCAAAACCTTGATTTCCACCTTAATTACCCTCTACCCTTAATCTTGACACATATTTATACCACCCATGCCACCCTTATGTAATTTCCTACAAGAGGGGTGAGATTTGCAGAAAATGTAAATGATGCGGAAATTAAATATGTGACAATCTCACAAAAACTCCAAATACAAATACACGATGATTTTTAGGTGGAAACCCAAACCTAGGTAAAAACCACCACCTAAGTCTCTCGACTTAGGATTTCTCAATCGACCGAGTCGATCAAAATCACTAACCGAACTACTTGAACAAGGATAGTTCAACCTCTTACAACTGACACTACTTTGAACGAGGGTAGCATGCCTCAAACCCCTCCTCTTCACGAGGAGTATTTAGTCTCTCGATGGAGATGGGAATTCGCAAGGCGAATACCCAACCAAAGACAATAAACAAATATCCTATAGAGCCACAAAGTATATAAATGAAACTAGGTATTGTAGGCAAAAAAGACTTCCCTTTGATGGAAGTGCGTCGGTAAGTGACGCGGGTGTGTGATCCACACAATGGCACGACGGCACTCTCGTATGCAACAGCGGGAGAGCAGGTGCACAGCTAGGATGGTGCTCTCAAGATGTAGATTAAGGCTTGTGAGAGCAAGTACTTCTACTTCTCTAGGACACAAAAATGGTGGAAAGAAGTGATACTTAGTGTGTCTTGGTGTATCTAACAAAGGAGGGCTCTCCCTCTATTTATAGATGGCTTAGGAACCCTTAGAAAGGTTGTGGAAGCCTTAGGTAGCTATTGGAGATGAACCTAAAGCAAAATAGGTTGAAATTAGGGTCATTAATGATTCTGACAATGTCATCAGACGTCTGGAAAAAGTATCAAACATCTGGAAACTACATTTAAGATGTCTGGAAAATAAATCAGGCGTCTAATCCTAGGTAGCCGTTGGGGATGAACTTAAGGCCAAACATGCCAAAATCAAGATCATTAATGATTCTGACAATGTTATCAGACGTTTGGGAAGAGTATCTGATATCTAGAAACTACTTTTAAGACGTCTGGAAAGTAAATCAGACGTCTAATCCTAGACGGATTTTCTTACTAACTTGAGTCAGAACTAAACAAGGTTCTAGTGAAAGTCAGTAAAAAGACATCTTGGACGTCTAGCACTAGATCTAGACATTTGAAAACCTAGATAACTGTAGGAATGGATTTCCCGAGGCACAAACAGCTATATCTCTAATGAGAAGTGATTTTGGCTTGATCGAGGGAGAACATCTATATATCAGACATCTAAGGTCCTCTACGGATGTCTGATAGAAGATTAAGGGTCAATCCTCAACGATTATATTTCTAAGCCAATGTTCCATTAATTGGACATCTGGCAATGTCATCAGACGTCTGCTAAGACATCTGGACTAAAGACTGGATGTCTAAAAATGGCAGACAGAGAGTGGTTTCCAACCTAAGTGTTTTTGGATGTTTGAATAAACAGTCAGACATCTTAAAGTCAAAGATCAGACATCTGATTTCCAAATTGGACATCTGATCAGGTTGTCTGATGCCTACTTTGATTTTCTAAGTTCTCTACAAAGAGTCTAAGTATCCTAAGGTTGAGTAAGTGTTCCTAGGATTACTGTTTTGTTACTTTGAGGCTCTTTAACACATATCTAGACATAATAAAGAGCAAAGAACAAAGTCCAAAGACTAACTATATAAAACAAGACAAAAAAGAAATATATCATATTCTTCTTGTCTTCTAGCTTTCGCTCCAAGCGAGGCTCCTTCTCCTCCAACGAGCTCCTCTAATCCACCATGGATGAGAACTCTTCACACTTATATCCATTTGCAGTTGACCTGAAATCTTGGACTCAAAAGCAAATGTCCAATATCAAGTGTTTTGTTATCATCAAAATTAACGACATCTGATCAGGCTGTCTGATGCCTACTTTGATTTTCTAAGTTCTCTACGAAGAGTCTAAGTATCCTAAGGTTGAGTAAGTATTCCTAGGATTACTGTTTTGTTACTTTGAGGCTCTTTAACATATATCTAGACATAATAAAGAGCAAAGAACAAAGATCCAAAGACTAACTATATAAAACAAGACAAAAAATAAATATATCATATTCTTCTTGTCTTCTAGCTTTCGTTCCAAGCAAGGCTCCTTCTCCTCCAACGAGCTCCTCCAATCCACCATGGACGCGAGCTCTTCACACTTGTATCCATTTTCAATTGACCTGAAATCTTGGACTCAAAAGCAAATGTCCAATATCAAGTGTTTTGTTATCATCAAAATTAACGATCGTGGTGTCCTTGCACCAACACCTTAGACATCTACTTTGACAAATTTTCAAGTATGTTACATGTCCAAGAATAGATCCCCTCCCATCTCTCTTACCTTTCATATGAAAATCAATTAAGAAGAGAAAAGTAATTCTATTCCTACTCTCAACTAAGAAACCCCAATTAGAACGGAATTAATTTTAATCACTCTCACCAAAACCACACCTTAACCCTTTCCCAAGAAGGCCCTACCTCTAAGAACTTTCTTCCTCTCTCTCTCTTTTCATGATTATAACCAATAAAAAAAATCTAAATCCTAAGTCTAAAATTCGTAATAGCTTGATACACCTTTAAGGCTAGTTTACTTGAGGTGTTATAAAACTTGGGTTTAAAAATGTGAAAGGGGTGTTAACCCACCCTTTTGTTTACTTTGTAAGAGGGGTTAACACTTGTTTTTGCTTACCTGAAATAGGTGTTAATCCATTGTGTTAAGGAGGAGAATGGTGAAAAATGGGTAAACAATGCTTACGTGAAATAGATGTTAACCCATTGTGTTAGGGAGATCATAGGTGCAAACAATGCTAAGTTCATTACATTCAACCATTCGCTACACTGCAGGTATTCATATTTACATGCCTAAGTTCATCATTTAGTCATCTAAATGAGTCAGGCAAGTGAAGGGCATTACATGCCTACCTAAGTTCAAATGCTTAGACAAACTCTTCTAGGCATCTAAAAACAACGTGAACATGCTCTTTTATTCAAAACTTGATTTTTTTTCTCCATTGTTCTTTAATTCTTCTTCCTTGTTCCATCTTAAGGAAGTTTTGAACATTAGTTTCCTAAGGTTTGAGGCCGATAAAACCGTTAGTTATTACACAAATAGTGCTTCTTCTCATAAATGATGTCAAAACAATCAGGTTACTTTGTTGCAGCAAAGCTAATTGGGCTTAGGTTAGTGGAATGGTCCTAATTAATGGCACAAATCAAGACTATCACACAAAGGACACAAATTTTTACTAGGTTTCACCTCAAATAGATGCATGTCTAGGCAAACCTATGGCTTCCGATTCACTATGTATGATAGTAGAGTTTAGACTCAAGAGTGCAAAAAATTGCTTCCTTTGGCAACAGATTCGTCGTCTTATATGATGAAAGGTCTAACTTGTAAATTTTAATGTTAAATGGAACATTACAAGTGATCATCCCACCTTTAGCTTTGAGTGATGGTTACAAGAGTTAATGGCTTTGATTGCACCACATTAGCTTTGAGTAATGATCCCTTTTTGGTGAATGCATGAGTCCACTATGGTGGACTATTTATAAGCCTAAACTTTCTAGCAGTTGCATTTCAGTATACCCTAGAACTTACATCTAATTATAAAATAATTGCTTGCATTGGAAATTGGGTTTGCATGATTTCCTTGTACGTCATATTCTATTTTGTACCTAAATCATCCCATTTATTTCTTTTATGTACAGCTTAGGTAAATGATACATCATACCCACTATCTTAAATAAATTTCCTCACCCATTTATCCTCCTACATTAAGCCTATACACTCTCTCACTTCATTTTTCATCAAAGCCCACTCCAATTTCCTTTCTCAGCCGACACCTCTCACTCTCTCCCATTTCCATCTCAATTTCTTTTCTCAAAAGCCCAGCACAAGACAGCGCAACACTCACCCAGCGACAGAACCCGCTCCCCATATCTCATGCAACACACGCAGACCCTTCTCACCCACGCAACACTCAGCTCACCAACCCCTTCCCGCCACACATCCCCCACACCACCCCCACCCACCCACCCTACACCCGGCTCTTCACGCACATTGCGCGCACACACCCAACGCTCCTCATAAGGGTGCAGGCCCTAGCTCATTTCACGCGCGCGCGCGCACACTCGCGACACAGACCCCACCCAGCCCCCATCTCACACAGACCCCCGCTCCCCACCCACTCACGACACACGCACACAGACCCCACTCCAGCGAGAACGCCTATTCCCTCCACTGCCCTTCGTAACTCACGGCCAATATCCTTGTGGGGTGGGGGGAAAGGGGGGTTTAGGGTGGGAGCACCTCCACCACTGCACTTTCACTCCTCCTCCCTGCCATACTCAGCCGGCCACCACCTCACCACCTTCACGGCCACTACTTTCTCCATCTCCCACGGCCACCACTTCCTCACGACCACCACCACATGTCCACCAACAGAGCATGGCCACCACCATTCCAAAGAGGAGCAGCGGCTGCGAGGAGAAGCTTGGAGGAAAGATCGAGCCGCCGCCAATCCGCCCACAACTTGGAGGGCCACTTCACCACCGAACCTGCCTTACCGTTGTCTCGGGATGTTGTGGGAGTATCCTTGACACTACCTATAGCTACATATGTTTGCAAACTCATTGATGCGGTTGAATGAATATAAATATGCCGTTGAGATGGCTGACGTGGTTGCTTTAATATGTATAGCTTGTTTTATTTGCTATAAGGGGATGGCATATAGGCTAGGAGGAGATTAGTGTGTAGATGAAATCGGTGCTACCTGAGTTGCAACTTGAGTTGGTTCCGATGGATTTTTAATTGAATGAAAAATAAATTTATTTATAAATAAATTATTGGAAAGATTTCACAAATTCTAGAATCTCTTATTCCCATATGCATTGATAATCTTAAAATCAAAGAGGGTGTGAATGGATAACTGTATTCATCGCTTAATCTTCTCAATGAAGGATGCGTGCAGCAATTCTTGTATTTCCTGTAGAGTTTTCCGACAGGATTTAGCGATGGTGCTTTCAGGGATCTAACGAGAATGAGTGTGAAAAAGAGTGGGAAACGTTATGTTCTCGTATCCTTTCGATTTCCACCTAGGGCTCTTATATTTCCCACGATGGGGTGAGGGAAGGCAAAATCGCCTATTACTTGTATATCCCCGGACACCATAACCATAATATTTTGGAATTAACAGTTCTACCCATCAACAAACCGTAATTCCCCTAAGAGCCTCTATACAATTAATCTCATATTCTTGGAAATACAATTCACCCAATTCTTATTAAATCACATAATGGGCATATTTACCAATATATATACATATATGATATGTATTAATGTAAATTTCCTTATAATAATATATGTGTGCCCACTAATAATTCTAACAATCTCTCACTTGAGTTACATATATTATCCACAAACTCACATTAATTTAAACTGTATAAGCTCAAAAACTGTATATCATATACATACGAAAATACACCTCCACCAATCTCGTCCGGACCAATGCGATCTTTGTCACTTTATATTTGACTAAATCTATCAAGGATCACATACAACAATACAAATAATGACATAGATCAAATATACGTACATAGCATAAAAAATTGCATGTTTAAATGATTTATACATATTGGTGCTAGAGCACCATGATCGTTTATTTTGATGATAACAAAACACGTGTCATTTAACATTTGCACTTAAAGTCCTAGATTTCAGGTTAATTGCAAATAGAGACGTGATTAGACGGAGTTCGAGCTCGCATCCAGGACGGATTGGAGGAGCTTGATGGAGAACAGAGGAGCTTCGCGTGGAGCGATGGCTTGAAGATGGAAGGATAAGAAGAATATGGTAGAATTCTATTTATCTCTTTCTATGTACTTTTGTCTTTATTTCCTTACCCTTTTTGTTTCTCAGAATATCATGTTAAAGAGCCTCAAAGGATCCTTAAAGTAGTCCTAGGAACACCTACACTACCCTAGGATACTTAGGTTTTCTATAGAGAACTTAGAAAACCAAAATAACATTCAAACAACCTTTTCAAACGTCTAATCTGAAACTCAGACATCTGATAATGACTTTTAAGATGTCTGACTATTGACTCAGACATCCGCTGATATTTAGGCTGGACTTAGTTAGCTCTGTTTGACGAAATCAGACGTCCAGACCTTAGTCCAGACGTCTTAGAAGAGGTCTAATGATTTTTCCAGACGTCCAATTAGTGAACCATTGGCTGACTTAATAAACAATGAAGGAAATGACCGTTAGCCTCGTATCAGACGTCCGTAGAGGACCCCAGACGTCTGATACATGACCGTTTTGCATCGACTGACCTAAAATCTCTTCTCAGAGATTTTCTAGCTGTTGCACTCCCTTGGGAATCCATTTCCGCAGAAAAGTAGGTTTCTAGACGTCCTATGTGTTGCCTAATGCACTTCCACTAGAACCCTATTTCGATCTGATCCAAGTCAGGGAGGAAACTCGCCTACAATCAGACGTCTGACTTTGTTCCCAGACGTCTTAAACTGGTTTTCCAGACGTCCGATGCCAAGATCAGACGTCTGATAACCCTGTCAGTGTAATGATTAATCCTCATTTCGGCCTGATTCTCTTAGAGCTTGCACCCAACGGCTATGGAAGCCTTCCAAGGCCTTCCAAAGCCTTCCTAAGGCCTCTATAAATAGAGGAGAGCCCTTGCCACTCAAAAACAACCAAGACACACCCAAGCTACATACTTTCCACTCTTTGATGTCTAAAAGAAGAAGATCATATAGAAGAAAGCTCTTGCTCTCCAAGCCTTGTTCTACACCTAGAGAGCTTGATTCCTGTTGCGCACCCGCTCTCCCTCCGCGATTACGAGAGCAGTGAAGCACTACCGCATGGTTCACGCATCCGCGTCGTCGACGCACTTCCACCAAAGGGAAGAATCCTAACTCCTATAGAAGCTTAGCTTAAAATTTACTTTGTTGGCTCTATAAGACTATAGTTGTAATTTACTTTGTTATTTGTGTTGGGTATTCGCTTTGCGAATTCCCATCTCCTTCGTGAGACAAAATCCTTCTCGTGAAGAAAAGGGGTTTGAGGTACGCTACCCTCGTATAAAGTAACGTAGTTGTAATTGAGGTTGTACTACCCTCGTTTAAGTAGTACATTAGTGGATTTGATCAACTTGGTTGATCGAAAAATCCTAACTCGAGAGGGTTAGGTGGTTTTCACCTGGTTTGGGTTTCCACCTAAAAATCATTGTGTATATTGTGTAATTGTTATTTTGTGAGATTGTTTATATTTTATTTCCGCATTTTATATTATGTCACGCTGATCTCAACCCCTTCAAGAAGGGAATTACAGTTGGTATCAGAGCATGTTCTTGCGAGATCAGAGTAACACCCGACAAAAAGATCATAGAGGGGAGCAGTTCCGCAATCCGGATCTCCGAGGGGCAGTCACGACCCGTCCGCCGTTCTTCGACGGGAGCAATTACCTCTACTGGAAGTTACGGATGAAGACCTGGCTTCAAGCCAATGACTTCACAATTTAGGCCAAGTGCGAGATGCCATTTGACATCCCAGAGAAACCTGCGGGAGGCTACTCGCAACAACAAATTCATGAGCTCTCTTTGAACGCGAAGACCATGAACACCCTCTACTGCACGCTCAACCCGGAGAAGTTCAGCAGAATCTCGCAATGCGCCACCACATACGAGATCTGGCACACACTCGAGGTAACTCACGAAGGTACCTCTAAGGTAAAAACTTCTAAGCTCAATTTACTTTCACAAGAATTTGAGTCTTTTTCCATGAAATCTAACAAATATCCGAGTGAGATGAATACTAGGTTCACTTTCATTGTAAATAATTTGAAAGTTTTAGGGAAGACCTTCATCAAGGGGGAGCTTCAAGGGAAGCTTCTTCGTTCCCTCGGACCGGAGTGGGAACAGAAGGTCACCGCCATTGAGGAGGCGAACGAAGTGGAGGAGCTCAATATGGAGGATCTCCTAGGCAATCTAATGGTATACGAGACAAAGCTGAATCAGGACACACCGGAACCAAGACCAAAGAAGATCCTCGCATTCAGAGCCACGTCAGATAGCGAGGTAAGTTCCAACAATGAAGACTTTAAAAATTTACTTAAAAAATTTTCCAAGTTTTGTATGGAGTCAAAAAAAGAAAAGGAGAAGAAGGAAAGTCCAAGACGTTGCTACCACTGCAACGAGAAAGGGAATCTACGACCAGAATGCCCACTTCTCAAGAAGGAGAAGAAGAAAGAAAAGGAGAAGTCTAAGAAGAAGGCGTTCCAAGCAACTTGGGACGACTCGAGCTCGGAGGAAGAGGAAGAAGAAAAGTCTATAGAAGAAGAAACCGCTTGCTTTGGTTTCATAGCCGAAGGAAGTGATAGCGACAGTGACAACTCCGACAATGAGGTACATTCCGATTTACAAGATGCTTTTGATGAGCTACTTGAACTTAGTAAATCACTTAAGATGGAAAACAAAAGTATTAAAAAGAACCTTAGCTTTCTTAAAAATGAAAATGAAAGGTTAGAAAAATAACTCAAGGGCATAGAAACTAGTCCTAAGGATAATAACTTGTTATTAATCAATGAAAATACTAAATTGATTGAGGAAAATGCTAGTCTAAAGTTAGAAATTTTTGATTTAAAGACTAAAAGAAATTGCATGTCTTAAGGAGAAATCAAATAATTTGATAAATAAGGTAGATAATTTATATAGCCCTAAGGTTGAGAAAGGATCTCCGTCAAGGAGACCCGCTAACAGATCCGGATCCAAGATCACTTGGATGTCGAAGAAAGATTTGAAATCTTCTTTTGTAGGTTTCAAGGGTGACTACAACACAAAGGACTTGACCTACAAGCTCAAGGCTGGTCAACTCGAGTTGGGAGGACCAAAGAGTAGACCAAGGAGAAGGACAAGAAGACTTACGAGACGGCGAACAAATGATGGACCCGCCACACGTCGACCGTCAGAATGAAGACCGGCACCGATGCCCGGGCCTCCAAGCTACGGATGGGAGCCCCATCCGATGTGGCCTCCACCACCTCCATTTAGGCCATTTTATTGGCCATGGAAGGTGAGGTAAAACCCTTTACCCTATCCTTTTATCATTAAGCATATAGATAGGGGGAGTTTAAATTATGAGCTTATTGTCAATTATTAAGGGGGAGATGTAAGTTAGCTATAGTTCCTTTAGTAAGGGGGAGAAAAATAATACCTATCTTGTTGTTACAAAAAGGAGGAGGACATTACTCTTGTTAAAAGAAATTCAACTCATTTATAGAAGAGCATGTTTTAAGGGGGAGTTATAGAAAATTTAAAATTAATTAAACCTTTTTGATAATGTCAAAAAGGGGGAGGATTTTTTGCATTATTATTTATGATTTTGTCATCATCAAAAAAGGAGAGATTGTTGGTGCTAGAACACCGTGATTGTTTATTTTGATAATAATAAAATACGTGTTATTTAACATTTGCACTTGAAGTCTTAGATTTCAGGTTAATTGCAAATGGAGGCGTGGTTAGACGGAGTTCGAGCTCGCATCCAGGACGGATTGGAGGAGCTTGATGGAGAACAGAGGAGCTTTGCGTGGAGCGATGGCTTGAAGATGGAAGGATAAGAAGAATATGATAGAATTCTGTTTATCTCTTTCTATGTACTTTTGTCTTTATTTCCTTTCCCTCTTTGTTTCTTAGAATATCATGTTAAAGAGCCTCAAAGGATCCTTAAAGTAGTCCTAGGAACACCTGCACTACCCTAGGATACTTAGGTTTTCTATAGAGAATTTAGAAAACCAAAATAAGATTCAAATAGCCTTTTCAGACGTCTAATCTGAAACTCAGACGTCTGATAATGACTTTTAAGACATCTAATAATGACTTTTAAGACGTCTGACTGTTGACTCAAACGTCTGATGATATTTAGGCTGGACTTAGTTAGCTCTGTCTGATGAAATCAGACATCCAGACCTTAGTCCAGACGTCTTCTAAGACGTCTGATGATTTTTCCAGACATCTAATTAGTGGACCATTGGCTGGCTTAATAAACAATGAAGGAAATGAACATTAGCCTCGTATCAGACTTCCGTAGAAGACCCCAGACATCTGATACATGACCGTTTTGCCTCGACTGACCCAAAATCTCTTCTCAGAGATTTTCTAACTGTTACACTCCCTTGGGAATCCATTTCCACAGAAAAGTAGGTTTCCAGATGTCCTATGTGTCGTCTGATGCACTTCCACTAGAACCCTGTTTCGATCTGATTCAAGTCAGGAAGGAAACCCGCCTACAATCAGACGTCTGACTTTGTTCCCAGATGTCTTAAACTGGTTTTCCAGATGTCTGATGCCAGGATCAGACGTCTGATAACCCTGTCAGTGTAATGATTAATCCTCATTTCGGCCTTATTCTCTTGGAGCTTGCACCCAACGGCTATGGAAGCCTTCCAAGGCCTTCCAAAGCCTTCCTAGGGCCTCTATAAATAGAGGAGAACCTTTGCCACTCAAAAACAACCAAGACACACCCAAGCTACATACTTTTCACTCTTTGGTGTCTAAAAGAAGTAGACCATATAGAAGAAAGCTCTTGCTCTCCAAGCCTTGTTCTACACCTAGAGAGCTTGATTCCTGTTACGCACCCGTTCTCCCTCCGCGATTACGAGAGCGGCGATGTGCTACCGCATGGTTCACGCATCCGCGTCGTCGACGCACTTCCACCAAAGGGAAGAATCCTAATTCCTATAGAAGCTTAGTTTAAGATTTACTTTATTGGCTCTATAGGACTATAGTTGTAATTTACTTTGTTATTTGTGTTGGATATTCGCTTTGCGAATTCTCGTCTCCTTCATGAGACAAAATCCTTCCCGTGAAGAGAAGGGATTTGAGGTACGCTACCCTCATATAAAGTAACGTGGTTGTAATTGAGGTTGTACTACCCTCGTTTAAGTAGTACATTCGAAAAATTCTAACTCAAGAGGGTTAGGTGGTGGTTTTCACCCAGTTTGGATTTCCACCTAAAAATCATTGTGTACATTTTACGATTGTTATTTTATGAGATTGTTTATATTTTATTTCCGCATTTTATATTACGTCACGCTGATCTCACCCCCTCCAAGTAGGGAATTACAATACATGCCTATTTGTCAACTGGTCCAACCTAATTATAAAAGATCAAGAATGCAGTATAGATTGAGTTCAAAAACAAGCATAACTTTATTTGCGCAAAAAAATAAATGTATATGTCCACTCATAATGAACACCAGAATGAAACAAACTCCCACTAAACTGCATATTATATAAAAGATACAACACCCATTCGGGCTACATGCTCGTGAAAGACTCTAGGCGTTAGCCCCTTAGTGAGCAGGTCTGCCACCATGGAGTAAGTTCCAATGTGCTCTATGGACACTTAACCACTTTGAACTCTTTCTTTAACTGCCAGAAACTTAATGTCAATATGCTTTGACCTCGACAAACTTCTATTGTTATTGGAAAACAACACTGCGGAATTATTGTCACAATAGATTCGTAGTGATCTTTCAACACTACCTAAAATGCGTAAAGCTGTGACAAAATTCTTAAGCCATATTCCCTTATTCAAGGCCTCAAAACATGCTATGAATTCTACTTCCATGGTAGAGGTAGCTATCATCGTTTGCTTAGCACTCCTCCACGAAATAGCTCTTCCTGCTAATAGAAGATATAGCCCGAAGTAGATCTTCAACTATCTTGACAACATGCAAAATCGAAGTCCGAATACCCGAGGACCTCTAGAGTATCAAATCTCTTATACGTGAGCATGAAATCTTTTGTTTTTTGAAGATATCGCATGACCCGCTTGGCTGCCTTCCAATGATTGGGTCCGAGATTACTCAAATATCTGCCTAACATGCCAACAAGGTATGCAATATCTGGTCACGTGCAGACTTGTACATACATCAAACTTCCCACTGCCAACGCGTAGGGAATATTCTCCATTTCCTTAGCTTCAACCTAATTCTTAGGGCACTAATTATGGGAGAATTTATCCCCTTTAGCCACAGAAGTGTCTCCTACCTTACAGTTTTCCATGCCAAATCTCTTTAAAATGGTTTCAATGTAGTTCTTCTGTGATAATCCAAGGATACCTAGAGAGCAATCTCGGTGTATCTAGATTCCTAATACAAGAGAAGCTTCACCAAGATCTTTCATCTCAAATTTGTTTGAAAGAAATCTCTTGGTTCAAATAGTAAACAATTATCATTAGAGGCAAGTAATATGTCATCGACTTACAAAATCAGGAAAAGATGTTTGCCCTTATCAAATTTATGATAAACACATTCATCAACTGAATTTGTCTCAAATCCAAATGAGACAACCTGATGAAATTTGTAATGCCACTGTCGTGAAGCCTATTTTAGACCATAGATGGCTTTCTTTTATCTACAAACCATTTACTTTGCATCACCTAAGGCAAAGCATTCTGGTTGCATCATATATATTGTTTCATCAATGTCACCAAATAAATAGTCATAGGGTCATTCCTATGATAGCTCGAGCCTAGGAGGGTATCTCAGAGTTGGGCTATTCCCCTAGAATCGACCTCTTAGATGAACTAAGCCTAGGGGTAAGCACTTCAAGACACTGATTTTGTCTATAATCCTCGCAATAAACCTAACTTAATTGGTTCTTAACTTGGGATTCCATTCGCTTTGGAAGAAAATCGTGGTTTCAATAGTTTTCAGGTGTGTTCAGCAGTTAGTGCAGGTTTAAAAATTTAATTTCTGTAAGTTTCGAATCTCTGAAAATCACCAAATTATAAATAATCAAGTAAGGTTTCATATTGCATAATTGGGAACTCTAACTCTCGGTATTTTCTTTTACAAAATTCTGGCCTTAAACGAGTGTCATTCTGAAAATAGAATGCAGTTTTTCCAAATTTGTGGAATTACTACAATTTTTATACACCTCGAATTTGCATTAAATTTGCGGTACTATTTTTCTTACTGAATTTAATTTCTTGGAAAAAAATTGCTAGAATTTTCTGGGGTCATGAGTCATAGGTTAGGTCTGTTATAAGCACTAGGGGTCAAATATGTAATTTTGCCTCTTATGCAATTAAAAATCCAAAAAAATATATAAATTTAGTTTTTAAAATCCCAAAAAAATTCATGAGCACTCTAAGTTAGTTATATCACATTCCTTCTCTGTGGTTCAACCCGACTTGCATTATGCTACATATTTCGTTAAGTCGGAATTTAGATTGTGTAATG
This sequence comes from Thalassia testudinum, assembly GCA_037157565.1. NCBI lineage: Eukaryota > Viridiplantae > Streptophyta > Magnoliopsida > Alismatales > Hydrocharitaceae > Thalassia > Thalassia testudinum. The sequence continues at coordinate 36,982,543 of JAZHRO010000014.1, forward strand.
CTCTATTTTTGGTGATCGTGTTGAACATAGTTGACGTGGCTTCCTTGCTCAAAGCTATCCAAGCAATTTCATCATCTTAGAAACATGCTTGGATGAGTAGCTCCTTTTGACAAAGTGATTTTGTTGGGACTTGCCAAGGATCAAGTGGTTAACCAAGCAATTTTGGTTAGCCAAAGCATCATCTTGGCAGGTCTCCTATCAAAAGGGCCTTTATCAGGGATCCTAAATGGTGAGCTATTGCCTACCAAACCTTGTGGTTGTTTGAAAGCCTAAGTGCATTTTGTTTCCTTTGGTTAAATTTGAAGGGTTTTATACTTCTTGGACCATGTTATCATGCCATGGATAGTTCTTTGATTGAAGTCCCTTTAAGGCTGATAACTTCCATCTTATCTTTTAAGTTAGCTTAAATTTAAAGGATACATCTTATGATATATCTCCAATGATTAAAAGAAGACTACAACATATCACATATCAACTACATATACCTAAAATCTAAATCATGACTCAAAAGGTGGACCTTTTAGTTATTGAAGACTTAAGTTTGTACTTTCCACCACATACAAGTTTAGTAAACATGTATATACATACATACATTTATATGTAAAATGAGAATTACCAAGAATCTAATCATTAATTGACTTGAAAGGTTGACCTTTCTAAGTTATTACTTCTATATTTTTTTCTCTATAAAAGTTTGGACGAACATGTATATATGTTTACATAAATATTACCAAATCTTTCGATCACTACATCATATTGAAGTGTAAGACCTCCTAGAAATGTACATCATAAATGGACTTAAAATATCAAGTGTTATTAGCCCAAATGTATAGTATGTATTAATATAAAGTTATGCCTTTTCCACTTGGTAAAATATTATTTTAGGATGTGAACATGCATATAGTCTAAAAGAGCTTACAGGTACCGTATATCCTTAGAATTTTTAATCCAAGTTCAAAATTTCATGGATATCATCCATTTAAATTAAGGCATTTTACATACCATCGATATTATTTTTCTGTTATTGAGTTGCCAATATTGTTATTAATGCCATTGAAAAGTATTTCCCTTTTGTAGAAATATGCTTTGGGTAAACATTTATCTAATTTAAGTTAACAGATGTTTATTTTTGACATTTTTGAGGAGGCTTTAGCCATTGTAGAGGTTGTTGGGGATGTGAAAAATTCTCAAATTGCCCTTAAACAGTTGGGCATTTATTTACAAGTCATTTCTTATCCTATTTAAGGCCTTGTTTGGTTGAAAATTTACACATATAATCAAGGCAACAAGGAGCACGAGAAAAAAAAGAAGACAAAATTTATTGGAAATCTGATGGTAAGTACAAATATTTTAGAGATGTTTACATCTGAAATACACTTTATTTGATTGAATAAAGTTTCAATCTTTGAAATTATAGTGATTTAAGGCATTTTGAAGACTTGTACAATGGAATGCTCCCAATCCATTGGATGTTCCTATTCTCCTCAAACTCCAGGAGTTTCATGCTTCTATAAGGTTTCAACTGCTAGGAAGACCTTTGGTCAGCCTTGAAGTAGTAGGAGGAAGTTCTTCACTTGTCGCACAAAGGCTTGTAACTTCTTTAAATGGATCAACAAGGAAGAAGTGACCTCCCTGTTGGTGCTAGAGCACCACGATCATTTGTTTTGATGATAACAAAACACGTGTTATTTAACATTTGCAATTTGAGTCCTAGATTTCAGGTCAATTGCAAATGAAGACGTGTTTAGACGGAACTCGAGCTCGCATCCAGGACGGATTGGAGGAGCTTGACGGAAAACAGAGGAGGTTCGCGTAGAGCGACAGATTGAAGGTGGAAGGAAAAGAAGAATAGGATAGATTCTTTCTTTTGTACTTGTTGTATTTTTCATTTCTTTTGTTGCTCTTTATTTCCTTAGATATTTCATGTTAAAGAGCCTCAAAGAACCCTAACAGTAGTCCTAGGAACACCGGCACAACCCTAGGATACTTAGGTTTTCTGTAGAATACTTAGAAAACCAATATAGGGTTCAAATAGCACTTCCAGACGTCTAATTCCCAAATCAGACGTCTGATAAAGCATTTTAAGACGTCTGACTGTTGTTTCAGACGTCTGATAACCGTTAGGCTGGACATAGTTAGTTCTGTCTGATGAATTCAGACGTCCAGACCTTAGACCAGACGTCTTAGGAGACGTCTGATGAATTTGCCAGACGTCCAATTAGTGGACCGTTGGCTGGCTTAGAAGACACTCAAGATTATGACCGTTAGAGCCTTATCAGACGTCCATAGGACTTTACAGACGTCTGATAATTGACCGTTTTGCCTCGACTGACCCGAAAATCTCTTCTCAGAGATTTTCTAGCCGTTGCAAATCCATTGCGTAGTAAAAGTTGGTTTCCAGACGTCCAGGCATAGTGCCAGACGTCCTGTTTGTCGTCTGATCGACTTGCACAAGAACCCTGTTTAGATCTGATTCAAGTCAGGGAGAAACCCGCACAGAATCAGACGTCTGACCTTGAAATCAGACGTCTTAAAGTGGCCTTCCAGACGTCTGATGCCAGAGTTAGACGTCTGATAACCCTGTCAAATGCAATCATTGTCCTGATTTCGGCCTGATTCTCTTGGGCTTTGCACCCAACGGCTATGGAAGCTTTTCCAAGCCTTCCAAAGCCTTCCTAAGGCCTCTATAAATAGAGGGGAACCTTTGTAACACAAAAACACAAGACATATACACACTAAGACACACACCTTGCAATACACTTTCAATCCTTTTGTGTCCAAAGAAAAGACTCTCTTGCTCTCCAAGCTCAAGCTCCATTTTCTTGAGAGCATCAACCGTTGCGCACCCGCTCTCCCAGCGTTGATAACGAGAGCGACGTAGCGCCATCGCGTGGCACACGCACCGCATCATCGTCGACGCACTCCTTGCAAAGGGGAGTTTCCTATTTCCTATAGAAGCTAGGTTTAATTATTTTGTTGGCTCTATAGGACTATTGTTTCTTTTATCTTTGTCTTTTGGTTGGGTATTCGCTTTGCGAATTCCCGTCTCCTTCGTGGGACAAAATCCTTCTCGTGGAGAGAAGGGGTTGAGGAACGCTACCCTCGTACTTGTAGCGTGGTTGTATTGAGGTTGAATCACCCTCGTTCAAAGTGATTCGGTTAGTGGATTTGATCAACTAGGTTGATCGGAAAATCCTAACTCGAGAGGGTTAGGTGGTGGTTTTCACCCGGTTTGGGTTTCCACCTAAAAATACCTGTGTACTTGTGTGATTGCTTATTTCTTGTGATATTGCTTTATATTTTTATTTCCGCAATTTATTACGTCACCCCTCCTGGTAGGGACGATCCTTCACTCCCAAATGATAAAGAAAGACATGAACATTGCTAAAGACCTAATTGAGATGAAAAAAAGGGTTAAGCACATAGATGTTGTTATGACATATATGCAAAAGCAATTGATTGAATCGATGCTCTATATGGAAGGAGTTCTAGTAGGCCTAGTTGAAATTGTGCCTGTGAAGATGTGTATTGGATAATGAATGGAAAGTGCTACCTGGAATTTGTCTTCATGACCTTTGTTATGTAACCCATTCCACTCTTTGTCACTCCCATATTAGTCCCTGTCCAAGGCAATGGAAAGCAATCCAATACAGGTACAAAATGAGCACACATGAGATTCCATACAAACTTACATAATATTCACATAACACCTAAATAAGTTCACATAACACCTAAATAAGTCCACATAACTTAGGCGATAAAACATATAATGAACTCTACATAACACCTATTCTAAATAAGGAAGTAAAGTAGGCTTATTGTCGTTCCTGTCATTCTATATCATAGTATATTTTTTGCTATGAGTATAAGTTAGCCAAAGTCATAAAAAAAAGGGTGGAAGACAACATGCACTCTGAAAAATTCAACATGGAGTGGCATTTAATATGCATTTCTTCATCCTATACCAGCAACTGAAAGTTCCTGCAAGTTCAAAGAAAAGAATATACTCAATGGAAGAACATAATGAATGTGAAAAAAGAATAACAACCATTTAATGCTACTTGCAAAAAAAAGTATAGCAGTAGCCATCGATCTATCATATGCACAAACAATACATAGCAAAAATACTTGAACCTTCACAAAAAACCCAAATTACACCTCAAGTCATCTAACACTTAAAGGGGTTTCAACTGAAGAAGAAGAAGAAAAAAACCTTAATTGGATCAAAATGGACTAATGGGCCATCTAACATAATGTCAATGGGAGCACCCTTTCTTAGCCTCCCTCTTTTCCTTGAAGGGATAATCTTTTGAATAGTTTTCTTCGTATTATTATTATGTGGTTTGAAGGAGACACCACTTGAATGAAATGGGAAATTAGATTAATTAGATTATGCATGTATTACGAGTTAAGTATAATTGTAACTTTCATATTATTGGAAATGAATTTACCTTAGAGTAGTAAGAAAGATGGCACTTGGATCATTATTTCCTCCTATATGCGATTCCTATGTGGATGGAGTTGGCTAAAATTCTTGGGGCCTTGTAGCATTGATTGGGGCCTTGCAATTGTTGTGATGATGACCATACACTCCACATCTAGTGCATTTGTGCTATCTTCTATTTTGATCATCATCTTTAGCCTTGATTCTATTCTTTCTGGACCTTCCTAGAGGCCTCTTGCAATGTGGGGAACTCACAACATATAGGAGAGTGATTTCTTCCCATGCATGCTCATCTAGTAATGGAGCAATTAACTCTGCATATGCTACCAAATACCTATTAACCATGTCATCCTCACTAACATATTCATGCCATTGAACTCCTCTTGTCTCACTAGGAACTGCAACAACATGTGGACAAATCATGCCTGTGACCTATTACTTCCTATAGCTTCATTTTCTTGTGGCAATATTAAGCACAAACTTCCCAACCACTATCTCCACTTCCACATTTCTATCTTTTGACCGCCTCACAATGAAATCACTCAATTCTCTAGTGTACTATCTGATGAATTCCATTGCACTAGGAAGCAAAATACCCTTCCACTTTTTTGCTACTCTCCTCCTTTCAAACTGAACCATCCGCTACTATCTAAGGCAGTCAACCATGTCGCAAACAACCTTTTGTTGGTGCATAAGCAATTAGGCACCGCATTAGTCTTTAATGATGGTTTTGATGATAACAAACATATGAAGTGATTGAGATTAAAATTATATGTTATGCATTGTTATTGCAAGATTAATTTTAGGTCAAAACTCTCTGGATGAATTATGAAGCCAAGAAGATGGAGGAGATCAAGTTTAGGTCTCTTCGTAATTTTAGGAATTGAGCTGTAATTTCATATTTCTTAGAATGTAAGGAAAGTTCCAATTAGATTAACATTAATCTACACTATTAGGGCATCACTTGCATAAGTTTAATTTGGTCAAAAATATGATAAAACATATCCCTAGGGGTTAATAGATCATCCTAGAACCCCATAGGATCAACAAATTTGGTTTGGAAGTTGGAGGACTTTTTACAGTCCATCTAACGTTAGGTATAAGTTACCTAACGTTAGGCAATTGATCTGCGGTTAACTTGAGAATTCCAGGAGATAGCAAACTTTGCGTTGAACTGAACATCTAATGTTAGGTAGTTAACCTAACGTTAGACAAAGTATACCTAATGTTAGGTAGTGCACTTTAGGCTGTCCAAGAGAGTTCCAGGAGATAGTGAACTTTGGACCTAATTGAGTAGCTAACGTTAGATAGTTCACCTAACATTAGATCACTTTTAACTAATGTTAGGTAAAGTACTTTTTGACCAACTCAATTAGTCGTTGGCAAATCAAATTGGGAAATAATTGAGCTGTCAAATAGGGGTCTCTTACACACCTAAAATAGTCCAAACACCCCTCTATATATATGTGATGGTTTCCCACTCTTAGAGGATTGGAGAACACTCTAAATTCACTCTAAAGCTCTTCCAAGCCTACATTCAGCAAAAGCTTACACTTTGTGTTCATTAGAGGTGACTTGATGAAACGTGGCGGCAACCGGGTTTGAGGTTTTTTTTGGTTTTGTTATAACGTTGTAGTAAAGCCGGTTATTACCAACATTTCAAATATAAAATTTTTTTTACTCGGAAAATGAAAGAGTTCCCGAGGTCGAACTCAGGGAGCAAGTCGTATTCTAGAGATATACATGTTTCTTTTACAAAATAAAGAGAGAGGGAAAGAATTTGTTGTGATGTTCTTCTTTCTTTCTCTTTCTTCAGATCTCCTTCTTCTTCTTCCTTGGTTTCTATCTTGGCCTCTCTTCTTCTTTTTCTGCAGTCTCTTCTGTGAATGTTTCTTCTTCCTTTCTTTCTTCAGATCTCCTCCTTCTTCTTCCTTGGCTGCAGAGCTTCTACCTTCAGCTACTAAGTCTTTCTTTCTTCTTCTTCTGCTTTGGCCGTTGCTCTTCTTTTCTTTCTTTCTTCAGCCTGCCTTCTTTCCTGCTCTGGCTGCTGACCTTCCGTCGTCTGACCCGGTGCTTCGACGACTTAACTGTGCATTTGCTACAGTGCAGCTCCTTCTTCTTTGCGGGTCTTCTTCTTCTTCTTTGGCCTGCACACTTCAGAGTTTTTCGTCAAGAGGCAAAACCTACTCTACCCTCCCCCCCCCCGCGTCTCTCTTTCTCTCTGAAACCACTCTTGGGAAAGCTCTCCCAGAGCTACCGGGTAATCGGGTTCGGGTCAGGCCCGGGTCCAGGCCCACCGGCGTGCGGTGGTGGGCGAGGAGTGCAGGTCGGTTTAATCGGGTCGGGCCAGGTCCGCGGAGCGTGGTCACGGACGAGGCCGGGTCGGGTGAGAGGGACCTCACCCCGTGGTCAGGAGGCAGACAGCATAAGGCACTTTTTGCCTTTATGCGTCCGCGCGCCTCCGAGAAGTTCCGAGGTGGGACTAAATGTCCCACCCCAATTGAGCGCCCGTCGCGGAGGGAGCAGTGGGCGATCGTGGCTTCCCGCGCGGCCTTCGCCCCATCTGCGAACCTGGGACGTTTTGCGGAGACTCCCTGCGCAACCTGGGAGTCGAACTTGGGCGAAGGCGTGCCTACACCTGCAGGTGAAGGAGCTCTGCCTGCTCAGTAATGGCGACGGCGGGCGAGTCACCTGGTCACAGAAGAACGGCCTCTCGGCCAAATCAGACAGGCGGGGGACCTTCGTCGTGGCACGGCGAAGGTGGTCAGGGGGTCTGCAGGGGGCGTGATGGAGCCAACAGGACGTCCTAGGTCAAACTGTGAGCGAAGAAGTGGGTGTGTTCGGTGGATCTGCAGAGGGCGTTTGGTGGGAGGTGGAGGGGCGGAAGAGGATCAGGGTGAGGAGGCGGAGGTTCTGCGGTGGTCGGCGAGCCGTGTGGGTCGCTGAGGTGATGGGAGCGGCTCGCCGGAGGGTGGTCGAAGGCGGAGAGGGTGAGGGTGAACAGGGTCGGTAGAGGGCTTAATTGACTAAATTGAAAGCGGGGAAAGAAAGAGGAGGAGAAGGGGAGTAACTCTAGCTTACTTGCAGGGACGAAGGGGGAGGAACAGGGCGACAGTCGTATCGACTGTCGCCGGAGAAGACGATGCTCAGGGAGAGGGGCGGCGGCGAGCAGAGAGCCGGAGAGGCGCCAGCTGGGTGCGGCGTGGCGCGGGAAGAGCAGGGGAGGAAGTCTCTGCTGCTGGTATTGCGGCAGAGCGAAGAGGTGGAGGGGGAGGAAGCCGCCGGAGCTGGTGAGCGTCTGCCGGAGAAAGAAGAGAAGGAAGTTGGGGATTTCTCCGTCAGATCCAGGCTGCCCTGGTCGGTGGAGCAGCGGGGGGTATTTATAGGGATGAAACAGGGAGGAAGGCGGAGGGAGACGACGTGTCTCCCTCGCCGGAGAATGGTCGGAGACGAACCCATACCGTCCGTGCGTTCGCACGGCCGGTATGGTGGGCTACAATGACCAGGGGGGTGCCCCTGCGACGGCTGACGACGCAGGGCACCCCCGGTTTACTTGCCAGGTCCCCCACCTCACCCTGCGCGGCGCCATGCTCCGCGCAAGGTCGCCGGAGCATGGTGCTGGCAGGGTTTTGCAGGAGGGACCTGATTGCAAAGAACGAAGGAGAGTTAGGGGCCAAAATGCGAGGGTTCAAAAGTTGAGGGCCAAAGAGTAAATATATGAGGACCAAAGTGTAAAGTCGGTCAAGGAGGTTTCTTCTTAGGCTCAAGTTTTTATACATGACTAATTAGGACCTAAGGAATCTGATGGTGAATTTCATTTTCATCTTAAACCTTGTTCGATCGGTCAATTTGCGCAAAAACCCAAATTAAGTTATTAATTGGGCATGGTTCTCAATGTAGGTCAAAATGGGTTCTAAAGGCCAAATTGAAGGTTCTAAACCCTAGAGATTATTTTTCTATGAATTTTAGAGGGTTTATTCTATTTTTACTTTGCCTCGAACCTTGTGAATTGAAGTGGGTTGTTTTAGGGTTACAGATTTAGTTTCTTGGAATTGCTGTAGCCCTTGCTAGATCATTTCATCCCACTTTTATTCTTATTAAGCTGTTTTGACCTATGTTTGGGCCCTGAATTACCCTGTATGCAGATTATACTGGTAAAATTGCACTTTTACCCCTTATGACTTGTTTTCTTCTCAAACTCAGAATTCTCTGAGTTACGCCTTTCCTTGAGATATGTAGGAGCTTTTATCCTTTGTATTGGGTCAAAATGAGCTAGTTATGGCTCATGATGAGGTTCTCATCACTTGAGCTCTTATTTTTGAAGACCACCTTCCTTGGAGCTCAACACTTCAACTCCCAGCTTTATCGCCTTCATGCTCTCACTGAAGGAGTTCACTCTAGTCTCCTAGATAGCTATTTAATACAAATTGATTGCATATTCTTTTTGGGTCTATCCATAGGAGCTAATATCTATTCAATTCAATTTTACTTCTTCATCTACTTGTAATCTGAGGGCTTGGGTTGTGTGTTCCTCTCCTTTTGAGTAAGAGGGGTTTGATCTTGATTTGGATATCAAGAGGGCTTGTAAAAGGATTTCGTACCCCATTAGTACCAGTTAGTTTTCCGAGTTCGACTCAAGGCAAAATCCTAGATTGGGGGATCTAAGTAGTGGTTTTCACCTGAATTTGGGTTTCCACTATAAATACTTATGTTGTGGTTGTTATATTTGTGGATTGTTTGAGCATATTTTAAATATGCATTAACTTGAATTAGTTGTTTATTTACCGCCTTCAGCACTAATCACCCCCCTCTAGTGCTTTCACGTTTAACCTTACATTACTTATCCATGAATTGAATGATTCACTTAGGTTGTTTATTATGTAATGATTGCATGCCCAATTAGCAAACGTATGTTTTCTCCATTTCTCTTGCACCCTTTCTAAACACTCAAAGGCCTTGGATTAGCCATCTAAATCTCACACATGTGGTGTGTGTATTGATTCCTATCAAAAGACTTGATGCAAATCACACAAGTCTTTCCATTTCCTTAGGAGATTGCTTCTTGAAGTTGCTATACAAGTGTTTTATACATACCCTATGTTCACACTGCGGAAAATGCTCCTCAATGGCAAAAATAAGACCCTTACCACCATCTAAGATGAGTGTAAAACCTTCACCAGTTGGAAAACCAATTGCCTCTTTTAAGTAAGTCATGAACTGATAAGAACCTCATCATGAACCCTAACTAGCACATTTTGACCTAACTAAGTGTACAAAAGCTCCTACAAAACCTAACGGAAAGCCTAAATCAGAGAATTACAAATTTGAGTATAAAATAATTCACAAGGGGTAAAACTGTAATTTTACCAATGCAGTACATAAACGGGATTTCTAAGAGTCTAGACACAGGTCAAATGGGCTTAATAAGAGAGAAAGTGGGATGATTTGGTCTGAAAAGGGTTATAGCGACATCTAGGAATTAAATGACATTCTACAACCCTAAAACAAACCTACTTTAATTCACGAAGTTCTAGGCAAGATAAAAATCAATTAAACCCTCTAAAATTCATGAAAAAACATCCTCTAGGGCTTAGAACCTTCAATTTGGCCATTGGAACCTATCTTGACCTAGATTGATAACCATACCCAATTTTTGACCTAATTTGGGTTTTCGTACAAAATGTCCAGTCAAATGTGGTCAAACTTAAAATTCAACTTCACCATTGGATTCCTTAGGTCAAAATTAGGGTTATACCAAAATTTGGACCAAAGGAAAGTTTTCCTTGACCAACTTTACAAATTGGTCCTCAATAATTACTTTCTGACCCTTAACTTCTTGAAATCTTGCATTTACCCCCTCAACTTTCCCATCCTTTTCTACGAACCGGTCCCTCTGCCACCGCATTAGCAGGGTATACCTCCGACGACTTCGCGCGGAGGATGGCGCCGTGCAGGGCATGTGAGCCGGCCCCAGAAACGAGAGGAGGGTCCCCTGCGTTGTCCTCTTCCGCATGGACCACCTCCCATGCCCTGCCGGCACCCATACCTCTCGTGCGAACACGCGAGAGGTATGGGTCTCCAACTTCCCACGTATCCGATGGTGTTTTTCCCCCCATTCTTGCACGCCTGCCGTCTTGCCCTCGCCTATTTAAGAGCAGCACGCTCTATCGCTTCTCCCAAGCTTGATTTGGCCACAGAGTTCCACCCCAATTTCGTCTTCTTCTCCTCCGGCCAAGTGGTCCAGCAAGCTCTAACGAGCCGCTCTCCTCCTTCTCGTCGCTCTGCCACAATAGCAGTGGCAGACACAATAGCAGTGGCAGAGCTGTCCTCACCATCTTCCTCTGCTCCGCGCAGCACCAGCGCGAGCATCTCTAGCCCCGTCGTCGCCGCCGTCTCCCTCTACTGGGCATCGTCTTCTCTGGCGAGAGCAGGTACTGCTAGTCGCCATCTCTCCCCCTTCGTCCACTTAATCAGGTTAGACACACTCCTCTCTATCCCCTCTTCAATTCCCCTCAATTTATTTCACAAAGTACCCCTCGATTGCACTGTCCACCATCGCCATCTCCACCTCTGGCCAGACCTCCGGCGAGGCGTCCCCGCCGCTCCACACCTCCATCCGCCTAGCCAACCGATCCCTGAGCTTCACCACCTCCCACTGATCACCTCTCGTCCTTTCACTCACCGCGCCACCCACTGAAACCGTCCCCCAAACAAACCCATCTGCACGCACACAGTGTGCCCTAGGCACACGCGCACAGGCATCTTCACGCCTCGCTGACCCCCAAGCTACCTTCGTCGTGCTCCGACGAAGCTGGATGAGCATTCTGACGTGGCCACGAGGCCATTTGCGTGACTACAGGTTCAGAGGCTCCCGCCATTGTTGTCGAGCTTGGAGCAAGCTTGCTAGATGCTCTAGGCCTCTGCAGGCCTCGATTGAAGTCCCAGGCAGTGCGGAATTGAGTCACGCACGCATCCAGACTACTGATTAGCATCGAAGGACTCTGCAGCCTTTCCAATTGAGGGAACCATCTGCTGTAGGCGGTCTCAAAACGAAGGTGGGACATTTAGTCCCACCTCGGTAGCTGACAAACAGGAGGGGGCATTTAAATTGAAAAAGTGTATTAAGCTTACCACCTCAGAACACGGGGTGAGGTCCCTCTCACCCGCTTCACCCGGCCTCGTCCGCGACTACCCCCCGCAAACCTGACATGACCCGTATACCCGACTTGCACTCCTTGCCCACCACCGCACGCCAGTGGGCCTGGTCCTGGGCGCGTACACCCGACCCGTATACCCAGGAAGTCTCTGGGAGAGCAAACCTGAGAGAGAAATAGAGAGAGAGACGCGGGGAGGGTAGGGCTTAGGTTTTGCCTAACCTTACACTGTGCAGGAAAGCAGGAGAAGAAGAAAAGAGAAGGAGCAGCTGAGGACTTAGCTGCACAGAGGAGCAGAAGGAGAAGAAGGAGGATATAGTGCAACAGCAGTGAAGAAGAGAAGGAAAGAAGAGGAAGCCGCGAAGGACACTTAGCCGCATCAAAGAGTAGGAGCTGAGGAAGAAAGAAAGGAAGAAAAAGAAGAAGACAGAAGCAGAAGCTGAAGAGGAGAAGCCAACTGAAGAAGGAGAAGGAACAATGCAAGAAGAAGAAGCCCAGAAGGCCAAGCAGGGAAGAGAAGAAGAGAAGAAGAAAAGGCCAAGGAGAAGAAGCAGCAGTAGCTAAAGAGAAAGGAAGAAGAAGAAGGAAACGATCACTGTAGCAACCGCTACTTAAGACGTCTGATTCATGGAATCAGACGTCTGAAGATAGAAAAAGAGAGAAGAAAAGAAGACAAGAAAAATTTTATTCCCTTTCTCTAATTTTTTGTAAAACAGTATATATCCATATTGTAAATTGTGATTTTGTACGCTTCTAAAATCAAGTGTTGCTCCCTGAGTTCGACCTCAGAGATTTTCTATTTTCGAGTAATAAAAACAAATATACTTGCTGGTTGCCAACAAGCGGCCAGCATTTTTGGCGCCGTTGCCGGGGAGTAACGGGCATTCTAGAAGCTATTAAATCACAATTTTTGATTTACTACTGACTTAATCTCTTCTCTTTTGTTATGCAGGCGCAGGAAGACAGGAAGGAACAAGCAGCCACACAACAACCACACCAAGGGATAGGTAACCTTCTATCCTCTGTTTTAAGCCCCTTAAATTCTAAAGAGGAAGAAGAAAAAGGAAAGCAATTTAGGGATTACCTGTCTTTTATATATAGTAAATCACAAAAGTTGCCTACTTTTTAATTTCAACACATTCTATCTGCATATCCACTAAAGGTAATTAGGGCTAAAACCTTCTTGCTTGAGCCCTAGTTACCTAATCCTAAGGCAACTAACTAGACTAATTAGAGCCAACCTAGGATTCTAAGCTAGGATTTTAGAGACACACCTTCTAATCAAGAACTGAAAATTCTCAAAAGAAGTGTGCCTAAACCATTGCTTGAAAAAACCTAATAAGGAGAAATCCTAAGCAATTCGGCTCTTAAGTCACTTGAACCATAAAAGAAAGGACCTAATAAGCTCTCACAGGAACTAATAGGTGAAGTTGATCCCTTGGATCAACCAACCCTAAATTAGGTCATTTTTTGCACACAAAAGGTTAAAGTTCAAGTGACACCCTAAGCACCTTGATCCTAATTAAAAGTGGTAGACTTAAGAGGTCAAGGTCCCCATTCTGGTCTACCTGGAATCTTAGTGACAAGAGAGGTCGGGTGGGGGAAACCCTGTAACCCGTGGGGGCGCTCTACCATGTAGGGGTCTTCGTGGGACTCACCCTCTCTGACTGCCCAGGTAATTCTCAGGTGGACGACCTTCTGATTAAGGGGTATCATCCTCCCCAAACCTCTATAGTCACCCAACATTTTGGGTGTCTTGATTGGGTCCAGCACCTGCTAACCTCGTCCAATCCATTAGTGTATGTTCGGTAGGAGGTCCTTGAAACCTCCTCTAGAAATTCACTCTCCCCGAGGCCAAGCCTCGATACCCATGTTTGTGCGACAACCACTTCACATAGACCTCTCTTCTGATTCTGAACCTAATTCCCCTTCTTCCACAATGGCTCATCCCGTTGAAGAAGAGAATAATCTTGAGCACCAACTCCAGCGACTCAATGATCTCTTCCAAAACTTCATGAACCCACCGCAGCGCCCCATGATGCGAGATCACTATAATCCCGCTGCGGTGGCAATTGAGCCTCGAGTCAGAATCCCAACTAGAGGACCTGATTCCGAATTAAAGCCCAACATGATTCATGCCATACCTAAATTCTATGGGCTAAACTCTGAAGACCCCTTCCAGCATATCAAACAGCTTAAGCATCTAGCCTAGACTTTCGGGTCAGATGCACAGAATCGAGATATCTTACTCATGAAGATATTCTCTTTCTCCCTTATGGACAAGGCGGCTCATTGGTATCAGACACAGATCCGCCCAATCAACACTTGGGAAGAACTACAGTCTGAGTTTTTGAAGAAGTTTTTCCCCGTTGGTCGGACAAAAGCCTTGCGCCATCAGATTACTCACTTCACGCAGCAAATGGGAGAACCGCTTCATGAGGCATGGGATCGTTTTCAGGCTCTCATGAGAAAATGCCCCCATCACGGAGTTCCTAAATGGGAACAAATCCAGTCTTTTTAGTAGGGACTTCGTGAAGATATTAGACTGTTCGTCAATGCAACTTGCGAAGGAAATATCATGGGTCAACATGAAGACACCGTGTGGGAGATTCTCGAGAATATGTGCGAGAACTCCATCAACAATGACTCCATGGGACTATTCGACCGGACGAATACCCACGCAACGACGAACCTTTGGGGAGCACACGAAACGCAGGGCCTATCCACATCAATCGACCTGGAATTAATGGCCAGTCGATTAGACAAGGTCTCAATTATTGAGAAGAAGGTGGATGAGCTAACTCAGCACTTGCAGCGAGCCACCTCTACGCAAAACTCCTTCGCACAGCCCCCTCCTGCATGGGAAACTGTGCATAATATTTTCCATCGACCTTCTCCTAGGATGGACTCTTATCCACCCCCATCTGACTCCAGGACCGGAGGGACCTCCGATCCTTTTTATCCTTGCCGGGGGAGCCCTACTCCCCCATTCTCCGACTTTTCTGAGGCTCCTCAGACTTGCGAGGACCTCAACGCCATCTAGAATGACCCATTTTCCAACACCTACAATCCTGGATGGCGAAACCATCACAATTTCCAGTGGGCGGGAAATTCTCAGAATCCAAGACCACCCTTTCAGCCCCGTCCACAAGCCCCTAGTCCTTATCAGCCGCCTCAGCCTCGGCCCAACCCCACTTATCCATCCGGGCCCAATCAAGATCAAATGTCCCTTATCTTCCAGACTCTGGCTGACATTCAGAGAACGAATGCGGCTATCCAAAAGCAACATAAGGATGAAATCACAGACATCCGCAACCAACTCGCTCAGTTGGCAAATTGTCGCCAACCAGGCACACTTCCTTCCTAGCCACTTCCTAACCCAACTAGCGTGCCGACCCAGCGGTGCGTTATGAACCCAAACCCGGGCCAAGCACACATGACCTATCAGGCCCCTTCTATTCCTTCACCTGAAGGGATGGAAGCTTCAACCACCTATGCGGGTTACCAACAGCAGCAGCCCATCCTACCAACCCCCAACCAGAACCAGGCAGGAATAAATTCCGTAACAACCCGTAGTGGTAAGGCAACCCAAGATCCACCTTATCCAGACCACTCCAAGCCTGGTAGTGACCCAAACCCTAGGACAGTCATCCAGTATGTTCTTATCCATGTCCTAGATTAAAAATCGGGACCTATCCTAGAGGAACCAACCAAGGTTCCATTTCCCGAGGCCTTGACCAAGGGAAAGCAAACAACTAAACCCATGGCTCCTGAGGAGGACCTGATCAAGCTCTTTAAGCAGGTCCAAATAAACATCCCCTTGATGGATGCGATCCGCCACGTACCAGCTTACGCACGATTCTTGAAGAACGTGTGTACACCTCAGCGTAAGCCGCGAACCAAGAGTGGGAGTCCAATTGTACTGTCAGAGCAAACCAGCTCTGTAATCCTGAGTAGACTCCCACCCAAGGTAAAAGACACAAGCACTCCCCTGATTTCATGTAAGATCGGTAAAACCCAGTTTGATAGAGCATTATTGAACCTAGGTGCCTCCATAAACTTGATACCCACATCCCTACTTAACCATCTAGAAGAATCTGAACTGAAATCGACTGAGGTGACATTGCAGTTAGCAGATCGATCTATCAAGTCACCTAAGGGAATTCTTGAGGATGTTATTGTAAGGCTGCGGGATTTCTACTTCCCTATAGATTTCATAGTTTTAGATATGAACTCACCTGAAAACCCAAGGGATACACCAATCATACTAGGGAGACCTTTTCTAGCCACTGCAAGGGCCAACATAAGTTGTGAAGAGGACCAAATGGAGCTGAAATTTGAGAATCAAACTCTCAAAATTGATATCTTTAAGGCCCAACAAGGGATCAATTGCGGTGCCGTTGAGCAAATTTGTGACATCAGAGTTGTGGTTGATGAACCACAAATTGAGGACAACATGATTATCCCTCATCAACCACAAGAAGATCTAAAATCACAGTTAGAGAAGTCAGAACTTGACCTAGACAGACCCATAACTCCTACCCTTGTACCCCACACCCACTCTGAACCACCCGCTGCTGCTGATAACCCCATTCTTGAACTCAAACCCCTTCCCGATCATTTAAAATATGTCTTTTTGGGTTCCAATCAGACGCTTCCTGTGATTATAAACTCCAAACTCACACCTGAACAGGAATCCCGTCTGATTGTTGTTCTCCAGCAACATCACAGAGCCATTGGTTGGACTCTCGATGATTTGACTGGAATAAGTCCCTCTTATTGCACACACTGCATCTATTCTGAAGAGGGCGCACAACCTTCACGTGAAATGCAGAGACGCCTGAATCCCAATCTGCAGGAGGTCGTGAAGAAGGAGATCATTAAGTGGTTAGATGCAGGGATCATCTACCCGATCTCTGACAGTCATTGGGTGAGCCCCATCCAGGTTGTGCCTAAGAAGGCAGGGCTCACCACCATCACAACTGAAACCGGAGAGGTCATACCTACCCGTATAGCCAATTCGTGGAGAGTCTGCATAGATTACCGAAGACTCAATTCCTCCACGAAGAAGGATCATTTCCCACTACCATTTATTGATCAGATTCTCGAGAAGTTAGCGGGAAATAGATTCTTCTACTTTCTTGATGGGTACTCCGGTTACAACCAAGTGGCAATTCATCCAGAGGACCAAGAGAAGACCACATTCACCTGCCCCTTCGGGACATACGCATTCTGAAGGATGCCTTTCGGTCTTTGCAATGCACCCACGACTTTTTAGCAGTGCATGCTTGCCATATTCTCTGATATGGTAGGTGATTATCTGGAAGTCTTCATGGATGGCTTCTCAGTTTTCGGGGCATCATTTGACGATTGCCTCCATCACTTGGTTCACATACTCAGGCGTTGCATTGACATAAATCTGATTCTTTCCTGGGAAAAGAGCCACTTTATGGTGCCTGAGGGGATCGTCATGGGACACTTAATTTCTGAGAGAGGCATCCAGGTGGATCGAGCCAAGGTTAATCTGATTTCTAGACTTCCTATGCCTAGCTCAATCAGGGACATCCAATCTTTTCTGGAGCACGTCGGTTTTTACCGTCGTTTCATCCCTGATTTCTCAAAAATCGCGTGCCCCCTGACTACTCTTCTCTCCAAGGATGTACCCTTTGAGATTTCCAAGGAATGCACTCAAGCTTTTGATCCTTCGTGACCAAGTCACCCAAGCCCCAATCTTACAGTCCCCTGATTGGTCTCAACCCTTTGAGATCATGTGCGATGCATCTGACTTCGCTGTAGGAGCGGTTCTGGGGCAGAAGATTGACGGGAAACCCGTGGTCATCTACTATGCTAGCAAGACACTTGACGAGGCTCAACGTAACTACACGGTTACGGAGAAAGAGCTACTAGCAGTAGTATTTGCCCTTGAAAAATTCAGATCTTATCTCCTAGGTTCCTACGTCATAATCTACTCGGATCACACAACTGTGAGGCATCTCCTTGCTAAGAAGGACGCGAAGCCTCGATTAATCCGATGGATCTTGCTGTTGCAAGAATTCGACCTCGAGATTCACGACAAGGCGAGAAGATAGAACGTGGTAGCTGACCACTTGTCTCGCCTTCCTTCTGAGATCATCGACCCTTCTGGACCCATCACGGAGCATTTTCCTGATGAGCACCTCTTGACTATTGGTACTAGGCTTCCATGGTTTGCTGATATAGTAAACTACTTGGCATCACACCAGATCCCGTCTGATTGGCCGAAGGCTAAGAAAGACAAATTGCGCTCCGATGCCAAGTACTACATCTGGGAAGACCTGTACCTATTCCGCATAGGTGCTAACCAGATCATCCGGTGATGTGTCCCGGAGGGCGAAATCAATGACATTCTCTCTTTCTGGTATGACCAGGCATGCGGTGGCCATTTTTCTAGGCACAAAACCGCATAAAAAATCCTCCAGTGTGGCTTTTACTGGCCCACTATCTTCAAGGACGCATACAATCACTGTAAGGCATGCAGTCGTTGCCAAACTTTGGGCAACATGAGCCATCGCGACATGATGCCTTTACAATCGATTCTCGTATGCGAGATTTTCGATATTTGGGGGATTGATTTTATGGGCCCCTTCCCTATTTCGGACGGCTTAGAGTACATTTTACTTGCTGTGGACTACGTGTCCAAATGGATCGAAGCCATTCTGACTCGAACCTGTGATCACATGATCGTCATCAAATTCATTCATCAAAATATCTTCTCACGGTTCAGGATTCCTCGTGCGATCATCTCTGATGGAGGGACCCATTTTACCAGTGCTCAGTTCAGGTCACTGATGACCAAATACGGGGTGTCTCACCGAATCTCTACTCCTTACCACCCCCAGACTAATGGTCTAGCTAAGCTTTCAAATCGGGAGATCAAGAAAATCCTGCAGGTTACTGTTCGACCTGACAAGAAGGACCGGTCGTCCCGACTTCCGGAAGCTTTGTGGGCTTATAGGACCACCCACAAGGCCCAATTAGGCATGTCTCCTTTTAGACTGGTGTACGGGAAGGCATGTCACCTTCCCGTCGAACTGGAGCACAAAGCCTATTGGGCAGTACGGAGCTGCAACATAGATCTTTCTAAGGCTCGAACCCACAAAAAGCTTCAGATAAGCAAGATTGATGAATTACGCCTTGATGCATATGAGAACTCGCGAATCTACAAAGAGCGGGTTAAAGCCTTTCATGACAAGCACATATCTAGAAAGATCTTCCACCCTGGTCAGAAGGTCCTACTCTTCGATGCCCGACTCAAACTCTTCCCTGGGAAACTGCGATCCAAGTGGGTCGGACCACATCTTGCCCAACAGATTTTTTGAAATAGAGCCGTCGAGATCAGTCCACTCAGCCACGATTCCGAACCTTTCGTCGTGAATGGTCAGTGACTCAAACCATTCATTGATGTAACCATTGCAGATTTGGCTGAGTCATCATTTATCCTCCATTCTCCCTGAGCTTATTGCACCCAGCCGATGGCGTAAAACTCAGCGCTTAACGGGAGGCAGCCCGTCATTCTTTTTGAAAAACCTAAACCCTTTCTGACATTTCTTTGCACTTTAGGTTCATTCCTTAGGACAGCCATCTTCACCTCAGGTACTCGTACCTGAGATTAGAAATCGTCCGCAACAGTCACCTTGACCCATCCACTCGCCCAAATTCCTGTCCTAATGCTTGAACCTGACCAAATAAAAAACCCACCTAATAAACAATGAGGACATTGCAAACATTAGGCATGGGGGGTATGAAAGTGCAATGAAATGACATAACAAGAAAAGGTTTCAACAAAAAAAGTTCGAATATACAAAAAAAAATGAAAAACAACAAAAAAATTGGGAGGAGGGAAGAAATTTTGAAGACTTACAAAAGGAGGAGGAGAAAAAGAGCTAAATGCTGAAAAGGAGTACAAAATGAAAAAGAAAAGGGATAGTAATTAGTAAGAAATTAAGGAATTAACCAAAGTTCTAGACCACATTAAGGAAAAGTAAAGCGAAAGTACACAACAAGATTAGTAAGAACGCGAACCTTAGGCATTCTTGGCTAGACTCTTAGTACCCGTTAAGATCTAGATATTCCTCAAGAGGTTGAGGAAAATGAAAAGCTTGAGTATTAGGTCCAAGGCTTAGGCAGTATTCGGCCTCGTTAACTGACTTTCGGTTTACGGGACTCAGTAACCTAAGCATCCAAATTCACACACAGTCTGGTTCAGCGAGCATAAATATCAAAATCATGCAGAAGCATTTCAAATATTCTGAAAATGTCACCTAGATTAGGAACGGCCGATCAACACAAGTTGATTTGGACGAGTTTCCGACGCGGAGAGGTGGGAAATTTCCCTCGAAGATGCGTAACAACATATCATCTCCTCGGTGCTTGTCTCCTAAGATATTTACATATCCTACCAGGGGCATGTAAGCACTCTGCTGGTTCAGATTCCTTGGATGGCGTTATCACGAAGTTTCAATTGCCATGGTCTGAATTCAGCCACGGAACATCATGGACGAGATTATCTCGAAATCTCAAAATCCAGGGTTCTGGGGGTTACCATGGGCGGTGCTATCTCGAAGCATCAACTGCCAGGGACCCTTGAGGATTGATGATGGGGACAAGGAATCCGATACAGATCGTGTTGTCAAGCCAATCCTAAGCTAAAATTAAAAAGAAAAGAGAGAAAACTCTCCAAACAAATAAACCTTTTGTCTCTCTCTTACAAAATGCACTACAAACTGAACCAAGACTAAAAATATCTCAAGCACGGGTGCTTTAACCACAGAGTCCAATAAACTTTAGGTTAGTTCCTGTAGGCCTTAAAAACCTTGCTAAAGACTAAGGCTAAAGCTAGACAGATCTGGATCTTGGTTGGTACTAGAGTACCTTTTAGGCCTATGTTTGGCATTCTGACCTAATCAAGGATACAAGAGGAAAAGCACTTATCAAAATTGATAAAAGAAATTCATGGTCTAGAACAGAGGTTAAAACCTTAAAATTTTGCTAAGGGACTAGCAAAAGCTAGGCATGGGGGTATGATAAGAACCTCATCATGAACACTAACTAGCACATTTTGACCTAATTAAGTGTATAAAAGCTCCTACAAAACCTAAGGGAAAGCCTAAATCAGAGAATTACAAATTTGAGTAAAAGATAATTCACAAGGGGTAAAACTGTAATTTTACCAATGCAGTACATAAACGGGATTTCTAAGGATCTCGACACAGGTCAAATGGGCTTAATAAGAGAGAAAGTGGGATGATTTGATCTGAAAAGGGTTATACCGACATCTAAGAATTAAATGACATTCTACAACCCTAAAATAAATTTACTTTAATTCATGAAGTTTCAGGCAAGATAAAAATCAATTAAATCATCTAAAATTCATGAAAAAACATCCCCTAAGGTTTAGAACCTTCAATTTGGCCATTAGAACCTATCTTGACCTAGATTAAGAAACATACCCAATTTTTGATCTAATTTGGGTTTTTGTGCAAAATGTCTGATCAAAAGTGGTCAAACCTAAAATCCAACTTTCCCATTGGATTCCTTAGGTCCAAATTATGGTTATATCAAAATTTGGACCTAAGGAAAGTTTTCCTTGACCCACTTTACAAATTGGTCCTCAATAACTACTTTCTGACCCTTAACTTCTTGAAATCTTGCATTTACCCCCTCAACTTTCCCATCCTTTTCTGCGAACCGGTCCCTCTGCCACCGCAGCAGCAGGCCATACCTTCGGTGACTTCGCACGGAGGATGGCACCGCGCAGGGCATGGGAGCTGACCCTAGAAACGAGAGGAGGGTCCCCTACGTTGTCCTCTTCCGCATGGACCACCTCCCATGCCCTGCCGGCACCCATACCTCTCTTGCGAATGCGCGAGAGGTATGAGTCTCCGACTGCCCATGTATCCGGTGGGGTTTTTCCCCCCATTCTCGCGCGCCTGCCGGCCTGCCCTCGCCTATTTAAGAGTAGCACACTCTGTCGCTTCTCCCAAGCTTGATTTGGCCACAGAGTTCCACCCCAATTTTGTCTTCTTCTCCTCCAGCCAAGTGGTCCAGCAAGCTCCGGCGAGCCGCTCTCCTCCTTCTCGTCGCTCTGCCACAATAGCAGTGGCAGAGCTATCCTCACCATCTTCCTCCGCTTCGCGCAGCACCCGCGCGAGCATCTCTAGCCCCGTCATCGCCGTCGTCTCCCTCCACTGGACATCGTCTTCTCCGGCGACAGCAGGTACTGCCAGTCTCCATCTCTCCCCCTTCATCCACTTAATCAGGTTAGACACACTCCTCTCCATCCCCTCTTAAATTCCCCTCAATTTATTTCACAATGTACCCCTCGATTCCACTGTCCACCATCGCCATCTCCACCTCCGGCCAGACCTCCGGCGAGGCGTCCCCACCGCTCCACACCTCCATCCACCTCGCCAACCGATCCCTGAGCTTCACCACCTCCCACTGATCACCTCTCGCCCTTTCACTCACCGCGCCACCCACTGAAACCGTCCCCCAAACAAACCCATCTGCACGCACACAGTGTGCCCTAGGCACACGCGCACAAGCATCTTCACGCCTCGCTGACCCCCAAGCTACCTTCGTCGTGCTCCAGCGAAGCTGGCTGAGCATTCTGACGTGGCCACGAGGCCGTTTGCATGACTACAGGTTCAGAGGCTCGCCGCCATTGCTGTCGAGCTTGGAGCAAGCTTGCTAGATGCTCTAGGCCTCTGCAGGCCTAGGTTGAAGTCCCAGGCAGTGTGGAATTGAGTCACGCACGCATCCAGGCTACTGATTAGCATCGAAGGACTCTGCAGCCTTGCCAGTTGAGGGAACCATCTGCTGCAGGCGGTCACGAAACGAAGGTGGGACATTTAGTCCCACCTCGGAAGCTGACAAACAGGAGGGGGCATTTAAATTGAAAAGGTGTATTAAGCTTACCGCCTCAGAACACGAGGTGAGGTCCCTCTCACCCGCTTCACCCGGCCTCGTCCGCGACCACCCCCCGCAGACCTTGCCTGATCATATACCCGACCTACACTCCTCGCCCACCACCGCACGCCGGTGGGCCTGGTCTCGGGCACGTACACCCAACCCGTATACCCACGAAGGCTCTAGGAGAGCGAACTTGAGAGAGAAATAGAGAGAGAGAGACGCGGGGAGGGTAGGGGTTAGGTTTTGCCTAACCTTACACTGTGCAGGAAAGCAGGAGAAGAAGAAAAGAGAAGGAGCGGCTGAGGACTTAGCCACACAGAGGAGCAAAAGGAGAAGAAGGAGGATATAGTGCAACAGTAAAGAAGAAGAGAAGGAAAGAAGAGGAAGTGGCGAAGGACACTTAGCCGCATCAAAGAGCAGGAGCTAAGGAAGAAAGAAAGGAAGAAAAAGAAGACAGGAGCAGAAGCTGAAGAGGAGAAGCCAACTGAAGAAGAAGGAACAATGCAAGAAGAAGAAGAAGCCCAGAAGGCCAAGCAGGGAAGAGAAGAAGAAAAAGCCAAGGAGAAGAAGCAGCAGCAGCCAAAGAGAAAGGAAGAAGAAGAAGGAAACGAGCACTATAGCAACCGCTACTTAAGACGTCTGATTCATGGAATCAGACGTCTGAAGACAAAAAAAGAAAGAAGAAAAGAAGACAAGAAAAATTTTATTCCCTTTCTCTAATTTTTTGTAAAACAGTATATATCCATATTGTAAATTATGATTTTGTACACTTCTAAAATCAAGTGTTGCTCCATGAGTTCGACCTCAGAGATTTTCTATTTTCGAGTAATAAAAACAAATATACTTGCTGGTTGCCAACAAGCGGCCAGCATGAACCATGACCATGAGGAGGCTAATTCATCCTCACAAACTACAAAAGTAACAAGGAAAAAGCCATTGGAGCCATCCAAGGTTGTGGCTGCTAGTAGGTGTACCATGCACTTTCCCTTTAAGTGACAAGTATCTACACCAAGAAAGGGTCTACACCCATTGAGGAGCCCATCTTTCATAACCTTGAAACTAAAAAATAATCGCAAGAATGAGTCATTAGGCTCAGTATAATAGTGAATAACACTTTCAGGGTTCCTTCTATTTAATTTATACACCAATGATGGGATCTTATTATATGATTTCTCAGCTTTATCATAGATTACTCCTAGAGCCTTCTCCTTGCCCCTGTAGATCCTCATATAAGGCACTCGAATATTCAAGTCTGAATGAATTTTGTCCCATAGTTCTTTGACATTCAAATTAGGATCTTCCCATGCAATGGTTGGACCCAATCTCGCGAGGCCATGAGGTTCTCTCTTTGGTTGATAAATGCACAAGTGTGCTTAATCATCAAAGTCTCAATCCTAAATGTCACTCTATACTCGTCACTCTTAACAACCTTCACAAAAAATTATTTCTTGATACAATACTTAGATAAAGCCAACTTGAATAGTCCTATATTCTTGAAATCCTTCCCTACAACCATTTCACAATCCTCAAAGTTTGTTATGAAACCCTTATCGTCATAATCCTCAATTTCGTCATCAAGGTCCTCACCTTTTGCTTCCAATCCCTCGAAATCATCACTATCGATCCTCAGATGAATCTCCATGACTCATAACAAAATCGCTGTCCACAGATGAACTTCCCTCTTCTTTGTACACAATCACTTTCATTGGCCTCCCACTTTGCCTAACACTTCTCAAGTGACTGTCTATGTTTGCCCTATCATCATTGACCACACGAATCTCTTGGACTCTATTTAAAGCATGCATGCCCTTCCTAGGTTTTTTTTGTATACCCTTCTTCCCTCTCTTGCTATTTGAAACAATCTGACTTACATTAACCACCACATCCACTCCCTTAGCATAGGGCTGCTGCTACTAATCTAAATGCTAGTGTCCACAATATTGACATCAACTTGATTCGTAGGTGAATCATCTACTTGAATCACAACACCAACATCTACTTCTCTCATAGTTGAAGCATCAGCTCGATTGTTCACTGGAGTAGTATTACAAGCAACAAAAGCTATTGCTAATCTAGGGCTACTCCTACTAGGAACTTATGGAGTTCTTTTCAATGGACCATTGAGTCTTCTCCTAGTAGGACTTGAGATAATCAAATTATCATCATTGGAATGCTTCCTAGGAGAATTTCTTGACTGAAATTCTTGATTCTTAAGGTCAATTATAATCTTCTTCTTTGCCCTCTTACTATACCCACCAAGAGTTCTGTTAAATGCTTCATTTTCATTTTCAATTGGTGGTTGTGTTAAGTTATTTCTTTCTATTGCTTCAAGTGCTTCTGTCATATTCAAGTTTGAATCGATCACTTCAAGTTCATCATTAAGGTTTACATTAATCAAGTTTGAACTGACCACCTAATAATTCCACATTTATTGACATAATTTATGCCTAACTAATGTTAATTTAAGGGTAAATTAGGTCAGAATGCATTCGTATAGGTTAGATTAGTCATTTAATAGCATTTTGTAAATATTGCATAATTTTGGATTTTTATGCAATATTTCTCTTAGCTATATTTGGTACCTTGATGTCCTTATTTTTATGCGTATAGGTGTTAGGTATGGAACTGATTGGACGTTGGCGGAGGGAAGATTTGGGTCTTAGCTCAATTATACAAGTGGCTGAGTCAATTTTCTGGACTTATTTCCTAACCCAATTAATTCCAAATGCTAGCCTACCTAACCCAATTAGCCATCCTAGGCATTAGCCAAGACCTTGATTTCTGCATTACGTGGTCGGCCAATCTAGGTGATGAGAACCTCATCATGAGCCATAACTAGCTCATTTTTGACCTAATACAAAGGATAAAAGCTCCTACATAACTCAAGGAAAGGCTTAACTCAGAGAATTCTGAGTTTAAGGAGAAAATAAGTCATAAGGGGTAAAAATGCAATTTTACCAGTATAATCTGCATACAGGGTAATTCAGGGTCCAAACATAGGTCAAAGCAACTTAATAAGAATAAAAGTGGGATGAGATGATCTAGCAAAGGCTACAGCAATTCCAAGGAACTAAATGATAATCTGTAACCCTAAAACAACCCACTTCAATTCACGAGGTTCGAGGCAAAGTAAAAATAGAATAAACCCTCTAAAATTCATAGAAAAAAAATCTCTAGGGTTTAGAACCTTCAATTTGGCCTTCAGAACCCATTTTGACCTACATTGAGAACCATGCCCAATTAATAACTTAATCTGGGTTTTCGCATAAATTGACCGGTCAAACAAGGTTTAATATAGAAATGAAATTCACCATCAGATTCCTTAGGTCCTAATTAGTCATGTATAAAAACTTGAGCCTAAGAAGAAACCTCCTTGACCAACTTTACACTTTGGTCCTCATATATTTACTTTTTGGCCCTCAACTTTTGAACCCTCGCATTTTGGCCCCTAACTCTCCTTCGTTCTTTGCGTTCAGGTCCCCCCTACAAAACCTGCCAGCACCATGCTCCGGCGACCTTGCGCGGAGCATGGCGCCGCGCAGGGTGAGGGGGAGAGCCTGGCAAGTAAACCGGGGGTGCCCTGCGTCGTCAGCCGTCGCAGGGACACCCCCCTGGTCGCTGTAACCCACCATACCGGCCGTGCGAATGCACGGACGGTATGGGTTTCCATCTCCGGCGTCCTCCGGCGAGGGAGACACGTCGTCTCCCTCCGCCTTCCTCCCTGATTCGGTCCCTATAAATACCCCCGTCGCTCCACCGTTCTTCCCAGCTCGGATCTGACGGAGAAAACCCCCAACTTTCCTCTCTTCTCACTCCGGCAGACGCCCACCAGCTCCGGCGGTTCTTCCTCCTCCTCCTCTTCGCTCTGCCGCAATACCAGCAGCAGAGACTTCTTCCCCTGCTCTTCCCGCGCCACGCCGCACCCAGCTGGCGCATCTCCGGCCCTCTGCTCGCCGCCGCCCCTTCCCCCGGGCATCTTCTTCTCCGGCGACAGTCGATACGACTGTCGCCCGCTCCGGCCCCTCCTCCTCCTGCTAAGTAGGTAGAACTCCTCCTCTTCCTCCCCTCTTCCTTTTCCTCACTTTAAACATCTACTGTCGCCCTCGATTCCGACCCCTCACCCTCACCTTCTCCGCCTCCGGCCATCCTCCGGCGAGCCGCTCCCATCACCCCAGCAACCCACACGGCTCGCCGACCACCGCAGAACCTCCGCCTCCTCACCCTGATCAACCCCCGCCCTTCCACTTCCCCCACATCACCCTCTGCAACCCCACCGAACAAACCCATCTTCCGACCCACAGTCCGACCTAGGGCAGCCCTTGCACGCCGCCCCACGCCTCGCCACCACCCACACGAGCTTCGCCGCACTCTGGCGAAGCTCCCGGCACCTTCTGATTAGGCCGAGAGGCCGTTTTGCTGTGAACAGGTCACCCGACCTCCGCCGCCATTGCCGTGCAGAAGGAGCTGCTTCCGCCTACAGCTGCAGGCGCGCCACACCCAGATTCGACTCCCAGGCCTTGCGAGGCATTTCGACAAAGCGTCAGGCTCGCAGCTGGGGCGAAGGCCTCGCGTGAAGCCGCGATCGCCCGCTGCTTTCTCCGCTGCGGGCGCTCAATTAGGGTGGGACATTTAGTCCCACCTCGGAAAACTCTGAAGAGGCGCAGCGGTATAAAGCGAAAAAGTGCTGGAGGCTTATTGCCTCAGCACACGGGGTGAGGTCCCCTTCACCCGCCCGGTTACCCGGTCTCGTCCGCGCTCACGCCCCGCGGACCTGACCCGACCCGACTTAGACTGACCTGCACTCCTCGCCCACCACGCACGCCGGTGGGCCTGGACCCGGGCGCGACCCGTACCTGGCTACCCGGCAGCTCTGGGAGAGCTATCCTATGAGCGGAATCTGTGAGAGAGAGACGGGGGGGGAGGGTAGAGTAGGTTTTGCCCTCTGACGTAAACTCTGAAGTGTGCAGGCACAGGTGAAGAAGAAGGACCGCGGAAGAAGAAGAAAGCTAAGGGAGACATTGTAGCAACAAGCGGTTTAAGTCGTCTGATTGGAAAATCAGACGACGTC
This sequence comes from Thalassia testudinum, assembly GCA_037157565.1. NCBI lineage: Eukaryota > Viridiplantae > Streptophyta > Magnoliopsida > Alismatales > Hydrocharitaceae > Thalassia > Thalassia testudinum. The sequence goes on from JAZHRO010000014.1 coordinate 37,010,159, forward strand.
CTGAAGGGAAACGAAGAAAGAAGGAGAGACGACGTCCTGACAGGAAAAAGAAAAGAAGAAAGAAGGAGATCTGAAGAACAAAAGAACAAAGAAGAACAACAGAAGAAGAAGAGGACCACAAGGAGATAAACACAGAAGAAGAACAGGAAGAGCAAAAGCTAAAGAGAGAGAGAGACAAAGAGAAGAAAAGAAGAAGAACTCAAACTTTCATCTCTCTCCCTCTCTCTCTCTCTCTTTCTTTATTTTTGTAATAGAACATGTATATCTCTAGAATACAACTTGCTCCCTGAGTTCGACCTCGGGAACTCTTTTATTTTCCGAGTAAAAAATTTATATATTTGAAATGATGGCAATAACTGGCTATACTACAACGCTATAACAATAAAACCCGGTTATCTCTCGAAGCCAACGTTTCACTAGGTCTAGTTCATACCTTAATAAAAACCCTAACCCTTCAATATATACCTTCCCTAGCAACCTTCCTAGCCACCACCTCTTGTTATGTCCTAAAATCTAAATGTGAAACCTCAATCCAAGCATGGATCTAGGTTAATCGTGTCGAGACAAACCTGTCGACGCTTATCGGGCATGAATCATGTTCGTGTAGCCCAAAAATGAGGAAATTTGAGTTGGTCAATCATCAAGAAAAATGTGCATGGAGGGTGCTGTAAAGGGTACCATTGGAATAACCTCATCACTAGCTTTCCAACGAAACTATTTTTATGATAATCGAAATCTATTTGGTATGATTTCGAAAGGAACAGGTAATAAGGAGATAACTTGGTTAACGTTTGGTTTTTCTTCTCTATCCTTATTATCCCCTCTTCCTCCTATAAGTACCCCCACCAAAACCAAAAACTAAAATCAAAAGAAATCATAACCTACAGTAGCCGCCACCCCCTTTCTCATGTTCCTCATCGAAGGAGAGAGATAGAAAGTGGAAGGAAAAGAAAAGAAGAGGGTTCTTCTTCTTGTCCTCCTTCGTTTCCTTCTTCCGCTTCCTACCTTCCTTCCCTTCCTCGCTATGTTCGCCTCCTCCCTGATAGCAAGGCTACAACAGCGTCGACCTTGAGTGTCGCGAACGTCAACCACAGCCTCGCAAGGTATCTCTCTTTTTCTCTCTCCTCCATTGTTGCACCATTGAAGAAGGAGAGGGATGGGAAGGGTGTTGAGTGGTCGAGTGGACATGGCAACTTTGAGGGGAGGACAGCCGCAACTGTGAGAACCCTCCGATGGCCGACGAACCACTAGCGTGGCCGCATGGATTGGTGGCCGGTGTTGGGTGCAAGTTGCACCCAATGTTGAAGGAAGGAGAAGGGAGGGAGAAGGAGGCCGAGATTGCCACGTGAAGGTCGTCAGTCAGGTGATGGTGACCAAAGGCGTCAGCAACGACTAGCAGTGCCGGGAGGTGGCGACCGAAGGAGGGTTGGGCGTCCTCTATGCAAGCACGTGTATAGTGCCATGCACAGAGGAACCAAGGTCATGCGAAGGAAGAAGAGGAAGAAAAGAGGGGGGGTTTATAACTGGAAAAATTATGATAGAAAAATTATATGTTCTGTTCATCGTGTTTAAGACCCTACCAACAACTATTTTGATTCATTGATTCAGGGAATAACCGAAGCCCAATTTTGACAAGCCAACTATCATTGGAATTGCGTCAAGACGTACTTTGACATAGTATGTTGAGTTTTTTTGTCAGAAGAGTCAAATTATGATTTTTTACCCTTAAGTTCATATTATTTACATCTAATGCATTCTCCCTTGCCTAAATTAGAGACGGGCACACGAAACCTGCACAAAACCTGGGAAACCTCATACGCGTATCTTGGAGTCACCATGACCCCCTGGTGACCCTAGGTAGAATAGCTATACTAATTCTCTATTTGGTGACATTAATTGAATAGTTAGATAGCTATTTAAAGTTATTTTGACCCAATATTCTCTTACTGAGTATCTTGAGTCCTCTGTGCCTGAGAATTGACCATGTCTAGGTACTTAAGTGATTAAATTGAAGATTGCAATTGTTGGATACCATAGATAAATGAATAACCTGTTGTATATGTATGATTAGATTAATGATTCAAAGGTTGAAATTCCTGGAATAGCAATATGTTAATACTTGCCAATAGAATTAATTGGGTAAATAACGTTATGAACAAGATGATTTGTAATCTCATAAATTTTGGGGATCTGGAAAATCATTATAAGATGGTAACACGAAAAACGGAAAGAAATTTCCTGTTATACCTTATTACCCAATAAATTATGGAATTTATGAATGTGAAAGTTGCAATTGAGACTAGGAATCATGGATAGAAATTGGGTGATGAATTAAAAACCTATGAACATTGTTGAAAGTTAGTACTTGTGCCTGGTATCAACGGCAAGGTTGGGTATACATGTTAAGGGAAGAGGCTGGCTCAGGGAATAAGCTAGCCTCCCTGTGACTCATTTTGTTAGGCCATTTCTGTCAACCGGGTAGCGAGGTGTTGGGTACATGTTTCTGTTACAAGAGGTTGTTTTGCTTTCATACCCTATAGTGGAAAGGACTAGCCGTGTGCCAGTGTGGGGTAGCTCACTACATGTTTATCGCACAGACCGTAATCACCACTTCACCCTGTTAGCCAAGACCCCGGGGCGGTTAACTGGATGATGGAATGGATACGGGTTGCTCTCTTGGCCAAGAGGGTGAATCATATGCAATCTACCGTCTAGGATATCGCAACAAAATCTCCTTGCGCCTTCCGAGGAAACTGATTAAGACAGTTAATGACTGGAATTGTGGTAAGGCACAAATAATAGAAATTAATAAAAGATAAATTAAAACAAATGAGAACAGTACCTGTTCTTTTTCTTGTTTTTCATATTGTTTAGCCTTATTCTCTTTCTATTGTTTCTTCTACTCTACTCAACATTTGTTGACAATTTTTTTGTGAACTCCACACTCGGGTCCTAGAGGCTGCGACTGTAGGCATTGACAGTGTCGATCCGAGCCAACACCGTAGTGGTTAGTTATAATTTCAATCTCAATGTTTTCTTTCTGTTCCAGTTTCTATAGTACTTTTTTGTCCCTTTCAGTTTTGTGACTATACTTGTGATGGCTATGAATTTTCTCTTATTGATATGTCCAAGTCAGATTATTTGATTATGTTATTCATATTATTGTGATGCGATGTGCTGTGAATGATTTATTATTCTATGTGTATGCGTTGGATGACCAGATCTTGGGTATTTGTCGAATCAACTCGGGACCTTATTTAGGTAAGGGTTCGGGTCGTAATAGATGGTGTTAGAGCAAGGTCATCCTGTATAAACATAGAATAGTTTGAGTGGATCAGTGCATTGATTATACATCACAGATCATAGCCGTCAACTGAGTCATGGCTTAGAGTCCTTGAATCATTCCTTGTTTCCTTGAGTCTCATGTCTCTGACTTGACAATTCATCTGCTAGTCTTGAGATGGTCTAAAGAATCTCAAAAATTGAGTCATGTCATGGAAACTCTTTTTAACGAAAGTACTTGATGTGATTTTGTTGATATATATACCCTTAAACTAAATCATTTGAGTTATGATTTCTAAAGGTGTTGTTAGTCAAGCTCCTTCTATTATTGATTCTGTCCTTCACTTAAGTCCTCTCTTAATGCTTAATTGTAACATAACCGATGTCTCCTAAGCTAAACGTAAAAAGTACACTACCTTCAAGCTATATCTAGATTGATTTAAGGACTAAGGATAGAATTGGCCCAAGTGGAGTATCCTTTCTAGTGCAGAGACTATGAATTACAGACATATTAGCACCTCTTGATGGGTTGGACTCTTGAGGCATGAACGAAACACCCTTCATTGTGTTAGTTGGCCAAGCAAGAGTGATTCCAAATGTTAAATCCTTAATGATTGAACCACGTATGGATGGAATATCCTCCACCCTATTGCCTGACAAGATAGGGGTGGTTTCTTGATGCAAATCCTTCATGGACAAGTCCTTTCACAAAGTCAAAAAAAAAATCACTAAATGTTCTACCTTACAAGAGATCAAGATGATGAAGATGGCAACAATAGTCTAGACCGATAGCATATGAATTAAGAAGGAAATTGTTGCAAGATCAAATTGTTGTAATTCCTTAGTATCTATCGATCTTGAAGATAGCTTCTTGGAAACTTTGATCAACCATGAATGGTGTTGGTGACACTACCTCTCTAAGTATTAGCCTGATACATGTTGGTTGTAGGAGACCATGTTGGATGATATATAAGTGGTTCTTGGCCATAACTTCAAGACTTACTAAGGAGAAAACCCAAAAGTATCGAAGGATCACCTAGAGACACAAACCCCATTTTATGAAAAAGGAAAGTGAAACTTTGACAAGAACAAAATGACTTAAGGATGTTAGTATGTACTTTGAGATATGCAAAGGAAAGGCTAAGATAGCACATATTAGAATGGGGAACTACAACACCATTCTGGGTGTGGATGGGATATGTATGCTTTCTACCTTATGTGGATTGTTATTATGAAGGGGTGACCCACTAAATTCTATACTTATCTGGACCTAAGATGGTGAAAAGGACTAATAAATGCATTGTGGTTTGACAAGCTACACAAGCTTTGACATAAGGGTGCAGTGAATGTATGAATCATGAGATGGCACTTTCATATTTGAAGATGGATTGAGTAGCATATGTGTGGAACGCAAATCCAGGATTGAACTCCCAAAATGAGGCCTTAATGATGAGATAAAGTTGGAATCTTAGTTCTTCTAGACATTGATCTTCAAGATGGTGCCTTGAGACTATGTGTTGACTATTGGCATTTGAGAATAAGGTGATCATCAAGAATAGACACCCGTTGTCACATATTAATGGCCCATTGATTAGTTGCAAGGTGTAATTATGGTGTTCTCTAGAGTTGTTTAGCATACTAGACATGAAACAGATGTTATGACTTCTTGTTATGTCATTTGGGTTAACAAACACCACTAGAACCTTCCTGGAGTTGATAAACAAAGTGTTTTGCCCTTACCAACAATAGTTCTTTATGGCCTTTGGAGACAATATTTATCCACTTCCACAATGAGGCACAGCATGGATGATTATTTGTATGATTTTGAATGCTTGGAGATGGTGGTAGTTATACGCACAGTTCAACAAGTGCAAGTCCTAGCTAAAGCAAGTCACCATCTTGGGGTCAACCAGATATTATAGACGTTTCGTCCGTGGTTTCTTGCAGGTTGCCTTACCAATGGCTCAATTAACCCAGATCGATATACCATTTATCTAAGTCGAGATCTGTGAATCCAATTAACGGAACTTAAAGGAGAAATTGATTGTTGATCTCACGCCTATCATACTAAATGGTGGTGGTAGATTCGTAGGGTATGCATTTACCTTGTAATTGAGGTTTGAGTTGTGAACTGATAATGAATGAACACATAGTTGCATACACTTTCAAGAAACTGAAGCTCATGAACACAACCATCCTACTCATGATTTGGAGTTGGCGATAATCATCATTTCCCTAAAGATCTGGTGGCATTACTCATATGAAGAGACGTTCAATTTAAAGCATATGTTTGATCATAGGGGTCACAATGCCATCGAGGTGATCGTTAATCGACAGACAAAGATTCCAGGTTTACCTCCTATCCTTGGGGTGGGTTATAGTGGGTTATAGCAAATCTTGGGGAACATAGTTGAGGTTCAACATGGCTTATTCCCCTTTGACAAATAGGCACTTTGAGCATACATTTCAGACTTGAGCCATATTCTAAGCTATGACGATGTGGGGGTAGAGGAGAATTTGACTCATTAAGAGCCAGAAATATAAAAGGCAACCTAGGAGCCTGAGGCGGACATGTGTCAATCATATCTGGAGTTGTTTCCTAGTGTGTTCTAGAAGCTTACTCTTGTCCTCTTTAAGGTTGTTATACCCTTTTAAGGTTGTTATAGACTTCATGTTGTTACTCTTCTGCAAGTATAACCCTTCTCGAGTTTCGGGGACGAAACTCCCTTTAAGGTTGCTATAATTGTTATGTCCTTAAATCTTAACGTGAAACCCCAATCCAAGCATGGATCTAGATTAAGCGTGTCGAGACAAACCTGTCAATGCTTATCGGGCATGAATCATGTTCGTGTAGCCCAAAAATGAGGAAATTTCAGTTGGTCAATCATCAAGAAAAATATGCATGGAGGGTGTCGTAAAGAGTACTGTTGGAATACCCTTATCACTAGCTTTCCAACGGAACCACTTTTATGAAATTGAAATCTGTTTGGCATGATTTCAGAAAGAGTAGGTGATAAGGAGATAAGTTGGTTAACGTTTGGTTTTTCTTTTCTCTATCCTTGGTATTCCCTCTTCATCCTATAAGTACCCCCACCAAAACCAAAACCTAAAATCAAAAGAAATCGTAACCTACAGTAGGTACCACCCCCTTTCTTGTGTTCCTCACAGAAGAAGAGAGATAGAAAGTGGAAGGAAAAGAAGAAGAGAAGAGGGTTCTTCTTCTTGTCCTCCTTTGTTTCCTTCTTCCTCTTCCTACCTTCCTTATCATGTTCCCCTCCTCCCTAATAGCAAGGCCGTGACAGCATCGACCTCAAGTGTCATGAATGTCGACCATGACCCTGCAAGATATCTCTCTTTTCTCTCTCCTCCATTGTTGCAATGTTGAAGAAGAAGAAGGAGAGAGGGCGTGCCAACTTCAAGGGGAGGACGACCGCAACCGTAAGAACCCTTCAACTGCCGACGAACCACCGGTGTGGACGCAAGGATTGGTGGCTGGTTGTTGGAGCGCTTCTACCATTTTTTAGAAAAGAGATGCGTCATAGTATAGGCAATAAAAGCATAACAACACTTAAATTTACAGTGCTCGAAAAATCGTGAGTTTCCAAGGTCGTTCGTAAGGAGCAACCAATTGTAATTCAATCACTAATCAAGTAAGTAATATAAGTGAGCACGATAACAATATATTCAATAGCTTGCAGAGTGTATATCAAGAGCTAGAGAACAAAATGATATTGGAGAACAAGCAAAAAGAATGGTGGTTAAAACCACCAATTAATCACTTAAACACTCAAGCTTTTCTCTCTATATCAGACGGCTCTTCTCTCTTCAGACTTAGCCAAATTTCCCTTCAGACTTAAACTTCTCAACAGATAAGCCCTTTAGACTTAGCCAAATTTCCCAAAGTCAGATGTCTCAACACAGCCACAGACGGCTTAAAGTCTCTGCTCAAATCCCTTCACAATTTCATGCCAAGGCCCAATGAGTTTTGAAGCAAAACCCCCCTTTCCTCCCTCAAAAAACCCCTCTCTCTCTCTTCAAAATCAGACCAAACCCAGTTCAGATCAAACCAAACTAGACCCACAGGGTGTGAGCGTGGGCGAGGGCACGTGCAAGGGGTGTGTGGGTAGGGACCTGACCCCAGTGGTTCGAAGGCAATGAGCGGTAGCACTCAAAACCATAAATATCAAAAATAATTTTAGCTGTGCCTGATGTGGGACTATTCTGAGTGGCTTTCTTTGCTTGCTTAAGCCCATGAAGCGTTTGTTGATTGCAACTGTTGTTGGTTTGCCATCATTCAATTGAGGGTCTAGATGAGACCCTGGTGTCAAGCCGCAACCATTGGGAGTGGTGGCGACATCGATTGATGGCCGGATGACGATGGTCGGAGATGAAGACAATGACTGGCGACGGTGAGCGTCCTACAAAGAGAATACGGCCTTAGCGCCTCAATTAACCACACGATGAGGTCCAGCATTAATCATAAGACAAAAACCCAAATGTAATTGGAGGTGAGAGTGGTTGAGGGTGGTCGGCGGTGCAGCTCTGATAAGCTCTAGTCAGCAGGGATGGAGGAGGGTGGTGGAGTTGATTAATGGCGAAATTAAAGAACTAGGAAGCTCTGTTGTGGTGAGGCGGTGTTGGTGGTTGTGATGATTGGGTGTGTGAAGGGCGAAGGCAAGCCGACAGTGAAGATGGTTGGCAGAAGTGTTGCTATTGTCGGGGAAGATGGAGGAGAGAGAATTGGGAGCTAAGAATCTACAGAAATGAAATTGAGGAAGAGGGAAGAAAAAGCCCTATACTAATTAAGTGAGAGGAGGCAAGGAGGACGTCGCCAGAGGTATGTCAGAGACGGGGAAGAAGCAAAGGTGTCTAGAGCTGAGGAAGGTGTTTGGGAGCACGAAGCTTCGTGAGAAGCTCCTAGGATAAATAGGGAGCAAGATCCCTAAGCCTATTGTGCATGGAAAAGGGGGAAGAGGAAGATTCGAGGAGCTCCGAAGGTGCATTGCAATCCACTGGTGAGATGGAAGAAGAAGGGGATTTCCGGCGCAATTGGGCACGAGTTGTGCTTGGAAATGCATAGCCCTTTAAATAGAGCCAATTCCCAGCTCATTTAAACCAAGTAAACTCCTTTTGGCAAGTGCTCTTGCCGCACGTTTGATGTAGACACATCTATTTCACATAAACTACCTATTTATGCATGTTCTTAGGTGTATAATTGCATTCAGCATTATAAATATTGCATAACATGCATCATCATGCATTTAGGTTAATTTTTATAAATTGTATAATAAGTTGCCCTTTTTGTGACTAGGGGACAGGGTGAATTTATCTAAGCCTCAGATTAAAGATCCAACCGTACTGATCTGATTAGGGCGACTATCAGAGTTCAATGTCTCTAAGATCGCCCCAGTTGGACCTCTGTAGCATCACATGTAGTTTGAGGAAGATCAGAGGCCAAGGGACAAGGTGGTGAAAATTCGGACCTTTGATGACACATCCAACCACACGGATGGGTTCGAATCGACGATCGCAGCCCAACAACGTGAAAATCAGTCCAATCTGACATCTGTGGCACCATTTACAAGTCAAAGAAGATGGACGGCCATGATGGCTCCACGTGGCGCCATCACAGCTGCCCAACACCGCCCGCAGCATCTCCTCTTCACCATACAATCAATCTCAGCCATTAGATCTTGATCCAACGGTAGAGATTCAAGCGGATCCTGCGCTTCACATACCTTTGAAGGCAAAAGGCACGCTTGATCTCCACCGTTGGATTGTGATGAGAGCCTCATCATGAGCCATAACTAGCTCATTTTGACCTAATAAAGAAGATAAAAGCTCCTACATAACCTAGAAGAAGGCTTAACTGAAGGAACAAGTGCTCTGAGAAGAAAACATGAAATAAAGGTTAAAACTGCAATTTTACCATTGCAGTACATAAACGGGATTTCTAAGAAGCAAAACATAGGTCAAATGGTCCAAATAAGATAAAAAGAGGGTTGAGTCAATCAGAAATGGGTTTATGTGCAATCTAAGAATTAAATGACACTTGGTAACCCTAAAACAGACCCGCTTAAATTAACAAGGTTCCGGTCAGGATAAAAATTGAGTAAACCCTCTAAAAATCATGGAAAAACATCCTCTAGGGTTTAGAACACTTAATTTTGCCTTTGGAACCTAGTCTGACCTAAATTAGGGTCCTAGCTCCTCAATTAACCAAATTTAGGTTTTTACGCAAAATGTCCAGTCAAACGAGGTCAAACCTGACATCCAACTTCGCCATTGGATTCCTTAGGTCCAAATTAGGTTTATACCAAAATTTGGACCTAAGGGGAGGTCATCTTGACCTACTTTGCAATTTAGTACACCCAAATCACAAATAGGTCTCTATCTTTTGAATATCCTTGCAAAGAGCCCCCCAAGTTCTTCGCCTCCTTTGCAATCCGGTCCTTCCGCCATTGTTAGGGCAGAACTGAGCTCCGGCGAGGTTCAGAGAGGGATTGCTCTCTAATCCCTCAGAGATTCCCTCCCAGAAATGGAAGGGGGATTCTCTTAGGAATTCCCTTCCTTCTAAAGCCAATTACAATCGCTGGTGTGAACCCAATCTCTCGTGCGAACGCACAAGAGATTTGGGTATCCACCTTCCTTCCAACTCCGGCGAGCCGGCAGACCTAATTGCGCGCTCTCCACGCGCTGACAGGAGCGGCCAGCACCTATAAAACACCCCCCAGACCCTGCCGCAGGACCCAAGCTTGATTTTGACGGAGATCCCCTCCAAATTCCCTCTCTCCCATCTCCGGCCAAATGACCCGCAAGCTCCGGTGACCTCCTCCCCTCCTTCTCGTCACTCTGCTGCCATACCAGCAGCAGAGTCCTCTCCACCTCTTCCTCCCGCGTCACGCTGTACCCCGCGCGCGTGCTCCTGACCTCATCTTCGTCGCCGCTTCCTCCCTCAGGGTCTTTCTTCCCCGACGACGGCAGTTACGAGCCGTCCTCTCCACCGCCTCCCTTCCTTCCAGACAACCCCAGATACATTCTCCATCCTCTCCTCTCTCTTTTCGCCCTACTATTTTACTTGATTACCCCTCGACAGTACCTAACCACCTCCATCGTTCTCGCCTCCGACCGCCCTCCGGCGAGCTGCCCACACCACTCCGCCCCTCCACACGGCTCGCCAACCCCCTCGTGAGCTTCGCCTCACCACCAGGAACCCATTCCACCCCATCACTGCCACTCCAGACCTCCACAAGCACCCCCCGACCAACCCATCATCTCCGGCCACAAGTTGACCTAGGCACGCATGCCTAGGCCGACCTGCAACCTGCAGCATCACCCACCGCCTTCGCCGTGCTACAGCGAAGGTTTCCAGCTATTCTGATTGGGCCAATAGGCCGTTCTGTTGGATGTCAGGTGTACGCTCCAGCCGCCATTAACAGCCGAAGCAGTAGGGAGCTTGGAGCAGCTTCGGGCATCAGGCTTCCCAGGCTGCAGGTGCAGCAGACTCTCGCAAAGGTCGCAAAGCGAACGAGGCCAGCCAGTCGCACAGAGGAGCCATCAGCTTGGGCAATCGAGTGACGAAAGCTCTGCGGGCACGCGTGAAGGCAAGACCGACCAGATAGTCCCACATCGTGGGATTGCAAAACTCAGGTATCATATAAATTGTTTTTGTATTTTCTTCTTACTGCCTCCGTAAGCATAGGGGTGAGGTCCCTCACTGCCCCCACACGCCTCATCCGCGGCTTGACGTCACGGATCTGGCGGATCCAACCTGACCTAAACCTACGCACTCCTCGCGCATCACCACTTGCCGGTGCGCCTGGTCCCTGGTGCGAATCCGACCCGACTACCCGTGTGGCTCTGGGAGAGCGTGCTTGAGTGAACTGCTTGAGAAAAAGAGAGATGCTTGGGTAGAGGGACGGGGGTAGGTTTTTACTACTGTGTGGTGTGTGCAGGAAGGAAGAAGTGACCGAGGCAGCGAACACTTAGCAGCTGAAGAACAGGAAGAGAAGAAAGAAGAGGCTGTGTAGCAGTGAAAGGAGAAGTCTTCGCCGAGAAGAAGAAGAAGAAGAAGGAAGACAAGGCAGAAGAGAGAGAAGAACAAAGAAGAGGCCAAGTGAAGACTGCAAAGAGATCAGAAGAAAAAGAAGAAGAAAGAAGAAAGGCAAGGCAGGAGAAGAAGGAAGATACAGAAGCAGAAAGGAGAAGAAGAGAGAAAGAGAGATCACATTTAAGACGTCTGATACAGAAATCAAACGTCCAATTCTATTTTTTTTTCACAAATCCTTTTTAAAATTCTCTCTTTGAATCAATTATATTTGCATTTAACAGTTGTATTCTTTGATTTTACAAAGTACTGAGATTGCTCCCCGTGTTCGACCTCGGATACTCTAGTTGTTCGAGTAATAAAATTCTTTATATTTGTTTAAACGTTTTGTCGGTTATACTACAACGTAATACGCTTTAAATCCGCACAAAATCGTTGAGAACAGATTGTGATCCAACGGTCGAGAGCAAGCATGCCTAAATTCGCAAACATGACAAAGAGAGGGTCGTAACACAGCAGCTACGACCTCAAAGAAGGAGATGAGGGCGCGAGTTTGAATCCTTGCATGCCTCAAATCGAAGCGACAATTAGGGTGTGCTCAATTGGACCGTGCGATGCACATCCAGCGGCTGCGGAGGCGAGACATGGTGCACTGTTGTGCACCAGATGGGTGCGAGCACTAGATGCATGCGATGACGTGCCATCGTATGCTGGCGCTGCGGGTGGGTTGAAGGAGAAGAGGCGCGTGACTTTTAAGTCGTCCAATCGCTTGATCGGACGACTAATGTTGATCCAAGGTCTTAATGGTTGAAGGCTAAAGGCTGTCGATGTGGCCGCACGAGAGCAATTGGATGCATGATGGATGGCTCACATTCCATGCGAGCTTTAGCAACACTTGCCTTCAGTGACGCGCATGAACGTCACTAAAGGCCCTGAATCAATTTTAACCCTTGGGAAAGACCTCTCTACCCCTTTTTCCTACAACTATAAAAGGACCACCCTACCACATATTTCTTCATCCCTTTCTCTCTTCTCTTACCCCCTCCAAAGCTCTACGAGCTAGTCCCATACCCGAGATGCTCCACTAGAGTTAGAGTAAAATAATTTTCCCATCTTCTCACCCCATCATGGAGCATTCAGTGGTTGTCTTCTCACCACCATTCGGGAAGCATATCCCACCGTGACGCCGCCCTGTTTCATCCTCCAACCTCCAGCTTCATTCTCCCTCGTCCACCCTCTCACCACCTTCTTCCGGGCACTTCGTCAACGCAGCTCGTCCTCCAAGCAGCCGTCAAGGAGGATTTTCTCATCCCTCTCTTTCTATCGCTTTCTAGTGTAGATTTCTAGCTTTCTAATTGTAGCAAGTAGATGTAATGGATATGATTCTATAGCTATAAAATATTGGTTCATTATCTCCCTATTTTCTCTTTCTTTGTATTATTCTATCTCTCTCTTCTATTGTTTATTATTTAAGTAGAATAGCTAGTGTAGATTTAATTCGACCAGCTAATCTACTTCGCAACAATAATTCTAAATGCAGTTTTTAATCAAACATTCGCCTTCATGTGCTCGACCTGGAACTTACCAGAGTTTCAGTAAAATTATCTAATTAACGGATTTTTACGCAAATACAACGACGAGTTTCAAACTCAATCTTCTTAGCGTATAAAATCTCATTCATCATTTTGGCGTGATTGCGGGAGAGGCAATGCTCATTGATTTCCTACATTTTCCACCTTATTTATTGTTTACCTCACTTGTCTCCTTTCTTATTGTGATTGCAGGTACTCTCTCGAGGCAGGCAAAAGCAGTAGATTGGAGCAAAGTGCAGTTGAAGGGTTTGTAAGTATATCCCACCTCCCACCTACTAGTTTTCATTCCACCACATAATAACACAAACGAAAATCAACCTAGGTGCTCTTATAAACCCTAAGGTAGATTGATTGTTTGTTTGTCACTCCCACCCACCTCACCCTAATAGGAACATCATCATGAGCCATAAGTAGCTCAATTTAATCAAATTAAGTCATTAAATGCTCCTACATAACCATCAGAGAACCCTAAGTCACTACATAATCATTCTAAGGGAAAGCCAAGAAACTAGGGTTAAAACTGTAATTTTACCATCATATCATGAATACAGTACAACCACGGGTTTTCCCAGGGGGTAATTAAGAGTCAAATGATCCTAAAAGGCTAACAAGTGGGTTAAAACAAACAGAAAAGGGTTTTCACGTGTTTTGAAAATTAAATGACTTCTGAAATCCTAAAAATAGACCCACTTAAACAACTGAGGTTCTAGTTAGGATAAAATTCACCTAAACCCTTTAAAATTCATATAAAAATATTCTCTAGGGTTTGGTACCTTCAATTTGACCATCAGAACCCGTCTTGACCCAAAATAGTGTCTCAGATAGACATTCGCCCTAATTTGGATTTTTACATAAATTACCCAGTCAAACATGGTCAAAACCAAAATCCTACTTCACCATTGGATTCCTTAGGTCCAAATTAGGCTTATACCAAAATATGGGCTCAATCTGAGATTGTCTTGACCTAGTTTGCAACTTTGTTCTGTCTGATTACATATATGCCCTTAACTTTCAAAATCCTTACAAAAAGGCTCCTAACTTTGTCATCGTCTTCGCAAATAGGTCCCTGGCACCATTAAAGGAAACTTTGAGCTTCACCGTTGAGATCGAGCGAGGATTTCTCGCTCAATTCTCAATCAATCAGTCCTAAAATAGATACTCAGATTCTTGACGAAGTTGCCTTCCATTTGAGCCACATCTTGGGCTCCAAGTCTTGCCCAAAGTGCCATGCAAATCGATTGAAATTTGGGTTTCTATCTCCGGTGAAGCTTTCCAAGCTTGAAATCTTGATTCTCAAACTTCGTTCGCCTCCTAATGACCTATAAAAAACCTCCAGAGCAAACCATTCGACCCATGCTTGAATTCAGCCTGGAACACCTCCAATTCCTCTCCTCTTTCTCGGCCGAAGTGCTCCTCGACGTTCGGCGACTCTCCCTGCCTCCTCTTGTCATTCGTTCGCAATACCGACGATGGATTTATCCTTCCCTCTCTCCTCCGCGTCGTGCAGTACCAGCCGGCGTCTCTATCTTCCTCGTCCTCTCCATCCAACCCCCACCGGAGCTCCTTCCTTCTCTGGTGTCGGCCATACCGCAACCGGTGCCATCTCCGGCTCTCTTCATCTGATACGTGGTTCATTCAACTCCTTAGCTTCTCTACTTCACGTCAGTACCTTCGACACTCTGCTTCAACCCCTACACAGCCGTCCGCGACTCCATCTTCCATCTCGCCAGCATACCTCCGGCGAGCTCCAGCGGCCACTACAGACCACCTACGCCATGGATTTCATGCTTCACACCTCTGCCTCATCACGACGATCAAAAGCCCTCGCTCACTGAGGGCTATTGATCCCCCTACAGCGCCACTAAACACACACGCCTTCACCCACACTCACAACCTTCACCTGAAGGTTCCCAACCACGCCACTGCACCTAAACACCTACACTCGTTGTCACCCGACGAAGCTTTTGAAATCCTCTGATGCAGCCGTGAGGCCCTTTTTGTGATTTTCAAGTGCTGTCCCCAATTGCCATTAACGGACCTCCTTTAAAGCTCGTTCCTCGCCTATAGCTCTAGGTCTCAACTCCAGGCACAGCGGAATCTCTCCAGGGAAGCCTCCAAGTCCTCAATTGAGGATCTCCATAGCTGCAACTCGCCAATTTGACAGATCTCCTCAATGGCAGTTGTACATGAGAACGAAGCAGGACATAGTCCCACATTGGAAGTTTATGAGCGGTTGCGGTGACTTAAATTGATTTTGTGATACGGGCTTATCGCCTCAGACACAAGGGGTGAGGTCCCTCAGACCCCTCACGTCCTCGTCCACGACACTGCCCCCGTGGACCTGGCGCAAACCCGATTACCCGCCTACGCTATCCACTCGTCGCTCACCACCCACTGCCGGTGAGCCTGGACCTGGGTGTGCTCTAGGTCTGATTACCTGTATACCTGGTATTGTGAAGGCTCTGGGAGAGCGTGACCCTGAGAGAGAAAGAGAGAGAGCGTGTGGGGGTTAGGGGGTTTTACTCTCTGGAGAATTGGCAAAACACAGCCTAATCTAAGACCCTTTCCCCCTCTGCATGAAGAAGAGAAGCAGAGAAAGAAGAAGAGAAGGAAAAGAGCAGAGAAAGAAGAGAAGAGGAAGAAAGGAAGGAGAAGGAAGAAGGCCTGGACTGTGAAAGAAGAGAAAAGAAGAGAGGCAAGCACAGAGAAAGAGAAGAACTGTTCATCAGACATTTAAGACGTCTGATCATTCAATCAAACAGCTAACTTGAGTTTATTTCTACATAGTTATTGAGTTCCACTTGCTATTATTGTAGGGAGTAATTGGTGATTCAAATTACCATTTTACTCCATTCATTTTTCAGTTTGACACTTGATATTATTGCCACATTATTCTGAATCAATTTCTGATCATAATTTCTTATCTCTATTGTTTAAAATTGCAATATTGAGAATTGAATCCCTACTTGCTCCCACCGAATGACCTCGAATTTTTCGAGTATAAATTTTATCTATTTTTCGTGAGATTTAGACTATACTACAATGCAACGATTTAAAATCCGATTTCAAGTGACTAACACACCCCCACATAAATTTAAAAAAATACACATATATATATCTGATTGTGGGATTTATTTAAACTCATACACCTTAAACACCCACACACCAAGGCACGCTCTTCTTGATTCTACCACTTATCCAGGATCTGACCTGTTGGCCCAGTACACTCTAACCTAATACACATAAGTGAGTAGAAATCTAATTAGGCTAATCATCTTGTGTGCCTTAATCAAGTGATGCAAGAGGCCAATTGATTTAGTTGTTTGGGTCGCATCACTTAAGATAAAATTGATTTATTGAGTAACTACCCCTTAGGATTCAACTTTTAGGAATTAACCTGGCACTTCACATTCTTTTAAATTTTCAAAGAAGATATCTTCACCTGTACTTTCAAAACTTGGTGTGACAACTAAACCTTAATTGAATAAACCTAAAGTTGAATCCTAAAAGCTACTAAACAAGGTTGAACCCTAAAAGACAAATCATCAATTAACCTTGCTTGAAAACCATTGGTTGTGTACGCAAACACATCGAAACTGATCTTTAAGGACACAACCCAGATAAAGGGCCCATCACATTCCCAAGCACATTCAAGCCTAAGCCTAACTAAAATCAAGTAGACGTTGGCCTTAAGTATTTGACTCGCTCTTCAGGTCCTAGATTGAGATTACTTTTGATTAATCTACTTCTACCGGTCAATCTGATGTCTAACTAGGGAAGCAATGTCAAACGATCGCGATTAGGGGGTATCAAAGGAACCAAAGGTGAAAGCCAAGGGAAAAACCTTTTCCCCAATCCCTCCCTCTAACTGGTTGGATTGACCAAAAAGTAGACCAAATGGTTCCTTTCATCTCAAGATGGGTTTTGTAAGTTTATAGATCTTTAAGCTATCCCACTTAAGAACAGGTTTGATTATTTACACTGCAGGGCACCTTTATTTTCTCTTTCCTCCCTTTTTTCCATGGATCCTTCCACATCCTACTCACATTTCCACTCTTACCCTCCTACCACCACTTATTCTCAAGATGATTACTATGCCAACCCGATTTATGACCATTCATCCATTAGTCGGGATAACTTTGATTGGGGATACAATTCCGGACCTCTATGTTCAAGGTCTAACCTTGGACACCATGATTTTGATTTTTATCCTTCTCCGAGCTACATGGATTATTAATCATCACCCTCCTATGAACAACCTAATACGATCTACAATGCATATGGGTCACCCCTTTATGAATAATAAAAAATGACCTATTATCAGGGAGGCACCCAAGGACATCAATTTCTTGACTCCCCTGGACTTAACCCAAACCCACCTAACCCTAAATCAAACCATTTGATTCAGGTGAACCAGGTCCAAGATAGGGTGTTGGCTAACTTAAGAAACACCATTCAATCTTTAGAAGCTCAGCCAACACCTGTACTGAAGAATTAGAGCCTTTGATTCAAATGATTGATGATCTTAACAAGTATTTATTGGATTGGCTCCAAGATGTTAAAGATAAGAACTCAGGTGAGTTTTTACTTAGGATGTTGTTGAAATTGAGGATGAAATTTGTGGTTGCTTTAGTTCAATCTTGAGATGATTCCCAGGATGAAACCCCTTCAAAAGAGCTAATGTCAGAACCCACTCAGGCACCTGTAGGGGGGACACATTTTACAAGACAAGGGATGACCAGGTTAGTCTAGAGCAACTAATTGAAAATGAATTCATTTCTTCACCTGAGATCCCTAAACTAGGGTTTGAGGAAAAGTATGTCTCTATAGACCAAGAAATGATAGATGATTTTGAGATATATTAATGCGGATCCAAAATTCTTTGATTTTGAAGGTGAAGAATCTTTATGTGAAGTCTCACCTGAGTTTGAGGAAAATGATTTTAGTGAGATGACTGGGCTTAAGGAGTGTGATGGATCATTTGATGGCTCTACAATTGAGGAAATTGATCATGTTGGGGCTAGCTTGGAAGATACAAATCCTATTTTCGTTGATGATTCAATCAATAGCCACATTCCTCAATTATGCCCTAAAGAGCTGAATGATGATGTTTTTGAAATCATTGTACCCAAGTCAATTCTAATTGAGCCACAATTGTTAGACTTGGATATTGTATATGGGGTGTGTAATAAACTAGAGGTCCCGGAAATCCTAATTGTGGAGGATAGGAGCTCGGAAATGAAGATTTGGGAAGCCAATTCCGAGGGAAGTAGAAATTTGAGTCTAAGGGTTCCTATAGACCTGAAACCACCAACCTTTTACCAGGACCCTTATGACATTTTCAACTCTGAGGATGTTCAACCCAAGCACAATTTGATTGATTATCTTTTTGATACAAATTTTCCTATTGTCCAACTTTTTGGACTTGGGTTGCATCCCCACAAATCGCAGGCCCGACCCTACTTGCATAATGATCTCCGATTCTGGATAATTTTTATCCAGAACCTTAGATACACTCGACACTGCAACATGGGTCTACACCACAATCTGGTCCATATAGTGTGCCTAGTTGAAGGCACTAAATTTAGAACGTATACAGGTTGTTTTCATCCCGACGCCGACCTGTTAATCATGAAATTCAAGTGTTTTCTTCTCTATTCCACTCTTTTTCATATTTTTTTAATACAATGAGGACACTACATTAGATAGGCATAGGGGGTGGATATCTTTTTCTGAATTATTTTATTAGCTCCATAGATTATTTTTATTTTTCTCTCTATTTTTGAAAAAAAAATTGGATTAGGAAAAGAGAACCTGGGCTTTAGAAATTTGTCAACTTTAGGAAATGATATGATAGGATCTGAGCACTTAAACCTTCAGGTCTTCGGGCTTAATCAGTCCGGATGTCCACTAAAATGTGGACTTGCTCGAGTCCTTGTCATTCTAAATTCATTTCTAATTGGTAGAATAAGTTGGGGTGATAAGTACATGACTTATTAACTCGCCTCTGATTTGAGAGGACTTATAGTCTGAGAATCTACACACTATTTGCACTGACTTACTTTTCGATAATTTTAACGAAAATTGGGTAGCTAATGAACCTTTCAGGGTGGTATGACTGGTAAGTTGTTGTGGGTGACAGTCCATTGGCTGGTTGTCCAGAGCCCAGCCACACGACCATGCTCTTTCTGCTACCTTTAGGTAAATCTTAGATCAAAGAAGACATCTACTTAAAAAAAAAACAGAGAGAAGAAAAATATCCAAAAAAAAAACTAAGAAATAGGAAAGAAGAAGAAAAATAAAAAAGCCACATTTCACCGCCTGAGTATGTCTGCCAAGTTGTCGTAGGTAACAATCTATTGGCCAAATATCCAAAACCCAGCTCACGAAATGCATAAATAATTCCAAAACACTTAGGAAGAAGCGGTGAAGTAGAATAAGCCAGGTAGATATACACTAGGTTCGCCCTTGTGTTGACCCCAAAAAAATAAAAAAATAGGGAGAAAGCTACCGGTCGAATAGATACACCTTTAAGCAGAAATTCTTCATTAGGGTCACCTAGGGTTCTAGAAACATAAAGTCCGTTCTGATTGCCGATCAGTGATTCTGTCACATTCACACAAAAGGATGCTTATAACTTAGAGTTCTTTTCAAGTCTTGGGTGGGTTAGGTAGCTATAGAAAGCTGCCCTGAAACTTTTAACTCAAAAAAAATAAAAAAAATTAGAAAAGAAGAAAATTGAAGAAAAAAATGTATTTGCTTTTGAATAAGGCGAGAGTTTGGGCAGTCTGCATTTTGGCAAACACCCAGGCACTGTTAAGTCTTAGTAGCTCAGGTCTTTAGAAGAAATTTCTTAGTGTTTAGAAATAATTATTGTCCAAGTAATTTGATCGTAATTCTTTTATAAATAGCATATAATTTTGCTAGGGACTAGCAAAAGATATGCACGGGGGTGTGATGTAGACACATCTATTTCACATAAACTACCTATTTATGCGTGTTCTTAGGCATATAATTGCATTCAGCATTATAAATATTGCATAACATGCATCATCATATATTTAGGTTAATTTATATATATTGTATAATAATTTTCCCTTTTTGAGGCTAGGGGACAAGACGATATTTATCTGAGCCTTAGATTGAAGATCCAACCATACGGATCTGATCAGGACAATCATCGAAGTTCAACGTCTGCGAGATCGCCCCGATCGAACCTCCGTAGCATCATATGCAGTTTGAGGAAGATCAGAGGCCAAGGGGCAAAATGGTGAAAATCCAGACCTCTGACGATAAATCCAACCGCATGGATGGGTTTGGATCAACGATTGCAGTCCAATGGTGTGAAAATCGGTCCAATACAACATATGTGGCACCATCTACAAGTCAAAGAAGATGGACGGCCATGATGACACCATGTGGTGCCATCACAGCCACCCAACACCGCTTGCAACATCTCCGCTTTACCGTAAGATCAATCCCAGCCGTTGGATCTCGATCCAACGGTTGAGATTCAACCAGAGCTCCCACTTCACAGATCTCTAAAGGCAAAAGGCACGCTTGATCTCCACCATTGGATCGTGATCCAACGGTTGAGAGCAAGCACACTTAAATTCGCAAACATGACAAAGAGACAGCCATAGCACAGTGGCTACAACCTCAAAGGAGATGAGGGCACAGGTTCAAATCCTCGTGTGCCTCAAATCGAAGCGACGAGTGGGGTGCACCCAATTGGATCGTGCGATGCGCATCCAACAACTGCGGAGGCAAGATGTGGCACATTCCCATGCACCGGATGGGCGCGACCGCTAGACGAGCACGATGACGCACCATCATACGTTTCATTGTATGCGAGCGTTGAGAGTGTGTTGAAGGAGAAGAGGCGCATGACTTTTAAGCTGTCCAATCGCTTGGACGGCTGATGTTGATCTTGTAGGTTCTAACAGAGGGAAGTGAGATTTTTGAGATAAACAAAATAATGCAGAAATATAAATAGAAATCACACAAAAAGTAATCTCACAGAGGACACAAGGGATTTTTAGGTGGAAACCCAAACCCAGGTAAAAATCACCACCTAAGCCTCTCGACTTAGGATTTCCCGATCGACCTAATCGATCAAATCCACTAACGAACTACTTCAAAAGAAGGCAGTTCAACCTCTTACAACCACACTACTTATACAAGGGTAGTGTACCTCAAATCCTCCTCTCAGCGAGGAGTATTTTGTCCCACGAAAGAGACGGGAATTCGCAAAGTGAATACCCAATCAAAAACAAAGGAAAAACAAATACCTATAGAGCCACAAAGTAAATATAAAGCTTTGCTACTATAAGAAAGAATCTCCCCTTATTAGGAAGTTCGTAGGCATAATCACAACAGAGTATTGATGCTCTCGGATTTGTTGAATGGGTCTTGGAGAGTAAGATCACTTTCTTTCTTGATGATTCCTTCTCTATGACACAAAGAGTGTGGAAGTAGTGTTACTTGGTGTATTTAGCTTAGGAAGGGTGCTCATTTATTTATAGAGGTCCTAAGAAGGGTTTAGAAGGCCTTAGAAGGCTTTTGTAGCCGTTGAGAATAAATCACAAGAGATCAAGCCAAAATCCCAACGAAATCAGGATCATTGATGATTCTAACAGGGTTATCAGACATCTAGATCTAGTATCAGACGTTTAGGTCATCGTCTGATCTAGAGATCGGTCGTCTGATCTAGAAGGGTGGAAGATCTAAACTGAGTTGGATCAAGATGGATGTCTAAGATTTAATTATAAGACGTTTGGGAGAATAATCAGAAATTTAATCCTAAGATGGTTTCCTTCTTGTTTTGTCCAGAACTAAATAGGGTTCTAGGATATAGTTGCTCTGATGACAGGTCGGACATCTGGTAATATGTCTAGACGTTTGGAAACAAACATCATTGCAGGAATGGATTTCCCGAGGCTAGACGGCTATAATCATCTGACAGAAGTGATTTGGATCAGATCTTAGCCTAACGTCTATTTATCAAATGTTTGGAATGCTCTATAGACGTCTAAAAGTAGATGTAAATTAGATTTAGGGTTAATCCTCTAAGATTAAGTCTGACAAGCCAACTGTCCTCTGGTCAAACGTCTAGCAAGGTCCTTAAATGTCTTCTAAGATGTCTGAATGTGTGTTAATCGAGCGAAATCAATGTTGTAAAAGCTACATTGTATTATAGGTCGAAATCGCTTGAAAATAAATAAAATTTATAACTTGAATATTAGAAATGAAGTCTGAGGTCGAACACAGGGAGCAAATACGAATTCACACACTAATCTCAAATAATATGTAACTGAGCACAAGAACTCAAACCAAATAATGATATTCAATAAATACTAATCTGTCACATTAGATATTCAATGAATTCTAATGTATCTTGAGACAATAAAAAAGTAGAAAAGCTAAAATAATGGTGATTTAAATCACCAATTACTCTCTAAACATATATATTTCAAGCATTCAACCAATTTAAATATCTCAACAGTAATTCTAAATCAATCTTTCACAATATCAAGCCTCAAATCAAACATCAGGTCTGATAACCAGATGACTTAACCAACAAGTGCTACAGTGCTAGGGAAGCATTGTTCTTCTTCCTCTTCTCTTCTTCTTTCTCTTCTCTAAGCCTCTTCTTCAGCTACTCTCCTCCTCTTCTCCTTTCTTTTTCTTATGCATGCCTTCTTCCTTTCCTCCTCTTCTACGAAGGCTTTCTTCCTTCTCTTTATGCATAGGGGGAAACTCACGAAATTGGCGAAGTGTTAGCCAATACACAAGGAAGCAAAACCCCCCTGCCCCCATGTGCTCTCTCTTTCTCTCTCTCTGGGATCCTCTTCCTCGCCTTCCCAAGGCCCTTCGCAGTATCAGGTTATCGGGTTAACAGGCACATGCGCACCCGGGACCAGGCTCACTGATAGTGTGTGGTGAGCTAGGTGTGAATAGGGCTTAGGCAAGTAATCAGATGCGCCAGGCCTGCAAGTTAGGTGTCACAGGTGAGGCGTGCATGGGTAAGGAGAACCTCACCCTCGTGTTAGGAGGCGAAGAGCATATGTGACAAAATCAATTTATGCGGTGTCGCCTCCTCATTCATTTCCAAGGTGGGACTAAATGTCCCACCCTTCCTTCGCGCAGCAATAGGTGATGGCGCCTTCAATTGGAGTGGCTGCTGCTCCTATAGTCTTCAACTGAGGACCTGGATGCTCTCTTGGGAGTAAGCCGCGCTACCTAGGGAAGTTGCCTGGGACTTGAAGAACAAGGGCAGTGATGGTAGAAGTGGTGGAGCTCCAACGAGGATACCTGCAAAGAAGAATACGGCCTTGCAGCCTTGTCAGAAGGATCAGCAGGCTTTGCCGTAGCACGGCGAATATGGTGATGGGTTCAGCGTGAGGCGAGGAGTGTTGTGGAGGTCGGACGGTAGTCGGGACCGGAGGTGCGGTGATGTTAATTCACTTTGAATCGGGTTTAAAAATCATTGCGTTGTAGTATAGATCAGCACCCTGCCACCAGCACCCTGCCACCAGCGCCTTCACCAAGCCCTCTCCAGCCACCCAATGCGCACAAGAGGCAGCCAAGCACCCTTGCAAGCCTACTGTCGCGCGCCATCGCCTGCCCGCACCCACGTGCCTTGCAAGCACTACATCAGCCTCCGCTACCCTTGTGCGTAGCCACACCATCGCCCACCGGCAACCGTACACACTTCCACAACCACGTTAGCCTGCACCCACCTGCCCGCACCGTGCTAAACAACCTCGCCCTCCACCACCCACCAGCCCTTGCAAGTGCGCCCCTGCAGGCGCTGCATCAGCCCCCACCGTGCCTGCAAGCACCAGCCCGCACTGCGCCTGCAAGCACCAGCCCCACCGCGCCTGCAAGCACGCCAGCCTGCCCCTACGCTACTACCCTCTCCGCGTCCTGCAAGCCCCGCCTGCAGGCGCTCACACCTGCAGGCGCATCCTCGCCAACACCCGCAGGTAGCCAGCCAAGCTTGCAGGCACCCATGCCCATAGGCCCCAGCTGCCCGCAGGCGACCCACGCCAGCAGCCACTCCCACGCACGCCCTAGCACGCCCTTGCGTGCGTGCCCAGCGCGCATCCGCGCAGCCTGTAGCAGCTGCTCTTCCTCCTCTCCACACGCGGCTCTCCTCCTCCAATAGAACCCAACAGGCCGGCGGCTGTTCTCCACCGTCCGACTGCCGCGTCACCACCATCACGAAGCACGCGTTGAGGTGCACCACCCCATCGACTCTCGCCGCCAACCATGCACGACCGTCCAAGCGAGGAAGAGAGAGGAGAAATCCTCTGTTTTCTCCTCAATTAAAATTTACATTTCATGCCATTTCCATTAGATATTATTATTTTATTTAGGCCACATTGCATGGATGCACTTATTGCTTCTTGAATTTACTTCACTTGTGTTATGTGCATCATCTACATTGAAATTCAAATCAGATTTGCATGCAAGTTAAATTTACATGATATGCCATTACACATGCATCATATACATATTTTTGGGAGCTTAATTCCTGATGTGAAAATTGCATAAATAACCTTGAACTTTTAAGGAAACTTGCAAGCTCCATTCAGAATAGTATATTCCTCGCATTGAAGTTGCAAAGTTGTCTGCAAATAGCATCATCCTTGACTCGTGAATTTATTGGTCTATTCCTCCCTATGGATGTGACATCTTTATTGTAGTTAAATTTGATATTTAGTTTTGATTAAGAGATTTTCCACCACATAAAACACAACGACATATTATTCTATTGCTATTTTAATTAAGCGAGAATCTCTCCGTTAGTGCCCTTGCTCCTCTAAGGGTGGAAGGATTCCACCAAAAAACCTCCTCCAATGGTAGACGTGCACCACCCTAAAGACCTCCTCCTGGATGTCCTCCTATCTTGTCCTCTGGCTGCCGTGGGAACAAGAGAGAAGGGAAAAGGGGAAGGCACCAAGGGGACAGAGTGTCCCCTTAATCTTCTTCTTCTCCTTCTTATTTTGACCGGCTATGGTAGGTGGAATAATGGTGGAATAATGAAGCCAAAGGTGTCTTTTTTGGTGGTAGGGTAGGTCTTTTTATAGGAGTGGTAGGGGGGTAGGTGTATTTAAGGGATGGATGGCTAAGATGGCTCATAGGGGGTGGTTGGGAGATCCTAGGGCTAAGATTGAAGGCACCAAAATGAAGGGTTACTTGGTGGTTGGCACCATCCTTAGAGGTAACTAGGGTTAAAGGGTTTGGTAAGGTGTGTTGTAGGGTTGAGATGAATTTGTAGGGTGGAAGTTATGGGATGGGGGCTAGGGTTTAATGGTCCCAAGGGAAGGGGTGTATGGAAGTTGGGTTAAGGAGGCTTGGTGCCAACTTAGGTGCGTTTAGGTGGGTTAGTTGACATGGAAAATGGGAAGGGTTAGGATGGTTCCATGTGGTGGTGGTTGTGGGATCAAGGGTGGATATTAAATGGCGCGAAAGGGAAAGGTGCGTGAAGGTGTTTTGGTGCCAATTTATGTGGTGGTTAAAGGTTGGTTCAGGTGGTGAAGGGGTAGGTTAAGGTTGGCGCCAAGAGGGTCTTCTAGAAGGGGGTGATGTGTAGGGTGGAGATGGCTTTATGGGGATAGGTGTAGGGTTGTGATAAGGGTTCAAGTTTGTGCCAATTGTGAAGAGGTGTAAGGGAGTTTTGGTGCCAACTTAAGGGGGGTGAAGGGTGGTGGTTGTGGGTGGTTAGGTTGGTGGTTATGGGGGGGAAAAAGTGCCATGGTTGGTGCCACTTTGAAGGGATGCTTGTGGTGTGTTTTCGGTGCCAACCATGGTGGTTTAGGGTTAGGTTTAGGTAGGGTTAAGGTGAAGTTAAGGAGGAGAGTGGATGGCCATGAGGAGCTTAGGTGTAGCTAAGCTAAGCTAGTTTAGCTAGCTTAGCTAGTAGGGTAGTAATGGAGGGAGCTAAGGTTTAGGGAAAAGGAGCTAAGGAAGAACTATCTGGAGCTGCACTGGGGCTAGTGGCTACTGAGGAGAACAGTAAGGAGCTACCCTAGCTGGCTTAGCTTGCTAGTTCTTTGCTACCTGCTAAGCCAAGCAAAAGTTAGCTGGCTTCTACTGAATTGTGCTGAGGTGTGCTGGGTTTGATCTTCCCAGAGGTAACCTAGCTAGCTGAAGTAGCTAGCTTAGGTTAAATAGCTTAGCTCAACTACATTGAACTGAGTGGAGTCTCCAGGGGCTGGACTTGAGCTGGCCTAAGCAAGTTGAGGTCATCTTCAGCTAACTTTAGTTGAGTGGAGTTGGAACTAGCTGGACCTGAGTTGAGGTGGACTCCTGTCAACTTAGTTGAGCTAGCTAGAGCTCCTAGTGAACTAATTGAAGCTAAGAGGAGCTAGACTCAACTAAGTTGAGCTGGATCTGAGCTAACTTGAGCTAGGTTGAGCTAAGTTGAGCTACCCTGAGCTACCATCCAGCTAAGATGAGCTGAATGGAGCTTAAGAGAGCTAACCCTAATTCAAGTGAGCTGGTATCCAGCTATGACAAGCTGGATTTAGCTGTGGTTCAACTAAATTGAGCTTCCTCTTCACCTGTTGCCTTCTTGAATGCTAGGGTTTTAAGGATCTAATTATCTGTTCATCCCTAACACTCAAATAAACGTGTTAAAAACAACAAAAATTGTGCATTCCATGCCTAACCTAAGTGATGCCTAAATACAACCTAGAAACCTATTTGCGGAGTTAAAATCCGAAGAGCTGGGTTTGTTTTAGGGCATAAGAACGATGATAAACTGGCATTTATCAATGGCCTAATTTGAAATTGATTTGTTCATTATTTGTTTCTAACGACTATATTTTGAACCTAAACTTATGGAAACCTATAAATATGGCCCTTTTACACTTACTTTGATACACAACACACAACACAAAAATCCTTAGTGCTTACAAAGTGATTTTGCACTCTCAAAACTCTCATTTTCCCAACAATTGCTTTACGCCTACACTATCATCTTTGATAAAGGATTTTCTACCTTGATCCTTCATCAAGCTTTTCGATAAGATTATTTTTAATTTATATCAAAGGAAGACTAGAGGTTTTGTGTATTCATGTAAACATGTTTACACTACTTAAGATGTCTATTTACGCATGTTCTTAAGCATAGGATTGCATTGCATACTATAAATATTGCATAACATAACATCATCATGCATTAGTTTGAATAAAATGGAGGTTAATTGTCTCCTTTTGTGTTTATGGACAGGGCAAACCTTCTATTAGGGCCTCGGATCGAAGATCCAACCGTACAGATGTGATCAGGGCGACGATTGGAGTTCAACGACTCCAAGATCGCCTTAATCAGACATCTGTAGCATCAGATAGAGGTCGGGGAACCCTAGAAGATCAACTGCCAAGATGGTGTGAATCCACACTTCAAACGACAAATCCGACCACATGGATGGATTTGGATCGACAATCGTAGCCTAACGGCATGAAAATCAACTCAATCCGACAACCGTGGCACCATCTACATCATCCAGAAGATGGACGGCCAAGATTATGCCACGTGGCGACATCTCGACCGCCCAAACCGACCCAGCTGATCTTGAAGACCACCGCACGTAAGATCTGGATCGCATGATCACGATCCAACGACTGTGGGTAGCCGCACCTCAAAACATCCGCGCGACAATTTCTCCACAGCGGAGCGAGTGAACGTGCTTACGCATGTGAGCGACGCACGTTCAAATCGCGGCGAGCGGCGAGCGGCTGCTGGGGCGCAGTGAGCGGGCATGATTGACCACTCAATTGTGATCGAACGGTCCCGCACGCGCAATTGCACTCACGCCGTATCGCACACCGCGCCTCACGTGAGAGCAGACGTGAGTGGGTGCGCAGAGGAGGCGGGTGGCGGCACGAGATAAGCCGTCTGATCGTGAGATCAACTGAATGTGAACGCGCGTTACACGCGTGAGCAGGTGAGCGGGTGCCTGATTACACAGCAATCATAGGTCTTAATTGACCTAGATTAAGCTAGGACTTAGCATAAGTTAGGGAAATTCATGCATGCATACGCATTATCTGCATCTTTACTGCTTTACTTTAGCTATGCATAAAATAATGTTATAATGTGCTGATTAAGTATATTATGTCGATTACAGGGAATAAGCTGATCAGGAGCTGGATCTGAAGTTGGATCAGGAATAACGGGAGTTACAACAGAGCTGGAGCAGAAGGCCTAGTGTAGATGTAGGAATAATAATGTAAGGGGGTTAAAGGTTTTCTATTCTATTAAGTAGAAATAAAGCAGTAAAATGTGAAGAGCTTAGGTCCATCTTAGCCCTAGGATAGCCTAGAAACTTCCCCAAGCCTTAGCCACCCTTAGATTAGGTCACTGCACCCTAGGAAGCCCTAAAACCCTAGTTCCAACCCTTCTCTGGATGTCTAGATAAGTTTTAGGATGTCCAGGACCCTTAGCCAACTCCCGCACTCTTCAAACCACTTCTGCAGTGTTATTGTACGTCCAATTTTTGCAGAATACCCAAAATAGAACCCGAAATCCTTCCTGACTCTGATTGGACGTCCAGACAACAAGTCTGGACTTGTGATTTTTGAGTATGAGACGTCTGATTCTATTATTAGACTTCTGATACTGCTCTCAAATTCCTGTTTTGAGATTTAAGCTTTGATCTTGGATCTCTAGGTCCTTAAACCCAATTCCAACCCCATAGGAACCTAAATTAAGGTGCCCTAACCCTAGTACATCACCTCTAGACCTCCCTAAGGACCTAATTAGGTCCTCACTAAACCTAATTGACTTGGATCTTAGTCAATTCCATCAGCCTATTCAATTGGACTCATTGAGTCCAATTGAGCCCTGATCTCAACACACACTGTCCAATTGGACCTAGTGAGAGTCCAATTGACCTATACCTAAATTAATTGAGTTGTTTTACTCTCAATTAAGTTTTCACACACCCAATTAAACTGTATTAAGTTTAATTGCACTTTACCTTAGTGAATTAGGATTTATAACCCTAATTTGAGACATACCTTGACCTAAACCCACTAGAACCTAACCTAATCAACCTAGCCACCTAAGTTTCAACCCACACACACCCACACACACCATCCACACGAAAATGCCTAGCCAAGAGTTCTCTCGAACTCTCTACCATGTGTGGTTGCCATGGTTGCCAAAATAGCAACCAAGAGCCATTCAATTTTTAGATCCACATTTGGTGGATCTAAAAACCACCATCCACCCTCTCTCTCTCACTCTCCCACGAGCTCCCGCCATAGGCCTCTCTAGAGAATTCCATAATTCTCTAGAGAGCTTCCCTTAGGTCTATAAAAAGACCCAATGGGTGGCCATTTGCACCCATTCACTTCCTTGGCATCCATTCCACTTAGGCTAGCCACTTCCATCTCCACTCCACCTCCACAAGTAGAGCACCACCATGGAGGCCACCATCTCCACGCCAGGAAGCTGGACCAGCTCCCCAACCTCTCTCCAAGGGCCGGCCTAAGCTCCATTGGCCGCCCCTCCTTCTTCTCTCAGCCACTCAAAGGCCATCGGAGACCACCTCCGAATGCCTTTCCTTCTGCTAGATTAGTAGCTTAGCTTTTCATGTATTTACTGCTTTTATTACTACTTAGTTGCGTAGTCTTAACTTCTCCCCCAATGATGTATGCGAAATCCCCCCATTGATTCTTGTATGCAGTCATTTTCTGGTAGCTAGATTTCCGTTTCTAGCATTTATGTATAAGCTTTCATCTATAGTTCTGTTGCAAACAACTCTCTCACTGAATGAATAAAAAAAATATTATATATATATATATATATATTTGTCTCCATGTTATGAAATCACAATGAGCTTATTGATTGCTATCATATTTGTGTGATTCAAGTTGCCTGTCTTAATTGTCTATCCATTCTGCAACTAAGCATGTCGTACTTAAATACGTAATAATCCTGCACCGATATGCGATTCTAAATAAAGTAGAGCTAGATAAGATCGATTTCAAAAGTAAAAGCAACGCCTCCTAGAGACGAACGACCGGGACTTAAAGTCTCGTTATTTTTACAAAATAATATTTTGTTGGATCGTATTTCGCAACTATACTACGACGCTTTTATCAAAAATGCGAGCTACGATTTTCTCCCAACAGCGTGCGCGCTCCGCCACACGTCGCCCACAATGGGACTTTAGCGACGATTTTATCTGTCACTAAAGACCCCTTATTTAATGTTTTGAGATTTAAAAGACCAATTTGCCATCATTCCTTGCAACTATAAAATGAGACCTCCTCCACATGAAATTATCATCCCTTCCTTCTCTTCTCTCCCTCTCCAAAGCTCAAGAGAAGCTTATCCCACAGTTGGGATGCTTCTTGCGAGATAAAGTCAAATTTTCGTCCCCCTTTCAGAAGCGGATCCCGCGACGACGATGACGTGCTGCCCCGTTCCCGTTCTTCCTACTTCATCCTCCTTCGTCCTGCTCTGTTCCCCTTCGTCCAGGCGTCATCCCATCCGACTCGTCCTCCAAACTACCGTCGAGGAGGATATCTCTCTCCCCATTCTTTTTACTGCTTTCTAGAGTAGATTTACTGCTTTCTAGTGTAATCATTTTCCCGCTTTCTGGTCATAATGTTTAGTATAACAAACAATCTTTTTAATGATGAATTTCATGTTCATTCTACACCTCTTTTTGGTTTTTGTTTGTAATATTCTCTCTCTCTTACTCTCTCTCTCTCTTCTATTTATTGTAAATAGTTAGATAGTTCTAATCAATTAATTTACTTCCTGACAAATAAAACAAACGTGTATTTTTTAAATCAAACGTCCGCCTCCCTGAGTTCGACCTGGGATTTTCATTCCGGTATAAATTTTATTTGTTGAACACGAGTTCTTCGCTTTCAAACTACAATGATAGGTTTTTAAAACCAAACACGTTAGTGTAGCAACTCGTAGCGTTCAACATTTTGGCGCCGTTGTTGGGGAGGCGACGCTCTTTGATTTTTCTTCGCATTTTATAACTTACAAATCATTTACCTCACTTCTCTCCTTTCTTGTGATTACAGGTACTCTTTTGAGATGAGCAAAAGTGGTAGATTGGAGTAAAGTGCTGTGGAAGGTTCTATAAGTTATTCCCCACCTCCCACCCATTAGTTTTCATTTCACTACATAATAACACAAACATCAATCAACGTAGGTGTTCTTATAAACTCTAAGGTTAGATTTTTTGTTGTTTAACAACTACACCCACCCCAACCTCCACATTTAAAAAGAAAAAATTAAAAAAAAAAATCTCGCAGAGGTACACAGCCTCATCTGATTTTCAAACTCAACCGGTAAATCAACCTTTGGAGCCGGTACACACATCCAAACACATAATTGAGCAGAAATCAGATTAGGTAATCACTTGTGTGCCTAATTAAGTGGTGCAATAGGCCAATTGTTTAAGTTGATTGGGCCGCACCACTTCAATTAAAATCAACTCATCAAATAGCTACCGATTAGGTTCAACTCTTAGGGATTTACCAGGCACTTCACATTTTTTTTTAAGCTTCAAAGGAAAACATCTTCACCTATGCTTTCAAAACCTGGTGTGCCAACAAAACTTGTTTGAAAATACCTAATCCTAAAAGCTACTAAGCAAGATTTGAATCCTAAAATTCACCGCATCAAAAGTAATATTGCTTGAAAACCACTGGGTTGTGCACGTACACACACATCAATCAATCGTTAAGGGCACAACCCATATAAAGGGCCCATCACATTCCAAAGCACATTCAAACCTAGCCCTAAATAAAACAGAGTAGACGTTGGCCTTAAGGATTCGACTCGCTCTATTTTCGATTAGTTTATTTCTACTGTTCAATCTGATGTCTAGCTAGGGAAGTAGAATCAAACGATCGCGGCTGGGGGGTACACTAGGAACTAGAGGCGCAAACTGAAGGAAGAACCTTCTCCCTAGTCCCTCCTTCTAACTGGTTGGATTGAACAGACAGAAGTAGATTAAATCATTTTTCTATCTCAAGATGGGTTTTGGGAGTCTGTAGGTCTTTAGGCTAGCCCACTTAAGGACAGGTTTGATTGCTTATATTGCAGGGCGCCTTTCTTCCTCTCGTTTATCATGAATCCTTCCACATATTATATGCATTCCCGCTCTTTCACTCCTGTTTTGAATTATCCTCAACATGATAATTATCCTGATTCGTACTATAATCAACCATTAGTTAGTTGGGATAACTCGGATTGGGGATACAGTTCTAGACCTCCATGTTTAGGGTCTAACCCTAAACACTTTGATTGTGATCTCTATCCTTCTCAGAGCCACATCGATTATAGATCGCCACCCTTTCATGAACAACATAATACGATCTACAATCAAGAAGGATACACCGATCCTTACCCATCCTCTGATTACACTGCCTTTAGGTCATCACCACCTTTTGAACAATCCGAAATGACCTATTATCAGGAAGGGTATAACGATTCTCAATTCATTAATTCCCCTGCAATGATCCCAAACCTGCCTAACCCTGAACCAACTCATTTGGTTCAGGGTAACCAGGTTCAAGATAAGGTTCTGGCTAAATTGAGGAATGTCATACAATTTTTAGAAGTTCAGCCAATACCATGCATTGAGAGATTGGAGCCTCTGATTGAAATGATTGATGATTTGAATAAGTATTTGTTGGATTGGCTCCAAGATGTTAAGGATAAGAACCCAGGTGAGTTTCTACTTGGGAAGTTAGCGAAATTGAAGATGAGATTTATGGTCGCTTTAATTAAATCGTGGGATGATTCCCAGGATGAACCCCTTTCAGGAGAGCCAATTTCAGAACCCGCTCAGGCACCTATTGGGGGGGACACATGTTACGAGGCTGACCAGATTGAATTAGAGCAACTAATTAAGGATGATCTGATTTCTTCACCGGAGATCCCTGAGTCGGGGAACGAGGAAACGTATGTCTCCATGGATCAGAAAGTGACAGATGATTTTGAGACATACATTAAAACAGATTTCAATTTCTTTGATTCTGATGGTGAAGATTCACGTTGTGAAGTCTCACTCAAGTTTATAGAAATGATTTTTGTTAGACAATTGGGCCTGAGGAATCTGATAGATCATTTGATAGCCCAATAACTGAGGAAACTGATCTTATTGGGGCTCACATTACAGATCCAGAATCGCATATTCTGGAGGATTCAATCCAATGCCCTGATTGTCAGTTACACCCCATTGAGCTTATTGATGATTCTATTTTTGAGATAACTAGACCCAAGTCAATTTTGATTCAGCCACATCTTTTAGACTTGGAAATTTCAAACGGGGCGATTAATATGAAGGAGGTCTCGGAATTTAACATTATGATTGAGGAGGATAGGAGTTGGGAAGTTCTGATTTGGGAAGTAAATTCCGAAGGAAATAGAAGACTAAGTCTAAGGGTTCTAATTAAGCTGAAACCATCAAACCAAAACCCTTACGACAGTTGTCCTGAGGATGTTCAACCTAAGCATACATTCATTGATTATCTTTTCGATTTCGAATTCTCTGTAACCCAACTTTTTGGTCTTGGGTTGCATCCTCATAAATTGCAGGCCCGACCCCACATGCATACTGATTTTGGGTTTTGGGTAATTTTTATCCAGAACCTGAGATATTCTCGATTATGGGGTATGGGTCTGCACCACAATCCGGTCCACATCTGTGGACATCTGCTGGCAGGTTCGAGGTTTCTTCTCTTTATTTTGACTCTGACCTGCACCTGTGAATTCTTTATTTCTCTTCTTTGTATAGTGTGCCTAGCTGAAGGCACTAAATTCAGCACGTATACAGTTCTTTTTAGTTTTTATCTCGGAGCGGACCCGACGTTCATGCAATTCAAGTGCTTTCTACGCTATTCCACTCTGTTTTATGTCTTTTTAATACAATGAAGACATTGCATTAGATAGGCATGGGGGTGGATATTCATCTCTGAATTTATTCATCAACTCTGTAGATTTATTTTATTTTCTTTTATATTAAAAAATATATATATATTTGTGGAATTAGGAAAGAGAACTTGGGTTTAAAAAAATTTTCAATCTTAGAAAATACTACATTATGATCTGAACACAAAGACCCTTCAGGTCTTTGGACTTAATCAGCTCGTGTATCCACTAAAATGTGAATTTATTTTTCGAGTCCTCGCCAACCTTAATTCTATTGTAATTTGAGTAAATAAGTTTGGGTGATAAGTACACGACTTATCAACCCGCCCTCTGATTTGAGGGAACTTTGAGTTTTAAGCATCTACACACTTTCTTTGCATTGACTCGTTGTTCGACGATTTTAACAGAAATTGGGTAGCTAATGAACCTTCTAAGGTGATATGGCTGACAAGTTATCGTGGGTAACAGCGCATTGGTAGGTTGTCCAGAGCCCAGTCACTGGACCATTCTCTTATTGCTACCTTTAGGTAAATCTTAGACTAGGGAAGCCACCTACTTAAAAAAAAAAGAAAAAGTCAAAAAAAAAGGAGAAAAGAAAAGAAAAAATAAGCCATAGTTCGCCGCATGAGTATGGCTGGCAAGTTGGTGGTAATAGCTCATCGACCGATTGTCCAGAACCCAACTCAATAAATGCACTGAAAAATTCCCAAAACACTTAGGAAGAAGTGGGGAAGTAGAATAAACCGGGGAGATAGACATTGGATTCACCCTTGTGTTGACCCCGTAAAAATAAAAGTAGGGAGAAAGCTACCGGTTGTAAAGATACACCTTTAGGTAGAATTCTCTTTTTAAGGTCACCTAGAGGCGTAGAAATCCGAAGTCCGTTTTAATTGCCGATCAACGAGTCTATCACATTCACAATAAGATGCTTAGAACTTAGGGTTCTCATCAAATCTTGGGTGAGTTGAATGGCCGTAGAAAGCCACTCTTAAACCCTAAAACTTTGAAAATCCAAAAAAATTAGAAAAGAGGAAAACGAGAAAAAGAAATTTTTCTTTGAATAAGACGAGGGCTTGAGGTGGTCTGCATTTTGGCAGATACTCGAGCACTGTTGTATCTTTGAAAGTTTAGATCCTAAGTAAACATTTTCTTAATGATTGAAAATAACTCGAGCCCAAATAATCCAACCAGATTCTTTTATAAATAGCATATAGTTTTTGCTAGGGACTAGCAAAAGATAGGCATGGGGGTATGATGTAAACATGTTTACACTACTTAAGATGTTTATTTATGCATGTTCTTAAGTATAGGATTGCATTGCATACTATAAATATTGCATAACATGCATCATCTTGCATTTAGATTAGTTTAAATAAAATGGAGGTTAATTGTCTCCTTTTATGTTTATGGATAGGGCAAACTTTTTATCGGGGCCTCGGATCGAAGATCCAACCGTACAGATGTGATCAGGGCAACGATTGGAGTTCAACAACTCCAAGATCACCCTAATCAGACATCTGTAGCATCAAATAGAGATCGGGGAACCCTAGAAGATCAAGGGCTAAGATGGTATGAATCCACACTTCAAACGACAAATCCGACTACACAGATGGATTTGGATCGACGATCACAGCCTAACAGTGTGAAAATCGACTCAATCTTACAACCGTGGCACCATCTACATCATCCAGAAGATAGACAGCCAAGATGGCACCACGTGGCGCCATCTCGACCGCCCAAATCAGCCCAGCTGATCTTGAAGACCACCACGCATTAGATCTGGATCGCACGATCGTGATCTAACAGTTGTGGGTAGCCGCACCTCAAAACATCTGCGTGACCATTTCTCCTCCACAGCGTAGCGGGTGAACGTGCTTACGCGAGCAAGCAGCGCGCGTTCGAATCACGACGAGCGACTACTAGGGCACGGTGGGCAGGCGCGATTGACCGCTCGATTGCGATCGAGCGGTCGCGTGTGCACAATTGCGCTCACATCGTATCGCACGCCGCGCCTTACGCAAGATCAGACGCGGGTGGGCGCGCAGAGGAGGCGGGTGGAGGCGCGAGATAAGTCATCCGATCTCACGATCGGACGACTGAGATCAGCTAAACGTGAACGCGCGTTACATGCTTGAGTAGACGAGCAGGCGCGCGCGCTCCGCCACACGTCGCCCACGATGGGACTTTACCAACGGTTTTATCCGTCACTAAAGACCCCTTATTTAATGTTTTGAGATTTAAAAGACCAATTTTCCCTCATTCCTTGAAACTGTAAAAGACAACCTCCTCCACAAGAAATTCTCATCCCTTCCTTCTCTTCTCTCCCTCTCCAAAGCTCAAGAGAAGCTTGTCCCACACCCGGGATGCTTCTCACGAGATAAAGTCAAATTTTTGTCCCCCTTTCAGAAGCGGATCCCACGACGACGACGACGTGTTGCCCCGTTCCCGTTCTTCCTGCTTCATCCTCCTTCGTCCTGCTATGTTCCCCTTCGTCCAGGTGTCGTCCCATTCGGCTCGTCCTCCAAGCGACCGTCGAGGAGGATATCTCTCTTCCCATTCTTTTTACTACTTTCTAGAGTAGATTTACTGCTTTCTAGAGTAGATTTACTGCTTTCTAGTGTAATCATTTTCCCGCTTTCTAGTCGTAATATTTAGTGTAACAAACAATCTTTTTAATGATGAATTCCATGTTCATTCTACACCTCTTTTTAGTTTTTGTTTGTAATATTCTCTCTCTCTTACTCTCTCTCTCTCTTCTATTTATTGTAAATGGTTAGATAGTTCTAATCAACTAATTTACTTCGTGACAAATTAAACAAACATATATTTTTTAAATCAAATGTCCGCCTCCCTAAGTTTGACCCGGGATTTTCATTCTAGTATAAATTTTATTTATTGAACATGAGTTCTTCGCTTTCAAACTACAATGATAGGTTTTTAAAATCAAACACATTAGCATAGCAACTTGTAGCGTTCAACATGTATTAAATTTCTTATACCTATTTCATTTTCTTGTTGTGCTAAGTGATGTCAAAAAATGCGTGATTTGTAAATGCAAAATAAGTCGTTGCAACATGCGCTTTCAATCACTTTTAAATTTATAAATCAAGTTTTGTGATGAGTATTTGGGTCATCCAAGGGAGGCAAGTTGGTGTAGAAAATAATGAATCTTCTCTTGCTTACTTCAAAAATCACTTTTTGGCTTTTTTATATTTTGTACTTTTTAGGGTTTTGAAAACAAGGCAATGAAGATAATGAAATGCATAAGGGAAAATGAAGGAATGAGAAGATAAAACTCGCCCTCCCTAAGCTCACCCTAGGCACGTGTAGCCTAGGGTAATTAGGAAGGAATTAAAAAAAACTTATGGTAACTAAAAGAGGCATAGAAATGGGGAGCACAAATTGAAAGGCAATTTTCTTTTATTCTTGAATAAGAATAATCCACAATGACAGTAGCACTTGAAAAAGTCACTTGTGTGGAGGAATTCCAAACAAGTAATCTCCAAGGCAAAGGAAGCATAACTACTAATACTACAAAATGGTAATACTAAAGACAAGAGATAAGAGTTGCAGTCTTCGAGAAGTGGTACGAGAGATGGTATTCTCTCCAAGCTTGGGTGCTCTTAGGCTTGAAGAAGATGCTCCTGTACTCCAATGATATGTAATCTCCAAGATAAATCATGGGTGGTCGCCCACCCTCTTTCTCCTCCTGGTTGTCCTCCACTAGTGACCTCCTTGGTGTGGCTCCTAGGAAGATAGTGTGGAAGTGTTGGAGAATAAAGGATGGTTGTAGAGATCCCTCCTAATCCCAACATCCACCCTTCTTCCAAGGGTTGATGGTAGAAGACTTAGGTAGAAATTAAGATAGCCATGATTGGTCTTTTTTGGTGGTGGGTAGTGGTTTATATAAGGAGGGATTGGGTGGTGGTTACATGGTGGAATGGTGCTTAGATTTGGCACCAACTTGAAGGGGTGCCATGGTGGTTGGCAACCACCCAAACTTGGAACAAAGATGGTGGTTACTAGAGATTTGGCACCCACATGGTGGTTGTATGGTTGGGTTGGCGTGGAGTGGAGAGATATGTAGGGTTGGCGCCATTTTGAAGAAATGCATAAGGAGTTGGTGGTTGGGTGGTGGTTATCATAGAGTTGGCACCATTTTGAAGAGGTGTATGGTTGTGGTTTCGACGCCAACCATGAAGAGGCTTGAGAGGTTGCGATGAATGGTGATTTTGGCGCCAAAATGGACCTCGTGATTAGGGTGGAGTTGGCACAAGGGTAAGGTGGTGTGGAATGGACTTAGAACTACGTGATGGACTCAAAGGGACTAGAGTAGCTAGCTAAAGCTAGCTAGGAGCTAGGTAGAACTTGGTGTAGCTGAGTAGAGCTTAATGAAGCTGAGAATGAGCTGGGGGTTGAGCTTAGAGGGCTCCTATGAGTTAGAGTCTTCTTCTTCTATTAGGGTTTGCCTTTCTTCTTAGTTTGTTAGGGTTTAGATGATGCTTTTGAATCCCACATACCTTGACAAACCCGAAAATACACAAAGTAAGATAAAACATCATAAATACCTAATTATTCATGTAAAGATCCTAAAATGCAAATATGCCTCATGCATACCCAAGACTGTGATGCGAATGCGAAATACCTAGGAACTAATCGTGAAATGTGCATAGGATTGATGATAAACATGAGTTTATCACTACGCACTTATATGATAGCCCCTAGTGCTTTATCTTTCTTACAAAATCTTTGTACCTTGGGTTGAAGTAACCCATTAATTACCTCAGTTTGTTAGTGGAATATCGATTCTCTTTGGATGAGCAAATCAGTCTTTAAAATCCCAAGTTGGGAGACTTGTGTTGGTCATTACCCATTGGGGTTTTCACTATAAATTGTTATCTCAATTTGTGGTTTGTTTTTACTTTCATTTTTTTCCCACACTATTCAACCCCCTTCTATCATGAACTTGAGATCCTACAAGTTCTACAAATTCATCGAGGTCTTTCCTCTTTGGCTACCACCTTCAATTCTTCCTTAAGAGTCAACTACAAGGATCTTGGTCGAATATGTTACAAAGACTATATCAAAAGGAAAAAGATCTAATCTTAAAAAGGAAAAAACATTCTTGGATCATAGAGTTACTCACAACTACTCATATGGGACAACGACCTATAACACTAGTCCATTACACATTGGCCACTAGGTCATAAGACAATTATCCTACAACCTGATTAGGTCATGTTTAATTACCTACATGCCCTTAATCCGAGCACGCCGCAATTTGGTCATAAGGGTCCATGATGATAATTTTTTCGAGGAATCAGATACAGAAATATCTAATTTGGTGGAGACAATGCTAGTGGATACTCTTCCTGGCCACAATATTTTCGAAGATTCTAACTTTGAATCAGTGGTTGGCGAAATCAAAGACTTGGACCCTTGTCTTTACTCACAATCTCTTCCTGATTACCCACCAAACCCACCCACACTAACTCCACCTACCCTTCATCACACTGATTTTTCTCCTACTCCCTTCCCCTTGGACATATCGCCCGACCCACCTGAGTTTGAATTTCATTATGAGCTCAAACCATGGCCAAACTCAAGTAATTCTTCCATTTTTCCATCCAATTTTGATCCCCAAATTTCTACTATTCATCTTTTAGGGGATCCTAAGGAAGACATCTTTCATGTGACCATTCAAGTATCCAATTTCTTACATGAGTGTCTCTATTCCGTGTATCCCTTCACACCCGGCTGCATGGCATAAAAGATAGCACTGGATGGGAGGTAAGCCATCATTTTTCCTGCTTTTTTTATCTTTCTTTTCTCAAGTTTTAACCATCCTGAACCCGACTGCCTATCACTAAGGTGATCTCCTTTCCCTCTTAATGCATGAGGACATTGCAGATCATAAGCATGGGGGGGTGTTTTTAAATTTTGATGATCGATTCAGGATTTTCAAAAGCTAAAAATATTCAATTTTCTTTTACATGCATCTTCATAATAGAAAAATCATAAAACTTTTTTTGGAAAATTTTTAAAATCGGGACCTAAATTGAAGATCGTTTTAAGCTACAATGGAATTTAATCTTTAACAAACTAGGAATTAGTCTGCAGATCCAATTTTTAGAATTTATGGGTCTATTCTTAGACTATAGATCAAGTATCTTTCTCTAATTCCACCTGAACTCATGATTCAGGTGACTTGATCTCCTTTTATGACCTGAAAATTACTTAGCTTAGTTTCAGACCCAAAAACTTGCGTCTCTTGAAAAATTCTTGTGTCAAAATTCACACACAAAGCCAACCCCTAATATATATATATAATATATTTAGAAAAATTAGAAAAACCCTTTGTTTAATCTTAGTGAAATCCAAGGCAGATGATTAGTTTGAATTCCCACCGTCGAGGAGGAAAATGCCTCCTTTGAGGATACGATGTCAACATGTTACCGCCTTAGCGCTGCTCTATATCTATATTTCAAATATTTAGATGGAGCATTAAGGCACAATTTTGCAGCTCAGGTGTCTTGGACAGTGCTCTACCCATAACGTCGAAGCAAGAGCCTAAGTTTGCTTGGAGCGCCCCTTTACACCGCATTGTGTTTTGGGGTTGTGAGCTCCTGGGTGGTGTCTTGAATAGTACTATCTTGAAGTGCTGGCACCAAAGCCCCCTCGATGATTGGTAATGAGAATTATGATCCCGACACATCTATTGTAAGATTAAGCTACGAATAAGCATGAGGGGAAAAAAGTTTCCAAAACATGACCTTATAAATGTTCTCATTCACAAGCACAAATGATGAGAGCCTCATCATGAGCCATAACTAGCTCATTTTGACCTAATAAAGAGAATAAAAGCTCCTGCATAACCTAGAAGAGGGCCTAATTGAAGGAATAAGTGTTCTGAGAAGAAAATATGAAATAAAGGTTAAAACTGCAATTTTACCATTGCAGTACATAAACGGGATTTCTCAGAGACAAAACATAGGTCAAATGGTATAAATGAGATA
The DNA here is from genome assembly GCA_037157565.1 of Thalassia testudinum. Lineage (NCBI taxonomy): Eukaryota > Viridiplantae > Streptophyta > Magnoliopsida > Alismatales > Hydrocharitaceae > Thalassia > Thalassia testudinum. Next base: position 37,051,019 of record JAZHRO010000014.1, read on the forward strand.
AAAAGTAGGTTGAATCAATCAGAAATGGGTTCATGTGCAATCCAGGAATTAAATGACATTTGGTAACCCTAAAATAGACCTGCTTAATACAACAAGGTTCCGATCAGGATAAAAATAAATTAAACATTCTAAAAATCATGGAAAAATATCTCCTAGGGTTTAGAACATTCAATTTTTCCTTTGGAACCTAATTTGACCTAGATTAGGGTCTAAGCTCATCACATGACCTAATTTGGGTTTTTACGCAAAATGCCTAGTCAAACGTGGTCAAACCTAAAATCCAACTTCACCATTGGATTCTTTAGGTAAAAATTAGTTTTGTGCCAAAATTTGGACCTAAGGGGAGGTCATCTTGACCTACTTTGCAATTTAGTACACCCAATCACATTTTGGTCCCTATCTTTTGAAAACCATCACATAGAACCCCCTATCTACCTCGCCAATCTTACAATCAGGTCCCTCCACCATTATTGGGGAGAGATCCTGCTCCGGAGAGGATTAGAGAAGGAATATTCTCTGATCCCTTAGAGATCCCCTCCCAGAATTGGAAGGGAGATTCTCTGAGGAATCCCCTTCCATCTAAGCCCGATCATGATCCCAGATTTGCACCCAATCTTTCGTGCAAACACACGAGAGATTTGGGTATCTAACCACCTTCCATCTCCGGTGAGACGTCGGTGACAAAAGGTGTGCCCTCCACGCACCAGATGCACGGCCAACACCTATAAATTAAACCCTAACTCCGGCCGCACCTCGTCAGCTCGACTTGGCCGGAATTCCACCTCAAATTCTTCTCCTTCTCCGGCCAAGAGGTCCAGCGAGCTCCGATGAGCCCCCCTCCCCTTCCTCTTGGCTCTGCCACAAAACCAGTGGCAGAGTCATCTTCCTCATCCTCCTCCGCATCTCGCAACACCCGTGCGTGCTGCCCTAGCCCCGTCGTCGCCGCCGTCTTCCTCCACTGGGCATCTTCTTCTCTGGCGACAGCAGGTACTGCTGTCCGCCTCCTCGTCCCCTTCGTCCCTTTAGTTACGTCAAAACTATTCTCCTCTATCCCCTCTTTCATCTCCCTCACTCTATTTCACACAATCGACCCTCGACCGTCCCTATTCACCATCACCTTCCTCATCTCCGGCCACCATCCGGCGAGACGCTCCCATCGCTCCGCAGCCCCACATGCCTCGCCGACCATCACATAACCTCTGCCTCATCTCACTGAGTAACCTTCGCCCATCCACAGTCCCGCTACACCTCCACAATAGTCCCCCGAACTCACCCATCCATCCGACCACGGGGCGACCTAGGTACGCACGCCTAGGCGGCCCCGCGGCCTGCCACCTAGTGCTTCACCTTCGCCGTGACACGGCGAAGGTCCCCCGATGATCTGATTAAGTCGAGAGGCTCTTTTCCTGTCTGACAGATCTCAAGCTCCGGCCGCCATTGATGTCGACTCGAGGAAGCTCCACACTTGCTCCAAGCTTCAGGACTGCAAGATTCCAGGAGTAGCTGACTCGGGCAGGTCTTGCGAAGACAAGGGGTCCTGCAAGGGGCGCAACAAAGTCCACGGTAGTGGCAATTGCAGGAAGGATTTCTGCGGGCGCGCGCGAGCAGTGACCATTAGTCCCACATCAGTAACTTACAAAGTGCTGGCATGGTTTATATTATTTTTGTGATATGGGTTCAGTGCCTCCGAACACACCTGGGTTGAGGTCCCTCACCTATCTCACTGTGCCTCATCCGTGGTTTCACCTCACGGATCTGGCACTATCCGACCCGACCCTATCCTGAGCACACCTCGTGCACCACCCTCACGCTGGTGCACCTGGTCACAGGCACGCGATCCGACCCGTTTACCTAGCTCTGGAAAGCGTGCTGATTAGTGGTTTACACAGAGAGAGAGACGCGCGGGTGTGGGTAGAGGGTTAGGTTTTGCTTTGCTGTGGTTGTGCAGGGAAGGAAGAAAGAAGGAAGGAGTGAAGCCAACACTTAGCTGCTGCTAGCAAGGGAAATGAAGAAGTAAGGAAGCCTTCGCAGAAGAAAAAGAGAAGAAAAGGAAGAGGCGAAGGAAAAAGAGAAGAAGAACTGAAGAAGAAAAGAAATAGAAGACAAGCAGAAGAAGAAGAAGAGGAACTGAAGCAAAGGAAGCAGAGACAAGTAAGAAGACCCGTAGAAGACAGGAAAATAAGAAGGAAAGAAGCAAAGATACTGCAGATAAAGAAGAAGCTCAAAGAAGAAGAAAAATAAGAGAAGGGAAAACACATTTTTAAGACATCTGATCCCATGATCAGACGTCCAATTATTTCTTTTTACCTCAATTACTTTTCAAACTCATGCATTTACATTTGAATTAAAGTTTTGAGTAGTTACATTTTTGTGATTAGTAGTAAATTCCAATTACTCCCTGTGTTCGACCTCGGATACTTAGGTTTTCGAGTAATAAAACTTTTATTTGTTGACGACGCTTGGTCACCTATACTACAACGTAATTAACTGTTAAAACACGATCGAGAAACGCATCAACATTTTGGCGCCGTTGCCAGAGAGCAATGGGCACTTCTAAAGCTTTTGATCACAACTTCTGATCCAATATTGACCTAATTCCTCTCTTTTATTGTGTTTGTCTCAGGGAAAGCAGAGAAAAGAAGAGCAGCTACACAATAGACACTCCAAGGAACAGGTAATTTTCATTAGCCCTCTCTCTTAACTCCCTCAAAGTCTGAAAAAGAACAAACGAAGAATCAACTTAGGGCTACCTGTTTCATACTTAGTAATTCATCAAAGTTGCCTGATTTTCATTTCAACACATTTTTAACTGCTCATCCAACTAAGGTAACGAGGGCTAAAACTTTCTTGATTGAGCAATAAATACTAAATTTTGAGGCAACTAAATTGGACCAACTAGAGCCAATTTAAGGATTGAAAAGCTAGGGTTTTTAGAGACACATCTTCTCTTAAACAAAGAAAAAAAAGCTTTTCCACAAAGAGGTGTGCCTAAACCTTGTTTGAAAAGATCTATACAAGAGAAACCCTAAGCAAACCAAGCTTTTAAATCCATTTCAACCTTAAAAGAAAGGACCCAAAAGCTCTCAAAGGAAAAAGAGGTGAAGTTGATCCCTTGGGTCAACCAACCTTAAAATTAGGTCACTTTTTCACTAAAAATACCTAAAAGTTCAAGTGGAACCTTAAGCACCTTGATCTTAAAGTAAAAAAGGTAGACTTAAGAGGTCAAGGTCCCCATTCTGGTCTACCTGGAACCGCAGTGACAAGAGAGGTCAGGTGGGGGAAACCCTGTAACTCGTGGGGACGCTCTACCGTGTAGGGGTCTTTGCGAGACTCTCCCTCTCTGGCTGCCTAGGTACTTCTCAAGTGGACGACCTTTCTGACTAAGGGGTATCAACCTCTATAGTCACCCAACAATTTTTGGGTGTCTCGATTGGGTCCAGCACCTTCTAATCTCATCACATCCTTCGGTGCATATTCGGTAGGAGGTCCTTAAGACCTCCTTTAGAAATTCACTCTCGTCGAGGCCAAGCCTCGACGCCCTTGTTTGTGCAGCAACCCCACCACATAAATCTTTCACCTAATTCAGAACCAAGTTCTCCTTATTCTCCCATCATGGCACAACCCATTGAAGAGGAGAACAACCTTCAACACCAACTTCAACGCCTTAATGATCTCTTTCAAAACTTTGTAAACCCACCGCAGGGACCTATAATGCGAGATCACTATAATCCCGCTGCAGTGGCGATCGAACCTCGAGTATGAATCCCGATTGGAGGTCCTGATTCTGAACTGATGCCCAATATGATTCATGACATACCAAAGTTTCATGGGCTTAACTCTGAGGATCCATTCCAACACATTAAACAACTCAAGCATCTGGCCCAGACTTTCGGGTCAAATCTACAAAATCGGGATATCCTACTCATGAAAATGTTTTCGTTCTCCCTCTTGGACAAGGCCGCCCATTGGTATCAAACTCAGACTTGTCCGATCAACACATGGGAGGAACTTCAGTCCGAATTTTTGAAAAAATTCTTCCCCGTTGGCCGAACGAATGCCTTGCACCACCAGATCACTCATTTCACTCAACAACCTGGAGAACCTCTTCACAAAGCATGGGATCGATTCTTAGATCTCATGCGAAAGTGCCTCCATCACGGAGTTCCTAAGTGGGAACAAGTCCAGTCTTTTTACCAGGGACTCTGTGAAGACATTCGATTATTCGTTAATGCAACATGCGGAGGAAACATCATGGGTCAACATGAGGACACAGTGTGGGAGATTCTCGAAAACATGTGCGAGAACTCCATAAATAATGACTCCATGGGCTTATTCGACAGGACGAATGCCCGCACATCGACGAATCTGAGAGGGGCACATGAGATGCAGGACATGTCCACTTCCGTCGACTTGGAACTGATGGCCAATCGGTTGGACAAGGTTTCTATCATAGAAAAGAAGGCGGATGAGCTAACCCAGCATTTGCAGCAAGCCACCTCTGCGCAGAACTCTTTTACACGACCACCTCTGGCAAGGGAAACTGTGCAAAACATCTACCACCAATCTGCCTAGGGGATGGACCCATATCCACCCCCGTCTGTCTCTCGGACCGGAGTGACCTCCGATCCATTCTACTCGAGTTGGGGGAACTCTGAACCCTCGTATTCTGACTTTCCTGAGGTTCCTCAGAACTGCGAGGACCTCAACGCCATCCAGAATGATCTATTCTCCAATACCTACAACCCTGGATGGCGAAATCATCCTAACTTTCAGTGGACGGGAAATTCTCAGACTCAAAGACCACCATATCAACCCCGTCCACAAGCCCCTCGTCCATATCAGCCGCCTCAGCCTCGGCCCAATCCCACCTACCAATCCGGGCCAAACCAGGATCAAATGACTCTTATCCTTCAAGCACTGGCTGACATTCAAAAGATGAATGCGGCAATGCAAAACAGCACAAGGACGAGATCACAGAGGTTCGCAACCAACTGGCCCAGATGGCAAATTCCCGCCAACTTGGCACCCTTCCTTCGCAACCTCTGCCCAACCCAAATAACGTGTCGACCCAGAGGCGCGTTATGAATCCAAATTCAGGCCACGCACATTTGATTTATTAGGCCCCTACTGCTCCATCACCAGACGGGATGGAAGCTTCGACATCTTATGCGGGATTTCAGCAGCAGCCACCCCTCTTACCAAACCCAAACCAAAATCAGGTCGGATTAAACTCTGTAACAACACATAGTGGTAAAACAACCCAAGCCCCACATTATCTGAATCACTCCAAGCCTGGTAATAGCCAAGACCCTAGGATAGTCATCCAGGATACCACTGTCCCAGATCAAGAACCTGGACCTATTCTAGAGGAACCAACTAGGATCCCATTTCCTGAGGCCTTGACCAAAGGAAAAAGGATAACCAAACCCGTGGCCCCCGAGGAGGATCTGGTCAAGCTCTTTGAACAAGACCGGATAAACATCCCATTGATGGATGCAATTCGCCACGTACCGGCTTACGCAAGATTCTTGAAAGATGTATGTACACCTAAACGTAAGCGCGAACCAAGGATGGGAATCCGATCGTACTGTCAGAGCAAGCCAACTTTGTCATCTTGAGTAAACTCCCACCCAAGGCTAAAGACCCAGGAACTCCCCTGATTTCTTGTAAAATTGGTGAAACCCAATTGGATAGAGCCTTACTAGATCTAGGTGCCTCCATAAGTTTAATACCTACATCCCTCCTTGACCACCTTGAAGAATCTGAACTTAAACCAACTAAGGTGACATTGCAGTTAGCCGATCAATCCATCAAGTCACCTAAAGGAATACACGAGGATGTCATTGTTAGGGTACGGGATTTCTACTTCCCGGTGGACTTCATAGTACTAGACATGGATGCACCTAAGAACCCAAGGGACACACCAATCATATTAGGGAGACCCTTTTTGGCCACTACTAGGGCCAACATAAACTGCGAAGAGGGCCAGATAGAATTAAAATTTGGGAATCAAACTCTGAAGATTAACATTTTTAAGGCCCAACAAGGGATTAATTGCGGGGTTATAGAGAAAATATGTGATATCAGAGTCGTGGTTGATGAATTGCATACAGAGGACAACCTGATTATCTCTGATCAACCACTAGAAAATCAAAACCCGCCAATAGAGGAGTGCGAACATGATCTAGACACATCTATGACTCCGACCCTTGTTCCTGATACAAACCCTGAACCACCCGCTGCTGCTGACAATCCTGTCATGGAACTCAAGCCCCTTCCCGAGCATCTGAAGTACGTCTTTTTGGATTCCAATTAGACGTTTCCTGTGATTATCAACTCTCGACTCACACCTAACCAGGAACTCCAATTGATTACTGTTCTCCAGCAACATCGTAGAGCCATTGGATGGACTCTCGATGATTTGACTGGCATAAGCCCTTCATACTGCACACATCGAATCTACACAGAAGAAGGCGCACGACCTTCAAGAGAAATGCAAAGACACTTAAACCCTAACCTACAGGAGGTCGTGAAAAAGGAGATCATAAAGTGGTTAGATGCAGGGATCATCTACCTGATCTCCGACAGTCGTTGGGTGAGTCCAATACAGGTGGTGCCTAAAAAGTCAGGACTTACCATCATCACGACTGAAGCCGGAGAAGTCATTCCTACCCGAATAGCTAACTCGTGGAGAGTCTGCATTGATTACAGAAGACTCAATTCCTCCATGAAGAAGGATCATTTCCCACTACCGTTTATTGATCAGATCCTCGAGAAACTAACGGGAAATAGGTTCTTCTGCTTTCTTGACGGGTACTCCAGTTACAACCAGGTGGCAATCCATCCAGAGGACCAAGAAAAGACCACATTCACCTGCCCCTTCGGGACGTACGCATTTCGAAGGATGCCTTTCTGTCTCTGCAATGCACCTGCAACTTTTCAGCGGTGCATGCTTGCCATATTCTCAGATATGGTAGGTGACTATCTGGAAGTCTTCATGGATGACTTTTCAGTTTTTGGAGCATCATTTGATGATTGCCTCCAACACTTGGTCCAAATACTCAGGCGGGTGCATCGATGTGAATTTGGTTCCTTCCTGGGAAAAGAGCGATTTCATGGTGCCTGAGGGAATTGTCCTGGGACATTTAATCTCTGAGAAAGGCATCCAAGTGGATCGAGCTAAGGTTAACCTAATTTCCAAGGTCCCTATGCCTAGCTCGATTAAGGACATCCGATCTTTTTTGGGGCACGTCGATTTATCCCTAACTTTTCGAAAATCGCGCACCCCCTGACCACTCTTCTCTCCAAGGATGTGCCTTTCAAAATTTCCAAGGAATGCACTCAAGCATTTGAGATCCTACGTGACCGAGTCACCCAAGCCTCGATCCTACAGTCCCCTGATTGGTCTCAACCCTTTGAGATCATGTGCGATGCATCTGACTTCGCTGTAGGAGCGATTTTGGGGCAGAAAATTGACGGGAAACCTGTGGTCATTTACTACGCCAGCAAAACACTGGATGAGGCTCAGCGTAACTATACGGTTACTGAGAAAGAGATGCTAGCTGTAGTATTTTCCCTAGAAAAATTCAGATCATACCTTCTGGGTTCCCGTGTTATCATATACTCGGATCACACAGCTGTAAGGCATCTCCTTGCAAAGAAGGACATGAAACCTCGATTAATCCGATAGATCTTGCTGTTGCAAGAGTTTGACCTTGAGATTCGTGACAAAGCTGGAAAGAAAAATGTGGTAGCTGATCACTTGTCCCGCCTTCCTTCTGAAATAATTGACCCTTCCGGACCCATCACAGAACATTTTCCTGATGAGCACCTCCTGGCTATCAGTACAGGTCTTCCATGGTTCGCAGATATAGTAAATTACCTAGCATCACATCAAATTCCGTCCAATTGGCCGAAGGCCAAGAAGGAAAAATTATGTTCCGATGCCAAGTATTACCTATGGGAAGACCCATATCTATTCCGCATTGGTGCTGATCAGATAATTCGACGGTGTGTCGCGGAAGTAGAAATCAAAGACATACTCTCATTTTGCCATGACCAAGCATGCGGTGGACATTTCTCAGGACATAAAACCGCATCAAAAGTCCTCTAGTGTGGCTTTTACTGGCCCACAATTTTCAAGGATGCATACGATCACTGTAAGGCATGTTCCCATTGCCAGACTTTGGGCAACATGAGCCATCGAGACATGATGCCTCTACAGCCGATCTTGGTATGCGAAATTTTTGATATTTGTGGGATTAATTTTATGGGACCCTTCCCGATCTCGGATGGCTTCGAATACATCTTACTCGCAGTTGACTACGTGTCCAAGTGGATAGAAGCCATTCCAACCTGAACCAACAATCATAAAGTTGTTATCAAATTCATTCATCAAAACATTTTCTCAAGGTTCGGGATTCCACGAGCAATAATTTCCAACGGAGGGACCCATTTCACAAACGCTCAGTTCAGGTCACTGATGACCAAATACGGGGTGTCACACCGAATCTCTACTCCTTACCACCCCCAAACTAATGGTCTAGCTGAGCTATCAAGCCGAGAGATCAAGAAAATCCTTCAGGTTACTGTTCGACCTGACAGAAAAGATTGGTCTTCTCAGCTTTCGGAAGCATTGTGGGCCTATAGGACCGGCCACAAGACCCAATTAGGAATGTCTCCCTTCAGACTAGTGTACGGGAAAGCATGTCACCTCCCCGTTGAATTGGAGCATAAAGCCTATTGGGCAGTACGGAATTGTAATTTAGATCTTTCTAAGGCTGGAACCCACTGAAGACTTCAAATAAGCGAGATCGATGAATTACGCCATGACGCATATGAGAACTTGCGAATTTACAAAGAACGGGTTAAAGCTTTTCACGACAAACACATTTCTAGAAAGATCTTTCATCCTGGTCAAAAGGTTTTACTCTTTGATGCCCAACTCAAATTATTCCCAGGAAAGCTACGATCTAAGTGGGTCGGACCCTACCTAGTCCAACAAATCTTTGGAAATGGAGCCATTGAAATCAGCCCACTCAGCCACAATTCTGAACCCTTTGTTGTGAATGGTCAGAGACTCAAACCGTTCATTGACATGACCGATACAAATTTGGCTGAGTCATCCTTTACCCTCCATTCCCCTTGAGCTCATTGCGCCCAGCTGATGGCGTAAAACTCAGCGCTTAACGGGAGGCAACCCGTCATTCTTTGAAAAACCCGAAACCTTTTTTGACATTTCTATGCAGAATTCATATTGCACTTTAGGGTTCATCCATTAGAACAGCCGACTTCACCTCAGGTACCCCTACCCGAGATTAGAAATCGTTCGCAACAAGTCACTTCGACTCGTTCACTCACCACACACTTGTCCTAATGCATGAACTAAGCTGAAATTGAACCCACCTAATTTACAATGGGGACATTGCAAATCTTAGGCATGGGGGGGTATGAAAGTGCAAAATGCCAGGAAAATTCATATCAAGAAAGGGTTTCAATTAAAAAAAAAAAGACTTGAAGGAGGGGAGAAACAATTCAGGGTCATACAAAATGAGAGGAGGAAAAGAGTAAAATGCTAAAAAAGGAGCACAAAATAAAAAAGAAAAAGAAATAGTCATTAGTAAAAGATTAAGGGATTAACTGAAGTTCTAGACCAGATCAAGAAAAGAGAAAAAGGTGCTAAGGTGACATAACAAGAGATTAGCGGGAACGTCGATTTTAGGCCTCTTGGGCTAGATTCTTTAGCTTAAAAATTCACGTATCCGCTAAAATCTGGATAATCCTCAAGAGGTTGGGGAAAATGCGAAGCTTAAGTATTAGGTCTAAGGCTTAGGAAGTATTCGGCCTCGTTAACTGACCTTCGATTTGCGAGATTCGGTAATCTAAGCACCCCAAATTCACACAGTCTGGTTCAGTGCGCATAAATATCCAAATCATGCAAAAACGTTTAATGTTCTGCAAAAGTCACCTAGATTAGGAGCGGCCGATCAACACAAGTTGATTTGGATGAGTTTTCATCGCGGAAAGGCGGGAAATTCCCCTAGAAGATGCGTAACAACATATCATCTCCTCGGTGCTTGTCTCTTAGGATATTTAAATATCCTACTGGAGGCATGTAAGCACTCTGCTGGTTTAGATACCATGGGCGGCATTATCACGAAATGTCTATCGCTAGGGTCTGAATTCGGCCACGGAACGCCATGGGCGGGATTATCTCGAAATCTCGAAAGCCAGGGTTCTAGGGGTTGCCATGGGTGGGATTATCACGAAATCTCGATAGCCAGGGACCCTTGAGGATTGATGATGGGGACGAGGAATCCGATACAGACCGTGTTGAGGAGCTAATCCGAAGCTAGAAATAAAAGGAAAAGAGAGAGAAAGCTCTCCAAACAAATAAATCTTCTGTCTCTCTCTTACAAAAATGCACTACAAACTGAACCTAGGCTAGAAATGTCTCAAGCACGGGTGCTTTAACCGCGGAGTCCAACAAACCCTAGGATAGTTTCTGTGGGCCTTAAAAACCTTTGCGGAGGACTGAGGCTAAAGCGGAACAGGTCCAGATTTTGGTCGGTACTTGAATACCTCTAGGCCTATTGTCGGCATTCTGACCTAATCACAAAAGAAAGAGAGAAGCACTTATCATAATTGATGACAGACAGGGTCTAGAACAGAAGTTAAAACCTTGAAATTTTGCTAAGGGATTAGCAAAAGCTAGGCATGGGGGTATGATGAGAGCCTGATCATGAGCCATAACTAGCTCATTTTGACCTAATAAAGAGAATAAAAGCTCCTGCATAACCTAGAAGAGGGCCTAATTGAAGGAATAAGTGTTCTGAGAAGAAAACATGAAATAAAGGTTAAAACTGCAATTTTACCATTGCAGTACATAAACTGGATTTCTCAGAGACAAAACATAGGTCAAATGGTATAAATGAGATAAAAAGTGGGTTGAATCAATGAGAAATGGGTTCATGTGCAATCCAGGAATTAAATGACATTTGGTAACCCTAAAATAGACTTGCTTAATTCAACAAGGTTCTGATCAGGATAAAAATAAAGTAAACCCTCTAAAAATCATGGAAAAATATCCCCTAGGGTTTATAACATTCAATTTGGCCTTTGGAACCTAGTTTGACCTAGATTAAGGTCCAAGCTCATCAATTGACCTAATTTAGGTTTTTACGTAAAATATCCAGTCAAACGTGGTCAAACCTAAAATCCAACTTCACCATTGGATTCCTTAGGTCCAAATTAGGTTTGTGCCAAAATTTGGACCTAAGGGGAGGTCATCTTGACCTACTTTGCAATTTAGTACACCCAATCACATTTTGGTCCCTATCTTTTGAAAACCATCACATAGAACCCCCTATCTTCCTCGCCAATCTTACAATCAGGTCCCTCCGCCATTATTGGGGAGAGATCCTGCTCCGACAGGGATTAGAGAAGGAATACTCTCTGATCCCTCAGAGATCCCCTCCCAGAATTGGAAGGGAGATTCTCTGAAGAATCCCCTTCCATCTAAGCCTGATCATGATCCCAGATTTGCACCCAATCTTTCGTGCGAACGCACGAGAGATTTGGGCATCTAACCACCTTCCATCTCCGGAGAGACGTCGGTGACAGAAGGCGTGCCCTCCACGCACCAAATGCACGGCCAGCACCTATAAATTAAACCCTAACCTCCGGCCGCACCTCCTCAGCTCGACTTGGCCGGAATTCCACCTCAAATTCTTCTCCTTCCTCTCCGACCAAGAGGTCCAGTGAGCTCCGACGAGCCCCCTCCCCTTCCTCTTCGCTCTGCCACAAAACCAGTGGTAGAGTCGTCTTCCTCATCCTCCTCCGCGTCGCGCAACACCCGGGCGTGCTGCCCTAGCCCCGTCGTCGCCGCCGTCTTCCTCCACTAGGCGTCTTCTTCTCCGGCGACAGCAGGTACTGCTGTCCGCCTCCTCGTCCCCTTCGTCCCTTTAGTTAGGTCAAAACTATTCTCCTCTATCCCCTCTTTCATCTCCCTCACTCTATTTCACACAATCGACCCTCGACCGTCCCTATTCACCATCACCTTCCTCATCTCCAGCCACCCTCCAGCGAGACGCTCCCATCGCTCCGCAGCCCCACAAGCCTCGCCGACCATCACATAACCTCTGCCTCATCTCACTGAGTAACCTCCGCCCATCCACAGTCCTGCTACGCCTCCACAATAGTCCCCTGAACTCACCCATCCATCCGACCACAGGGCGACCTAGGTACGCACGCCTAGGCCGCCCAGCGGCCTACCACCTAGTGCTTCACCTTCGCCGTGACACGGCGAAGGTCCCCGGTGATCTGATTAAGCCGAGAGGCTCTTTTCGTGTCTGACAGATCTCAAGCTCCGGCCGCCATTGACGTCGACTCAAGGAAGCTCCACACTTGCTCCAAGCTTCAAGACTGCAAGATTCCAGGAGTAGCTGACTCGGGCAGGTCTTGCGAAGACAAGGGGTCCTGCAAGAGGCGCAACAAAGTCCGCAGTAGTGGCAATTGCAGGAAGGATTTCTGCAGGCGCGTGCGAGCAGCGACCATTAGTCCCACATCGGTAACTTACAAAGCGCTGGCATGGTTTATATTGTTTTTGTGATATGGGTTCAGTGCCTCCGAACACTCCTGGGGTGAGGTCCCTCACCTATCTCACTGCGCCTCATCCGTGGTTTCACCTCACGGATCTGGCACGATCCGACCCGACCCTGTCCTGAGCACACCTTGCGCACCACCCTCACGCCGGTGCTCCTGGTCACGGGTGCGCGATCCGACCCGTTTACCCAGCTCTGGAAAGCATGCTGATGAGTGGTTTACACAGAGAGAGAGACGCGCGGGTGTGGGTAGAGGGTTAGGTTTTGCTTTGCTATGGTTGTGCAAGGAAGGAAGAAAGAAGGAAGGAGTGAAGCCAACACTTAGCCGCTGCTAGCAAGGGAAATGAAGAAGTAAGGAATCCTTCGTAGAAGAAAAAGAGAAGAAAAGGAAGCAGCGAAGGAAAAAGAGAAGAAGAACTGAAGAAGAAAAGAAATAGAAGACAAGCAGAAGAAGAAGAGGAACTGAAGCAAAGGAAGCAGAGACAAGTAAGAAGACCCGTAGAAGATAGGAAAATAAGAAGGAAAGAAGCAAAGATACTGCTGATAAAGAAGAAGCTCAAAGAAGAAGAAAAATAAGAGAAGGGAAAACACATTTTTAAGACGTCTGATCCCATGATCAGACGTCTTAAAAACAGATGTCCAATTCTTTCTTTTTACCTCAATTACTTTTCAAACTCATGCCTCTACATTTAAATTAAAGTTTTGAGTAATTACATTTTTGAGATTAGTAGTAAATTCCAATTGCTCCCTGTGTTTGACCTCGGATACTTAGGTTTTCGAGTAATAAAACTTTTATTTGTTGACGATGCTTGATCACCTATACTACGACGTAATTAACTGTTAAAACACGATCGAGAAATGCGTCAACAACTACCAGAAGGTTTTAAAAGTTATGCAAGTTGCGAATCGAAGTCAAGAGCCAAGGAAATCCTAACTACAAAATGATTTTGGGTCGAATTAACAAAGAGTTAACTTGAAATTTTTGAAGGATACATTAATCTCGATTTTTCTAACTTTTGGATCCAAAGATGAATCCCAATGTTTTATCCTTAACAAATCCCATACCTCCCATGTTTTCAACCAACCAAGTTCTTGTAATCTTCTCCTCAAAAGTAAAAAATTTAGTCTTTTCCAAAAACCTATTTTGTGAAAATAGTTTTGCCAAGAGACTAGCAAAATATAAGTATGGGGGTGTGATAAACATCTGTTTATCATCATTCTTATGGCCTATAACATACCTAGTTCTTAGGGTTTTAACTGCGCAATTGGGTTTTTGGCCTGCATTTAGGCATTCCAATAGGTTTGGCATGCATTACATTCTTTTGTTGTTTTTAATATATTTATTTGAGTGTCAAGGATAAGCAGAGAGATCCCACAAACCCTAACACTTTTGAAGGTAGAAGATGAAGAAGAAGCCCAAATTCAGTTGGATCCTAGCTGAATTCAGCTCATCACAACTAGATTCCAGCTCCACTTAGTTGAGACTAGCTCATTTCAGCTGGATGGTAGCTCTACCTAGCTCAACTCAGTAGACTTCAACTCAATTCTAGCTCAACCTAGTAGTGTCTAGCTCATCTTAGCTCCATTCAGTTCACCTTAGCTGAATGGGAGCTCAAGCTAGCTCAACTTAGTTGATCTCAGCTCCTCTTAGCTCCATCCAGCTCCTGGAAGTATTATCTGACGAAGATTAGCTACTTCCATCAACTAGCTAAGCCTAATCTACCGAAGAAGTTCTCAACCAGCTCAGGTCAGCTCAACTCTAGCTCCTGAAGACTTAGCTCAGCTCAACTTAGTTGATATGAGCTACTTGACCTAAGCTAGCTATCTTAGCTAGCTTGGTAGTCTTCGGGAGGACCAGCTCCATCTCACCTAAGCTCCAGACTAGAAAAAGCCAACTTAGATTAGCTTAGCTTAACTACTAGCAAAGAACTAGCTAGCTAAGCTAGGTTCTGAGTTCTCAGGCACCTCTACTTCAGCTACTATCAGCTCCAGGAAGATCATGCAACTCCAACTTCAACTCCTCATCCAAACCCCAGCTACTCCTCCACTACACTACTAGCTAAGTTAGCTTAGCTTAGCTCAACCTAGCTCCACTTCATGGCCTACTACCCTACTACCTAAGCTCCTCCAAAAAGACCACCCACTCCTTCATTTTGGTGCCAACTATCCCTTCCATCACCACCCTACATCCACCATCAAAACCCATTTCCACCCTCCATTTTTTCCCTCCAAAATCAACAACTTCTAGAAGGTATTTTTGGAGCAAAAACCAAGTCACATCTTCATTTTCCTCCCATTTTTCCCTCCAAAAATATCCAAGCACCCCTTCATTTCCCTCCAAAAAATACCATAACCACCCCCCTTCCCATCCTATAAATACCCTACCCTACTAGCACATAATTCCCATCCTTGGTTGCCACATTTCTCTACCTATATCCACCATACCCATAGTCAAGGAAGGAGAAGAAGAGAAGAAGATTAAGAGGGCATCCTACCCACCCCCTTGGTGCCTCCTTTCTATATCTTCCTCTCCCTTGTGCCATGCCAAAGAGGAGGTCTTCATCTTGAAGGGACAGTCAGGCAAGGAGGAGCCTTGAAGGAGGTTGACGCCCACCTTGAAGAGAAAGCTTGGGGGAAGACTACTTGAAGAAGGAAGCCAAGAAGAACCCTTTTTAAGAGCGGGGCAACTACACTTGGAGCAAGGGCCATTCATAACTTCTACCAAAGGATCCCTTCTTCTTCTTCTTCTTCTTCTTTATCTTTATATCTTGTATTAGCTAGTGTTTTTATTCTTCCATGTAATAAGCATTCCGCTACATTTCATCTAGTTGCCAGTAATACAAGTTTTAATTTGCCTTTCAATTCATGTTTTCTGCTTAGTATGCTTCATGTTTCAGTAGTTTAGTGCACCACACCTTCTTCTTCTAATTACCCTAGGCACACTTGCCTAGGGTGAGCTTAGAAGAAAAGGTTTTCTTCTTGTCACTTAGGAGTAGTTGATAGGCATAGTTTTTAGCATAAACATTCTCGCATTCAATTGCCCAATTAATTTAAAAACCCTAAAAACAACAGAATTGAAAATACAAAAAGACAAGTGTGGATTTGAGAGGCAAGAGAGAGAGAACCAACTTTTGTGACTAACAAATTGGCCTCCTTGGATGACCCTAAATACTCCACTATCTAGGTATTATAAATTTAAGAGTTGATTGAATTTACATGTTGCAACAACATTAAAACCCCCATTTATAAAACCATGCAAATGTCGCATCAGAGGTCCCTGGCAGGAACCCCTTCTCGAGATGCAAGCAAGGGAAGAAGCATGTGAGTCCAGGCTAGCAGCTCTGAAGGCTAAGCAGTAGTCAATCGCCGACAAACTCCATGAGATCAAGTAGAACAAGGAGTTAGGTAAGATCTAGCCGGAGGAACCCCAAAGTTTCAGTCCGAAGGACGAGCAATTGAAATGGCATCCTACGATGGAAGAGGGGAACGCCCACCTACACGAACAGCTCAAGAAGTTAAAATGCAAGTTTAGTAGCCAAAAAGGGGAAGTTCCTCCCAGCCTGCCTAAAGCTCCACGCCTACCTTCATCGGGGGAGCAATCCGGGGCTCACCCCATGGCTATTAGTGAAGGGGACTTGATACTTGAGATCGTCCACCAGGTTACCTGGGCAATGAGGGATATACACCAGCATGCCTACGTCACCACCTACCCTTTCGCAGAGGAGGTGATAATAGCCCTCCTGCCAGAAAAGTTCAAGCAGCCCGTTATAGTCCAATACAACGGGATGATGAACCCCAACAACTTCGTTGGGAGTTACTTCCAAATGATGTTGGTTCACGGCTTCCCAGCTGAAGTACTCTGCTAGGTATTCCCGTCTTATCTGTCCGTCATGGTCCATGAGTGGTTCAATGAACTACCGGCCAAATAGATCACCTGCTTCCAAGAACTGGTGGATAAGTTTTACCAATACTTTGCAAGGTAGCAAAGGGTTAGAGATAACCTAGAAAGGTTGGAATCCGATAATGGAAAGTTTAGTCCTTTTGGTCATACCTAGACCAGTTCAAGGCTCAATATTTCAAGTGTAAGAGGCACCACGATGCCATAGCCATCCAGTATTTCAAGTTAGGTCTTCTGACCCAAAGGTTTTAGTATGACATCGACAACTTCTTGCCTAAAGATATGGCAGAGTTGTGCAATAGGGCTACGTGGTTCGCGAAGTAAGACAACTCCTCCCGCACCCATAGCCGGCTAGCGGATGGGTATAGAGATGATCTTGGTCCAATTGAGGAGAAGTGGACCTCGGGAGAGCTAGCTCCCATGTTCATCCGTAGAGGGAGTTGCTTCAACAAGCAGAAGGCCAACTTCCACAATCACAGGAGTGACCGGCCCACTAAGGGTCAAAATAACAGACCCCGCTAGCCCAGGTAGAACTTCTATGAAGAGTACACTCCTCTGGCTGTGAACCAAGCAGACATGTTAGCAGAGGTGTGATCCATCGACAAGGACCTACTACCCCCACCAAAGACTCTCAAGAAGAAGGTTGATTCCAGGCCCTATTGCAAGTACCACAGGGCCCGAGGGCACGCCACTTAAGACTACCAGGATTTACGCAACCAAATCGAGTCCCTGATTCGGCATGGAAACTTGGCCCACTTCATCAAGTGGAATAAGGGCCAAGACAAAGATAAGAGACCCATGGAGGGTCCGGTGTACTACCATAAGGAGAAGCTACAACAACTCCAGGGGGTCAACATGGTCATTGTCACATACTAGGAGCCAGACGGGTCCAAGGCCTGCCAGATAGAGTAGGCGGTATCGCCCTAGATCCACCCAGCAGAATACCACCACTAAGTCTTTGTGGTGATGGCCGCGTTACTGTTACCCTAGAATGCTCATTTCTCACCTTCTAAGCCCACGAGCATAGAGGTCGAGGTCATCTTTGAGGTCAACGTCTCCCCAAGACAGCAAGCTACTCCATTTGGGTGGGCGCCCCACAGTGTGTTTCCCACTCTTCAATAGGGGGAGAGAGGTACCATCAAACAGGTGGCCTCCAAGCTGTTCACCTCTTTGCCTAACCTGGCAGAGCATACGGACATGCTCCTAGTCACTCTCCTACTGGTAGGGCAGCTACAACCTAGGCTCCTAGTAGATGAAGGCAGTGCAGTGGACATCCTATTTTGGAAGACACTGCTCAAGTTGGGCTTTAAAGAAGAGCACCTTTCCTCGTCAGCTCACCCAATCATAGGGTTCAACAATCACAAGGTGATGCCGAAAGGGCAGATCAACCTTCCCTTATCCATCTGCGATGAGGACAAGCACCTGAATAGGACAGTTGCATTCATAGTGGATGGACTAACGATGGTGTTTGATGGCATCATTGGCCAACCAACGACCCATGCCTTCTGATTGATTCCCTCCTCTTTTTTCCAGTTCATGCTTTTCCAAACTCCTCGAGGAGTAGGAATAGTACATGAGGATCAAACGGTCGGGCGAGAGCTCCTAAGGATCAAGTTGGAGCAATCCATGGAGCAATGACCCCCTGAGCCACAAAAATGGGGGAAGAAGAGAAGCCAAGTCCAAGCAATCCAATTGGAAGCAAATCTGGTTGATCCGCCGGCGACTTTGGATCTCCAGTCAGACTCTACAGCCATGGCTATACAATTATACCCTGACAATGCTACCAAGCTCATTGAGGTCAGAGCGGACCTTGATCCCTCCGAAATTCAAGAGTTACTACAACTGCTCAAGGCCAACGCAAACGTATTCACTTAGTCTGCCAATGATCTGCCAAGGGTGAACCTATCCCTGATTCAACACCACCTCAACATTCAGGCGAGTGCCCAGGCCATCAAATAGGCACGCAAGCATAATTCAATCGAACAGTGGCAAGCAGCTGAGGTAGAAGTCCATGAGCTCCTTGAAGCCAGCTTCATTGAAGAGTCCTTGTACTCGGCATGGCTATCAAATGTGGTCATGGTGAAGAAAGCTAATGGAAAATGGAGGATGTGCTTGGACTTCACCAACCTGAATGAAGCCTTCCGAAAGGATGAGTTTCGCTTGCCAAGGGTGGGCGCCCTGGTGGATTCCTGCAGTGGCCAATCCCACATGTCCTTCCTGGATGCCTATAGCGGGTACCATCAGATAAGCCTTGCTCCAGCCAATAGACCTCATACCTCATTCATAATAGATAGGGGTCAGTTTTAGTATAGAGTCATGCCCTTTAACTTGAAAAATGCTGGAGCAACTTACCAACACCTTGTAAATATGATTTTTGCTCATTTAATAGGAAAATCATTTAAGGTTGTACATTGATGATATATTGGTAAAGGGATCAAACTTTCCACAACACTTAGGGTATTTGGTAGAGGTGTTCCATGTCCCGAGGAACACCTACCTCCAGTTGAACTACGAAAAGTGTGTTTTTGGTGTTCCAGTAGGGAAATTCTTGGGGTTCTTGGTCTTAAATAGAGGAATAGAAGCCAATCCCGACAAGATTCAGGCAATCATGGCCTTGGAATCGCCAAGTCCTTTGAAAGGGATGTAGTCATTAGTTGGCAAGATTGCCTCTTTAGGCCGATTCTTGTCTCGATCTTCTGATAAATGCCTTCCCTTCTTTGAGTGTATAAAAAAGGGCAAAGGTTATACTGCCACCCACTAGACTCCTCATTGCCAGAAGGCTTTAGAGGAAGTGAAGGAAGCACTCAAAAGTCCCCCCACCCTAACAGCTCCTAAGCTTGGGGAATCTCTCTTCTTATACCTAGAGTCACCCATGTCCACCGTCAACGCTATCTTAGTCAGTGATCGAAAAGGGGGGCAATGACCAGTATACTTCATTAGCAAGACTTATCAAGGCATAGAAGCTATGTATATGGTCATTGAGAAACTCAAACTAGCTTTAGTGACTGCTGCCAGAAAGCTACGCTCGTACTTCCAGGCCCATACAATAGTGGTTCTGTCTGACTACCCCCTGCAATGAATGTTACATAAGCCCACAGGGTTGGCATGGCAAATAAAATGGGCTATGGAGTTGGCAGAGTTTGACGCCCAATATCAGTCGAGGAGATCAATCAAAGGACAAGTCTTAACAGACTTTATCGCAAAATTTACAAACTCGAATGCCTCCCTCACTTTACCCTGGAAGCTATATGTAGACAGCTCATCCATGACAACTAGACCTGGGGCTGGCATAGCCTTAATTTCCCAAGACAGTGTTACTCATAAGTACGCCATCAAACTTGTCTTCCCAGCATCCAATAACATAGCAAAATATGAGGCCATGTTAACCAGCATTCAAATGGAAAAGTCAAGAGGCGTCCCATCACTGGAGATCTGCACAGATTCCCAATTGGTTGCCAATCAAATCAATGAAGAGTACCAAGCCTAGGATCCAAATATGATCTTGTACACCAACAAGATCAAGAAGGAGCTGTCAGACCACAAGACCCTCTCGGTCAAGTGGATACCTCGATCTAACAACCCCCTGGCAGACGCATTGGCCAGCTTAGCCTTGGCAATC
Organism: Thalassia testudinum; assembly: GCA_037157565.1. Lineage (NCBI taxonomy): Eukaryota > Viridiplantae > Streptophyta > Magnoliopsida > Alismatales > Hydrocharitaceae > Thalassia > Thalassia testudinum. The sequence continues at coordinate 37,071,138 of JAZHRO010000014.1, forward strand.
CCGCTCAAGCAGAAAGAGGGTATATGTCTCCAAACTTTGAAGGAGCCAACAGTACTCGCTCCCAGGATGTTCACTATAGAGAAATCCACATCATGAATGACGCCTATCATTACTTACTTGAACACTGACAAGCAACCCTCAAGGGAACCGCGGCCTAAGGCATTCTGCTTGAAGGCCTCTAGGTACACCTTAATAGAGGGGAAATTATACAAGTGGGGGTATTCCACCCCCTTGTTGCACTGCCTTACAAAAGAGGAGGCGGTACAGGCTCTCCAAGAAGTCCACGGAGATATATGCGGAACCATGAAGGGTTCAAGGCACTCTTGGCCCAGTTGTTCTAGGCGGGGTACTTCTGGCCCTAGAGGAAGTAACAATGCAAGGAGTTCGTGCGCAAGTGCGACAAGTGCTAGTGGTTTACTACCCTACATGACTTGTTGCCTGGAAAGTTAATTCCTATTATGTCACCCATGCTAATGTGCTTTCATCAAGTTTTAGAAACACATCATAGTATAGCAACAAAAATGAATCAACACTTAAATTTATATGCTCGAAATTTGAGTTCCGAGGTCGTCTCAGGGAGAAAATTGTGAAATTCAACCACTAATCAATGGAATAAAAATGAAGCACAATAATCTAATTCAAAAATAAATATAATATACAATGAATGTCAATCTGACATGCAAAAATGAACTCTCAAATCCCAAAAACAAATGAAGTGTTGGTGGACAAAAATTTTGGTTTTCAACTAGCACAAATAACCTCAACACTCAATGTAATTCATGGTAATCAAACGTCTGCCTTAGTTCTCAAACGTCTTAAAGTCCGAAATTAGACCCAAGTCTAGACATCTATACTTCAACTCAAAGTAAGCCAAAATGGCCCTAATCCATCAACCAAACGCCACAAGTATGTCTCAAAATCGGCTCAGACCTGGTTCACCAAACCAACCCAAGAACCAAAACCCAACCCAGGTGCACTCCTAGTTATGCCTACACGTGTGTGAGCATGTGTGTGAGTGAGAGGAGATGGGGACTCGACCCCCTGATTCCGAGTAAAGGAATAGGGGGTGGAATTCCTTTATGTGCAAAATGAAACCCTCTACTCACAAGGTGGCACTATGTATGCCACTTCTTCAATTATGCATCTTTGTGTGTCGTCCTCGCGTGAGGAGCTACAGTATAATTGGTTGCCAATTAGATGTGGGATAGAAAACCCATGGTCGAGATGTGATCCACAATTGCTTTCGCGTGAGGAGGTGAAGACCATGTCAATGGCTCGCTAGAGACGTCAAATAGAGTTTGATAAGGAGCTCAATTCGGCGAACACCTATGTGAAAGAACACAGCCTCTCGGCCACAATTAAGCACACTAAGAGCTCTGGCATAGTATGCCGGAGTAAAACCCTAGGTTTTTGGAAGCAAGTTAGGGTGTATGGGTGTGGCAATGGAGCTTCAATGAAGCTTGCTGGTGGCTATGGCATGGGGCGATGGAGTGAATATTGGGTTCAATTAGCTTGGGCAAAAGCTTGGTGGAGGTGAGGAGAAACTTTTGCCCAAGTTAATTGGGTAAGGGGAAGGTGGATGAGGTCGGTTGGTGAAGGCATGATCGGTGGTTGTCGTGGGTGGTCAGAGAAGAGGAAGATGATGATAGTTGGAGTTCTAAAGCTCCAAGAACCTAATTGAGGATGAGAGGGAAAAAAGCCATAACCAAATTTTGAGAGTGGATGAATGATAACACAGCACATGGGGGTGATAATTCTATTAAATAGGGCCCATCTTAAGAATAAAAGGCACAACATAAGTAGAATGGGACCATTGCATGCATCATATACCAAGATTGCTTATAAAACTGTATTAATGGCCATTTGTATAAGCACTTATCAAAGCAAGCCTCATATGAGCAATCAGACCGCACGGATGGATTCAAAACGACGAACGGAGTCCAACGGACTCAAGATCAGCCAAATCTGACATCTGGAGCTCCTACAATGGGCCCAAGAAGTTCTGACCGTTGATCTGATGATCAACGGCCCTCGTTGCGCCACGTCGCCCCACGCTCACCGCACGCCACTTCCTCCTTTAGCTGAGATCAAATCTCAACCGTCGATCTTCGATCGGATGGTCAAGAACCGCGCGCCCGCTCGTGGTCACCGCGACAAAGCAGTGGGAGTGGCGCAACGGTTAGCGCGCACGCCCGCATGCACGCGACGCGGGTTCGAGCCACACAGTGCAAAGAATTGAAGATGAAAAAGCGCGCGGCGCCGAGATCGCGCCACACGACGCGCCCTCAAACAACGAGCGCCCACGCGCACGCACATGCCAGGCGATGACGCCCGCGCGCACGCGCGCCCAAGGTGCGATCCGAGCGCACCCGAGGGAGGATCTCAGCAGCCACGGATCAGGCGCGAAGAAGAACGACGCAGGCGTGTGACCGGCGGGCTGGAGGGCTTCATCGATGCTTTTGGAAGGGTTTTAGAGACGTCCCGAATGTCGCTAAAGCCCCTTCTTCTTTTAGAAAGCCCTTCTCCCTATTTAAACCCCCTCCAACCACTCATTCAAGGCATTCACTTCCCTTGCAACTACTCTACCCCTCTCTGAGCTAGCTTTAGGCCCTCTTGAATCGCTGGAGACGTCAAGCCACCGACGGAGCCTTCTCCACTGCCGTGGCTGCCTCGCCGCTCTCCCCCTCTCTCTCTTTTCCTCTCTTTTAAGCTTTCCCTTACTTTTGTTTAAGCATGTATTTAATGTTGTAAGTTGTGAACTAAAGCTGCATGATTAATGAAGTTACTTTCCGTTCAGTGTTTACTTGATTTCCTGTTTAAGTTGCATGATCAAGCAAAGAAACGACTCTAACCCTAATCTCTCTCTCTATCTCTCTCTCGCTTTTCAACAGCACCTTTCGTAAGCAAAACTCCACAATTTCCGTGACAACAAGTGATAAGAAAAATCCGATTTTCACGCCTCCCTAAGATCGACACTTGGACTCACCTCCGTTTCCTTACTTTAAAACTGGCGTTGCAAGTGTGACTATAACGACACTTCTTAACACACACGCACGGGCACACGTCAATGAAGAGAGAGGGTCATCGGAGTTCACCGACATTGAGGAAGAAAGTGGAGTTGGCTAGAGCAGAGGAGGTTGATTCGAGGCACGAAGCTTTGCTGAAAGCTCAATGGAAGCAAGGGGAAGGGAACCCCTCTACCTATTGTACGTGGTAGAGGGTGAGGAAGGAGAATGGAGTGGCTCTGGTGGTACATTCTTCTCACTGGCGAGGAAGAAGATGGAGGAGAAATCCGACAAAATTGAGTACGAAAAAATGCTTGTGAATGTCCAAGCCCTTAAATAGAGGGGATTGACGCACCGAATGAGCTAAGAATCGCAAGTCTTGCTTACAATTTTGGCCTATTTTTGAGCTCGATAATTTTGACTCATCGAAGATTAATTGCTCCAAATTGGAGCTCATGATGTACCTTGACGGATTGGGCACGATCTTGCGATCAATCCCACCAAATTTAGTGGAATTTGATGAAGATTTGAGGGATAAAATCTTCAATCAAGAGTCGGCAGCCATGGGTTCCCTTTTTGCTGCTCTTTCACACAACGAAGGAGGAGAAGGTGACTGATAAACATGCATGAATTCATAATAAAATGCTTATTTATAATAGTTCCTAGGCCTAGCATTGCATTTCATAGTATAAATATTGCATAACATTCATTGCATTGCATTTAGGATAGTTTGTGTATTCTGTATATTAATTCCGACATTTTATGTGGCTAGGAGGCAATATGACATCTTTATGGGCTTCAAATGAAGAATCTGATTGTACGGATGGATCCAGAGTGACGATTGGAGTTTGTCAATGCAAAAATCACTCCAATCAGAGCTCCATAGCACCCTCTACAAGAAGAATAGGTTGGATGGCCCAGATGGTGCCATGTGGTGCCATCCAGGTCGCCCTACATGAGCCGCAGCCTCCCAAGCCTCACCGCAAAGAATGATCCCAGCCGTTGGATCTCAATCCAACGGCTGAGAATCGCCCAACATCACCCAGTCTCCTCCAAAACACCTCAAAGAACTGATCACGACCGTTGGATTTTCATCCAACGGTCAAGGCTACAGCAAGCTAAAGCATCCGCGCAACCAACCAACGCCCTCACCATAGTGGTAGTGCACCCGTACCTCAAAGAGTTGGCGAGGGTTCGAGTGGAAATCCGCTGCTACCACCTCAGCACCAGCTAAATTGGATCACTCGATCTCAATCAAGCAGTCAGGATTGCACACACCAGATCAGACACCGCTCGATGGTGCGCCATCTAGGGCACCCATTTAAGACAACCGGGCACATTCTTGTTCATCGAATCTTCACGAGCACACGATGAGCACGATTCAAATCTCACCAGGGTGCAATCCACTTTCACTCCTCAGCTACGCTATCAGGATCGAATGGTGGATATCCACCCTTGCCAGCAAAGACATGAAGGTCACACGATCTGTGAGCGTGGATCCACCTTCAATCTCCACCCTTAGATGCTCATCCAAAGGGTCGCAGACCTCCAGAGCCTCCAGCTGCGCTACGTAGGGACAACAACTACGGTGCACGTGATGCACGCGTGCGTGCACTGCACGCAGCTATGCATGGGCGATGGGCGTGCGGGTGTGTCTGATGCACTACATTGATGCGCATGACCACGACAAACACCTCCTTTCACCTATTTAAACCCGCCTTCACCTCCCCTTTGAACCTCATCTCTACCTTTGCTACACCCACCTACTCTAGAGCTCTAGAAGCCCATCAAAGCTCCCTAGAGCTCGTTCCCAAGCTTCAAAGGTCCCCTACTATTGTAGTTGTTCCCTTGCCCCATCAAATATTCCTCCTCCTTCTTACCACCTTCATAGGGAGCCTTGGAGCCATCCTCCCACCTCCATTCCTGTAGAAGATCATCTCCACCTCCTCATCCCTGCTCTGTGCCTTGGTGAAGCATTCCTATACCTGGCATCCTCCTTCATCTCATCCCCATCATCCAGCTTCTCACCTCCTCCGTCCAAGCTGCCGCCAAGCACCATTGTCTTGCCAGAGAGCCAATTTGGGAGATTCCTTCTCACCCCTATCTCTTTCTTTATTTTCCACTTGTTGTAATAAGTATTTAAACATCATTTTGATATATCCAATTTGTTTTCTTCTATATTGTGGGCTATCCTGTTTGTCTCTTTATTACAAAAACACAAAAAAAAAATAACAGAAACTTAAAATACCAAAAAGAAACAACACGAAGCATGGATTTCAATGAAAACAAACGTCGCCTCCCTATGTTCGACCCATAACTCCCATGGAGTTTTGGTAAAATTGTATTTAATAACATGTTTTGCGACTACAACGACGGGTTCCTCTTAACCCCAACTTTCCTTTCACCAAAACACGTGCATCAGCGACAGGGAGCTTTTTGCAAGAATAACGAAAAGCCAGGGACTTGATTATAAGGAAAACACAGAAGGTAGGGGGCCATGTGTAACAAAGAGAGATCCAAGGTCTAAAGTGTAAACTAGGTCAAGATAAACTCTGATTAGGCCCTGGTGTCGGCCCGGATAGGTGGTGTTAATATGGTGATTTAATCGTTGAAATACGTATAGTGGTTAACCTAAATCGAGCCTAACCATCTTTTTACAAAATTTGTTTAACCTGGCCTACTTGATTTTATCTTAGTCACTTTTAGGCCCAGGGTCGAACTCAGGGAATTGGGATTAGGGGTGAATAACTTTCTACGCTTTTCCTACAACGAATTTCTTTCATTCATTTATTTTGTTTTTGGTGTTTTTCTATTTAAGATTTTTTTCTGATAATTTTTGTCCTTGACGTACACCCTCAAAATCAGGTTCTTTGCTTTAAGCCAAATTAGGGTTCCAAAACTGGTCTTGCTATTCGCAAGACTAAGTACCTGCAAGTCAAGGATTATCTTTTCTCTTTTGTATTTTTTTTTTAATCTTTTTAATGGCAGAAAAGAGAAACAGAAATAAAGTAAATATAGTATATCTATATATGTATATATTGTATATGTATATAGGGGTGGGGGTGGAGGTGGAAATGGCATGTAGCACGGTGTCAAGTTGATCGTCGTCTAGGAAGATGCAACCAACAGGACGAAGTATCGAGTGGAGTGTAGGATGGATGGGTGGAAGATTTGTGTGAAGACGCTTTCTGTACGCGTGTATCAGGGAATATCAGCAACTGGTGCAGATATTCCCGCGATACAATGTGTGGTAGGTGATATGAAAATATATATATATGTATATATGTAAATATATATCTATATGTATATATATATGGTTATAATTATATAGGTGTATATGTATATATATATATATATGTATATATATATAGATATGTAAATATATGTATATATATATATATTTATAATTATATATATGTATATATAACTATAGAGATGTAGCTGTATATATGTATATAGATATATATACAGTAATATATGTATATAGTTATATATATGTATATATGTATATAGATATATTAGTATAAGTATCTATGTATATAGATGATGTAGATAGATATATATATCTGTGTGTGTGTGTGTATCTATATATATATATATACACTTATACTTAGTTGTATAGGTAATAATATATGTATAGATATATGTGTATATATATATATATACGTATATAAATATATATATGTAAATATATATGCGTATATATAAGTATATAGATATATATATGTATGTATGTATGTATATATACTTATATATAATTGTATAGGTACTAATATATATATATATATATAATTATATATAGGTATATATATATAAGTGTGTATACAGGGGTGTGCAAGTGAGAGTGTGTGCGTACGAGAGTGTGTGTGTACGTGTCTGCGGGAGAGAGAGAGAGAGAGAGCGTCTGCTGAAGAAGAGGCGCGGCATTTAAGTCGTCTGATGCAGCGGCCGACGTCTGATGTCCACGCGCAGATGCAGGAGCGTAGGCGCACGAAGATGCGCTCGCACGTAGGAGGGATTGAGCGCGAGGGAGGGACCGCAGCGCACCGCACTGCGTGCTAAGGCGGGTGCGGGAGAAGAAGCGGGAGCTGAAGCGGGCGGGTGCAGACACGAGAGCGGGCGCGAGGAGAGACGTGAGTGCAGGCATGCGCGGACGGGCTGGCGACGGTCGCGGCACGGAGAGAGAGCGTGAGGTGACCGGATAAGTGAGAAACTTTCTGGTCACCACACTGTTGCCACAGTGTTGCGCTCTCTAGCGTGAACAGTGGCTACAGTGCGCTCTCGGCTCGTGCGACCGGTTGCTGGTGGTTCAGCGCATGCTGGCACTGTGGAGCGAGCTGGCACGCCCGAAAGAAGCTGCGTCAAGTGCTGGCGTGCGCAGTGGCCTGCGTGCGGGCGAGAGGTGGCCGGCGCCTTGCTGCAGCTGCGGTTGAGCTTCAAAGCTTGACTCTATGGCAATGGCGAAAATGGCTTGGAATGACAAAACAGAGAAGAGAACCACCACGCCCACCGGCTCTTTGATGAGCTGAGCGGTGGTGGGACTCACAGTGGTGGTTGTGTACCACTGTGAGTTGCTCCTGCTCGCAGCGTGGCTCCTCAGGAAGAAGAGAGGCTGCGTATGGAGGGGAGAGGGGAGGAGACAGCCTGGAGGAAGGAAGGTGCTGTCTGTGTGTGGACCAGGCTCAGCCACAAGGAAGATGGCCGTGCTCTTTTTAAAGAGGAAAGAGGCATGCACAGCCATGCCCTGGGCTGTGCATGGCTCTGCATGCGGCTGGCAAGGCAAGCTTGTGCAGAGCATGGCGCGAAGAAGATCCAGCCATGCCATGCAGCTGCGGAGAAGAAAGTCAAATAAAAATAAAAATAAAGGAGGTGAATTTGCGAGGCAGCACTTGAGGAATACATTAATTTCAAGGCCATTTTATTCACTCTCCTCCCCTCTCAAATAAATGCATGCATGTGTTTATTTTTAAAAATGCAACTATGGCTACCTAATATGCACTGGCAATGCTAGGAAATAGCACAAGATGGCACAATTGTAGGTGTATTTTTGCTATGCAATCATACCCCCATGCCTATCTTTTGCTAGTCCCTAGCAAAAACATTTTTGTATTGTATTTAAAAATGATCTTTAAGTTGAAGATTTTCTTCAGAGGCGACATAGGTGTGTTTATTTGTTAGATATTGTGAGAACCAATTACAGAGAAGACTACCAGTACTTTAAGTCTTATGTGACATAGATCATCTCTCGACTAACCAGGACTCTTGATATTTAAACCTTAAGTACGATTTCCAGGACCCAGGACATTTTTGCCGTACTCGATAGCTCAAGAGATTATGGCTTGTGCTTAGTGAAGGATCAAGACTGACCAGATGAACATTAAGACTCAAGCCCAGGGTTTCACGAATTTTTAAGTGCAGGTTGGTCCCAGTTTCAGCTCATGTCTTCGAATTGACCGTTAAAAAGATGATGGAAAACTCAACTCCCATTTTATGACATTTGTGGCTCAAAGAAAATAGGGTATTTGTAACTTACCCTGAAGAACTTTTGTAAGGGGGAAGACTTTACAGATACTTGCGAGATATACTGACTTATTTGCTTCCTTTTTTTTTTTTTTTGAAACACATGTCAGTATATCTCTTACAACATTATTTGGAGGAGCACACTTTTCTTTTGGTGGGAGAGTTCCTTTTTTGGTGGAAAGAGTCTCTCCTAAACACAAGACTAAAGCCTGGGATAAAAAGTCCACCTGCGCGCACAGGTAAGGACTCCACCTTCCCTAATGAACACTAGTGTTGGATCTTATGTTCACCTGGTCTTTCTTGATATGTGAAGTGTGAACCAAGATTACTTAGGCTCTCGAGTAGAAGCAAACCAACGAATCTTGTACTGGTGTCTCAGGTACAAGAATACATCCTTAGCTAGGAGAGATTCCGATCTATCTTGTCAATGCTCAAGTGAATTAAGTCAAGCCTGAGCGAATCAAGCTTCTGTGGCCTGGAAAGTCTTCAAAATAGTGGTTGAATATCCATAAACACTTATTGTATTTTTGTTTCAACCTTCAGATCATTACTAAACACCTTTTCTTTCTTTTTTAACATATTTATAGATAAATGGAGACTGCATGATACCATAAAATACCCAGATCCTATGGATGCCTATCCACCCCCCCATGCCAAACGATGCTATGTCCTCATATGCATGCAGGGTAGGGTAGAGAAAGGACGAAAGATCGGGTAATGAGAGCTGAGGTGCAGGGTATACAGCAGGGTGGTAGGGTGGGTGGATGGTGGGTGGTGAAGTGAAAAGTGAAGTGAGCGTGACAATGGTGGAGTGTTGTTGGGGTGCCTCCCAACGAGTGCTGAATTTAACATCCACAACTGGACTCAAAATGAGGCACAAAATTAGTTACCCTCCAGCAGGGCAACAGTTTCTCCAACGAGGGCAGGTTCATGAGTAAGATAGGGTTTCAAACGTTGCCCATTGACCACAAATTTATGCCCAGATTTGGGATCTTCAATCTCAACGGCCTCGTTGGGAAATGGTCTCGAGACCAGGAAAGGACCAGTCCATTTGGACTTCAGTTTCCCAGGAAAGAATTTGAGCCGGGCATTGTAGAGCCAAACTTGCTGAGATGGCTCAAATTCCTTCCGCCGAATACAGCTGTCGTGAAAAACCTTAGTGCGTTGCTTGAAAGTTAAGGCAAAATCATAGGCTTCACGACGAAGCACTTCCAGCTCCTGGAGTTAGAGTTTTCTTTCTCGACCACACAGGTCTGGGTCGAGGTTACATTGGCGAATCGCCCAATAAGCACGATGCTCCAACTCCACGAGCAAATGACAAGGCTTCCCATAAACGATTCTATAAGGAGACATACCAAGGGGATCCTTGAAGGTGGTCCGATATGCCCAAAGTGCGTCAATCAGCTTGTCGGACCAATCCTTACGGTCAGGCCGAACCGTTTTCTGGAGAATTTGCTTAATTTGCCAGTTCGACACCTCTGCCTGCCCGTTCGTCTAAGGATGATACGGGGATGCGATACGATGGTGGACTCCGTATTTCCTTAGAAGTGCCTGAAAAGAAGCATGGGTAAAGTGGCTTCCTCCATCCGAAATAATGGCTCGAGGGATCCCAAAGCGCGTAAAGATGTGGTCTTTGACAAATCGAGTGGATATAACATGGTCAACACAGCACGTGGGAATAGCCTCGATCCATTTCGAAACATAATCAACGGCCACAAGGATAAATTCGAAGCCGTTGGAAGGAGGAAAGGGACCCATGAAATCAATTCCCCAAATGTCGAACATTTCTGCAGCTAGGATGGGTTGCAAGGGCATCATGTCACGACATGACATTGACCCTAACGACTGGCACCTAGTGCAATGTTTGGCATAATTGTGTGCATCCTGGTGAAGAGAAGGCCAAAAGAAATCGCACTGCAACACCTTGGTTGCAGTTTTCCTCCCAGAGAAATGGCCTCCGCAGGCCTGATCGTGGTAGAAGGATAGCACACTGGGGAATTCGCTGTCAAGAATACAGCGACGGATGATTTGATCAACACCTATCCGAAAAAGAAGTGGATTATCCCAGAAATAATACTTTGCTTCTGCCATGAGACGCTCGCACTGGTTTTTAGGCCAGCCACGTGGAAGGGATCCAGAAGCAAGGTAATTGGCAATGTCGGCATACCACGGTCCACTTGCCACATTAATTGCCAATAGGTGCTCATCAGGAAAAATCTCATTAATTGGCAGAGTAAGTCCAATATGGTCAGGGTCTAGTCTAGAAAGATGATCAGCCACAACATTCTGGGCTCCGACCTTATCGCGGATCTCAATGTCAAATTCTTGGAGCAGAAGGATCCAACGAATCAATCTAGGCTTGGCATCCTTCTTGTGCATGAGATGGCGAATGAACGCGTGATCAGTGAAAAAAATAACATGTGAGCCCAAAAGGTAAGAGCGGAATTTCTCCAGCCCAAAGACAACCGCCAGTAGTTCTTTCTCAGTGGTAGTATAATTACGCTGGGCCTCATCCAACGTCTTACTGGCGTAGTACACCACGAAGGGGTTTCTATCACGTCTTTGTCCCAGGATGGCTCCGACTGCAAGGTCAGAAGCGTCACACATGAGTTCAAAGTCGAGGGACCAATCAGGTGGCTGGAGAACAGGGGCCTTGGTGACAGCATTACGCAACTGCGTGAATGCTCGTATGCAGTTGAGGCCCATATCGAAGGGTATGTCGGTTGATAGGAGATGAGTAAAAGGTCGAGAAATCTTGGAGAAATCTTTGATGAATCTCCTATAGAAACCGACGTGTCCCAGGAAGGAGCGGATTTGTTTGATAGAGCCAGGCACAGGTAAATCAACAATTACATCAACCTTAACTCTGTCAACCTCGATACCCCTATCGGAGATGATATGCCCAAGAACAATTCCCTCGTGTACCATAAAATGACTTTTTTCCCACAAAAGCACGAGGTTTACATCACTACATCTCCTAAGGATATGGGTCAGGTAGGCAAGATAGTCATCGAAAGATGGTCCAAAGATCGAAAAGTCATCCATGAAGATCTCGAGAAAGTCACCCACCATGTCATGGAATATCGCCAACATACATCTCTGGAAAGTTGCTGGCACGTTACAAAGTCCGAACGGCATCCTTCTAAATGCAAAGGTGCCGAAGGGGCAAGTAAAGGTGGTTTTCTTTTGGTCCTGGGGGTCAATTGCCACCTGGTTATATCCTGAGAATCCATCTAGGAAATAGAAAAATTTATTTCCCGCTAACCACTCCAGGATTTGGTCAATGAAAGGTAGCGGAAAGTGATCTTTCTTAGTTGCAGCATTGAGTTTCCTATAATCTACACACACTCTTCAAGATGTAGGAGTGCATGTAGGGATGGATTCTCCCCTGTCATTGACACGGATGGTGAGTCCTACCTTTTTGGACACGACGTGAATCGGACTCACCCAGGGGCTATCACTGATTGGGTAGATTATACCCACATCCAACCACTTAATAATTTCCTTTTTAACGACCTCCCGCATGTTAGGGTTGAGACGTCGCTGCATCTCGCGAGAATTTCGAGCCTCCTCCTTCGTATATATACGATGAGTGCAGTAGGAGGGGCTAATGCCAGATAAGTCAGATAAAGACCATCCAATGGCTACCTTGTGTTCCATAAGGACCTCAGTTAGTTTTCACTCTTGCTCCCTGGTCAATTTTGAACTAATGATTACGGGGAGCGTTTCATTTGGTCCCAGGAAAACATACTTAAGTGTACAAGGCAGCTCTTTCAGCTCGAGAGTGGATGGTGAAAGATCTGGCATTTCTTAGGATGAGAGTGTCCCAGGTGGGTCGGAAAACAAGTCAGGAGGAAGAAGTTGGCCCTCAGATTGGCTAAGAGGAGGGGCTTCTTGGATAGACAGATCCAAAAAGGAATAGCCCCAGTGTGTAGTATATGGGCTCAAGGTCCCAGTGTGGAGTTGCAACTCCACCTGATTTGGCGGGAAAGAAAGGGCAATCCAATCTTCAATGGTGTGGACCGGCGGTGAGTAGCCCGGATATGACTCAAACCACGAGGTATGGGAAGCGAAGAAAACCTTATCAGAAGTCTGGCCAGGAGAAGGTACGGGAATAGGGAGGGATGGGGGAACGTCACAATATGTGTTGGTCAGGCAATCGTCAATGTTTACAGGTAATCCGCAGCAGTCAGAATAGGTCCCAATTAGTCTGATACATGCGCTAACGGCCATGTCTTCGTCAGACGTGTCATCCTCGATGCAATCGCAATCAAAGTTCTTGGCTACCTTGAAGATGTTAAGCTTGAGCTTCTCAGATCCAACGGCAATCTCAATGCAGCCCGACTCGCAGTCGATATGGGTGCGGGATATGGCCAAGAAAGGTCGACCAAGGATGATCGGACATTCAGAAAGTGAGCTAGGAACTTCCATATCTAAAACAAGAAAATCAACAGGAAAACAGAGACTGTTGACCCTAACCACCACATCTTCCACCACACCCTTCGGAATTTTGACAGAACGATCTGCTAACTGTAACGTGACAGGGGTGGGTTTCAGATTTCCCAAGGAAAATTTTTCGAGCATGATGGTTGGTATAAGATTGATGGAAGATCCTAGATCAAGCAGGGCACGGTCAAAATTGCAGCCTTGGATGCTACAGGAAATAAGCAGTGTGCCCGAATCTTTCTGCTTCGATGGTAGATTTGACAGTATAGCACAACTCGCATGAGGCGAGAGAACCACCGGATTCTTAGTTTTCTTTGACTGTCGCCTGGGTGTTGTGTAGTCTTTGAAAAATCGGGCGACAGTAGGTATGTGGTCGATAGCCTCGAGCAGGGGTACATCCCTGAACAAATTATGCAAGTTATCAAAGGCCTGCGTATCTTTCTTCTTGCCTTTTGGCTCCCTCAGTAGAGCCTCAGGGAATGGGACTGATTTTGGCACCAATTTGGGTGTATCGTCCTCTCGTGAATTCGGTGCACATCCCAAATGAGAGGGCGATGAAGAAGACGGGCCAGGATCAGGTCGAGGCAGATCGATGGTCTGCTTGCCGCTCCTCGTAGTGATTGCATTGGACGATGCAAGTCTAGTGGGATCATACGGTGGAGGAGGGTTCGCAGTAGGGACATAAGAGTGAGGTGCTGCAGCGGGATTAGCCTGAAATCCCGGTGGAATGCTCGGAGCTTTCAGAATCTGATGAACCTGCCCCTAAGAAGGTCGTACTTGTGGTTGAGGACCATGGGGTATGAAATTTCGCAGGTTGGGAATAGGTTGGGCTGGGAGAGTGCCCTGAGATCGAGTCGCCATGTGTAGTTGACTGATCTCAGCATTCTACTGCGCCAATTGGTGCTGAAGAGAGGTCATGTTCTCTCCATGGCGCTTTGACATTTCTGTCATCATTCACATCAATTTATCAAGAGGACTTGATGCATGTTCTGTTTGCGGTACGCAAGGACCCGATGGCGAATTCACCATAGGATCAGACTGGGCCCTTGGGATGACGAGTGCGGATGGTCGCATTGGTCCACCCACTGGGTTTTGGCACTGCGGGTTGTTGGACCATGCGAAGTTTGGATGATTTTGCCACCCGGGGTTATAAGTGGCAGAGAACGGGTTGTTCCCCAGGGCGCAAGCGTCTTCTATGCCAGAAGACACTTTCGCATGCAAATATGCTTCCGAGCTCACGGAGGCTTGGTCCTCCATGTCAAAATACTGGCTTGCAGAAGCCAGATCCTCATGACTTACCGAATCGCTCGACGTGACAATCAGTAAGGAAGGTCTTACGGGGTTTCTCGGGATAAGCCTGGTGTTGGAAGAATTGGGATTGTGACGAAGTGGTAAGGTGGGGGTGTTTTCCATAGAACGGGCAGGGTTGGCCAGAAGCTCGTCCAGCTTCCTATGCACGACGGAGACTTCATCCAATTTCTGTGCGATAAGGCTGAGATCTGTGGATGAATGGGAGGGTCCCGTGTCAACTTCGTGGACATTATGGGGCAGGCTGATACGATTAAAGGCGACAATGGAGGCATTGTTCATTGAGTTTTCACTCATATTTTCAAACAATTCGAATGCTCCATTCTCGTCTTTATTCATGAAGTTCCCTCCGCAGGAAGCGTCTGCAATCTGCTTCAAAGTCTCATTTAGCCCATAGTAGAAAATCTGGGCTATATGCCACTTAGGCAGACCGTGGTGCGGACACTTCCTGAGGAGGTCATTAAATCTCTCCCATGCCTCATGAAACTGTTCGCCGTTTTGTTGCGTAAATGAAGTGATAGCACGGCGAAGCGCATTGGTTCGCCCGATTGGGAAGAACTTCTTGAGAAACGTTGTTCGCATCTCTTCCCAAGAGTGGATGGTTCTCCCAAGGGTGCGTAACCACTACGACGCTTTATCCCGCAATGAAAATGGGAACATTTTCATGAGGACTATAGGTAACCCGATATTTCTTAGTTTAACAGTTTCAGCTAATCGGGTTAGGTCTTCCAAGTGGAGAAAAGGATCTTCACTTGCAAGACCATGGAAGTGAAAATTTATCAGGCCAATTATGTTAGGTTTCAATTCAAAGTCGTCCCCGCCCAAGGGGACCCGAATTTGTCCTATGGTCTCTGTAGCAGTAGGATTCTGATAGGAGCTAAGAGACCTAGGCTTCTCCCGTTCGGGAGGGTTTTGCATTTCCTCCAATGTTTCCCTAATGGCCTCAATTTGTTCATTATACATTTCCATTTGGGCTTGGAGGCGAGTTATGGGATCCAAGGCTCCACCACCTGGTGGGTTTTGAGGGCGGTTTCCTCCCTTAGGATTTGGGGGTGGGCGTGCAGCCATGTTTGTGGAGGAGGAGGACGATTCGGCTTCTTTTCTAAAATTATCAGGTAATTCACACAATTCAAGGTTTTGTGACCTCCTCCCAAACATGCACTACCGTAGGAAGAATTGGGGGGATACGAAAGGAAAAGAGATGAGAGAAATGACGCCGCAAAGGTACACTTGATGACAAATCAATACAATCAAATTCCTAACCTCTACAGTGTGCCCTTAGACCTAAAGATCTAAGTTACCTACTATCACGACCTACGGAACTGAATGCGAGCACCGCAGAACCACCGGGCCAAATTGAAAGGCCGTTTGCCCTAGTCTTAGACACCCGATAGCACACGGGAACCCTCACCAGCACGTAGGTGCTACACGCAGGTAGTTAGACCTCCAATCCTTAATAAGGGTCAAGTTGCTACCAATTTTAGTTAGAGGCTTAGGATCAAGTGCTTCTGGAATGTGAAGGGCGTTATTTATGGGTAATGCCCAAGTGATTGATTTTGTAGAGTGTGTAAACCAAGCATGCAACGGGGAAATCTCCCCGAATTGAAGTTTTAATTGGTGAATGACTTTTAGAATTCAGCCTTAAGTAGTATGGATTTTAGGATTTCGCTGAATTACCAATTCAACCAATCTTTGGGTTTTGGGAGAATACAAGTTTTCTTCTAAGCCCAACAAACCCTTCTTCAATGTTAGTTGGTTAATGCATGCTAAAATGCAATGGGCTTCCTTAAATGGAGATTTCTATGTGTGAATGCACGAATCAATTTTAGATTAGTGTGAAAGGGAGCCAAAGCACTTCACAGTGCTCCCAATCACCAAAATGATTTCCACACACAAGGCTCAACAATAAGATAATGAAAATCAAATTGTTGGGGTTGAAGTATTCGGGATCGAATCTTAGGCACGTGAAAGGTCATGGTGGGGTTGGAATCAACTCAATTCCAAGTCTCCCAACCAAAAAGGTGATCCCGAATTGCTGATAAATGAGGCAAAGAGGGATGGCAATCAATCTATTTATCTTTGCCTCAAAGAATACTTCACACGGCGAAAGATTCAAGAATCAAGATTCTAGGATCTTCGCTATGCGAAGTTTGGCGGAAATCCCGGGGCGGTGGGAGTGATGACAAACAATCAAACAAGTGATTTTTAATCCACTTGCCCCAAGAGATCCAAAGAAGTGTTTTTAGTTTTTTTTTTTTTATTAAGGTGACAAGTTGACCTAAGTTGCTAAGAAAGAAAGACCTACTTGTTCAGCAACGTGTCTGAAGCTCCAGTGCGGTGCCGGCATCTTCACGCTCTCGTTCCCGCCTTGGATCTGCCCACGTCTCCGACTTCGTCTGCCTGCCTTCCCCTTGCAACTGGTTCACCTGCACACCAACAAATAGAAACACCCGTGAAGAGAAGGGTGTGAGAAGAGAAAAATTAAAGGAATGGAGTAGAAACTTACTTGAATGCACACTTCCCCGGCAACGGCGCCAGAAAAAAGCTATGGTGTCAGCCCGGATAGGTGGTGTTAATATGGTGATTTAATCGTTGAAATGCGTATAGTGGTTAACCTAAATCGAGCTTAACCATCTTTTTACAAAATTTTTTTAACCTAGCCTACTTGATTTTATCTAAGTCACTTTTAGGCCCAGGGTCGAACTTAGGGAAGTGGGATTAGGGGTGAATAAGTTTCTACGCTTTTCCTACAACTAATCTCCTCCGTTCGTTTATTATGTTTTTGGTGTTTTTCTATTTAAGATTTTTTTCTGATAATTTTTGTCCTTGAGGTACACCCTCAAAATCAGGTTCTTGGCTTTGAGCCAAATTAGGGTTCCAAAACTGGTCTTGTTATTCGCAAGACTGAGTACCTGTAAGTCAAGGATTATCTTTTCTCTTTTGTATATTTTTTTTTTATCTTTTTAATGGCAGGAAAGAGAAACAGAAATAAAGTAAATATAGTATATCTATATATGTATATATTGTATATGTATATAGGGGTGGGGGTGGAGGTGGAAATGGCGTGTAGCACGATGTCAAGTTGATCGTCGTCTAGGAAGATGCAACCAACTGGACGAAGTGCCGAGTGGAGTGTAGGATGGATGGGTGGAAGATGTGTGTGAAGACGCTTTCTGTATGCGTGTATCGGGGAATATCAGCAACTGGTGCAGATATTCCTACGATACAACGTATGGTAGGTGATATGAAAATATATATATATATATATGTAAATATATATCTATATGTATATATATATATGGTTATAATTATATAGGTGTATATGTATATATATATATGTATATATATATATATATATGTATATATATATATATATGTATATATATATAGATATGTAAATATATGTATAGATAGATGTATGTATATGTGTGTGTGTGTATATATATATATATATAAATATACTTATACTTAGTTGTATAGGTAATAATATATGTATAGATATATGTGTATATATATATATATATATATATATATATATATATACGTATATAAATATATATATGTAAATATATATGCGTATATATAAGTATATAGATATATATATGTATGTATGTGTATATATATACTTATATATAATTGTATAGGTACTAATATATATATAATTATATATAGGTATATATATATAAGTGTGTATACAGGAGTGTACAAGTGAGAGTGTGTGTGTACGAGAGAGTGTGTGTGTGTGTATGTGTCTGCGAGAGAGAGAGAGAGAGAGTGCTGTGAGAGAGAGAGAGAGCGTCTGCTGAAGAAGAGGCGCGACATTTAAGTCGTCTGATGCAGCGGTTGACGTCTGATGTCCACGTGCAGATGCAGGCACGTAGGCGCACGAAGACACGCGCGCAAACAGGAGGGATTGAGTGCGAGGGAGGGACCGCAGCGCACCGCGCTGCACGCTGAGGCGGGTGCGGGCGAAGAAGCGGGCGCTAAAGTGGGCAGGTGCAAACGCGAGAGCGGGCGCGGGGAGAGACGCTGGCACGGGCATGCGCGGACGAGCTAGTGATGGTCGCAATGCGGAGGGAGAGCACGCAGTGACCAGATAAGTGAGAAACTTTCCAGTCACCGCACTATAGCCACAGTGTCATGCTCTCTAGCGTGAACAGTGGCTACAGTGTGCGCTCGGCTCGCGCAACCAGTTGCTGGCGGTTCAGCGTGCGTAGGCACTGTGGAGCGGGCTGGCGCATGCACGGAAGAAGCTGCGCCAAGTGCTGGCGTGCATGGTGGCCTGCGTGCGGGCGAGAGGTGGCCAGCGCCTTGCTACAGCTGTTGTTGAGCTTCAAGGATTGACTCTGTGGCAATGGCGGAAATGGCTTGGAACGATGAAACAGAGAAGAGAACCACCGTGCCCATCGGCTCTTTGATGAGTTGGGCGATGGTGGGACTCACAGTGGTGGTTGTGTACCACTGTGAGTTGCTCCTGCCCGTAGCGTGGATCCTCAGGAAGAAGAGAGGCTGCGTATGGAGGGGAGAGGGGAGGAGACAACCTGGAGGAAGGAAGGTGTTGTCTGTGTGTGGACCAGGCTCAGCCGCAAGGAAGATGGCCGCGCTCTTTTTAAAGAGGAAAGATGCATGCACAGCCATGCCCTGGGCTTTGCATGGCTCTGCATGCGGCTAGCAGGGCAAGCTTGTGCAGAGCATGGCGCGAAGAAGGTCCAGCCATGCCATGCAGCCGCGGAGAAGAAAGTCAAATAAAAATAAAAATAAAGATGGTGAATTTGCGAGGTAGCACTTGAGGAATACATTAATTTCAAGGTCATTTTATTCACTCTCCTCCCCTCTCAAATAAATGCATGCATGCATTTATTTTTACAAATACGACTATGGCTACCTAATATGCACTGGCAATGCTAGGAAATAGCACAAGATGGCACAATTGTAGGTGTATTTTTGATGTGCAATCAGGCCCAAATTTTGAGGTTAACCTAATTTGGACCCAAGGAATCTAATGGTGGCCTCATATTTGAGTTTTGACCAATTTAGACTCAAAAATTTACACAAAAGCACAAAACAAAACAAATTCCCGCCTAAGTCTCTATTTTTTGTCAAAAAGGGTTCCTTTGATCAAAGTGAAGGTTCCAAATCTCATAGAATATTTTTCCATGACTTTTAGGAGGTTTAAATGAAATTTGTTTCCACTAGAACCTACTCAATTTATGTGAGGCTATAATTAGGATTTTTATTAATAAAATTAATCCTCAAAACTCAGAAAACCCTGATTCAGTCAGCTCAGGCCCACTTCTTGAGAAATTAAGCTCATTTGACCCTAGATTAAGCCCTGATTAAGCCCTTAGTTAATCTACAATTATAATTAGCTGTTAAAACAAAAGAATTAACTCATTATCTTCTCTTCTCAAACCCAATTCAAAACAAAATTATGATCTTTTGATGAATATTTAGGACCTTTTATTATCATAGTTAGGCTAAATTAGGCTTATTAACACCAATGATGGTGCTACCATCATACCACCATGCCTAACTTTTGCTATTCCCTAGCAAAATCCTAGGGATCAAATCAGATTCCAAGTCAGTCTTTAACCGTCAGGATGCCTACTTGTGCCACCTCTATAAAATTCAGATCGAAATACCAACTCTAGGCCTAAAGGTACTCAAGTATCAACTAAGATACGGACCTAACCAGCCTCAGCCTTGGGTCTACAATGAAGGCTTCTAAAGCCCCAGTATCTACCCAGGGGTTCGTTGACCCCAATAGTTAAAGCACCCGGGCGTACGTGTAGCAAGGTCTAGGTTTAATTTGCCAGTGTATTTTTGGAAGAGAGAGATATATATTTTTTTGAGAGTTTTCACTCCTTCGTTTTTAGATTCCCCTAAATCCAACATCGAATTGGCCTTAAACATTGTCTATATCATATTCCTGGTCCCCATCATCAATCCTCAAAGGGTCCCTAGCTTTCAATGCTTCATGATAGCATCACCCATGGCAACCCCCAGAACCCTGGCTTTCGACACTTCGTGATAGTGCCACCCATGGCATTCTGGAGCTAAATCCAAGCCCTAGCAATCGACATTTCGGGATAATGCTACCCATGGCACCTGAACCAATACAAGGCGCTTACATGCCCCCAGTAGGATATTTAGATATTTTAGGAGACAAGCACCGAGGAGACGATATGCTATAACACATCCTCAAGGGGAGTATTTACTCCCTCTCTGTGACGGGAACTCATCCAATCAACTTGTGTTTTCGAGTTGCTTCTAAGTCAAATTTTTGAGAAAATATCTTTTGCAGAAAGAACCCTTTATGGCATTATTTTTCATTAAGCTTACTGAACCAGACTAGTGTGTGAATTTTGGGTGCCTAAGTTATGAAGTCCTGCAAACCAAAGGGAAGACAATGGGGCCAAATAATCCCTAAGCCTTAAACTTAATACATCAACCTCGCAACTCCCTCAACCTCTTGAGGAATGTTCTAGATCTTAACAAATACGTGAGTGTTTAAGCTTAAAATAGGTCCAAGAGGCCTAAAGTCAGTATCCCTCACTAATCTCCTTTTCTTTACCAATTCAAGACTTAATTCATCGTTCGATCCAGCCGAGAACTTAAGTAAGTTCCATATTTAATTACTGGGACTAACACAATTTTCTCTTTTTGCTCCTTTTTCTCTATTTTTCCCCTCTTTTTCCTCCCCTTTCAACCCTTTTTTTTGTATCCAATCCCCTTAAAAGAATCGAATTTTACAACATTTTACACTTTAATACCCCCCCATGCCTAGGATTTGTAATGCCCTCTTTGCAAATTAGGTGGGTTCGAATTCAGCTTAGTTCGTTATTTAAAACAGGTTCAGATGGGTGGATGAACAAGTCGGGATGACTATTGCGAACAATTTCAAGCTCGAATACAAATGTCGTAGGTGGAGTCAACTGTTCTAAGGTACGAACCCTAAAGTGCAATAGGAATTCAGCTCAGAAATGGGTAAGACAGGTCTTGGGTTTTCGAATGACGGGTTGCCTCCCGTTAAGCTCTAAGTTTAATGCCATCAGCTAGGTGCATTGTAGCTCATGATTTATGGAGATCAAAAGTTTCAGCAGCCAAATTCAAATCAGTAAGTTCAAGGAATGGTTTCAGTCTTTGTCCATTCACTACAAAAGGGTCTGAGTTTTGGCTGAGTTCGTTAATTTCCACGGCTCCATTTCTAAAGATCCTTTAGACTAGAAAAGGTCCAGTCCATTTTGATCTCAATTTTCCTGGGAAGAGCTTGAGTCGGGCATCGAAGAGAAGCACTTTCTAACCAGGAAAGAAAGATTTTCGTGAAATGTGATTGCCTTGAAAGGCCTTGATCCACTCCTTATAGATACGCGAGTTCTCATACGCATCATTGTGTAACTCATTAATCTCGCTCATTTGCAATCAACGGTGGATTTCGACCTCCTTGAGATCCAGATTGCACTTTCGTACTGCCTAATAGGCCTTATGTTCCATCTCTACAGGAAGGTGACATGTCTTCCCGTACATGAGTTTGAATGGAGACATTCCTAGCTAGGTTTTATGGGCAATCCTATAGGCCCATAATGCTTATGAAAGTCGGATAACCAATCCTTTCTGTCAGGTCGAATAGTGACTTGAAGAATTTTCTTGATCTCCTAATTAGAGAGCTCAGCTAGTTTGTTAGTCTGGGGGTGATAAGTCGAGATACGATGCAACACCCCATACCTTTTCATTAGGGACTGGAAGTGCACATTCACAAAGTGGGTCCCTCCATCAAAGATGATTGTGAGCGGAACACCGAACTGAGAGAAGATATGCTCATGAATAAATTTGATTAAAACTTTGTCATCATTAGTTCAGGTCAGAATGGCTTCAATCCATTTGGACACGTAATCCACAACGAGAAGAATATACTCGAAGCTGTTCGAATTTGGGAAGGGACCCATGAAATCAATCCCCCAAATGTTGAAAATTTCACACATGAGAATCAGGTTCAAGGGTATCATGTTGCGGTGGCTCATGCTGCCTAAGGTCTGGCAACAAACGCATGCCCTATGATAATTGTGTGTGTCTTTGAAGAGTGTTAACCAGTAGAACCGCACTGGAGGATTTTCACTGTGGTTTTGTGCCCAGAGAAATGGCCACAGCAAGCCTCGTCATGGTAGAAAAGATAGTATATAATTGACCTCGGAGTCGGGAATGCATCTTCAGATGATCTGATCAACACCGATGCAGAAGAGATATGGATCTTCACAGACATAAAATTTAGCATCTGAAATCAATTTGTCTTTCTTGGCTTTCGGCAATCAGACGGGATTTGTGTGATGCCAAATAATTCACTAAATCATCATACCAAGGAAGTCCAGTATGAATAGTTAGAAGTTTCTCATCTAGAAAGTGCTTAGTAATAGGTCCAGAGGGATTATTGATTGAAGAAGGGAGGCGGGACAAATGGTCAGCTACCATGTTCTACTTTCCTACCTTATCGAGTATCTCAAGGTCAAATTCTTGCAAGAGCAAGATCCATCTAATCAGCCTCGGTTTCACATCCTTTTTTGTAAGTGCCTTATAGCAATGTGATCCGAGAAAATAATGACCGGGAGCCCAGGAGGTATGATCTGAATTTCTCCACACCGAATATTACGACTAGCAGCTCTTTCTCTGTAATTGTTTATTTACATTGAGCCTTGCCCAGTGTCTTACTGGTGTAATATATCACCACTAGTTTTCCATCATTTTTTTGTCCTAGCACTGCTCCTACTGCATAATCAGATGCATCGCACATGATCTTAAATCATTGAGACCAGTCAGGAGATTGTAGGATTGGAGCCTGGGTGGGTTACCCAGTTGCACAAGATCTCAAAACTGCGGACACACTCGTGTGTCATCTCAAAGGGTATGTCCTTTGAGAGAAGATTCGTCAGGGGGCGTGCGATCTTCGAGAAATTAGATATGAATCATCGATAGAAATCGATGTACCCTAGAAATGAACGAATATCTTTGATCGAGGAAGGCACAAGTAATTTGGAAATCAAATGCACCTTGGCTCGGTCAACTTGGATACCTTTCTCAAATACAAGGTGTCCAAGTACGATGCCCTCGGGAACCATGAAATGTCTCTTTTCCCAAGAGAGGACCAAGTTCACATCAATGCATCATTTGAGGATCTAAACCAAGTGCAGCAGGAAATCATCAAAAGTTTGACCAAATACCAAAAAGTCATCCATGAAGACTTTAAGGCATTTACCTACTGACGTCAAGAAGCGCATTTATGTAATTTGTTCGTTGTAGCATGCCCTTATGACATCAATTTTAATTAGAATAATCAAACATGAGTCCGAATGTCGAACACTGGGAGGCGCTCAAATATTCGCTTCAACATCACGAAATATGTCGGTTTGTTCGATTGCAAAACAGAGAGAAAGAGAGAGGAAGAGAGAGTGAGTGAAAGAGAGAGATAAGGTTAGAGATTTATGACGATGAAGTGATTATGGCTAAAAATGAAACCAAGCAAAATAATCCATTGTAAAAGATAGAAGCATTTTACAATTATAACACTAAAGGAGAGCTTAAAAATAATAACAAGAATTAAACTAAAGAAACAAGCTAAATGGAGAGGCGAGGTAGCCATGGCGGTGGAGGAGCTTTCGTCGTTGGCTCGACATCTCTGGGACCTTGCTTGGACACTCTATGGAGTGGTGGAGTTGCTTGGTAGAAGATGCCCCAAAAGTGGAGGATGATGGGTCCTTTTATAATAGAGGAAAAGGGCCAAAAATCACCTTCGGGTCAACAGTGACATTCAACTCATTGTTGAAGCTCCGCCATAGGCATTGCTAAAGCCCCAGCACATGCATCTGCTGGCTCCCGCTCGCACGTGAGCAGTGGCCTCCCTCGCAATCTGCACGCTCACACTTATATCAGTTTGCTCGAGAATCGACGGCATAGATTGCGTGTGGTCACGCCCTT
This sequence comes from Thalassia testudinum, assembly GCA_037157565.1. NCBI lineage: Eukaryota > Viridiplantae > Streptophyta > Magnoliopsida > Alismatales > Hydrocharitaceae > Thalassia > Thalassia testudinum. Next base: position 37,095,383 of record JAZHRO010000014.1, read on the forward strand.
CAGATCGCGTAGAGTGTGCGTATGATCAGGCATTGAAATGGGCGTTGGATGGTTCGTGCACGCATTGCGTGCATCCAGTGTGTGAGATCGCACCACGTCATCTCTATCAGAGCCATTCGCTTACGATCGGACAGCTCTAATCGATTGAAGCGGCACTTGCGAGGATTTGGAAGCGCAGTGGGTTTTGAACTCTCACTTGCGAGAGTGGTTCTCGCTAGCTACACTATCCTCATGGATTGTTGTGAAGATCATGTAACGTCGACTATTAGATGCAATCTCACGGTCGAGGATGACGTGAGGTGTGGCGCAACCCTTGTCATTGGATCTTCATCCGACGGTGGAGAGGCATTGCTGGAAGGCCTTCATCAGATGTGAGGCACGTGGATGAGGTGTGGATGAGCACCACATGGCACAACAAGGACCATTGATCATCAGATCAACAATCAGGACTTCTTGGACTTGTTGCGGGAGCTACGGAGGTTGGATTGGGGTGATTTTGAGTCCGTTGGACTCCATTCGTTGATCTGGATCCATCCATACGATCTGATTGCTTATCTGAGACCTATTTCAATATGCACTTGTGTACATGGTCGTTAAACATTAATTATAAGCAATCTTAATGCAGGAATAACATAATATGCATGCAATGCTCCCAAGCCCACTATAGCATGACATTAATAAACATGTGCCCTCAAAATTGACTCTAATTGATACAATTATCGTCATTATATGTAGAGTCATCATACCCCCATGCCCACCCCTTACTAGTCCATAGCAAGGTTAACCTTAATGCTATCTGCAACTAGAATTAGGAAATGATAACTCGAGCAGAAGTTACTTGTCAATAGGAGGAAATTTCTACTAAGTACCTAACTCACAGAGACTCAACAGCACCCAGGTTGCCTACCAAAATGCAGATTGCCCGAGTCCTCACCTTATTCTATATAGAAGCAAATATATTTTTTCTTTTTTATCTTTTCTAATTTTTTTTTGGATTTTTGGAGTTGGGGATTTCGGGGTAACTTTTACAGCTACTAAACCCACCCAAGACTCGAAAATGACTCTAACTACTAAGCATCTTCTCATGAAAAGTGTGAAAGACTCACTCAACGGCAATTAAAACTGACTTCAGGTTTCTATGCCCTAGGTGACCTAAAAAATAAAATGTTGCCTAAAGGTGTATATATCTGACTGGTAGCTTTCTCCTTACTTTTATTTTTGTGGGATCAACACAAGGGCGAACCTAGTGTATATCTCCCTAGATTTTGCTACTTCCCCACTTCTTCATTAAGTCTTTTGGAATTATTGTGCATTTTAGGAGCTGGGATCTGGACAACCAGCCAAGAGGCTGTTAATCACAACAACTTGCCAACCATACTTGTGTGATGAAGTGTGGCTTATTTCTTTTTTTTTCTTTTCTCTCCTTTTTCTTTTTTTTTTTATTGCACTTTTTTTTTAAGTAGGTGGCTTCCCTGATCTAAGATTTACCTAAAGGTAATAAAAGAGAATCATCCAGTGGCTGGGCTCTGGACAACAAGTCGATGAGTTGTTTCCACTGACCACTTGCCAACTATACCACCCTAGTAGGTTCATTAACTACCCAATTTTCATTAGAATCGCCGATGAGTGAGCCAGTGCAAAATATGTGTAGATGCTTAGAATAAAAATCCCCCCAAATCAGAGGATGGATTGATAAGTCACATACTTATCACCCTACTTTATTGACCAGATTAATATAAATTATGGTGGCGAGGACTCAAGATCAAGTCCACATTTTAGTGGACACCTGGATTGATTAAATCCAAAGACCTGAAGAGTCTAAGCGTTCAGGTCCCTAACGTATCATTTTCTAAAGTTGACAAGCTCCTAATACCGATGTTTTTTTTTCCTAATTTTTTTTTCAAGTAAGTAGAAATTAGTTCAAGCTGACAATTTAGTACTCAAATCATGAGAATTACCACACCCCCATGCCTATGTTGGATAATGTCTTCATTGAAAAAATAAATTTATGCAAGGGAGTAAGGAAAGAAATCACCTGAGTTATCACTGTGTAACTGGTTAGCTTGAAACATCTGGGTTGCCTCCCAGGAAGCACTGCATTTATTACCTCTAGCTGAAAAAAGTTCCAGTTCAACCCTCAATGAGGGTTACAACTTCCTTCGGGGGAATATGGGCAAGAAAGTGTTTCAATCCTTGGACGTTAACTATAAAGGTTTGCCCAGTCTTGGGATTAGCAATTTCTATTGCCTCGTTGGGATAAGGTCTGACCACTTGATACAGTCCCATCCATTTAGATCTCAATTTCCCAAGAAAGAGCTTAAGTCTTGCATCAAAAAGCCAGACTTGTTGATTCAGCTCGAAGGTTTTTCTATTAATGTGCTTGTCATGGACGGCTATCATCTGCTCTTTATAAAGTCGATTGTTCTCGTAAGCATCCCGACGGATCTCCTCGAGCTCAGAGAGTTGGAGCTTCCTTTGAGTACCAACCATCTGGGAATCCATATTACACTACTTAACGACCTAGTATGCCCGGTGCTCCAACTCAACCAAAAGGTGGCAAGCTTTGCCAAAGACCAATCGATATGGTGACATGCCTATCAAGGTCTTAAAAGTGGTCCTATATTCCCAAAGGGCATCATCCAATCATGTGGACCAATCCTTCTAGCCAAATCTTATAGTCTTTTGTAGAATATTCTTAATCTACCTATCTAAAACCTCAGTTTGCCCATTCGTTTGCGGGTGATATGGGGTGGCAATGTGGTAAGAGACCTCATATTTGTAAGTATGGCACAAAACTGGGCATTAATGAAGTGACTCCCACCATCGTTGATCATGGCCTTAGGTATCCCAAACTAAGAAAACATATTTTTCTTAACAAAGTCCATGATAACCATATGGTCACATTTTTGGGTAGGTACGGCTTCGATCCATTTCAAGACATAGTCTACTGAGACTAGTATATACTCAAAGCCGTTTGATAGTGGGAAGGGACCCATGAAATCGATGCCCCAAACATCAAAAATTTCGATGATCAGAATGGGTTGTAGAGGCATCATATCTTTTCTAGTCACGGTCCCTAAGGTCTGGCATCTAGTGCAACTCTTCGCAAAGTTATGTGCATCCTTGAATAGTGATGGCTAGTAAAAATCGGATTGCAAAACTTTTGCAGTCGTTTGCTTCCCAGAGAAGTGGCCACCACAGGCTTGATCATGGCAGAAGGATAGCACACTTTGAACCTCCTCTTCGGGGATACACCTCCTAAAGATTTGATCAGCAAAAAGTCTAAACAGCATAGGATCATCCTAGAAATAATGTTTAGCCTCAGCTGAGAACTTATCATGTTGATGTGTAGACCAGCCGTGCGGAGTCTACCGGACTTTGCCCTACCACTAAATAATTAGCTAAGTCTGCATACCAAGGTAGGTTCTTTCCATGCACAGCTAGAATTTGTTTATCAAGAAATGTGTCGGTTAAGGGTAGTGAGGGTCCATTGTGTTCCGGGTGATGTTTGGATAAGTGGTCGGCTACAACATTCTTGGATCCAATTTTGTCATGTATTTCCACGTCAAATTCCTACAGGAGCAGGATCCATCTGATAAGCCTAGGTTTAGCATCCCTTTTGGCTAACAAATTCCAAATAGCCTAGTGGTCGGTGATGAGAACCTCATCATGAGCCATAACTAGCTCACTTTGACCTAATACAAAGGATAAAAGCTCCTACATAACTCAAGGAAAGGCTTAACTCAGAGAGATTCTGAGTTCGCAAAGAAAATAGAAACTAAGGGGTAAAAATGTAATTTCACCAATCCAATCTAAAAACAAGGTAACTCAGGGTCCAAACATAGGTCAAATCAACCTAATAAGAATAAAAGTGGGATGAGATGATTCAATAAGGGCTACAGCAACTCCAAGGAATTAAATGACATCCTGTAATCCTAAAAACAAACCCACTTAAAAACACGAGGTTCGAGGTAGAGAAAAAAATCAACTAAACCCTCTAAAATTCATAGAAAAATAATCTCTAGGGTTTAGAACCTTCAATTTGGCCTTAGGAACCCATTTTGACCTACATTGAGAACCATGCCCAATTAACAACTTAATTTAGATTTTTGCGTAAATTGACCGGTCAAACATGGTTTAATCTGGAAATAAAATTCACCATCATAATCCTTAGGTCCCAATTAGTCATGTATAAAAACTTGAGCCTAAGAGGAAACCTTCTTGACCAACTTTACACTTTGGTCCTCATTTATTTACTTTTTGGCCCTCAACTTTTGAACCCTCACATTTCTGCCCCTAACTCTCCTTCGTTCTTTGCATTCAGGTCCCTCCTGCTAAAACCTGACCAGCACCATGCTTCGGCGACCTTGCGCGGAGCATGGCGCCGCGCAGGGTAAGGGGGAAGGTCTGGCAAGACAACCGGGGGTGCCCTGCATCGTCAGCCGTCGCAGGAACACCCCCTGGTCGCTGCAACCCACCATACCGGCCGTGCGAACGCACGGACGGTATGGGTCTCCATCTCCAGCGTCCTCCGACGAGGGAGACACGTCGTCTCCCTCCTCCCTCCTCTCTGATTCCGCCTCTATAAATACCCCCGTCGCTCCGCCGTTCTGGGGAGCTCGGTCCTGACGGAGAAAGACCCCCACTTCCTCTCTTCCCACTTCGACTGGAAGCCCTCCAGCTCCGGCGGCCTCTCCTCTTCCTCCTCGTCGCTCTGCCGCACTACCAGCTGCAGGGTTGCCCTCCCCTGCTCTTCCCGCGCCGCGCCGCACCCAGCGCGCGCCTCTCCGGCCCTCTCCTCACCGCCGCCCCTTCCCCTGGGCATCTTCTTCTCCGGCGACAGTCAATACGACTGTCGCCCTGCTGCTCCCCCTTCGTCCCTGCAAGTAAGTTAGAACTACTTCCCTTCCTCTCCTCTTTCTTTTCCCTGTTTCAATTTGTTCAATTAAGCCCTCGACCGACCCTGACCACCGTCACCCCCTTCGTCTCCGACCACCCTCCGGCGAGACGCCCCCATCGCTCCACAGCCTCACACGCCTCGCCGACCCTCACCGAACCTCCGCCTCATCACACTGAACACCCCCCACCCCTCCACTGCCACTCCACACCTCCGTAACGCTCCCCCAAACAAACCCATTTCTCCGGTTGCAGTCCGACCTAGGGCTGCCTCCAGACATCGCCTTGCGGCTTGCCGCACAGCTCAACACCTTCGCCGTGCCACGGCGAAGGTTCCCCAGTAGTTTGATCAGGCCGAGAGGCCATATTCGTGTCCGACAGGTTCTAAGGCTCGACCGCCATTGACGCCACATTGAAGCAGCTTCTCCCGCGCTCCAGGCTTGAGGACTCCAGGTTTCCAGCTGCTGCGGATTACGGAGACTCCTGCGAAGGCAGCCAGCCAGCAACCGATGAAAATCGAAGCTGCAGAAGCAAGGCCGCGGACTTCCAGCAGGCGCATGCGAGGAGAGGCGTCAGTTTAGTCCCACATCGGTAAGCCTCGCAACGCTTTCACCGTTTAAATTATTTTTGTGAATAAGCCTTATCGCCTCAGCACACGGGGTGAGGTCCCCTTCACCCGCCCGATTACCCGGCCTCGTCCGCGCTCACGCCCCGCGGACCTGGCTCCGACCCGATTAGCCCGACCTGCACTCCTAGCCCACCACCGCACGCCGGTGGGCCTGGACCCGGGCGCGACCCGCGTACCCGATTACCCAGTTGCTCTGGGAGAGCTTTCCTAAGAGCGAATTCTGAGAGAGAGTGACGCTGGGGGGGAGGGTAGAGTAGGTTTTGCGTTGGCTGTGGTGTGTGCAGGAACAAGCTGAGGCAGAGAAGAAGAAGAAGGCCGACGAAGACTGAAGGAAGGAGGAGCACCGAGCTGCACTGTAGCAGCGGAGACTTAAGTCGTCTGAGTGAACAATCAGACGACGCTCTGAGGACGAAGAAGAAGGAGAAGAAAAGACGAGCAGGACCGCAACGAAGAAGAACAGAAGAGAAGAAGACAAAGAAGAAAAGCAAAACAAGAGGAAGAACAAAAGAGAAGAAGAAGCTCTGAAGAAGAAGAAAGAAGAGAAGAAGCAAGAAAGGAAGAAGAACACGAGAAGAAGATCTGTGAAGGAAGCAAGCAAAAGAAAGAAAAGATTCAAGAGCCAAGAAGAGAGAAGACAAGAAGAAGAGAAGAAAGAAGAGACAAAGAGAAGAAAAAAAAGAGAAGAAGAAGAAGCCACCAAATTTTCATCTCTCTCCCCCTCTCTCTCTCTTTAGTTTTGTAATAAGAATTTGTACCCCTAGAATACAACTTGCTCCCTGAGTTCGACCTCGGGAACTCTTTATTTTCCGAGTAAAAAAATTATGTATTAGCAAATGATGGCAATAACTATCTGTACTACAACGACTTAAGAAAAGCTAGTTGCTGCCACCGTTTCGCCAGTCGGTGTAAATGATCACATGGGGATCCTAGAAGGTATGATCGAAACTTTCCAATCCAAAAACTACGGTGAGCAGCTCTTTTTCCTTGATAATGTAATTTTGTTGAGCCTCATCCAAGGTTTTGCTCGCGTAGTAGATCACCACCGGTTTCTTCTCTCATCTTTATCCTAGGACTGCTCCAATAGCAAAGTCTAATGCATCACACATCATCTCAAAGTCCTGGGAACAATCTAGGGGTTGTAAAATGGGCGTAGTCGAGATCGTATCCCTAAGGGTAGTGTAGGCCTAGATGTAATTAGGTGCCATGTCAAAGAGCACATTGTTGGCTAGAAGGTCAGTCAAGGGCTTGGATAGTTTGGAAAAATCTTTTATAAACCTTCTATAGAAGCCAATGTGTCCTAGGAAGGATTTGATTTGCTTGACCGAGCTAGGAGGTGGAAGTTTGGAAATTAAATCAACCTTAGCTCGGTCAACTTCTATGCCCCTATGTGAGACAATGTGACCAAGGACAATCCCTTCTTGAACCATAAAATGACTTTTTTCCCAACTTAAAACCAAGTTGACCTCAATACATTGTCTCAGGATTTTCTCCAGGTTACTAAGACAATGGTCGAATGAGTCTCCAGAAATGGAGAAATCATCCATAAAAACCTCCAAATATTCACCTACCATCTCCGAGAAGATGTCTAACATGCAATGCTAAAAGGTAGCAGGTGCATTGCATAACCCAAATGGCATATGGAGGAATGCAAACGTGCCATTCAGGCAAATGAACGTGGTCTTCTCTTGGTCCTCGGGTGCAATAGCAACTTGGTTATATCTTGAATATCCATCCAGGAAGCAAAAATATTTTCACCCTACCAGCCGTTCGAGAATCTGGTCAATGAATGGCAGGGGAAATGGTCCTTTTTAGTGGCTTCATTAAGCTTCTTATAGTCAATACACACCTGCCATGCGGTGGTTGTGTGGGTGGGGATGGATTTTTCCGAGCCATTTGTGACCACAGTGAGCCTGGCCTTCTTTGGTACCACTCTAATAGGGCTTACCTAGGGGCTGTCGGAAATTGAGTAGATGATTTTCGCATCAAGTCACTTGATTATTTCTTTTTTAACGACCACTCGCATGTTCGGGGGTAGGTAGGGCATTAACTATGCCCCACCCCTCTATTTATAACCCCCCTAAGGGGAGTTTCCCCCCTTGAGGAGCACGGATTTCAAAAAAATGAAATCCCATTTATCGTGACAGAGATTTCAAAAGATCCTACCAAAATCGAAACAACCCCAATCATCATTACAAGCATTAAATGCCCCTGCATGCGTATCATTTTGCCATAGTAAAAGTGATCACGTTGCTGACGAGTACGACAATTGAGGCAATTACGCCCCATTGTGATGACAATTAATGCCAGTCTTGTCACAAAACACAACAAAAATCAATCCCCGCGGTGATTGGCCACCACTCGCCAAAGGTAACACTTATGTCATGTTTTTACCCAGGATGATAACCTCTTAAGGCCGGTAAGGAGTCAGGCGGTGATATGGCCACAATCCCTTTATTATTTACTGACCTCTTAAGGCCAGCAGGGACTCAGGTGGTTATAAGTCCATTTTAGTGGGCCATTATTTGGCTTAAGTACTCTTTAATTATTTGTTCTTAGTTTCTAATTAATTAGGAGTTAAATGATAAGTCACCTTAGTTTGCATATAATTTTATGCACCAATTTTACAACATATGGTTATGATAATCTGTATGGTTGGATGCAGGCTAGGTGCAAGAATCAGACGTCCATTCTGCTTCTATATGACATCTGGAGCTCAGATCGAACATCTAGAAACTGCCCTTGTAGACTCCTTAATGTCTACACTTTTTAAGACATCCAGAAGTTACCGCCAAGCTTATATTGTCGTTCCAACCACTTGCAATCTTCGTCGAGTGGTTGGAGAAGCTTGTGGCCAAAGGAAAACAGAAGGAGGAGTTTTTAAAGGGAGGGTCGGCCATCCACAAGAGATGATCATCTTCCCCCATGCACCAAGCTTACACCGTGAAACAGAACATGCACCGAGGACCAAACGAGCACCATGTAACAGGCTTCTCCATCTCCACTCAAGCCACTTTGATGGCCGCTCGGTGACAGTGTGCAGCCACAACACAGACCGCATCCACCACCACCAATATTCCCTCTTCATCTCTTCCCTTCTCTTTCTTCTTTCGTCTCCTTCTTCTTCTTCCAACCACCCCCCTACAACTCCTCCGCAAAGAACCCAAAACAAAGCCACCCTCCTTGCCTCACGCAACTAGTACAAGTGGCCAATCTCATCATCAACCTCGTCGTTCTAGCCTCATGCCCATGGTCCCCACACAACCGCTAGCCACCCTCCACGACCTCCTCGTGCACCTCCTGCCGTCACCATCGCCGGCAACCTTTGCCACCGACCGACCACGTCCAGCCATCTCCGGGCGTGCCTCCACCATCAACACTTAGCCCACGCTCCGAAGGTCCTCCATGTGCAACCTCAACACCGGCAACGCCCCTCCATGAGCGCATGAGCCGCTGCAAGAGATGCTCTGTTTTGGATCAAATTAGAAATTACATTTCTTGCCATTGATGAACTCCAAATTTCCATTTAATATTTGATTTATCGTGGGAATTGCAGTCGGTCCCTTCACGTTCTCAGTTTTTCTGCGATTCTCTCATTGCATAACTATCTCCCCAATCTATTAGGTGCATATATGTTTCATGTTATGATCAAATATCTGACCATCATATTTTGATAAACTTGTGAGTTTATTTGGTTCATACCTCCCTGTGGATACGACATTTGTACTGTGGTTTAATTTGATATATGTTTTAATCCTTGATCAAGAGATTTTCCACCACATAAAATACTATAACAACACATTATTTTTATTGCTAACTCTTTAATTAAGCAAGAATCTTTCTACCAAATGGCGCCGTTGTCGGGGAGCCAACAAGCCTAGTAAACTCGCAAGTATTTTTTTTTCTGTCTACATTGAGTTCTGATTGAGATTATACATCCATTGATCTGTTATTTTTCTATGCAAGGTACATTCTTGAGGAGTACGCAGTGGACGCTCGTTTTGGCGGACCTTGACACCACTTGAAGGATAGCAATAAGAGCCTATGTGCCTTGATCCCACACACGTGAAGATGCACGGAGGAACATCTAGGAGGATTCTGCCTCTTAGATTTTTGATTTAGCATTTCAAAGTAGGCTCTTTAGGATTTAGTCTAATCATCGACACCGAAGAGTGGCCATGGCTAAGTTCACGAAGGTGCTCCGTGGTAAGCGAGAAATTCGAGGGCCCTTGGGGGGGTGGGGTCTCCCCCTTCCCTCCCCTTTATTTTAGTCTAATCATCTATTTTCTCACCCTTGTAATGAGGGGCTTATTTTCGGGTGAATGTCCCCAGTTCTTTAGATACTAAGTTTATTCTGTCTGTGGTAGTTAGTTTCTTTTGATTGCTCATTTATATGTAAAAGAAAAAATTTGAGCTGCCTGATAGAAGTTGCATATCCATAGGTTGATCTTCTAGGAGTGCTTGAGTAGCATCTAGATTTTTCTTATTGTATTGCCTGCATTTCTGTATCGTAGAGTGCTGCAGCAAGGTATGTACTTCCTATATTTCTTCATTAGTTATCCACACACGCATTGCATTTGGAATAATTAAAGAAGACCACTTAAGCTAATTTGAAAAGATTAATCAAGTGGTCACATTACTTCTTGAAAGAAAAGTAAAATATACAAGAAGTGTTTGAATAACTTAATTGCGATTTTCAAAACAAAAATCAATTTTTCGCTATGTGATGCACACTTTCTGCACCAAGCACGCATTGTAGGCACCGCACTAGGACTTGGACCCTTAAGACTATAGGCATCAATCTCTTTATTGGTGCAAACCCTCCTATCTCGCTTTGTGATGGTGGTATTAACTTTTGTCCGAGTGATTTGATACTCTAAGGAGGGGGACACCCCTTAAAGGAATTCAAGGGTAGTTAAGAGGCACCGCTAATGCATCGCCTCAAAGGAAGGGTTCGCCCTACTTGCATCTCTTGGTTCCATCCTTGGAGTACCTTTTTACTTGAGCATTTGAGAATATCATTGCAACAAGGTGTACGTCTTTAGGACACTCGAAGGTCAATTTAGGGTGCATAATGATTAGCCCATAGTTGTGGGCTATTTAAGTATTTAAGTGCCTAGACATTAGGTTAATTCTAACAATTATTTAGCATAAATTAGGATGTAAATAGATTAATTCATATTTTTAATTTAATTACATAATCCATGCATTGCATTCACATTTTAAGTGCATTTAGAATTAGCTTAGAATGTCATTCATCTAATTAGTTAACTAATTAGGCCCATTGTTTTAGTTAACATAAAAGTTGAGGGTTTGTATATAAATAACCATAATATTTTAACATTATTTTCTTTATGCTTCTTCTTGCAGGAACGGCTGGCTGCCTGCTAGTTAGAATAAAATTAAGACTTTAGATTTAATTTTTTATTGCATTTTCTTTGAAACCCTTGTTCTGGGGTATATTTTGAGGGGTTTGTTCCCCGATTTTGTTTTGGGCCCGTGTTGGGTAATTTTTGGGAGCCTGTTCCCTTTTATTTAGATTTAGGTTTTTAGTTTATTGATTACTTTTATTTGCTTGTGCATAAGTAGTTTAAAAATTAAAAAAATAAAAAAAACGAGCTGCCTGCTAGAAGCTGCCTACCCTAGGATGAACCATTTAGGTCTGTATGAGCAGCCTCTAGATTTATTTCTCTGCATTGCGTGCATTCTTGCATTGTTGATTGCTGGAAGCAAGGTATGCATTTTCTTACTTTGCATCCTATTCTTGATCATGCATTGCATTAGGACTTAATGTAAAGACCACCTAATCTGTATTGAATAAATCTAACAAGTGGTCACATATTTTCTAGAAAAAGGACTAATTAAAGGAGGAACATTTTAAACCAAGGATTTGATTTTCAAACTTGACGTGCGATTCAGAATTCAAAATCTTTTGCGGTGTATGCACACTTATTTCGCTTGCACCACGACACGCTTCTAGACACTCCTTAGGTTTGGAAACACTAGGACAAGAGCCCTCCTATCGTTGGATTCTGAAGTGTTCGGAACTTGAGATCAAAGGTTTTGTAAATCCAAAGAGGGGGATACCCTGTCACGGATTTTTGGGGGTAGTTGAGAAGCACCGCGAAAGCACAGCTTCAAAGGAAGGCTTAGGCCTACTTGCATCCCTCGATCTTCCGTCTTTGAATTTACTTGACCATTTGAGATTTAGGGAAGAACACCTAAGCTCCAACTAGGTCATCTTAGGCGAGCCATAGGTCGACAATAGGCGCGTAAATTGATTGAACAAATTGTATTGTCACCTGCAATCTGACTTAAAATCAAAAGCCTAAATTGGGAAAGACCTAAAAGGTCCTTTTTGAATTGTGTTTTGCTTGGGGAATTCTGATTGAGGTGTGAGTTAAAATGGACCACATTGATTTTCATCCTTTCACATCTTGCCCACACCCTCACCCCCACTCTGCATCCTTCAATCCCAGACGCCGAGATGGTCCATTCCTTGATGGACATAATGACAATCATTGGGATTCGTTTTACTCCTATTATAGGAGTATTGGACTGGTTAAGCCCCAAATCAGTGAGCAGAACCTAGGAGCGGGATTTGCTTTTCCCAATATCCCACATACCATAGAAATACCCAACCCACCCTCCCTGAAAAATTATAATGGTTGGACAAACACTCCTGGGTACTATAAGCCTGAGCCTGACTTCTCTCATGATAGAAATGACCTCTCCTCTTTGAAGATGGAAATATAGAAAATGAAAAATGAAATGATTGAATTGTTAGGAGAATCTTCGAGAGCAGGCCAACAAGAAAGAGATGAAATTAGCCACCCAATCTACCCCATTGAGGATGACGTACACCCCTCTACAATAGATGCATCTCCCGTGGGAAAGCTACACTTTAAGTTGGAGGGAAATTCTAGGGAGAATAGCTACTTTTCGAGGATCAATTTTGAAACCTCCCCATTAGATGACACTTCCTTGAGAGATCCACACCTTAGGTGGGAGGAAAATACACATGAAAGTAGCTATGCATTGGATGAAGAAAGGTGGCAACCCGAGGAAGATGATGATAAGGTTGAGTATCCACTTGAATTATATTGGAGTCAAAAGAAGGGAATGATGGTACCATTGGAAGACCTCGACCCAGATGATAGTATTTTCATGACATTTGATGAAGTGGGTCAAAGTCATGTTGTTAATCCTACCCTCCCTTCTGATCACGATATGGAACTCAAACCCACCCTTAGGGAACCTAACCTTAAAGAAATTGACCTATCTGAGGAGTCTGATGTTACCAGTGTAAACCATTTACCTCAGATAGAGCACCCTAGGGGATCTGCTGAGATATTAAATGATTCTAGACCTCGGGTACATGATGAATTGTGTGATGAGGAGAAAGAAGAATTATATGAGGAACCTACATTCAAGATTTGGAGTGACACTAAGGGTGAGTATGTCTTATTTGAAGAGTTAGCCCCTGAGGATGTCACAAATTTGACCAAATTAGGTTTCCTTAGCACACCCATTGATGATATTTCTCCTCATGATGAAATGATGGAAAATTTGGAAGAAATTTCTAAGATTTATGTGGATTCACATATAGACTCCAGGGAAGATTTGAGTAAAGAACAAAAACCCGGGGATGACATTGACAGGATAATCTCTAGATCTGTTGCTTCCAACCTGCCTTCATTCACTTCGAAGTCACCCTCTGATTCACTTATATCTGAAAGCGAAATTGTGACTCCTGATGAAGAGCAGGAAGATACATGTGATGGTGTAAGGAATGCTAGGGATGAAATTGAGGATTTAGAAAGAGTGTTAGGGATGGACACCGAGCTGATTAAACCCAACTTAGATCTTATGGCCATCCCGCAACCTCGTAACTTGGACACCCTAGACAATCCTTGCCTTAGAGAATTGCTCACTTTTGTTCTGACCAGGGGGCTTAACAAACCAATATTTCCCGTAATGGAGTATCAGGTATGGATTGATGATTTCTTTAGACAGTCCATTACCCTGGGGGTTTATCTCTGCACCATTCCTTCCCCATTCTTTTTGGAGGATCCTTGTCATCCTCCCCCTACCCCTTTGGAGGTTGTTATACCTGTTTATCCTTTAGAACCTCCTTTGGTGACCTGGGAAGATTTCATTCCCATCTTAATTGGGCGAGCATTTGCTATCGGGATTCATCATCAACTCGCCAACATCCTAGGTTACCTATTTTCTAGGCCAACATTGCTTTGCTCATTTTTAAGGCCTATTTCTGTAATTCTTGAACCTGATTTGCAGGTTCTTTGGCTATTCAGCCCAGCTCTGACCCAGGTAATATCCTTCTATGCAATGAGGACATTGCAGAATTTAGGCATGGGGGGGTGTACTTGGGGATATACATAACATAGTGCATTCATTGCATACATTTGCATAAAAAAAAAAAGAGTTTTGAGCTTAACTGGCTAGATCTTGCAATCTTAAGCAAATCAGAACTCTAGGGTAGATTAAGTTAATTCTAGGGTCAAACTTTAGAAGCTAAATGAGCTACTAGCTTTAGACCTTTAGGGTCCTTTGTGGACTGAAAAACTTAAGTAGGAGTTAAGTTGCAGACCATTCCTCAAGAGGTTGAGGAAGGGAAGCTAGGGTTTGAGTTAAAAGGTAGGGTAGTACCTGGAGTCTTATTCTACCTTTTGGTTTACGGGTCCTTGTAACCCAAGCATCCAAATTTCACACACATGGTCTGGTAATTAACTTAATTTCTGTCTTTCTGAAAAGAGATTTAGTTCTCTTAGTTTTGACTTAGGAGAGGCTTGAAAACACATTTTGATTGGAAGAGTTCCCGCCGTAGGAGAGGTGAAGTATATACTCACCTTGAGGATGCGATGATAACATATTACCTTCTCGGCGCTTGTCTCTTAGGATATCCATCCTACTGGGGGCATGTAAGCACATTGTGCGGTTCAGGCACCATGGGCGGCCCTATCTCGAAGTGCCGATTGCCATAGGCCTGAATTCGCTTAAGAAATCCATGGGCGATACTATCTCGAAGTGTCGATTGCCAGGAGTTCTTGGGGTCGTTATGGGCGGTGCTATCTCGAAGCATCGAAAGCCAGGCACCCTTCGAGGTATGGTAATGGGGACAATGAATCCGACACAGACCGTGTTGATAGCTGATCTGAGGTTAGACTTAGAAGAATCAAACAAACAAAATATATATATATATATATAATTTCTTTAACTCAAATAACTCAGACCAATGCATAGGCACGGATGCTTTAATCTCAGGGATCAATAAACTTTAGGGTAGAGTCAGAAATCAGGGAAACTTGTGCCTGCAACTCGTCTTTAGCCGACCTAGTCTGTAACTTAGCAACTACTTAGGAACCTTGGGTCTAGAGTCTGAACTTAATATGCTTCTGAAGGAAGACTAAGTGAGTTGACTAGTCTACTTGGAGTGCTAGGTTTCACTTAATTTTACTAGGGACTGGCAAAAACTAGGCATGGGGGTATTTGATTAGCCCATAGTTGTGGGCTATTTAAGTATTTAAGTGCCTAGACATTAGGTTAATTCTAACAATTATTTAGCATAAATTAGGATGTAAATAGATTAATTCATATTTTTAATTTAATTACATAATCCATGCATTGCATTCATATTTTAAGTGCATTTAGAATTAGCTTAGAATGTCATTCATCTAATTAGTTAACCAATTAGGTCCATTGTTTTAGTTAACATAAAAGTTGAGGGTTTGTATATAAATAACCATAATATTTTAACATTATTTTCTTTATTCTTCTTCTTACAAGAACGGCTGGCTGCCGCTCCAACGCCACCAGCTGCCGCAGTGAAGAACCCATTCAAGGAGGAGCAGATGTGTTGGATCTGGTCAGGCAGCTAATTTCAAATTTGTGCAGGCCACTACAAAAGGAGGAGAGAGGATGCTGAGTGAGGCAGGCCTCCACCACCGACCACCACTGTGCAGAGAGATCTCCTCTCTTCCATTCCATACCGCTGGCCTCAACCGTGGCGGCAAGTCTCCACCACCGTGGGCGTGTGGTGTGACAGACCACACTGCCATCCGGAGCTCGTCCGCATTACCGTGAGCACCTTAGCATGCATCTCCCTCGCCGTCGTCACCAACAACCACCACCGCAGCTACTATGCAATCACCCTTTCAGTCAGTTAAGACGTCCGGGAAATTTCCCGAATGTCTGAAGTCCACCCCCCACTCCAATAGCAATCTCCGTCCTCCCAATTCACTTCCACCACCCACGCCGCAACAGCCACCCACTCATCTCCAGCCGCACGCAAGAGCCCGCCACTTCCTCCCGCTCTCACCGCCTGCACACCCACGCCAACAAAGCGCGCAATCGCCCTCCAGCCGCACGCAAGGCGTGCACAGCCTCCAGCCCTCACGCCCGCTCACTCCACCTTCCCCACACCTGCAGCCTTTGCCATCTCCACGTGCAACCGCCTGCGCACCCACGCCAGCTGCAGCAGCACCTGCAGAATCACTCCCACGCCCGCAGCACCTTCCCCGCGACTGCTGCACCCGCTCTCACCGTCAACAGAGCGCGCACCGGCTGCAGTGCGCGCCCACGCCTCCAGCCAACACGCAGTAGCAGCGCGCGGCAGTCCTCACCGCCAACAGGCCGCGCACGTTCCCGCACCCGCCTGCAACGCACGCCAAAGCAGCTGCAGCACCGGCTGCAGCCACCTCCGCCGGAGCTCGTCCGGCCGCCTCCAGCCGCCGCGCGACACGCCACCACCACTGTTTCGAAGCCCTCGGTCCAAGGAACTTCCTCCGAGCTTCCCGCATCCGGCCGTCCACTCCTCATCGTGCACGCCAAAGGGGAAAAAATCCCCTATTTTGCTATAGTAACCGGGCCATTAAAAATTACATTTTCTGCCATTGTCAATTTTTATTAATATTTTATTGATTCTGCATTGCGACAAATATCCTCTAGTTACTCATAATTGCTATTTCAGCATTGTTTCTTGTTTCAACCTTAATCTGAAGGCAAATCTGGCTTGATTCTTGTCCAAACTAACTATGAACAAACGTTTTTAACTGGTGCGAATTTAAATACGTCATTGCCTCCCTGTGGATACGACCCGCTCCTCTGCGAGTGGTTATTTCTTTTTAAATATTGATTAGTCGATTTTTCCACCACATAAAACTGCAAACGACTTTAAAGCGAACAATCGAAAAGTCACATAATTGATTGCAACTTGATTGGTCACCCAAAAGAACTAAAAGTAACCTCAACCTCCTTAATAGACATTGACTAGGAATCTCAAGTGCCTCATTTCTCTTATACCACTTACGTGGGAATGGAGAAACATTGCCTTGACTCTATTTGGCCAAGTTGGAAAGTTGAAGAGGGCTTGAAGTACTTTAAACAAACAAAAGACCTGCTGCCTTGTGTTTGCTTGGTGTATGCTGGGTAGGCGCTCTCTTAGAAGGAGTCTTATTTTTAACCCAGAACCTGAGAGAATTATTAGAAAAGCCAACTAAGAAAAAAGAAAAATGGCAGATGAAAGACCTAAAGAAGAGATTAGGGTCGATAAAAATCAGAGAACCTTGAGAGACTATTTCCTCTCTACAACTCACCAAGCCCTACCTATCCGGAGACTTGGAGTGGATAATACTTATGAGATCAAGAGCAGCACCATATCTTTGCTCCCCGCTTTTTATGGTACTACTAGGAAGGATCCATACAGGCATCTTGAGGAATTCACCGAGGTCTGTTCCACGGTGAACCTCCAGAGCTTTACTAATGAAGCCATGATGAGAACTCTATTTCCTTTCTCCCTAAAGGATAAGGCCAAGCACTAGTATCATACCCTCGATGCAAGGGTAAATGATTGGGCTACCCTTAAGGGAGAATTCTTGAAAAAGTACTTTCCTATGAGTAAGACCAATCATTACAGAAGAGAGATTATGGGTTTTACTCAACAGGAAGGGGAGCAATTTCACGAAACATTAGAGTGCTTCAATGACCTCCTTAGGTTATGCCCCCACCATCAGGTGCCAAGATGGCAATTGGTCGAGAGGTTCTACAACAGATTATCTAAAAGGCACAGGCAAACCATCGATGCAACCTATGCAAAAACTTTCATGACCAAAACTGAGGATGAAGCCTGGGCATTATTTGAAACATTAAGTGATAATTCCATACATATGTCATCTGCCTATCAAGAAAGAAAACCATCAATCTTGCAGAGAAAGATAGAGGCCCATGAAGCCGAGGCTACTCAAGATTTGGCTTATCAGATTCAATTGTTGAATAAAAATTTTGATAGGCTTTTAGCAAACCCCAGCATGAACCCGCAAGCAACCTCTATCTTTCAAGCTTCAAGTGAATGCTCCATTTGACAAAGCACTACGCACGCCACTGCGAAATGCCACATGGCAAATCAATTCCCTGAGTTGATTCAGGCCTATCTGAATGCAGCCCAAGGTTTCCGACCACCCTGTCGTAATAACCCTTATTACAATACTTACAATCAGGGGTGGTGGAACCATCCAAACTTTTCATGGAAGCAAGGTGATGCTTCCAATTCAGGGAATACAAGACCTCAACTTTCCCAACCCATATACCAGCCATCTTATACAAACCATCCTCAGAATAAGCCTTTTGAGATGGATGAACTAAAAACCATGATGAAAGCGATGCAAGAGCATCAGAATATGGTCATTCAATCTTAGAATAAGATGATCAATGATATGCAATCCCAAATTGGTCATCTTACTGAGGCAGTTAGGCAAAGAGATCCGAGAAAGCTGCCTAGCTCTTCTGAGGAGAACCCAAAGGGTAAGGGGGTTATATTCAGGGAGCATGCTCAAGCTGTGATCGTGTTGAGGAGTGGAAAGAAAATCGACAAACATGATAGCACTCCTACGGTCACCCCTCATAATTCCCCTCCTACATCGAACATGACTTCCACCCTCACCGAGGAAGAGCCACACTGCTCTCCCTTACTTGAAATCACCCACCCAAAGGATGTCGTCATTCCGCCTCCCCTTTCCCAACAGGACGACCCCTCTACCCAAAAGCCAAGGGTGCCCTATCCAGAGCCCCTATCTGCTCCTGAGGAATCTTCTGTTGGCTCGTTTGGAGCTACAGATAGGACGAATGAGATTATGGACACTTTTAGGCAAGTCCATATCAACTTTCCTTTATTGGATGCTATAAAACAAATCCCGTCCTATGCCAAGTTTGTAAAGGACCTATGCACCCAAAAGCGTTGATCTAGGAGACAGGTCCAAGCTAAGGTCATCCTGTCTGACCATGTTAGCTCGGTGATCCAACATGGAACACCTCCCAAGATGAAAGACCCAGGGGCCCCGTATATTTTAGTGGTTATAGGTAACCAACACATTGACGAGGCTCTGCTCGATCTAAGCATGGGGGTGAACATCTTACCGAGTTCTATCTACGACCTTTTGGGAGGAGGAGATTTAAAGCCTAGTCCAATCATCCTCCAAGTCACAGACAAACTGCTAGGACACCACGGGGATTGCTGGAAGATGTCCTAGTGAGAGTGAACGACTTCTTCCCTGTTGACTTTCCCATGTTAGATACTGACCCATCTAATAATCCCACCAAGCCATCCATTATTCTGAGACACCCCTTCTTGGCCACAGCCAACTCCTCTATCAATTGTAGATCAGGGCACTTAAAATGGGCTTTGGGAACAAGAAGATCTGGTTGAATGTTTTTGATACCTACAAGCAATCCGAATTTGAAGACTATTCTCAGATTGAGGTTGTTGATGAAATCATTGAGGAGACTACTCCAGCACTCTTATGTAGAGATCCCCTTCAAATGGTCATATCTAAGGACCATCCTCCGAGTATTGAAGAGAATGAAGGGGATATTCTCGAATTGGAAGAGTTGTTGGGAGTACACACAAAGTCTCTATCCCCACCCTGGACTCTGAAGGTAGATCAGCTACTTGAGGCGGGGACATCTCAACTTATACCCTCAATCCATAAGGCTCCTGAATTGGAGCTTAAACCCCTCCTGAGCACATTGAAGTATGCTTTCTTAAGCTCTAACGACACTCTCCCCATCATTATCTCATCTGCATTATCTGAATCGCAGGAGGGAGCTTTGCTCGAGTGTTTGCAAAGGCACAAGAGAGCTATTGCTTGGTTGATAGCTAATATTAAGGGTGTTGACACCTCCCTTTTCATGCATCATATATACACAAACGAGTTCATGAAACCCTTTCAAGACATGCAGAGAAGGCTCAACCCCAATATGCGGGAGGTTGTGAAAAAAGAGATTCTGAAATGGCTGGATGCAGAAATTATCTATCCCATTTCAAATAGTAAATGGGTCAGCCCAATACATGTGGTGCCCAAAAAGGTAGGAATCACTATGGAAGAAAATGACCAAGGAGAGTTGGTGACCACTAGACCCTCAACTAGCTAGAGCGTTTGCATTGATTATCACCGTTTGAACACAGCTACCCAGAAAGACCATTTCCCCTTACTGTTTATCGATCAGATTTTCAAAAGACTGGCAGGGAACAAGTACTTCTATTTCCTTGACAGGTACTCTGGGTATAATCAGATAGCTATCTTCCCTGACAATCAAGAGTGTACCACCTTCACGAGTCTATATAGCACATTTGCATTTCGCCGAATGCCATTCGAGTTATGTAATGCTCCTGCCACATTCCAATGATGTATGATGGCTATCTTTTCTAACATGATCAATGAGTTTGTAGAGATCTTCATGGATGATTTCTCCATTTATGGCTCATCGTTTAACCTATGCCTTTCGAACCTTGATAAAGTCTTAACCTGTTGCGAAGAGGCAAAGTTGGTGCATAGTTGGGAGAAGAGCCACTTTATGGTCCAGCAAGGCATTGTTTTAGGGCATGTAGTTTCCAAGAGAGGATTTAAGGTGGGTACAGCCAAAATCGATTCCATCTGTAAACTTTTATTGCCCACCAATGTTCATCAAGTTAGATCTTTTCTTGACCATGTTGAATTCTATAGGCATTTCATTAGAGATTTTAGTAAAATCTCTAAGCCACTCTGTGACCTGTTAGCGAAGAATGTTTCCTTTGATTTTGATGACAGATGTGGAGAGGCTTTCCAAGTCTTGAAGAAAGCCCTTATTACCGTGCCGATTCTCCAAGCACCAGATTGGGCCCTCCCATTTGAGCTGATGTGCGATGCTTCTGATTTCGCAGTGGGAGCGGTCTTAGGTCAAAGGGTTGATGGCAAACCTCATGTTTTGCATTATGCTAGCACGACCCTTACGGATCCTCAGCAAAACTACACGATCACTGAAAAGGAACTTCTTGCTGTAGTATTTGCTTTGGAAAAGTTTCGATCTTATTTATTGGGATCCAAGGTTGTGGTGTTCATCTATCATTATACTTTAAAGCACCTTCTTGCGAAGGACACCAAACCTCATTTGATTCATTGGATTCTGCTACTCTAGGACTTTGACCTGGAAATTAATGTAAGCACCTCTAGTTTGATACACCAAAATTATGCTTATTGCTAGACTAACATTTCAAGATTATCTCAGATTAAAGCATTAAAGCGTCTTTCAAGCCAAGTGCAGATAGTTGCTGATGTGTGTCTTTTTATCTTTATTTGAGTCTAGGACATTATTGTAAAGAACCTCAAATAAAACTCAAAAATGAATTGTCACGTATCTTTTCAAAACCAAATTTTTTAGGTTATTGATCAACCAAATTAGTAAATTGATTGACCAAATTACCTTGATCGACCAACCAACTTCATTAACTGATCAAATCAGCCCATTTTAGGAAGTTGATAAAAATCCTTTTGATCAACCAACCAAGTAAATTGACTGACCAATTAGTGATCGACCAACCACACTAATTAATCGACTAAATTGTCTTTTGATCAACCAATTAACCTCAATTGATCGACTAATTTAATTTTCTATTCAGGAAACTTTTAGTATAAATAGAGGTCGTATGCAGCCCATCTCATTAGCAACTTTAAAAAGAAATGTCTTTCAAACAGTAGAGTCTCTCGTGCTTATTCCAAAAGCCTTCATGCTCTATTCTTCACGTTCTTCAAAAGCACGACGCCTCAAACCTCTACAAAAAATTTGATTTGATCTTTTATTGAGGTTCCATAGAAGTTATTTCTGTTATTCTATCTTGTTGCTTTGATTTACGAACCCCAAGATTGTTGAGAAGATCTGTGGTTGTTGTTTTTGCTTCTCTTCATGATAAAAAGAGAAGTGGTTGAAAGAGGTTGTGCCACCCTCATTTAAATGGTATGGTTAGTGGATTGACTAGCTTGGACTAATCGAAAAAATCCTAAGCTGAGAGGCTTAGGTAGTGGTTTTCACCTGGTATGGATCCACTATAAATCAGGTGTACTCTGTGCTTGAATCTTTTGTGATTTATTTTTTATTTGTGCATATAAATTTCTTTTAAGGCGATACTATTCACCCCTCCCCTCTAGTATATGGTTTGATCCACAAGATATCCTCCTACTCACTTGGTATCAGAGCTTGCATTGTCCAAGAGATGTCAAAATCGAATGTTGACACGTATGCTGAGGGTCAGTCAGCGGTTCGACCTCCTCTATTTGATGGAACGAGCTTCGGCTATTGGAAGACCAGGATGCAAATCTTCTTGGAGTCAATAGACTATGAGGTATGGGATGTCATCACCTCGAAGTACATGCCCAAAAATCAAAGACGATGTTGTAATCACTCCAAACCAAAAGAAGATGGCTACACACAACACAAAAACCATGAATGCCATATTTTGTGGTCTCTCTAAAGTTGAATTTAACAATCTCCGCATGCAAAACCGCACACGAGATATGGGGCATTCTCGAAGTTACACATGAGGGAACTTCAAAGGTAAAAGAAACAAGGGTAAATCTACTAACCCAGAACTACGAGCTTTTCAAGATGAAGAAAGGGGAGTCGATAAAGGAGATGTTCATAAGATTCATGGACATCATAAACTCCTTGCAAAATCTTGATCAAGACATCAAGAACGAAGCCCTTGTCAAAAAAATCCTTCGCTCACACACCAGCGACTGGGAAACCAAGACTACCACCATTCAAGAGTCAAAAGATCTGTCCACCTTGAAACTAGACGATCTTATCGGAAGTCTTATGACATATGAGGTTCAACTCCAACACATGAGGGATCAAGAAGGAGAAGGATCCAAGAAGAAGACTATAGCTCTTGAAGCTATTCAGGAATCTAAAGAAACCTCAAGCAGAGAAGAAGAGGAAGACATAGCCTTCCTCTCCAGAAAATTCAAGAAGTTCCTCAAAGATAAGAAGAATTGTAGGAAGAAGAAAGAAGAAATCAAGAACGATGCAACCACCTATTACAACTGCAAGAGAAAGGGATACATCAAGAAGGATTGTCCGCTTCTCAGAAAGGAGTCTGACAAGAAGAACAAGCCCTTCAGAAAAGATGGAAAGAAGAAAGCTTTCACAGCAACTTGGGATGAGTCAGGCTTAAGTTCAAAGGAAGAAGAAACCTCTGGAGAAGTATCTCTTCTCAATCTTATGGCTCTAGAAGATGAGGTAACCTCCTTTAATCAAGATGAATTATTAGAAGCATTCTTTGAGATGCATGATATAGCTAAATCATTAAAACTAGAAAATAAAACCTAGCAAAAGCATTAGGTGAAGAAAAAGCACAAAAAGACGTACTTGATAATCAAAACAAAGAGTTATCTGTTGAGATCATTGCATTAAAGTCACAAATAAACAACTTAAAAGTAGATATAGACAAACTAAAAGAAAACTCTGCTATTCTATTAAATGATCTAGCTAAGTTCACAAATGGAAGTAGAAACCTACATAAATTGTTAGGAACACAAACCCAAAGCACCACAAAATTTGGGTTAGGTTATATACCAAAAAATGATCATGAAGCATCTAGTTCTAGCAAAGGGAAAGGTAGCCTGCCAAAACAGGCAACACAAACTAACCACCGTGGACCCAAACAAAAATGGATACCAAAAAGTATATTGCAGTCTTGCTTTGTAGGTTCTGTAGATTATAAGAAGTGAAATTTCCAACAAACAAATGGAACATTGAAGCGCCTCTATCAAATAAAGCCTCACAAACACAAACCACAGTTAGGAAAGAGAAGAAAGAAGATGTATAATGGGCAGCGACTATTCCAAGCACATGACCAGGGAAGAAGACCTATTCCTGCAACTCAACCGTCAGGAAGGTGGTACGATCACGTTTAGGAACAACCGCAAGAGTCATATTATTAGTACTGGCCAAATTAGTAACTCTTCTACTTCTTTTAATAATGTACACCTTATTAGCGACTTAAAACATAACCTTTTAAGTGTTAGTCAAATATGTGATAAAGGTTACAAAATTACTTTCACATCAAAAGGTTTTAAAATTCCTGATAAAGAAACAAAACAAATTATTCTTAAAGGAAATAGACATAAAGACATTTATACTGTAAACTTCGACAAATGTGACAGTCTTGAATGTCTGGTCGCATCTGACGAAGAAGCAACACTTTGGCATAAATGACTAGGTGATGTTCACATGGGGAACATCAGTAGACTAATGAAACATGAACTCATCAAGGGTCTACCAAAGATCAACTTCAAGAAAAGCAAAGTTTATGATTCTTGTCAAGTTGGTAAGCAAACTAAAAATCCTTTTAAACCATAAAGGATGGTGATAGTGATAACGTCGGCGGTTTCGTTATATCGTTGTAGTAAAGCCGGTTGTTACCAACGTTTCATATAAAAATTTTTTACTCGGAAAAATAAAAGAGTTCCCGAGGTCGAACTCAAGGAGCAAGTTGTATTCTAGAGATATACAAGTTCTATTACAAAAATAAAGAGAGAGAGAGAGAGATGAAAATTTGGCTTCTTCTTCTTTTCTTCTTTCTTCCTCTTTGTCTTTGGTTCTTCCTGTTCTTCTTCTTCTTCTTCTTCTCCTTCTTCTGCTTTCTTCAAATCTTCCCCTCGTGCTCTTCTTCTTCTGTTCTTCCTTGTTTCCTTTCTTTCTTTTTCGTCAGATCGTCTTCTTCTTTTCTTGCTTCTTGCTTCTTTTCATTCCTTCTTCTTCTTTGTCTTCACCTGCCTTGACCTCTCTTTTTCTTCTTTCGCGATGGCCGTTGTTCTTCCTTCTTCTTCAGCCTGTCTTCTTCTTCTTTGGCCTGCACACTTCAGAGTTTTTTTTTCATCAAGAGGCAAAAACCTACTCTACCCCCCTCCCCCGCGTATCTCTCTCTCTGAAATCACTCTTCGGAAGCTCTCCCAGAGCGCTACCGGGTAATCGGGTTCGGGTCAGGCCCGGGTCCAGGCCCACCGGCGTGCGTGGTGGGCGAGGAGTGCAGGTCAGTCTAATCGGGTCGGGCCAGGTCCGCGGAGCGTGGTCACGGACGAGGCCGAGTCGGGTCGGGTCGGGTGAGAGGGACCTCACCCCGTGGTAACTGAGGCAAACAGATGGTGGCACTTTTGCAATTTATGTGGGTGTGTGGCTTCAGAAACTCCCGAGGTGGGACTATCCGCGCACCCCTTTTCTCTCACGCCTGCAGCAGGGATGGCGCTGCCAATTGCAGCAGCTGTTGAGGCGCGCAACTCCAATTGAGGGCCAGGGTGTGTGCGCAAGACTCTTCCGCGCTGGCCGTGGCTCTTCAACCTGGGATATCTAGGCTTGGAGCAACCTCAAGCAAGCTTCGAGCTTCCTCGCCAATGGCGGTCAAGGCCTGGAACCTGAAATCAATAGCACGGCCTCTCGGCCAAATCAGACAGGCGGGAGACCTTCGCCGTGGCACGGCGAAGGTGGTCAGGGGGTCTGCAGGGGGCGAGATGGAGCTATCAGGTCGTCCTAGGTCAAACTGTGAGCGAGGGAGTGGGTGTGTTCGGTGGATCTGCAGAGGGTGTTTGGTGGGAAGTGGAGGGGCGGAAGAGGATCAGGGTGAGGAGGCGGAGGTTCTGCGGTGGTCGGCGAGCCGTGTGGGTCGCTGAGGTGATGGGAGCGGCTCGCCGGAGGGTGGTCGGAGGCGGAGAGGATGAGGGTGAACAGGGTCGGTAGAGGGCTTAATTGACTAAATCGAAAGCGGGGAAAGAAAGAGGAGAAGAAGGGGAGTAGGTCTAACTTACTTGCAGGGACGAAGGGGGAGGAACAGGGCGACAGTCGTATCGACTGTCGCCGGAGAAGACGATGCTCAGGGAGAGGGGCGGCGGCGAGCAGAGGGCTGGAGAGGCGCCTGCTGGGTGCGGCGTGGCGCGGGAAGAGCAGGGGAGGAAGTCTCTGCTGCTGGTAGTGCGGCAGAGCGAAGAGGTGGAGGGGGAGGAAGTCGCCGGAGCTGGTGAGCGTCTGCCGGAGAAAGAAGAGAAGAAAGCTGGGGGTTTTCTCCGTCAGATCCAGGCTGCCTTCGTTGGTGGAGCGGCGGGGGGTATTTATAGGGTTGAAGCAGGGAGGAAG
The DNA here is from genome assembly GCA_037157565.1 of Thalassia testudinum. Lineage (NCBI taxonomy): Eukaryota > Viridiplantae > Streptophyta > Magnoliopsida > Alismatales > Hydrocharitaceae > Thalassia > Thalassia testudinum. The sequence goes on from JAZHRO010000014.1 coordinate 37,121,358, forward strand.
GCGGAGGGAGACGACGTGTCTCCCTCGCCGGAGAATGGTCGGAATACGAACCCATACCGTCCGTGCGTTCGCACGGCCGGTATGGGGGGCTACAATGACCATGGGGGTGCTCCTGCGACGGCTGACGACGCAGGGCACCCCCGGTACACTTGCCAGGTCCTCCACCTCACCCTGCGCGGCGCCATGCTCCGCGCAAGGTCGCCGGAGCATGGTGCTGGCAGGGTTTTGCAGGAGGGACCTGTTTGCAAAGAACGAAGGAGAGTTAGGGGCCAAAATGCGAGGGTTCAAAAGTTGAGGGCCAAAGAGTAAATATATGAGGACCAAAGTGTGAAGTCGGTCAAGGAGGTTTCTTCTTAGGCTCAAGTTTTTATACATGACTAATTAGGACCTAAGGAATCTGATGGTGAATTTTATTTTCATATTAAACCTTGTTTGACCGGTCAATTTGCGCAAAAACCCAAATTAAGTTATTAATTGGGCATGGTTCTCAATGTAGGTCAAAATGGGTTCTAAAGGCCAAATTGAAGGTTCTAAACCCTAGAGATTATTTTTCTATGAATTTTAGAGGGTTTATTCTATTTTTACTTTGCCTCGAACCTTGTGAATTGAAGTGGGTTGTTTTAGGGTTACAGATTATCATTTGGTTCCTTGGAAGTGCTGTAGCCCTTGCTAGATCATCTCATCCCACTTTTATTCTTATTAAGCTGTTTTGACCTATGTTTGGGCCCTGAATTACCCTGCATGCAGATTATACTGGTAAAATTGCACTTTTACCCCTTATGACTTGTTTTCTTCTCAAACTCAGAGTTCTCTGAGTTAAGCTTTTCCTTGAGATATGTAGGAGCTTTTATCCTTTGTATTGGGTCAAAATGAGCTAGTTATGGCTCATGATGAGGTTCTCATCATACCCCCATGCCTAGCTTTTGCTAGTCCCTTAGCAAAAAAAACTTAAGGTTTCAACCCTTGTTCTAGACCATGAAGTTTTCAATGGTTTTAGATAAGTGCCTTTTTATTTGAGCATAGATTAGGTTAGAATGCTGACCATAGGCCTAAAAGATACTCTAGTACCAATCAAGATCCAAATCTGTCTAGCCTTAGCCTCAGTCTTTTAGCAAAGGTTTTTAAGGCCCGCAAGAACTAACCTAAGGTTTATTGGACTTCGTGGTTAAAGCACCCGTGCTTGAAATGATTTTAGCCCTGGCCCAGTTCGCAGTGCGTTTTGTAAGAGAGAGATAGAAAGTTTTTTCTGTTTGGAGAGTTTTCTCTCTCTTTTTCTTTTTAGTTCTAGCCTAGGATTAGCTTTTCAACACGGTCTGTATCAGATTCCTTGCTCCCATCATCAATCCTCAAGGGTTCCTGGCGATCGATGCTTCGAGATAGCACCGCCCATGGCAACCCCCGGAACCCTGGCTATTGAGATTTCGAGATAATCCCATCCATGGTATTCCGTGGCCGAATCCAGACCCTGGCAATTGACACTTCGAGATAATGCCATCCATGGAATCTGAACCAGCAGAGTGCTTACATGCCCCCCGTAGGATATGTAAATATCCTAAGAGACAAGCACCGAGGAGATGATATTTTGTTACGCATCTTCGAGGGGATTTCCCGCCTCTCCGCGCTGGGAACTCGTCCAAATCAACTTGTGTTGATCGGCCATTCCTATTCTAGGTGTTCTTTTCAGATTTTTGCGATGCTTCTGCGTGATTCTGATTTTTACGCTTACTGAACCAGGCTGTGTGTGAGATTAGGGTGCTTAGGTTACTGAGTCCCGTAAACCAAAAATTAGTTAACGAGGCCGAATACTTCCTAAGCCTTAGACCTAATACTTCAGCTTTTCATTTTCCTCAACCTCTTGAGGAGTGCCCAGATCTTAATGAGTACTAAGAGTCTATTCAAGAATGCCTAAGGTTTGCATTCTTACTAATCTCATTGTGCACTTTTCAGTTATTTTCTTGAATGAGGTCTAGAACTTAGGTTAATTCCTTAGTTCCTTACTAATGACTATCAACTTTTCTTATAATTTTGTGCTCCTTTTTCATTTTGTTTCTTTTCTCCTTCACAAAATTTTCCTTCTCCTCTTTTCCTCTTATTCTTTTTCGAAAAATTTTTTTTTTAATTTTTATGGTATTTTTGGCATATGTGAATTTTTTGTTTGAAACCTTTTCTTACAAGTTTTTGCACTTTCCTACCCCCCCATGCCTAAGATTTGCAATGTCCTCATTGTAACCTAGGGGGTCTTAGTTCAGGGTGAACTTCGAGTGCTGAAAGGTGTCAGAACAAGTTTCAGGTTTTCAAAGAGAATGACGGGCTGCCTCCCGTTAAGCGCTGAGTTTTACGCCATCGGCTGGGCGCAATAAGCTCAAGGGGAACGGAGGATATAAGATGCCTCAGCCAAATTAGTAGAAGTTACATCAATGAACGGCTTGAGTCTTTGACCATTCACGATGAAAGGTTCAGAATCGTGGCTGAGTGGACTGATTTCGATTGCTCCATTTCCAAAAACCTGTCGGACCAAATATGGTCCAACCCACTTAGATCTCAGTTTTCCTGGGAAGAGTTTGAGTCGGGCATCAAAGAGTAGGACCTTTTGACCAGGATGGAAGATCTTTCTTGAGATGTGTTTGTCGTGGAAGGCTTTAACCCGCTTCTTGTAGATTTGCGAGTTCTCGTACGCGTCTATGCGCAATTCATCGATCTCGCTGATTTGGAGTTTTCTGTGGGTCCCAGCCTTGGAAAGATCTAGATTACAGTTCCGTACTGCCCAATAGGCTTTATGCTCCAGTTCGACGGGAAGGTGGCATGCCTTTCCGTACACCAATCTAAAGGGAGACATGCCCAATTGGGTCTTGTGGGCGGTCCTATAGGCCCACAATGCTTCCGGAAGTCGGGACGACCAGTCCTTCCTGTCAGGTCGAACAGTGACCTGCAGGATTTTCTTGATCTCCCGATTCGACAGCTCAGCTAGACCATTAGTTTGGGGGTGGTAAGGAGTAGAGATTCGGTGAGACACCCCGTATTTGGTCATCAGTGACCTAAACTGAGCATTTGTAAAATGGGTCCCCCCATCAGAGATTATTGCACGAGGGATCCCGAACCTTGAGAAAATGTGTTGATGAATGAATTTGAGAACGATTTTGTGATCACAGGTTCGGGTCGGTATGGCTTCGATCCATTTGGACACGTAGTCCACAGCCAACAGAATGTATTCGAAACCATCCGAAACAGGAAAGGGGCCCATAAAATCAATCCCCCAAACATCAAAGATTTCGCATACTAGAATCGGTTGCATAGGCATCATGTCGCGATGGCTCATGTTGCCCAAAGTCTGGCAACGACTGCATGCCTTGCAATGACTGTATGCGTCTTTGAACAGTGTGGGCCAGTAAAAGCCGCACTGGAGGACTTTTGATGCGGTTTTATGCCCGGCAAAATGGCCACCGCATGCCTGGTCATGGCAGAAAGAGAGGATATTGCTGACTTCCCCTTCCGGGACACATCTCCGGATGATCTGATCGGCACCTATGCGGAAGAGGTACGGGTCTTCCCAAATGTAATACTTGGCATCGGAGCGTAATTTGTCTTTCTTGGCCTTTGGCCAATCGGACGGGGTCTGATGAGATGCCAAGTAATTTACAATATTAGCAAACCATGGAAGGCTAGTACCAATAGTCAGCAGGTGCTCATCGGGAAAATGCTCAGTGATGGGTCCGGAAGGGTCTATCATTTCAGAAGGAAGACGGGACAAGTGATCAGCTACCACGTTTTGTTTTCCCGCTTTATCGCGAATCTCGAGGTCAAATTCTTGCAACAGCAAGATCCATCGGATCAATCGAGGTTTCGCGTCCTTCTTTGCAAGGAGATGCCTCACAGCCGTGTGATCCGAGTATATGATGACATGGGAACCCAGAAGGTACGATCTAAACTTCTCTAGGGCAAATACTACAGCTAGCAGCTCTTTCTCAGTAACTGTATAGTTACGCTGAGCCTCATCGAGTGTTTTGCTGGCGTAGTAAATGACCACAGGTTTCTTGTCATTTTTCTGCCCCAAAACCGCTCCTACAGCGAAGTCGGATGCATCACACATGATCTCAAAGGGTTGAGACCAATCAGGGGACTGTAGGATCGGGGCTTGGGTGACTCGGTCACGCAGGATTTCAAATGCTTGAGTGCATTCCTTGGAGATTTCGAAGGGAACATCCTTGGAGAGAAGAGTGGTCAGGGGTCGTGCGATTTTTGAAAAATCAGGGATAAATCGTCGATAAAAACCGACATGCCCTAAAAAGGATCGGATGTCCCTGATCGAGCTAGGCATAGGAAGGCGAGAAATTAGATTAACCTTAGCTCGATCCACTTGGATACCTTTCTCCGAAATTGAGTGTCCCAGGACAATTCCCTCAGGCACCATGAAATGGCTCTTTTCCCAGGAAAGAACCAAATTCACGTCGATGCACCGCCTGAGTATCTGGACCAAGTGTTGGAGGCAATCGTCGAATGATGCTCCGAAAACTGAAAAGTCATCCATGAAGACTTCCAGATAATCACCTACCATATCTGAGAATATGGCAAGCATGCATCGCTGAAAAGTAGCGGGTGCATTGCAAAGACCGAAAGGCATCCTTCGGAAAGCGTATGTTCCGAAGGGGCAGGTGAATGTGGTCTTTTCTTGGTCCTCAGGATGGATTGCCACCTGGTTATAACCGGAGTACCCGTCAAGGAAGCAGAAGAACCTATTTCCCGCTAATTTTTCGAGAATTTGATCAATGAAGGGTAGTGGGAAATGATCCTTCTTCGTGGAGGAATTGAGTCGATGGTAATCTATACAGACTCTCCACGAGTTGGCTAATCGGGTAGGAATGATTTCTCCGGTCTCAGTCGTTATAGTGGTGAGTCCTGCCTTCTTAGGCACGACCTGAATCGGGCTCACCCAACGACTATCGGAGATCGGGTAGATGATCCCGGCATCTAACCACTTGATGATCTCCTTTTTCACGACCTCCTGCAGATTGGGGTTTAAGCGTCTCTGCATTTCACGAGAAGGTCGTGTGCCCTCTTCTGAATAGATATGATGAGTACAATAAGAGGGACTTATTCCAGTCAAATCATCGAGGGTCCATCCGATGGCTCTGCGATGTTGCTGGAGGACAACAATCAGACGGGATTCCTGTTCAGGATTGAGGTTGGAATTGATGATCACAGGAAGGGTCTGATTAGAACCCAAAAAGATGTATTTCAAATGAGCAGGAAGGGGTTTCAGTTCAAGGATGGGGTTTTCAGCAGCAGCGGGTGGTTCAGTATAGATGTGAGGTTCAAGGGTGGGAGTTACTGGGTTGTTGACATCCGGACTGGACTCCTCTGTTTGCGGGTCAAGATCCTTCTGTGGTTGATGAGGCATACTCAAGTCATTCTGGAGGTGTGATTCATCAACCAAAGTCTTGATGTCACAAATTTGCTCGATGACGCCGCAATTAATTCCTTGTTGGGCCTTAAATATATCAATTTTCAGTGTTTGATCTCCAAACTTAAGCTCTATTTGGCCCTCCTCACAGCTGATGTTGGCTCTAGCAGTAGCCAAGAAAGGTCTCCCTAGAATGATTGGTGTATCCCTAGGGTTCTCAGGTGCATCCATGTCTAAGACTATAAAGTCCACTGGAAAATAGAAATCCCGCACTCTTACGATAACATCCTCGAGAATCCCTTTTGGTGACTTTATAGATCGATCTGCTAATTGTAACGTCACCTCAGTTGGTTTCAGCTCAGATTCTTCCAGATGGTCAAGTAAGGATGTGGGTATCAGATTTATAGATGCACCTAAGTCTAACAATGCTCTGTCAAATTGGGTACCACCTATCTTACAGGAGATCAGGGGAGTTCCAGGATCTTTTGCCTTGGGTGGGAGTCTACTAAGGATTACAGAGCTGGCTTGCTCTGACAGAACAATTGGGCTCCCTCCCTTGGTTCGCGGCTTACGCTGGGGTGTACATATATTCTTTAGAAATCGTGCGTAAGCTGGTACGTGGCGGATTGCATCCATCAAGGGGATGTTTATGTGGACCTGCTCAAAGAGCTTGACCAGGTCCTCCTCAGGGGCCACGGGTTTGGTGGTCTTCTTTCCCTTGGTCAGGGCTTCGGGAAACGGGATCTTGGTTAGTTCCTCTAGGATAGGTCCAGGTTGTGGGTCTGGAACAGCGGTACCTTGGATAATTATCCTAGGGTCATGATTATCAGGCTGGGAGTGGTTTGGATAACGCGGGTCCTGAGTTGTCTTACCACTACGTGTTGTTACAGAATTTAATCCGGCCTGATTTTGGTTTGGATTTGGTAGGAGGGGTGGCTGCTGCTGAAATCCCGTACGAGAAGTAGAGGCTTCCATCTCGTCTGGAGATGGAGCAGTGGGGGCCTGATAAATCCATTGAGCGTGGCCTAAATTTGGATTCATAACGCGCTTCTGGGTTGGCACGTTATTTGGGTTAGGAAGGGGTTGGGAAGGGAGTGTGCCTGGCTGGCGAGAATTTGCCAACTGGGCCAGCTGAGTTTTAACTTCAGTAAGCTCGTCCTTGTGCTGTTTTTGAATGGCCGCATTCGATTTTTGAATGTCAGCCAGAGTCTGAAGGATTAAGGACATTTGATCTTGATTTGGCCCTGATGGATAAGTAGGGTTGGGCCGAGGCTGAGGCGGCTGGTAGTGATGAGAGGGCTGTGGGCGGGACTGAAAAGGTGGTCTTTGGGTTTGAGAATTTCCCGCCCACTGAAAATTTGGATGGTTTCGCCATCCAGGGTTGTAAGTGTTGGAGAATGGGTCGTTCTGGATGGCGTTGAGGTCCTCGCAGGTCTGAGGAACCTCCTGAGAATCAGGGAAAGGGGGAATGGAGTTCCCCCGGCTGGTGAAGAAAGGATCGGATGATCTTCCAGTCCAAGAATCAGGTGGGGATGGATATGGATCCATCCCAGGGGAGGATCGGTGTAGGATGTTTTGCACAGTCTCCTGTGTGGAAGGAGGTTGTGCAAAGGAGTTACGCGCAGAGGTGGCTCGCTGCAAGTGCTGAGTCAGCTCATCCACCTTCTTTTCAATGATTGAGACCTTGTCCAATCGACTGGCCATTAATTCCAGGTCGACTGATGCGGACAGGCCCTGCGTCTCATGTGCTCCCTTAAGATTCGTCGCTGCGCGGGTATTCGTCCTGTCGAATAATCCCATGGAGTCATTGTTGATGGAGTTCTCGCACATGTTTTCGAGAATCTCCCATACGGTGTCTTCATGTTGACCCATGATGTTTCCTCCGCAGGTTGCATTGACGAAAAGGCGGATGTCCTCACGGAGTCCCTGGTAAAAAGATTGGACTTGTTCCCATTTAGGAACTCCGTGATGGGGGCACTTCCTCATGAGATCCTGAAAACGATCCCATGCCTCATGGAGAGGTTCTCCTGATTGTTGAGTGAAGTGTGTAATCTGATGGCGCAAGGCGTTGGTCCGACCAACGGGAAAGAACTTTTTCAAAAACTCGGATTGAAGTTCTTCCCAAGTGTTGATCGGCCGGGTCTGAGTTTGATACCAATGGGCGGCCTTGTCCATAAGAGAAAAGGATAACATCTTCATGAGAAGAATATCCCGATTTTGCGCATCTGATCCAAAAGTGTGGGCCAGATGCTTAAGCTGTTTGATGTGCTGGAAGGGATCTTCAGAATTAAGCCCATGGAATTTAGGTATAGCATGAATCATGTTGGGCTTTAGTTCGGAATCAGGTCCTCCAATCGGGATTCTAACTCGAGGCTCAATGGCCACCGCAGCAGGATTGTAGTGGTCCCGCATCATAGGACGCTGTGGTGGGTGCACGAAGTTTTGGAAGAGGTCATTGAGTCGCTGGAGCTGGTGTTCCAGATTATTTTCTTCCTCAACTGGCTGAGCCATGATGGGGGAAGAAGAAGAACTTGGTTCTGAATCAGAAGAGAGAATAATGTGAGGGTGTTGCTGCGCAAACACGGGCGTCGAGGCTTGGCCTTGACGAGAGTGAATTTCTAAAGGAGGTCTTAAGGGTGGTCTTAGAGACCTCCTTCCGTACATGCACAGTTGGGAGAGGTAAGTTTAGAAGGTGCTGGACCCAATCAAGACACCCAAAAATGTGTTGGGTGACTATAGAGGTGCGGGGCAGATGGACCCCTTGATCAGAAAGATCGTCCACCTGAGAATTACCTGGGCAGCCAGAGAGGGAGAGTCCCGCGAAGACCCCTACACGGTAGAGCGTCCCCACGGGTTACAGGGTTTCCCCCACCCGACCTCTCTTGTCACTGCGGTTCCAGGTAGACCAGAATGGGGATCTTGACCTCTTAAGTCTACCAATTTTAAGATCAGGGTGCTTAAGGTTTCACTTGAACTTTAGTCTTTTTAAGTGCAAAGAGTGACCTAATTTAAGGTTGGTTAACCCAAGGGGTCAACTTTACCTATTGTTTTCTTTAAGAGCTTTTAGGTCCTGTCTTTTAGGGTTCAAGTGTTTAGAGAGAGCCAATTGTTTAGGATTTTTCTTGTTAATTATTTTCAATCAATGGCTTGGGCACACCTCTTTAGGATTTCCTCAATTCTTGATTAAGGGGTGTGTTTCTACTGAAATCCTAATGTTTGACCTTATGTTGGCTCTACTTGGTCCATTTAACTCTTTGTTGGGCAATTAGGGCTCAAGCAAGAATGTGTTAGCCCTTAAATACCCTTAATAGTGTGCAGGAGTGATGAGTTGAAAACATGCAACTTTTTATGGTTACTAAGTATGGAAGACAGGTTAGCCCTATATTGCTTTGTTCTTTTCTTTTCTTTCTCTTTAGAGTGTAGGGGTTAATAGTGAGAGAAAAGATTTACCTGTCTTCGGAGTGGTTGTCGTGTGGTTGCTTGTCTTCTTGAGTTCCTGTAGCTGCACAAAAGAGAGGAGATTATCAGAAATTAAAAGATACAGGAATGTTTACCTCTAGAATAGCCGTTGCTCCCCGGCAGCGGCGCCAAAATGATAATGATAACGTCGGCGGTTTCGTTATATCGTTGTAGTAAAGCCGGTTGTTACCAACGTTTCATATAAAAATTTTTTACTCGGAAAAATAAAAGAGTTCCCGAGGTCGAACTCAGGGAGCAAGTTGTATTCTAGAGATATACAAGTTCTATTACAAAAATAAAGAGAGAGAGAGAGAGATGAAAATTTGGCTTCTTCTTCTTTTCTTCTTTCTTCCTCTTTGTCTTTGGTTCTTCCTGTTCTTCTTCTTCTTCTTCTTCTCCTTCTTCTGCTTTCTTCAGATCTTCCCCTCGTGCTCTTCTTCTTCTGTTCTTCCTTGTTTCCTTTCTTTCTTTTTCGTCAGATCGTCTTCTTCTTTTCTTGCTTCTTGCTTCTTTTCATTCCTTCTTCTTCTTTGTCTTCACCTGCCTTGACCTCTCTTTTTCTTCTTTCGCGATGGCCGTTGTTCTTCCTTCTTCTTCAGCCTGTCTTCTTCTTCTTTGGCCTGCACACTTCAGAGTTTTTTTTTCATCAAGAGGCAAAAACCTACTCTACCCCCCTCCCCCGCGTATCTCTCTCTCTGAAATCACTCTTCGGAAGCTCTCCCAGAGCGCTACCGGGTAATCGGGTTCGGGTCAGGCCCGGGTCCAGGCCCACCGGCGTGCGTGGTGGGCGAGGAGTGCAGGTCAGTCTAATCGGGTCGGGCCAGGTCCGCGGAGCGTGGTCACGGACGAGGCCGAGTCGGGTCGGGTCGGGTGAGAGGGACCTCACCCCGTGGTAACTGAGGCAAACAGATGGTGGCACTTTTGCAATTTATGTGGGTGTGTGGCTTCAGAAACTCCCGAGGTGGGACTATCCGCGCACCCCTTTTCTCTCACGCCTGCAGCAGGGATGGCGCTGCCAATTGCAGCAGCTGTTGAGGCGCGCAACTCCAATTGAGGGCCAGGGTGTGTGCGCAAGACTCTTCCGCGCTGGCCGTGGCTCTTCAACCTGGGATATCTAGGCTTGGAGCAACCTCAAGCAAGCTTCGAGCTTCCTCGCCAATGGCGGTCAAGGCCTGGAACCTGAAATCAATAGCACGGCCTCTCGGCCAAATCAGACAGGCGGGAGACCTTCGCCGTGGCACGGCGAAGGTGGTCAGGGGGTCTGCAGGGGGCGAGATGGAGCTATCAGGTCGTCCTAGGTCAAACTGTGAGCGAGGGAGTGGGTGTGTTCGGTGGATCTGCAGAGGGTGTTTGGTGGGAAGTGGAGGGGCGGAAGAGGATCAGGGTGAGGAGGCGGAGGTTCTGCGGTGGTCGGCGAGCCGTGTGGGTCGCTGAGGTGATGGGAGCGGCTCGCCGGAGGGTGGTCGGAGGCGGAGAGGATGAGGGTGAACAGGGTCGGTAGAGGGCTTAATTGACTAAATCGAAAGCGGGGAAAGAAAGAGGAGAAGAAGGGGAGTAGGTCTAACTTACTTGCAGGGACGAAGGGGGAGGAACAGGGCGACAGTCGTATCGACTGTCGCCGGAGAAGACGATGCTCAGGGAGAGGGGCGGCGGCGAGCAGAGGGCTGGAGAGGCGCCTGCTGGGTGCGGCGTGGCGCGGGAAGAGCAGGGGAGGAAGTCTCTGCTGCTGGTAGTGCGGCAGAGCGAAGAGGTGGAGGGGGAGGAAGTCGCCGGAGCTGGTGAGCGTCTGCCGGAGAAAGAAGAGAAGAAAGCTGGGGGTTTTCTCCGTCAGATCCAGGCTGCCTTCGTTGGTGGAGCGGCGGGGGGTATTTATAGGGTTGAAGCAGGGAGGAAGGCGGAGGGAGACGACGTGTCTCCCTCGCCGGAGAATGGTCGGAATACGAACCCATACCGTCCGTGCGTTCGCACGGCCGGTATGGGGGGCTACAATGACCATGGGGGTGCTCCTGCGACGGCTGACGACGCAGGGCACCCCCGGTACACTTGCCAGGTCCTCCACCTCACCCTGCGCGGCGCCATGCTCCGCGCAAGGTCGCCGGAGCATGGTGCTGGCAGGGTTTTGCAGGAGGGACCTGTTTGCAAAGAACGAAGGAGAGTTAGGGGCCAAAATGCGAGGGTTCAAAAGTTGAGGGCCAAAGAGTAAATATATGAGGACCAAAGTGTGAAGTCGGTCAAGGAGGTTTCTTCTTAGGCTCAAGTTTTTATACATGACTAATTAGGACCTAAGGAATCTGATGGTGAATTTTATTTTCATATTAAACCTTGTTTGACCGGTCAATTTGCGTAAAAACCCAAATTAAGTTATTAATTGGGCATGGTTCTCAATGTAGGTCAAAATGGGTTCTAAAGGCCAAATTGAAGGTTCTAAACCCTAGAGATTATTTTTCTATGAATTTTAGAGGGTTTATTCTATTTTTACTTTGCCTCGAACCTTGTGAATTGAAGTGGGTTGTTTTAGGGTTACAGATTATCATTTGGTTCCTTGGAAGTGCTGTAGCCCTTGCTAGATCATCTCATCCCACTTTTATTCTTATTAAGCTGTTTTGACCTATGTTTGGGCCCTGAATTACCCTGCATGCAGATTATACTGGTAAAATTGCACTTTTACCCCTTATGACTTGTTTTCTTCTCAAACTCAGAGTTCTCTGAGTTAAGCTTTTCCTTGAGATATGTAGGAGCTTTTATCCTTTGTATTGGGTCAAAATGAGCTAGTTATGGCTCATGATGAGGTTCTCATCAGATGGTTAGCACTTCACAACCTTTGGAGCTACTTCACATAGACTTGTTCGAACTAACCAAATCCAAAAGCCTAAGTGGGTGCAGATATTGTCTAGTCATAATTGACGACTTTTCTAGATTTACTTGGGTATCTTTCTTAAAAAATAAAGACTTAACCTTTGATGTTTTTAGCAAATAAGTTAGAAGACTACAAAATGAAAAAGGCTCTGAAGTAATTAGGATTAGGAGTGATCACGGCAAAGAATTTGAGAATAAATTTTTATCCATTTCTATGACCAATATGGGATAAAACATGAATTTGCATTCCCTAGAGCTGCACCTCAAAATGATGTAGTTGAGAAGAAAAATAGGACTTTACAAGAGTGTGTTTCACAGGGCGAGATCGATGTTTAAAATAATCGCATTGCAGTATAGTCGAAATCACTTTGAAAACAAATACAATTTTTATTACTCGAAAAGATTTCGAGATCGAATACAGGGAGCAAATGGTATTCACACACTACTCTCAACAATTAATGCAACTTGAACACAAAATATTACTCAAAAACTAATTTGGAATGTAGAGCATATGAGTATATGAAGAGTAAAAAGAATTGTAAACAAAATAATGGTGATTTGAATCACCAATTATAAGTTTAATACGTAGAATAATTACTCAAATGTATTAAAGAAGGGAATATGAAATCAAACGTTAGATTTTTGCAATCAGACGTCTTAAATGACGTTTGCTACAATACCCTTCTTCTTTTCTTCTTCTCTTTCTCTTTCTCTGATTTCTCTTATTATTCCTTTCTCCTCTATTCTTCTCAGGCTTGCTTCTTCTTCTTTTCTCTTTCTTCTTCCGTTCTACTTTCTCCTTTAATTATCCTCTTCTTCTCTTCTTCTTCTCTTCTTCCTTCAGCCCTGTTACTCTCTTCTTCTTCTTCTCTTCTTTGGCCCTTTAACTTATGCCCTCACTTCTTTTCTTCTTCTTCCTTTGGCTCTCCTCTCTCAGAATCTGACTAAGTGTTGGAGCCAATCTTCTCAGGGCAAAAACCCCCCTTTCCTCATGCAACTCTCTTTTTCTATTTCAGTCTCGCTCTCCCAGAGCCACAGTCGGTCGGGTAGTCGGACCTAGCGCATACCAGGGTCCAGGCTCATCGGCGTGCGGTGGTGAGCGAGGAGTGCAGGTCGAGTCGAGTTAGGCCAGGTCCACGGGGGTAGTGTCGCAGACGAGACCAGGTGAGCGGGTGAGAGGGACCTCACCCTGTGGTTGGAGGCAAACAGCCACTGTCACTTATTCGATTTATGTGGCTGCAAGCGCCTCTTCGTATCTGAGGTGGGACATTTCTTCCGCACAACACAGCAACAAGGTGCTTGGCCAATTTGGCGAGGCTGCAGCTGCTGAAGCCCTTACTTTAGGACTTGGACTCCTGCAAGCTTCGATTGCGCACAGCTTGGAGGCATCGCCTGGAGCGTAGCAAGACCTGGAGCTGCTTGAAGCTTTCTCGAAGCTCAGCAGTAATGGCAGCTCTAACCTGCTACCTGAAATCAAGAAAAGAGTCCTTATGGCCGTGTCAGAATGCTCAGCAGGATCGTCGTTGCATGACGAATGTAACGGTGGCAGTGGCGTGGAGCGAGGGTGGTTGTGGTGGCCGGACGGTGACGGGAACAGTCAGTGAGAGTGGGTATGTTTAGGGAGGTGTTTGGGTGGGTGATGGAGCGAATGGAGTGAGGGGAAATGAGCGGGAAGGTGCAGTGGATGTTGTAGGGTGGTCGGCAAGGTAGATGGAGGTGCGTAGCGATGGGAGCACCTCGCTGGAGGAGTCACTGGAGATGGAGGAGATGAAGGTGTTCAATGGCATTTGGTGGTTGGTTTTGGGAAATAAAGAGAGGGGGAGAAAGTAAGAGAGAGAGGGAACTTAAAAACCTACTTCTAAGGACGAAAAGGGAATGAGGTCCCACGCCAGTGTGGTTGCTGGACATAGGGAAGATGAACCTCCGTAGGAGAGGCAGCGGCGAAGACGGGGACGGGAAGGAACGGCGACAGCTGGTATTGCTCGACGTGGAGGACGATGAGGAAGGTGAATCCGCCACCGGTGTTGTGGTTAGATGACGAAGAAGTTAGGGAGAGACCGTCGGAGCTTGCAGAGTGTTGCGGCCGGAGGGGAGAGAGGAATAGGGGGGATTCCGGCTAAAATTCAAGCTGAGGAGAACGGTTGGACCCTGGAGAGTCATTTATAGGTCTTCAGAGAGGATTTTGAGCTTGGGAAGAAAGCTTCCCAAGCTTTAAAAGCTCGCCAAAGATGGAAACTTCAAGAGACCCAAATCTCTCATGCATTCGCATGAGAGATTGGGAAAGAATCAGGGCATCTAACTGGGTTCATATTGGTAGGAATTAATTGATGAATCTCCCTTCCAATTTTGGAAGGGATTCATCAATCAATCAAGGAGAAAATCCAAATTGAAGGTCGTCAGAGTAGGTTTCCTCTGCGATAATGGTGGAGAGACCTAATTGTGAAGATGACAAAGAAGTTAAGGGGCTGAATGCAATGGTTTTTTGAAAGTTAGGGGTATAAATGTAATCAGACAGAACCTTTTTGCAAACTAGGTCAAGACAAGTTCTCCTTAAGTCCAAATTTTGGTACAAACCTAATTTGGACCTAAGGAATCCAATGGTGAAGTTGGATTTTGGTTTTGATCACGTTTGACGAGGTAATTTATGGAAAAATCTAAATTAGGGTAAATATCTATCTGAGACTCCATTTTAGGTCAAGATGGGTTCTGATGGCCAAATTGAAGATATTAAACCCTAGAGAATATTTTTTTATGATTTTTAGAGGGTTTAAGTGAATTTTATCCTGACCAGAACCTTAGTTAATTAAGTGGGTCTATTTTTAGGGTTTCAAAAGTCATTTAATTCTCAGAACACTCACAAACCCTTTTCTGTCTAATCCAACCCACTTGTTATCGTGTTAAGACCATTTGACCTTTATTCAACCCTTGAGAAAATCTGTGGTTATACTGCATTGGTAAAATTGTAGTTTTAACCCTATTTTCTTATTTTTCCCTCAGAATGCTTATACAGTGAGTTATGACCTTCTGGTGGTTATGTAGGAGCATTTATTGACTTCATTGGGTCAAAATGAGCTAGTTAGGGCTCATGATGGTGTTCCCATCAGTGTGCCCGCACAATTTTGTGCGAGTTAAAGCTGCCTCGATATTTTTGGGCTGAGGCTATAAACACTACTTGTTATATTCAAAATGGAACCCTAATCAGACCAATTCTAAACAAAACACCTTTTGAACTCTATCATGGAAGGACACCTAGAATTTCCTACTCCAAGATATTTGATTGTTGATGTTTTATACTCAATACTAAGGACAATCTTGATAAGTTTGATGCCAAAAGTTCAGAAGGAATTTTCTTAGGTTATTCAACCAGAAGTAAAGCTATAAGGTTTTTAACAAGAAGAATTCTATTATTGAGGAAACCATGCATGTATCCTTTGATGAAACTTTAGTTCAACCAAAATCTTCTATGATTGATGATGAAGATCCAATAGTTGACCCATCAAACATTCCAGAAGAGAATATTTCTAATGAACTACCTAGAGATATTTCATTTTTGAAAGATCATCCAAAAGAATTGGTGATAGGTGAATTATCTAAAAGAGTTCAAACTAGATATTCCTTTAATAGTTTAGCTTTCATTGCATTTGTTTTACAATTAGAACCCAAAAATGTCAAGGAAGCCTTTTCTGATAATCATTGGATCATTGCAACAGAAGATGAGTTAAATCAATTCAAGAGAAATCAAGTATGGGAACTTGTTTCAAAGCTAGAATCACAAACCATTATAAGAACTAAGTGGGTCTTTGGGAACAAACTCAATGAGTCAGGAGTAGTTAGAAATAAAGCTAGACTTGTGGCCCAAGAGTATAATCAAGAAAAATAAATTGATTTTGATGAAACATATGCTCCCGTATCTCGCCTAGAATTCATTAGGATGTTACTAGCCTTTATCGCCCATATGAAATTCAAACTTTTTCAAATGGACGTCAAAAGTGCCTTCCTAAATGGATTCATCAAGGAGGAAGTCTATGTTAAACAACCTCCAGGTTTTGAAGATACTAAGTATCCAAAGCACATATACAAATTAAATAAAGCTTTATATGGACTTAAACAAGCTCCATGAGCTTGGTATGACAGATTAAAATCCTATCTAATTGAAAATGAATTTAAAATTTTTCAAATAGATCCAACTCTATTACTAAAAGGAAAGAAAATGATCTCTTAATAATACAAATATATGTTGATGACAATGTTTTCGATGCTACTAATGATCTATTATGCCAAGACTTTGCAAAGGTGATGTAGGATCAATTTGAGATGAGCATGATGGGAGAACTTCAGTTCTTTCTTAGACTTCAAATTAATCAGCTGACCTCTGGATTCTTCATGTCTCAAACAAAGTACACAGGAGAAATACTAAAGAAATTCTCGAAGGACAAAGCCAAAGGTAAAGAACATCGATGGCAGCTTTTACCTAATTGAAAACTGATGACACAGGTAAATCAATAGATAAAAAACTATATAGAAGCATGATAGGATCTTTGTTATATTTAACTACAAGTAGACCTGATATATTGTTTTGCACTTGTTTGTGTACTCGCTTTCAAGTAAACCCTAAAGAAACACATCTAAATGTTGTTAAAAGAATACTTAGGTATCTAAACAACACACAAGACTTAGGACTTTTCTATCCGAAGTCAGATACATTGGAATTATATTCTTTTTGTGTTGCTAACTATGTGAGTAGTTTCACAGACCGAAAGAGTACCAGCGGAACATGTCAATTTCTCGAAAATTCTCTAGTCTCTTGGTTCTCTAGAAAATAAAATATTGTATCACTATCCATAACTGAAGCCAAATACATAGCTGCATCATTAGCTTGTTCACAACTACTGTGGATGAAACAGACATTACAAGATTTTGGCCTATCTTATATGAATAACAAAATTTTGTGTGACAACACAAGTGCCATTAATCTATCCAAGAATCCAGTACAACACTTTAGGGCTAAACCTATAGATGTTAGACATCATTTTCTTAGAGATTATGTCTTAAAAGGAGATATCAATCTAGAATTTGTGAACACAGAAAATCAACTAGCTGATATATTCACAAAACCATTACCAAAAGAGACGTTTAATCAAATTTGTCATTCACTAGGTTTATCAAGATTAAAGGAGCTTAATTAATTTGCCTGATGAATGTATTTTTTACTTGGATGCCTTCATGGCATCATTAGATGATTAGATTTTTTTTAGTTAATTCTCATTGTTGGCATGTATAACTTAATTTTTCTCCGAACATTTATATGCACTGCTTAACTAGACTCTTTATTTATTCATGAATGTTATCTCTCTCAATATTACTCTCTTGGTCAATGCATGTTTAAGTTTATCTTGCTTAAATTACATGTTTAAGGGGGAGTTATATGTAAAATCAACAACAGCATGTTTTACTATTTGCTGAAATAAAAAGGGAGAGATATTATGCAAAACTATTTTAAATTTCATAATTATAATTTTATTGTCATCAAAAAGGGGGAGAATGTAAGCACATCTGTTTTAATGCACCAAAATTATGCTTATTGCTAGACTAATATTTCAAGACTATCTCGGATTAAATCATTAAAGCATCTTTCAAGCCAAGTGCAGATAGTTACTGATGTGTGTCTTTTTATCTTTATTTGAGCCTAGGACATTATTGTAATGAACCTCCAATAAAACTCAAAAATGAATTTTTGCATGTCTTTTCAAAACCAAATTTTTAGGATTATTGAGCGACCAAATTACCTTGATCGACCAACCAACTTCATTAACCGATCAAATCAGCCCATTTTAGGAAGTTGATAAAAATTCTTTTGATCGACCAACCAAGTAAATTGACCAACTAATTAGTGATCGACCAACCACCTTAATTGATCGACGAAATTGCCTTTTGATCGACTAATTAACCTTAATTGATCAACCAATTTAATTTCCTATTCACCCAAAAATTTTAGTATAAATAGAGGTCGTACACAGACCATCTCACTAACTTTAAAAAGAAATACCTTTCAAACAGTAGAGTCTCTTATGTTTATTCCAAAAGCCTTTGTGCTCCGTTCCTCACGTTCTTCAAAAGTACAACGTCTCGAACCTCTGCGAAAAATTCAATTTGATCTTTTATTGAGGTTCCATAGAAGTTATTTCTGTTATTCCATCTTGTTGCTTTGATTTACTGATCGCAAGATTGTTGGGAAGATCGGTGGTTGTTGTTTTTGCTTCTCTTCAGGATAAAAAGAGAAGTGGTTGTAAGAAGTTGTGCCACCCTCGTTCAAATGGTACGGTTAGTGGATTGACTAGCTTGGACTAGTTGGAAAAATCCTAAGCTGAGAGGCTTAGGTAGTGGTTTTCACCCGTTTGGATTTCCACTATAAATTAGGTGTACTCTGTGCTTGAATCTTTTGTATAAACATCGTTATACAATGGCCTTCCATGATAAGCACATCATCTTAAATTGTGTACTCTATGTACGAAACCTCTCGAGCTTACAAGCAATGCACAAAGGTCTTCCATGATAAGCACATCGTTAGAAAGACCTTTGAGCCCAACCAATGGGTCTAGCTTTTCAATTCTAGACTTAAATTATTTCCTGGAAAGCTCAAGACTCGTTGGGATGGGTTGTATGTTGTTATTAATGCCTTCCCTCATAGAGCAGTTAAAATTCAAAACCCTACTTCTGGTGCGAGCTTTAAGGTAAATGGCCAATAACTTAAACCATATGTTACTCTTTCATACGGCCAGGTTTTGGACGCACTTCGGCTTGAGGAGCCTTAACTCCTCCCACTCTCCTCATCAAGTGATATTCTTCTATGTCTTTATTTTTCCAATGAGGACATTGTTAATCTTAGACATGGGAGGGTACAACCTGAGGTTGTTTATAGTATTTATAAATATTTGCATGCATTTAGGATAGGTGCATTAGTCAAAAACAAATATATCTTTTATTTTCTTGAGCTGATTTGGTTAGTCCCTAGCAAAATATCTTTATCAAGGAGGTGTCATTGAATATTTTCTTCTTAAATTATTTCTTAAGTTTAGAATCTAGTACATTTACTTCACTTGCACGTAGATTACGTAATGGATCTTTTAAGAAAACTAATAAACATTTTTAGTCTGCTAAATCCTTAGACAGTTAGTAGGGAGTCAGAAGAACTATCTTCTATTAGATCCACCTAATATTTGTGAGGAGAAACTAGAGAAATTACTAGTGTACTAAGTCTAGTGTAAGGACTCTTCAGTTCTGGATAATTGAATGATGATACCTCAGAGTTAGGCATAGTTTTCGCTCTCTATTCCTGCATGTGAACATCATGTGAATTCCTGAGAGTCACCAAATAAGATAGATACACAAAGATTGAGTTCTAATAAAACTATGACTATGGTAGATGGTTACGACCCTCCTTCATATAGTCCTCGGCTGAAGGAGGGTATTGTGTCAAAGGTCAAGAATATATTCATCTTATCCATTCATTCCCGATGCCAAGAGTAGGCACTTTCACCAAATAAGCCACACAATATCCTCTTGAACATCGTCATCCCCAGTAATGCCTCATGAATAAAGTTTGCATCGTGTTGTTATCTTAGAAGAAAAAAAAAAGCAAAAAGAAAAAAAAAAGAGAAAAAGAGAAATATATATATATACAAAAAAAACACAAAAAAAATAAAAAAAGTTTATAGCTTTGTCTTCGTGTCATTTTTCATCATATGTTGATGTCTTTGAGGCAATAAAAACATCATTTACGATCCACCAAATATGACCCATACCTATTTTTCAATATTTCTAATCACCCGAATACTGGCTGAGGACTTCTAACTTAGTTTTAGGGTTATTGGGACTCTAATTAAAAGTGTGAATGCCATGTGAGGCCACCAAACATTAAGTATATTTACAGAATCTAATGAGATATGTGATCTCAGAAAGGAAAGAAGAAAAAGAAAAAAAAAATGAAGAGAGTCAGCATAAAGGAACATTAAGAGAGCACAGTTTTGTTTAGCTTCTCTCTGAGTTGACTCATTTGATAATCTAGAGATTTAGAGTCTGTAGTACTAGATTATATGTAGCACCAAATGAGTGTAAGCCACCAAATATGAATCCATTTGACTCAGTATCTCCTACCTAAGCCAAAAAGCCGGGGCCAAATTATAGGTTATTTCGTACTTTATCCTCGAAGGAGGTAGTTGCCTATCCTAATAGAATTTTTACCAAGGGTTAAGTACAAACTTTAAATGTAAATTGATTTTTCACTTGGATTCGTTACATAAGCTACTATCACTTCACATTTGTCTGGATCTCTAAACGTTTGGAAAAAGAAAAGAAGAAATATTTTTGATAGCATCATACACCTTGCATTCATTTTTTTCTCGGGACTAGCAAAACTTAGGCATGGGGGCATTTGATAAGTCCACTTTAGTGGACCATTGTTTGGTTTAAGTACTCTTTAATTATCTGTTCTTAGTTTCTAATTAATTAGAAAATAAATGATAATTCACCTTAATCTGCGTATAATTTTATGCACCAATTTTACAAAATATGGTTATGATAAGCTGTATGGTTGGATGCAGGCTAGGTGCAAGAGTCAGACATCCATTCTACTTCTATATGACATCTGGAGCTCAGATCGGATGTCTGGAAACCGCCCTCGTAGACTCCCTAATGTCTACACTTTTTAAGACGTCCAGAACTTGATCAGGACGTCTGATGACGTTACCACCAGGCTTATCTTGTCGTTCCAACCACTCACGATCTTTGCCGAGTGGTTGGAGAAGCTTGCAACAGAAGGAAAATGGAAGGAGTTTTTAAAGGGAGGGCCGACCATCCGCAGGAGATGATCATCTTCCCCTGCACACCAAGTTTACACTGTGAAATAAAACATGCACCATGGACCAAACGAGCACCATGCAACAGGCGTTCTCCATCTCCGCTCAAGCCACTTCGGTGGCCACGCGGTGACAGCGTGAGGCCACACCACCCTCACCCACAGCACTAACCACGTCCACCACCACCAATATTCCCTCTTCCTCTCTTTCCTTCTCTTTCTTCTTTCATCTCCTTCTTCCAACCGCTCCCTGCAACTCCTCCGCAAAGAACCCAAAATGCAGCCACCCACCTTGCTTCATGCGACCACTACCAGCAGCCAATCTCACCATCAACCTCGTCATTCTCCTCACCTCACGCCCACAGCCCCTGCACGGCCGCCAAATGCCCTCCACGACCTCCTTGCGCACCTCCTACTGTCACCATCGTCGGCGACCTCTGCCACCAACTGGCCACATCCAGCCGCCTCTGGGCCTGCCTCCACCATCAACGTGTAGCCCACGCTCTGGAGGTCCTCCATGTGCAACCTCTCAATGGACGGCAACCCCCCTCCATGCGTGCACGAGCCGCCGTAAGAGATGCTCTATTTTGGATCGAATTGGAAATTATATTTCTTGCCATTGATGAACTCCGAATTTCCATTTAATATTTGATTTATCGTGAGAATTACAGTCAGGCCCTTCACGTTCTCAATTTTTCTGTGATTCTCTCATTGCATAACTATCTCCCCAATCTATTAGTTGCATATATGTTTCATGTTATGATCAAATATCTATCCATCATATTTTGATAAACTTGTGAGTTTATTTAGTTCGTACCTCCCTGTGGATACGACATCTTTACTGTGGTTTAATTTGATATCTGTTTTAATCCTTGATTGAGAGATTTTCCACCACATAAAATACTATAACGACCCTTTATATTTATTGCTAACTCTTTAATTAAGCGAGAATCTTTCTATCAGCGTTGAAACACCCACATTCCATTTATTATTTGTTGACCTCTTAAGGCTGACTAGAACCCAGGCGAAACATGCTTACATTCCCTTTATTATTTGTTGCCCTCTTAAGGTCGACAGGAACTCAAGTAGAGCACGCCTACATTCCCCACTTATTTTAACAATCATGCACCACATGAACAAAGGCGCCTTGCCCGCCTAAAGTTAAAACTTCCTCTTCATGACAAATGCTCACCCTGCTTGAATGACAATCGGGAAACCATTTAGGGGAATCATCTACTGCGAAGTTTTAAGTACTTTGACTACTCTCTCAGCAACATCCGCTAGCTAGAGAGTGGGGGCATATGAGGAGGGGCAAAATGCACCCTCGAACTTAAAACTTTGCATGAAACCTGAAGAAGGATCTGGCTACCTAGATGCCAAGCAAACAGGTGGATTCGGCTCCGCCCGACCTACCTACAGTCAAACATATTCGAACCTGCCTTCATCCAGGCAAATCCAAATAGGACCAGCTCGCCGAAGGACCCAGATTGACCGAAATCGAAGAGGCAGCAACAACACCCACAATGCTCATGTCGGCATTAACGGTGGCATTACATACGCTATTAATAGCCAAATAACAGACATGCCAGAGAATCTGTGAGGACCATTATAAGGGATTTAATGTTGTTAGGATATTTCTTGTACTATAAATAGGGAAAAGAGGCCCTCCAAGGCTCTCTTCACACAATCTAAGGGAGAGAAAACTAAAGATTCTGTACCACTCGCTAATTCGAGTGGAAATTCGAAAGTACTGCCCTCCCCCCTGACATAAGCCCCTTCGAGTGGAACTGGGTCACTAACTCTCGTGTCTCTTTTCTATGATTGCCTTGCTTTTATTGTTGAGTCGGATCCTCCTTTCTCTAGGGAGCAGATCAGCATGGTTGCTTAACACCTTGAAAACATTTATTTGATATTCTATCTTATTCAGATGCCTAACCTATAAGTTTAGTCACCCAAATACACATCCTCAATCCCTAGCTCTTGATCCAAGCTTGATACCTAAATGGCCACTTTAGTCACCTAAGGGTATCATAGGACTAACCTTAAGAAGAACAACGACCTTGTTCTTTAATCTGTTTATCAGGTATCCATTTCTAATCCATTCCTAATCATTCCCTAACCCCTTTAAATTGTCTGCAAATCATTTATTATTAATTTCTATAACTTTTAACCAATCGCAACAAGGCATGTGAAACTTCTCCTAAAAATTATTCTATGTAGCAAAAGAGATAAGGCCATAGTTCCTCACCTTAGTCTTTATCCATTAAAGAAGATACTCCTTGAAGCTTGTCCTTCATCTATCACTTCTCTCATTTCCATGATTGCTTTCCTACTATGGAAAGTAGCCACTTGCTTATATTGACCCATTGAGCTTCTTGTAGCTCTACCATGTTCCCTTCCCAAAAATATTTTTATTTATGGGTTCTCTAAGCAAGGCTCTAATAATTTATAACTCATGGTGGGCGAATCTCATTGGATCCCACCTTTTACAAGCTCATTCCAAAAGAGCTTCACTTAAAAAATCGAATTTCAGCCTATGAAAATCCTCATCGAGCTACCAACAGCCTTTAGGTTTCTGTAGAGCCTCCAATGGCTCCTAAAGTGAATGAGATAAGTGTGGTCCTTGCATGCGATTCATCAATTTGGATGGTTAGGGTAGTTGGCTTGCTGGTATAGATTTAGACATCTAAATAATTTATTTAGCCATCTAAACAAACATTTCATTTATGCATTCCAATTGGCATCTACCTCCTCCTCCTTAACCAACTCCTTCCACTAGGATCTCCTTCCTCCTCCCTTGATCCTAGCTACCTAAAGGCCTTTATAGCCATTTGTCCTTAAAAGCTAGCTTCCCATTAGTCGATGACAATTGCCTAATCTTAGTGCCCTTCTTTGCATAATTTTGCTACATTTTCAAATAATAATCATAATTAACATAATATTTGATTTATAAGTTCAACTCTTTAATTTTTGCATTTACTACTTGTAATAATAAAAAGGGGAAATTTTGCTAAAACGGAGCTCGAGAGAATCATAGAGCTAAAAGCAACATTTTGGAGGCCTAAGAGAATATGCACCAAAACATTTATGGAGGAGGAATTGTAGAGAAGGAACCCTATTTGATCTCACCATATCAATTTCCATTTATTCTTAACTCAAATATACCACTTAAGCCTATTAAAACCCACCAAAACCTTGATTTCCACCTTAATTACCCTCTACCCTTAATCTTGACACATATTTATACCACCCATGCCACCCTTATGTAATTTCCTACAAGAGGGGTGAGATTTGCAGAAAATGTAAATGATGCGGAAATTAAATATGTGACAATCTCACAAAAACTCCAAATACAAATACACGATGATTTTTAGGTGGAAACCCAAACCTAGGTAAAAACCATCACCTAAGTCTCTCGACTTAGGATTTCTCAATCGACCGAGTCGATCAAAATCACTAACCGAACTACTTGAACAAGGATAGTTCAACCTCTTACAACTGACACTACTTTGAACGAGGGTAGCATGCCTCAAACCCCTCCTCTTCACGAGGAGTATTTAGTCTCTCGATGGAGATGGGAATTCGCAAGGCGAATACCCAACCAAAGACAATAAACAAATATCCTATAGAGCCACAAAGTATATAAATGAAACTAGGTATTGTAGGCAAAAAAGACTTCCCTTTGATGGAAGTGCGTCGGTAAGTGACGCGGGTGTGTGATCCACACAATGGCACGACGGCACTCTCGTATGCAACAGCGGGAGAGCAGGTGCACAGCTAGGATGGTGCTCTCAAGATGTAGATTAAGGCTTGTGAGAGCAAGTACTTCTACTTCTCTAGGACACAAAAATGGTGGAAAGAAGTGATACTTAGTGTGTCTTGGTGTATCTAACAAAGGAGGGCTCTCCCTCTATTTATAGATGGCTTAGGAACCCTTAGAAAGGTTGTGGAAGCCTTAGGTAGCTATTGGAGATGAACCTAAAGCAAAATAGGTTGAAATTAGGGTCATTAATGATTCTGACAATGTCATCAGACGTCTGGAAAAAGTATCAAACATCTGGAAACTACATTTAAGATGTCTGGAAAATAAATCAGGCGTCTAATCCTAGGTAGCCGTTGGGGATGAACTTAAGGCCAAACATGCCAAAATCAAGATCATTAATGATTCTGACAATGTTATCAGACGTTTGGGAAGAGTATCTGATATCTAGAAACTACTTTTAAGACGTCTGGAAAGTAAATCAGACGTCTAATCCTAGACGGATTTTCTTACTAACTTGAGTCAGAACTAAACAAGGTTCTAGTGAAAGTCAGTAAAAAGACATCTTGGACGTCTAGCACTAGATCTAGACATTTGAAAACCTAGATAACTGTAGGAATGGATTTCCCGAGGCACAAACAGCTATATCTCTAATGAGAAGTGATTTTGGCTTGATCGAGGGAGAACATCTATATATCAGACATCTAAGGTCCTCTACGGATGTCTGATAGAAGATTAAGGGTCAATCCTCAACGATTATATTTCTAAGCCAATGTTCCATTAATTGGACATCTGGCAATGTCATCAGACGTCTGCTAAGACATCTGGACTAAAGACTGGATGTCTAAAAATGGCAGACAGAGAGTGGTTTCCAACCTAAGTGTTTTTGGATGTTTGAATAAACAGTCAGACATCTTAAAGTCAAAGATCAGACATCTGATTTCCAAATTGGACATCTGATCAGGTTGTCTGATGCCTACTTTGATTTTCTAAGTTCTCTACAAAGAGTCTAAGTATCCTAAGGTTGAGTAAGTGTTCCTAGGATTACTGTTTTGTTACTTTGAGGCTCTTTAACACATATCTAGACATAATAAAGAGCAAAGAACAAAGTCCAAAGACTAACTATATAAAACAAGACAAAAAAGAAATATATCATATTCTTCTTGTCTTCTAGCTTTCGCTCCAAGCGAGGCTCCTTCTCCTCCAACGAGCTCCTCTAATCCACCATGGATGAGAACTCTTCACACTTATATCCATTTGCAGTTGACCTGAAATCTTGGACTCAAAAGCAAATGTCCAATATCAAGTGTTTTGTTATCATCAAAATTAACGACATCTGATCAGGCTGTCTGATGCCTACTTTGATTTTCTAAGTTCTCTACGAAGAGTCTAAGTATCCTAAGGTTGAGTAAGTATTCCTAGGATTACTGTTTTGTTACTTTGAGGCTCTTTAACATATATCTAGACATAATAAAGAGCAAAGAACAAAGATCCAAAGACTAACTATATAAAACAAGACAAAAAAGAAATATATCATATTCTTCTTGTCTTCTAGCTTTCGTTCCAAGCAAGGCTCCTTCTCCTCCAACGAGCTCCTCCAATCCACCATGGACGCGAGCTCTTCACACTTGTATCCATTTTCAATTGACCTGAAATCTTGGACTCAAAAGCAAATGTCCAATATCAAGTGTTTTGTTATCATCAAAATTAACGATCGTGGTGTCCTTGCACCAACACCTTAGACATCTACTTTGACAAATTTTCAAGTATGTTACATGTCCAAGAATAGATCCCCTCCCATCTCTCTTACCTTTCATATGAAAATCAATTAAGAAGAGAAAAGTAATTCTATTCCTACTCTCAACTAAGAAACCCCAATTAGAACGGAATTAATTTTAATCACTCTCACCAAAACCACACCTTAACCCTTTCCCAAGAAGGCCCTACCTCTAAGAACTTTCTTCCTCTCTCTCTCTTTTCATGATTATAACCAATAAAAAAAATCTAAATCCTAAGTCTAAAATTCGTAATAGCTTGATACACCTTTAAGGCTAGTTTACTTGAGGTGTTATAAAACTTGGGTTTAAAAATGTGAAAGGGGTGTTAACCCACCCTTTTGTTTACTTTGTAAGAGGGGTTAACACTTGTTTTTGCTTACCTGAAATAGGTGTTAATCCATTGTGTTAAGGAGGAGAATGGTGAAAAATGGGTAAACAATGCTTACGTGAAATAGATGTTAACCCATTGTGTTAGGGAGATCATAGGTGCAAACAATGCTAAGTTCATTACATTCAACCATTCGCTACACTGCAGGTATTCATATTTACATGCCTAAGTTCATCATTTAGTCATCTAAATGAGTCAGGCAAGTGAAGGGCATTACATGCCTACCTAAGTTCAAATGCTTAGACAAACTCTTCTAGGCATCTAAAAACAACGTGAACATGCTCTTTTATTCAAAACTTGATTTTTTTTCTCCATTGTTCTTTAATTCTTCTTCCTTGTTCCATCTTAAGGAAGTTTTGAACATTAGTTTCCTAAGGTTTGAGGCCGATAAAACCGTTAGTTATTACACAAATAGTGCTTCTTCTCATAAATGATGTCAAAACAATCAGGTTACTTTGTTGCAGCAAAGCTAATTGGGCTTAGGTTAGTGGAATGGTCCTAATTAATGGCACAAATCAAGACTATCACACAAAGGACACAAATTTTTACTAGGTTTCACCTCAAATAGATGCATGTCTAGGCAAACCTATGGCTTCCGATTCACTATGTATGATAGTAGAGTTTAGACTCAAGAGTGCAAAAAATTGCTTCCTTTGGCAACAGATTCGTCGTCTTATATGATGAAAGGTCTAACTTGTAAATTTTAATGTTAAATGGAACATTACAAGTGATCATCCCACCTTTAGCTTTGAGTGATGGTTACAAGAGTTAATGGCTTTGATTGCACCACATTAGCTTTGAGTAATGATCCCTTTTTGGTGAATGCATGAGTCCACTATGGTGGACTATTTATAAGCCTAAACTTTCTAGCAGTTGCATTTCAGTATACCCTAGAACTTACATCTAATTATAAAATAATTGCTTGCATTGGAAATTGGGTTTGCATGATTTCCTTGTACGTCATATTCTATTTTGTACCTAAATCATCCCATTTATTTCTTTTATGTACAGCTTAGGTAAATGATACATCATACCCACTATCTTAAATAAATTTCCTCACCCATTTATCCTCCTACATTAAGCCTATACACTCTCTCACTTCATTTTTCATCAAAGCCCACTCCAATTTCCTTTCTCAGCCGACACCTCTCACTCTCTCCCATTTCCATCTCAATTTCTTTTCTCAAAAGCCCAGCACAAGACAGCGCAACACTCACCCAGCGACAGAACCCGCTCCCCATATCTCATGCAACACACGCAGACCCTTCTCACCCACGCAACACTCAGCTCACCAACCCCTTCCCGCCACACATCCCCCACACCACCCCCACCCACCCACCCTACACCCGGCTCTTCACGCACATTGCGCGCACACACCCAACGCTCCTCATAAGGGTGCAGGCCCTAGCTCATTTCACGCGCGCGCGCGCACACTCGCGACACAGACCCCACCCAGCCCCCATCTCACACAGACCCCCGCTCCCCACCCACTCACGACACACGCACACAGACCCCACTCCAGCGAGAACGCCTATTCCCTCCACTGCCCTTCGTAACTCACGGCCAATATCCTTGTGGGGTGGGGGGAAAGGGGGGTTTAGGGTGGGAGCACCTCCACCACTGCACTTTCACTCCTCCTCCCTGCCATACTCAGCCGGCCACCACCTCACCACCTTCACGGCCACTACTTTCTCCATCTCCCACGGCCACCACTTCCTCACGACCACCACCACATGTCCACCAACAGAGCATGGCCACCACCATTCCAAAGAGGAGCAGCGGCTGCGAGGAGAAGCTTGGAGGAAAGATCGAGCCGCCGCCAATCCGCCCACAACTTGGAGGGCCACTTCACCACCGAACCTGCCTTACCGTTGTCTCGGGATGTTGTGGGAGTATCCTTGACACTACCTATAGCTACATATGTTTGCAAACTCATTGATGCGGTTGAATGAATATAAATATGCCGTTGAGATGGCTGACGTGGTTGCTTTAATATGTATAGCTTGTTTTATTTGCTATAAGGGGATGGCATATAGGCTAGGAGGAGATTAGTGTGTAGATGAAATCGGTGCTACCTGAGTTGCAACTTGAGTTGGTTCCGATGGATTTTTAATTGAATGAAAAATAAATTTATTTATAAATAAATTATTGGAAAGATTTCACAAATTCTAGAATCTCTGATTCCCATATGCATTGATAATCTTAAAATCAAAGAGGGTGTGAATGGATAACTGTATTCATCGCTTAATCTTCTCAATGAAGGATGCGTGCAGCAATTCTTGTATTTCCTGTAGAGTTTTCCGACAGGATTTAGCGATGGTGCTTTCAGGGATCTAACGAGAATGAGTGTGAAAAAGAGTGGGAAACGTTATGTTCTCGTATCCTTTCGATTTCCACCTAGGGCTCTTATATTTCCCACGATGGGGTGCGGGAAGGCAAAATCGCCTATTACTTGTATATCCCCGGACACCATAACCATAATATTTTGGAATTAACAGTTCTACCCATCAACAAACCGTAATTCCCCTAAGAGCCTCTATACAATTAATCTCATATTCTTGGAAATACAATTCACCCAATTCTTATTAAATCACATAATGGGCATATTTACCAATATATATACATATATGATATGTATTAATGTAAATTTCCTTATAATAATATATGTGTGCCCACTAATAATTCTAACAATCTCTCACTTGAGTTACATATATTATCCACAAACTCACATTAATTTAAACTGTATAAGCTCAAAAACTGTATATCATATACATACGAAAATACACCTCCACCAATCTCGTCCGGACCAATGCGATCTTTGTCACTTTATATTTGACTAAATCTATCAAGGATCACATACAACAATACAAATAATGACATAGATCAAATATACGTACATAGCATAAAAAATTGCATGTTTAAATGATTTATACATATTGGTGCTAGAGCACCATGATCGTTTATTTTGATGATAACAAAACACGTGTCATTTAACATTTGTACTTAAAGTCCTAGATTTCAGGTTAATTGCAAATAGAGACGTGATTAGACGGAGTTCGAGCTCGCATCCAGGACGGATTGGAGGAGCTTGATGGAGAACAGAGGAGCTTCGCGTGGAGCGATGGCTTGAAGATGGAAGGATAAGAAGAATATGGTAGAATTCTATTTATCTCTTTCTATGTACTTTTGTCTTTATTTCCTTACCCTTTTTGTTTCTCAGAATATCATGTTAAAGAGCCTCAAAGGATCCTTAAAGTAGTCCTAGGAACACCTACACTACCCTAGGATACTTAGGTTTTCTATAGAGAACTTAGAAAACCAAAATAACATTCAAACAACCTTTTCAAACGTCTAATCTGAAACTCAGACATCTGATAATGACTTTTAAGATGTCTGACTATTGACTCAGACGTCCGCTGATATTTAGGCTGGACTTAGTTAGCTCTGTTTGACGAAATCAGACGTCCAGACCTTAGTCCAGACGTCTTAGAAGAGGTCTAATGATTTTTCCAGACGTCCAATTAGTGAACCATTGGCTGACTTAATAAACAATGAAGGAAATGACCGTTAGCCTCGTATCAGACGTCCGTAGAGGACCCCAGACGTCTGATACATGACCGTTTTGCATCGACTGACCTAAAATCTCTTCTCAGAGATTTTCTAGCTGTTGCACTCCCTTGGGAATCCATTTCCGCAGAAAAGTAGGTTTCTAGACGTCCTATGTGTTGCCTAATGCACTTCCACTAGAACCCTATTTCGATCTGATCCAAGTCAGGGAGGAAACTCGCCTACAATCAGACGTCTGACTTTGTTCCCAGACGTCTTAAACTGGTTTTCCAGACGTCCGATGCCAAGATCAGACGTCTGATAACCCTGTCAGTGTAATGATTAATCCTCATTTCGGCCTGATTCTCTTAGAGCTTGCACCCAACGGCTATGGAAGCCTTCCAAGGCCTTCCAAAGCCTTCCTAAGGCCTCTATAAATAGAGGAGAGCCCTTGCCACTCAAAAACAACCAAGACACACCCAAGCTACATACTTTCCACTCTTTGATGTCTAAAAGAAGAAGATCATATAGAAGAAAGCTCTTGCTCTCCAAGCCTTGTTCTACACCTAGAGAGCTTGATTCCTGTTGCGCACCCGCTCTCCCTCCGCGATTACGAGAGCAGTGAAGCACTACCGCATGGTTCACGCATCCGCGTCGTCGACGCACTTCCACCAAAGGGAAGAATCCTAACTCCTATAGAAGCTTAGCTTAAAATTTACTTTGTTGGCTCTATAAGACTATAGTTGTAATTTACTTTGTTATTTGTGTTGGGTATTCGCTTTGCGAATTCCCATCTCCTTCGTGAGACAAAATCCTTCTCGTGAAGAAAAGGGGTTTGAGGTACGCTACCCTCGTATAAAGTAACGTAGTTGTAATTGAGGTTGTACTACCCTCGTTTAAGTAGTACATTAGTGGATTTGATCAACTTGGTTGATCGAAAAATCCTAACTCGAGAGGGTTAGGTGGTTTTCACCTGGTTTGGGTTTCCACCTAAAAATCATTGTGTATATTGTGTAATTGTTATTTTGTGAGATTGTTTATATTTTATTTCCGCATTTTATATTATGTCACGCTGATCTCAACCCCTTCAAGAAGGGAATTACAGTTGGTATCAGAGCATGTTCTTGCGAGATCAGAGTAACACCCGACAAAAAGATCATAGAGGGGAGCAGTTCCGCAATCCGGATCTCCGAGGGGCAGTCACGACCCGTCCGCCGTTCTTCGACGGGAGCAACTACCTCTACTGGAAGTTACGGATGAAGACCTGGCTTCAAGCCAATGACTTCACAATTTAGGCCAAGTGCGAGATGCCATTTGACATCCCAGAGAAACCTGCGGGAGGCTACTCGCAACAACAAATTCATGAGCTCTCTTTGAACGCGAAGACCATGAACACCCTCTACTGCACGCTCAACCCGGAGAAGTTCAGCAGAATCTCGCAATGCGCCACCACATACGAGATCTGGCACACACTCGAGGTAACTCACGAAGGTACCTCTAAGGTAAAAACTTCTAAGCTCAATTTACTTTCACAAGAATTTGAGTCTTTTTCCATGAAATCTAACAAATATCCGAGTGAGATGAATACTAGGTTCACTTTCATTGTAAATAATTTGAAAGTTTAAGGGAAGACCTTCATCAAGGGGGAGCTTCAAGGGAAGCTTCTTCGTTCCCTCGGACCGGAGTGGGAACAGAAGGTCACCGCCATTGAGGAGGCGAACGAAGTGGAGGAGCTCAATATGGAGGATCTCCTAGGCAATCTAATGGTATACGAGACAAAGCTGAATCAGGACACACCGGAACCAAGACCAAAGAAGATCCTCGCATTCAGAGCCACGTCAGATAGCGAGGTAAGTTCCAACAATGAAGACTTTAAAAATTTACTTAAAAAATTTTCCAAGTTTTGTATGGAGTCAAAAAAAGAAAAGGAGAAGAAGGAAAGTCCAAGACGTTGCTACCACTGCAACGAGAAAGGGAATCTACGACCAGAATGCCCACTTCTCAAGAAGGAGAAGAAGAAAGAAAAGGAGAAGTCTAAGAAGAAGGCGTTCCAAGCAACTTGGGACGACTCGAGCTCGGAGGAAGAGGAAGAAGAAAAGTCTATAGAAGAAGAAACCGCTTGCTTTGGTTTCATAGCCGAAGGAAGTGATAGCGACAGTGACAACTCCGACAATGAGGTACATTCCGATTTACAAGATGCTTTTGATGAGCTACTTGAACTTAGTAAATCACTTAAGATGGAAAACAAAAGTATTAAAAAGAACCTTAGCTTTCTTAAAAATGAAAATGAAAGGTTAGAAAAATAACTCAAGGGCATAGAAACTAGTCCTAAGGATAATAACTTGTTATTAATCAATGAAAATACTAAATTGATTGAGGAAAATGCTAGTCTAAAGTTAGAAATTTTTGATTTAAAGACTAAAAGAAATTGCATGTCTTAAGGAGAAATCAAATAATTTGATAAATAAGGTAGATAATTTATATAGCCCTAAGGTTGAGAAAGGATCTCCGTCAAGGAGACCCGCTAACAGATCCGGATCCAAGATCACTTGGATGTCGAAGAAAGATTTGAAATCTTCTTTTGTAGGTTTCAAGGGTGACTACAACACAAAGGACTTGACCTACAAGCTCAAGGCTGGTCAACTCGAGTTGGGAGGACCAAAGAGTAGACCAAGGAGAAGGACAAGAAGACTTACGAGACGGCGAACAAATGATGGACCCGCCACACGTCGACCGTCAGAATGAAGACCGGCACCGATGCCCGGGCCTCCAAGCTACGGATGGGAGCCCCATCCGATGTGGCCTCCACCACCTCCATTTAGGCCATTTTATTGGCCATGGAAGGTGAGGTAAAACCCTTTACCCTATCCTTTTATCATTAAGCATATAGATAGGGGGAGTTTAAATTATGAGCTTATTGTCAATTATTAAGGGGGAGATGTAAGTTAGCTATAGTTCCTTTAGTAAGGGGGAGAAAAATAATACCTATCTTGTTGTTACAAAAAGGAGGAGGACATTACTCTTGTTAAAAGAAATTCAACTCATTTATAGAAGAGCATGTTTTAAGGGGGAGTTATAGAAAATTTAAAATTAATTAAACCTTTTTGATAATGTCAAAAAGGGGGAGGATTTTTTGCATTATTATTTATGATTTTGTCATCATCAAAAAAGGAGAGATTGTTGGTGCTAGAACACCGTGATTGTTTATTTTGATAATAATAAAATACGTGTTATTTAACATTTGCACTTGAAGTCTTAGATTTCAGGTTAATTGCAAATGGAGGCGTGGTTAGACGGAGTTCGAGCTCGCATCCAGGACGGATTGGAGGAGCTTGATGGAGAACAGAGGAGCTTTGCGTGGAGCGATGGCTTGAAGATGGAAGGATAAGAAGAATATGATAGAATTCTGTTTATCTCTTTCTATGTACTTTTGTCTTTATTTCCTTTCCCTCTTTATTTCTTAGAATATCATGTTAAAGAGCCTCAAAGGATCCTTAAAGTAGTCCTAGGAACACCTGCACTACCCTAGGATACTTAGGTTTTCTATAGAGAATTTAGAAAACCAAAATAAGATTCAAATAGCCTTTTCAGACGTCTAATCTGAAACTCAGACGTCTGATAATGACTTTTAAGACATCTAATAATGACTTTTAAGACGTCTGACTGTTGACTCAAACGTCTGATGATATTTAGGCTGGACTTAGTTAGCTCTGTCTGATGAAATCAGACATCCAGACCTTAGTCCAGACGTCTTCTAAGACGTCTGATGATTTTTCCAGACATCTAATTAGTGGACCATTGGCTGGCTTAATAAACAATGAAGGAAATGAACATTAGCCTCGTATCAGACTTCCGTAGAAGACCCCAGACATCTGATACATGACCGTTTTGCCTCGACTGACCCAAAATCTCTTCTCAGAGATTTTCTAACTGTTGCACTCCCTTGGGAATCCATTTCCACAGAAAAGTAGGTTTCCAGATGTCCTATGTGTCGTCTGATGCACTTCCACTAGAACCCTGTTTCGATCTGATTCAAGTCAGGAAGGAAACCCGCCTACAATCAGACGTCTGACTGTGTTCCCAGATGTCTTAAACTGGTTTTCCAGATGTCTGATGCCAGGATCAGACGTCTGATAACCCTGTCAGTGTAATGATTAATCCTCATTTCGGCCTTATTCTCTTGGAGCTTGCACCCAACGGCTATGGAAGCCTTCCAAGGCCTTCCAAAGCCTTCCTAGGGCCTCTATAAATAGAGGAGAACCTTTGCCACTCAAAAACAACCAAGACACACCCAAGCTACATACTTTTCACTCTTTGGTGTCTAAAAGAAGTAGACCATATAGAAGAAAGCTCTTGCTCTCCAAGCCTTGTTCTACACCTAGAGAGCTTGATTCCTGTTACGCACCCGTTCTCCCTCCGCGATTACGAGAGCGGCGATGTGCTACCGCATGGTTCACGCATCCGCGTCGTCGACGCACTTCCACCAAAGGGAAGAATCCTAATTCCTATAGAAGCTTAGTTTAAGATTTACTTTATTGGCTCTATAGGACTATAGTTGTAATTTACTTTGTTATTTGTGTTGGATATTCGCTTTGCGAATTCTCGTCTCCTTCATGAGACAAAATCCTTCCCGTGAAGAGAAGGGATTTGAGGTACGCTACCCTCATATAAAGTAACGTGGTTGTAATTGAGGTTGTACTACCCTCGTTTAAGTAGTACATTCGAAAAATTCTAACTCAAGAGGGTTAGGTGGTGGTTTTCACCCAGTTTGGATTTCCACCTAAAAATCATTGTGTACATTTTACGATTGTTATTTTATGAGATTGTTTATATTTTATTTCCGCATTTTATATTACGTCACGCTGATCTCACCCCCTCCAAGTAGGGAATTACAATACATGCCTATTTGTCAACTGGTCCAACCTAATTATAAAAGATCAAGAATGCAGTATAGATTGAGTTCAAAAACAAGCATAACTTTATTTGCGCAAAAAAATAAATGTATATGTCCACTCATAATGAACACCAGAATGAAACAAACTCCCACTAAACTGCATATTATATAAAAGATACAACACCCATTCGGGCTACATGCTCGTGAAAGACTCTAGGCGTTAGCCCCTTAGTGAGCAGGTCTGCCACCATGGAGTAAGTTCCAATGTGCTCTATGGACACTTAACCACTTTGAACTCTTTCTTTAACTGCCAGAAACTTAATGTCAATATGCTTTGACCTCGACAAACTTCTATTGTTATTGGAAAACAACACTGCGGAATTATTGTCACAATAGATTCGTAGTGATCTTTCAACACTACCTAAAATGCGTAAAGCTGTGACAAAATTCTTAAGCCATATTCCCTTATTCAAGGCCTCAAAACATGCTATGAATTCTACTTCCATGGTAGAGGTAGCTATCATCGTTTGCTTAGCACTCCTCCACGAAATAGCTCTTCCTGCTAATAGAAGATATAGCCCGAAGTAGATCTTCAACTATCTTGACAACATGCAAAATCGAAGTCCGAATACCCGAGGACCTCTAGAGTATCAAATCTCTTATACGTGAGCATGAAATCTTTTGTTTTTTGAAGATATCGCATGACCCGCTTGGCTGCCTTCCAATGATTGGGTCCGAGATTACTCAAATATCTGCCTAACATGCCAACAAGGTATGCAATATCTGGTCACGTGCAGACTTGTACATACATCAAACTTCCCACTGCCAACGCGTAGGGAATATTCTCCATTTCCTTAGCTTCAACCTAATTCTTAGGGCACTAATTATGGGAGAATTTATCCCCTTTAGCCACAGAAGTGTCTCCTACCTTACAGTTTTCCATGCCAAATCTCTTTAAAATGGTTTCAATGTAGTTCTTCTGTGATAATCCAAGGATACCTAGAGAGCAATCTCGGTGTATCTAGATTCCTAATACAAGAGAAGCTTCACCAAGATCTTTCATCTCAAATTTGTTTGAAAGAAATCTCTTGGTTCAAATAGTAAACAATTATCATTAGAGGCAAGTAATATGTCATCGACTTACAAAATCAGGAAAAGATGTTTGCCCTTATCAAATTTATGATAAACACATTCATCAACTGAATTTGTCTCAAATCCAAATGAGACAACCTGATGAAATTTCTAATGCCACTGTCGTGAAGCCTATTTTAGACCATAGATGGCTTTCTTTTATCTACAAACCATTTACTTTGCATCACCTAAGGCAAAGCATTCTGGTTGCATCATATATATTGTTTCATCAATGTCACCAAATAAATAGTCATAGGGTCATTCCTATGATAGCTCGAGCCTAGGAGGGTATCTCAGAGTTGGGCTATTCCCCTAGAATCGACCTCTTAGATGAACTAAGCCTAGGGGTAAGCACTTCAAGACACTGATTTTGTCTATAATCCTCGCAATAAACCTAACTTAATTGGTTCTTAACTTGGGATTCCATTCGCTTTGGAAGAAAATCGTGGTTTCAATAGTTTTCAGGTGTGTTCAGCAGTTAGTGCAGGTTTAAAAATTTAATTTCTGTAAGTTTCGAATCTCTGAAAATCACCAAATTATAAATAATCAAGTAAGGTTTCGTATTGCATAATTGGGAACTCTAACTCTCGGTATTTTCTTTTACAAAATTCTGGCCTTAAACGAGTGTCATTCTGAAAATAGAATGCAGTTTTTCCAAATTTGTGGAATTACTACAATTTTTATACACCTCGAATTTGCATTAAATTTGCGGTACTATTTTTCTTACTGAATTTAATTTCTTGGAAAAAAATTGCTAGAATTTTCTGGGGTCATGAGTCATAGGTTAGGTCTGTTATAAGCACTAGGGGTCAAATATGTAATTTTGCCTCTTATGCAATTAAAAATCCAAAAAAATATATAAATTTAGTTTTTAAAATCCCAAAAAAATTCATGAGCACTCTAAGTTAGTTATATCACATTCCTTCTCTGTGGTTCAACCCGACTTGCATTATGCTACATATTTCATTAAGTCGGAATTTAGATTGTGTAATGCTCTATTTTTGGTGATCGTGTTGAACATAGTTGACGTGGCTTCCTTGCTCAAAGCTATCCAAGCAATTTCATCATCTTAGAAACATGCTTGGATGAGTAGCTCCTTTTGACAAAGTGATTTTGTTGGGACTTGCCAAGGATCAAGTGGTTAACCAAGCAATTTTGGTTAGCCAAAGCATCATCTTGGCAGGTCTCCTATCAAAAGGGCCTTTATCAGGGATCCTAAATGGTGAGCTATTGCCTACCAAACCTTGTGGTTGTTTGAAAGCCTAAGTGCATTTTGTTTCCTTTGGTTAAATTTGAAGGGTTTTATACTTCTTGGACCATGTTATCATGCCATGGATAGTTCTTTGATTGAAGTCCCTTTAAGGCTGATAACTTCCATCTTATCTTTTAAGTTAGCTTAAATTTAAAGGATACATCTTATGATATATCTCCAATGATTAAAAGAAGACTACAACATATCACATATCAACTACATATACCTAAAATCTAAATCATGACTCAAAAGGTGGACCTTTTAGTTATTGAAGACTTAAGTTTGTACTTTCCACCACATACAAGTTTAGTAAACATGTATATACATACATACATTTATATGTAAAATGAGAATTACCAAGAATCTAATCATTAATTGACTTGAAAGGTTGACCTTTCTAAGTTATTACTTCTATATTTTTTTCTCTATAAAAGTTTGGACGAACATGTATATATGTTTACATAAATATTACCAAATCTTTCGATCACTACATCATATTGAAGTGTAAGACCTCCTAGAAATGTACATCATAAATGGACTTAAAATATCAAGTGTTATTAGCCCAAATGTATAGTATGTATTAATATAAAGTTATGCCTTTTCCACTTGGTAAAATTTTATTTTAGGATGTGAACATGCATATAGTCTAAAAGAGCTTACAGGTACCGTATATCCTTAGAATTTTTAATCCAAGTTCAAAATTTCATGGATATCATCCATTTAAATTAAGGCATTTTACATACCATCGATATTATTTTTCTGTTATTGAGTTGCCAATATTGTTATTAATGCCATTGAAAAGTATTTCCCTTTTGTAGAAATATGCTTTGGGTAAACATTTATCTAATTTAAGTTAACAGATGTTTATTTTTGACATTTTTGAGGAGGCTTTAGCCATTGTAGAGGTTGTTGGGGATGTGAAAAATTCTCAAATTGCCCTTAAACAGTTGGGCATTTATTTACAAGTCATTTCTTATCCTATTTAAGGCCTTGTTTGGTTGAAAATTTACACATATAATCAAGGCAACAAGGAGCACGAGAAAAAAAAGAAGACAAAATTTATTGGAAATCTGATGGTAAGTACAAATATTTTAGAGATGTTTACATCTGAAATACACTTTATTTGATTGAATAAAGTTTCAATCTTTGAAATTATAGTGATTTAAGGCATTTTGAAGACTTGTACAATGGAATGCTCCCAATCCATTGGATGTTCCTATTCTCCTCAAACTCCAGGAGTTTCATGCTTCTATAAGGTTTCAACTGCTAGGAAGACCTTTGGTCAGCCTTGAAGTAGTAGGAGGAAGTTCTTCACTTGTCGCACAAAGGCTTGTAACTTCTTTAAATGGATCAACAAGGAAGAAGTGACCTCCCTGTTGGTGCTAGAGCACCACGATCATTTGTTTCGATGATAACAAAACACGTGTTATTTAACATTTGCACTTTGAGTCCTAGATTTCAGGTCAATTGCAAATGAAGACGTGTTTAGACGGAACTCGAGCTCGCATCCAGGACGGATTGGAGGAGCTTGACGGAAAACAGAGGAGGTTCGCGTGAGCGACAGATTGAAGGTGGAAGGAAAAGAAGAATAGGATAGATTCTTTCTTTTGTACTTGTTGTATTTTTCATTTCTTTTGTTGCTCTTTATTTCCTTAGATATTTCATGTTAAAGAGCCTCAAAGAACCCTAACAGTAGTCCTAGGAACACCGGCACAACCCTAGGATACTTAGGTTTTCTGTAGAATACTTAGAAAACCAATATAGGGTTCAAATAGCACTTCCAGACGTCTAATTCCCAAATCAGACGTCTGATAAAGCATTTTAAGACGTCTGACTGTTGTTTCAGACGTCTGATAACCGTTAGGCTGGACATAGTTAGTTCTGTCTGATGAATTCAGACGTCCAGACCTTAGACCAGACGTCTTAGGAGACGTCTGATGAATTTGCCAGACGTCCAATTAGTGGACCGTTGGCTGGCTTAGAAGACACTCAAGATTATGACCGTTAGAGCCTTATCAGACGTCCATAGGACTTTACAGACGTCTGATAATTGACCGTTTTGCCTCGACTGACCCGAAAATCTCTTCTCAGAGATTTTCTAGCCGTTGCAAATCCATTGCGTAGTAAAAGTTGGTTTCCAGACGTCCAGGCATAGTGCCAGACGTCCTGTTTGTCGTCTGATCGACTTGCACAAGAACCCTGTTTAGATCTGATTCAAGTCAGGGAGAAACCCGCACAGAATCAGACGTCTGACCTTGAAATCAGACGTCTTAAAGTGGCCTTCCAGACGTCTGATGCCAGAGTTAGACGTCTGATAACCCTGTCAAATGCAATCATTGTCCTGATTTCGGCCTGATTCTCTTGGGCTTTGCACCCAACGGCTATGGAAGCTTTTCCAAGCCTTCCAAAGCCTTCCTAAGGCCTCTATAAATAGAGGGGAACCTTTGTAACACAAAAACACAAGACATATACACACTAAGACACACACCTTGCAATACACTTTCAATCCTTTTGTGTCCAAAGAAAAGACTCTCTTGCTCTCCAAGCTCAAGCTCCATTTTCTTGAGAGCATCAACCGTTGCGCACCCGCTCTCCCAGCGTTGATAACGAGAGCGACGTAGCGCCATCGCGTGGCACACGCACCACGTCATCGTCGACGCACTCCTTGCAAAGGGGAGTTTCCTATTTCCTATAGAAGCTAGGTTTAATTATTTTGTTGGCTCTATAGGACTATTGTTTCTTTTATCTTTGTCTTTTGGTTGGGTATTCGCTTTGCGAATTCCCGTCTCCTTCGTGGGACAAAATCCTTCTCGTGGAGAGAAGGGGTTGAGGAACGCTACCCTCGTACTTGTAGCGTGGTTGTATTGAGGTTGAATCACCCTCGTTCAAAGTGATTCGGTTAGTGGATTTGATCAACTAGGTTGATCGGAAAATCCTAACTCGAGAGGGTTAGGTGGTGGTTTTCACCCGGTTTGGGTTTCCACCTAAAAATACCTGTGTACTTGTGTGATTGCTTATTTCTTGTGATATTGCTTTATATTTTTATTTCCGCAATTTATTACGTCACCCCTCCTGGTAGGGACGATCCTTCAATTGGTATCAGAGCAGGTCTCGCGAAATCGGCGTTACAAACCGGCGAGGATCTAAATATGGAGGGAAAAGCATTCGTGTGCACCGAAGGACACGACACCTCGCGACCACCATACTTTGCAGGTATAGATTTCATTTATTGGAAAAATCGTATGACTATGTGGTTGCAGGCCAACGACTTCCGAGTGTGGGAAAAATGTGAATCCGCATTTGTGATTCCCAAAAAACCCGCAGGAGGCTACTCGCAGGTGCAGATTCTAGAGCTCTCACTCAACGCAAAGGCCATGAATGCCTTATATTGCGCATTGAGTCCAAAAGAATTCGAACGAATCCAAGAGTGCACCACCGCCCACGAGATATGGAGGAAGTTAGAAGACACTCATGAAGAGATGAGCTCGGAGGAAGAAGAAGAAAAGGAAGAAACCGCTTGCTTTGGTTTCATGGCCAGAGGAAGCAACAGCGACAACGAAAGCGGAAGCAGCGACTCCGACGACGAGGTAAATTTTGATTTACAAGAAGCTTTTAATGAATTATTCGAGATTAGTAAATCACTAAAAATAGAAAACAAAAGTATGAAGAAGAACCTTAGTTTTCTTAAAAATGAAAATGATAGGTTAGAAAAACAACTTAAGGACATAGAAGCTAGTCCTAAAAATGATAACCTGTTATTAGAAAATCATAACCTCATCAATGAAAATAATAAATTGATTGAGGAAAATGTTAGTCTAAAATTAGAAATTTCAGATTTAAAGACTAAAATGAACATTATAGAAAAAGAAATTGCATGTCTTAGGGAAAATTCTAACAAATTAATCAACAAAGTAGACAAGTTTTATAGCCCTAAGGTTGAGAAAGGATCTCCATCAAGGAAACCCTCTAACAAATCCGGATCCAAGCCCACTTGGATACCGAAAAAAGAATTAGAATCTTGTTTTGTAGGATTCAGGGATAACTACAATACACAGGACTGGACCTACAAACTCAAGGCTGGTCAACTCGAATTGGGAGAACCAAGGAATAGACCAAGGAGGAGAACAAGAAGACCGACGAGACGGCGAACAAACGACGGACCCGCCGCACGTCGACCACCAGATTGGAGACCGGCGCCGATGCCCGGGCCTCCAAGCTACGGATGGGAGCCCCATCCGATGTGGCATCCACCACCACCATTCGGGCCATTTTATTGGCCATGGTAGGTGAGGTAAAACCCTTTACCCTATCTTTTTATCAGTAGCATTTAGATAGGGGGAGTTAAAAATTTTATGAGCAAATTGTCAATTTTTAAGGGGGAGAAATAAGGTAGCTAAATTTCCTTTAGTAAGGGGGAGAAAAATAATAGCTATCTTGTTGTTACAAAAAGGGGAGAATATTACCTTTGTTAAAAATAAATAGAAGAGCATGTTTTAAGGGGGAGTAATAGAAAATTTAAAATCAATCAAACCTTTTTGATAATGTCAAAAAGGGGGAGGATTTTTATGCATTATTATTTACGGTTTTGTCATCATCAAAAAGGGGGAGATTGTTGGTGCTAGAGCACCACGATCATTTGTTTTGATGATAACAAAACACGTGTTATTTAACATTTGCAATTTGAGTCCTAGATTTCAGGTCAATTGCAAATGAAGACGTGTTTAGACGGAACTCGAGCTCGCATCCAGGACGGATTGGAGGAGCTTGACGGAAAACAGAGGAGGTTCGCGTAGAGCGACAGATTGAAGGTGGAAGGAAAAGAAGAATAGGATAGATTCTTTCTTTTGTACTTGTTGTATTTTTCATTTCTTTTGTTGTTCTTTATTTCCTTAGATATTTCATGTTAAAGAGCCTCAAAGAACCCTAACAGTAGTCCTAGGAACACCGGCACAACCCTAGGATACTTAGGTTTTCTGTAGAATACTTAGAAAACCAATATAGGGTTCAAATAGCACTTCCAGACGTCTAATTCCCAAATCAGACGTCTGATAAAGCATTTTAAGACGTCTGACTGTTGTTTCAGACGTCTGATAACCGTTAGGCTGGACATAGTTAGTTCTGTCTGATGAATTCAGACGTCCAGACCTTAGACCAGACGTCTTAGGAGACGTCTGATGAATTTGCCAGACGTCCAATTAGTGGACCGTTGGCTGGCTTAGAAGACACTCAAGATTATGACCGTTAGAGCCTTATCAGACGTCCATAGGACTTTACAGACGTCTGATAATTGACCGTTTTGCCTCGACTGACCCGAAAATCTCTTCTCAGAGA
The DNA here is from genome assembly GCA_037157565.1 of Thalassia testudinum. Lineage (NCBI taxonomy): Eukaryota > Viridiplantae > Streptophyta > Magnoliopsida > Alismatales > Hydrocharitaceae > Thalassia > Thalassia testudinum. The sequence goes on from JAZHRO010000014.1 coordinate 37,164,005, forward strand.
TTTTCTAGCCGTTGCAAATCCATTGCGTAGTAAAAGTTGGTTTCCAGACGTCCAGGCATAGTGCCAGACGTCCTGTTTGTCGTCTGATCGACTTGCACAAGAACCCTGTTTAGATCTGATTCAAGTCAGGGAGAAACCCGCACAGAATCAGACGTCTGACCTTGAAATCAGACGTCTTAAAGTGGCCTTCCAGACGTCTGATGCCAGAGTTAGACGTCTGATAACCCTGTCAAATGCAATCATTGTCCTGATTTCGGCCTGATTCTCTTGGGCTTTGCACCCAACGGCTATGGAAGCTTTTCCAAGCCTTCCAAAGCCTTCCTAAGGCCTCTATAAATAGAGGGGAACCTTTGTAACACAAAAACACAAGACATATACACACTAAGACACACACCTTGCAATACACTTTCAATCCTTTTGTGTCCAAAGAAAAGACTCTCTTGCTCTCCAAGCTCAAGCTCCATTTTCTTGAGAGCATCAACCGTTGCGCACCCGCTCTCCCAGCGTTGATAACGAGAGCGACGTAGCGCCATCGCGTGGCACACGCACCGCATCATCGTCGACGCACTCCTTGCAAAGGGGAGTTTCCTATTTCCTATAGAAGCTAGGTTTAATTATTTTGTTGGCTCTATAGGACTATTGTTTCTTTTATCTTTGTCTTTTGGTTGGGTATTCGCTTTGCGAATTCCCGTCTCCTTCGTGGGACAAAATCCTTCTCGTGGAGAGAAGGGGTTGAGGAACGCTACCCTCGTACTTGTAGCGTGGTTGTATTGAGGTTGAATCACCCTCGTTCAAAGTGATTCGGTTAGTGGATTTGATCAACTAGGTTGATCGGAAAATCCTAACTCGAGAGGGTTAGGTGGTGGTTTTCACCCGGTTTGGGTTTCCACCTAAAAATACCTGTGTACTTGTGTGATTGCTTATTTCTTGTGATATTGCTTTATATTTTTATTTCCGCAATTTATTACGTCACCCCTCCTGGTAGGGACGATCCTTCACTCCCAAATGATAAAGAAAGACATGAACATTGCTAAAGACCTAATTGAGATGAAAAAAAGGGTTAAGCACATAGATGTTGTTATGACATATATGCAAAAGCAATTGATTGAATCGATGCTCTATATGGAAGGAGTTCTAGTAGGCCTAGTTGAAATTGTGCCTGTGAAGATGTGTATTGGATAATGAATGGAAAGTGCTACCTGGAATTTGTCTTCATGACCTTTGTTATGTAACCCATTCCACTCTTTGTCACTCCCATATTAGTCCCTGTCCAAGGCAATGGAAAGCAATCCAATACAGGTACAAAATGAGCACACATGAGATTCCATACAAACTTACATAATATTCACATAACACCTAAATAAGTTCACATAACACCTAAATAAGTCCACATAACTTAGGCGATAAAACATATAATGAACTCTACATAACACCTATTCTAAATAAGGAAGTAAAGTAGGCTTATTGTCGTTCCTGTCATTCTATATCATAGTATATTTTTTGCTATGAGTATAAGTTAGCCAAAGTCATAAAAAAAAGGGTGGAAGACAACATGCACTCTGAAAAATTCAACATGGAGTGGCATTTAATATGCATTTCTTCATCCTATACCAGCAACTGAAAGTTCCTGCAAGTTCAAAGAAAAGAATATACTCAATGGAAGAACATAATGAATGTGAAAAAAGAATAACAACCATTTAATGCTACTTGCAAAAAAAAGTATAGCAGTAGCCATCGATCTATCATATGCACAAACAATACATAGCAAAAATACTTGAACCTTCACAAAAAACCCAAATTACACCTCAAGTCATCTAACACTTAAAGGGGTTTCAACTGAAGAAGAAGAAGAAAAAAACCTTAATTGGATCAAAATGGACTAATGGGCCATCTAACATAATGTCAATGGGAGCACCCTTTCTTAGCCTCCCTCTTTTCCTTGAAGGGATAATCTTTTGAATAGTTTTCTTCGTATTATTATTATGTGGTTTGAAGGAGACACCACTTGAATGAAATGGGAAATTAGATTAATTAGATTATGCATGTATTACGAGTTAAGTATAATTGTAACTTTCATATTATTGGAAATGAATTTACCTTAGAGTAGTAAGAAAGATGGCACTTGGATCATTATTTCCTCCTATATGCGATTCCTATGTGGATGGAGTTGGCTAAAATTCTTGGGGCCTTGTAGCATTGATTGGGGCCTTGCAATTGTTGTGATGATGACCATACACTCCACATCTAGTGCATTTGTGCTATCTTCTATTTTGATCATCATCTTTAGCCTTGATTCTATTCTTTCTGGACCTTCCTAGAGGCCTCTTGCAATGTGGGGAACTCACAACATATAGGAGAGTGATTTCTTCCCATGCATGCTCATCTAGTAATGGAGCAATTAACTCTGCATATGCTACCAAATACCTATTAACCATGTCATCCTCACTAACATATTCATGCCATTGAACTCCTCTTGTCTCACTAGGAACTGCAACAACATGTGGACAAATCATGCCTGTGACCTATTACTTCCTATAGCTTCATTTTCTTGTGGCAATATTAAGCACAAACTTCCCAACCACTATCTCCACTTCCACATTTCTATCTTTTGACCGCCTCACAATGAAATCACTCAATTCTCTAGTGTACTATCTGATGAATTCCATTGCACTAGGAAGCAAAATACCCTTCCACTTTTTTGCTACTCTCCTCCTTTCAAACTGAACCATCCGCTACTATCTAAGGCAGTCAACCATGTCGCAAACAACCTTTTGTTGGTGCATAAGCAATTAGGCACCGCATTAGTCTTTAATGATGGTTTTGATGATAACAAACATATGAAGTGATTGAGATTAAAATTATATGTTATGCATTGTTATTGCAAGATTAATTTTAGGTCAAAACTCTCTGGATGAATTATGAAGCCAAGAAGATGGAGGAGATCAAGTTTAGGTCTCTTCGTAATTTTAGGAATTGAGCTGTAATTTCATATTTCTTAGAATGTAAGGAAAGTTCCAATTAGATTAACATTAATCTACACTATTAGGGCATCACTTGCATAAGTTTAATTTGGTCAAAAATATGATAAAACATATCCCTAGGGGTTAATAGATCATCCTAGAACCCCATAGGATCAACAAATTTGGTTTGGAAGTTGGAGGACTTTTTACAGTCCATCTAACGTTAGGTATAAGTTACCTAACGTTAGGCAATTGATCTGCGGTTAACTTGAGAATTCCAGGAGATAGCAAACTTTGCGTTGAACTGAACATCTAATGTTAGGTAGTTAACCTAACGTTAGACAAAGTATACCTAATGTTAGGTAGTGCACTTTAGGCTGTCCAAGAGAGTTCCAGGAGATAGTGAACTTTGGACCTAATTGAGTAGCTAACGTTAGATAGTTCACCTAACATTAGATCACTTTTAACTAATGTTAGGTAAAGTACTTTTTGACCAACTCAATTAGTCGTTGGCAAATCAAATTGGGAAATAATTGAGCTGTCAAATAGGGGTCTCTTACACACCTAAAATAGTCCAAACACCCCTCTATATATATGTGATGGTTTCCCACTCTTAGAGGATTGGAGAACACTCTAAATTCACTCTAAAGCTCTTCCAAGCCTACATTCAGCAAAAGCTTACACTTTGTGTTCATTAGAGGTGACTTGATGAAACGTGGCGGCAACCGGGTTTGAGGTTTTTTTTGGTTTTGTTATAACGTTGTAGTAAAGCCGGTTATTACCAACATTTCAAATATAAAATTTTTTTTACTCGGAAAATGAAAGAGTTCCCGAGGTCGAACTCAGGGAGCAAGTCGTATTCTAGAGATATACATGTTTCTTTTACAAAATAAAGAGAGAGGGAAAGAATTTGTTGTGATGTTCTTCTTTCTTTCTCTTTCTTCAGATCTCCTTCTTCTTCTTCCTTGGTTTCTATCTTGGCCTCTCTTCTTCTTTTTCTGCAGTCTCTTCTGTGAATGTTTCTTCTTCCTTTCTTTCTTCAGATCTCCTCCTTCTTCTTCCTTGGCTGCAGAGCTTCTACCTTCAGCTACTAAGTCTTTCTTTCTTCTTCTTCTGCTTTGGCCGTTGCTCTTCTTTTCTTTCTTTCTTCAGCCTGCCTTCTTTCCTGCTCTGGCTGCTGACCTTCCGTCGTCTGACCCGGTGCTTCGACGACTTAACTGTGCATTTGCTACAGTGCAGCTCCTTCTTCTTCGCGGGTCTTCTTCTTCTTCTTTGGCCTGCACACTTCAGAGTTTTTCGTCAAGAGGCAAAACCTACTCTACCCTCCCCCCCCCCCCCGCGTCTCTCTTTCTCTCTGAAACCACTCTTGGGAAAGCTCTCCCAGAGCTACCGGGTAATCGGGTTCGGGTCAGGCCCGGGTCCAGGCCCACCGGCGTGCGGTGGTGGGCGAGGAGTGCAGGTCGGTTTAATCGGGTCGGGCCAGGTCCGCGGAGCGTGGTCACGGACGAGGCCGGGTCGGGTGAGAGGGACCTCACCCCGTGGTCAGGAGGCAGACAGCATAAGGCACTTTTTGCCTTTATGCGTCCGCACGCCTCCGAGAAGTTCCGAGGTGGGACTAAATGTCCCACCCCAATTGAGCGCCCGTTGCGGAGGGAGCAGTGGGCGATCGTGGCTTCCCGCGCGGCCTTCGCCCCATCTGCGAACCTGGGACGTTTTGCGGAGACTCCCTGCGCAACCTGGGAGTCGAACCTGGGCGAAGGCGTGCCTGCACCTGCAGGTGAAGGAGCTCTGCCTGCTCAGTAATGGCGACGGCGGGCGAGTCACCTGGTCACAGAAGAACGGCCTCTCGGCCAAATCAGACAGGCGGGGGACCTTCGTCGTGGCACGGCGAAGGTGGTCAGGGGGTCTGCAGGGGGCGTGATGGAGCCAACAGGACGTCCTAGGTCAAACTGTGAGCGAAGAAGTGGGTGTGTTCGGTGGATCTGCAGAGGGCGTTTGGTGGGAGGTGGAGGGGCGGAAGAGGATCAGGGTGAGGAGGCGGAGGTTCTGCGGTGGTCGGCGAGCCGTGTGGGTCGCTGAGGTGATGGGAGCGGCTCGCCGGAGGGTGGTCGAAGGCGGAGAGGGTGAGGGTGAACAGGGTCGGTAGAGGGCTTAATTGACTAAATTGAAAGCGGGGAAAGAAAGAGGAGGAGAAGGGGAGTAACTCTAGCTTACTTGCAGGGACGAAGGGGGAGGAACAGGGCGACAGTCGTATCGACTGTCGCCGGAGAAGACGATGCTCAGGGAGAGGGGCGGCGGAGAGCAGAGAGCCGGAGAGGCGCCAGCTGGGTGCGGCGTGGCGCGGGAAGAGCAGGGGAGGAAGTCTCTGCTGCTGGTATTGCGGCAGAGCGAAGAGGTGGAGGGGGAGGAAGCCGCCGGAGCTGGTGAGCGTCTGCCGGAGAAAGAAGAGAAGGAAGTTGGGGATTTCTCCGTCAGATCCAGGCTGCCCTGGTCGGTGGAGCAGCGGGGGGTATTTATAGGGATGAAACAGGGAGGAAGGCGGAGGGAGACGACGTGTCTCCCTCGCCGGAGAATGGTCGGAGACGAACCCATACCGTCCGTGCATTCGCACGGCCGGTATGGTGGGCTACAATGACCAGGGGGGTGCCCCTGCGACGGCTGACGACGCAGGGCACCCCCGGTTTACTTGCCAGGTCCCCCACCTCACCCTGCGCGGCGCCATGCTCCGCGCAAGGTCGCCGGAGCATGGTGCTGGCAGGGTTTTGCAGGAGGGACCTGATTGCAAAGAACGAAGGAGAGTTAGGGGCCAAAATGCGAGGGTTCAAAAGTTGAGGGCCAAAGAGTAAATATATGAGGACCAAAGTGTAAAGTCGGTCAAGGAGGTTTCTTCTTAGGCTCAAGTTTTTATACATGACTAATTAGGACCTAAGGAATCTGATGGTGAATTTCATTTTCATCTTAAACCTTGTTCGACCGGTCAATTTGCGCAAAAACCCAAATTAAGTTATTAATTGGGCATGGTTCTCAATGTAGGTCAAAATGGGTTCTAAAGGCCAAATTGAAGGTTCTAAACCCTAGAGATTATTTTTCTATGAATTTTAGAGGGTTTATTCTATTTTTACTTTGCCTCGAACCTTGTGAATTGAAGTGGGTTGTTTTAGGGTTACAGATTTAGTTTCTTGGAATTGCTGTAGCCCTTGCTAGATCATTTCATCCCACTTTTATTCTTATTAAGCTGTTTTGACCTATGTTTGGGCCCTGAATTACCCTGTATGCAGATTATACTGGTAAAATTGCACTTTTACCCCTTATGACTTGTTTTCTTCTCAAACTCAGAATTCTCTGAGTTACGCCTTTCCTTGAGATATGTAGGAGCTTTTATCCTTTGTATTGGGTCAAAATGAGCTAGTTATGGCTCATGATGAGGTTCTCATCACTTGAGCTCTTATTTTTGAAGACCACCTTCCTTGGAGCTCAACACTTCAACTCCCAGCTTTATCACCTTCATGCTCTCACTGAAGGAGTTCACTCTAGTCTCCTAGATAGCTATTTAATACAAATTGATTGCATATTCTTTTTGGGTCTATCCATAGGAGCTAATATCTATTCAATTCAATTTTACTTCTTCATCTACTTGTAATCTGAGGGCTTGGGTTGTGTGTTCCTCTCCTTTTGAGTAAGAGGGGTTTGATCTTGATTTGGATATCAAGAGGGCTTGTAAAAGGATTTCGTACCCCATTAGTACCAGTTAGTTTTCCGAGTTCGACTCAAGGCAAAATCCTAGATTGGGGGATCTAAGTAGTGGTTTTCACCTGAATTTGGGTTTCCACTATAAATACTTATGTTGTGGTTGTTATATTTGTGGATTGTTTGAGCATATTTTAAATATGCATTAACTTGAATTAGTTGTTTATTTACCGCCTTCAGCACTAATCACCCCCCTCTAGTGCTTTCACGTTTAACCTTACATTACTTATCCATGAATTGAATGATTCACTTAGGTTGTTTATTATGTAATGATTGCATGCCCAATTAGCAAACGTATGTTTTCTCCATTTCTCTTGCACCCTTTCTAAACACTCAAAGGCCTTGGATTAGCCATCTAAATCTCACACATGTGGTGTGTGTATTGATTCCTATCAAAAGACTTGATGCAAATCACACAAGTCTTTCCATTTCCTTAGGAGATTGCTTCTTGAAGTTGCTATACAAGTGTTTTATACATACCCTATGTTCACACTGCGGAAAATGCTCCTCAATGGCAAAAATAAGACCCTTACCACCATCTAAGATGAGTGTAAAACCTTCACCAGTTGGAAAACCAATTGCCTCTTTTAAGTAAGTCATGAACTGATAAGAACCTCATCATGAACCCTAACTAGCACATTTTGACCTAACTAAGTGTACAAAAGCTCCTACAAAACCTAACGGAAAGCCTAAATCAGAGAATTACAAATTTGAGTATAAAATAATTCACAAGGGGTAAAACTGTAATTTTACCAATGCAGTACATAAACGGGATTTCTAAGAGTCTAGACACAGGTCAAATGGGCTTAATAAGAGAGAAAGTGGGATGATTTGGTCTGAAAAGGGTTATAGCGACATCTAGGAATTAAATGACATTCTACAACCCTAAAACAAACCTACTTTAATTCACGAAGTTCTAGGCAAGATAAAAATCAATTAAACCCTCTAAAATTCATGAAAAAACATCCTCTAGGGCTTAGAACCTTCAATTTGGCCATTGGAACCTATCTTGACCTAGATTGATAACCATACCCAATTTTTGACCTAATTTGGGTTTTCGTACAAAATGTCCGGTCAAACGTGGTCAAACTTAAAATTCAACTTCACCATTGGATTCCTTAGGTCAAAATTAGGGTTATACCAAAATTTGGACCAAAGGAAAGTTTTCCTTGACCAACTTTACAAATTGGTCCTCAATAATTACTTTCTGACCCTTAACTTCTTGAAATCTTGCATTTACCCCCTCAACTTTCCCATCCTTTTCTACGAACCGGTCCCTCTGCCACCGCATTAGCAGGGTATACCTCCGACGACTTCGCGCGGAGGATGGCGCCGTGCAGGGCATGTGAGCCGGCCCCAGAAACGAGAGGAGGGTCCCCTGCGTTGTCCTCTTCCGCATGGACCACCTCCCATGCCCTGCCGGCACCCATACCTCTCGTGCGAACACGCGAGAGGTATGGGTCTCCAACTTCCCACGTATCCGATGGTGTTTTTCCCCCCATTCTTGCACGCCTGCCGTCTTGCCCTCGCCTATTTAAGAGCAGCACGCTCTATCGCTTCTCCCAAGCTTGATTTGGCCACAGAGTTCCACCCCAATTTCGTCTTCTTCTCCTCCGGCCAAGTGGTCCAGCAAGCTCTAACGAGCCGCTCTCCTCCTTCTCGTCGCTCTGCCACAATAGCAGTGGCAGACACAATAGCAGTGGCAGAGCTGTCCTCACCATCTTCCTCTGCTCCGCGCAGCACCAGCGCGAGCATCTCTAGCCCCGTCGTCGCCGCCGTCTCCCTCCACTGGGCATCGTCTTCTCTGGCGAGAGCAGGTACTGCTAGTCGCCATCTCTCCCCCTTCGTCCACTTAATCAGGTTAGACACACTCCTCTCTATCCCCTCTTCAATTCCCCTCAATTTATTTCACAAAGTACCCCTCGATTGCACTGTCCACCATCGCCATCTCCACCTCTGGCCAGACCTCCGGCGAGGCGTCCCCACCGCTCCACACCTCCATCCGCCTAGCCAACCGATCCCTGAGCTTCACCACCTCCCACTGATCACCTCTCGTCCTTTCACTCACCGCGCCACCCACTGAAACCGTCCCCCAAACAAACCCATCTGCACGCACACAGTGTGCCCTAGGCACACGCGCACAGGCATCTTCACGCCTCGCTGACCCCCAAGCTACCTTCGTCGTGCTCCGACGAAGCTGGATGAGCATTCTGACGTGGCCACGAGGCCATTTGCGTGACTACAGGTTCAGAGGCTCCCGCCATTGTTGTCGAGCTTGGAGCAAGCTTGCTAGATGCTCTAGGCCTCTGCAGGCCTCGATTGAAGTCCCAGGCAGTGCGGAATTGAGTCACGCACGCATCCAGACTACTGATTAGCATCGAAGGACTCTGCAGCCTTTCCAATTGAGGGAACCATCTGCTGTAGGCGGTCTCAAAACGAAGGTGGGACATTTAGTCCCACCTCGGTAGCTGACAAACAGGAGGGGGCATTTAAATTGAAAAAGTGTATTAAGCTTACCACCTCAGAACACGGGGTGAGGTCCCTCTCACCCGCTTCACCCGGCCTCGTCCGCGACTACCCCCCGCAAACCTGACATGACCCGTATACCCGACCTGCACTCCTTGCCCACCACCGCACGCCAGTGGGCCTGGTCCTGGGCGCGTACACCCGACCCGTATACCCAGGAAGTCTCTGGGAGAGCAAACCTGAGAGAGAAATAGAGAGAGAGACGCGGGGAGGGTAGGGCTTAGGTTTTGCCTAACCTTACACTGTGCAGGAAAGCAGGAGAAGAAGAAAAGAGAAGGAGCAGCTGAGGACTTAGCTGCACAGAGGAGCAGAAGGAGAAGAAGGAGGATATAGTGCAACAGCAGTGAAGAAGAGAAGGAAAGAAGAGGAAGCCGCGAAGGACACTTAGCCGCATCAAAGAGTAGGAGCTGAGGAAGAAAGAAAGGAAGAAAAAGAAGAAGACAGAAGCAGAAGCTGAAGAGGAGAAGCCAACTGAAGAAGGAGAAGGAACAATGCAAGAAGAAGAAGCCCAGAAGGCCAAGCAGGGAAGAGAAGAAGAGAAGAAGAAAAGGCCAAGGAGAAGAAGCAGCAGTAGCTAAAGAGAAAGGAAGAAGAAGAAGGAAACGATCACTGTAGCAACCGCTACTTAAGACGTCTGATTCATGGAATCAGACGTCTGAAGATAGAAAAAGAGAGAAGAAAAGAAGACAAGAAAAATTTTATTCCCTTTCTCTAATTTTTTGTAAAACAGTATATATCCATATTGTAAATTGTGATTTTGTACGCTTCTAAAATCAAGTGTTGCTCCCTGAGTTCGACCTCAGAGATTTTCTATTTTCGAGTAATAAAAACAAATATACTTGCTGGTTGCCAACAAGCGGCCAGCATTTTTGGCGCCGTTGCCGGGGAGTAACGGGCATTCTAGAAGCTATTAAATCACAATTTTTGATTTACTACTGACTTAATCTCTTCTCTTTTGTTATGCAGGCGCAGGAAGACAGGAAGGAACAAGCAGCCACACAACAACCACACCAAGGGATAGGTAACCTTCTATCCTCTGTTTTAAGCCCCTTAAATTCTAAAGAGGAAGAAGAAAAAGGAAAGCAATTTAGGGATTACCTGTCTTTTATATATAGTAAATCACAAAAGTTGCCTACTTTTTAATTTCAACACATTCTATCTGCATATCCACTAAAGGTAATTAGGGCTAAAACCTTCTTGCTTGAGCCCTAGTTACCTAATCCTAAGGCAACTAACTAGACTAATTAGAGCCAACCTAGGATTCTAAGCTAGGATTTTAGAGACACACCTTCTAATCAAGAACTGAAAATTCTCAAAAGAAGTGTGCCTAAACCATTGCTTGAAAAAACCTAATAAGGAGAAATCCTAAGCAATTCGGCTCTTAAGTCACTTGAACCATAAAAGAAAGGACCTAATAAGCTCTCACAGGAACTAATAGGTGAAGTTGATCCCTTGGATCAACCAACCCTAAATTAGGTCATTTTTTGCACACAAAAGGTTAAAGTTCAAGTGACACCCTAAGCACCTTGATCCTAATTAAAAGTGGTAGACTTAAGAGGTCAAGGTCCCCATTCTGGTCTACCTGGAATCTTAGTGACAAGAGAGGTCGGGTGGGGGAAACCCTGTAACCCGTGGGGGCGCTCTACCATGTAGGGGTCTTCGTGGGACTCACCCTCTCTGACTGCCCAGGTAATTCTCAGGTGGACGACCTTCTGATTAAGGGGTATCATCCTCCCCAAACCTCTATAGTCACCCAACATTTTGGGTGTCTTGATTGGGTCCAGCACCTGCTAACCTCGTCCAATCCATTAGTGTATGTTCGGTAGGAGGTCCTTGAAACCTCCTCTAGAAATTCACTCTCCCCGAGGCCAAGCCTCGATACCCATGTTTGTGCGACAACCACTTCACATAGACCTCTCTTCTGATTCTGAACCTAATTCCCCTTCTTCCACAATGGCTCATCCCGTTGAAGAAGAGAATAATCTTGAGCACCAACTCCAGCGACTCAATGATCTCTTCCAAAACTTCATGAACCCACCGCAGCGCCCCATGATGCGAGATCACTATAATCCCGCTGCGGTGGCAATTGAGCCTCGAGTCAGAATCCCAACTAGAGGACCTGATTCCGAATTAAAGCCCAACATGATTCATGCCATACCTAAATTCTATGGGCTAAACTCTGAAGACCCCTTCCAGCATATCAAACAGCTTAAGCATCTAGCCTAGACTTTCGGGTCAGATGCACAGAATCGAGATATCTTACTCATGAAGATATTCTCTTTCTCCCTTATGGACAAGGCGGCTCATTGGTATCAGACACAGATCCGCCCAATCAACACTTGGGAAGAACTACAGTCTGAGTTTTTGAAGAAGTTTTTCCCCGTTGGTCGGACAAAAGCCTTGCGCCATCAGATTACTCACTTCACGCAGCAAATGGGAGAACCGCTTCATGAGGCATGGGATCGTTTTCAGGCTCTCATGAGAAAATGCCCCCATCACGGAGTTCCTAAATGGGAACAAATCCAGTCTTTTTACTAGGGACTTCGTGAAGATATTAGACTGTTCGTCAATGCAACTTGCGAAGGAAATATCATGGGTCAACATGAAGACACCGTGTGGGAGATTCTCGAGAATATGTGCGAGAACTCCATCAACAATGACTCCATGGGACTATTCGACCGGACGAATACCCACGCAACGACGAACCTTTGGGGAGCACACGAAACGCAGGGCCTATCCACATCAATCGACCTGGAATTAATGGCCAGTCGATTAGACAAGGTCTCAATTATTGAGAAGAAGGTGGATGAGCTAACTCAGCACTTGCAGCGAGCCACCTCTACGCAAAACTCCTTCGCACAGCCCCCTCCTGCATGGGAAACTGTGCATAATATTTTCCATCGACCTTCTCCTAGGATGGACTCTTATCCACCCCCATCTGACTCCAGGACCGGAGGGACCTCCGATCCTTTTTATCCTTGCCGGGGGAGCCCTACTCCCCCATTCTCCGACTTTTCTGAGGCTCCTCAGACTTGCGAGGACCTCAACGCCATCTAGAATGACCCATTTTCCAACACCTACAATCCTGGATGGCGAAACCATCACAATTTCCAGTGGGCGGGAAATTCTCAGAATCCAAGACCACCCTTTCAGCCCCGTCCACAAGCCCCTAGTCCTTATCAGCCGCCTCAGCCTCGGCCCAACCCCACTTATCCATCCGGGCCCAATCAAGATCAAATGTCCCTTATCTTCCAGACTCTGGCTGACATTCAGAGAACGAATGCGGCTATCCAAAAGCAACATAAGGATGAAATCACAGACATCCGCAACCAACTCGCTCAGTTGGCAAATTCTCGCCAACCAGGCACACTTCCTTCCTAGCCTCTTCCTAACCCAACTAGCGTGCCGACCCAGTGGTGCGTTATGAACCCAAACCCGGGCCAAGCACACATGACCTATCAGGCCCCTTCTATTCCTTCACCTGAAGGGATGGAAGCTTCAACCACCTATGCGGGTTACCAACAGCAGCAGCCCATCCTACCAACCCCCAACCAGAACCAGGCAGGAATAAATTCCGTAACAACCCGTAGTGGTAAGGCAACCCAAGATCCACCTTATCCAGACCACTCCAAGCCTGGTAGTGACCCAAACCCTAGGACAGTCATCCAGTATGTTCTTATCCATGTCCTAGATTAAAAATCGGGACCTATCCTAGAGGAACCAACCAAGGTTCCATTTCCCGAGGCCTTGACCAAGGGAAAGCAAACAACTAAACCCATGGCTCCTGAGGAGGACCTGATCAAGCTCTTTAAGCAGGTCCAAATAAACATCCCCTTGATGGATGCGATCCGCCACGTACCAGCTTACGCACGATTCTTGAAGAACGTGTGTACACCTCAGCGTAAGCCGCGAACCAAGAGTGGGAGTCCAATTGTACTGTCAGAGCAAACCAGCTCTGTAATCCTGAGTAGACTCCCACCCAAGGTAAAAGACACAAGCACTCCCCTGATTTCATGTAAGATCGGTAAAACCCAGTTTGATAGAGCATTATTGAACCTAGGTGCCTCCATAAACTTGATACCCACATCCCTACTTAACCATCTAGAAGAATCTGAACTGAAATCGACTGAGGTGACATTGCAGTTAGCAGATCGATCTATCAAGTCACCTAAGGGAATTCTTGAGGATGTTATTGTAAGGCTGCGGGATTTCTACTTCCCTATAGATTTCATAGTTTTAGATATGAACTCACCTGAAAACCCAAGGGATACACCAATCATACTAGGGAGACCTTTTCTAGCCACTGCAAGGGCCAACATAAGTTGTGAAGAGGACCAAATGGAGCTGAAATTTGAGAATCAAACTCTCAAAATTGATATCTTTAAGGCCCAACAAGGGATCAATTGCGGTGCCGTTGAGCAAATTTGTGACATCAGAGTTGTGGTTGATGAACCACAAATTGAGGACAACATGATTATCCCTCATCAACCACAAGAAGATCTAAAATCACAGTTAGAGAAGTCAGAACTTGACCTAGACAGACCCATAACTCCTACCCTTGTACCCCACACCCACTCTGAACCACCCGCTGCTGCTGATAACCCCATTCTTGAACTCAAACCCCTTCCCGATCATTTAAAATATGTCTTTTTGGGTTCCAATCAGACGCTTCCTGTGATTATAAACTCCAAACTCACACCTGAACAGGAATCCCGTCTGATTGTTGTTCTCCAGCAACATCACAGAGCCATTGGTTGGACTCTCGATGATTTGACTGGAATAAGTCCCTCTTATTGCACACACTGCATCTATTCTGAAGAGGGCGCACAACCTTCACGTGAAATGCAGAGACGCCTGAATCCCAATCTGCAGGAGGTCGTGAAGAAGGAGATCATTAAGTGGTTAGATGCAGGGATCATCTACCCGATCTCTGACAGTCATTGGGTGAGCCCCATCCAGGTTGTGCCTAAGAAGGCAGGGCTCACCACCATCACAACTGAAACCGGAGAGGTCATACCTACCCGTATAGCCAATTCGTGGAGAGTCTGCATAGATTACCGAAGACTCAATTCCTCCACGAAGAAGGATCATTTCCCACTACCATTTATTGATCAGATTCTCGAGAAGTTAGCGGGAAATAGATTCTTCTACTTTCTTGATGGGTACTCCGGTTACAACCAAGTGGCAATTCATCCAGAGGACCAAGAGAAGACCACATTCACCTGCCCCTTCGGGACATACGCATTCTGAAGGATGCCTTTCGGTCTTTGCAATGCACCCACGACTTTTTAGCAGTGCATGCTTGCCATATTCTCTGATATGGTAGGTGATTATCTGGAAGTCTTCATGGATGGCTTCTCAGTTTTCGGGGCATCATTTGACGATTGCCTCCATCACTTGGTTCACATACTCAGGCGTTGCATTGACATAAATCTGATTCTTTCCTGGGAAAAGAGCCACTTTATGGTGCCTGAGGGGATCGTCATGGGACACTTAATTTCTGAGAGAGGCATCCAGGTGGATCGAGCCAAGGTTAATCTGATTTCTAGACTTCCTATGCCTAGCTCAATCAGGGACATCCAATCTTTTCTGGAGCACGTCGGTTTTTACCGTCGTTTCATCCCTGATTTCTCAAAAATCGCGTGCCCCCTGACTACTCTTCTCTCCAAGGATGTACCCTTTGAGATTTCCAAGGAATGCACTCAAGCTTTTGATCCTTCGTGACCAAGTCACCCAAGCCCCAATCTTACAGTCCCCTGATTGGTCTCAACCCTTTGAGATCATGTGCGATGCATCTGACTTCGCTGTAGGAGCGGTTCTGGGGCAGAAGATTGACGGGAAACCCGTGGTCATCTACTATGCTAGCAAGACACTTGACGAGGCTCAACGTAACTACACGGTTACGGAGAAAGAGCTACTAGCAGTAGTATTTGCCCTTGAAAAATTCAGATCTTATCTCCTAGGTTCCTACGTCATAATCTACTCGGATCACACAACTGTGAGGCATCTCCTTGCTAAGAAGGACGCGAAGCCTCGATTAATCCGATGGATCTTGCTGTTGCAAGAATTCGACCTCGAGATTCACGACAAGGCGAGAAGATAGAACGTGGTAGCTGACCACTTGTCTCGCCTTCCTTCTGAGATCATCGACCCTTCTGGACCCATCACGGAGCATTTTCCTGATGAGCACCTCTTGACTATTGGTACTAGGCTTCCATGGTTTGCTGATATAGTAAACTACTTGGCATCACACCAGATCCCGTCTGATTGGCCGAAGGCTAAGAAAGACAAATTGCGCTCCGATGCCAAGTACTACATCTGGGAAGACCTGTACCTATTCCGCATAGGTGCTAACCAGATCATCCGGTGATGTGTCCCGGAGGGCGAAATCAATGACATTCTCTCTTTCTGGTATGACCAGGCATGCGGTGGCCATTTTTCTAGGCACAAAACCGCATAAAAAATCCTCCAGTGTGGCTTTTACTGGCCCACTATCTTCAAGGACGCATACAGTCACTGTAAGGCATGCAGTCGTTGCCAAACTTTGGGCAACATGAGCCATCGCGACATGATGCCTTTACAATCGATTCTCGTATGCGAGATTTTCGATATTTGGGGGATTGATTTTATGGGCCCCTTCCCTATTTCGGACGGCTTAGAGTACATTTTACTTGCTGTGGACTACGTGTCCAAATGGATCGAAGCCATTCTGACTCGAACCTGTGATCACATGATCGTCATCAAATTCATTCATCAAAATATCTTCTCACGGTTCAGGATTCCTCGTGCGATCATCTCTGATGGAGGGACCCATTTTACCAGTGCTCAGTTCAGGTCACTGATGACCAAATACGGGGTGTCTCACCGAATCTCTACTCCTTACCACCCCCAGACTAATGGTCTAGCTAAGCTTTCAAATCGGGAGATCAAGAAAATCCTGCAGGTTACTGTTCGACCTGACAAGAAGGACCGGTCGTCCCGACTTCCGGAAGCTTTGTGGGCTTATAGGACCACCCACAAGGCCCAATTAGGCATGTCTCCTTTTAGACTGGTGTACGGGAAGGCATGTCACCTTCCCGTCGAACTGGAGCACAAAGCCTATTGGGCAGTACGGAGCTGCAACATAGATCTTTCTAAGGCTCGAACCCACAAAAAGCTTCAGATAAGCAAGATTGATGAATTACGCCTTGATGCATATGAGAACTCGCGAATCTACAAAGAGCGGGTTAAAGCCTTTCATGACAAGCACATATCTAGAAAGATCTTCCACCCTGGTCAGAAGGTCCTACTCTTCGATGCCCGACTCAAACTCTTCCCTGGGAAACTGCGATCCAAGTGGGTCGGACCACATCTTGCCCAACAGATTTTTTGAAATAGAGCCGTCGAGATCAGTCCACTCAGCCACGATTCCGAACCTTTCGTCGTGAATGGTCAGTGACTCAAACCATTCATTGATGTAACCATTGCAGATTTGGCTGAGTCATCATTTATCCTCCATTCTCCCTGAGCTTATTGCACCCAGCCGATGGCGTAAAACTCAGCGCTTAACGGGAGGCAGCCCGTCATTCTTTTTGAAAAACCTAAACCCTTTCTGACATTTCTTTGCACTTTAGGTTCATTCCTTAGGACAGCCATCTTCACCTCAGGTACTCGTACCTGAGATTAGAAATCGTCCGCAACAGTCACCTTGACCCATCCACTCGCCCAAATTCCTGTCCTAATGCTTGAACCTGACCAAATAAAAACCCACCTAATAAACAATGAGGACATTGCAAACATTAGGCATGGGGGGTATGAAAGTGCAATGAAATGACATAACAAGAAAAGGTTTCAACAAAAAAAGTTCGAATATACAAAAAAAAATGAAAAACAACAAAAAAATTGGGAGGAGGGAAGAAATTTTGAAGACTTTACAAAAGGAGGAGGAGAAAAAGAGCTAAATGCTGAAAAGGAGTACAAAATGAAAAAGAAAAGGGATAGTAATTAGTAAGAAATTAAGGAATTAACCAAAGTTCTAGACCACATTAAGGAAAAGTAAAGCGAAAGTACACAACAAGATTAGTAAGAACGCGAACCTTAGGCATTCTTGGCTAGACTCTTAGTACCCGTTAAGATCTAGATATTCCTCAAGAGGTTGAGGAAAATGAAAAGCTTGAGTATTAGGTCCAAGGCTTAGGCAGTATTCGGCCTCGTTAACTGACTTTCGGTTTACGGGACTCAGTAACCTAAGCACCCAAATTCACACACAGTCTGGTTCAGCGAGCATAAATATCAAAATCATGCAGAAGCATTTCAAATATTCTGAAAATGTCACCTAGATTAGGAACGGCCGATCAACACAAGTTGATTTGGACGAGTTTCCGACGCGGAGAGGTGGGAAATTTCCCTCGAAGATGCGTAACAACATATCATCTCCTCGGTGCTTGTCTCCTAAGATATTTACATATCCTACCAGGGGCATGTAAGCACTCTGCTGGTTCAGATTCCTTGGATGGCGTTATCACGAAGTTTCAATTGCCATGGTCTGAATTCAGCCACGGAACATCATGGACGAGATTATCTCGAAATCTCAAAATCCAGGGTTCTGGGGGTTACCATGGGCGGTGCTATCTCGAAGCATCAACTGCCAGGGACCCTTGAGGATTGATGATGGGGACAAGGAATCCGATACAGATCGTGTTGTCAAGCCAATCCTAAGCTAAAATTAAAAAGAAAAGAGAGAAAACTCTCCAAACAAATAAACCTTTTGTCTCTCTCTTACAAAATGCACTACAAACTGAACCAAGACTAAAAATATCTCAAGCACGGGTGCTTTAACCACAGAGTCCAATAAACTTTAGGTTAGTTCCTGTAGGCCTTAAAAACCTTGCTAAAGACTAAGGCTAAAGCTAGACAGATCTGGATCTTGGTTGGTACTAGAGTACCTTTTAGGCCTATGTTTGGCATTCTGACCTAATCAAGGATACAAGAGGAAAAGCACTTATCAAAATTGATAAAAGAAATTCATGGTCTAGAACAGAGGTTAAAACCTTAAAATTTTGCTAAGGGACTAGCAAAAGCTAGGCATGGGGGTATGATAAGAACCTCATCATGAACACTAACTAGCACATTTTGACCTAATTAAGTGTATAAAAGCTCCTACAAAACCTAAGGGAAAGCCTAAATCAGAGAATTACAAATTTGAGTAAAAGATAATTCACAAGGGGTAAAACTGTAATTTTACCAATGCAGTACATAAACGGGATTTCTAAGGATCTCGACACAGGTCAAATGGGCTTAATAAGAGAGAAAGTGGGATGATTTGATCTGAAAAGGGTTATACCGACATCTAAGAATTAAATGACATTCTACAACCCTAAAATAAATTTACTTTAATTCATGAAGTTTCAGGCAAGATAAAAATCAATTAAATCATCTAAAATTCATGAAAAAACATCCCCTAAGGTTTAGAACCTTCAATTTGGCCATTAGAACCTATCTTGACCTAGATTAAGAAACATACCTAATTTTTGATCTAATTTGGGTTTTTGTGCAAAATGTCTGATCAAAAGTGGTCAAACCTAAAATCCAACTTTCCCATTGGATTCCTTAGGTCCAAATTATGGTTATATCAAAATTTGGACCTAAGGAAAGTTTTCCTTGACCCACTTTACAAATTGGTCCTCAATAACTACTTTCTGACCCTTAACTTCTTGAAATCTTGCATTTACCCCCTCAACTTTCCCATCCTTTTCTGCGAACCGGCCCCCTCTGCCACCGCAGCAGCAGGCCATACCTTCGGTGACTTCGCACGGAGGATGGCACCGCGCAGGGCATGGGAGCTGACCCTAGAAACGAGAGGAGGGTCCCCTACGTTGTCCTCTTCCGCATGGACCACCTCCCATGCCCTGCCGGCACCCATACCTCTCTTGCGAATGCGCGAGAGGTATGAGTCTCCGACTGCCCATGTATCCGGTGGGGTTTTTCCCCCCATTCTCGCGCGCCTGCCGGCCTGCCCTCGCCTATTTAAGAGTAGCACACTCTGTCGCTTCTCCCAAGCTTGATTTGGCCACAGAGTTCCACCCCAATTTTGTCTTCTTCTCCTCCAGCCAAGTGGTCCAGCAAGCTCCGGCGAGCCGCTCTCCTCCTTCTCGTCGCTCTGCCACAATAGCAGTGGCAGAGCTATCCTCACCATCTTCCTCCGCTTCGCGCAGCACCCGCGCGAGCATCTCTAGCCCCGTCATCGCCGTCGTCTCCCTCCACTGGACATCGTCTTCTCCGGCGACAGCAGGTACTGCCAGTCTCCATCTCTCCCCCTTCATCCACTTAATCAGGTTAGACACACTCCTCTCCATCCCCTCTTAAATTCCCCTCAATTTATTTCACAATGTACCCCTCGATTCCACTGTCCACCATCGCCATCTCCACCTCCGGCCAGACCTCCGGCGAGGCGTCCCCACCGCTCCACACCTCCATCCACCTCGCCAACCGATCCCTGAGCTTCACCACCTCCCACTGATCACCTCTCGCCCTTTCACTCACCGCGCCACCCACTGAAACCGTCCCCCAAACAAACCCATCTGCACGCACACAGTGTGCCCTAGGCACACGCGCACAAGCATCTTCACGCCTCGCTGACCCCCAAGCTACCTTCGTCGTGCTCCAGCGAAGCTGGCTGAGCATTCTGACGTGGCCACGAGGCCGTTTGCATGACTACAGGTTCAGAGGCTCGCCGCCATTGCTGTCGAGCTTGGAGCAAGCTTGCTAGATGCTCTAGGCCTCTGCAGGCCTAGGTTGAAGTCCCAGGCAGTGTGGAATTGAGTCACGCACGCATCCAGGCTACTGATTAGCATCGAAGGACTCTGCAGCCTTGCCAGTTGAGGGAACCATCTGCTGCAGGCGGTCACGAAACGAAGGTGGGACATTTAGTCCCACCTCGGAAGCTGACAAACAGGAGGGGGCATTTAAATTGAAAAGGTGTATTAAGCTTACCGCCTCAGAACACGAGGTGAGGTCCCTCTCACCCGCTTCACCCGCCTCGTCCGCGACCACCCCCCGCAGACCTTGCCTGATCATATACCCGACCTACACTCCTCGCCCACCACCGCACGCCGGTGGGCCTGGTCTCGGGCACGTACACCCAACCCGTATACCCATGAAGGCTCTAGGAGAGCGAACTTGAGAGAGAAATAGAGAGAGAGAGACGCGGGGAGGGTAGGGGTTAGGTTTTGCCTAACCTTACACTGTGCAGGAAAGCAGGAGAAGAAGAAAAGAGAAGGAGCGGCTGAGGACTTAGCCACACAGAGGAGCAAAAGGAGAAGAAGGAGGATATAGTGCAACAGTAAAGAAGAAGAGAAGGAAAGAAGAGGAAGTGGCGAAGGACACTTAGCCGCATCAAAGAGCAGGAGCTAAGGAAGAAAGAAAGGAAGAAAAAGAAGACAGGAGCAGAAGCTGAAGAGGAGAAGCCAACTGAAGAAGAAGGAACAATGCAAGAAGAAGAAGAAGCCCAGAAGGCCAAGCAGGGAAGAGAAGAAGAAAAAGCCAAGGAGAAGAAGCAGCAGCAGCCAAAGAGAAAGGAAGAAGAAGAAGGAAACGAGCACTATAGCAACCGCTACTTAAGACGTCTGATTCATGGAATCAGACGTCTGAAGACAAAAAAAGAAAGAAGAAAAGAAGACAAGAAAAATTTTATTCCCTTTCTCTAATTTTTTGTAAAACAGTATATATCCATATTGTAAATTATGATTTTGTACACTTCTAAAATCAAGTGTTGCTCCATGAGTTCGACCTCAGAGATTTTCTATTTTCGAGTAATAAAAACAAATATACTTGCTGGTTGCCAACAAGCGGCCAGCATGAACCATGACCATGAGGAGGCTAATTCATCCTCACAAACTACAAAAGTAACAAGGAAAAAGCCATTGGAGCCATCCAAGGTTGTGGCTGCTAGTAGGTGTACCATGCACTTTCCCTTTAAGTGACAAGTATCTACACCAAGAAAGGGTCTACACCCATTGAGGAGCCCATCTTTCATAACCTTGAAACTAAAAAATAATCGCAAGAATGAGTCATTAGGCTCAGTATAATAGTGAATAACACTTTCAGGTTCCTTCTATTTAATTTATACACCAATGATGGGATCTTATTATATGATTTCTCAGCTTTATCATAGATTACTCCTAGAGCCTTCTCCTTGCCCCTGTAGATCCTCATATAAGGCACTCGAATATTCAAGTCTGAATGAATTTTGTCCCATAGTTCTTTGACATTCAAATTAGGATCTTCCCATGCAATGGTTGGACCCAATCTCGCGAGGCCATGAGGTTCTCTCTTTGGTTGATAAATGCACAAGTGTGCTTAATCATCAAAGTCTCAATCCTAAATGTCACTCTATACTCGTCACTCTTAACAACCTTCACAAAAAATTATTTCTTGATACAATACTTAGATAAAGCCAACTTGAATAGTCCTATATTCTTGAAATCCTTCCCTACAACCATTTCACAATCCTCAAAGTTTGTTATGAAACCCTTATCGTCATAATCCTCAATTTCGTCATCAAGGTCCTCACCTTTTGCTTCCAATCCCTCGAAATCATCACTATCGATCCTCAGATGAATCTCCATGACTCTTAACAAAATCGCTGTCCACAGATGAACTTCCCTCTTCTTTGTACACAATCACTTTCATTGGCCTCCCACTTTGCCTAACACTTCTCAAGTGACTGTCTATGTTTGCCCTATCATCATTGACCACACGAATCTCTTGGACTCTATTTAAAGCATGCATGCCCTTCCTAGGTTTTTTTTTGTATACCCTTCTTCCCTCTCTTGCTATTTGAAACAATCTGACTTACATTAACCACCACATCCACTCCCTTAACATAGGGCTGCTGCTACTAATCTAAATGCTAGTGTCCACAATATTGACATCAACTTGATTCGTAGGTGAATCATCTACTTGAATCACAACACCAACATCTACTTCTCTCATAGTTGAAGCATCAGCTCGATTGTTCACTGGAGTAGTATTACAAGCAACAAAAGCTATTGCTAATCTAGGGCTACTCCTACTAGGAACTTATGGAGTTCTTTTCAATGGACCATTGAGTCTTCTCCTAGTAGGACTTGAGATAATCAAATTATCATCATTGGAATGCTTCCTAGGAGAATTTCTTGACTGAAATTCTTGATTCTTAAGGTCAATTATAATCTTCTTCTTTGCCCTCTTACTATACCCACCAAGAGTTCTGTTAAATGCTTCATTTTCATTTTCAATTGGTGGTTGTGTTAAGTTATTTCTTTCTATTGCTTCAAGTGCTTCTGTCATATTCAAGTTTGAATCGATCACTTCAAGTTCATCATTAAGGTTTACATTAATCAAGTTTGAACTGACCACCTAATAATTCCACATTTATTGACATAATTTATGCCTAACTAATGTTAATTTAAGGGTAAATTAGGTCAGAATGCATTCGTATAGGTTAGATTAGTCATTTAATAGCATTTTGTAAATATTGCATAATTTTGGATTTTTATGCAATATTTCTCTTAGCTATATTTGGTACCTTGATGTCCTTATTTTTATGCGTATAGGTGTTAGGTATGGAACTGATTGGACGTTGGCGGAGGGAAGATTTGGGTCTTAGCTCAATTATACAAGTGGCTGAGTCAATTTTCTGGACTTATTTCCTAACCCAATTAATTCCAAATGCTAGCCTACCTAACCCAATTAGCCATCCTAGGCATTAGCCAAGACCTTGATTTCTGCATTACGTGGTCGGCCAATCTAGGTGATGAGAACCTCATCATGAGCCATAACTAGCTCATTTTTGACCTAATACAAAGGATAAAAGCTCCTACATAACTCAAGGAAAGGCTTAACTCAGAGAATTCTGAGTTTAAGGAGAAAATAAGTCATAAGGGGTAAAAATGCAATTTTACCAGTATAATCTGCATACAGGGTAATTCAGGGTCCAAACATAGGTCAAAGCAACTTAATAAGAATAAAAGTGGGATGAGATGATCTAGCAAAGGCTACAGCAATTCCAAGGAACTAAATGATAATCTGTAACCCTAAAACAACCCACTTCAATTCACGAGGTTCGAGGCAAAGTAAAAATAGAATAAACCCTCTAAAATTCATAGAAAAAAAATCTCTAGGGTTTAGAACCTTCAATTTGGCCTTCAGAACCCATTTTGACCTACATTGAGAACCATGCCCAATTAATAACTTAATCTGGGTTTTCGCATAAATTGACCGGTCAAACAAGGTTTAATATAGAAATGAAATTCACCATCAGATTCCTTAGGTCCTAATTAGTCATGTATAAAAACTTGAGCCTAAGAAGAAACCTCATTGACCAACTTTACACTTTGGTCCTCATATATTTACTTTTTGGCCCTCAACTTTTGAACCCTCGCATTTTGGCCCCTAACTCTCCTTCGTTCTTTGCGTTCAGGTCCCCCCTGCAAAACCTGCCAGCACCATGCTCCGGCGACCTTGCGCGGAGCATGGCGCCGCGCAGGGTGAGGGGGAGAGCCTGGCAAGTAAACCGGGGGTGCCCTGCGTCGTCAGCCGTCGCAGGGACACCCCCCTGGTCGCTGTAACCCACCATACCGGCCGTGCGAATGCACGGACGGTATGGGTTTCCATCTCCGGCGTCCTCCGGCGAGGGAGACACGTCGTCTCCCTCCGCCTTCCTCCCTGATTCGGTCCCTATAAATACCCCCGTCGCTCCACCGTTCTTCCCAGCTCGGATCTGACGGAGAAAACCCCCAACTTTCCTCTCTTCTCACTCCGGCAGACGCCCACCAGCTCCGGCGGTTCTTCCTCCTCCTCCTCTTCGCTCTGCCGCAATACCAGCAGCAGAGACTTCTTCCCCTGCTCTTCCCGCGCCACGCCGCACCCAGCTGGCGCATCTCCGGCCCTCTGCTCGCCGCCGCCCCTTCCCCCGGGCATCTTCTTCTCCGGCGACAGTCGATACGACTGTCGCCCGCTCCGGCCCCTCCTCCTCCTGCTAAGTAGGTAGAACTCCTCCTCTTCCTCCCCTCTTCCTTTTCCTCACTTTAAACATCTACTGTCGCCCTCGATTCCGACCCCTCACCCTCACCTTCTCCGCCTCCGGCCATCCTCCGGCGAGCCGCTCCCATCACCCCAGCAACCCACACGGCTCGCCGACCACCGCAGAACCTCCGCCTCCTCACCCTGATCAACCCCCGCCCTTCCACTTCCCCCACATCACCCTCTACAACCCCACCGAACAAACCCATCTTCCGACCCACAGTCCGACCTAGGGCAGCCCTTGCACGCCGCCCCACGCCTCGCCACCACCCACACGAGCTTCGCCGCACTCTGGCGAAGCTCCCGGCACCTTCTGATTAGGCCGAGAGGCCGTTTTGCTGTGAACAGGTCACCCGACCTCCGCCGCCATTGCCGTGCAGAAGGAGCTGCTTCCGCCTACAGCTGCAGGCGCGCCACACCCAGATTCGACTCCCAGGCCTTGCGAGGCATTTCGACAAAGCGTCAGGCTCGCAGCTGGGGCGAAGGCCTCGCGTGAAGCCGCGATCGCCCGCTGCTTTCTCCGCTGCGGGCGCTCAATTAGGGTGGGACATTTAGTCCCACCTCGGAAAACTCTGAAGAGGCGCAGCGGTATAAAGCGAAAAAGTGCTGGAGGCTTATTGCCTCAGCACACGGGGTGAGGTCCCCTTCACCCGCCCGGTTACCCGGTCTCGTCCGCGCTCACGCCCCGCGGACCTGACCCGACCCGACTTAGACTGACCTGCACTCCTCGCCCACCACGCACGCCGGTGGGCCTGGACCCGGGCGCGACCCGTACCTGGCTACCCGGCAGCTCTGGGAGAGCTATCCTATGAGCGGATTCTGTGAGAGAGAGACGGGGGGGAGGGTAGAGTAGGTTTTGCCCTCTGACGTAAACTCTGAAGTGTGCAGGCACAGGTGAAGAAGAAGGACCGCGGAAGAAGAAGAAAGCTAAGGGAGACATTGTAGCAACAAGCGGTTTAAGTCGTCTGATTGGAAAATCAGACGACGTCCTGAAGGGAAACGAAGAAAGAAGGAGAGACGACGTCCTGACAGGAAAAAGAAAAGAAGAAAGAAGGAGATCTGAAGAACAAAAGAACAAAGAAGAACAACAGAAGAAGAAGAGGACCACAAGGAGATAAACACAGAAGAAGAACAGGAAGAGCAAAAGCTAAAGAGAGAGAGAGACAAAGAGAAGAAAAGAAGAAGAACTCAAACTTTCATCTCTCTCCCTCTCTCTCTCTCTCTTTCTTTATTTTTGTAATAGAACATGTATATCTCTAGAATACAACTTGCTCCCTGAGTTCGACCTCGGGAACTCTTTTATTTTCCGAGTAAAAAATTTATATATTTGAAATGATGGCAATAACTGGCTATACTACAACGCTATAACAATAAAACCCGGTTATCTCTCGAAGCCAACGTTTCACTAGGTCTAGTTCATACCTTAATAAAAACCCTAACCCTTCAATATATACCTTCCCTAGCAACCTTCCTAGCCACCACCTCTTGTTATGTCCTAAAATCTAAATGTGAAACCTCAATCCAAGCATGGATCTAGGTTAATCGTGTCGAGACAAACCTGTCGACGCTTATCGGGCATGAATCATGTTCGTGTAGCCCAAAAATGAGGAAATTTGAGTTGGTCAATCATCAAGAAAAATGTGCATGGAGGGTGCTGTAAAGGGTACCATTGGAATAACCTCATCACTAGCTTTCCAACGAAACTATTTTTATGATAATCGAAATCTATTTGGTATGATTTCGAAAGGAACAGGTAATAAGGAGATAACTTGGTTAACGTTTGGTTTTTCTTCTCTATCCTTATTATCCCCTCTTCCTCCTATAAGTACCCCCACCAAAACCAAAAACTAAAATCAAAAGAAATCATAACCTACAGTAGCCGCCACCCCCTTTCTCATGTTCCTCATCGAAGGAGAGAGATAGAAAGTGGAAGGAAAAGAAAAGAAGAGGGTTCTTCTTCTTGTCCTCCTTCGTTTCCTTCTTCCGCTTCCTACCTTCCTTCCCTTCCTCGCTATGTTCGCCTCCTCCCTGATAGCAAGGCTACAACAGCGTCGACCTTGAGTGTCGCGAACGTCAACCACAGCCTCGCAAGGTATCTCTCTTTTTCTCTCTCCTCCATTGTTGCACCATTGAAGAAGGAGAGGGATGGGAAGGGTGTTGAGTGGTCGAGTGGACATGGCAACTTTGAGGGGAGGACAGCCGCAACTGTGAGAACCCTCCGATGGCCGACGAACCACTAGCGTGGCCGCATGGATTGGTGGCCGGTGTTGGGTGCAAGTTGCACCCAATGTTGAAGGAAGGAGAAGGGAGGGAGAAGGAGGCCGAGATTGCCACGTGAAGGTCGTCAGTCAGGTGATGGTGACCAAAGGCGTCAGCAACGACTAGCAGTGCCGGGAGGTGGCGACCGAAGGAGGGTTGGGCGTCCTCTATGCAAGCACGTGTATAGTGCCATGCACAGAGGAACCAAGGTCATGAGAAGGAAGAAGAGGAAGAAAAGAGGGGGGGTTTATAACTGGAAAAATTATGATAGAAAAATTATATGTTCTGTTCATCGTGTTTAAGACCCTACCAACAACTATTTTGATTCATTGATTCAGGGAATAACCGAAGCCCAATTTTGACAAGCCAACTATCATTGGAATTGCGTCAAGACGTACTTTGACATAGTATGTTGAGTTTTTTTGTCAGAAGAGTCAAATTATGATTTTTTACCCTTAAGTTCATATTATTTACATCTAATGCATTCTCCCTTGCCTAAATTAGAGACGGGCACACGAAACCTGCACAAAACCTGGGAAACCTCATACGCGTATCTTGGAGTCACCATGACCCCCTGGTGACCCTAGGTAGAATAGCTATACTAATTCTCTATTTGGTGACATTAATTGAATAGTTAGATAGCTATTTAAAGTTATTTTGACCCAATATTCTCTTACTGAGTATCTTGAGTCCTCTGTGCCTGAGAATTGACCATGTCTAGGTACTTAAGTGATTAAATTGAAGATTGCAATTGTTGGATACCATAGATAAATGAATAACCTGTTGTATATGTATGATTAGATTAATGATTCAAAGGTTGAAATTCCTGGAATAGCAATATGTTAATACTTGCCAATAGAATTAATTGGGTAAATAACGTTATGAACAAGATGATTTGTAATCTCATAAATTTTGGGGATCTGGAAAATCATTATAAGATGGTAACACGAAAAACGGAAAGAAATTTCCTGTTATACCTTATTACCCAATAAATTATGGAATTTATGAATGTGAAAGTTGCAATTGAGACTAGGAATCATGGATAGAAATTGGGTGATGAATTAAAAACCTATGAACATTGTTGAAAGTTAGTACTTGTGCCTGGTATCAACGGCAAGGTTGGGTATACATGTTAAGGGAAGAGGCTGGCTCAGGGAATAAGCTAGCCTCCCTGTGACTCATTTTGTTAGGCCATTTCTGTCAACCGGGTAGCGAGGTGTTGGGTACATGTTTCTGTTACAAGAGGTTGTTTTGCTTTCATACCCTATAGTGGAAAGGACTAGCCGTGTGCCAGTGTGGGGTAGCTCACTACATGTTTATCGCACAGACCGTAATCACCACTTCACCCTGTTAGCCAAGACCCCGGGGCGGTTAACTGGATGATGGAATGGATACGGGTTGCTCTCTTGGCCAAGAGGGTGAATCATATGCAATCTACCGTCTAGGATATCGCAACAAAATCTCCTTGCGCCTTCCGAGGAAACTGATTAAGACAGTTAATGACTGGAATTGTGGTAAGGCACAAATAATAGAAACTAATAAAAGATAAATTAAAACAAATGAGAACAGTACCTGTTCTTTTTCTTGTTTTTCATATTGTTTAGCCTTATTCTCTTTCTATTGTTTCTTCTACTCTACTCAACATTTGTTGACAATTTTTTTGTGAACTCCACACTCGGGTCCTAGAGGCTGCGACTGTAGGCATTGACAGTGTCGATCCGAGCCAACACCGTAGTGGTTAGTTATAATTTCAATCTCAATGTTTTCTTTCTGTTCCAGTTTCTATAGTACTTTTTTGTCCCTTTCAGTTTTGTGACTATACTTGTGATGGCTATGAATTTTCTCTTATTGATATGTCCAAGTCAGATTATTTGATTATGTTATTCATATTATTGTGATGCGATGTGCTGTGAATGATTTATTATTCTATGTGTATGCGTTGGATGACCAGATCTTGGGTATTTGTCGAATCAACTCGGGACCTTATTTAGGTAAGGGTTCGGGTCGTAATAGATGGTGTTAGAGCAAGGTCATCCTGTATAAACATAGAATAGTTTGAGTGGATCAGTGCATTGATTATACATCACAGATCATAGCCGTCAACTGAGTCATGGCTTAGAGTCCTTGAATCATTCCTTGTTTCCTTGAGTCTCATGTCTCTGACTTGACAATTCATCTGCTAGTCTTGAGATGGTCTAAAGAATCTCAAAAATTGAGTCATGTCATGGAAACTCTTTTTAACGAAAGTACTTGATGTGATTTTGTTGATATATATACCCTTAAACTAAATCATTTGAGTTATGATTTCTAAAGGTGTTGTTAGTCAAGCTCCTTCTATTATTGATTCTGTCCTTCACTTAAGTCCTCTCTTAATGCTTAATTGTAACATAACCGATGTCTCCTAAGCTAAACGTAAAAAGTACACTACCTTCAAGCTATATCTAGATTGATTTAAGGACTAAGGATAGAATTGGCCCAAGTGGAGTATCCTTTCTAGTGCAGAGACTATGAATTACAGACATATTAGCACCTCTTGATGGGTTGGACTCTTGAGGCATGAACGAAACACCCTTCATTGTGTTAGTTGGCCAAGCAAGAGTGATTCCAAATGTTAAATCCTTAATGATTGAACCACGTATGGATGGAATATCCTCCACCCTATTGCCTGACAAGATAGGGGTGGTTTCTTGATGCAAATCCTTCATGGACAAGTCCTTTCACAAAGTCAAAAAAAAAATCACTAAATGTTCTACCTTACAAGAGATCAAGATTGATGAAGATGGCAACAATAGTCTAGACCGATAGCATATGAATTAAGAAGGAAATTGTTGCAAGATCAAATTGTTGTAATTCCTTAGTATCTATCGATCTTGAAGATAGCTTCTTGGAAACTTTGATCAACCATGAATGGTGTTGGTGACACTACCTCTCTAAGTATTAGCCTGATACATGTTGGTTGTAGGAGACCATGTTGGATGATATATAAGTGGTTCTTGGCCATAACTTCAAGACTTACTAAGGAGAAAACCCAAAAGTATCGAAGGATCACCTAGAGACACAAACCCCATTTTATGAAAAAGGAAAGTGAAACTTTGACAAGAACAAAATGACTTAAGGATGTTAGTATGTACTTTGAGATATGCAAAGGAAAGGCTAAGATAGCACATATTAGAATGGGGAACTACAACACCATTCTGGGTGTGGATGGGATATGTATGCTTTCTACCTTATGTGGATTGTTATTATGAAGGGGTGACCCACTAAATTCTATACTTATCTGGACCTAAGATGGTGAAAAGGACTAATAAATGCATTGTGGTTTGACAAGCTACACAAGCTTTGACATAAGGGTGCAGTGAATGTATGAATCATGAGATGGCACTTTCATATTTGAAGATGGATTGAGTAGCATATGTGTGGAACGCAAATCCAGGATTGAACTCCCAAAATGAGGCCTTAATGATGAGATAAAGTTGGAATCTTAGTTCTTCTAGACATTGATCTTCAAGATGGTGCCTTGAGACTATGTGTTGACTATTGGCATTTGAGAATAAGGTGATCATCAAGAATAGACACCCGTTGTCACATATTAATGGCCCATTGATTAGTTGCAAGGTGTAATTATGGTGTTCTCTAGAGTTGTTTAGCATACTAGACATGAAACAGATGTTATGACTTCTTGTTATGTCATTTGGGTTAACAAACACCACTAGAACCTTCCTGGAGTTGATAAACAAAGTGTTTTGCCCTTACCAACAATAGTTCTTTATGGCCTTTGGAGACAATATTTATCCACTTCCACAATGAGGCACAGCATGGATGATTATTTGTATGATTTTGAATGCTTGGAGATGGTGGTAGTTATACGCACAGTTCAACAAGTGCAAGTCCTAGCTAAAGCAAGTCACCATCTTGGGGTCAACCAGATATTATAGACGTTTCGTCCGTGGTTTCTTGCAGGTTGCCTTACCAATGGCTCAATTAACCCAGATCGATATACCATTTATCTAAGTCGAGATCTGTGAATCCAATTAACGGAACTTAAAGGAGAAATTGATTGTTGATCTCACGCCTATCATACTAAATGGTGGTGGTAGATTCGTAGGGTATGCATTTACCTTGTAATTGAGGTTTGAGTTGTGAACTGATACTGAATGAACACATAGTTGCATACACTTTCAAGAAACTGAAGCTCATGAACACAACCATCCTACTCATGATTTGGAGTTGGCGATAATCATCATTTCCCTAAAGATCTGGTGGCATTACTCATATGAAGAGACGTTCAATTTAAAGCATATGTTTGATCATAGGGGTCACAATGCCATCGAGGTGATCGTTAATCGACAGACAAAGATTCCAGGTTTACCTCCTATCCTTGGGGTGGGTTATAGTGGGTTATAGCAAATCTTGGGGAACATAGTTGAGGTTCAACATGGCTTATTCCCCTTTGACAAATAGGCACTTTGAGCATACATTTCAGACTTGAGCCATATTCTAAGCTATGACGATGTGGGGGTAGAGGAGAATTTGACTCATTAAGAGCCAGAAATATAAAAGGCAACCTAGGAGACTGAGGCGGACATGTGTCAATCATATCTGGAGTTGTTTCCTAGTGTGTTCTAGAAGCTTACTCTTGTCCTCTTTAAGGTTGTTATACCCTTTTAAGGTTGTTATAGACTTCATGTTGTTACTCTTCTGCAAGTATAACCCTTCTCGAGTTTCGGGGACGAAACTCCCTTTAAGGTTGCTTTAATTGTTATGTCCTTAAATCTTAAACGTGAAACCCCAATCCAAGCATGGATCTAGATTAAGCGTGTCGAGACAAACCTGTCAATGCTTATCGGGCATGAATCATGTTCGTGTAGCCCAAAAATGAGGAAATTTCAGTTGGTCAATCATCAAGAAAAATATGCATGGGAGGGTGTCGTAAAGAGTACTGTTGGAATACCCTTATCACTAGCTTTCCAACGGAACCACTTTTATGAAATTGAAATCTGTTTGGCATGATTTCAGAAAGAGTAGGTGATAAGGAGATAAGTTGGTTAACGTTTGGTTTTTCTTTTCTCTATCCTTGGTATTCCCTCTTCATTCCTATAAGTACCCCCACCAAACCAAAACCTAAAATCAAAAGAAATCGTAACCTACAGTAGCTACCACCCCCCTTTCTTGTGTTCCTCACAGAAGAAGAGAGATAGAAAGTGGAAGGAAAAGAAGAAGAGAAGAGGGTTCTTCTTCTTGTCCTCCTTTGTTTCCTTCTTCCTCTTCCTACCTTCCTTATCATGTTCCCCTCCTCCCTAATAGCAAGGCCGTGACAGCATCGACCTCAAGTGTCATGAATGTCGACCATGACCCTGCAAGATATCTCTCTTTTCTCTCTCCTCCATTGTTGCAATGTTGAAGAAGAAGAAGGAGAGAGGGCGTGCCAACTTCAAGGGGAGGACGACCGCAACCGTAAGAACCCTTCAACTGCCGACGAACCACCGGTGTGGACGCAAGGATTGGTGGCTGGTTGTTGGAGCGCTTCTACCATTTTTTAGAAAAGAGATGCGTCATAGTATAGGCAATAAAAGCATAACAACACTTAAATTTACAGTGCTCGAAAAATCGTGAGTTTCCAAGGTCGTTCGTAAGGAGCAACCAATTGTAATTCAATCACTAATCAAGTAAGTAATATAAGTGAGCACGATAACAATATATTCAATAGCTTGCAGAGTGTATATCAAGAGCTAGAGAACAAAATGATATTGGAGAACAAGCAAAAAGAATGGTGGTTAAAACCACCAATTAATCACTTAAACACTCAAGCTTTTCTCTCTATATCAGACGGCTCTTCTCTCTTCAGACTTAGCCAAATTTCCCTTCAGACTTAAACTTCTCAACAGATAAGCCCTTTAGACTTAGCCAAATTTCCCAAAGTCAGATGTCTCAACACAGCCACAGACGGCTTAAAGTCTCTGCTCAAATCCCTTCACAATTTCATGCCAAGGCCCAATGAGTTTTGAAGCAAAACCCCCCTTTCCTCCCTCAAAAAACCCCTCTCTCTCTCTTCAAAATCAGACCAAACCCAGTTCAGATCAAACCAAACTAGACCCACAGGGTGTGAGCGTGGGCGAGGGCACGTGCAAGGGGTGTGTGGGTAGGGACCTGACCCCAGTGGTTCGAAGGCAATGAGCGGTAGCACTCAAAACCATAAATATCAAAAATAATTTTAGCTGTGCCTGATGTGGGACTATTCTGAGTGGCTTTCTTTGCTTGCTTAAGCCCATGAAGCGTTTGTTGATTGCAACTGTTGTTGGTTTGCCATCATTCAATTGAGGGTCTAGATGAGACCCTGGTGTCAAGCCGCAACCATTGGGAGTGGTGGCGACATCGATTGATGGCCGGATGACGATGGTCGGAGATGAAGACAATGACTGGCGACGGTGAGCGTCCTACAAAGAGAATACGGCCTTAGCGCCTCAATTAACCACACGATGAGGTCCAGCATTAATCATAAGACAAAAACCCAAATGTAATTGGAGGTGAGAGTGGTTGAGGGTGGTCGGCGGTGCAGCTCTGATAAGCTCTAGTCAGCAGGGATGGAGGAGGGTGGTGGAGTTGATTAATGGCGAAATTAAAGAACTAGGAAGCTCTGTTGTGGTGAGGCGGTGTTGGTGGTTGTGATGATTGGGTGTGTGAAGGGCGAAGGCAAGCCGACAGTGAAGATGGTTGGCAGAAGTGTTGCTATTGTCGGGGAAGATGGAGGAGAGAGAATTGGGAGCTAAGAATCTACAGAAATGAAATTGAGGAAGAGGGAAGAAAAAGCCCTATACTAATTAAGTGAGAGGAGGCAAGGAGGACGTCGCCAGAGGTATGTCAGAGACGGGGAAGAAGCAAAGGTGTCTAGAGCTGAGGAAGGTGTTTGGGAGCACGAAGCTTCGTGAGAAGCTCCTAGGATAAATAGGGAGCAAGATCCCTAAGCCTATTGTGCATGGAAAAGGGGGAAGAGGAAGATTCGAGGAGCTCCGAAGGTGCATTGCAATCCACTGGTGAGATGGAAGAAGAAGGGGATTTCCGGCGCAATTGGGCACGAGTTGTGCTTGGAAATGCATAGCCCTTTAAATAGAGCCAATTCCCAGCTCATTTAAACCAAGTAAACTCCTTTTGGCAAGTGCTCTTGCCGCACGTTTGATGTAGACACATCTATTTCACATAAACTACCTACTTATGCATGTTCTTAGGTGTATAATTGCATTCAGCATTATAAATATTGCATAACATGCATCATCATGCATTTAGGTTAATTTTTATAAATTGTATAATAAGTTGCCCTTTTTGTGACTAGGGGACAGGGTGAATTTATCTAAGCCTCAGATTAAAGATCCAACCGTACTGATCTGATTAGGGCGACTATCAGAGTTCAATGTCTCTAAGATCGCCCCAGTTGGACCTCTGTAGCATCACATGTAGTTTGAGGAAGATCAGAGGCCAAGGGACAAGGTGGTGAAAATTCGGACCTTTGATGACACATCCAACCACACGGATGGGTTCGAATCGACGATCGCAGCCCAACAACGTGAAAATCAGTCCAATCTGACATCTGTGGCACCATTTACAAGTCAAAGAAGATGGACGGCCATGATGGCTCCACGTGGCGCCATCACAGCTGCCCAACACCGCCCGCAGCATCTCCTCTTCACCATACAATCAATCTCAGCCATTAGATCTTGATCCAACGGTAGAGATTCAAGCGGATCCTGCGCTTCACATACCTTTGAAGGCAAAAGGCACGCTTGATCTCCACCGTTGGATTGTGATGAGAGCCTCATCATGAGCCATAACTAGCTCATTTTGACCTAATAAAGAAGATAAAAGCTCCTACATAACCTAGAAGAAGGCTTAACTGAAGGAACAAGTGCTCTGAGAAGAAAACATGAAATAAAGGTTAAAACTACAATTTTACCATTGCAGTACATAAACGGGATTTCTAAGAAGCAAAACATAGGTCAAATGGTCCAAATAAGATAAAAAGAGGGTTGAGTCAATCAGAAATGGGTTTATGTGCAATCTAAGAATTAAATGACACTTGGTAACCCTAAAACAGACCCGCTTAAATTAACAAGGTTCCGGTCAGGATAAAAATTGAGTAAACCCTCTAAAAATCATGGAAAAACATCCTCTAGGGTTTAGAACACTTAATTTTGCCTTTGGAACCTAGTCTGACCTAAATTAGGGTCCTAGCTCCTCAATTAACCAAATTTAGGTTTTTACGCAAAATGTCCAGTCAAACGAGGTCAAACCTGACATCCAACTTCGCCATTGGATTCCTTAGGTCCAAATTAGGTTTATACCAAAATTTGGACCTAAGGGGAGGTCATCTTGACCTACTTTGCAATTTAGTACACCCAAATCACAAATAGGTCTCTATCTTTTGAATATCCTTGCAAAGAGCCCCCCAAGTTCTTCGCCTCCTTTGCAATCCGGTCCTTCCGCCATTGTTAGGGCAGAACTGAGCTCCGGCGAGGTTCAGAGAGGGATTGCTCTCTAATCCCTCAGAGATTCCCTCCCAGAAATGGAAGGGGGATTCTCTTAGGAATTCCCTTCCTTCTAAAGCCAATTACAATCGCTGGTGTGAACCCAATCTCTCGTGCGAACGCACAAGAGATTTGGGTATCCACCTTCCTTCCAACTCCGGCGAGCCGGCAGACCTAATTGCGCGCTCTCCACGCGCTGACAGGAGCGGCCAGCACCTATAAAACACCCCCCAGACCCTGCCGCAGGACCCAAGCTTGATTTTGACGGAGATCCCCTCCAAATTCCCTCTCTCCCATCTCCGGCCAAATGACCCGCAAGCTCCGGTGACCTCCTCCCCTCCTTCTCGTCACTCTGCTGCCATACCAGCAGCAGAGTCCTCTCCACCTCTTCCTCCCGCGTCACGCTGTACCCCGCGCGCGTGCTCCTGACCTCATCTTCGTCGCCGCTTCCTCCCTCAGGGTCTTTCTTCCCCGACGACGGCAGTTACGAGCCGTCCTCTCCACCGCCTCCCTTCCTTCCAGACAACCCCAGATACATTCTCCATCCTCTCCTCTCTCTTTTCGCCCTACTATTTTACTTGATTACCCCTCGACAGTACCTAACCACCTCCATCGTTCTCGCCTCCGACCGCCCTCCGGCGAGCTGCCCACACCACTCCGCCCCTCCACACGGCTCGCCAACCCCCTCGTGAGCTTCGCCTCACCACCAGGAACCCATTCCACCCCATCACTGCCACTCCAGACCTCCACAAGCACCCCCCGACCAACCCATCATCTCCGGCCACAAGTTGACCTAGGCACGCATGCCTAGGCCGACCTGCAACCTGCAGCATCACCCACCGCCTTCGCCGTGCTACAGCGAAGGTTTCCAGCTATTCTGATTGGGCCAATAGGCCGTTCTATTGGATGTCAGGTGTACGCTCCAGCCGCCATTAACAGCCGAAGCAGCAGGGAGCTTGGAGCAGCTTCGGGCATCAGGCTTCCCAGGCTGCAGGTGCAGCAGACTCTCGCAAAGGTCGCAAAGCGAACGAGGCCAGCCAGTCGCACAGAGGAGCCATCAGCTTGGGCAATCGAGTGACGAAAGCTCTGCGGGCACGCGTGAAGGCAAGACCGACCAGATAGTCCCACATCGTGGGATTGCAAAACTCAGGTATCATATAAATTGTTTTTGTATTTTCTTCTTACTGCCTCCGTAAGCATAGGGGTGAGGTCCCTCACTGCCCCCACACGCCTCATCCGCGGCTTGACGTCACGGATCTGGCGGATCCAACCCGACCTAAACCTACGCACTCCTCGCGCATCACCACTTGCCGGTGCGCCTGGTCCCTGGTGCGAATCCGACCCGACTACCCGTGTGGCTCTGGGAGAGCGTGCTTGAGTGAACTGCTTGAGAAAAAGAGAGATGCTTGGGTAGAGGGACGGGGGTAGGTTTTTACTACTGTGTGGTGTGTGCAGGAAGGAAGAAGTGACCGAGGCAGCGAACACTTAGCAGCTGAAGAACAGGAAGAGAAGAAAGAAGAGGCTGTGTAGCAGTGAAAGGAGAAGTCTTCGCCGAGAAGAAGAAGAAGAAGAAGGAAGACAAGGCAAAAGAGAGAGAAGAACAAAGAAGAGGCCAAGTGAAGACTGCAAAGAGATCAGAAGAAAAAGAAGAAGAAAGAAGAAAGGCAAGGCAGGAGAAGAAGGAAGATACAGAAGCAGAAAGGAGAAGAAGAGAGAAAGAGAGATCACATTTAAGACGTCTGATACAGAAATCAAACGTCCAATTCTATTTTTTTTTCACAAATCCTTTTTAAAATTCTCTCTTTGAATCAATTATATTTGCATTTAACAGTTGTATTCTTTGATTTTACAAAGTACTGAGATTGCTCCCCGTGTTCGACCTCGGATACTCTAGTTGTTCGAGTAATAAAATTCTTTATATTTGTTTAAACGTTTTGTCGGTTATACTACAACGTAATACGCTTTAAATCCGCACAAAATCGTTGAGAACAGATTGTGATCCAACGGTCGAGAGCAAGCATGCCTAAATTCGCAAACATGACAAAGAGAGGGTCGTAACACAGCAGCTACGACCTCAAAGAAGGAGATGAGGGCGCGAGTTTGAATCCTTGCATGCCTCAAATCGAAGCGACAATTAGGGTGTGCTCAATTGGACCGTGCGATGCACATCCAGCGGCTGCGGAGGCGAGACATGGTGCACTGTTGTGCACCAGATGGGTGCGAGCACTAGATGCATGCGATGACGTGCCATCGTATGCTGGCGCTGCGGGTGGGTTGAAGGAGAAGAGGCGCGTGACTTTTAAGTCGTCCAATCGCTTGATCGGACGACTAATGTTGATCCAAGGTCTTAATGGTTGAAGTCTAAAGGCTGTCGATGTGGCCGCACGAGAGCAATTGGATGCATGATGGATGGCTCACATTCCATGCGAGCTTTAGCAACACTTGCCTTCAGTGACGCGCATGAACGTCACTAAAGGCCCTGAATCAATTTTAACCCTTGGGAAAGACCTCTCTACCCCTTTTTCCTACAACTATAAAAGGACCACCCTACCACATATTTCTTCATCCCTTTCTCTCTTCTCTTACCCCCTCCAAAGCTCTACGAGCTAGTCCCATACCCGAGATGCTCCACTAGAGTTAGAGTAAAATAATTTTCCCATCTTCTCACCCCATCATGGAGCATTCAGTGGTTGTCTTCTCACCACCATTCGGGAAGCATATCCCACCGTGACGCCGCCCTGTTTCATCCTCCAACCTCCAGCTTCATTCTCCCTCGTCCACCCTCTCACCACCTTCTTCCGGGCACTTCGTCAACGCAGCTCGTCCTCCAAGCAGCCGTCAAGGAGGATTTTCTCATCCCTCTCTTTCTATCGCTTTCTAGTGTAGATTTCTAGCTTTCTAATTGTAGCAAGTAGATGTAATGGATATGATTCTATAGCTATAAAATATTGGTTCATTATCTCCCTATTTTCTCTTTCTTTGTATTATTCTATCTCTCTCTTCTATTGTTTATTATTTAAGTAGAATAGCTAGTGTAGATTTAATTCGACCAGCTAATCTACTTCGCAACAATAATTCTAAATGCAGTTTTTAATCAAACATTCGCCTTCATGTGCTCGACCTGGAACTTACCAGAGTTTCAGTAAAATTATCTAATTAACGGATTTTTACGCAAATACAACGACGAGTTTCAAACTCAATCTTCTTAGCGTATAAAATCTCATTCATCATTTTGGCGTGATTGCGGGAGAGGCAATGCTCATTGATTTCCTACATTTTACACCTTATTTATTGTTTACCTCACTTGTCTCCTTTCTTATTGTGATTGCAGGTACTCTCTCGAGGCAGGCAAAAGCAGTAGATTGGAGCAAAGTGCAGTTGAAGGGTTTGTAAGTATATCCCACCTCCCACCTACTAGTTTTCATTCCACCACATAATAACACAAACGAAAATCAACCTAGGTGCTCTTATAAACCCTAAGGTAGATTGATTGTTTGTTTGTCACTCCCACCCACCTCACCCTAATAGGAACATCATCATGAGCCATAAGTAGCTCAATTTAATCAAATTAAGTCATTAAATGCTCCTACATAACCATCAGAGAACCCTAAGTCACTACATAATCATTCTAAGGGAAAGCCAAGAAACTAGGGTTAAAACTGTAATTTTACCATCATATCATGAATACAGTACAACCACGGGTTTTCCCAGGGGGTAATTAAGAGTCAAATGATCCTAAAAGGCTAACAAGTGGGTTAAAACAAACAGAAAAGGGTTTTCACGTGTTTTGAAAATTAAATGACTTCTGAAATCCTAAAAATAGACCCACTTAAACAACTGAGGTTCTAGTTAGGATAAAATTCACCTAAACCCTTTAAAATTCATATAAAAATATTCTCTAGGGTTTGGTACCTTCAATTTGACCATCAGAACCCGTCTTGACCCAAAATAGTGTCTCAGATAGACATTCGCCCTAATTTGGATTTTTACATAAATTACCCAGTCAAACATGGTCAAAACCAAAATCCTACTTCACCATTGGATTCCTTATGTCCAAATTAGGCTTATACCAAAATATGGGCTCAATCTGAGATTGTCTTGACCTAGTTTGCAACTTTGTTCTGTCTGATTACATATATGCCCTTAACTTTCAAAATCCTTACAAAAAGGCTCCTAACTTTGTCATCGTCTTCGCAAATAGGTCCCTGGCACCATTAAAGGAAACTTTGAGCTTCACCGTTGAGATCGAGCGAGGATTTCTCGCTCAATTCTCAATCAATCAGTCCTAAAATAGATACTCAGATTCTTGACGAAGTTGCCTTCCATTTGAGCCACATCTTGGGCTCCAAGTCTTGCCCAAAGTGCCATGCAAATCGATTGAAATTTGGGTTTCTATCTCCGGTGAAGCTTTCCAAGCTTGAAATCTTGATTCTCAAACTTCGTTCGCCTCCTAATGACCTATAAAAAACCTCCAGAGCAAACCATTCGACCCATGCTTGAATTCAGCCTGGAACACCTCCAATTCCTCTCCTCTTTCTCGGCCGAAGTGCTCCTCGACGTTCGGCGACTCTCCCTGCCTCCTCTTGTCATTCGTTCGCAATACCGACGATGGATTTATCCTTCCCTCTCTCCTCCGCGTCGTGCAGTACCAGCCGGCGTCTCTATCTTCCTCGTCCTCTCCATCCAACCCCCACCGGAGCTCCTTCCTTCTCTGGTGTCGGCCATACCGCAACCGGTGCCATCTCCGGCTCTCTTCATCTGATACGTGGTTCATTCAACTCCTTAGCTTCTCTACTTCACGTCAGTACCTTCGACACTCTGCTTCAACCCCTACACAGCCGTCCGCGACTCCATCTTCCATCTCGCCAGCATACCTCCGGCGAGCTCCAGCGGCCACTACAGACCACCTACGCCATGGATTTCATGCTTCACACCTCTGCCTCATCACGACGATCAAAAGCCCTCGCTCACTGAGGGCTATTGATCCCCCTACAGCGCCACTAAACACACACGCCTTCACCCACACTCACAACCTTCACCTGAAGGTTCCCAACCACGCCACTGCACCTAAACACCTACACTCGTTGTCACCCGACGAAGCTTTTGAAATCCTCTGATGCAGCCGTGAGGCCCTTTTTGTGATTTTCAAGTGCTGTCCCCAATTGCCATTAACGGACCTCCTTTAAAGCTCGTTCCTCGCCTATAGCTCTAGGTCTCAACTCCAGGCACAGCGGAATCTCTCCAGGGAAGCCTCCAAGTCCTCAATTGAGGATCTCCATAGCTGCAACTCGCCAATTTGACAGATCTCCTCAATGGCAGTTGTACATGAGAACGAAGCAGGACATAGTCCCACATTGGAAGTTTATGAGCGGTTGCGGTGACTTAAATTGATTTTGTGATACGGGCTTATCGCCTCAGACACAAGGGGTGAGGTCCCTCAGACCCCTCACGTCCTCGTCCACGACACTGCCCCCGTGGACCTGGCGCAAACCCGATTACCCGCCTACGCTATCCACTCGTCGCTCACCACCCACTGCCGGTGAGCCTGGACCTGGGTGTGCTCTAGGTCTGATTACCTGTATACCTGGTATTGTGAAGGCTCTGGGAGAGCGTGACCCTGAGAGAGAAAGAGAGAGAGCGTGTGGGGGTTAGGGGGTTTTACTCTCTGGAGAATTGGCAAAACACAGCCTAATCTAAGACCCTTTCCCCCTCTGCATGAAGAAGAGAAGCAGAGAAAGAAGAAGAGAAGGAAAAGAGCAGAGAAAGAAGAGAAGAGGAAGAAAGGAAGGAGAAGGAAGAAGGCCTGGACTGTGAAAGAAGAGAAAAGAAGAGAGACAAGCACAGAGAAAGAGAAGAACTGTTCATCAGACATTTAAGACGTCTGATCATTCAATCAAACAGCTAACTTGAGTTTATTTCTACATAGTTATTGAGTTCCACTTGCTATTATTGTAGGGAGTAATTGGTGATTCAAATTACCATTTTACTCCATTCATTTTTCAGTTTGACACTTGATATTATTGCCACATTATTCTGAATCAATTTCTGATCATAATTTCTTATCTCTATTGTTTAAAATTGCAATATTGAGAATTGAATCCCTACTTGCTCCCACCGAATGACCTCGAATTTTTCGAGTATAAATTTTATCTATTTTTCGTGAGATTTAGACTATACTACAATGCAACGATTTAAAATCCGATTTCAAGTGACTAACACACCCCCACATAAATTTAAAAAAATACACATATATATATCTGATTGTGGGATTTATTTAAACTCATACACCTTAAACACCCACACACCAAGGCACGCTCTTCTTGATTCTACCACTTATCCAGGATCTGACCTGTTGGCCCAGTACACTCTAACCTAATACACATAAGTGAGTAGAAATCTAATTAGGCTAATCATCTTGTGTGCCTTAATCAAGTGATGCAAGAGACCAATTGATTTAGTTGTTTGGGTCGCATCACTTAAGATAAAATTGATTTATTGAGTAACTACCCCTTAGGATTCAACTTTTAGGAATTAACCTGGCACTTCACATTCTTTTAAATTTTCAAAGAAGATATCTTCACCTGTACTTTCAAAACTTGGTGTGACAACTAAACCTTAATTGAATAAACCTAAAGTTGAATCCTAAAAGCTACTAAACAAGGTTGAACCCTAAAAGACAAATCATCAATTAACCTTGCTTGAAAACCATTGGTTGTGTACGCAAACACATCGAAACTGATCTTTAAGGACACAACCCAGATAAAGGGCCCATCACATTCCCAAGCACATTCAAGCCTAAGCCTAACTAAAATCAAGTAGACGTTGGCCTTAAGTATTTGACTCGCTCTTCAGGTCCTAGATTGAGATTACTTTTGATTAATCTACTTCTACCGGTCAATCTGATGTCTAACTAGGGAAGCAATGTCAAACGATCGCGATTAGGGGGTATCAAAGGAACCAAAGGTGAAAGCCAAGGGAAAAACCTTTTCCCCAATCCCTCCCTCTAACTGGTTGGATTGACCAAAAAGTAGACCAAATGGTTCCTTTCATCTCAAGATGGGTTTTGTAAGTTTATAGATCTTTAAGCTATCCCACTTAAGAACAGGTTTGATTATTTACACTGCAGGGCACCTTTATTTTCTCTTTCCTCCCTTTTTTCCATGGATCCTTCCACATCCTACTCACATTTCCACTCTTACCCTCCTACCACCACTTATTCTCAAGATGATTACTATGCCAACCCGATTTATGACCATTCATCCATTAGTCGGGATAACTTTGATTGGGGATACAATTCCGGACCTCTATGTTCAAGGTCTAACCTTGGACACCATGATTTTGATTTTTATCCTTCTCCGAGCTACATGGATTATTAATCATCACCC
Organism: Thalassia testudinum; assembly: GCA_037157565.1. Taxonomy (NCBI): domain Eukaryota; kingdom Viridiplantae; phylum Streptophyta; class Magnoliopsida; order Alismatales; family Hydrocharitaceae; genus Thalassia; species Thalassia testudinum. Next base: position 37,206,440 of record JAZHRO010000014.1, read on the forward strand.
TCCTATGAACAACCTAATACGATCTACAATGCATATGGGTCACCCCTTTATGAATAATAAAAAATGACCTATTATCAGGGAGGCACCCAAGGACATCAATTTCTTGACTCCCCTGGACTTAACCCAAACCCACCTAACCCTAAATCAAACCATTTGATTCAGGTGAACCAGGTCCAAGATAGGGTGTTGGCTAACTTAAGAAACACCATTCAATCTTTAGAAGCTCAGCCAACACCTGTACTGAAGAATTAGAGCCTTTGATTCAAATGATTGATGATCTTAACAAGTATTTATTGGATTGGCTCCAAGATGTTAAAGATAAGAACTCAGGTGAGTTTTTACTTAGGATGTTGTTGAAATTGAGGATGAAATTTGTGGTTGCTTTAGTTCAATCTTGAGATGATTCCCAGGATGAAACCCCTTCAAAAGAGCTAATGTCAGAACCCACTCAGGCACCTGTAGGGGGGACACATTTTACAAGACAAGGGATGACCAGGTTAGTCTAGAGCAACTAATTGAAAATGAATTCATTTCTTCACCTGAGATCCCTAAACTAGGGTTTGAGGAAAAGTATGTCTCTATAGACCAAGAAATGATAGATGATTTTGAGATATATTAATGCGGATCCAAAATTCTTTGATTTTGAAGGTGAAGAATCTTTATGTGAAGTCTCACCTGAGTTTGAGGAAAATGATTTTAGTGAGATGACTGGGCTTAAGGAGTGTGATGGATCATTTGATGGCTCTACAATTGAGGAAATTGATCATGTTGGGGCTAGCTTGGAAGATACAAATCCTATTTTCGTTGATGATTCAATCAATAGCCACATTCCTCAATTATGCCCTAAAGAGCTGAATGATGATGTTTTTGAAATCATTGTACCCAAGTCAATTCTAATTGAGCCACAATTGTTAGACTTGGATATTGTATATGGGGTGTGTAATAAACTAGAGGTCCCGGAAATCCTAATTGTGGAGGATAGGAGCTCGGAAATGAAGATTTGGGAAGCCAATTCCGAGGGAAGTAGAAATTTGAGTCTAAGGGTTCCTATAGACCTGAAACCACCAACCTTTTACCAGGACCCTTATGACATTTTCAACTCTGAGGATGTTCAACCCAAGCACAATTTGATTGATTATCTTTTTGATACAAATTTTCCTATTGTCCAACTTTTTGGACTTGGGTTGCATCCCCACAAATCGCAGGCCCGACCCTACTTGCATAATGATCTCCGATTCTGGATAATTTTTATCCAGAACCTTAGATACACTCGACACTGCAACATGGGTCTACACCACAATCTGGTCCATATAGTGTGCCTAGTTGAAGGCACTAAATTTAGAACGTATACAGGTTGTTTTCATCCCGACGCCGACCTGTTAATCATGAAATTCAAGTGTTTTCTTCTCTATTCCACTCTTTTTCATATTTTTTTAATACAATGAGGACACTACATTAGATAGGCATAGGGGGTGGATATCTTTTTCTGAATTATTTTATTAGCTCCATAGATTATTTTTATTTTTCTCTCTATTTTTGAAAAAAAAATTGGATTAGGAAAAGAGAACCTGGGCTTTAGAAATTTGTCAACTTTAGGAAATGATATGATAGGATCTGAGCACTTAAACCTTCAGGTCTTCGGGCTTAATCAGTCCGGATGTCCACTAAAATGTGGACTTGCTCGAGTCCTTGTCATTCTAAATTCATTTCTAATTGGTAGAATAAGTTGGGGTGATAAGTACATGACTTATTAACTCGCCTCTGATTTGAGAGGACTTATAGTCTGAGAATCTACACACTATTTGCACTGACTTACTTTTCGATAATTTTAACGAAAATTGGGTAGCTAATGAACCTTTCAGGGTGGTATGACTGGTAAGTTGTTGTGGGTGACAGTCCATTGGCTGGTTGTCCAGAGCCCAGCCACACGACCATGCTCTTTCTGCTACCTTTAGGTAAATCTTAGATCAAAGAAGACATCTACTTAAAAAAAAAACAGAGAGAAGAAAAATATCCAAAAAAAAAACTAAGAAATAGGAAAGAAGAAGAAAAATAAAAAAGCCACATTTCACCGCCTGAGTATGTCTGCCAAGTTGTCGTAGGTAACAATCTATTGGCCAAATATCCAAAACCCAGCTCACGAAATGCATAAATAATTCCAAAACACTTAGGAAGAAGCGGTGAAGTAGAATAAGCCAGGTAGATATACACTAGGTTCGCCCTTGTGTTGACCCCAAAAAAATAAAAAAATAGGGAGAAAGCTACCGGTCGAATAGATACACCTTTAAGCAGAAATTCTTCATTAGGGTCACCTAGGGTTCTAGAAACATAAAGTCCATTCTGATTGCCGATCAGTGATTCTGTCACATTCACACAAAAGGATGCTTATAACTTAGAGTTCTTTTCAAGTCTTGGGTGGGTTAGGTAGCTATAGAAAGCTGCCCTGAAACTTTTAACTCAAAAAAAATAAAAAAAATTAGAAAAGAAGAAAATTGAAGAAAAAAATGTATTTGCTTTTGAATAAGGCGAGAGTTTGGGCAGTCTGCATTTTGGCAAACACCCAGGCACTGTTAAGTCTTAGTAGCTCAGGTCTTTAGAAGAAATTTCTTAGTGTTTAGAAATAATTATTGTCCAAGTAATTTGATCGTAATTCTTTTATAAATAGCATATAATTTTGCTAGGGACTAGCAAAAGATATGCACGGGGGTGTGATGTAGACACATCTATTTCACATAAACTACCTATTTATGCGTGTTCTTAGGCATATAATTGCATTCAGCATTATAAATATTGCATAACATGCATCATCATATATTTAGGTTAATTTATATATATTGTATAATAATTTTCCCTTTTTGAGGCTAGGGGACAAGACGATATTTATCTGAGCCTTAGATTGAAGATCCAACCATACGGATCTGATCAGGACAATCATCGAAGTTCAACGTCTGCGAGATCGCCCCGATCGAACCTCCGTAGCATCATATGCAGTTTGAGGAAGATCAGAGGCCAAGGGGCAAAATGGTGAAAATCCAGACCTCTGACGATAAATCCAACCGCATGGATGGGTTTGGATCAACGATTGCAGTCCAATGGTGTGAAAATCGGTCCAATACAACATATGTGGCACCATCTACAAGTCAAAGAAGATGGACGGCCATGATGACACCATGTGGTGCCATCACAGCCACCCAACACCGCTTGCAACATCTCCGCTTTACCGTAAGATCAATCCCAGCCGTTGGATCTCGATCCAACGGTTGAGATTCAACCAGAGCTCCCACTTCACAGATCTCTAAAGGCAAAAGGCACGCTTGATCTCCACCATTGGATCGTGATCCAACGGTTGAGAGCAAGCACACTTAAATTCGCAAACATGACAAAGAGACAGCCATAGCACAGTGGCTACAACCTCAAAGGAGATGAGGGCACAGGTTCAAATCCTCGTGTGCCTCAAATCGAAGCGACGAGTGGGGTGCACCCAATTGGATCGTGCGATGCGCATCCAACAACTGCGGAGGCAAGATGTGGCACATTCCCATGCACCGGATGGGCGCGACCGCTAGACGAGCACGATGACGCACCATCATACGTTTCATTGTATGCGAGCGTTGAGAGTGTGTTGAAGGAGAAGAGGCGCATGACTTTTAAGCTGTCCAATCGCTTGGACGGCTGATGTTGATCTTGTAGGTTCTAACAGAGGGAAGTGAGATTTTTGAGATAAACAAAATAATGCAGAAATATAAATAGAAATCACACAAAAAGTAATCTCACAGAGGACACAAGGGATTTTTAGGTGGAAACCCAAACCCAGGTAAAAATCACCACCTAAGCCTCTCGACTTAGGATTTCCCGATCGACCTAATCGATCAAATCCACTAACGAACTACTTCAAAAGAAGGCAGTTCAACCTCTTACAACCACACTACTTATACAAGGGTAGTGTACCTCAAATCCTCCTCTCAGCGAGGAGTATTTTGTCCCACGAAAGAGACGGGAATTCGCAAAGTGAATACCCAATCAAAAACAAAGGAAAAACAAATACCTATAGAGCCACAAAGTAAATATAAAGCTTTGCTACTATAAGAAAGAATCTCCCCTTATTAGGAAGTTCGTAGGCATAATCACAACAGAGTATTGATGCTCTCGGATTTGTTGAATGGGTCTTGGAGAGTAAGATCACTTTCTTTCTTGATGATTCCTTCTCTATGACACAAAGAGTGTGGAAGTAGTGTTACTTGGTGTATTTAGCTTAGGAAGGGTGCTCATTTATTTATAGAGGTCCTAAGAAGGGTTTAGAAGGCCTTAGAAGGCTTTTGTAGCCGTTGAGAATAAATCACAAGAGATCAAGCCAAAATCCCAACGAAATCAGGATCATTGATGATTCTAACAGGGTTATCAGACATCTAGATCTAGTATCAAACGTTTAGGTCATCGTCTGATCTAGAGATCGGTCGTCTGATCTAGAAGGGTGGAAGATCTAAACTGAGTTGGATCAAGATGGATGTCTAAGATTTAATTATAAGACGTTTGGGAGAATAATCAGAAATTTAATCCTAAGATGGTTTCCTTCTTGTTTTGTCCAGAACTAAATAGGGTTCTAGGATATAGTTGCTCTGATGACAGGTCGGACATCTGGTAATATGTCTAGACGTTTGGAAACAACATCATTGCAGGAATGGATTTCCCGAGGCTAGACGGCTATAATCATCTGACAGAAGTGATTTGGATCAGATCTTAGCCTAACGTCTATTTATCAAATGTTTGGAATGCTCTATAGACGTCTAAAAGTAGATGTAAATTAGATTTAGGGTTAATCCTCTAAGATTAAGTCTGACAAGCCAACTGTCCTCTGGTCAAACGTCTAGCAAGGTCCTTAAATGTCTTCTAAGATGTCTGAATGTGTGTTAATCGAGCGAAATCAATGTTGTAAAAGCTACATTGTATTATAGGTCGAAATCGCTTGAAAATAAATAAAATTTATAACTTGAATATTAGAAATGAAGTCTGAGGTCGAACACAGGGAGCAAATACGAATTCACACACTAATCTCAAATAATATGTAACTGAGCACAAGAACTTAAACCAAATAATGATATTCAATAAATACTAATCTGTCACATTAGATATTCAATGAATTCTAATGTATCTTGAGACAATAAAAAAGTAGAAAAGCTAAAATAATGGTGATTTAAATCACCAATTACTCTCTAAACATATATATTTCAAGCATTCAACCAATTTAAATATCTCAACAGTAATTCTAAATCAATCTTTCACAATATCAAGCCTCAAATCAAACATCAGGTCTGATAACCAGATGACTTAACCAACAAGTGCTACAGTGCTAGGGAAGCATTGTTCTTCTTCCTCTTCTCTTCTTCTTTCTCTTCTCTAAGCCTCTTCTTCAGCTACTCTCCTCCTCTTCTCCTTTCTTTTTCTTATGCATGCCTTCTTCCTTTCCTCCTCTTCTACGAAGGCTTTCTTCCTTCTCTTTATGCATAGGGGGAAACTCACGAAATTGGCGAAGTGTTAGCCAATACACAAGGAAGCAAAACCCCCCTGCCCCCATGTGCTCTCTCTTTCTCTCTCTCTGGGATCCTCTTCCTCGCCTTCCCAAGGCCCTTCGCAGTATCAGGTTATCGGGTTAACAGGCACATGCGCACCCGGGACCAGGCTCACTGATAGTGTGTGGTGAGCTAGGTGTGAATAGGGCTTAGGCAAGTAATCAGATGCGCCAGGCCTGCAAGTTAGGTGTCACAGGTGAGGCGTGCATGGGTAAGGAGGACCTCACCCTCGTGTTAGGAGGCGAAGAGCATATGTGACAAAATCAATTTATGCGGTGTCGCCTCCTCATTCATTTCCAAGGTGGGACTAAATGTCCCACCCTTCCTTCGCGCAGCAATAGGTGATGGCGCCTTCAATTGGAGTGGCTGCTGCTCCTATAGTCTTCAACTGAGGACCTGGATGCTCTCTTGGGAGTAAGCCGCGCTACCTAGGGAAGTTGCCTGGGACTTGAAGAACAAGGGCAGTGATGGTAGAAGTGGTGGAGCTCCAACGAGGATACCTGCAAAGAAGAATACGGCCTTGCAGCCTTGTCAGAAGGATCAACAGGCTTTGCCGTAGCACGGCGAATATGGTGATGGGTTCAGCGTGAGGCGAGGAGTGTTGTGGAGGTCGGACGGTAGTCGGGACCGGAGGTGCGGTGATGTTAATTCACTTTGAATCGGGTTTAAAAATCATTGCGTTGTAGTATAGATCGAATCAACGTGAAAAATAAATAAAATTTATACTCGAATATCAGAAATGAAGTTCGAGGTTGAACACAGGGAGCAATTGGCAAAATAATTCTCAAGATCGCAATTCAAATGCAATATAAGCAATGTATAATAGAATTTCAAACAAGAATGCTATATAAATGAAATCTGATGTCAATAATGCAAAAAGAATGGGATAAAATGGTGATTTGAATGACCAATTACCCCTAACAATTATCTCAAATATTTCAACAGTACTAAGCAATTCAATTCCATGCAGGAAAGTGCACAGTGCACTTCAGACGTCTGCTCAGCCAATCAGATGGCTTATCCTACAGAAGGTATTTCTTTTCTTCTTCTTCCTCTACAGCTCCTTCTTTCTTCCCTTTCTCTCTTCTTCTTCCTCCTTAAACTTCAGAGAAGGCACAACATAGGGCTCAAGTCTCACAAGTGTTGAGAAGAGGGCGACAAAGCAACACCCCCACCTCTCCTCTCTTTTTCTCTTCTTCCTCTCTCAAACCCAGCAAACCAGACAAGACCCAGGTATATGGGAAAACAGACCGAGCACAGACCCACGAGGCGTGAGGGCAGGCAAAGGCGTGCGTATGCACGTGCGTGCGGGGACCTCACCCCCTGTGTGTGCTGAGGCGATAAGCCGGTGGCACTTTTTCAATTTATGCACCTTGGCGCACCCGTCAGTAAACGAGGTGGGACTATGTTGTCCCCCTGATCTTCGTGCATCTGCAATGGACTCTCTCGCCAAATTGAAGCAACAACAATGCGTGTTAATGCCAATTGAAAGCCTGAAGACCAGGAGCACGTAGTTCCGCACCACCTGGAGGTGATGCCTTGAGCGGAAGACGCAAGAACGCCTTCGTCAAGGTGTGCGTGGAGCTTAGTTAATGGCGGAGACACAGGCGATACCTGAAACAAAGAATACGGCTTGATGGCCACGTCATAGCAGCTCAGAAGGTTCGCCAAACCACGGCGAGTGCAATGGCGATGGATTCGTGGGGTTTGGTGCGCGGGGGTGGTCGGTCGGTGATGGAATAGATTGCGTGAAGGTGGGTTACTCGGTGGGCGGTTTGGGAAGATGGTGGAGTGTGAAAGGTTAGGGCTTTGGATGGGGCGAGTATGGCGAAGGTTTTGGACCGGTTGGCGAAGCAGATGGAGTTGAGGAGCGGCGGAGACGCTTCGCCGGAGATGTGGTCGGAGGTGGAGAAGATGAAGTGCAGGGGAAGTGGTTGGCGGTCGTGCGTATGTCATAAGTTAGAGAGAGAGAGAGAGAAATAGAGCAAGAGAGAGAGCAAGAGAGGGACTTAGCTAGGTGAAAGAGAGGCAGAGGTAGCCGATTTTGGTCGATCGACACTAAAGAAGGAGAGATCGACGAGACGGCGACGACGAAACAGACGAAGAAACACCCTCCCTTTTGCTGGGGAGGGTCACGACGAAGAGAGGAGTCGAGGGAGCTGACCAATTTGGTCGTTTGACGGTCGGAGGAGGAGGATCGAAGAGGGTTGTCGGAGCAAGGGTTTTGGTGGCCAGAGAAGGAGAATCAGAGGTGGTTGACGCACCAAAACTTGCTGAGGAAATGCGCAAGGCCACGGAGGTCCTTTTATAGGGCTCTAGACGGAGTTCCAAGCTTGGAAAACAAGCTTAGAATCTCCGAACTTCTCGCAGGTGTAGGATACCCAATCATTCAAACCATTTGCATTAGGATTCTAGAGGGATTTAGGATCCCTAGATGGGCTCATTTAGAAGGCAATTACTTGATAAGTTTCCCTTTCAATTTTGAAAGGGATTCATCAAGAAATCACAAAGATCTTGCCCTTTAAAGGTCGCCGAAGTTTGTAAGATTAGGATTTCATGGTGGAAGGGACCCTTTTGTGAAGATGATGATAAAGTTAGGGGCTGAAATGCAAAGAATTCAAAAGTTAAGGCATAAGTGTGAGATAAAAGAGTTAGACAGGACCAAGTTGCAAACTTGGTCAAGACAGTCTCAGATTGGGCCTAAATTTTGGTACAAACCTAATTTGGATCTAATAAATTCAATGGTGAAGTTACATTTTAGTTTTTACCTAGTTTGACTAGGTAATTTATGCAAAAACCCAAATTAAAGCAAAAATCTGCCTATGGCTCTATTTTAGGTCAAGACGGGTTCTGATGGTCAAATCAAGCATACCAAGCCTTAGAGAATATTTTTCTATGAATTTTAGAGAGTTTAGGTGAATTTTATCCCGACCAAAACCTCATTTAATTAAGCAGGTTTGTTTTTAGAGTTTCAGATATCTATTAATTCATATAACGCATGAAAACTCTTTTCTATCTATTCTAACCCACTTATTAGACTCTTAAGACCATTTGACCTTTGTTCAACCCCTGAGAAAACTCGTGATTGTACTGCAATTGAGATATGAAGGTAAAATTACAGTTTTAACCCTATTTTCTTATTTTTCTCTCAGAATGATTATGTAATGAATTACGTCTCTCTAGCGGTTATGTAGGAGCATTTAATGACTTAATCAGGTCAAATTGAGCTAGTTATAGCTCATGATGGTGTTCATATCATACCCCCATGCCTAGATTTTGCTAGTCCCTTAGCAAAATCTCATGGAATTAACTCAAATTCTAGACCATGACTTTTTATGTTCAGACTTCTGTTGTGTGCTTTCTTTTATAGATTAGGTTAGAATGCCAATAGTAGGCCTAAAGGTATTCAAGTACCAACCAAGATGCGGACCTGACCAGCTCTAACCTCAGTCCGCCGCGAAAGTTTCTAAGGCCTACAGGAACTAGCTTAAGGTTCGTTGAACTCTGTGGTTAAAGCACCCATGCTTAAAACATGTTTAGCCCTGGTTCAGTTTGCAGTGCATTTTTGTAAGAGAGAGACAGAGGATTTTCTTTTTACATTTTTGGAGAATTTTCTCTCTCTTTTTCTTTTTTATTTCTAGCTTCGGATTGGCTTTACAACACGGTCTGTATCGGATTCCTGGTTCCCACCATCAATCCTTGTAGGGTCCCTGGCAATCGATGCTTCGAGATAGCACCGCCCATGGCAACCTCCAGAACCTTGGCTTTCGAGATTTCAGGATAATCCCGCCCATGGCGTTCTGTAGCTAAATCCAGACCCTGGCAATCGACATTTTGTGATAATACCGCCCATAGCATCTGAACCAGCACAAGGTACTTACATGCCCCCGGTAGGATATTTAGATATCCTAGGAGACAAGCACCGAGGAGATGGTATGTTATTGCACATCTTCGAGGGAAATTTCCCACTTCTCCGTGTGGGGAACTTGTCCAAATTAACTTATGTTGATAAACCACTCCTAACCTAGGTAGCTTTTTCATAACAGAATAAACGCTTTTGCGTGATTTTGATTATTAAGCGCACTGAACCAGACTGTGTGTGGATTAGGGTGCTTAAGTTACCGAGTCCTGCAAACCAAAGGTCAATTAACGAGGCTGAATAATTCTTAAACCTTAGACCTAATACATAAGCTTTACATTTTCCCCAACCTCTTGAGGACTATCCAGATCTTAACGGATACTTGAATTTTTAAGCCTAAAATATAGCCCAAGAGGCCTAAGATCAGCGATCATACTAATCTCTTTTGTCTTTTATTTTTTCTTTCTTTTTGATTTGGTCTAGAACTAAGTAAATTCCTTAATCTTTTACTAATTACTATCCCTTTTTGTTTCAAACAGTGCTCCTTTTTGACATTTATATCACCTCTCCTTTTCCTCCTTAAAAATGATATGCAATTTTCAAAATTTCCTCCCTTCTCCATTTTTTGTTCTTTCTCAATTTTTTATTTTTTTTATTTTTTGGAATATGTAATTTTTTTGATGAAACCCTTTCATGTGAAGTGATTCTCACAGCATTTTGCACTTTAATACCCCTCATGCCTACGATTTGCAATGTCCTCATTGTAAATTAGGTGGGTTCGAATTCAGCTTAGATCGTACATTAGAACAGGTTCTAGGTGGGTGGACGAGTCGGGATGACTGTTGCGGACGATTTCAAGCTCAAGTACGGGTACCAAAGGTGGAGTCAGTTGTTCTTAATGGACGAACCCTAAAGTGCAATATGAGTTCAGCATAAGATGTGTCAAGAAGGGTTTCGGGTTTTTTAAAAAGATGACGGGTTGCCTACCGTTAAGCGCTGAGTTAAATGCCATCAGCCAGGCGCAATAGTCTCAGAGAGATGTGATTGTCTTCATGAATGATATGATCGTGATGGATGAGAATTAGATTGTCACAGATAAGTATCAAAGCTTGGTGGAGAGTCATTCCAGAATGTCTCAAATATAAGTCAGGTTGATTTATTTCTGGATGATCTTTCTTAAGTTTCTATGGAGGAAATAGTTGGAAGGTATAGTGATCATGGGATTCTGTAGTAGGATTGTGGTGATTCCAAGGTTCAATAGAAATGGGTCTAGTTAGTGTATCCTAGATGTATGGTTCCTCTCGTGCTCTGTAACCTATCAAATCGATACTTCATGAGTCATTTTGATTCTTTCCCTTTGGGTTTGAGATTATCTCCTCGAGAAATGACTCATAGATTGGGTCTTCAAATGAATTTTCCCTAAAATCGTCATCCCAATTAAAAGTGAATGCTTGGAGAGTGCCTTTTGAATCATAAAACTTGAAATCTGTAAAGGATTCATATTCTAGGTGAAGGTCACTCTCAGTATTGTCCAATCCTAATTCCTGGTGGTCCTCAAAATAAAGTCTCCATATCCATGGACTCTAAATTTGGTCTGTCACCATGTTTCCCAACATTCCTAGGTATATCCTCAAGTTCAAAGGTGAAAGCCTCCACTGTGTTTATGTCATTATGCTCGACTAGATCATCATCTAGGGTGTGAAAGGTTTCTAATTCAGGTTCTAGGTTTTCTATTAAGGATATGGTCATGAGGTCCTATATAAAATCTAGTTGTTCTGTCAAGCATTTTCCTTTTGTTGCCTTAAAAATATTAATTTTAATATGTTGATCTCCTAAGGCAATTGTCATATACCCTGATTCACAATCGATTATGACTCTCGCAGTGGCTAAGAATGGTCTTCCCAAAATCACGGGCATATCCTGCACTTGTTGTGGTGTCTCCATGTCAAGAATTAGGAAATCTGCTAGGTAGCTGAAATCCTTAACTTTAATTACCACATCCTCTATCATCCCAATTGGTGTGATTAGGGTTCAGTCAGCTAGTTGCAAAGTGACATGTGCAGGTTTTAGCCGTCCAATCTGTAATTTTTCAAGTAGGTTGGTAGGGATGAGGTTGACTAGGCGCCCAAGTCTACTACAGCCTGCTTGAAGTTTGTATCACCAATATTGCAAGGAATTAGCGGGGTGCTTGGATCAGATTTCTTAGGGGGTAGACTATTTTGGATTATAGCACTTATATTTTCAGACAGTACTACCTTTCCTAGTGTTTGTTCTTTCATCTCCTTTCTGGGTAAGTCAGGTGGGTTTAGGTTGAGAGTGAGGATATCAAGTAGTGGAATAGTGATTTGTGCATTCCTTAAAGGTCCTGTTATATCAATTTCTGACAATCCTTTAGTGTGGAGGTGAGATATGACTTGGGATAAGGGAATAGATTGACTATCTTTAAGGATGGGTTTCATAACATTGATCATAGCACAATCATGGTGGGGAGGTGGATAGGGAAAAGTTAGACCTTGCTGTTGCTGTGGGCGTGAGGTTGGGTAAGTCATGGTGTGTTTTGGCTCAGCTGAGGTGGATGGAGAAAACACACAGGTATGAGTTGCTGGACTGAGTTGGGTATAACATGTTTGACTGTGGATTTGGTTTATAACGTGTTTTTGGGTCAACATGTTATGATTTGGCAGAGGTTGGGAAGGAAGTGTGCCAAGCTGGTGGGGATTTGCATCTGGGTGAGTTGATTGATAACCTTTGTGATCTTGTTTTTGTGTTGTTTTTGCATAGCCGCATTCATTTTTTAAATGTCAGCCAAAGTCTGAAGGATAAGAGTCATTTGATCTCCGTGAGTTGGCCCGGATTGATAAGTTGAGTTGGGCTGAGGCTGAGGCGGCTGATATGGACGAGAAGCTTGTGGTCGAGGTTGATATTGAGGTCTCTTATTTTGATTGTTCCCTGACCATGTGAAATTTGGATGATTATGCCATCCAGGGTTGTAGGTGTTTGAGAATGGATCATTCTGGATGGCGTCGAGGTCTTCGTAGGTCTGAGGAGCCTAGGAAAAGTCAGAATACGAGGGTTCAGAGTTCCCCCAACTAGAATAGTTGGGTCCAGAGTTACCTCTGAACCCTGAATCAGACAGGGGTGGATCAGGTCCATCCCTGAGAAGATAGATGGTAGATGTTATGCACAACCTCCTTGCTAAAGGGCGGTTGCCCGAATGGGTTTTGCGTAGAGGTGGCTCATTGCAAGTGTCGAGTTAGCTCATCCACCTTCTTCTCAATAATAAAGACCTTGTCCAGGCGACTAGCCATCAGTTCTAAGTCAACGGAAGAGGACGGGCCCTGCGTCTCATATGCTCCCCTTGGATTCGTCAATGCACGAGCATTCGTCCGATCGAACATGCCCATGGATTCATTATTAATGGAGTTCTCGCACATGTTCTCGAGAATCTCCCACACTGTGTCTTCGTGTTGACCCATGATGTTTCCTCCACAAGTCGCATTGACGAATAATCGAATATCCTCATGAAGTCCCTAATAAAAAGACTGTACTTGTTCCCATTTAGGAACTCCGTGGTGGGGGCACTTTCGCATGAGACCCAGAAAACGATCCCATGGCTCATGAAGTGATTCTCCTGCTTGCTGCGTGAAATGCGTGATTTGGTGCCATAGAGCATTTGTCAGACCAACAGGGAAGAACTTTTTCAAAAACTTGGATTGTAGTTCCACCTAGGTGTTGATTTGACGTGTTTGGGTTTGGTACCAATGAGCAGCCTTGTCCATGAGAGAGAAGGAGAACATTTTCATGAGTAAGACATCTCAATTTTGAGCTTCTGACCCGAAGGTCTAAGCCAGATGCTTGAGTTGCTTGATATGCTGGAAAGGATCCTCAAAATTACGCCCATGGAATTTAGGGATAGCATGAATCATGTTGGGCTTGACTTCAGTATCAGGACCTCCAGCGAGGATTTGGACTAGAGGTTCAATTGCTACTGCAGCGGGATTGTAATGATTTCGCATCATAGGACACTATAGTGGGTTTACAAAGGCTTGGAATAGATCGTTGAGGTGTTGAAGTTGATTCTCAAGATTGTTTTCTTCTGCTGGTTGTTCCATGATGATGGATGAACGAGAGCTAGGTTCAGATGAATTAGAAGAGATATCGATCTGGTTGGGTTATTGCACAAACAGGGAGGTCGAGGCTTGGCCTCGATGAGAATGATTAGTTAATGGAGGCCTCAGAGATGGTCTTAGAGACCTCCTCCCAATCATGCACCGATGGAGTAGATGAGGATAGAATGTGATGGACCCAATCAAGACACCCAAAAAATTTTGGATGACTATAAAGGTTCGGGGCAGATGATACCCCTAAGTTAGAAAGCCGTCCACCTGAGAATTGCCTAGGTAGCCAGAGAGAGTCTCATGAAGACCCCTACACGATAGAACGCCCCCACCAGTTATAAGGTTTCCCCCACCCGACCTCTCTTGTCATTGAAGATCCAGGTAGACCAGAATGAGGACTTGACCTCTTAAGTCTACCAGTTTTAACTTAAGAGCAAGGGTGCTTATAATTTCACTTGAACTTTAAGATGTTTTTGTACAAGGTGACCTAATTTGAAGATTGGTTAACCCAACAAGGTGGGTCAACTTCACTTGTTCTGTCCTTTGAGAAATTTAGGTCCCTCTTTTAGTATTCAAATGAGATTAAGAGCCTGCTTTTAGGATTTGCTTGAATAGATCGATTCAACCAAGGCTTAGGCACACACCGTTTGGGAAGGTTAAGTCTTGATTAAGCAAGTGTGTCTCTAAAACCCTAAACTAGAATCCCTAATTGGCTCTGATTAATCCAATTTAATCCGTCCAAATGTGGTACCTAGGGCTCAAGCAAGAAGGTGATAGCCCGAGATATCTTAAGCCATAAGTAGGTGCACAAATTAGGGTTTGGATGTTGTCTAAATAGAATGTATCAAATCAAGAAACCTGATGATTAGTCTAAGAATAGAATGCAAGTAGCCCTGATTGATTTTTTTCCTTTTTCTTTTTTAGCCTTTCAGAATCTGAGGCTTAGAAGACGGTGGATGAAGTTTACCTACCCCTGGAGTGGCAGATGTGCGGTTGATCTTCCTTCAATGGGTCCCTAAAATAGATCACAGTCAAAAGAGATAGAGCAAGTAGTATCAAATCAGATATTGCAATCAAGAGATCAAAATTGCGCGTTGCTCCCTGGCAATGGTGCTAAAATGTTAATTCGCTCCGAATCAGGCTTAAAAATCGTCGCGTTGTAGTATAGATCGAATCAGTGCGAAAAATAAAATAAAATTTATACTCGAATATCAGAAATGAAGTTCGAAGTCAAACACAAGGAGCGATTAGCAAAATAATTCTCAAGATCACAATTCAAATGCAAAATAAGCAATGTATAATAGAATTTCAAACAAGAATGATATATAAATGAAATTTGATGTCAATAAAGCAAAAAGAATGAGATAAAATGGTGATTTGAATCACCAATTACCCCTAACAATTATCTCAAATATTTCAATAGTACTAAGCAATTCAATTCCACGTAGGATAAGTGCACAGTGCACTTCAAACATCTACTTAGCCAATCAGATGGCTTATCCTGCTCAAGGTATTTCTCTTCTTCTTCCTCTTCAGCTCCTTCTTCTTTCTTCTCTTTCTCTCTTCTTCTTCCTCTTTAAGCTTCAAAGAAGGCACAACACAGGGCTCAAGTCTCACAAGTGTTGATAAGAGGGAGACAGAACAAAACCCCCCCTCTCCTCTCTTTTTCTCTTCTTCCTCTCTCTGACTCAACAAACCAGACCAGACTCGGGTATCCGGGTAAACGGACTGAGCCCAGATTAGCGAGGCGTGAGCATGAGTGAGGGTGTGCGTATGTGCGTGCGTACGGGGACCTCACCCCCTATGCGTGCTGAGGCGATAAACCAGTGGCACTTTTTCAATTTATGCTCCTTCGCACACTCGTCAGTAAACGAGGTGGGACTATGTTGTCCCCCTGATCTTCGTGCGGCTGCAATGGACTCTCTCGCTAAATTGAAGCAGCAGCAATGCGTATTGATGCCAATTGAAAGCCTGGAGCCTAGAGCATGCAGTTCCGCACCACCTGGAGGTGATGCCTAGAGCGGAAGACACAAGAACACCTTCGTCAAGGTGTGCGTGGAGCTCCATTAATGGTGGTGGCACAGGCGATACCTGAAACAAAGAATATGGCCTGATGGCCACGTCAGAGCAGCTTCGAAGGTTCGCCATACCACAACGAGTGCAACAGCGATGGATTCATGGGGTTTGGTGCATGAAGGTGGTCAAGCGGTGATGGAATAGGTTGCGTGAAGGTGGGTTACTCAGTGAGCGGTTTGGGTGGACGGTGGAGTGTGAAAAGTTAGGGCTTTGGATGGGGGGAGTACGGCGAAGGTTTTGGACCGGTTGGCGAAGCGGATGGAGTTGTGGAGCGGTGGAGACGCTTCACCGGAGATGTGGCCAAAGGCGGAGAAGATGAAGTGCGGGGGAAGTGGTTGGTGGTTGTGCATGTGTCGTAAGTGTGAGAGAGAGAAATAGAGTGAGAGAAAGAGAAAGAGAGGGACTTAGCTAGGTGAAAGAGAGGTGAAGGTAGCTGGTTTTGATCGACCGACGTCAGAGGAGGAGAGATCAACGAGACGGTGACGACGAAATAGACGGAGAAATACCCTCCCTTTTGCTGGGGAGGGTCGCGAAGAAGAGAGGAGTCGAGGGAGCCAACCAATTTGGTCGTTGGGCAGCCGAAGGAGGAGGATCAAAGAGGGTCGCCGAAGCAAGGGTTTTGGTGGTCGGAGAAGGAGAATCATAGGTGGTTGATGCATCAAAACTTGCTGAGGAAATGGCAAGGCCACGGAGGTCCTTTTATACGGCTCTAGACGAAGTTCCAAGCTTGGAAAACAAGCTTAGAATCTTCGAGCTTCTTGCCGGCGTAAGATACCCAATCAATCAAACCGTTCACATTAGGATTCTAGAGGGATTTAGGATCCCTAGATGGGCTCATTTGGAAGGCAATTACTTGATGAGTTTCCCTTTCAATTTTAAGAGGGATTCATCAAGAAATCACAAAGATCTTGCCCTTTAAAGGTCACCAGAGTTTGTAGGATTAAGATTTCATGGCGACAAGGACCTTTTTGTGAAGATGATGATAAAGTTAGGGGCTGAAATGCAAAGAATTCAAAAGTTAGGGGCATATGTGTGAGATAAAAGAGTTAGATAGAACCAAATTGCAAACTAGGTCAAGACAGTCTCAGATCAGGCCTAAATTTTGGTACAAATCTAATTTGTACCTAGGGAATTCAATGGTGAAGTTGGATTTTGGTTTTGACCTAGTTTGATTGGGTAACTTATGCAAAAACCCAAATTAGGGTAAAAGTATGCCTGTGGCTCTATTTTATGGCTCATGATGGTGTTCCCATCAGGTGATGGGTTGTTCGGTGATGTGATTGGGTGGATGATGGAGTGTGATAGGTTAGGGCTTTTGTGTGGGAGGATGAGGTGAAGGTTTTGAGGTGGTCGGCGAGGCGGATGGAGTTGTGTAGTAGTGGAACTGCCTCAGCAGAGGAGCGGTCGGAGACGGAGAAGACGGGGATGAGCGACATAGTCGAGGGCTTGTTTTGGGGTTTTTAGGTATAAAACTAACCTAAGGATATAAAATAACTAATATAACCTAACCTAATTAGACGAAAAGGGGAGAACGGCATCGGCGTTGGTAGGCCGGCACTGGAGAAGATGAAACTTCGATAGGGTAGAAGCGGCGACGACAAGGGGAATTGAGGACTCCTGCTGGTATGGTGTTCCCAACAAGTGCTACAGTGCTAGGGAAGCATTGTTCTTCTTCTTCCTCTTCTCTTCTTCTTTCTCTCTTCTAAGCCTCTTCTTCAGCTGCTCTCTTCCTCTTCTCCTTTCTTTTTCTTCTACAGGCCTTCTTCCTTTCCTCCTCTTCTGCAAAGGCTTTCTTCCTTCTCTTTATGCATAAGGGGAAACTCACGAAATTGGCTAAGTGATGGGAACACCATCATGAGCCATAATTAGCTCATTTTGATCCAATTAAGTCAGTAAATGCTCCTATATAACTACCAGAGAGTCATAAGTCACTGCATAATCATTCTGAGGGAAAAATAAGAAACTAGGGTTAAAACTGTAATTTTACCAGCATATCATGAATGCAGTACAACCACGGGTTTTCCTAGGGGTTAATTAAGGGTCAAATGGTCTTAAAAGGATAACATGTGGGATAGAACAGACAGAAAAGGGTTTGCACGTGTTCTGAGAATTAAATGACTTTTGGAACCCTAAAAATAAATCCGCTTAATTAACTGAGGTTCTGGTTAATATAAAATTTACCTAAACCTTCTAAAATTCATAGAAAAATATTCTCTAGAATTTGGAACCTTCAATTTGACCATCAAAACCTGTTTTGACCCAGAACAAAGTCTCAGACAGACATTTGCCCTAATTTAGGTTTTTACATAAATTACCCAGTCAAACGTGGTCAAAACCAAAATCCAACTTCACCATTAGATTCCTTAGGTCCAAAATAAGTTTGTACCAAAATTTGGACCCAAGATGAGTTTGTCTTGACCTAGTTTGCAACTTGGTCCTGTCTGATTACATTTCTGCCCTTAACTTTCGGATGCGTCAGGCCCACGGGTTAGGTGTCGCAGGTGAGGCATGAGTGGGTAAGGAGGACCTCACCCTCGTGTTAGGAGGCGAAGAGTGTATGTGACAAAATCAAGTCATGCGGTGCTGCCTCTTCATTCGTTTTTGAGGTTGGACTAAATGTCCCACCCTTCCTTCGCGCAGCAACAGGTGATGGTGCCTTCAATTGGAGTGGTTGTTGCTCCTATAGTGTTCAATTGAGGACCTAGATGCTCTCCTAGGAGTAAGCCGTGTTGCCTGGGGAAGTTGCCTGGGGCTCGCGACTCTTGGGATTTGAAGAACAAGGGCAGCGATGGCGGAAGTGGCAGAGCTCCGACGAGGATACTTGCAAAGAAGAATACGGCCTTGGGGCCTTGTCAGAAGATTCAGCAGGCTTCGCCGTAGCACGACAAATAAGGTGATGGGTTCAGCGTGAGGCGAGGAGTGTTGTGGAGGTCGGGCGGTAGTCGGGATCAGAGGTGCGGTGATGGGTTGTTCGGTGACGTGATTAGGTGGACGATGGAGTGCGATAGGTTAGGGCTTTTGTGTGGGAGGATGAGGCCATGCCGGAGGAGCAATTGGAGATGGAGAAGACAGAGATGAGCAGCATAGTCGAGGGCTTGTTTTTGGGGTTTTTGGGTATAAAACTAACCTAAGGTTCTAAACTAACTAATCTAACTTAACCTAATTAGATGAAAGGGGGAGAACGGCACCGGCATTGGTAGGCCGACGCTGGGGAAGATGAAACTCCGGTAGGGCAGAAGTGGTGACGATGAGGGGAATTGAGGACGCCCGCTGGTATGGCATGATGCGGAGGAAGGTGAGGAAGACGAATCTGCCACTGGTATTATGGTCAGACAATGAGAGGAGTTGGAGGGAGTCGCCGAAGCTCGAGGAGCTATTCGGCTGCATGAGGAAAGAGGAAATTGGGGATTCTCCAGTCGAAATCGAGTCTAGGGAATTTAGTCTAATCAAGGGGTTCTTTTGTTGGCCTCTAGAGGGAGTTTTGAGCTTGGGAAGCAAGCTTCCGAAGTTAGGAAAGCTCGCCAGAGATAGGAATTCTATGATACCCAAATCTCTCATGCATTCGCATGAGAGATTGGGAAGGTTTTGGGGACCATGGACGGATTCAATGGAAAGAGGATTCCTCAAGGAATCTCCCTTCCAATTTTGGAAGGGATTGATTGATCAGAGAAGGAGTTCTCTTCAATCAAAGGTCGCCGGAGTTGTAGGAGTAGAATTTCATGGCGGTAGGGACCCTTTTGTGAAGAAGACAACAAAGCTAGGGGGCCATTTGTAAGAAATACAAAAAGCTAAGGATCTGCATGGGATAAAAAGAGTCTGACTGGACCAAAATGCAAACTTGGTCAAGATGATCTCAGATTGGGCCCAAATTTTGGTATAAACCTAATTTGAACCCAATGAATCCAATGGTGAAGTTAGATTTAGGTTTTGACCTAATTTGAATGATTAATTTATGCAGAAACTCAAATTAGAGCAAATACTTGTCTAGGACTCTATTTCGGGTCAAGATTGGTTCTGATGGTCAAATTGAAGGTACCAAACCCTAAAGAATATTCTTCTATGACTTTTAAAGGGTTTAGGTGAATTTTATCTAACCAAAACCTCAGTTAATTAAGTAGGTCTATTTTTAGTGTTTCACATGTCATTTAATTCTCAAAACACACGGAAACCCTTTTCTATATGTATTAACCCACTTGTTGGACATTTAAGGCCATTTGACCCTTAACTAACCCCTGAGAAAACCCGTGAGTGTACTGCAATTGAGATATACTGTTAAAACTATAGTTTTACCCTTGTTTTACCGTATTTCTCTCATAATGATTATGCAATGAATTACGTCTCTCTGGCAGTTTTGTAGGAGCATTTATTGACTTAATCAAATCAAATTAAGCTAGTTATAGCTCATGATGGTGTTCCCATCAATGTGTCAGACAGAGAGGGGGTTTCTAGCCTAAGTGTTTTGGACGTCTGATCAAATAGTCAGACGTCTTAAAGTCTAAGATCAGATGTCTTATGTCTAGATTGGACGTCTGATAAGGTTGTCTGATGCCTACTTTGGTTTTCTAAGTTCTCTACGAGATGTCTAAGTATCCTAGGGTTACTGTAAGGTACTTTAGGCTCTTTAACAATTAATCTAAACAAATTAAAAGTAAAGAATACAAAGAGATACATACAAAGAACATAAGAGACAAGATATCTATCCTATTCTTCATCTCTTTCCTTCAAGCTCTCTCTTCTAAGCGAAGCTCCTTCTCCTCCATCAAGCTCCTCCAATCCGCCATGAATGCGAGCTTGAACCCCTCCTCCACACTTGTAACCATTTAAATTTATCCTGAAAACTTAAATTCAATGCAAATGTTAAATAACAAGTGTTTCGTTATCATCAAAATTGACAATTGTGGTACCCTTGCACCGACAATCTCCCCTTTTTTGATGATGACAAAATATAAATATTAATACAAAAAAAATTCTCCCCCTTTTTGACATTATCAAAAAGGTTTAATGAATTTTAATAAATTATCCTATACTCCCCCTTAAAACATGCTCTTCTAATTCCATCTTTTTGACATAACAAGATAGCTATTCATTTCATCCATTAACTCCCCCTTTCTAATGGAAATATAGCTATAATCATTTAAAACCTCCCCCTTAATGATGGACAAATAGCTTTATCAAATTTTAACTCCCCTATCTAAATGCTATAAATAAAAAGATAGGGTAAAGGGTGTACCTCACTTACCATGGCCAATAGCATGACCCAAATGGAGATTGATGCCAAAATAGATGCGACTCTCATCCATTGCTTGGAGGTCTAGGCATCGGAGCCAGTCTCCAATTGAGTGATCGACACACTGCAGTTCGATTACCCACCGGTCTTCTTGTCGGACTTCTTGTCTTTCTTTTTGGTCTATTCCTTGGTCCTCCCAATTTGAGTTGACCATTTTCCAACATGCAGGTCCAATCTTTCACATTGGCATCTCCTTTGAAACTTACAAAACAATATTCTAATTAATTTGTCGGTATCCAAGTTAGCTTGGATTCGGACATGTTAGTGGGTCACCTTGAAGGAGATACTTTCTTAACCTTATGACTAGTGCTAACTTTATCATTAGAGAAATTATCTAATTTATTTATCAAGTTATTAAAATTTTTCCTATGACATGCAAGTTCTTTTTTAATAACATGCATCTTAATTTTTAAACTAGAGATTTCAATTTTTAAACAAGTATTCTCCTCAATCAATTTACTATTTTCATTTATTAGGTTATTATTTTCTAACAACAAGTTATCATTTTCAAAAATGTTAGGACTAGAACTAATTTCTAGATCCTTCATTTGAATTTCTAATATTTCATTTTTAGATTTAAGAAAGCTAAGATTCTTAATTTTAGCTTTCGGGAAGCGATCCCGCTATGACGCCGCCCTATTTCGTCCTCCGACTTCCAACTTCATTCTCCCTCATCCAGCATCTCACCACCCTCTTCCGGGCACTCTGTCAATGTGGCTCGCCCTCCAAGCAGCCATTGAGGAGGATTTTCTCATCCCTCTTTTTATCGCTTTTTAGTTGTAGTAAGTAGATGTAATGGATATGATTCTATAGTTATAAAATATTTTTTCAATCTCTCCCTATTTTCTCTTTTTTTGCATTATTCTATCTCTCTTCTAATGTTTATTATTTAAATAGAATAGCTAGTGTAGATTTAATTCAACCAGTTAATCTACTTCCTGACAATAATTCTAAACACAGTTTTTAATCAAACGTTCGCCTCCCTGTATTCGACCCGGGACTCACTAGAGTTTCGATAAAATTATCTGATTGACGGATTTTTATGCAACTACAACGACAAGTTTCAAACTCAATTTTCTTAACATATAAAATCTCGTTCAACAACGTTGAGCTCGAGTTTCTTGAGCTCGTCGGTGTGAAATCTAGCCATGATTGGGTGCAAAGAGGAGTTCAAACGATAGAGATTGATCTTGGGATCAATTTCGCTAAGTTTGGCTATTTTTTATAGATGTTTCTTTGATCAAGTCACCATTTAAATGTCGGCATGTTTGGGTTTCTACTTCTGCTGATGCGTTCTCATGGCGAAGAAGAAGGAGAAGGTGATAGGGACCTTCTTGTGAAAATATGAAAAGTTGGGGGTGTTTTTATAAGAAGAACATAGAATTTAGGGGTCTATTTGTAAATGATAGAGAACTAGGAGCTAAAATGCAAACTAGGTCAAGATGGACTCTAATTGGGCCCAAATTTTGGTGTTAACCTAATTTTTACCCAAGGAATCTAATGATGAACTTGGATTTGAGTTTTAACCACGTTTGAATGGGTAAATTGCACATAAGCCCAAATCAAGGTAAATTTCCATCTAAATCTCTATTTTTTGTCAAAATGGATCCAGATGGTCAAAGCGAAGGTATCAAACTTCTTAGAATATTTTTTAATAAATTTTAGGAGGTTTAGGTTGAATTTATCTCAACCAAAACCCTTTCAATTCAAGTGCAGCTGATAATTAGGGTTTTTAATACTGTTTTAATCCTCAAAATGCGTGAAACCCTGATTCAGTCAATGTAAGCCAACTTCTTGGTCTTTTAAGTTCACTTGACCTTAAATTAACCCCTTGATTAATCTGCATTAATGATGGGATGGTAAAACAATAGAATTAACCACATTTTTCTATCTTCTTAAATTAGTTTAGTATGGAATTGTGATCCTCAGACGATCATTTAGGAGCATTTATCATTGAATTCAAGCTAATTTTAGTTAGTTATGATGAATGATGGTGTTACCATCACCGGTGTTGGGTGCGAGTTGCTCCCAACGTTGAAGGAAGGAGAAGGGAGGGAGAAGGAGGTCAAGATTGCCACGTGGAGGTCGCAGGTCAGGCGACGATGACCGGAGGAATTGGCAACGACCGATTGTGTCGGGAGGTGGCGACCGAAGGAGGGTTAGGCATCCTCTGTGTAGCCGAGGTCATGAGAAGGAAGAAAACAAAGAAAAGAAAGAAAAGATAGGGGGTTTATAACTAGAAAAATTATGACAGAAAAATTACAAGTTCTGTTTATCGTGTTTAAGACCCTGACAACAACTATTTTGATTGATTGATTCAGGGAATAATTGAAGCCCGATTTTGACAAGCCAATTGTCATTAGAATCGCGTCGAGACGTACTTTGATGTGGTTGATGAGAGCATCATCATGAACCCTAATTAGCATAATTTGATCTAAATAAGTGTGAAAAAGCTCCTACAAAACCTAAAGAAAAGCCTAACTCAGAGAATTCTGAATTGAAGAATAAAACAAGTCATGAGGGGTAAAACTGTAATTTTACCAATGCAGTACACAAACACGGTATCTAAGGATCTAAACACAGGTCAAATAAGCTTAATAATGAAGGAAGTGGGATGTTCTGGTCTGAAAAGGGTTATAGCAACTTCTATGAATTAAATGACATTCTGTAATCCTAAAAAGAAACCTGCTTTAATTCACGAGGTTCTAGGCAGGATAAAAATCAACTGAACCCTCTAAAATTCATGGAAAAATATTCCCTAGGGTTTAGAACCTTCAATTTGACCTTTGGAACCTATCTTGACCTAAATTGAGAACCATGCCCAAATTTTAACCTAATTTAGGTTTTTGTGCAAATTGACCGGTTAAACATGGTCAAACCTAAAATCAAATTACACTATTGAATTCCTTAGGTTCAAATTAGGGTAGTGCAAAAATTTGGGCCTAAGAGAAGACCATCTTAACCGACTTTACAAATTGGTCCTCTTGAATTACTTTTTGACCCTTATCTTTTCAAAACCTTGCAATTAGCCCCCTATCTTCCCCTTCGTTCTTTGTAGAACGGTCCTCCCTGCCACCCTGCGCAGGCACCATACCTCCGACGACCTTGCGCGGAGGATTCCGCCACGCAGGGTATGGCAACCGCTTTCAAGAACGAACGGGGGGTTCCCTGCGTCGTCCTCTGTCACAGGGACCCTCCCCTGTGACCTGCGGCTGCCCATGCCTCTCGTGTGAATGCACGAAAGGCATGGGTCTCCATCTCCGGCCATCTCCGACGAGCTCCCCACGTCGCTCCCTCGAGACCCTCTTCTCGCCAGCGCCTTTATAAGGAGCAGCAGGGGCAGCCATCTCCTTCAAGCTAGTTTTGGCCAAGAAAACCCCCTACTTCGTCTCCTCTTACTCCGGTCAGACGGCCCAAGCTTCTGGCGATCTTTCCTTCTCCTCCTCGTCGCTCTGCTGCCATACCTGCAGTAGAGCTCACTCTGCCTCGTCTTCCCACGCCAGGCCACACCAGCTGGCATCTCCAGATCACCTCCTCGTCATCGTTACTCTTCTTCTGGGCACCTTCGTCCCCAGCTCCGGTAGGCACGCACCGGGCGTCTTCCTCTCCCTCTTCGTCGATTAAGTAGGTAAAAACCTTCCTCTTATTCTCCCCTTAATTTTCCTCTGTTAAATTGGCACTTTAGACCCCTCGACTGCCACGACCACCTCCATCTGCTCCACCTCCGGCCACCATCTCCGGCGAGATTGCTTCACCTCCACAGGCCATCCCACCCCTCACCGACAAGCCCAGAAGCTCCCCCTCACTCCACTCAAGCGTTTCCCCTACTTCATTCACCGCCCTTCACCCTCAGACCACCCCTCGAACACACCCACCTGCACCTCTGTAATGTGCCCTAAGCACACTGCCACAGCCACTTTCCCACCACGACGACCCCCGCACCGCCTTCACCATCCTCTGGTGAAGCTTCCTGAGTTGTCTAACGTGGCCGTGAAGCCGTCTTCGTGATTTCAGGTCTCGGTCTCCCTGCCGCCATTGACGGACAGCAGAAGCTGCTTGGCAAGTAGCTCCAAGCCTCTTCAGCACCAGGTGAAGGCTCCAGGCAATGCGGGGTACTTCCGCGAGTGTGTCCAGGCCTTCAATTGGGGGCACAAAGCCTTCGCTGCTACCCAATTGCCAGCAGCTTCTCGCCTACGGGTGCGCTGAGCAGAGGTGGGACTTTAGTCCCACCTTGGAAGTGTGTGGGCGCACGCCCACACATAAATTGAAAAAGTGACATTAGCTAGTCGCCTCCGAATACACACGGGGTGAGGTCCCTCACCTATTCACTGCCCTCGTCCGTGAGCTCATCACACGAATCAGCCACAACCCGACCCGACACCCTCTTGTGCACTCCTCGCGCACCACCCACGCCGATGCGCTTGGACTCGGGCACGCTACCTGACCCAATAACCCAGCTATGGGAGAGTGTACCCAAGAGAGATTCAGAGAGAGAGAGATGCGGGGAGAGGGTAGGGTAGGTTTTGCGCTGAGCTTGTGTGTGTGTGTGCAGAGAACAGGTGAGGGAGGAAGAAGCAAGGCACTGTTGAAGAGAAGAAGGAAGGAAGAAAGAAAGAGGAAGAAGAAGAGCAACGGCTGGGACTTAGCCGCAGGGAAAAAGAAAGGAGAAAGAAGGAAAGAAGCTGAAGAAAAGAGAAGAGCAGGGGCACTGTAGCAATAGCACAGTTAAGGCGTCTGATTTCAGAATCAGACATCGGAAAGAAAGGAAAGAGTGAAGCAGAAGAGAAGAGCAGAGGACAGGCCAGAGAAAAAGAAAGAAAAAAGAGGAGGGAACCTCTGCAGAAAAGAAGAAGAAGACGTAGAAGAAAATCAGAGAAGAGAAGAAGGAAGAAGAAGGACTCAGCAACTGAAGAAAGGAAAGAAAGAAAAGGAAGCCTTCATAGCAAAGAAAAGAAGAAAGAAGAAGAAAAGCTGAAGAAGAGAGCTAGCTGAAAAGAAGAAGAGAGAAGAAGAAAAAGCCAAGAAGAGAATTTTTGCTCTCTCTCTTTCTCTCTCTCCTTTGTCTTAATTTTTGTAAAACATTACATATTGTGAATTCATATGCTTCTAGAATCATAGTTTGCTCCATGAGTTCGACCTCGGGAAACTTTTAATTTCGAGTAATAAATTGTAAACTGGTAGCAGCTTTTTTTAACTACAACATCTAGAATTTAAAACCAAAGTGACAAGCTGTACACCAGTAGTATATTGAGTTTTTTTGTCAGAAGAGTCAAATTATGATTTTTTACCCTTAAGTTCATATTATTTACATTTAATGCATTATCCCTTCCCAAAATTAGAGAAGGGCACACGAAACATGCACGAAACCTATGAAACCTCGTACGCATGTCCTAGAGTCACCGTGACCCCCCGATGACCCTAGATAGAATAGTTATACCGATTCTCTATTTGGTGACATTAATTGAATAATTAGATAGCTATTTAAAGTTATTTTGAACCAATATTCTCTTACTGTTGATAAGAAACTTAAAGGGAGAGAAGTATGTGGGAGAAAAAGAGAAAGTTATTGGACTTGATCAGACATCATAGGATGATTTGATCTAACAAAGTACATGTCCAAGGAGTAGCCATGGGAGGTTGGAAATGTACTAATATTGAAGTATAGAGATCCCAAAGCAAAGCCTCATCGATGTGTTGAGGTAAAAATTGAATCCAACTTGATGCAAATGTTCAATGCTCATATGGATAAGGATGGAATCCCAGTAGACTTGATTGTTAGGTTCATGAACATTAAGTCAATTTGCTATGTAGATAGGATAAATTAGCATAAGAAATTAAATATGGACATGAAAATAGTAGGAAATGAATTACCTAAAGATATATTGTGCATAGCTAAATCTCATGTTAACTTAGCTCAACTTAGTGTGGTGATCTATCGCAAGTATAGATGCATGAAAGATGCATTCATCGTAGTAAAATCACGTAGATACTCTTATAATTTCTTCATATTGAACTCGTAAATATAAAACGGAAGTTTAGGAATTGGATTCTGAGTCGTTCGCAGGAGACAGTTGGATTACAAACACTTTCCTAGATCCTAATTTTTCTTATATTTTTGTCAAGTAGATAGGCAAGTAGAAATATAATGTGAAACTACAATAACTAAAGACTAGAACTAACGTAAGGAAGCAACTAGAAGTAGATCAAATACTTGAAGGCAAGTAGAATAAAGCAAAATAGAACTTTTATTGAAAGAATAATGTCAACTAGAATAAGTAGAAGACAACTAGAAATAACTAGACTAAAGTTACAACTAGAACTAGAACTACAATATTAACTAGAACAACAATAATATATCTAAATATAAAACTAAATAGCAGCCTCGAAGACGAAGCCTCAGCGACGGAGAAGTAGATGTAAAGGGATACCCAGAGAACACCAAAGGTGGCATGCAAGTAGAGAGACTAGAGTCAATGGTTAGAAGGTCTAAAAGATGGAAGGAAGGGGGGTAGGGTTTAAATAGAGGTGGTGGTGGCTTTGTGATTGGTTGATCTAAGTTGCCTTGGATCGCCAAAATGAACGGCTAGGATCATCTAAGGGGGCCAGCCATGAAGTGGGAGAAGGAGGGCCCTTGGATGTGGAGTGGAGGGTTGAGATGAAGGCAAATAAGGTGGTTGGACATAGGTGGATTTAGGAGGACGTTAGGCTAGGGTTTTCTAGGTTTAATTATGGCCTTAGGATATGGAATAGATGGTGGGGATTGGTTGCCTCAAGTGGCCAGCCAATAAAGGGGATAAAGAGGGTGATATGGTCAGCCTTGATGCGGGTTGTTGAGAGGATAAGTTGTAGGCTTAGGTAGGGTTTTAGGCAATTGGATTTAGGATGAAGGGAGGGGATTAGTTCTAGGGTTTAGCATATATGGTGGCCAACCATGATAAATGTGTTGGGAATGGATATGGTTAGCCACCTAAGGCTTTAACCTGGTGGCTAGGTAGGTAGAGATGTTACGACCTGAACCCTTACCTAAATAAGGTCTCGAGTCAATTCGACAAATACCCAAGATCTAGCCATCCAACGCATACATGACGTGCCTTCGTGCGTGTGTGTTAAGAGGTGTCGTTATAGTTGCACTTGATACGTCGGTTTTAAAAGAAGTAAACGGATGTGAGTCCGAGTGTCGATCTCAGGGAGGCGTGGAAATCGGATTTTGTTTACCACTTGTTGTCACGAAAAAGGCGGAGTTTTGCTTGCGAAAGAAACGGTTTTGAAAAGCGAGAGATAGAGAGAGTTTAGGGTTAGAAAGCTCTTGGTTTTGATCATGCACTTTAAACAGAAATTAAAAAGGCAACTAAATGAAAAATAATTTCATTAAACATGCATTCATAGTTCATGGTTTACAATATTAAATACATGCTTCAACAAAAGTAAATGAAAGCTTAAAAGAGAGAGAGAGAGGTAGAGAGAGAGTGGAGAGCGACGAGGCAGCCACGGCGGTGGAGGAGGCTCCGTCGGCGGCTCGTCGTCTCCGGCGATTACAAGAGTGCCTAAGACTAGCTAGGAGAGGAGTGGAGTAGTTGCAAGTGGGAGAGGATCCTTGAATGGTGGTAGAAGGGGGTTTAAATAGAGTTAAGGGCTTCCTAAAAGAAGAATGTGCTTTAGCGACATCCAGAACGTCGCTAAAACCGCTTCCATATACGTCGGTGAAGGTCTGCTGCCGCCGGTCAGCCGCCCGCCCCTCTCTCTCTTCAGGCGCGATCCGTGGACGTCGAACGAGAGCCGTCCGATTGATGATCGGACGGCTGAGATCCTCCCGCGCCTGCGCTAGGATCGTGCTTCGGGCGTGCGTGCGCGCGCGCGTTTCCGCCCGGCGTGCGCGCGCGCGTGGGAGGTGGGGCGCTGTCGTCGCGCCGCGTGGCGCGATCCTAGCCGCTCGCTTCTGATCGCGCGGCTCAATTTTGCCGCGCCCTTCGCCCGCAGACCATTTTTGCTCCGCGCGAATCGAACGCGCGTCGCCGCAACGCGGGCGTGCGCGCTAACCGTTGCGCCACGCCCGCGCTTTGTCGCGGCGACCGCGGGCGAGCGCGCGGATCTCGGCCGTTCGATCGAAGATCAACGGCCGAGATGCGTCCTTGGCTGGCTTGGGGGCGTGCGGACGGCGGGGGTGGGGCGACGTGGCGCGTTCTAGGCCGTTGATCTCCAGATCAACGGTCAGGATTTCTTGGGCCCATTGTGGGAGCTCCGGATGTCGGATTTGGCCGATTTTGAGTCCGTTAGACTCCGTTCGTCGTCCTGAATCCATCCGTGCGGTCCGATTGCTCATCTGAGGCCTGCTTTGACAAATGCTTTACACAAATGGCCATTAATACAGTTTATAAGCAATCTTGGTACTTGATGCATGCAATGCTCCTATTCTACTTTATGTTGTGCCTTTTATTCTAAAGATGGGCCATATTCAACCTAATTACTACCCCCTTGCGTGGTGTTATCAATACACATAGAATAATAAATCACTCAGAGCACATCTCATCACAATAATATGAATAACAGAATCACATAATCTGAATTGGACATATCAATAAGAGAAAATTCATAGCCATCACAAGTATAGACATGAAACTGAAAGGAACAAAAAAGTACTACAGAAATTGAAACAGAAAGAAAACATTGAGACTGAAACTATAACTATCTGCTATGGTGCTAGCTCGGACCAACACCGTTAGTGCCTACAGTCATAGAGTTCGACTATAACCCTCTAGGACTTGAGTATAGAGTTTACAAAAAAATGTCAACAAACATTGAGTAGAGTAACAGAAACAATAGAAAGAGAATAAAGCTAAACAATACTAAAAACAAGAAAAAGAATGGGTACTATTCTCATTTGTTTTAATTTATCTTTTATTAATTTCTATTATTTGTGCCTTGCCACAATTCCAATCATTAATTGTCTTAATCACTTTCTTCGGAAGGCGTAAGGAGATTTTGCTGCAATATCCTAGACGGTAAATTGCATATGGCTTACCCTCTTGGCCAAGAGAGCAACTTAATTCATTCCATCTAGTTAATCACCCTAAGGTCCTAGCTAATAGAGTGAAGTGGTGATTACGATATGTGCGGTAAACATGCCGGGAACTACCCCACACTGGCACACGGCCAGTCCTTTCCACTACGGGGTACGAAAGCAAAACAACCTCTCGTAACAGCAGCATGTACTCAACACCCCGCTACTCGGTTGGCCGAAACGGCCTAACAAAACGAGTCGCAGGGAGGCTAGCTTACTCCTTGAGCCAGCCTCTTCCCTAAATAGGTATACCCGACCTTGTTGTTGATACCGGGCACAAGTACTGATGACAAAGAGATTCACGCTTAATTAAAATGATTGCAATAAAATGATTTGTCGTTGTATTTCTAGGTGGTGGAAAATCTCTCAATCAAAAATAATAATTAATGTAATAAACCATGTTGATTTAGAGTGTTGTATCCACAGGGAGGAATTGAGCCAATAAGCTCACTGATATTTAGTATTCAAATTCACAAATTAAAGTCAATAGTAATTATTGACCCAAAATATTCACCCTAATCAAATAATAAAAGAATCATATGTGTATGTGAGAATGCCACCAAGGAGAGAGGCATACACAATGAATATAATACGATGAAAAATAAATGCATAGTTTTTTTAAACCAACAAATCCAATGGCCAACTGATACCTAGCATTCGTGTTAATATAGAAAATTACTGCATATCACCGTTCAATCATTAGATTTATCATGAGGTGATATAAAGAGAGAGAGATAGCCAGCCATGAGAGGGATAGCGAGTAAAAGGGAAGAGAGAGGGCATCAAATGAAAATTAGGCAATGTAAGTATATATTTATATTAACTTCAAGTCTTCAATCAACCTTTCTTTCTCTCGTTTAAACTAATTGACCCTTTACTGTTGCAAAATAGAGTAACCTCTCGTGGCCTCACTCTCGTGTGTGAAGGCCTTGATTGGCGGCGTGGAGCACGGTGGTGAATCGTCGGAGCACGAGCTTCGAGGTGGCGGCAACGACGTGGCCACTAGTGGTAGGAGGAATGGAGGAGGCCGACGGCAAGGGGCCACTTGAGAGATAGCACAGATGGGGTGGGATTGACGTCGAGGATGTAGTGAGTGCATAGGTGATGCCTGCAAGGAAGATGGTAGCCGAAACGATCGCTATGGGCTTGTTGGTGAGGGTGGTTGATATGGGTGCATTGGGTTCC
Source organism: Thalassia testudinum (assembly GCA_037157565.1). Lineage (NCBI taxonomy): Eukaryota > Viridiplantae > Streptophyta > Magnoliopsida > Alismatales > Hydrocharitaceae > Thalassia > Thalassia testudinum. Next base: position 37,237,590 of record JAZHRO010000014.1, read on the forward strand.
TTCAAAGGTTGCAGGTGGTGAAGAAGAAAAAGAAGAGGAAGATGAAGATAATAGTGGATGGTGGTGTGGTGTGAGAAGGAAGTTGAGAGGGTGGTGGTGGGTTGTGGTGATGGTGTTGGTGATGGGGAGGGGATGCTGGGGGAATGACTGGTAGTGGTGGTGCTCTCTGTCATTGAGCACCAACGTGTCGAGGCGAGCGGAGGAGAGGCGAGGTGAGTGTTGCTCCACGGTGTAACCAACTTCCACAGTGTACGTTGGGTGCATGGTGGAGGTGGAAGAGGTCCCCAAGAGGGAATGGGAAAAAGATGATGAAGATAGCCATTGTGTTAGAAGAGAAGTTTTATATTTCACTTCTCCGTAGTAGTGCTAAATGATGGCCACAATCTTCGGGATTTTGAATTTCCTATAATTTAATTAGCCGTGACCCAATATGAAAGGTGGGTTGGCATTGCATAAAGAGAGGGTGAGTGGGTCAGGCGGAGGGAGATTTGGTTGCGAGAAGATAGAGATGGAGCGGGTCAAGAGAGGAGGTTGTGTTGTGGGTTCAGGTGTGTGTGTGTTGTGTACGTGGGTTTGGAACCGCATGGGAGAGGGGTATGTTGAACATGGAGGTTGGGTTTAAATGGGAGGACAAGGGAGAGTGATATTTACTCATGAAATACCGAAACATAAAATAATTATTTATATATACAACAGGTTATAAAATGCAATAAAATGCATGTAAATCTAAGTAATGATGTATGCAATTATCCTGACACCTAATGTAGTTATTAATGAACATAAAATGCAAGAATAAAATTAATTTAGGTGTAACCATAGTCCATTGAAATGGACTCATCAACTGACTTTCAACAATGTTCATAGGTTTTTAATTCATCACCCAATTCTATCCATGATTCCTAATATCAATTGCAACTTTCACATTCATAAATTCCATAATTTATTGGGTAATAAGGTATAATAGACAATTTCTTTCCATTTTTCATGTTACCATCTTATAATGATTTTCCAAATCCCCAAAATTTATGAGATTACAAATCATCTTGTTCATAACGTTATTTACCTAATTAATTTTACTGGCAAGTATTAACATATTGCTATTCTAGGAATTTCAACCTTTGAATCATTAATCTAATCATACATATACAATAGATTATTCATTTATCTATGGTATCCAACAATTGCAGTCATCAATTTAATCACTTAAGTACCCTGACATGGTCAATTCTTAGGCATATACAACTTAAGATACTCCATACATTATGTGAACCTCAAGGATCCCTTCTTCACTTGGAAACCACCCCATTTTGTTCGAAGCTAAAAAATAAAACCCATTATGATCAAACCCTAAAGCACAATACCATCAACCTTGTAGCAGTGAAACCCATGGCACAAACCCTAGAACAATGAAAACCCTAAACCTAAACCAACCATATGAAGCCCTAAAACCCATTACCTCCACCCAAAACCCCAACCAATCAAATCCAAAGCTGCAAATCAAAACCTTAAAACCCAAACCATAGATGCAATAACAAAACTTGTAACCATGACCAATAAATTGAAACCCTAAAAATCAAAATCCCAAATCCAATAGAGAAAACCCTCAACCCTTATAAATCTTAAACCCAAAATACACAGGCCCAAGAGATGTAATTTACCTATTATGCCTTTCTTGGAAGATCCGTCCTCCCTTTCGTACTTCCTATGACTCTCAACTAAGAAAGACCTTCGATTACAGTTCTTGCATGGCATTGCGAACATTTACGTGTAAACCCTTAAAGGGGGAGGGGAGGGGGGGAAGCAAAATGATGGAAGGAGGACTTGGTGAGCCCCATATAAGGAGTGAATGAGGATTGGATTACGAGAATTAAAGAGGGAAGAAAGTTGGATGAAGACTTGACCTTGTGCCTTTAATGTTGAAGAAGGTGACAATGGATCTTCTATTGCACACTTGATGGAGGATGCCTTAATGGACATGGGTGTATTGATGATGACAACGACACGAGTAAGAGGAGTAGGTGGATAGTTGAAAGGGACGAAGAGAAGAGGATAGAACTCTAAAGCTCTCATCTCTTGTCCTCTCCATCTCTTCTTGGGAATAATAGTGAAATGGAGGGAGAGGGGGTTAATTCCTATCATCTGTGGATGGGACAACCTGCTAGTCCTTGGGAGTCATGCACCCTCATCCACTTATGGGGCTTACATCTCTAATATACCCCAACTGTTCGATTTATTCACAAATTAAAGCATCACCATTCGTTTCCCCTCAAGATAAATACCTTTAACTCCACTTGAGTATGCTTTTCCCTAACCTTGATTAGTGGACTAACAAAGACATAATAGGGTGACAATTAAGTTATTGTTGTAAGTTTTTCAATAACATTAATAGAAATATTAACAACTCAATGGTAGAAAAATAATATCAACATTTATAAAAGTAAAAATCCCTAATATTAAACTTGCATTTTTCTACTTACAATTATGATTTTATTAAAATAATCATGTATGTTCACTTGGGTTATCTCGACGTTGCCATTTCTCCGATATATATATAGATATATCATTTTTTTAATTGAGCTAAGGAAAATGCTAGTTAATTAAAACGTGAAAATCATGGGATTTTAAGTCACATATCACTTAATTCACCTCACCTAATAAGGAAAAATTACCTAATGCAAGGTATTTGATCAGGAAAATAAATTTATGAAATAAATAAAGAAATAAAAAATAAGTGAAAAAAATAATAAAATAAATATGTTAACCCATTTTAGAGAATAAGCGTGTCAAATTTATTTCACAAAGCCGATAGAATAAATTTATCTCAGATTAAGCCTCCATTCACTGTGTAAAAGATAATTACCTTGAGTGTGGTCAAAAGAGCGGTGAACTCCTCCAATCGATCAGCCGTGAATTTTTTATCTTTGTTTTTTATTTTTATTTTTGTAAAAAGAAATTGGGAAGCTAGGGATACCTCGAATGACACGTTGCACACCCGACGTCCAGGCCACCAACAATTTCAGACCGAAGAAAGGGAGTATATTTTCTTGACACCACCACCACCAATGGGAGTCGTTGGCTATTGCATTCCGTCGCTCAGTCACGTTAATAGATACGCACAGCACAGAAGTCGAGTCTTACACCGCCGCCGCCGCCGCCGCCGCCCCAAGCGCAACGCTAACTTCAGTTGTCTCCATCCATGGCCTCCTCCTGCCTCAGCCTTCCTCCCCTGCCCTGCCTCTCCTCCTCCTCGCCGCCACGCCGCCTCACCCCTCCTCTGGCGTTCGTCTCCCCATCCTTCAGAACTTCCCACCCCTCTTCCGCGCGCGGGGGCTGGAGCTCCTTCCCCGTGCTATCCGCAGTCTCCGGTTCTCCCGGTAACTATGCATGCGTCGGTGTTTGTTGGTGGGCAAATCGTCGGTGTTGTGTAATTTTTTTTGTGGGGTGTCTGCTGGATTGACCAAAGGTGGCTCCTTTCTCTTTCTTGTTTCCGAGCGAGCAAACAGGTGGTGGCGCTGCTTCTTCTTCTTCTTCTGCTGCTGCTGCTGCTGCTGCTGCTGCTGCTGCAGTGGAGTCCGATGAGGGCTTCGCGAAGCTATTGGAGGGTGTGGAGGTTTTCGATGTGACCGGGAGGGCGGTACCCATTCTTGACCTGTGGAGGGACAGGAAGGCCGTCGTGGGCTTCGCTCGGCATTTTGGGTGATCCCCATCTTCCTTTCTCTTTGTTTACCAGTCCTACCTTGTTATGTTTCTTTCTTGCAAATCCTATCATGTGATAAATCAGTGTAGACGATTCTCCTTGGATTGTAACAAGGCAGGGAGAAACCACCAACTGCCAATTGGCTTGGCTGGGCTTGGCTTGTTTGCTTGTCGTTACTCACAAGTTTTATTTGGTTGGCTGGATCAATAATTCAATAAACATATTTAAGTCTGAGGTTTTGTTGTCGGCTTATATGAAAGGTACCAAAAGTACACCATGGAGAACCTCTAACTTACGAGTCATTTAGAGAATGCTTGTATGCCTTCCTATTATGCACATCCCATCGTGAAGTACAACAAAGTATCTAAAAGTTAAAAGCACCTGCATCTACATGTAGACATATGTTTGCATACATGCATGTGCATGTGTATGTCCAGGAGTTTTACATTGAGTCCCTAATGGATGGAGTCACAATAAGCCTTGATATTTGGGTTTGAATCATGTTCTTTACTTGGCTTAAAATAAAAGTGTGTGTGAAGGGAATTCATTCAATTAAGAGGAATTACAACTTGAGAGGAACCCATATTTTGCATGGGGTAGTACGGTTTCATAGTAGAGGAAGAGAAACAATCCCGCTAGATTTTAAGGAGAAATCACAACCCTTTGGGCTATGAGACTAAACCACAACCCCAACAGGTTGATGAACTTAACCCATCTGTTGGAGGTAACAAAAATATAGGAAAAATAAGCAAAAAACAACCACAAGGAATAATAGTTTCTCCTATCAAGTGAAATCTTGATGCAAGGGCTCAACATTGAAATAAAGCAATATTTTCAATGCTTTAAGTTTTAGGCTAGGATGGTTGATGAAGACATTAGAAGCAAGCCTAGAGACTGATGTTATTTCAAAAGAGGCCCCAAACACCTCCAAATAGTGAGGAAGGTGAAACTAAAAGAGATGGGGTAGTGGAGGTGGAGGGGGATACTCGCAAAGGCCAGGAAGTGGGTAAGGGTTTGGATAAGGATGGCTGGGACAAAGGGGATTATTTGCCTCAAGGGAAGGTAAATGGAGGTTTAAGGCTAGCAAGGGAAGGATAGAGGTAGTGGCTAGTTGTGATAAAGGGTAATAGGTTATGGGTTGTTTGGAGAGGGAGGTAGAGGTGGGGCTATGAAGGAATAAAGAAGAGAAAGGGGTAGAAAAGGGAGGTCTGGCTTGGTTAATGGTCAAGAGGGTTGAGGTGGGAGTAAGGTGGTTGAGGAGGTCAAAGGGGAAGAGGGAAGGATGAAAGGGAGAGGACCACAAGGCTTACTATGATTGGCACAAAGTGGTTGATTAGATTGTTAGAATTAAGAAGGGTGCAGCTTGATGTGTCTTCCAACCACAATTGAGGAGGAGATGGCCAAGAGGACAAGTTGGAGGGGTTAGGAGGGGGCCCTGATCATACTAGAAATGGTGATTGGGGTCCCAAGATCTTATGACGATGGCTCCTCCTTGGAATAAGGGGAAGAAACTAAGGTTTTCTAGGGAGAACTAGAAACCCTGGGACTTTCCAAGTCAAATTATAGGTCCGACTCATTCATTTCCTAACTGAATCAAATTGGGCTTTTAGCAAGCTAAAGCCTAGTAATTCATGAGCTTGGACTATGTTGACAGAATTGTGATTGGAATAAACTAATGCAAATGTCTTTCCATTGTCCACTTGTTTAACAAGTAACATTGATATGATACAGTTATAATTGTTTTCTTCAATGTTTGCTCTCTTTTATGTTGCAGATGTGTTCTATGTCGCAAACGTGCTGATCTACTTGCTTGCAAGAAGGTAATTCTTGATAGTTTTGCCTGTCATATGGTGGTCTTTGTTGCGGTTAGGGGAATGAATCTTTAATTATTACACCATTCTCAAGCCAAAGATTGTGGTTCTCTTATTGATGGGAATTGAAACACTTCCAAATTAATATCACAAAAGTAATGCACAAGAAATTGATTTTTTTTCTTTAAAGGATAAGAAATTGAATTATGATATGAGATTTCAACAATTAGGAAGAAGAAATTCTAGCAATTGACAAATTTCAACTATTAGAAAGAAGTTGAATTGTAACATTGATTCTCTAATTATATTTCTTCTTTTTGAAAAGTCTACTTGTATTTCTTTATTTGCATGCTATTCTATCCATTATACAATTTAATGAAATATGTCATTGGAGCTAGATCCAGCCTAATCCATGGGACCATGATGTTTAGAAATTCAGTTTTCACTTATGAAAATTTTGTGCAGCATTACACCTAAGAACTAAATATAAACCTACAATTAGGGATGAAAATGGATCCGAATTCAAGTCTGATATCTGCATAAGGTATTCAATTTTAATCAAATTCGGTAATTCAAATTTGGATAATTTTTAAATTCGGATCTAGTTTCTGGTAGTGAAACTCCTAAATTTTTGGATTTGGATTCTGATTTTATGGGAAAAAATCAAATTCGGATTTGGATATCTAATTATATACATTTGGATTCGGATCTTGGATTTAGATTCAGTTTTGGTTTCGGATTCGGATTCAGCTTCACCTTCCACTTCAACATGTACCCATTGTAGCTATATATAACTTTGCTTGAAGGGAGTTAACCTACCACTTAATCCACGGATATTATGGTTTCATAATATGTTCTCTTTCTTGGAATTTTAAGTTAACATCATCACTAGTGCAAGCACTAAAAACTATTAGTTGAACCACCATAAATCAAAATTAGCATGATTTTTTAAAATCTTGCTTTAATATTAATCATATTTAGAAATAGACATATAGAATGTATTTTATTCTTATTTTATCATTCTTTATTTTATAGAATATATTTTAATTTAATTACTCTTATATGGTTAACTAATGATTCATTCTTTTCTTATATTTATAAGAAAGCTAATAGTTTATACATATCAACTATTGATACTTGTACGGAATAATTACTTCTACAAGAGGTATTAATCTTTAGAAAACAAAGCCATTTGATTTCATTCCAACCTTTATGGTAATATTGATTTCCATTTATATATAAAATATCGGTTCTCATACAAATCTTTTAATTTTTGTTTTCATTTATATTTGTTTAATAAATAATTTTTTTTGAGAATGTCTAATAAATAATGGATTTGTATTCATATTTAAATCTAATTAATACCAAATTCGTATTTGTATTTGATCAATATTTGATTCAAATTCAATTAATATCATATCCGTATTCGAATTCGATTTATATCCTATTCGAATTCGTATTTGATTTTATTAAGATATGATCATAAAAAAATCTAACTTGATATCTGAATTCGAATTTGAATTTGGAAAATAAATACGAATATGGAAATATCTATATTTGAACTGACGATTTCATCCCTACCTACAAGGTACTTGGTTTAACTTTTTAGCCTAAGAACCCAGTCCCAAACTACAAGTAACTGAAAAGTCAAACTGGTAGAGTTGATTTTGATTCATGTGTTCAAGTTTCATCACAAAGATTCATAATGGCTAATAAGGTGCTTTTGGGAGAGAAGAGAATCAGGTCAACATGTTTGACTTACTGTAACATACTTGCCATTATCCACAGGGGTAAGCCCACTTCTATAAGCCTTTGCATAGTGTTCCTCTAGGAAAAGTGGGAGATAGCTCTCCCTTGTGTAGCAGAAGCAGAAGAATTTTTAAGCTAACTGTTCTTTTCAGGCTACATTTTCAATTGAAAAATAACTCTATCTATCCAGGGTTTATCGATTTTATTGTTTGAGCTGATTTCTGCATTGCAATCAAAAGTCACAGCGCAAACTAATTGTGAAAGATACTTTTACATCTGATGCTCTTTAGTTTCATTCATTTAAACAAGAATACCTTATTTATGATGCCCATTGGTTTCATCCATTTAAATGGGATACTCTTTCTAAATTAAGGGAATTTAGAGTCAATGTGAAATGTTAACCAGGAATCCAAAGAAAACAGATCTCAATCAAGCTTAACTAGAGCATACTCAAATGTAGAAGGGCAGCTGACATTCTTGTTTGAGATGACTATTTAATTCTTTTCCTGCCATAGCTTTCTGAATTTGAAAATATTTGAAATTGTTTTCACTTGTAGGATGCAATGGATGAAGCTGGTGTTGCACTTGTTTTAATTGGACCTGGCAGTACTGATCAGGTAGTCTGTCATACTTTTTCAGTTCTTTGTTTTTTGGGCTGGGATCATAACATATCTTATTTTTACATTGGATTTGGATACCTTTGCAATTTTTTGAAACACTAATACATCAATGTCCATCAAAAGATTGAAATGTTGAAAAAAAAATAAGAGAAATAAAATAAACATAACATCCAGAGCAGCACAATGAAACTTAGGCTTGCGTGGTAAAGTCTTATCATGAAGAAGGAAAAAAACCATAGGGGAAGAGCTTCTATAGGTGTGATTTTGTTTTATTACCTCTTGAGGAACAAATGGGGATACAAGAGCATTTATATAGGATGCCATACACCTCTTAATCTCCACTTACTTGAGGGGACAAAATCACATAGTTGGATAGATCAACAACCAATTATTCATCTCTTCAGCACTTTTCTTTAAGCTGGAGCTTGGGCTCACACAAAATAAATCCTTACTCTCATAAGTAGAAGAAAACACTCAAATGGTACAATTGGGTCATAACTTGTTAAGAAATAAATCATAGGGAATAAATTATGATTTTATTAGTTGTTATTTCCATGTTTAGTCATATCTATATTTAGTAAATAGTGATTGTAACTACCTTATTTGCCATTGTGCTCTCTCTATAAAAAGAGTGCCAATGGCCCTTTTCTAAATGAACAAAGTTACATTTTCCAAATCTCTACATGGTATCAGAGCCACCGATCTTGGTGGTTTAGGGCTTGGGAAAGGAAAACCTAGAGGGGGAGGCCCTTTGGTGGCGCCGCCGGCCTCCGACGAGCTATCGGAGATGCTCTCTCCTCTCCCACAACTTCTCTTCCTCTTCTCTCTTTCGTTGCTGCTGCTACTCATCGCCGGCCAATAAAGCCTCGTCAGTACCTCCTCCAACCACCATTCGACGAGGAACCATCGGTGGGGTGGTCGCTCGAGCCCCCGCGACTAGATCGACCACCGCCGATGGTCCTTTGGCAAGCCATGCGTCACTGGCAACCCCAATAGGCTGGAATGCTGCCCCTGAAGAACAGAGACTGAATCTCTGTTTTGTCCCCTTGAGGTCCCTAGAACCCAAGCTACTAGATAAGGGTGATCCAATCGACCTTTGACTCATCGAAGCTCCACCATCGGCCTCTTCTCCATTGTAGTGCCTCCGCCTACAAAGGAAAAAAAAAAAACGGGGGAGGAGTCGATCATGTCAATTTCATTATTGCACGATGAAGGAGCACCACCAGCAAGTCCACGATGGAGGAGAGTGCGGTAGCAGAGAAGATGAAACGAAGAGGTGGAGCCTTTTAGGGTTAGGTGTCTTTGATAAAAAAAAAGGGTTATTTATGCTTAAGTCCAATCATTTGTTTTCTTTAAAAATGAGTCCCTTAGTGATGGGGTATTTATCGATAACCCTCAAAGTTTTAAGTTATATCAATTGGGTCCTTATATGTTGAGTTGAAGATACAACATTTGAAGACGGGAGTCGCCTTAAGATGTCGAAGTTCGGGCAACACTCATGCACCTTAAGAGAAATCGAGCGTTGATTGGCTCTGTGAGGGCGTATAAGAAGGGGCACCTAGGGTTCAAGACATGAAGAGCGGACTACTATGTCGACGAGAGTGGATCTTTACTACCTTATGGATCCAAGACTTCGCCGTTTCCTGTGTCTTGTCTTGCAGGGGAGTGTTAGGAAATAAATCATAGGGAATAAATTAGGATTTATTAGTTGTTATTTCCATGTTCAGTCATGATTATATTTAGTAAATGGTGATTGTAACTACCTTATTTGCTCTTGTGCTCTTTCTATAAAAAGAGTGCCAAGGACTCTTTTCTAAATGAATAAAGTTACATTTTCCAAATCTCTACATAACTCCTAGGTAAATGGCAACAAAGTTACATCCTTATTCTTATTCTTGCTTATAGGTGGATATGTGAAGATGACACATAAGCTGTAAGTTGGAAGATGAATTGCTTAAGCTCATCTTTGGTGTGTCTTTCTCATAGAGGCCTCAAAGAGAGTAGGTGCCTTGTCCATCAAAGATCACAACAATGGGCCTTTCCCCTTGTGGAGAAAAATGAGTGACTTATTCTATTTAGAAAACCTTAGCCTGTATATAAGAGGAAGGGATGGAAAAATTACATAAAGAGTCCAACATAAAAAATAAAAACGACATAATCAAATGGAAAACAAATATCAACAGGGATTCTAGTACTTTCTCTCGAGTTGGAGTATATATGTCAATCAAACTTAGCTTGCTATGTAGAAATATGTGCTGCATCTTTGGTAGAGCCTTGGTAGAGCCATTAGCAATCTAGAGCTTAGTGGAGACGAGTGACAATCTTCCCATTTAGAACAACATTGCAAATAAAATGACAATTCACCTTAATATGCTTGGCCCGCTCATGGAATATGGGATTTGAGGCTATGTATGTGGTTAATCTATTATCACAGAATATTGTCATTAGACCATTGACTTATATCCTAAGATCACCAAGGAAAGAAACTATCCATATGACTTCGCAAATACTGTGGGCCATTGCCCTATATTTTGCCTCTACACTAGATCAAGCCCCCACCATTTGTTTCTTGTGCCAAGAAACAAGATTGCTACCCAGAAACACTGTAAAGTTGCTAGTGGACTTCCTATCTGTTGAGTTGTAAGGGGGTATTTGCTATTTCTTTGATCTTTAGGGGTATCAATGTAATTTGCCCAGTTCTCTTTTGTATAAAAAGAGGGCTAGGGTTTGTTTTGGAGACTAATGCATCTTTTCAGTTCAATATGGTATCAGAGCAGCAGTCCTAGGCCGGTGCTCTAATATCCTACCAAATACCTACCTAAAAATGATGATCAAATCACCAACATAAGGGGGATTTGATCATCGGAAACATGATGGAGCATGGTAGCTACAACGGAGACACCTGAGAGGGGTGTTCCAGTGCCGTCGCCAGTCATCTGCCCCTGCCTTCGGCTGTGGAGGCCGCCGCTGTTGTTGCTGGACTGTGTAGATTGGACAGCGCCGTCGCTGTCGGTCACCGATTGATGCTGTCGGACGTTAGGGGCACAACCGTCGTCCTAGGGCCGTATGGTCGTGCCAACGCCACCACCTCCAGTGGTCGGGTGTAGTCTGTAGAAGGTGATATGCCTGTTGGTGGTACTTCGTCCCATGTGGTTTGAAGCTCGTTTGGATGATGAGTCTTCTCTCATGCATAGTGTTATTGGCGATCAGTCTTTTCTTGCCTATGTTGAAGATAGTTGATCTAAGGCGATCAACCTTTGTCTCTTCAGGGCTCACGACTGTAGCCCAAGAAGTTGGTGGGAACATGGTTTAAAAAAACGAGCCTCGAGGTAGTAGAGGTGTATGCCTTGAGGCAAGGCGACCCAAAATAACCTCAAGGCGGTAGCGTCGGTATGCAGGTGTGCGCCTCACTTAGTCGAGGCGTAGTGAGACATAGCGAGGCAGTGAGGCGAGTCTGAGGAGCATCATTGGTGGTCCAGGAGCATCATCGGTGGTGCAGCAGCGTCGTTGGTGGTCTAGGAGCATCGCCAGTGTGCATCAACGCTGGTGGTGCAACAGCGTCGTTGGTCCAGGAGCGTCGCCGGTGGTGTAGCAGCATCGTTGGTGGTCCAGGATTTTGTTATTTAGGTCATTTGAATTTGTTAGTTTTATTTATTTCTCAGACTTAGGTCATTTAGGTTTATTTGATTACTAATCTCTTGTAGATTACATTATATTACATCATTTACACGTCTGTAGTTATATTTAGGTTAGGTCTTTTAGGATGTAGAGGATGAGGCTAAGATGAAGTGTATGGATGACTCTTAGGATGTTGCGACCAGCCTTAGCAAAAACATTGATGAGCTTGACGGTGTTCAAGGACAAGGAGACTAGAGTTTACAATGTGTTTTAGTTCTTTTGAGTTTTTGATGTGGATGTCTCATGTACCTTCATTTTAAATGTCATCTTTCGTTTAGTTTCGCTTTTTCAATGTTGTAATAGAGAAAAATGTTATGAAAGTGTGTTATTTACATTAGTATTTCCTCATTAGCACTTAATAAGTATATATCATATTATTTTTCTATGTTTTTTATGTAAATCTTGAGGCTTATGCCTCAATTGCCTCGATGCTTACACCTCGCCTTGATGAAGGCAAACCGCCTCGGTATCGCCTCGCATTTTTTAAAACCTTGGGTGGGAGAAAGAGGTCCAGGAGTGCATTGGTGATTGACTCTAGAGCCTTTGTTCATCTCACTGGTGATAGAGGTCATTTACAGAACCCTATGATTCCATAGAGAATACAAGATGTGCGAGTGGCAAATGGAGCAACTTCTCCTGTTATGATTGTTGGACGTGTAGATGCTACATCCAGGATGAAGATAGGAAAGGTGTATTATGCTCCTGAGTTTCCTATGAATCTCCTATCCATGAGTAGAATTTGCAGAGATCTTGGATGTCGTGTTATTTCTGATGCTACTTCCAAGACCGAACCATGATGCGGAAATACGCGTAATTTGTAATTAGGGCTTTCAAATCGTTGTAACACGTGAATTCACAAACGCTTTTAAATTTGTAATCCTAGATAATGGAGTATCTAGGTCGTTTAAGGAGGCAAATTCTTGCAAATTCAAATCTCTTACTTGAAAAATGGGAATCACCTTTCTTTTTATATTTTTGAATATATACTTTTTAGATTTTGAAATAATTGGCTATCGCACTTTTAAAAATGGAAAGAGACAAACACTTAAAAGCTAACCCTAAGGTAACAAGAATAGCCTCTCCCTAAGCTCACCCTAGGCACGTGGAGGCCTAGAGTAATTAGGGAGAGGGAGTGAGAAAGTGCTAGAAACAAAGATTATAAAAGAAAATGCGACAAAAATTGAAAAGAAGGCAACTTTGATTTAATGGAAATGTGTTTTACAAAAACATGTGGAGGAATGCTTCTACTTGAAATTGAAAATACAGAAGTAATAAAAACACAAATCCTCTTGCAAAATCTGATGAAGAAGAGAGTCTTCTTGCTCCAAGCCTAACTGCTCCTTGACTTGAAAAGAAGATCTCCTTTTCCTTCCTTGAATAGCTCCTCCAAGTTGGGTGCTTCCTCTTTAGCAAGCCCTAAGGGGGGGGGCGTGCCTTGGCTCCTCCAAGGTGGATGCTCTCCACCTCAATTGTCTCCTCCAAGGGTGGGCGTGCACCACCTTCCAAATCCTCCTCCTAGGGTAGGCGTGCACCCTAGGTCTTCTTCCTTGCCTGGCGATCCTCCTTGTTGCCCTTGGCTTGGACCAAGGAAGAAGGGAAGAAGAAGAAGGCACCAAGGAAGCAAGATAGCCTCCTTAATCTTCTCTCCTCTCCTTCCTATGGCCGACTAGAAGGTGTGTATAGGTAGAAAATTATGTAGCCAAAGGTGAGTGTTAATAGTGGTAGGTAGGGGTATATATAGGAGTGGTAGGGGGGTAGGTGTAGTTAATGGATGGAGGGCTAGGATGGGTTGTAGAGGGTGTGGTTATAGGATCCTAGGGTTGAGAGGGGTGGCACCAGAATGGAAGGGTGCTCGATGGTTGGCACCAACCCTAGGTGAGAGCTTGGGTTAGGTTTTGGTTAGTGTGTTGTAGGGTTGAGATGGAGTTGTAGGTGGTGGTTGTTGGGATCTATGGTGGGTATTAGTTGGTGCCAAAGGAGGGGGTGTTTAGGTGGTGGTTAGGTTAAGTTGGCGCCAACATAGGTGTAGTTTAGGGTTGGTTAGGTGGTGCCAACTTGTGGGTGGTGGTGATGGGGGTATGGTGGTGAATGGACGATGAGGATTTAAGGTGGAGTTGGCGCCAACAAAGGGGTGTGTGTAGGTGGTGTTTTGGCGCCAACTAGGAAAGGTTTAGGGTTAGTTAAGGTGGTGTTAGGTGTAGGGTAGGGATGGCCTTATAAGGTGGTGGTTATGTGGTGGATGGTTGAGAGTTTTTTGGCGCCATGTGAAGGGGTGTAGGATAGGTAGGTTTAGGTTGGGTTGGCGCCAATTTTGGTGTGGTTAAAGGGATGATTCTTGGCGCCAACATGTGGATGGATGGGATGGGTCATAGTGGTGATGAATGGTGGAGATGAAAGCCATGTGGTGGTGCCACATGTAGGTGGTGGTTATGGTGGTTTGGCGCCACCTTAAGGTGGCTTTTGGAGGTTATGGTGGGGTGAAGAGGCATGTACTTTTGGCACTAAAGTGAAGGGTTGTAGGTGCTCATGTGTTGGCACCAAAAGAGATGGGTTAGGGTTAAGGTAGGTTAGGGTTAAGGGATAAGGTGGATGACCATGAGTTGGAGTAGGTTGGAAGCTTAGCTAAGCTAGCTTAGCTAGTAGAGTAGAGGTGAGGGAGCTTAGGGTTTGAGGAAGGAGCTGGGAAAAATTTCTGGAGCTAGACTGATGCTACACTGGAGCTAAGGAAGCTAAGGGAGTCTTCATGAAGATTCAACTATTAGCTTAGCTAGCTACTTCTCAAGTTAGTAACTAAGCTAGGATAGTTGAGCTGATGTGAGCTGACTTCAACCTAACTGGAGCTAGGTTGAGCTAGATCTGCCTCTGATGGAAACTCTTAAGCTGGCTTAGCTACTAGTTGACAACTAGTAGCTAAGCTAGGAAGAGTTGAGCTGCAATGAGCTGAGTAGAGGTGGAGAGAGCTTGCCCTGAGCTGATGTCAACTTAGTTGAGCTAGCTATAACTCCCAGTGAACTAAATGGAGCTAGGATGAACTAGACTCACCTAAGTTGAGCTGGATCTGAGCTGACTTGAATTAGGTTTAGCTAGGATGAGCTGCGTGGAGCTGCCATCCAACCAAGATGAGCTGAATGGAGCTAGATAGAGCTAACCCTAACCCAAGTAAGCTGGCATCCAGCTATGAAGAGCTGGATTTGGCTGAGTTCCAGCTGAATTGAACTTCTTCACCATTTGCCTTCATGAGTGTCAGGGTTTTAGGGTTTTGCTTATCTGTTTTAACCCTAACACTCAAATAAACTTGTTAAAAATAACAAACAATGCAATACATGCCTAACTTATGTGATACCTAAATGCAGCCTAAAAACCCGTTTCAAAGTTAAAATCCTAAGAGCTAGATCTGTTTTAGGGCAAAAGAATGATGATGAACTGGCGTTTATCAAGCCACAGGGGAAATAATTGGCAGTGGCATAGAAAGAGATGGTTTGTACTATCTGGACACGCCTACACTCTTTGTTGGGGCTGTGTCAATCTCTCATGACCCTTTATTATGGCATTGCAGACTTGGGTATCCCTCCATGAAGAAAATGCGCGAGATGTATCAAGAATTATCAAATTCGCTGACTTTAAATTGTGAAGATTGTCAGTTGGGGAAGCATCACAGGAGTAGCTATCCTAGGAGAGATACTGGTGTCAATTCAGTGTCGTTCTCCCTAGTACATTGTGATGTATGGAGACCGTTTAGAGTTGCCTCTATTAGTGGACACAGATATTTTGTAGTGATGGTGGATGACGATAGCAAACTTACCTACGTGTTTCTAATGAAGGCTCGTAGCGAGATTCCTTCTATAGTTTAGCAGTTCTTGCCTGAGGTGAAAACACAGTATGATACCATAGTTCGGGTTTTTCGCAGTGATAATGCACTAGAGTTTATGTGGAGTGATTTACAAGAGGTTTTTTGCTCTAAGAGGATCATTCACCAGACTTCTTGTGCTCATACTTCCCAGCAGAATGGGGTTGCAGAGCACAAGTTGTGACGCTTGATATTGCTAGGACCTTGATGTCTCATATGAAGGTTCCTAGTCATTTTTGGGGTGATGCCATACTTTCAGTAGCATATTTGATCAATCGATTGCCATCTTCTGTGCTTCATGGTTAGTTCCCATATCGGGTTATGCATTCTAAGTGCAGCAAGATTTTTCCCTTGCCTTTACGAGTTTTTGGGTGCGTATGCTTTATTCAAAATTATGGTATTCAAGCTAACTTTGCCCCTCGTGTCACGAAATGTGTTTTTCTTGGTTACTCCAAGTGCTAGAAGGGCTACAGGTGTTATGATCCAGTTCGGAGGAGGTATGTTATCATTACTGATGTGACCTTCTTTGAAAATGTTCCGTACTTCTCAGAACAAGAGTCATCCATAAAGGCTGCTATACAAGAGACATAGGTGTATTAGAGGAGATCACAGTTAGATGAATTCTCTAATGATGAGCCAGCCTAGCTTATCCTTTCAGATAGGGATGAGTCAGATAGAGAAGAGGAGATTGTGTAGAGGAGATTTGGCACCACACTCCATCCTATTTCCCGTTACACTACGGTCTCCTATCTCCAAGAGGGAAACAGACAATTTGCATCTGCCATCACCATTGCAGTTGTTCCCGAAGATTTCTTTCAGGCCCTCCATGACCCGAGGTGTAAAGTAGTGATTGCAAAAATCGCATGATTTATAAAATACGATTTTTGGTCGTTGCATCACACGAAATCGCAATTGCTTTTAAAATTTGTAATACCTAGATAGTGGAATATCTAAGGTCATCCAAGGAGGTTAATTTGTTAGTCATATGAAAGATTCTCTCTCTCGCCTCTCAAATATGCACTTGCATTTTTGTATTTTTGATTTTGTTGTTTTTAGGGTTTTCAAAATAATCGGGCAATGATAAGTGAAGATAACTAATGCTAAACCTACACCTAAAGTGATAAGAAGAAATCCTTTCTTCTAAGCTCATCCTAGCCAAGTGCGGCTAGGGTAATTGGAAGAAAAGGGTGTGTGTGCACTACAATTAACAAGAAAGCACCAAAGACTAAGAGCATGAAATTGAAGGCAAAACTTGAAACTTTGTATTACTAACAAAATAAAGGAAAGGTAGTTGAATCTTTTGTTACAACAATACACTAAAATACACCTAATACAAAGGATAAAGAAATATGAAGAAGTGAAGTGTCCTCCAAGTGAAGCTCGGAAAGATCTTCGCCCCAAGCTTGGTAGCTCCTGGGCTTGAAGAAGATGCTTCCTTGCTCCTTCCTTCAATTAGGTCTCCTCCAAAATGCTCCTCCAAGGGTGGATGTCCACCCTTAATATTCCTCCTCAATGCCTGGTGGTTGTCCTCTTTGGCGTGGCACAATGGAGAGAAAGAAAGGAAGAAGGCACGAAAGGGGCGGGTAGGTTGCCCCCTTGATCTTCTTCTCTTCTTCCTTGGCCGTGGGGTGTAGTAGATATGGGTATAATAAAACTAAGGGAGGGTGATCCTAATGTGGTGGTTAGATGGGGTAAATATAGGAATAGAGAGGTTGATGGTTGATGCCAACCATGGTGGGATTTGGGTCAGGTGGCGTGGGATGAGTTGGAGGGTTAGGATGGGGTTGATTGGTGGTGGTTAATGAATGGGTGGTGGATGATTGTTTGCGCCACATGAGGGGGTGTATTAGGTGGTGGTTTAGGTGTGGTTAGGTTAAGGTTGGCGTCAACTTTAGGTTCTAGAAGTTGGCTCCAAAAGGGATGGCTAGGATTGGTTGATGGGGTGGTTATGGAGATCTTTTGGCTATGGAGAGTTGGCACCAACCCAAAGGTCCACGGGGGTGGTTGGTGCCCTTTGGTGGTGGAGCGACACCACTAAATTGGCGCCAGAATAAAGCTTCTAGAAGGGGTCCTAGGTAGCGCCAATTTGGATGGTTGGGATGGCTTGAAGGGGTAAGATGTAGGGTTGAGATGGGGGGTTAGGTTGGCGCCAAAATGGGGGTGTGGTTATGGCATTTTTGGCACCAAGAATAGGGTGTCTTTTGGTGGTGGTGATGGGGTGAAAAGGTGTAGTTTAGGTGGTGCCAAAGTGGAGTAGGAATAGGGGAGCTTAGGTGGACTTAGGTAGGCTTATTTGGTGGAGCTAGTTAGGTAGGGTTTAGGATTAGGTTTTGGTGGGCATGGAGGTAGACTAAGCTAAGCTAGCCAAGCCAACTTAGCTAGTAGCTGAGTAGTGAAGAGAGGAGGTAGAGCTAGGGTTTTGAGAGGAGCTAAGGAGGAGCTGCAATGGACTGCATTGGAGTAGATGGTTGCTGAAGAAAGCTACATGTGAGCTCATTAGCTAGCTTAGCTAGCTAGTTCTTTGTTAGCTGCTAAGCCAAGCTACGATGAGCTAGTTTCTACTGATGTGAGTTGAGGTGAGCTAAATCTAGTCTTCCCGGAGATTACCTAGCTAGCTGGAGTAGCTAGCTTAGGTCAGGTAGCTAAGCTCAACCAAGTTGAGCTCAGTTGAGTTTCTGGGAGTTGAACTTGAGCTGCCTTGTGCTGGTTGAGGACTTCTTTAGCTAACTAGGCTTAGCTAGTTGACCATAGTAGGTAGCCTAGTCAGGTAGAGCTTCCAGTAAATTGTCTTGAGCTAGGAGTTGGAATGGAGCTGGGATCAATTGTTTTGAGCTAGTTTGAGCTGCCATCCAGTTGAGGTGAGCTGAATAGAGCTGAGGTGAACTAGTTTGAACTACCATTCAGCTGAGATGAGTTGAATGGAGCTAAGGATGAGTTGATCCAGCTAGAATGAGTTAGGATCCAATTGGGATGAGCTTGATCCAGCTGATGTGAGCTTCTCCATCTTCTGCCATCTTGAGTGCCAAGGTTTGTGGAATCTGACTCTCTGCCTATCCCTCACACTCAAATAAACTCATCAAAAATATAATAAAATGCAATGCATGCCTATCTTATGTGAATGTCTAAATGCAACCCGAAAACCCGTTTGTAGAATTAAAACCTTAAGAGCTAGATCAATTTTAGGGCATAAGAATGATGATAAACTGACGTTTATCATACCCCCATGCTTATTTTTTGCTAGTCTCTTAGGCCTAGTTTGGTAAGGGGGATGACCCATCAAAATAAGTGTTAACCTTGTTTGGTGGGAATGATATTTTGACCCGAGTTAAGAAGACTTATCCTGGGATAAGTTATTCTGAGGTTGATGTCGGACAAGTTTTTTTTGTGAGTTATCCTATATGTTTTCACAGGTTAACCTAAAAATTTTCCAAACAGTCATAGGTTAACCCATCAGGATAACCTTTATGACTTCCAAACAAAAATGAAGGATAACCCAGCTGCAAAAAAGTTATTCCATGAAACCTGTCCCTCCATCCAAACTAGCCCTTAGCAAAATTATTTTCACAAAATGGATTTTTGGGAAAGAATAATTTTTTTACTTTTGAGAAGATTATGGGACTTTGGTTGAGTGAAAACATGAAAGGTATGAGATTTGTTAAGGATAAAACATTGGGATTCGTCTTCGGATCCAAAAGTTAGATGAGTCGGGATCAATGTATCCTTAAAAAATTTACAAGTTAACTCCTTGTTAATTCAAATGACCTAAAATCATTTTGTAGTTAGGATTTCCTTGGCTCTTAAATCCAACTCGCAACTTGCATAAATTTTAAAATCTTGTGTCAGTGCTTTGTGAATGCCAACATTTATAAGGTATTTATAAGGTCGTGTTTTTGAAACTTTTTTTTTGTCTCCCCCATGTTTATTCCTAGCTTAATCCTATAACAAATGTGTCGGGATCATCATTTCCGTTATCAATCCTTGAAGGGGTCTGGCGCCAGCACTTCGAGATAGTACCGTCCAAGACATACCCCAGGAGCTCACAACCTCAAAACACAATGCGGTGTAAAGGGATGCTCTAAGTAAACTTAGGCTCTTGCTCTGATGTTATGGGTAGAGTATCGTCCAAGACACCTGAGCCACAAAATGCACCTTAATGCTCTGTCTAAAGATATGAAATATAGATATGAGTACCGCCGAGGCGGTAACATGTTGACATCGCGTCCTTAAAGGAGGTATTTTCCTCCTTCTCGACGGTGGAAACTTAAACCAATCATTTATCTTGGATTTTACTAAGATTAAATAAAGGGCTTTTCTAATTTTCTAAATGTTTTTTTTTTAGATGTTGTCTTTGTCTGTGAAATTTGACATAGGAATTTCACAAGAGACATAAGTTTTTGAGTCGTAAACTAAGCCAAGTAATTTTCAGGTCACAAAAAGAGATCAAGTCACCTGAATCATCACAAGTTCAAGTAGAATTCAGAAAAAGATACTTGATCTAGTCTAAAGATAGACCCAGAAATTCTATTAGATCCGCATCCTAGTCCTTAGTTTGTTAAAAATTAAATCTCATTGCATCTGAAAATGAATCTTCAGGCTTCATCCCAATTTTCAAAATTTTCCTCAAAAAGTTTTATGATTTTTCTAATGAAGATGCATACAAAAGAAAATTTTTGAATATTTTTAGGCTTTGAAAATCTTGAATCGATCGTTAAAATTTAAAAATACCCCCTCATGCTTATGATATCCAATGTCCTCATGCATTAAGAGGGAAAAGAGATCACCTTAGTGAAAGGCGGTCAGGTTCGAGATGGTTAAACTTGAAAAAGAAAGAGAAAAAGAAAGCAGGAAAAATGATGCGTTATCTCCCATCCAGTGTTAATCTTTTACGCCATTTAGCTAGGCCTGAAGCGATGCACAGAAGGCGGACAATTGTATCGAAAATTCGACACATGAATGCCTTCATGAAAGATGTCTTCCTCTGGATCCCCTAAAAGATGAGTGGTAGAAATACGGGGATCAAAATCGGAGGGAAAAATGACTCGAGTCTGGCCATGGTTTGAGCTACTGATGAAAGCCACACTTGGGTGGGTCTGGTGATAGGTCAAAGGGAAAGGGAATGGTAGAAGAGTTAGTGCGACGAGGGTTGAGTGGAGTTAGTGTGCAAGGGTGGGGTGAAATTAGAGTGGGTGGGTTAGGTGGATAGTCAGGAAGAGATTTTAAGTGAAGACAAGGCTCCAAGTCTTCGATTTCACCGACCACTGATTCAGAGTCAGAATCCTCGAAAAAATTGTGGCCGGGAAGAGAATCTATCAACATCGTTTCCTCCACCAAATTGGATATTTCAGTATCTGAGCCCTTAAAGAAGTTATCATTATCATGGAATCTCCAGGAAGATTTAAAAATATCTAAAGTAATAGTGTGGCTATCGCAAGTAATGTCCATTTTGCCTGAATGTCAGTTAATTTTAGCTTTTGCGGTGGCCAGAAAAGGTCGTCCAAGAATTATAGGGGTGTTAATCAGATATTCGGGTACCTCAATATCAAGGACTAAAAAGTCTACATGGAAGACACAATTCTGGACTTTGACAAGGACATCCTCGACAATCCCCTTGGGTTTAATTGCAGATTGGTCGGCTAATTATAAGGTGACCTTGACAGGCTTGAGATCACTGATCTTAAATTTCTTGAATAGAATCATGGGGATGATATTGACTAAGGCACTAAGATCGATAAGGGCGCGATTAAAAGTGGTATCATCAATAATTACTGAAATCAAAAGTGTGCCTGGGTTTTTCATCTTAGGAGGCAGTTTGCTCTGTATGATAGAGCTTACTGTCTCCCAAAGTTGCACCTTTCCTAGGTTTTTAGTCTGCCTTTTGGGAGTACAAATATCTTTAAAAAACTTTGCATAGGCAGATATATATTTAATTGCTATCAAGAGAGGGATGTTGATCTGAACTTGCCCGAATAAATCCATGAGTTCTTCAGTCATGGGCTCAGATTTCTTTTTTCTATTGGTAGTGGAGTGGAGAGCTTGGGGAAACGAGATAGGAGTCGTGTCAATTTCTTTTTCTTCCTGATTGATGTTAGGAAAGTCAACTTGCATGGGATTAGAGTGGGCTTCATCATTTTGGTGTGAAGGCCCAGGATCAGTGGTAGTTTTCCCACTCAATGTAACTGCATTCGCAGTTTGGTTATTCTTGGGAGGAGGTTGGGGGGCCTGTTGTTGATGGAAACCAGGTGGGTGCTTTGGTATCGAGTTAATGAGAGGCTGGTTATGGTAGGTTTGATGTAGATTTTTGCCCTGATAATGGTTCCTTTGATTAATAGGATTGAGTATGGGTTGGGAAGGTAAATGTCCTGCAGGTCTCTGGGTCGGAGTAACCCCAATTTGATTATGCAGATTTGTAACAACACAAGTTACTTCCGACATTTGACTTTGCATTCCCTGTAGGGTTTTCATAACCTAGGCATTGATGTCTTCTTGGGATGGCCTAGGTTGATCAAAAGTTTGATTTGACCCATACCCTCCAAACGTGTTTTGTTTTTGGGAAGGAACTGTATTGGTCCAGGAGTGAGTCGAGTGATTCCTCCAACTCGTATTTGGGTTGGAGGAATTTCTAAATTGCTCCTGGAGGGCAGAGATATTTCAGTGGGGTAGAGATTTGGATGTGGGTCCTTGGTGAACCATAGAAAGCCTCGAAAAATTGATTATTCTCAGCAGGGACAATATTGAGATTACACAAGTGTTCCCTTTTAAGCATGTTAGGCGGGGTTAAATGTGGAGCCTGGGTGGGTGTGGCATCTGATCGAGTCGATGGGCAATCATTTGAAGATCGTCTTGGGTAACGGGGATAGATTGAGTGCCTATTTCGTGAACACCGAATTGCAGGTTTGTAGTTCTGCCAAAGATGTTCATGGATGCATAATTAAATAAGTTTTCACTCATTTCCTTGAATAATTCATAGGCACTTTTGGTATCCTTATTTAAGAAGTTGCCGCCACACGAGGTGTTGACGAAATGCCGAAGTTGATCTTCTAATCCATGGTAGAAGATTTGCACGAGCTGCCACAAAGGAATCTCGTGGTGCAGGCAACTTTTTAAAAAATCTTGGAATCGTTCCCAAGCATCATGTAAGGTCTTGCCAGATTTTTGTTGAAAGGTGGTAATAGATCTTCGCAAGGAATTTGTACGACCAATGGGGAAGAATGTTTTTAGGAAAGCGCTTTTAAATTGAGGCCAAGTTGTGATAGGTCTGCCGATAGTTTTGAACCAATAAGCAGCCTTATTCTTGAGGGACAATGGGAATAGCCGCATCAGCCATAGGTTTCGACATTGCGAGAGCAAATTGTTTGTGAGCTCTCAAGGTGGTTGAATGGGTCTTCCCTAGGAAGCCATGGAAGTACTTAATCAGGTTCAGAACAACCGATTTGATTTCAAAGTCCCCTTCTGGTATGACCACCCCTGGTCTGTCATCATAATTGGAAGGATCATAGAAATTCTTAAGAGGAACGACAGACTGCTGACAAGGTGATGAGTTTTGCCCTCAGTTGGCTAGGTTTGTTACAGTCCTAGCCAATTGTTGTTGATTAGTGTGAAGTTGAGCCAATTGCTCAACCATCATCAATAATGGATTAGGTGGGGGAGCTTGATTTTGATTCGGCGGCAACTCATGATTTTTAGGAAGCTCTAAGTTAGGCAAGTCAGGGATGGGAAAATTAGCCTGTGAGTTAGAGGTGGGATTAGAAGTGGACGCGAATGGGTCATGTAAGTGAGAGGTGGAAGCGGTAGTGAACCTATTTTGCACGTTTTCCATTTTCGATGAATGCAAGGAATCTTTTTGTGTGGGGGGTAGAATTAAGTGGTCTCTCTAAGTGTGGAGTTTGGGACCGCTACCTATGCATACAATGGAAGAATGAGGAGAGGAGGGAAAGATGAGAAGTGTGCAATCAAGTAACAAAATTCTAAGCCTAATCTTAAGGTTGACTCCTTAAAAACCTATGACTTAGAAACCTGGAAAAGTAAGAAATCATTAATTGAACCCCCTACCCAAAATCAACCTAGTTAGACTAGAGAGGTGGCTTGGGCACGAGCATGTCCTGGGAAAATCAATAGGGGCTTGTGTAAACCAATATCTGTCGTTTAACTTCCCTCCTAGTCTGACATCATGTTTAATTAAGGGGATTAGGATAATTAAAGGTAACTTAAATTTCAGATATCAAGCCTAAGATGAAATGAAGTCCTTAGTGGTCAAATGACTATCAATTTTAATTAAGCTTATGACTTAAGTGCACAAAGAATGTGATGGATGTTGTTTCGGTAATGCCCGATTATTTCTTTTTTTCTATATGTGAGAATTGGGCGAGAAGTGATGCCCAAGCCAAAACAAGATGTTTTGCTAACAATGATTTTTTTGTTGAAGTATTTTAGGATTTTAATTAAGATTTAATGTCTTTTAAGATTCAAGGATTTTTTTGTTGAAGTGTTTTAGAGTTTTAATTAAGATTTAATGTCTTTTAAGATTTTCTCCTATTAATGATTCAATTAAGTTTTTGAAGTTCTATACAATAATATCAAACAAGTTGTTGGTGAAGGTCAATTCCTTTAAAAATTGGTGTGACTAAGAGTGAAAATTAAAAACCTTAATGTGGAATTCCTATGCATGCAATTCCTAAAAATGAATCTCTTTAAAATCTTTTTAGGTGGTGATCTAAACATGACAAACAACATCACCACCTGACAGGAAATCAAATAAGTAATCCAAAAATGATTTTTTTGAGATTTTAGGAAATTATTTGATATTTTTTTGAAAATTTTCTTCTTACTGGTGTCAAGAATCAGAATTGATAGATTCGGAAAATTGATTATAAAAAAATCTCAAATGACCTCAAAATTTTTGAGAATTTTATATGATGTAGATAATTTCTCAAGGTTTCCACCAATATAAAATTTGCCCAAATCTGATGAGTAGAAAAAATTATAAAATTCAAGGACAATAAGAAAATAGTAAAGAAACAAGGTTTGACTCCTGTTCGATCCGTAAATTTTTTAAATTTTTTCTATTTAGCAAAATTGCTAGAAAATTGGACTCAAGGTTCCTGACTCAAAGGGTTTCCTTGGGTGAAATTTGGTGATTTTAGGAAGCTTCTAAGTGCCCAAACCTGATTTTTGAAAATCATGATAGAAGTCTGGATTTTCAAAAATCAGATATCAATAAGGCAAAGGTGGTGGAAAAATGAAGCAAACAAGCAACACAATGAATTTTAATGTTCCACCACCCTTAAACTTTTTTGTTTTTGATTTTTTTTTGTAATTTAAGGATTTTTTTAGAGATTTTTGTTTTTATTTTTGAAAAGAAATAACTTGGGGTGCTTACTTGAAGTATGTGGGAAGACAAGTTCACTTGAAATATTCTACTCCAAGCAAATCCGAATCTCGCTTCCACTCTTGATTCACACCTAAACAAAGCAAAATACAAAGTTCGTGAATACCAAGTAAGCAAGAGATCAAAAATTGAGATTAAGCCGTGTCTTTCCGGCAACGACGTCAAAAAGTGATTGTAAAAATCATGTGATTTATAAAATGCATTTTTTGGTCGTTGCACCACACAAAATCGCAATTACTTTTAAAATTTGTAATACTTAGATAATGGAGTATCTAAGATCATCCAAAGATGTCAATTTTTTAGTCACATGAAGGATTCTCTCTCTCGCCTCTCAAATCCGCACTTGTATTTTTGTATTTTTTATTTTGTTGTTTTTAAGGTTTTCAAAACAATTGGGTAACGATAAACGAAGATAACTACGCTAAACCTACGCCTAAAGTGACAAGAAGAAACCCTTTCTTCTAAACTTACCCTAGGCAAGTGCGCCAGGGTTATTAAAAGAAAAGGGTGTGTGTGCACTACAATGAACAAGAAAGCACTAATGACTAAGAGTATGAAATTGAAGGCAAAAATTAGAACTTTTGTATTGCTAGCAAAATAGAGGAAAGGTAGCTAAATGTTTGTTACAACAAAACTCTAAAATACTAGCTAATACAAAGGATAAAGAAATATGAAGTGAAGTGTCCTCCAAGTGAAGCGCGGAAAGATCTTCGCTCCAAGCTTGGTAGCTCCCGAGCTTGAAGAAGATGCTTCCTTGCTCCTTCCTTCAACTGGGTCTCCTCCAAAATGCTCCTCTAAGGGTGGACGTCCACCCTCAATAGTCCTCCTCAATGCCTGGATGTCCTCCTTGGATGAAGAACTCCTTGATATGGCATAAGGGAGAGAGAGAGATGAAAAGGCACCAAGGGGGTGGGTAGGTTGCCCCCTTGATCTTCTTGTCTTCTTCTTCTTCCTTGGCTATGGGGTGTAGTGGATATGGGTAGAATAAAACTAAGGGAGGGTGATCCTAATGTGGTGGTTAGATAGGGTAAATATACGAGTGGAGAGGTTGATGGTTGGCGCCAACCATGGTGGGATTTAGGTTAAGTGGCGTGGGATGAGTTGGAGGGTTAGGATGGGGTTGATTGATGGTGGCTAATGAATGCGTGGTGGATGATTGTTGGCGCCACATGAGGGGGTGTATTAGGTGGTGGTTTAGGTGTGGTTAGGTTAAGGTTGGTGTCAACTTTAGGTTCTAGAAGTTGGCGCCAAAAGGGATGGCTAGGATTGGTTGATGGGGTGGTTATGGAGATCTTATTGCTATGGAGAGTTGGCACCAACCCAAAGGGTCCACGGGGGTGGTTGGTGCCCTTTGGTGGTGGAGCGACACCACTACATTGGTGCCAAAATAGAGCTTCTAGAAGGGGTCCTAGGTGGCGCCAATTTGGATGGTTGGGATGGCTTGAAGGGGTAGATGTAGGGTTGAGATGGGGGGCTAGGTTGGTGCCAAAATGGGGGGATGGTTATGGTGTTTTTGGCACCAAGAATAGGGTGTCTTTTGGTGGTGGTGATGGGGTGAAAAGGTGTAGTTTAGGTGACGCCAAAGTGGAGTAGGAATAGGGGAGCTTAGGTGGACTTAGGTAGGCTTATTTGGTGGAGCTAGTTAAGTGGGGTTTAGGGTTAGCTTTTGATGGCCGTGGAGGTGGACTAACTAAGTTAAGCTAGCCAAGCTAGCTTAGCTAGTAGCTGAGTAGTGGAGAGAGGAGGTAGAGCTAGGGTTTTGAGAGGAGCTGCAATAGACTGCACTGGAGTAGATGGCTACTGAAGAGAGCTGCATGTGAGCTCATTAGCTAGCTTAGCTAGCTAGTTCTTTGCTAGCTACTAAGCCAAGCTAAGATGAGCTGGCTTTTGTTGATGTGAGCTGAATCTGGTCTTCTTGGAAATTACCTAGCTAGCTTAGGTCAGGTAGTTAAGCTCAACTAAGTTGAGTTGAGTCTCCGGGAGCTAGACTTGAGCTACCTTGAGCTAGTTGAGGACTTCTTTAGCTGATTAGGCTTAGCTAGTTGACAACAGTAGATAGCCTAGTCAGGTAGAGCTTCTAGTGAACTGTCTTGAAGGGGTAGATGTAGAGTTGAGATGGGGGGTTAGGTTGGCACTAGAATGAGGGGGTGGTTATGGTGTTTTTGGCGCCAAGAATAGGGTGTCTTTTGGTGGTGGTGATGGGGTGAAAAGGTGTAGTTTAGGTGGCGCCAAAGTGGAGTAGGAATATGGGAGCTTACGTGGACTTAGGTAGGCTTATTTGGTGGAGCTAGTTAGGTGGGGTTTAGGGTTAGGTTTTGATGGCCATGGAGGTGGACTAACTAAGCTAAGCTAGCCAAGCTAGCTTATCTAGTAGCTGAGTACTGGAGAGAGGAGGTAGAGCTAGGGTTTTGAGAGGAGCTGCAATGGATTGCACTGCAGTAGATGGCTGCTAAAGAGAGCTGCATGTGAGCTCATTAGCTAGCTAGTTCTTTGCTAGCTGCTAAGCCAAGCTAAGATGAGCTGGCTTTTGCTGATGTGAGTTGAGGTGAGCTGAATCTGGTCTTCTTGGAGATTACCTAACTAGCTGGAGTAGTTAGCTTAGGTCAGGTAGCTAAGCTCAACTAAGTTGAGTTGAGTCTCCGGGAGCTAGACTTAAGCTGCCTTGAGTTGGTTGAGGACTTCTTCAGCTGATTAGGCTTAGCTAGTTGACGACAATAGATAGCCTAGTCAGGTAGAGCTTCTAGTGAACTGTCTTGAAGGGGTAGATGTAGGGTTGAGATGGGGGGTTAGGTTGGTGCCAAAATGGGGGGGTGGTTATGGTGTTTTTGGCGCCAAGAATAAGGTGTCTTTTGGTGGTGGTGATGGAGTGAAAAGTTGTAGTTTAGGTGGCACCAAAGTGGAGTAGGAATAGGGGAGCTTAGGTGGACTTAGGTAGGCTTATTTGGTGGAGCTAGTTAGGTGGGGTTTAGGGTTAGTTTTTTATGGCCATGGAGGTGGACTAGCTGAGCTAAGCTAGCCAAGCTAGCTTAGCTAGTAGTTGAGTAGTGGAGGGAGGAGGTAGAGCTAGGGTTTTGAGAGGAGCTGTAATGGACTGCACTGGAGTAGATGGCTACTGAAGAGAGCTACATGTGAGCTCATTAGTTAGCTTAACTAGCTAGTTCTTTGCTAACTGCTAGGCCAAACTAAGATGAGCTGGCTTTTGCTGATGTGAGTTGAAGTGAGTTGAATCTAGTCTTCCTAGGAATTACCTAGCTAGCTGGAGTAGCTAGCTTAGGTCAGGTAGCTAAGCTCAACTAAGTTGAGTTGAGTCTTCGGGAGCTAGACTTGAGCTGCGTTGAGTTGGTTGAGGACTTCTTCAACTGATTAGGCTTAGCTAGTTGACAACAGTAGGTAGCCTAGTCAGGTAGAGCTTCTAGTGAACTGTCTTGAGCTGGGATGAGCTGGAATGGAGCTGGGATCAACTGTCTTAAGCTAGTTTGAGCTACCATACAACTGAGGTGAGCTGAATCGAGTTGAAGTGAATTAGCTTGAGCTACCATTCAGCTGAGATGAGCTGAATGAAGTTAAGGTTGAGTTGATTCAGCTAGAATAAGCTAGGATCCAATTGAGATGAGATGGATCTAGCTGATATTCAGCTGATGTGAGCTTCTCCTTCATCTTCTGCCTTCCTAAGTGCTAAGGTTTGTGGGATCTGACTCTCTGCCTATCCCTGACACTTAAATAAACTCATAAAAAATACATTAAAATGCAATGCATGCCTATCCTATGTGAATGCATAAATACAACCCGAAAACCTATTTGCGAAGTTAAAATCCTAAGAGCTAGATCAGTTTTAGGGCATAAGAATGATAATAAATTAGCATTTATCAAGTAGTTATGGATGAGGAGATGCATGCTCTACAGACCAGGAAAACATGGGATCTTGTTCCATGTCCTAAGGGTGCCATAGTTGTTGGTTGCAGATGGGTATACACCATTAAGTACAGATTTGATGGGATAGTGGAGAGATATAAGGTCAGACTTGTTGCTAAGGGATTCACCCTATGAGGTGGATTACCTTGAGACTTTTTCACTAGTTGCTCATATTACCTCCATCAGGATTATCTTGTCTGTTGCAGTAGTTAAGTAGTGGCCTCTACACCAACTTGAAATAAAAAATGTATTCTTATATGGTGATCTGATTGTGGAAGTGTATATGAGACAACCACCAGGTTATGATAGTAAAGGAGAGCTTGTGTGTCGCTTATGAAAGGTTATTTATGGCCTGAAGTAAAGTCCACGAGCTTGGTTTGAGAGGCTCAATCTAAAGATCAAGAAGGTGGGGTTCCAGCGATCTACCACTGATCGTTCTATATTTATCAACAAGACTGAGCATGGTGGGACATGGAGAGTAGTTATCTTGGCAATCTATGTCGATGATATAATCTTGACAGGTGATGATATTGATGGGATAGCAGAGATGAAAGCCTTTCTCCAGTCTACTTTTGTCACCAAAGATTTCAGTGATCTTCGCTACTTCTGGGGATAGAGGTTGTTCATAAGGAGATTGGCTTATCCTTGTCACAGAGAGTACACTTTACAGATCTTGGAAGAGGCAGAACTTCTTGGGTCAAAATCATCTGGGATATTAGTAAATGTACCTTCTGGTCACAACATCGATGAGACAGATCCTCTGTTTGAGGATGTTACCAGGTATCATAGCACGGTTGGCCATTTGTTATACTTGACTATTACACGACCAGACATTAGCTTTGCAATCAGTCAAACCAGTCAGTTTATGTAGAGTCCCAGATACAGTCATTGGCGAGATGTGTGTCTCATCCTGAGATACCTGAAGGGCACCCTAGGGAGAGGTTTGTACTATAATACGAGTGGCTCTCTTGATCTTGTAGCATACTCGGATGCAGATTATGCAAGGTCAATTGAGGATAGAAGATCTACGCCAGGCTTTGCTGTTTACCTGGGAGGAAATCTAGTGTCATGGAGAAGCAAAAAACAGAGTGTAATGGCTCGCTCTAGTGTCGAGGCAGAATACAAGTCCATGGTTCAAGCTGCGTGTGAGATTATGTGGATTGTTTCCTACAAGATTTAGGGGTGGAGGTTGATGCACTTGTTCCACTCTATTGTGATAATAAGTCCGCTGCCTACATTGCCTCTAATACAGTCTTCCATGAGAGGACTAAACATATTGAAGTTGATTGTCATTCCATACGGGATGCGGTTTTAGAAGGCAAAATAAGTACTCACTATATATCTTCCAAGCTACAATTGCTGACATTCTCATCAAACCTTTGAAGAAGAACCACCATGATTTTCTAAGCAATAAGTTGAGCCTCATTGACATACATGCCCCAACTTGAGGGGGAGTGTTGAGTTGTAAGGGGGTATTTGTTATTTCTTTGATCCTTAGGGGTACTCATATTATTTGCCCAGTTCTCTTTTATATAAAAAGAGAGCTAGGTCTTCTTTTGGAGACTAATGCATCTTTTCGGTTCAACACTGTCAACATCAGAATAAGGCACAAGTCTAAATACCCTTTCGTTCGAAAGTACAAGCCTTTCCCTAGAGACTCCTTCAGATACTTCATAATAAGGCATACATCCTGCCAATGGCTATAATAAGGCTTTTCCATGTGCTAGCTCATTTTGTTGACTGGAAAATTGATATCTAGTCATGTCACAGTGAGGTATAATAATTTTCCAACTGTGCATCTACGCATGTCCTCAAATGGAGGATCATCAGAATATCTAAACTTTCCTTTATTCTCAATTGGAATAGAAGACGATTTTGTGCCAGTAGTCTTGTCTCTTCAAGAATTTCCAAAGTATACTTTCGTTGAGATAAGACTAGACCTTATTCACCTTTGATGGGTTCATGGCCTAGAAAGTATCTCAATTTGCTCTTTCATCACAAAGTTGTTATGCAAGAAGGTTTTAGTCTCTTGTATACTCAAACTATCATCACATGTTAGTATCATATCTACATAGACTGTCAAAATAACAATTCCAGCCATGGTCTTTCTAATGTTGGTAGTATGATCTGATGTAAACCTCTAAAAGCCAATCTTCATTACCTCAATATTGAACCTCTCAAATCAAGCTTAAGGGCTCTCCTTAAAGTCATATATTACTTTCTTCAATCTGCACACATACTCCCCCTCAACCTCATAGTCTAGAGGTTGTGCCATGTAGGCTGCCAAAATAATTCTTACATAGCTTACTCTTGCAATAGATGTCTTGAAATAATCCACCTTGTAGGTTTACATGAAGCCTTTAGCCACCAATTTGGCCTTGAATCTGTCAACATTGCCATCTGGGAGGTATTTCACTGTATACACCCATTTGCAGTCTACCACTAGAGCATTAGGTGGACAAGGTACAAGCTCCCATGCCCCATGAGGGTATCCATCTTTGTATCTGTTGGAGTTTGGAAGTGTGTGGGGACCTTCTTCTAACTTGAGTCCATGTGTGTGGAGTGAAGAGAGGAGAGAGGGAAGAGAGAGGTGTTGGCGTAAGAAGAGGGAGAGAAGAGGAGTTTTTGGAATAGAAAATATTATTGCAACTCAATTAACATGTAGGTATTGCCCTTCTATAAAGGCTATCCTATTTCTAAAAATAGAAAATAGGAAAGGGGACCTTCTTCTAACTTGAGTCCATGTGTGTGGAGTGAAGAGAGGAAAGAGGGAGTTGGTGATAGAGAGAGGGAAGAGAGAGGTGTTGGCGTAAGAAGAGGGAGAGAAGAGGAGTTTTTGGAATAGAAAATATTAT
The DNA here is from genome assembly GCA_037157565.1 of Thalassia testudinum. NCBI lineage: Eukaryota > Viridiplantae > Streptophyta > Magnoliopsida > Alismatales > Hydrocharitaceae > Thalassia > Thalassia testudinum. The sequence continues at coordinate 37,269,144 of JAZHRO010000014.1, forward strand.
TGCAACTCAATTAACACCTAGGTATTGCTCTTCTATAAAGGCTATCCTATTTCTAAAAATAGGAAACAGGAAATCAAATTGTGAGGATTTGGGTGCTAATGGAACGTGGAAACTCTTCCACGTGGAGATAAGATGCAACAGCAGTAGGCTATAGTTGGTGTTGGCGCATGTAAAACAGAGAGAGAAGAGAGTGTAGCCATCGGTGAGAGAGAAGAGAGGACACAGAGAGAGTTGTTTATTTGGTAGAGAATGTAATGCATTCAACTCAAGAAAGAAATTACATATATCTCTTTATACAGTGAGCTAATCCTAATCTTCTAAATAAAGTAACCAATCTAATCAAATTTCCTAAAGACAGGAAACATCAAATCTTCTTAACTTGACTAAAAGATATATTACCTTACTAAAAATAACAAATATTGGACTCTAAGCAAAGCCAAAAAAACCCCATTATGGTCAGGACCCCTTGGGGACTAGGACCTACCACGTGGCCTTCATTCTCCACACTTACCCTTAAGTCAAGGTCGAGAGGACGATGACTTCTACTTTGTGATAGGGCTAGGGTCCTCACTAGTCTTCATCTTCGTCGAGTGCCACATCTTTGTTTTTCTCTTTGGTAGGAGTCGTAATGTAGTCTTTTGCAATCTCAGAAGTCGTTGCCTCTTTAGCAACCTCAATAGTTGTTGCGATAGGCACCATCCCCTTTTTGTGTTGAAACATGGCTTTGATTTTCTTAAGATCCGTAGGAGTAAGGGACTCCATGTGTGATATCAATGGTCTTGCAGATGATTGGTGCGCTTGTAATGTTGACATGGTGGATAGAGTTGACCTAAGCCTCAACTATGTCCTCTTCCACTTCCAATGCTTCCATTGAATGTAGCCATTGCGATATTTTCAGTCACCACAACTTTACTAGAACCTGGATCTAGTTCTCCAAGCTTTTCGAGACGATTATAAATCGTCTCAAGATTCAACTCCTCGTCTAGTGCCAGGATCTAATCATGTGCCAACTGATATCGGGGATTTAACCCCTACAAGAATCTCGCGACTTGCCATCTTTATCGTACAATGGTCTGTTTATCTTCAGTCCTTCAAAAAGTGCATCCATCCTTGAGTAGTACTTGTCAAGGCTTGACTTGTTGTTTAGATGTAGGTATAAATGCGAGCGTTGTTGGACTTCTTGGAGTACCTCTTCTCCAAGGAAATCCCACATCTTGTGTGCCAACTTCTTGTATAATATATTGGAGGCAATGGATGAATTGACTGAATTCATCAGCTAATTTATCACCAAGTAATTCTCTCTCCCACTTCTTCGTCGAATCCTTGGACTTAGGTTCCTCCTCTTGTAGGGCATGCAACTTGTCTTGGCTGCCTACAAAGATCTTGAATGCCTGTGCTCATAGGATATGGTTCAAGGCACCTTGAAGCTCGATCGTGGTGCTTTGAACTATAACCTTTCCTTTCCTGGTGTTGCTCTGATTCTCGCTTTCAGCTATCTCTATCTTAGAAAAATGAGTCTTCCTCTACTTGTATGCTCTGCGTAAGGCACTAGATGAGTGAGGGAAGCCACCCACCGGAGTTCCCTTCTTGTCTCCTTGGACCTTGTGTAAGGTGTTAAGCTTCTTCAAGGAGTTCTTTGAGAGAACTCACAAGTTGATGAAGATGCCTCGAAACATGAAGGGGCACCCACGTAGACTAGGACCTACCACGTGGCACTAATACGTGGCCTGACAGACTTGTGCCATGTGACCTTTATTTTCCACACTAATCAGCCAAAAATAGGAAACCCAACAAATCCTAATTATCTCTAGAACAAAATGGCCACAAGTGGCACTCGGCATGCAAGCCGGAACCCTAAGGCCATGGTGGCCAACCCTTATAGACTCACAGTGCCACATGGATGGTGCCACATGGATTGTGCCACGTAGGTTGTTCATGTGGCTTCTTTATTCCACATTAATAGTATCAATGGTCACCTTCCACCTAGAATCCTGTGCATCCTCACAATAGTTCATTGGAACAATAGTACTGAACAAAGCTTGTAAAAAATTCCTTTTAGAGGAACAGCAGTAGAGGTATATCGTGAGATATGATGCAAAGTATAAGATATGACTGAATTTCTTAGCGCTACTAGCCAATCATCTTGTTGAGGAGCTTCTAGAGTAGGAAGAGAGTTTGGTGGGCTATCACCTACAGTGGCATCAATAGGTATAGGTACAAAAGTAGGGACAAGAACAGGCATATTTAGTGGAGGACCCCATCTTTGGTAGACTTGAGAAGACAACTAAGTAACTCCCCCTTCATCAGAGAAATACCACACCTTCTCAAAGAAAGAAACATCAGCACTCACCATATATCAGTGTAAAGCAGGGTCATAACACTTGTATCCCTTTTGTCTTCTAAAATAGCCTAGAAACACCCCTTTGGTGGTCCAAGGAGCCTCAATAAAGGTGACATGAGTACTAGGACAATCCTTATGCATTGCCACGGTATCAATAGACCAGAGCCACTCAAGTAGGAGTCGTCCAATGTAGCAGCATGTAGATACGATAATGACAGTGGGAAACAATCCCAAGTAGTAGAAGGTAATCCTAAGCATGAGGTGGGAGACGATCCCAAGTACAAGACGAGAGGGAGTCTAGTTCATCATGACTCAGAGGATCAACTATAATAGGGCATTAGAAGGCTACTAAAGACAAAAATAATGTAGGGATAGATTATGGGCAGCACAAATGATCCGTAGTGGTCGAAGTGCCTCAAAAAGGGAAGGGATCATGCTTTGTAGACCGGCAACGCTAAACCTCAGACTCAATCTATGCACCAACCCAGCAGTGAATGCATGAGGCAAGCACACCCTGCATGCAGGGCTTTAGTGTAGCACCTTTAGCACTTTGCAATGGAGGTGTGGTTACGTGCATAGGCAACCATGCGTTGGGTGTAGTAGGGAGATGTGTGGTGGGTAGGTGGTATTGGGTAGGGGGTGCATGCGGAGTCACGTGCTGTGGTGAGGCCAGTGACATGCGATGGAGGTCAAAAGTTGATCTCCCTTGCGTGGAGATTGAAGATGTGGGTAACAAGAGTCCTCAATCACAAGGATCAAGGAAAGAGTCTTACTCTGTTACCATGTTGAAGAAAAATGAATTGTCTTATTAAAAAAGAAACCTTAACCTCTCTTATATAAAGAGAGTAGACACAAAAATTACATAAGAGTCCAATAAGAAACTCCAAATGACAAGAGACATAAAATAACTAGGACTACAGGAGTAATGGGACTAGATAAATCTCTACCTTAACTCTTGTGCATTTTAGTAGAAAACAGGCCAAGAGCAGGATAGCCTGCAGGGTATCTGATATTCAAATGCAAACTTAATTTGTTTTTGGTTAACTTGAATGCATATTTGCGCATCTAACTATTTTAATGGCTTTATTCTTTTTTTAATGTTTCAGGCAAAGGCTTTTATGGAGCAGACAAAATTTAAAGGAGGTATGATTTGGAAATATCAATTAGCCTTCATTATTACACCACAATGAAAACCCTAATTAAGGTATATGGCTAGGTAGGATGAGATGGTGATTGCTTTGTGAGTGAAATAAGGGGTTAACTATAAATAGTTGCAAGAATGATGGAAGATGTACTGTTTGCATTAGTAGTTTAATAAAAGGGTATCGATCATTTTTACTATGAACATAAGCATACTCAACTGATGGACACCGTTCTCGTATATTTTGAAAGTCGTCTGAATCGTAGTATAGTCACGCAAAAACTGTTCGTCAAAAATTAAGTTTGTAAAAATAACGAGACTTTGAGTCCCGGTTGTTCGTTTTTAGGAAGCATTTGTTTTACTTTTAAAATTGATCTTTTTGCCGCTCTACTTTATTTAAAAACGCACGTCGGTTTCCAATCTCCTAATTAAGATTTCACCACTTCTGTTATGGACTCGGATTACGTGCGCGTGCGTTAAGTAAATCACAAAGGTGAACGTGTGAGTTTCTGTGCGCACGATTCTAGTGAGGTGGTGACTATTTACAAAGAAAGCGTCTATCATTAAATTTTCAATAATCTTGGGAAACGATATGCTTGTTGCGAATAGATAAACAATTGAAAAATAGGTTACTTGAATCACGCAAAAAGAATGACAATTATTAAGCTCATGATGATTTCAAACATATATATATATATATATATATATAAAAGCATTTTCATTCATTCCATTGGAGAGTTGTTTGCAACAAGAACTTTGGAGGAAAGCTTGTACATAAATGCTTGAATTGGAAATCTAGCTACCAGAAAACGACTGCATACAAGAATCAATGGGGAGATTTTGCATGCATCATTGGGAGAGAAGTAAGACTACGCTATTAAGCACTAATAAAGGTAATAAAATTATGAAGAGCATAAACTAAATCTAGCAAAATGGAAGGGCATTCAGGGGTGGTCCCCGATGGCCTTGGAGTGGTCGGGAGGAGAATAAAGGGCGGCCAATGTAGCTTAGGCCGACCCTTGGAAAGAGGGAGGATTGATCCAGTTTCCTAGCATGATGTCCTCCATGATGGTGGTAGTGAGCTCGTGGAGGTGGAGTGGCTAACCTAGGTGGAAGTTGGCGTGAATGGAACCAATGGAGCCAAGAGTGTGAATTGCCAAGGAAGTGAATGGGGTCACTTGGTCGCCCATGGGGTCTTTTCATAGACTCAAGGGCTTCTCTCTAGAGGGGTGTGGAACTCTCTAGAGAGAGCCCAAGAGTGGCTAGCCACATGAGGATAGAAGTGGTCTTTGAGATCCAAAAATTGTGGATCTCAATTTGAATGCCTCTTGGTTACTAAATTTGGCAACCAAGAGGTGGCGCCACTTCAAGAGAGTTCTAGAGAACTCTAGAGAAGTTTGTGTGCGTGAATGGGTGTGTGTGTGTGGTCGTGCTCTAGGTGTCTAAGTGGCTTAGGTTAGGTCCTAAGGGATTTGGGTAGGTGTAGGTCTTGAATTAGGGTTACAAACCCTAATTGCTAAGGGGAAAATGCAATTAAACTTAACCTAAGTTTAATTGAATGAGTGTGAACCTAATTGAGAGTGAAATAACTCAATTAGGTTGGGTTTAGGTCAAAGTCCAATTGAACTTGTGTGGGTTGAGATCTAAGCTCAATTGGACTCAATGAGTCCAATTGACTTAGGTGAAGGTAATTGACTTTGATCTAAGTCAATTGGGTTTGGTGAGGACCTAATTAGATCCTTAGGTAGGTCTAAAGGTGATGTACTAGGGTTAGGATATCTTAATTTAGGTTCCTATGGGGTTAGGATTAGGTCTAGGGAGCTAGAGATCCAAGATCAAGACTTGAATCTCAAAACAGGGACTGGAGACCAGTATCAGACGTCCAATAATGTGATCAGACTTCTTATACTCAAAAATTAGAAGTCCAGACTTCAGTTCTGGACGTCCAATTTGAGTCAGGGGGAAACCAAGGTTCTGTTTTGGGTATTGTACAAAAATTGAACGTCTGACAGTGTCTGGACGTCCAATAACACTGCAGAAGTGGGTTTGAGGTATGCGGGAGATGGCTAAGGGTCCTGAACGTCCTATAACTTATATGGACGTCTAGATGAGGGTTGGAACTAGGGTTTTAGGGCATCCTAGGGTATTGTGACCTAATCTAAGGGTGGCTAAGGCATGGGGAGTTCTCTAGGCTATCCTAGGGTTCGGATGGATCTAAGCTCTTCACATTTTGCTACTTTATTCCTACTTAATAGAATAGAAACCTTTAACTCCCTTATATTATTATTCCTACATCTAAATTAAGCATTCTGCTCCAGCTCTGCTGCAACTCCCGTTATTCCTGATCCAGCTTCAGATTCTGCTCCAGATCCAACTCCTGATCAGCTTATTGCCTACAATTGACATAATGTACTTAATCAGCACATTATAACATTATTTCATGCCTAGCTAAAAAAAAGCAGTAAAGATGTAGATAATGCGTATGCATGCATGAATAATCCTAACTTATGCTAAGTCCTAGCTTAATCTAGGTCAATTAGGACCTATGATTGCTACGCAATCATCAACCAAGCCCTAGTATATGGAATTTAGCTTATTTACGATGTGCATTGATGTGAAAGATTTTTTATGGAAACCCCATCTTGCCTTTTATAGAGGCCCCTTTTCTCTCCCTCATTACTCACTTCTTTTGTCATTTTCTCTCCTCCCTACCTCCTTGACACACCTTTATCCTACTCCAACTCTCTTTTGTTGCCCTTCATAACCTTGCATGCATGACAATCGCCCTCTTCATACCTCTCTAAGGCCACCTTCTAGTCCTTTTCTAAAACTTCAGGCTGCATTTGGATACTAAATAGAGGTTACCCTTGGATAGAATTTAGGATAGGATAAGTTTTAGTGGTGTTGGTGTAAGTGGTGGAATAATGGTAATAGATGTGATAAGTGAGTTGATGTATTATAAATTGTAAGTTGATATGATTTAAATATAGATGATGAAGTTGTAATTTATTTATTTTATATTTGATATTGGGTTGCTTTTTTATTATTGTGTTATTTAAAAGTGGAGTTGGTGAAAGTTACGTGATAGATGAGTTAATATATTGTGTATGGAGATTTAAGGTGGCATTTTGGCACTGTTCATGACACTGTTTATAACATTGTTCATGCTATCCTTGCCATGTCACTTAATCATGCTTGTTATCCCATATCTAAACAAAGCCTTAATGTCGACTCTTTTGTCCTCTATGCCTTCATTCCTACATGTTGTCACGTACAAGGCTATAGTTGCACTTATTGAGAGATACTTCGATTTTTATTGTTTCCTTTAGTTTTGTTTTATGTCTAGGATTTAATGTAATCGTCTCCCTTACCCCTCTTCATATATACAGGGGTTCTACAATTTTGTTTTGAGTGATAATAACAGTTCTCTTTCTCTAGTTGTAGGTCAGAGCTTTGTATCTTCTTGGCTTCTCTCTTTCTTTCTTCGCCAAATAATACGAGTTCTCTACTAATTGTATTGGTATTATCAATCTCAAATTAGTAGAGAGAAGACTTCAAGAGGTGTTCGAGGGCCTTGTGCCCTAAGGGCATTGTTTGGCACTATTCATCGCCAAACAAAGGGGCAACTACTTCAGTTGCCATCCTTGTCGAATCACTCTAGCCAATTGGTGGGGGCGCCACCTAAGCCCACTTGATCGGCTGCCCCTGCTCCAACCGCCGATTGACTAGAGAAGCCACTGCCCAATTAGCTCCTTATTTGGCACTGTTACTGGGTGAGGTTGACCTCACGAGAATTGCTACCAATCGACAACTATGGCTTGGTGGACTTGTTCGGTAGGTCATAGGGGGCTCATGAGGTGCCTCCTATGTTGTTGCAACCACCACTATTCATCGTCGAACAAAGGAGCAACTGCTTCAGTTGGCATCCTTGTCAGATTGCTTCAACTGACTAGTGGGGGCGTCACTCGACCCTAATTGACTGGCTGCCATCACTCGGACTACCGATTGGCTGGAGAAGCTACCACCCAATCGGCTCCTTATCTAGTGTTGCTGCTGGGTGAGGTTGATCTCGCGAGAAATGCTACCAATCGACAACTAGGGCTTGGTAGACTTGTCTAGTAGGTCATTGGGGTCTCATGACTTGCCTCTCGTGTTGCTGCAACCATCAATTTCTTGTTGGAGCAGATCATTTCTTTGATTTTTTAGATATACGACTAACGAAGGAATCCTATTCCTTGGTTTTTGAGTACCGTGTTGGTATCTTAGGGGTTCGTCAAGAATCCCATGAAGTAATTTCTCTGATTTGCCTATTGTTTGGGTTGTAGGACTTTAAATTAGGTGAGATATGGCCTCGGAAGTTACTGATTCTCCCTAACAAGGTGACGAGAATCATGGAAAATTCAAGAACCCCTTCTTTGGTTCGATTCTTAAGTTTGATGGAACTAATTATGTGCTATGGGTGTAGTTCATATTGAATGTTGTTGAGAGACATAATAAGGAACATATCCTTATCGACTTGGAGCCTATAGCGAAAGTTGGAAAGTATGCCACATGGAAGGATAATGCTATGGTTAGGGCATGGATCATGAATACAACCATATAGTGAATTACTATAGAGATTATGTATTACAAAACAATGAAGGAGATGTGACACAATCTTTGCTAGATCTAATTCTCAAAGAAGAGGTAGATGCATTGGATAGTTCACACGTGGCCATGAAACTCAGAGATACATTAAATCTCAAGATACTGACCATGTAAAGGTTCATATCAAGCATCAAGCTTTCGCCACACTAGTATTGGTACAAGATACTATGACTATCATTAGAAGCGAGTGCGAGATACTGATTCGAAGACTCCATGACCTTAGGCAAGAATTGCATGTCATTCTCAAGTAGAGGAAATAGATTGTCTGGTTGACTCAGGTGCATCTTGACACATGTGGTGATGCGAGATAATTTTCTACTCTCAGACAAGTCCCATCAGACACAACTATACTGACAATTGATGGGTGGCATTCCCCTATCACTGGTCAGGGGGAGGTACATGTGGCTCCTTACATAAAATTGGAGAATGTTGTTTTAGCTCCGTACTTTCCTCTAAGCTTACTCTTCATCAATCGATCGTGGAGTTGAATTGCAGGGCGGTATTTGATGCAATATCTTTGACATTTCAAGACATTTTGATAGGATGTATTATTGATTGTAGACGTGAAGAAATGGGTGTCTATCGTCTTCTATAGTCACTTTATGCAGGTCACGTTTCTCTTACTTTAGGAGGGGCTTCTAGCTACTTGTGGCACCTTCGGTTTTGTTATTTTCCTTTGCCTAAGCTTCGAAGGATGCTATTGCAAATTCCATCAACAATCACCTTCTAATGCAAAGCATGCCAACATCGAAGTTTAGAAGCCACGTTCTAGTTACTCCACTTGGACATTTGGGGACTTCACCGGGACTTGGATTATATAGGACATATTTTACTTAGTGCTAGTAAGTTTTTCTTGCCTTGGACGTTCCTTTTGAAATCCAAGTTTGAAATCGGTGATATGATCAAGGTCTTCCTGGCAGAGATCGAAAATCGATTTGGGCCTAATGTGAAAATCATTTAATCAAACAATGCCTTAGAGTTCTGTACCAACTCCCTTCGTGCCTTCTATCGGGAGCATGGAATCATCCACTAAACAAGTTGGCCCTACATGTCATAGTAGAATGGCGTGGAAAAAGGAAGCATCAACATATCTTGGATGTCACGAGGACTCTCTCGATACATAACAATGTTATGACTACGTACTGGGGAAATGAGGTCTTATCTCATTAATCAAATGCCATCTATGGTTCTTTTGATCGTGAATTGTTTGGGGTGTCACCTAAGGTCTTCGGATGAGTGGCATTTGTGCATCTTCCTGGTCCCAACAAGGATAAGCTTGTCTCTTATGCAATCAAGTGCATCTTTGTAGGATACTCAAAAACCCAGAAGGGGTACTAATTTATGACTTGGTTGGTAGATGCTACTATGTCAATGCTATTGTTGCATTCATGAGTCAATCCCTTAATATTCTACATCTAACTCCCAAATTAGCACTTTTGCACCTGAAGGTGCATCTTCCATCCCGTTTCCTGTACCCTTTGATGCACTACAAAGGCAGTCACGTGAAGGCCCACCACTTTCTAATGGTTGCCCTAATAGCATGTTCGAGATGATCTACTCTTGTCACCCAATTCAATAGTGTTGAGGTTTGATGAAGCGTAGCAAAGATTGGAGGAAGGCCCTTTGGGCATTGTTACTGTTTATGTGAATAATAACTTTACTATTTTTGTAGAATATGAGAGAGAGAAGAGAGGTGTTTTGGAATAGAAAATACTATTGCAACTCAAATAATTAGGTATTGCAACTCAATGAATATGTACTAAACTATGTTGTGCAATATGAGAAAAGGTCAAAAAGAATTCAACTCCTCATGTTTGAGTAAAGTCTTTAGCTGCCAGTCTAGCTTTAAATCTATCCACATGTATTTCACTTTATAGATCCACCTGGAAGTGAAAGCAATAGCATTAAATAGTTGTGGAACTAATTTCTAAGTCCCGTGCGAAAGAAGAGCACCCATCTCATTATCTGATACTTTTCTCATTATACTTCTTGCATAGCCTCCGTATAATTCCTTAAAACAATAGTACTTATCAAAGCAATTGAAAAATGTTTCAAAGAGGGACTTAATCCATAGACTGAGGTATTATGAGATATAAAATGAGTACAAGATGTTATTGATCTCCTCAAGGTGATCAGTAAATCCAAATATGAAAGCATATCGCATAGATTCTTGATGTAGGAGCAAGGTAGATGGATTATCATCGTGTATAGCTGTAAAGTGGGAAATGGAATAGAAGTAGGACCTTATTCATTCATTGATAAACTATATGAGAATGTGACTCTATTCAATGTTACAACCTCAAAGAAGGAAGACACCTTCTTAGAGAAGGCAATATCAACCCAAACATAATAATGGTGAGCAAGATGATCATAACACCAATATTCCATTTGAGAATGGGAATGCCCGAGAAGACATATTTTGTTGCTTGTGATGACAATTTACCCTGTTGCTCATAAGAATGAATAAAAAAAAACATATCCAAAAATGCAAAGTAGTAGAGCAAGAAGATCCAAGTCTAAATGTAATAGCTGAAAAGGAGTAACCCTTATTAAAAAATAGGAAGGCACATGATTAATAAATTATGCGGTTAAAAGTGGCACCCCTTAAAATTGTTTTGACACCTTCATGAAAAATAGAAAGGTTCTTTCGGTGCCTAAAATGCCTCACTTTCCTCTTAGCTACTTCATTTTGTTGAGAGGCATAAGGACAAGATGTCGAATCCACAGTGCCATGAGAGGTAAAGTGTTGTGTCCCTTCGACCTTATCTGTTTGTACCTTTTATTACTTTTATATGGTGTTGTACTATACTTTTCCCACCTCTATATATTAAGAGGTAGGGTTAGAGAATAAAACACTTGGTTCATTTTCTCCTACTTGGTATTAGAGCAACGATCTTAGATTGGGGCTTGATATCCTACCAAAAGCCTAGCCAATGATTTAAATGCTGTCGGCAAGGCTATTTTAGGGAGGGGGCCATGTCGAGATGATTAAAGTATCGATTTATAGGTGTGCCATTGGCATGCCGATGGTGGTGCCGAGTCTGATGCTGCTAGGTGAAGGTGCTGCTGCTACAGGCCGATTTCTGAAATCTTAAAGGCATAGAAGGCCAATGTTGAGGAATGTAAGGGTCTAAAGACATACACACGGTTATTATGAAATACCTTTATTGTTACACAATCATTATTTTTTGAAAATGATATCATTTTAATTATTTATGTGATTTTTTGTCAGCATGCTCTCGGCATTTCCACAGTGTGCCCATGGCGTGCCCTCGGCATGCACACGAAATACATAGAATTTTATTGGCATGGTGTCAAAATCGGCATTTCGAACCTTGAGCCTAGCCTCTGTACCCACCATTGAAACCCCACCTTTGAGGGTACCGCCATAAAGCCTTCTCTCTTCTCCAGAGGGCACTGCTGGCCCCTTTCTTCATGTTTTCGACCCTACAGCCCTGCCAACAGGGTCCAGTGCTGCCCCCAGCAGCCTTGCCTAGAGCTTAGAGCCACCGCAGGGCCTTGCCAACTCCTCCGTGCTACTGCTACATATCTCCTGCACCACCACAAGGGCCCTGATCTGGATTGCGTTGACAAATTTAGGTAGTGCTGCCTCTTGTTCTCAGGTGGTGCCGCTACCGCCACCGCTGGTGTAGCCTTTTCCTATGCTGCAGATCAGGGGGACAATCTTGGCCTCTTGTGATTGCTGCTGTTGAATCTCTGTGTAGGTAGGGGCATGTAATCGCCCTCCTCTCTTTGGTTGTTTCATCTCAAGGGAACACCAGAGGGAGAGGCAGTACCTCTTGGGGTTCATGATACCCTAGGGTAATTGTTACGTCTGACAATAAGATTTCAAACTTGTTTATTATCTGAAAACATTTTTTTAGACCTCTGATTTTATGTTTCTTGGATGATCGGATGCTTTAATGAAACCCTGTTGATTTTGGTAACTTGCGTAAAGGCCAAATGGCGTCATCGAGTTCGTTGAGGTGACATTGGACTCTACGATGGAGATGAGGACCTACAAAAGTCTATTTTTTGGTCTCGTGGTAAAGTTAGACGAGACCAACTATCCCTGGTGGTCACAAACCTTTCTCATGATCGTAAAGGGTCATGATAAGAGCACATCTTGCTTCATTCAGAGCCTATAGAGAAGACAGGGAAGAATGCTTCTTAGAATAAGGATAACTTAATGGTTAGTGCCTGGATCATGAATTGCGTTATTCTTAGGATATGAGATGAGATCATGTGTTATTAGATGGTAAAGGAGATGTGGGATAGTTTACGAGATACATATTCCCATGAGAAGAATTCAGCTCATGTTTATCAGACCTTCCATGAGGTCACACAATTACACCAGGAGGTTTGTTCCTTGGTGCAGTAATATAATACTATTCAGCCATGAAGGGCCTCCTGGAGAAGCATAATGCCAACAAACCTGTATGTATGTGTGCTTCTTAGAGGACGTACATGAAGGAGATAGCTATCTTTTCTTGTTTGGATTGGACCTGTGTTTACTGTTGCACATTCGTAGATCCTTACTTTGTGCCTCCCTCTTTCGAGAAGTCGTACAATAGATTGAGCAAGATTGTTGTTCACCTACCTACTACAGAGGTTACTAGCCAGATTTTTGCTTTTGTTGCTACACCAGAACGTGGTAGGTCTCTTGCGTAATGAGGTAGAGGTTGTGGTTGTGCACTAAGGGGCGAGGCTAGCCTTCGCGCACATACTGTGGTTGACTTGGACACACTAAGGCCACCTGTTGGATGAGACATGGTTGCCCCCCCCATTGCAAACCAGGTAGTTGAGCATGCTGAGACTACTGACATTATGTCTCGGGCTATGTTTGATGATCTACTGTAGTGTCTCTTAGCTGACCCAAGCCTCTACTACTCCTGAGACAACTACTCTTGCCTCCTTGTCAGGTACAGATCTTGTTTGCTCTTCCCAATCTACAAATTGATGTAGTGACAGGCTAGTTAATTCTAGAGCTTTACGTCATCAGTGTGGAGATTAGAGGTGGTTTCCTCAGCTTAGGCCTATCCCTCCAGGCAAGACGATATAGGTAGTCGATGGGTGGCACTCCCATGTTGCTACATAGGGGGAAGTCCTTGCCACCCCACATTGAGATTATCTGACGTGTTATTTGTACCAAAATTTTCAATTAGTTTACTTTCTGTGAGTCAAATTACAAAGGAGCTGAACTGTCATGCCATTTTTGATGATATGTCTTATGTCTTTCGGGACAAGCTCATAGAAAGGATGATTGGTGGAGGATGTGAAGAAATAAGGGTTTATCGCCTAAGCTAGAATTCAATTGCTGTTGCTTGCCATGGGGAGGTCTCTGTAGTTGGAAGTCCATTCCAATGGCACCTCCACCTTAGTCATCTTTCTCTGGATCAGTTTCGACGTGTCATACCTTATATTTCTCCTTTATTGTCATTACTTATGATGGTTGTTAGCTGGGCAAGCATCATCGTGCCAATTTTCCTTCTAGTCTGGGTCTACATCTCTGTTCCAATTGATTCATATGGATGTGTAGAGTCCTAGCTGGATCTAGGGCCATCGTTATCTTCTTATCATTATCGATGATTTTTCAAGAGTGTCATGGGTTTTTCTGATGAAGAATAGGTTTAATGTGGAAACAATTGTTGAACATTTTATATTAGAAATAAAGACCCAATTTTCTACTATTGTTAAGATTGTGCAATTAGATAATGCTCTTGAATTTTATACTTGTCAATTTACTTCGTTTTGTAAATCCCATGGCATCATGCATCAGACTACTTGTGCTCACACCTCTCAGCAGAATAGTGTTGCTGAAAGGAAGCATCGGCATTTACTTGATGTGACACACCTTGTTGATACATTACATTGTTCCTTCTTTTTAATGGGGTGTTCCCACTTTGATTGCTTGTTTTTTTATCAACAGAATGCCTAACTCTGCTATCCATGAGCAAATTCCTTGGCAACTGCTATATTAGGGTCGTGAGATTTTCCATGGGCCTTCTAGAGTTTTGGCTGTGTTGCCTCTGTGCATAATCTCACTCCTGGTCAGGATAAGTTGGCACCTAATGCAATCAAGTGTGTTTTCTTAGGGTGCTCTCAAACTTAGAAGGGTTATTGGTGCTTTGATCTTATTTCTGGTTGTCATTATGTTAGTGATGATTTTACCTTTCATGAGTCCATCCCCTATTTTTCTACTATAGGATGTGATCTTTCTTTATAGGTTGTTGAGGCACTTATGCCTGTACCTCCCATACATTTGGGGGTATACCTATTACTGACCCTCTGCCCCCCACTACTGAGCCAGTGTGATACTAGGATCCTCTTGTTACCTACCAACTTCCTATCACTTACAGGTAGCGCCCCTTTTCTTCACCAATGCCATCTTCCCTAGTACAGGTGAGCACAAATACCTTGCAAATTGGCGGTGTTTTACCAAGTTGTGATGATATAGGGGCAGAGATAGATGCAATCACTTCTAAGCTGGTACAAGGGACCATGCCTGATGATCTGGATCTTCTGATTACTATTCGGAAGGCATCTCTGAGTTGTGCTCAATATCATGTGGTAGGGACCCTATCTTTTGAGGGCTTAGGCACTTCTTTTGGGACGTTCTACACTGCATTGTCCACCATTTAGCTACCTACGACCTATTCGCAAGCCATGCTCGATCCAAAATGATGTCAAGCTATGGAGGATGAGATGGTTGCCTTGCATTCACAGGATATCTGGGAGCTTAGTACTCCAGATGGAGCCATTGGTTGTAGATGGGTGCTCGCCATCAAGTACAACTTGGATGGGTTAGTTGCTCGACACAAGGCCTGCCTTGTCACCAAGGGGTTCACCTAGACGTACGACGTGGATTTCTTTGACCTGTTCTCTTTTGTTGCTCAGCTCTCGACTGTGTGCATTTTTATTTCTATAGCAGGTCAGTATGATTAATAGCTTCACTAACTAGATATCAAGAATGCGTTTTTCTACAATAATCTTCAGAAGGAAGTATATATATGCAGCAACTACTAGGATTTGAGACACAGGGGGAGTGTGTGTGCAGACTACAAAAAGCCATTTATGGGCAGAGTCCCAAAGTTTTAGACGCTCTCCAAGGTGGTTAAGGCTATTGGCTTTCAGAGGTCCACGTCAGATCATTTCCTTTTTGTCAAGAAGATAGGAAAAAGAGTGGTACTACTCCTTGTGTATGTAGATGATTTGATTGTTACTGGGAATGATATAGGTGGCATTGCTGAGCTCAAGCAATGTCTTGCCGGCAGATATGTTATGAAGGACCTTGGGTCATTGAAGTACTTCCTTGAAATAGAAGTTGTTTGCGGCAAAAGGGGAGTGGTTCTATCTCAGAGGAAATACTCTATAGATATTTTGCAGGAGATAGGCATGCTAGGGGCCAAACCGACCAATATTCCTATGGACCCTAAAGCCAAACTTTATGATGAGGAGGCTGAGGCTGTTGACAGTAGACGATACAGGCAGCTGGTTGGTAAGTTTCTTTATCTGACCATCACTAAACTTGACATTTCCCTAGTTGTTGGGAAATTTAGTTCATGGACAGACCGATGAAGCAACACTGGGATGCCGCCATGATGGTGTTAAGGTACTTGAAGAAGGCACCTGTATAGGGCATTTTGTACAATAGAGGAACATTCATGATTATAGTGGGGGTACTCAGATGCAGATTATGTAGGATGCTTGATCGACTGGAAGTCCCCTATAGGATTTTGCACCTACGTTGCTAGGAATTTGGTGACATGGAAACACAAACAGCAGGTGGTCGTTGCCAGATCCAGTTTAGAGTCCAAGTATAGAGCAATGGCCAACATTGCTATAGAGATGATGTGGGTGAGGTCACTTTTAACATATTTGCATACTCCTTGTGACACCTATGGAGATGAGGTATGATAACAGAGCTGCCATGCATATTGCTAACAACCTCATGTTTTACGAGAGGACAAAGCATGTCGAGATTGATTGCCATTATGCATGTAATTTGATCCAACGTGAACTTATTTGTATCGTTCTTGTTACTTGAAAGGATCAGATAGCAGACATCTTTACTAAGCCACTGCCACATTCATCTTTTGATGTTTGTTGTTCTAAGCTAAGCATGATTGACATCTATGCTCCATCTTAAGGGGAAGTGTTGTACCCCTTCGGTCCTTATTTGCTTATGTCTTGAGTCTTGTACCTTTTATTATTTATTGCTTTCATGTAGGGTTGTACTTTACTTTTCCCACCTCTATATATTAAGAGGTAGGATTAGAGAATAAAGCACCTAGTTCATTTTCTCCTATTGAAAAGTTGCAAGTCATGTTACATAAATTGTAGTACATTATTATTGCAAAAAATTTTGATAGAAGTGGAGTAAAATTACTATCACATTGCATAAATTTTAGTGCATATCATTGAGAAAAAAAATTGATAGGAGTAAAAATTACTTAATTCACTAAAAAAAATATTATATTATATCGTTTATTAAGAACACTCATGATAGGTAATCAATACCATCCACAAAAATAATGAAACAATAATGCCCATGTGTAGTATGGATGATGTGACGAGGCTCTGAATCGTTGTAATGAACTAAATAGAAAGGATACAAACTACACTTTTTTCCACGAGAGAAGGAAGCACAGTGATGCTTCCTAACTGGTAGATTACAGTCAAAACTAATGGACGAAAGTAACTTTAAAAGCATTTTCCACAACTTATTTACCAACGTGTACTCAAGAAAGACGATGCCACAATATTGGATCGGTTGAGATAGGCATTGCACCAACAAAGATAGCAAGGAGATCCAAATAATTTAGCTTATCTTTCTGGTACCCATCATCGATCATTTTTCTCATTCAAATATCATGAGAATAATAATGCTCATCAAATATCATATGACATCCAAGATCTTGGAACAATTTACTAAAGTAAATTATACAAAATTCTAGTGCATAATAAACACTTGGTAGTTGTAATCTAGAAGAAAAATGAACACCTGGTGAATATAAGATATTATAAAATCTCGCGCATGTAACCTTGCTAGATGGTTTGACATTAGACAAATAATCACTTTCACTAGTTAAGTGACTAGATGCACTTGGGTCTACTACCAATCAATGGTGGTAGCAATGACCACATTTGTTATAGTACTAACAACATTAATAAGCATCATAGAGGTAGATTGTTAGACCCCGAACTTGGATTCCTGTGCCTAATCTAGATATCCATCTTTATAAGAAATCCAATGCCTTTCGTTTCACACAAATTGAATCACTGCAACTTACATTGTGGAATTTTTTTTTTTGTGAAAAGTTAAAGGGTAGTTATCCAAATGATAATCACCCGAATTCATTTCATACCACAAAAAGAATTACATCAGAAGTTACAGAATAGATCCCCAAAACTCCACCTGGGAAGAAATGGAAGAGACAATTTTCAACATAGGGTCTCTCCCCCCTAAAAACCACTCCATTTCTTCCCAGCCAAATACGCCACAGGACTGCTAGGACCTTTGCCCTCTCCTTCTTGAATCTAAAAGAGATTCCTTCAACCTGGCCATTACCCTTGTGGAATGACAACCAAAAACTAGCCATGTCCTGATGGGCGATCTAATCGATCCCCATCTTCTGCCATACCTGCATTACAAACGGACAGTGGAAAAAAGATGCTGAATGTCTTCCTTCACTCCTGCATAAAGGGGACAACTCAAATCATCCGTCTGGGCCCATCTCGCCCTCCACCTCTTCGTCATAATCCTCCCTCTCCTCATCAACCAAGCGAAGATTTTCACCTTCAGCGGGCACGCCGTTGTCCAGAGCAATCTGTAGTCTCTCAAGAGGTCGACGTCCGTGTTGACCACGCCGTTACCCAATCTACGGAAGACCTTCGCCATCGAGAATTCTCCCTCTTCCCATGAATAGGAGTCACCACCCTCTAGCTCCCATCCTTCCAGCTCCTGCAATAACCGCTGAAGATCTTCACACCTCTGGTCGGATATGCCCCTCGAAAGATTGAGCACCAGGCCCCGGTCTAGCAGCCTCCCACAGAGGTCGAAGGGTCCACCACTCCCCCAAGGAGGTAGGGATATCTGTCACCAAGAGTTGAGCTGACCTCCTACCAGTCATCCAGCCAGAACCGGAAAGCATCTCCCACCCCTAGAGTAGGGGTAAAGAAAGCTCGCACCTTTTCTGTCACTGTCGCCAACCCCCTTAGAAAGAAAGAGGCCCCGGGAGGAGGGGACTCCAAGGGCCCCCAGGAAAGGAAGGGCCCATAGTAGCTCCGCACGACTTCACCAAACAGTCCCCGTTCACGTCCCACCAATCTGGCTATCCACTTCGTAAGGAGGTTGATGTTCACCATGTCCACATCCCTAACCACCAAGCCCCCTTCTCAATCGGCCTACATACCTCTTCCCAAGCCACCAACCTCGCCCCCTTCCCTGTCGTCCCCACATTAGACTAGAAAAAATCCCTCATCACCCTAGAGATTTTCTTCTCAATTTGCCGCGACAATCTAAAAATCAAGAGGAAATACGACGGTATGGATGCCAATACAACCTTCACCAAAGTTAACCTCCCTCCTTCAGACAACAATCTAGAAGATCACCCTGCCAATCTCTTTTCCATCCTTTCTAGCAAAAGGAGCCAATCCTGTATCCTAAGACGCCGATCTAACAGTAGGAGGCCCAGATACACCAGTGGCAACTAGCCTACCTCTGTCCCTAGTGCACCACCCACCGTCTCCACCTCTTCAATCGTCATGTTGATTGGAATAAACATTGGTCGAGCTCGGCAGATTACATTGTGGAAGTTTTTCAAATTAACCCATCGCGTAAGCTGTGTTTTAGGTGGGCACCTATTGGAAGCATGTTTTAAACTCATGAAATTTGGAAACCAACGATACTGATTTTGTGCCAATCGAAAGTTGATAGCCCCCTTTTGAAAGTCTACATTGTTTCACGTATCATGACATTTCTACTTAGATTAACTATGTTTTTCTCTCAAAATTTTTGAAACACAAATCAAGACCCAAACCTAATATCTAAGGTCACCACCGTGTTCCCCTTAAAGGGATGAGTCCAACAAACTTCATTGTGTGTAAATTAGAGTTTCCAAGACCTGAAAATAGGAGTTATGCATGTTTTCATTTCAAAAAAATAGAGGGGGCACACTCCCAGAAACTCGAACCCCCCTCCCCTACTATAAAGGCCATAAACACCCACCCACCTTAATTTGTGCACGGCAACACCCTTCCCCTCACGTAACTCCTCTCCCCTCTCTTCCTTGCTCCTCACCTCTCCCCTCATGAGCCCCCTCTCATCCCTACCCCACTATACTTTCACTGTCTCTAGCCACCTCACTAACGAGCACTTCGCCAACCCTTCGGTCCTCCACCTTCACCAAACTCCCTTTTCCATCCTCCAATGAGTTGCAATACATGTGTGGGAGCGAGAGAGAATGAGTGAGGATAAGAGAGGTAGCTAGCATGCGTGTGTGGTACGCTGTGTGAGGGAGTTGACCTACGAGTGTGGACACCAACCAACAAGTATGTGTATGTTGACGTGAGGGGGTGAACGCCGACATGGACAAGTCAAGAAGTCTAAGATAACCTGGATTGTAAATTTGTTCAACAATATGCGTACACTCATTACGACTAAGTAATAATAGCGTAAAAGTATTACATCAACATTCAAGAGCACGGAACATAATAACTCTTGACTGCCATCGTGTAATCTATTTTGGTTTGTGGGTGTGTAGGAGATAGTAGGAAGAAATGAAATACTTGATTTACTCTTAAACCCTACCTCTCTTTATATACAGAGAGGTTAGTGCAAATTACAATATAACCCTATGAAGAAAAGAAAATAACAATCAGCACCAACAAAATAAAATAAGAACTAACATGACTCCCTAACAACCTCTCAAGCTGGAGCATAGATATCCATCATGCTTAGCTTGGACACACACATGTCAAAGGAGAATCTAGCCAGTGGCTTGGTGAAGATATCAGCAATCTAAGCCTCTAAAACAACCTAAGAAGTGAAAATGAATCCCTTCTTAGTCAAATCTCTAGTGTGGTGGCAATCTACTTCCAAATATTTGGTGCATTCATGAAACATTAGGTTGTTGGCAATATAAGTAGCAGCCCGGTTGTTACACCACAGTTCTATGAGCCCATCAATCTGTATATGTAGGTCACTGAGCAAGGATCTCACCCACATCAGCTCTGCAGATGTCCGAGCCATGGCTGGATACTCAGACTCAGCATTAGATCTGGACACAGTCACTAGCAACATAAGTACGAAAGCTTGTAGTAGACTTCCTATCATCATGACTATCTGCATAATCTGTATCAGAATATCCAATCACCGTCGTAGATGTCCCTCTAGTAAAAAGACCATGTCTTGGTGTTCTCTTCAAGTACATTAGACCTAAGCACCATCATGGCAACATCCCAGTGTTGTTTAGTAGGCCTCTCCATAAACTGACTCAACTTTTCTACTGCAAACAAATTATAAGGCTTGGTAATTGTCAAGTATAACTTTCCCACAAGATATAAATACTGCTTGCTATCAACTGGCTCTGCGTCATTATCATATAGTTGTGCTTTGGGATTCATTGGAATGTTTGTTGGTTTGGCTCCCAACATACCTGTCTCCTTCAACACATCCAAGGCATATTTCTGTTGAGATAGAGTGATGCTATGCCTACGACGATCCACTTCAATCCCAAGGAAATATCTCAAAGGCCCCAGATCCTTCATCACAAATTGATCTGCCAAAGTCTGCTTAATCTCAATCACACTTGCTGTATCATCATCAGTGACAATCAAGTCAACATATACCAAAAGAACTACTACCCCTTTCCTTGTCCTCTCCTAATGAACAAGGAATGATTTGCCAATGATTTGAGGAATCCTACTGACTCTATCAACTGAGAAAGCTTCTGAAACCAAGCTCTCGAGCTCTACTTGAGGCCATAAATGGCCTTCTGCAATCGGCACAATCCCCCTAAAACTCGTAGCTAGGGGCCTACTGCATGTATACCTCCTGTAAATCCCCATAGAGAGGCATTCTTCACATCAAGTTGATGAAAATGCCAATCTTGCTAAACTACCGAAATTAGAATCTGTACTGTAGAAGGTCAAGCCACTAGTGAGGGTGCGTCAAAGAAGTCCACCCCATGTCTCAGGGAACCCTTTGGTAACAAGTCGAGCTTTGTACCGTGCAACCAACCCAACTAGGTTGTATTTGAGTGCAAACCCCCATTTACAACCAATACCTGTAGCACCCTCTAGTAAGGGTATAAGCTCCCAGGTACCACGTGAAGTAAGAACAGCCATCTCATCCTCCATGGTCTGGCATCACTTTGGATTAAGCATGGCTTGCTGGCAGATGGTAGGAATCTGTGTGGCTGAAAGTGCACAGCAGAAGCTCCTAAAGGCAAGCCCTAGTTCCTTAGTAGATAGACTGCCTGTAATTAGGTATCTGGTACAACAACAAGGTGCCTTACAAGTAGCAATCGAAAGGTGAAGATCATCTATTAGATCCTCCTATACTGGCTTTGAGGTAGAGATATCCACACTTGAACCCATAGCATCACCATTAAGTACTATATCATCAGCATGCAAACAATCCGTTGTCACATGAACTGAAAAGGGTGATGTCTGTGTGGCCACCAGAGAGGATGGCATTTGTAAAGTACTGTGAGGATGCCTATAGATAATAGTAAGCTCAAAAAACTTCATAGGTTCAGTCATAGTAAGGTATCTCCTCCAGGGAAACATGAGGTATAGGCATGGGAGCCTCTGTAACCTCAGGAAATAGTCTTCGGGCAACAGTAGAAAAGTATGAAATGAACTCATGAAAGGTAATGTTAGCACTCAGTGCCTACTAGTGATGGGATCCAGGCATCTATGTCCTTTCTGAATCCGTGAATGTCCCAAAAACACACTTGACTGCCCATGGTGTAAGCTTGTCTCAGCCTGGGGAAAGGAGGTGAACAAAGGCAACACAGCCAAATACATGTGGTGGCACGTGAAAAAGCTCTTGCTCAGGATGCAATATGTGCCAAGGAATCTGCTCATAAAGTACTAAACTAGGCATTCTATTGATTAAATAGTAAGCCATAAGAACTGCTTCTCCCCAATATAACGGAGGCACATTGTGATGAATCAACAAAATGTGGGTTACATCCAAAAGATGTCGTTTCCTCTTTACCACCCTATTCTGCTGCGAGGTATAAGGACAAGTAATCTGGTGTACAATCCCATGAAACCTATAAAAGGCAAACGACTTGGTGGTACATAACTCAAGTGCATTATTAGTTCCCATCACTTTAATAGCAACCGAACACTAATTCTTTATCTCCAACATAAAATAATGACAGATCCAACATCTGACTTCAACAGAACAATAGACATGAAAAGTCATTGAAAATTATTTAGTAACGGTGATTGCCTATTTGGTATTTGGCTCGGCCCCCACACGCCCATATGTAACAACTCAAACAAAGTCGTTGACCTAGGACAGGTACTCATAAGATAGAGGCATGGTGGTGCTTGCCCATCTATCAGGCATCACAACTGATTGGAGCTGCAAGAGATATGTGGGGAATAACTCATGCTATCTAGAGGAAGATGTGCAAGTTGGAGGTGCCACTGAAATGCACTCCCAGCAACCAAAGAGACTTCTCGACATGCAGTAGCAAGTGGAGTCTAAACCAGACGATAGACACCACTCTCTACATTTCCACTACTAATTGTCTTCTCTGGCAACTTGTCTTGTAAGATGCATCCCATATCATTAAAAATAGAATGACAATTAAGTTTCTTAGTAATCTTGTTGACTGAGAGTAAGTTGATAGGAAAGTCCGTCACTTACAAAACATCAAGGCAATCTCAAGGTAGAAGTCACCGGTACCTCCCCCTGACCTTCTATCTTAAAGTGCCTGTCATTTGCAACCTTAACAGTCCTACCTGCGGATACAAATCTGAGATGACTAAAACAACTTCAATCTACTTTGAGATGTCGTGAAGCACTTGAATCAACCTACCACTCAGCATTACATTGATTCTTGTCATGTGTAATAGACACCAACTTGGTGGCTCCCTAAAACTCATCATGATGGCTAAGACCTCGGAGCAGCCTCATACTCAGTTCGTACAATGGTCACTATATCACCTGCTAATCTCTGTGTGGCAAAGGTGCTTGGCTCAACATTAGAAGAGGCCATATCTCTACAGTAGAACCACAAATCCACCAAGGAAAAAAAACTCTAAAACATTGAATAAGGGGAAGATCATACCAATATGAAAGAACTCCATCAGATCTGTGGACACAATTAACTAAGTTCAAATCTAAAAAAATATTTCATATTATAAAAAAAATGTGCATATTTGATTTCGATCCTTGGACATGGATCCCAAGGCAAATGGAGCTTGGATTCCAACCCAAGAACCAAAGAGAGGCACCCCTAGGTCAACGACAGGCTTGCACTAGGCTTGGGCAAGCCTTAGTGTTGTTGCCTAGGGTTGCCCTCCCCCTCCTTGTTCCGTTGTTGGCTGGGAAAGTCACCAGCGACACTAGTTGCTGCCAGCGATGGTGATCTGCCGCATGAGTAGCAGCAGTAGTAGATCTGGTCTAATCGACGTTGCTAGTCTACGACGCGTGGAGGGAGAAGAGTGAGATGATGGAGGTATGGGGGCTAAGTATTTGGTGGGATACCAGGCTGATGGTCTAGGGTCATCACTCTGATACCAAACAGGAAGAAATGAAACACTTGATTTATTCTCAAACTCTACCTTTCTTTATATAAAGAGAAAGGTGGGTGCAAATTACAGTACAACCCCATGAAGAAATGAAAATAACAATCAACACCAACAATATAAAATAAGAACTAACAAGCCTCTTTAACAAAGAAGTCACCCAAGCACTAGCAACGAGCTCGGGACCTATCTCTCCCAGTTGATCAAGCTAAGGCCATGCAGGCCATCCTCAAGACTTTGTAAGAGATCTAGCAAAGGCTTCCATCTGTGTAGCCTACAGACAGCAGCACGAGCAAGTAGAGCATTGATAGGGCCCTCTTGTTGTGTCCCTACATGTAGTGTCAGCACCTACCATGCCTCTCGAGTTGCCTCCTGTGCTACCCTTAGTGCTACCATAGGTGGATCCGATCCACAACTATGCAGCCTTGTTCACTACTTTCCAAAAGATAAAGGTTTAGGAGTTCAAAAGAGATGGAGATCCTTCAACAGTTGAGGATTGGGTCCTCAAGATGGAGAAGGCCTTCGAGTCCATTGTGCTACCAACCGACTATCGAGTATCCGTTATCGCCTACCTCCTAGATGGCAATGCACATAGGTGCTAAATGTTCTTTCAAACTCGCCCTAGCTCTTGGGAGGACTTTCTGACTATCTTTAGCGACCGCTTCTATCTTCCTCACAAGAAGGGTTAGAAGCGCATTGAGTTGAGGTGCTGAAACAAGGGAGGATGACTATCTTTAAGTATTTAGCGAGGTTCACAAGTTAATTCATTTCACTTCCTCAACCTCACTATCCAAGGAAGACAAGAAATGAATGTTCTTTAGAGGAGAAAGGAGCGGAAGTATGGTGGGGAGGGGATAAGAGAGGGCTTTAAGGGGAGAGGTGAGAAGCGGGAAAGAAAGGGGAAAGGGGACGGGTGTTGTGGTGCATAGATTAAGGCGGGGGTGGGGGTTTCAAAGAGAGGGAGATGAGGAGGAAGAAAGGGGAAATTGTCCTCTTATATAGGTACTATCTTTGTTATTATTTAGTTGAATGTAAAAGATTTTGTAGAGTATGTTATTCTTTTGGTATGTTGGAGTGCGTGAGATGGTGTGTTGTGTTGGGGAAGAGGATATTAGTGTATATATGCATATGATAGATATGGTAATATGCATAGGGATATATCCTGGTGAGTGGATATGTAGAACTATATGTATATATGCATAAAACATATATAAGCATGCGTATCTACGTAAGTAAAATTATATGCAATGTATAATTTATGTATGGGCACGTTAGTGTATGTGTGTGTGGGAAATGGTGTGCAGGAGTGTGCAGGCAATGCATGTGTTTTATGAGGGTGTGTACGATATATGTATGTATAAGATTGAGTGTACGAGAGCATACACACATGTCATATGCGTAAGTCATTAGGAGTTTTGATATTAATACTACGTCTTGTGTCATACATGTGATGGAGTTCTAGACACTTCAAGACTATCGGGGCACAATCCCGACCCAACACCTCAAGACCCACTAAGTACCTTGGGATTCCCCTTTCCCGCGATGTCTTTCATTTTACCTCTACTATTGTAACACACCAAGCCATATTCTCAGGAGTGTAGATCGAGGGTCGGCTGTGGATTGAGCAGACCTTGAGCACGAGTTTTAGATAAGGTATCCTCCCTTCTATTTTACAATCTAGACTGCTTGATTCATTTTGTCTCTTGCTGGTTTCAGAAGCTGCTTTTACATTTCCCCTTTTGTTGTTGAGAACCTCAAAAATTAAAATGATGAATGGTGAACCACATTAAATGCTTGGCTGAGTCACGAAAACTCATGAAAATGGAATGTCCTATGCAATACAAGTCTCCTGAATTCATGCTATTTGAATAATGTGAAAGATTAGTTATTTGGAAGAATGGTTGAGGAATTTAAAGACGGACAAGTAATGTTGATGAATTAGATGTGCTACACTTGCTTCTAGAATTTTTTTTTTGAGAAATTACTTGCTTCTAGAAATGAAAATTGAAAAATGAAA
Source organism: Thalassia testudinum (assembly GCA_037157565.1). NCBI lineage: Eukaryota > Viridiplantae > Streptophyta > Magnoliopsida > Alismatales > Hydrocharitaceae > Thalassia > Thalassia testudinum. Next base: position 37,295,064 of record JAZHRO010000014.1, read on the forward strand.
GAGGCGCTAAATAACCAAACGCCTAAACAAATTCAGTTGAGGAGTTGCATGCCTCCTCGACACCTTGGTTGTGATGTGTAATGTTGTGTGTATCGTTGGGGCTTGTGCTTGGTTTGGATTGTGGAATGATGGCAGATTAACGAGTATGGATGATTCAACCCTGTGTAAGTAGAACTTCAGCTCTGAGGTATGATCTCCCTCCTGTGGGCTATATTGCACATCACATCATGACTTGGATGGGAAACATCGTATTCCTATTTGGCCACTAGGTGTGCCTCGTTAAATCCCATCCCAAGTCCTGGTGGTTGGCCACTTTGTTTGCTAACTAGATGAATAAGAATAAAGAATAGAGGTTAAATCTTAAGGGTTTAATAATGGAGTTGTCTCTCACACTCTTCTTTATTTTGGTACCCCCTTTTTTTTGCTTTTACTTTTTGGCACTTTACTGAGCTTTTTGGCTCATTTCGACCTATGTTGGGGCTTCCGACTAGGATTTTACCAGGTCCACAGGGCTAAGCTGGTGTAGGGGTTTTCCCTCGTCTTACTGTTTATGATGGGTTTAGTTGTAGTAACTGTTGCCTTTTTCTTTAGACTTTATTCTTGGGTGATGTGTTTCTGCTACCTACAAGCATCATTCCAACTCGTATCTCATTTTTGCTGTACTTTGAACTTTTCTCTGCTTTATTCTATTTCATGCTCTTGAATGTTGATGTAAACAATTATGGTATATTTTTGTGCTATTATTACTTAGTCATGATGGGTGCATGCTTATGGTTGGACAATGAATTTGCAATCTAGGTTAGCTTAGAATTCCCGACTCGGCCCTCAGGGCCGGGTCATTACATAGATGGCATGAAGAATGAGGGTTTTGGTGCAATATTTGTCACAACTATAGAAGCCCTTGTTTACTGCATCAAATGGTTATGGTCCTTGGAAAACAGCTGCATTATGGTAGATCCTCTGGATAATGAATTCCTAAAACTAGCTTATTAGCGATTGCAAAAGTGCAGTTAACTGACACGGGCTTATCAAACTTTTCTCAACATCTTTTACAAGGAAAATTGTGTGCTTGCTTCTACTACCATCACTTGCATCACTATGGCCAGAAGCACTGGTACGACCGCCACCTCTACTAATGGTCACTGCAAGTGCAAAAGACTCCTGCACCATTTGATATGATCCACCACTCTGTCTGAATTTTCTGAAGGTGATTGTAAATTGTATCTAGATCAGGAATAGCATCTGACAACAAATGATCCTTGGCTGCCTGAATACGAGGGTCAAATCCATATGCAAAACAATAGATTTGCTTATTGCAACAGGAAGGTTGGGAGATGGCAAGTTCTTTATACGAGAATTCATAGTTGTGTAGTAGTATGTCAAGGACAGGTCTCCTTGGTTAGTGGACCAGATGCCATTATAGGTGTCAGCAAGATGGGAATCATTCAATTTTAAAGAGTATTTCTTGGTCAAGCCTTCACACGTGTCCTTTGCATTCCTGTTATATAGCATGTTGGCACAATCTTTGGTTCTGTGCTACTCATAATCAATTCATTACCATATACTTATCATGCTCCCACTTTTCAAAGTTAGAAGCCGTGCAGTAAGAAATTTAGAAGCATCTTTTGTAAGGATATAAAGCTTCTATCCACCAAGAAAAATCGTCAATGTTTAGGCCAAAGAATGTAGTTCTGATACCATTCAACTTAATGGATGTACCATGATAACAATGGTTAAAGCCAAAGTCTTGGCTTCAATAGATGATGATCCTAGTGTAGTCATGGTGATGATGGATAAGTGGCAACAACAATCAAGCAGAACTCAAGAAGGCCTCATGTAACAGATTCAACCAAAAGCACACTCCTATTAATGCTCAGAGAATACCGTATTCAATGTCACACTGAACGAGCAGATTGGTGACTCATACCACACATGTCAAAGGGGTAATATTGCATGGCCAGTTGGAAATTTTGCATGAAAAAATTGCAAAGAATGGACAGACCCATGAAATCAAGCAATTATGGAATATGAAATCCCTTGTTAAGCCACATTCGAGGGCTGAACATGACCTCTAAGGGCCCATTTACGTTGTGGAATATTCCACGTTTTTGCGGGATATCCCGTGTTTACAAAGGGGAACAAGTGAACCCATGTTTTGCCTTAAACCCGAGTTTCCTCAAACCCGGGTATGAGTGAGAGATGAGTTATCCCATGCCCAAATCCCTTACGATCCCAACTTATTTCCACCTTATCCCCTATTCACGTAAACACCCCTACAGAATTATCCTAGGTTACACGTAAACACCAACATGAGATATCCCCTGTTTGCAAGTTCTTATCCCGTGAAATACATTCTGCAACGTAAACTAGCCCTAAGCCACCAACGGCCATCCACGACATTGAGAACTACTAGCCAATAGAAAAGTTGCTAGACCTCTTTGGGCTTTAAATGCAGTTTGGGCATACACATCCCATTGTTAGATCTTGCTCAAGGACACAAAAATCTGATCCTTTCTTCGCAAGCCTGGCCAATAGTTGCTATTTGACTAGTCATTGTTCAATTGATGATGGGCTGGACTAGTTGGTAGCTACAAATGGATGTTGGATCTAGGGTTTTTTCTTTGTGGCCGCCGGTGTTGTGCCTGGTTGTTGAGAGGGTCACCATTGACTCACTGAGAATTGGTGCTGGTGGTGTCAACAATCTATAGTCTCGTGGAGGAACATGAGGGTTTGTCAATTAGGGTTTTCTATTTTCTATTTTCTATTTTATGTAGAAAGAAAGAATCAAGACAAGGGATTCAATGATGGTACAAACCACCAACCTAGGATTGTGAATGTGATCCCATAGAGGGAATGTAAGGGCATACCTATATCGAGAAGACCTAGCCTCTCCTGTGTAGAAGAGGCCGGAGGGATATTCACATAATAGTACCCAAAGTGAGGAAAAAAACTACGTAATGGTGACTCCAAGAGTTAGATTAGGAACTTTTCTGTTTAAGCTTAACAACTAATAAATATATCTAATAGCCATTCTTTGTGTAACTTTTTTGGTAAATAGCTGATTTCTCCTTTCAATCTTGACTTTAATGTTGCTAACTACATGTAGGTGCATATCTTAATAGATTTTAGCTTTATGGTAATACACACTACTAATTCTAGAGTCGATTCCATGCTTTTAGACAAGATTTACTTACATTCAAGCTAAAATGATTTGTCATCAAACTGTCTTGGCTTTCTAGCACAAGTCTGAAAATTATAATGTTAATCTACTAATGCTCTTGAAACCATGCTATGCTATGCAGAAGTTTATGCAGATCCATCACACTCATCATTTAAAGCTCTAAAATTTGTTTCTGGGGTCTCTACAACATTCACTGCAAAGGTATCTGTTGAACCACTTAATTTCCATTGTGAAAATTTTTTATGCATTTTCTTCAATGCACTAATCTGATATTGAAAAGTTAAGAAAAATAAGTGATTCTTGTTTTACCCAGAAGCTTGATTATTTTTTGTCTCAGGCTGGTTTGAAGATTATAGAATCATACATGGAAGGACGTAGACAGGATTGGGGGCTTTCTTTTGAAAAGGACACTGTGTCAAGAGGAGGCTGGTATGCTCTTTTCTGTGAGCCAACAGTGTATTATTTACCTTCTGTGAGAATTGCTTGAAGCGTAGGAAAGCCCTTCTCCTTGAAGGTGGCATGCATGGAGAGAAGGGAAAGAGAGAGAGGATGGTGGCATGAGAGAAGGGGAGAGAGGAGAGGGGTTCTTAGAATAGGAAGTTTTGTTATTGGAACTCAACTAAAAATAAGAGGATTTGATCTCTATTTGAGAGATTCAATCCAACAATTGCAATCCTAACAAACTTGAAAATATCCTAAACCTAGTAGACTTCCTAAACAAACTTGACATATTGACTAAGAAACCTAAAATATCTCTAGGAAAAAAAAATAACTTGTCACATGTGACACAAAACAAGTTGACATGCAAGCCAATACTCATGCATGCACACACGTACCCAACATGGGTCCCACACGTGACTCATCACCACCATGTGGCTTCTTCCATGAACTCTTAACACCTTCAATTGATATAAGTCATGCCTTCACCATATATTATGTTTCCATGTAAAGATCCATATCCATTTTCTTCTAGATTGCATTCTGAAGGCCTTTTTGATTGACAGGTATAATTTCTTGTATATTTTCTTGAATAATCTACAATTAGATTATTCTCAACAGTCTGTCATCTGGGTCTGTCCTATTTGCGGTAGATATTCATTTCATCATTCTATAATCTACGGAAACCCTAGTTCCCTGTATCTTTTGCTTCTAGGGAGTCACCAGGATCTCCTGAGCCAACAAGGTCCATTGAGCCTAATAAAACCACTAATCTCCCATATCTTTCACTCTTGTATACACTTATTTTAGTCACTTTTGATTTGCTGAAATTGATTGCTGGACACAAAAGAATGCCATTAATGTAAGATTGCCCACTTTGATGTAATTTATAAGATCAAAGGTCTCCATTCTAGAACCAATTTGGGCGAGGAGGAAAGTGGGGAAGCACAAATAATCGATATGCTGATTGCCAGCTTGGTTGGCTTGTTTTTTATCTGTGAATACAAGCAAGAGGACTTATGCTATTGATAAACAGGCAACAGGGTGGAATACTCGTAGCAGGCCCAGGAAGTAGCAATGCCTCATACTTCCACAAGGTTAGTTCAAGGTAGCCTGTTTAATTTCCAATGAATCTAGTACGGAATTTGTTTTTCTTTAATCCCTCTGGATGCGTTGTTTCTGTGGTTGCTATATCACAGGACATAGAGGCTGGAGATGATCCCGATATTGAAGAGGTGATGAGAGCTTGCTGTATGTAGTCGTTCCATTGTTTTGACGGTGGGAAGACGAGAGAGCAATTTCAAGCACTGTGCTTCACAGCACCTTCCATATCACGACGTTCTTCGTCATGCCCTGGATCGGCTGAATGATATGTTGGTAGAGGCTGCAGTGTGTCTGTGTATATATGTATGTAAAATGAGAAAACAACCGGTATTTTCAAGGGAAAAGGTTCATTAGTTATTAATGGAGTTTATTTATAGTTGACATGTGTAGATGTCACATGAATACGGTTGAGTTTTGCACAAGTGTGGTGGGATGGAGGCATTTGGCATGTGGAAAAATAGTTCAAGAGTGGATTGTTCCACGTTCATGTTGAAGAGAGAGAGAGAGAGAGGGAGGGAGAGGATGGCCGACGGTGAGAGAGAGAGAGGAAATGAGTTGTAAATTGTAGGAAATATTATTATATTATTAAAAGAAAAGGATTACAAAGATTTTTTTTTTATATAGAGAGAACACATCACAATCTCTTAAAATAGAAAATATATCAAATCTTATCTCCTAATTTTAAAAAGATCAAATCCTAATTAAAAAATCAAATCATCTAAATAAATTTGCTAAAAATTAATATACCAACCAAAGACTTTCCTTGCACCTAAAGCAAATTCAAAACAGGACTTCATGACACCAAAATTAGTGCCCAAGTGGATGCCCAAACTGCTTGTCATGAGGCCTAACTAATTGCTATGTGACATTGCCATGTTGCTCTTCATTCTCCATACTCCCTCTTAAGTCAAGATTGAGAGGATAATGACTTGCTGAATTTGGTGATGAGGTTAGATGTTCCATCATTATTCTTCTTTAAGTTATGTGCTCGCAACTTTGTCTTTGAAAGAAGTCATAGTGTAATGGTGTAACCTCTTGTGACCTTTAGAATTGTTGCTTTTGTGGCAATCTCAATTATCGTCACAATGGTAGTCATTTTCTTTTCTTTTTGTACCCTCTCAAGATCAATAGATGTAAGCAAATCCTTGCGTGAGATGCTAGTAGCCTTACGTGAAAACCTTTGCATCTTGTCTAAATCTTTAGAAAATGAACTTCTTAGATCAATTGTTACCTGAGAAGTTGCTTCTTTTGGCAACTTCAAAAGTCATTGTGTGGATTGTGCTATTCTCTTCTTGAAGTGATAAATTGTTGTGTGATCACATACACAATATTTGACATCTTTTCTCTAAGAAAATCTTCTCTTTTGAAGAAGAGTAAAAAATTGGATATAAAGTGTCAATTAAAAAAGTATGAAGATCACAAATCTCATTTTCCTTTTTCTAGGTCTTGAACTTTGCCATCTTTGTCGACAACATGGCTTTGGTGGTGTTTGTCATCTCCTCTAATCCACAATCCTTCTCCTACTCCGTGTAAGGTGTTAAGATATCATGAGGAAGAGGATTTGTTGAAAAGGAAGATCACGCACATATGGCCTTGTTGATGTGAAGAGAACACGCACAAGAGAGAGAATCTCTTTTATGCATGAACTCTCCAAATATGCGCACACCAAGGAACGTAGATTGTAGGCTTTGATATCATATTTAGTTTTGCGCAAGTGTGGAAGTGTGGAAGCACCTTGGCATGTGGAAAAAGAGTCCAAAAGTGGACTATTCCACGTTCACATTGAACACAAAGAGAGAGGGAGAGGATGGCCAACAATGAGTGAGAGAGAGGAGAGGAGTTGAAAATTGTAGGAAAAATTATTGCATTACTCAAAAGAGTATTATAAAAACTTGTTTTTTATAGAAGAGATAATATATCAATCCCTTAAAATGGGAAATAAATCAAATCTTATTTTTTAATTTTAAAAAGACTAAATTCTAATTAACAAATTAAATCCTCTAAACAAACACGCTAAAAACTTACCAACTAAAGACTTTTCTTGTACCTAAAGTAAACCTAAAATAGGACTTCAAAATATCAAAATCGATGCCCAAGTGGACACCCAAATTGATTGCCACATGACATTACCACGTGGCTTAAGTGACTGTGATGTGGCACTACCACATGACTTCATTTTCACAGATACTTTGCTTATCCTTTTTAATTAAAAGAAAGAGCCTTTTTTTTAGATGAAGCGTTTCGGGGAAAACTGCACAGAGGTAATTACTAATTATTCCTCAGGTCAAGTACAAGTTAATGGTGCACATCTCATTTTGTCCAAAATTCTGAGCAACCATGGATCACTGGTGGCCTGTTTAAGCGGATTGGCTTCTGAGGTATCCAATCTGGTTTCCCAACGTCTGGTAACACGTGATCACAAGTTTGATCTCGAAATTAAATTTATCATCGGAGAATAAATATATAAAAGACTCAAGTTACTTGTTAAGACGTGAAAAATATCCAAAGTCATCTGAGATAAATAATCAAATGTCCAGTTACAATGCCTTGCTTATCTGGTACAGTGAAACAACTAAAAAGCGTTTGTTCCCAAAGATGAAAACGTTGAAACAGTTACCGCAAATAATGATTGGTCGACAAAGAATAGATGAAAATAACATGCCTCCAAAAATATTGCGATTTTAGACATCTAATCAAGAACGATAAAAAATAGAAACGCATGTTTCCGCCAAAAAGAAGAAAATCAACATATCAGCTACCTAATTTCAATTTTGGACATTTGATACGGTACGTAGTAAAAAGTGCTTCAAATACAAAAGACTTGGAAGACAAGACCTCTAAGCAAAGGTTTTGGCTAACTAATAAAGAGCAAATACGAGTTTGTTGAAGGAGAAAAGTTCAATGTGAAGAAAATGTTTGTACCTGAGCAACCCTATTTGTCAGGAATCCTATGACCCCAAGGAGCTTGAATTGAACTAGCTCTTTTAACAAATTACAAAGATAAAACATGAAACTTTGATCCTAGCATCTTCTTTCACTCTGAATCACTTTGTTAATCTTTTAAGGAAACATATTATTATTATTACTATTATTATTGGTTCATGAAACATATTATCGTACTTATTGCTGTTGTAATTTGTCAATATACTTTGTGAACATTAGAGCTGAATTCATTGTTGCCACATTGATCATGTGCACTAACAAATCAGTTCACCATTTGACAAACGACTTGGTTGCTTCTTAGGAAGTTGGAGTAAACTTTACTCCAGGTGTTCGGACCCCTTTTGTACTCGTATTTGCTATACATACTTCTGTGCCTGGATCCCATTGCTACTTGTATTTGCCATACAACTATGAATTCAAATCTTCCCATTATGTTCACTAAACTCTGTCCCAGAAAAGTACGGTTTCACTGCTTCACAAACTCTTGATCCAACCCATTTATTAAACCGATGCATCATACAAACACTGTAAAAGAGGACAATCTAATACGTTATTTGTAGTTGCAACGATTTTTATAGTGTTTCGAGGCTTTTTTTTCCTAAAGAGACTAAGTGACGTGTAGACCTTACCAATAGACCAAATCCTTTTTTGCCTAGGCTACTCATGGGTCAATTTTAGGCTTAAGAAGCAAGCTTTCAGCCCAATCATGTCCAACCCGAGTCACTCATGGACTGGACCTGGGTTTTATTTCTTCAACCCAGTTTGGCCCATTCTAAGGCTATCTAAATTCTAGAAAATCCCTCCTCCATCATTCCCTAATCGCATTTTTTGATACAACATCATTTAATTCCAATTTGAATTCTCCCACAACATTGCAATGTAGTCCAACTTTTCCGATTATAATATAATTTTTTTTCTATTTTGCAAAAAATACGGGAGTAATTTTATTCATCCCCACTTCCTGAAGGGTATAAAAGGAGAGGTAGGAGGATTCGACCAAAATCTACCTCGTACAGGAAAAGAAAGACCACTGCTTGTGACCTGGTATACCAAGAAAAGCAAAAAGGAGCAGGAAACAACCAAAAACCCTACAAAAATGGAAACAAAAAGGCAGGCTACAAGAGACAAGACCCCACGGAACAAGCCGAGGCACAACACGTACGAACCCAGAGACCAAATTAACCAATAATATGAGGAAAATGGATTTCATCAAGATTGATAGTCCCACGACGTCTAGGATCGAGATTCCGCTCCAGAAGAAAAAAGATCCAAGGCCGAGTAGCTGACTAGGCAATGAGCCTAGCAAGACCATTAACCACGAGATGAATGAATTGCAGCTCCATATATTGGTTCTGAAGACTTTTGACCTAGTTGAAATGCCATTGAGCCCTCTAAGGAATCGAAATCTTACCTTTCCACCAGAAAAACAGAAGGTAAGAATCCACCTCCAAGATGACAGAAGAATCCCTTTCGTCCCAATTCGAAAGAAATGGTGGATTGGTGGATCGAATAGAGCAAAGCCAACCTCGCAGCAGCAGCTTTCCGAAAATTACCATCGGAGTCACGCACCACCCAAGCCAGCAAAGAATGGCCGACGTTATGGAAGGCGGCGAAATCGACCTTATATACCCCATCTGAGGACGAATCCAAGATAAAGCAAAATGTGTGGGACGAAACAATTTAAACCAAGAGGCCATGCTGAACCGCCTCCAATTGTGCTCCAATAAGGTAGAAATATCATTGAATTTGAAATTATTATTTTTAATGTTATTCCTAACCCACCAGATATGATACCAAATAAAAATAAGAATTCCTTTAAGCAATCTGGAACAAGGATAAGAGTTGTCGTCAGAGAAAATAGAGAGAAAATGAACCGGATCTACGGGGGGAGAGGAGACACTGCTGAAAGGTCCAAGCGGAGATTCTGACAGACGCTTCACTATACGAGAGCAGATGGGTTAAAGATTCAACATCAGGAGAGTTCGGACAGCAATTGCATTTAGAAACCAGAGAAATGCCCAGTCGTTGGATGTTGTTGTCTGTAGGGAGTTTATCCAGAATAATCCTCTAAGGCAGGAGTATCATCCTCAAGGGGAGTTTGAGACTCCATAAGTTTTTCAAAGCTGGATGGGAAGCAAAGTTTCTAAAATTAAGGAGTTAGACAGAGGAGATAGAACAATTGCCAAGAGGAGTGGGTGACCAAATCAGGGAATCCTTAACAGCACAGATCAGGGTGTGAAAAATCTGGTTCCGGATGTAATTAGGAATAAAATGGATATAACAAGCCTGGAGAGGATTAGCAATGACATCTTTCGGAGATAGAAGGCGGATTGACATTCAGGGGCAGAAAGCTCCTAAGAGGAGAATCCCCAACCCAAAGATCCACCTAGAAATCAATTAGACCCTCTTTCATGTCCTAGCTGCCAAGTATATTTGAGTACAAAATCCAAATATACATCAGCAAAAATTAAATAGAGTTGAAACAATAATAGCAGAGTGTAACATTAACCAAGTACAAGAGAAAGTGATACAATAGTTTTAATTAATCCATTTATTAGACATCTCATTCATATATTGAAAGTCCAATTTATTATAATCCAAAATTTATCAATCGACGTCTTAGGTACGGGACGATCTCGAGTAATTTCCTACAGCGTAAGACCAGTGTAAGCCACCCTCATGGTCGGAAATACCACTTATACCCATCGAGTCGCTGCACTCCACCACCCTGGGGTCATTACGAAAAGGGGTGGCGGCTACGTCGTGTAACATGAACACGTACACGTGCTATGTACGTTTAACCACAGACAGCCAATGATCTACCCACCGGCCAAGAAAGAAACCACTCCAACCCTCGAGCCTCACAATCCGCTATCCCAGTTGGCCACTAAGCCTAACCAAAGAGTCGTAGGGAGGCCAGTAACTCCCTAAACCAACTCCTCAAATCGATCTGAAAAGACCAAAGCTACAGCTAAAATTCGGTGAGTAGCAGGGCTAAAAACCAATTATATGATTCCTTTAATTCTCGACAAATCTGTCGTACTGATTATTTAATCCATTTCAGATAACTGTATCTTTCATTTTTATCCATTCAAACCATCCTTAATAATTCCACATTATCAATTTCAGAATTAACAAATATTCACATTATCTTACAACTTATCCGTTTCCAGGAAATCCCCAATTTCTTATCGTGGTTTTAATTAATTTACTCAAAATAGAATTCACTTCGTACATGCGATGTTAAGACCACATCTCATATTCTAAGTGCATCATAATTCATTTAATTCATGAATATGATCCAATAAATTATTGTTAACCCTTTTGTCCAATTAATTGCAGTTAACTCCTTTAGATCCGACAGTCAACTATATCAAATGATTTTTCACATTCCAAGCCGTCAATTTGATTCATAGCATTAAGATTTAATATTAAGTACCCAAATAGTAAGAAATATGTAAACGGGTCCGATTCCAGCAAGAAGTAAGAACATACACTAACTGGTGTAATACGTGGAGAAAATTACCATGTAGATAAACTGTACTAAAAAGAGATAGACTACTTTACCTAATGTCGTTGAAGGCTCATGACAACTCCTCAAAAACAAGTCGGAGACTCCCAACACCACACGTGTTTCCCAAATCTTCACCTCGGAAATTGGAGTAGAAACCGTCAAATCCAACCATACGGATGTGCCTAGCACGCTTGAAAACCCCAAGATCGAGTCTTGGATCACCTAATTCTGATCTGGGAGACCCTCAATCTAAGCAAAACAAATCTAACCGTCAGATGCTAAATAACATAACTCCCTTCACAGGGACCAAAGTCCAATATTTAGAACCTTTATTTTTAAGTTCAAATCTTTCCACCTCTTCGATCAATTCCCTTCTTCTCCGATGCGATCTCTCCCACGCGTACTGTCCACGTGGTGCACCCATGCATGGGCGCCACCACCGCCGACCACCGGCGACCTTCGCCCTCCAGCCGCAAGCCCCACTTGCCTAATCCTCCTCCTTCCTCCTCCTCCTCTCCTTTTCTCATCGATGGATGCAAATGGGTGCACCCATCATCACATAGCACGCAGGTTCCTCGTCGCGCCACTGCTAACCGTCCACGACGCAACCACCGACTACGACTTGCCTCTTCCTCGACGTCGTCGTCTCCGATCTTCTCTTCCTCTTCACGCAGCGTGCGACCCCGGTCGTCGCCTCGACCTATTCCCGTGCCTGCATAGATGTTGTACAGCCACCCTCCGGTCGTCGCCTGCCAGCACGGCTGGTCGTTGTGGGCACCGCCGACCACCGCCGTCCGAAAGGCCACCCCTCCTGCGACGTCCTCGGCCTTCCTCTTCCTTGTTCTCCGCTGCCCTCATCGTACCTGCACCGACCCATGCGCAAGCGCATGGCAGGCCTCTCACCGATCAACATCGGCAGCACATGTCCGTCCACCAGCCACCTGCCAGTGTTGCCGAGCTTAACCGATGCTCCTCGCTGGCCGAACTACCGCCAGTTTTCTTCTCTGACAGACTCCTCGTTCTCTCCTTCGACTCCCTCTTCCTCTCGTTTTCTCTCTATTTCCAATTCCCTCTCTCTTCTCTAAGTTCCCACACCAGGCACCCCACCCACAATTATATATTCCCACGTTAAGCAAATTTCTTACAGCAAAATAATTGCCTAATAATCCCTTATTATTAATATTATTATTATCATTATTATTATTTTATATATATATAAACCCCATTAGTAGTTTTACATTCTCCACGTATCTTTCGTGATGTAACTTGAATTTTCACAAAATAGGTATCATTAAAAAACTTGTGACAAAGGAAATTTAATTACATTTCGATCATGTTTTCTGAGGGTTGACCTATTTAACCAAAAATGTAATTTTTTCCACTTTTGAAATATACGAATCTATTTCAGTCGGAAAGCACCAACGAGTTCGTCTCAAAGCATTTAATCTGAAATGACTTAGAAATCTAGGTTCGGGAAGTTACAATTTTGGCCCTACCAGAGAAAATAGGACAACCCAAATATGTGAAGGAGAGAGAGCCAAGTTGAAAACCAGCGATGGCTAAGGTGCGGTTGAGTCTACCAAGGGGGAAATGTTTACCAACAAAGCAAAACTCTTCAATAGATTAAGTTTCTGCCCAAAATCCGATTCAAATGCATGAATGAAATTCATGAGGTTGGTGGTAGATCATAGGTTCCTGTTGAGAAACAAAATAACATCATCAGCATAGAGCAAGGCAAGAGGAGAACTGACACCTCTCTTGATATAGAAAAGGGAGATTTGGCCCAAATAAACCAGCTCTTTGATCCCACGAATAAAAGGCTTCATGAAGATGTCAGAAAGGAAAGGAGACAAGGGGTCACCTTGCCTTGAGCCTTGGGAAACCTTGTAGAACGAAGATGAGCTCCCATCAACTAAGATGGAGGAGCCCTCATGCTGAACAAAGCCTTTGATAGGATTGATGACTTGCATAGAGAATCCAAATTTAAGGAGAATTCGAAAGAGGACCTCTGACTCCACCCTATCATAAGCTTTTGGCAAATCTAATTGAAAGATTACATTCAAACCATGGACCTTGCGGTCCAAACATTGGGAAAGCTCAAAAGTGGTGGAAATATGATCAAAAATAGATCTCCCTTGAATAAATTTGACTTGCTCACGAGAAATGATCTTAGGCATAAGAAGAGCAAGTCTTTTAGCAAGAATGGTAGAGGCAATTTTATAAATGACATTACACAAGCTAATGGGCCTAAAATCCGAAAGATCATTGGCATTGGGCTTTTTGGGGATGAGAGCAATAAAGGTGGTGTTAAAGGATCTGGGAGTAGAATTTTCAGTGTAAAAATGCTCAATAACTTTCACGACATCATGCTTGACAATATGCCAATAAGAACGATAGAACTTCACGTTGAAACCATCAAGACCAGGCATGCTGCTAGAGGGCATGAGAGAGAATGTCAAGAATCTCCGATTCAGAAGGCCACTGAATCAGGGAATTAGAATCCGCATTAGAGATTATAGGAGGAATAACATGTAACAATCCATCAACATTGCCAATGCCTTTGGAAGTGAGAACATTAGCAAAGAAATCAAATGACTTAGAAGCAGCTAGCTCCCAAGAGTCATCCCAATAAAGGAGAGGGAATTACTATTACGTTTAGCAAAACGTTTCTTGATGGTAGCAAAGAAAAATGCATTGTTGACTTCCCCTGATGAAGCAAGTTGATTTTGGCTTTCTGGGCTAAAAAATCTTATAGTTCAGAGAGAAATCACCTAGTTGGATGCGAACATCCAAGAACTCAGTGGCAGAGCCATCATCCCAATGGGATGCTAATTTGGCCTCAAGATCATCATGACAAGCCTCAAGGTTCCCAACCAAGGAGTGTATATCGCCAAAACTCGATCTATTCCACCTTTTAAGGGACCTCTTAAGAGGGATGAGTTTAGAGTAAAAGAGAGAAATACGGTTATTGGAAGGAGAGTGAATCGGAAGAGACCAAACATGAGCGACAAGATCCTTAAAATTAGGGTTACGAAGCCACATATTTTGAAAGTGGAAAGGACGAGGTTTGGAGGTTAAATCATTGAACGTAGAAACCATAGGGGCATGATCGGAGTTCCTCGTAGACAAGATCTTAGCTTCAGGAGAAAGAGCCATACAAAGAGAGGAGACAAAAATGCAAGCCAACTTTTGGAAAATCCTAGCACTCCCATACCTACCATTGCACCAAGAGAATTGGTTGCCACCAAGGGGAAGTTCAAGAAGACCAAGGGAGTCCTTCCAGGAATGAAAATCGACAGCTTGGGAGTCACGGAAAGGATTACCCCCCCCCCCCCCCCCTTTTTTCAGACGCCCTCAGAATACAATTAAAATCCCCACCAATAATCCAAGGGCGATGAAGGGTAGCCTGAATACTCACAAGATGATCCCAGAGTACGAGAATTAGCAGAGCAAGAAGCATAAACCCCCGAGATAGCGATCGTGGCATTCTAAAAACCACACCTAACCATAACCGCTTAGGACATGGAATGAAGTAAAGTGATCTCTAAAGGATCTTTCCAAAAACACTAGATGTTAGGGGCAACATTGATGACCTGAACATGGTGGAAACCAATAATATCCATGAAAGCGGAGACTAAATTGATATCAACAAATGATTCAAAAAGGAAAATGAGATCAAGGGAATGTTCATGAATCAAAAACTTGATACGGTTGATAGTGGGGAGATTCATGGACCCCCGACAATTCCAAAAGAGGCCCTTCATTGAGAATGAGATCTAGATAGTGATTTATAGTGACTTCTAGTCATCCTCCCTACACCTCTCATGTTGTCACCCCCACAGGCTCCTCTAGACCTAACAATAGAGTGTGCTTCGTATGCGACTAGATGAGTGGGAAGGGAGTCAATGGATAGGTAGTCAAGGGAACCTTGGGATTCGACTTCCGATCTAGAAGGAACACAGTATGCATCATTGCTCACTAGAGAAGGCTCCTCATTGGCATCAATTTCGAGAATCAGAGGGGGATCCAAGTCAGGATAAGGGGGAGTAGGAGTGGAGAAAGGAAGGTAGATACTCTTGGATGAAATCCTAGCCTTGTTCCTACAAACAAGCAAGTTAATGTTCTTTTTAGGTTGGTTCTTAGGATTATGCAGGGTGGTGGAAAGGGAAACTTCCTTAATGAGGCAAAGTACGAATGTTAAGAGGCACCTAAGCGTAAAATCGCTTTAAACTATCAAAAAGAAAAACATCAAAGTATTTAACTAGGGAAGTCATTAATCTTTTATCATTATTATTACCAGTTTCATTGACAAAGTTAGCCAAATTATTCTCCAAATCAGAATAATCATGAAAACCCAATTGATCAGACCCATGAGAGGAAGATCGAGTAATCTGGAAACCATCCACAAAATTCGAAACATGAACATCCCCAGATGTGCAGCAAGCATTCTTAGAATCGCGCGAAACCGGATCAAACACCAGAGGAGAAGATTGAGGAAATACTTGCGAAGGGGTTGAAGACCTCAGTAGAGGATCCACCAGATTCTCCACCCCAAGATCCACGATAGAAAAGGGTTTCTTAGGCTTCTTAGCACGGATGCGCACTCTACATCTTTTCTTTTCTTCACCATCAGAGGATCAACGGAACCCTGCAAACCCCCCACAGAAGAGGATGAAAGAGTTATACAAGCAGGATTGAAATCCCTCCCTAGATCCTCCAATGGCGAGGGAAGCACATCATTCTTCGAGAACATCCTACACTCCAGGTCCATCACTTGGGGAGGGGCCATCGAGGGGGAAGCCCTAGAAGGACCAGCCTCCCTAACAAGCAAGTCAGGACAAGAGGCTTCAAACCTCGATGAACCTGGGATAGAAAAGGAAGCACAAGACAAGGAGTTGCCAATCTTCAAACACTTAGCATAGAAAAGCGGAATTCGATCAAAAACCATTTTTGTTTGATGAAAACATCCCCATTTAAAATATTGATATATCCCATGCGATCAGCCAAGAGATCAATCTCCACGCAAACCCTAAGGAACCCAGGGCGAAACCCTTGCACCGTCCTTTAATCTACACAGGCTGGGTAATCCAATTGGTAGGTAAGAGACAAAAGCACATTAGGGTGGACAAGATGCAAGTTAAGGCCAGGAAAACCAACCCAAACAGGAGTAGAGGTCATTGGAGCATCCGTGCGGAAAGCGAAAGTCAATCTAATAAACTGAAGCCAAAGACAACCCAAGGTGGTAGAACCCAAGGCAAAGAGCTTGCAAAAATCATGGTACGAAACACATCACACCAACCAATGACGCATGTCAAGTGAAACAAGCGTAAAATTAGAGATCTGAACCTTAAAACAAAGTCCTTCACCACCTAGAAAGGAGGCTTAGGACCCACCGCACGAATGATCACGGAGGACTAAAAGGATTTGGCAAGCTCTAAAACCTCCGAGGAGGTGAACGAAGTGCAAAGGGTGCCCTCGTGATGAACCGGAAGACTAACCAGCATCGCAAGCTCTACAAAAAGCAAGGCCTCAGCCAATCGTTTATCCGCCACCACAAAAGCAAAAGAGGGCTTCTAGGGTGGTGAGGGTCAAAGATCGACTGCCACTAGGGAAGAAGGCCCCGGAGAGGCCATCCCCAAGACAAACGGCCCAGCACAAGAGAGGAAATAGCGGAAAAAACATAGAAAGCACCAGCTGCAAAACAGAAACACAAGCACCGAACGGAAGAACGATCAAACCAAGGAACAAAAGAAAACGAAAGTCGAACCAAGCCAGAAACGAAAAATCCACCGTCGGTCGAAGGGAAGGCTCCGCTGTACTCAGCAAAGGAAGATAGCCATGGTGAGGAGCCTCTCGACTCCCTCCCCCCACACAGAGCGAAGGGAAGGATGAGAGGGCTCTCTAGAAGGGATTCGGCGAAAACCCTAGGACGGAGGGGAGGAGGAAGGATGGACTCCTAGGGGATTTGTAATATAATTATATTTATGAAATACCAATGCAACTCAAACAATAAAAAAAAAAAGGCTACTTCAATGGATAAATATAAAATAAACATCAATCCATGGACTAGCCTAGCCAACCTAACCCATACTAGGCTAGGCTTGGGCTGAGTATTTGGGCCCGAATACCGGGCCTGATTGAGCTTAGGCCAAGGTCTTTTTTTATGTCAGCCTGATCAATTCGACCCATGGTTAGACCTCACCTGCAACTTGAACAGGTCTAGTGGTGTCAGTTGTGTAAGGATATCTTCTTAGTTGTTAATAAAGAACAATGATACATGCTATGTTAAACTCATAGGCCCAATCTGTCTAAAATACATGTAATAGTCATATACATTTCATCTACCCTTCTCTAGGATAACTGTAATCAGATTATAGGTTAATAACAATGATGAAAATAAAAAATTGAACGAGTGACAAGGTCCAGGGTCATTTCTAATCTCTGCCTTGCCTAATTCCAGGAATGGCACAAGGATAGAACAGTCCTCAGCAAATCAACTGTAACTCAGCACCGAGTTGGAGTGGAATGCTGGA
Source organism: Thalassia testudinum (assembly GCA_037157565.1). NCBI lineage: Eukaryota > Viridiplantae > Streptophyta > Magnoliopsida > Alismatales > Hydrocharitaceae > Thalassia > Thalassia testudinum. The sequence goes on from JAZHRO010000014.1 coordinate 37,312,777, forward strand.
GAAGCTGCCTTCAAGTGGTCTACGGTGCCTTTGCTGAAGTTGGAAAGAGAGGGAGAACTTTTCCCTCTCAACATCACTTTCTCGGATCAGGAGGGCAAAATCCATCATGTTTGAATCTTCCATAAGCCAAGACCATAACCTATCCAGATGAGCACCATCTCGAAAAGCATATGTATTATACTAGTAAGACGAATCTTGGATCCAGGTATCTCTGACCAGTTCACAGAAACTTCAAGAATAGGAATATCCAGATGCTTGCATAGGTATACAAGTTCAACATCAAAACACCACCTGCAGAAAAAAATTCATTTAGTTTGATTTCTAAGGTTATGGACAAAGATATTGGAGAACTTATACACAACAAATTTGAGATTCAGCTATATATTAGAATATTTTGCTTTTTATTTATGAGAACCACTCCGTAAGCATTCATGTGAATCCACACTATCTCAGACTTGAATCTTGATGCATTCCATATCAGATATAAGCCATTCTTTCGTGCAGATGTCTTTGACACATGATATATATTTAGAGATGTTGAATCTCTTTTAATAACAGAATACAGAGTAACAAAAATTCTCTTTTTCAAAAGACCCCCAAACTATAGGACATTTCTGGAGTGGGTTCTATTGAAGAAATTCCACCCCCAGGAGCAAGAAGGAGTTTCCTACGTAACATAGATTAGATGAAGAGTGTATGAATAGTGCATGCAAGTAACATGGGACACAGTTTAGGAGAACTACCAACTCAATTCTCTATCAACATACTTCACTTTCAAAATAAATAATAATAAAAAATAACCCAACATTAAATATAAAATAAATAAACAACTTTCTCTCTCTACGTTTAAATCATATCAACATACAACTTACAATACATCAATCTCTCTATCGCATCTAACACTTGCTCCACTACGTACACCATTGCCTCTATAACTTACCCCATCTTAACACTTACTCAAGGACAACTACTAACCCGCAACTAAATGGAGCCTTAAAGATAGCAATGGACAACGAGTTTTTTGTTTTCTTTTCCCAGACGCTGGATGCCATTCACTACCAACTACTCACTAGATGAACATCCTCTTCATCTGTGAGTTACCTACCCAAACTAACAAGCCTCAGTGCCTCACCAATCCCTGCTATCCCCATCGAGCTTCAAAAAGGAGGTTGTGCATGCTCCAATAGAGCACTTGATGGCTATAAATGCTCAGATCTATTGTGATGCTGCCTGCAAATGCAGAGATGAAGGCTGACAGATACAATATTGATTGTGGGACATACGCACGTAGGATCTGGCAATGATAAAGGGGAAGAAAATGATGGTCATGATATTTGGGAAATACTTCTGCTGTAAAAGCTGAATATTATAATTATCTGCTCCATCATGTGATCACTTTCTCTAAGGGATTTTTACATATATATATCCCTTGCAATCTTTTGCAAAGATGTGCATATCCCTATATAAACAGTTTTTAAGATGTACATACATACCTCCAAAAACATCAGTTTCCTGATTTGTATGCCCTTGGTGAAAATGTGGACTAAAAAATAAAGGATATTTTAGACTTATGTCCATTTATTCTCTCCCCCTATCAGCTTCCACTTACTTTCCCTCTCTTCCCCCCAACCTCTGATGACCTCCTCCCTTCCCTACAGCCCCAGCCCGCCACCCCCTCCTTCCCTCCCTGGCAGCCTCACCGCCCCCTCCTTCCTCTTCCCATAGCACTTGTTGCCCTCCCTCCTCTTTCCCTCTCCCACAGTCCCCACTGCCCCCCACCTCCCTCAACAAGATCCAGCCCCACAGCCCCTGTCGCTTCATCTATTTCAGGTTACCCATAGATACCTGGTAGTACTTCTCTGCATCCTTAGAGAACATGCATGCACAAAGCATTCCACAACCATCATTGGAGGACAGAAAGATTGTGGTGGTTCTCACAGAGGTTCTAGGAGGTAGGAAAGGGAGGGGGGAGGTCACTGAAGGAGGGGACAGGAAGGGGGAGGTCGGTATGGAGAGGAACGAGAGTGGGAGGTCACTGGTGGAGCAGAAGAGAAGGTGGTGGCAGAAAAAGGAGAGAAGAGGAGAAGGAAAAGGTGGAGGGGGCTGAGAGAGAAAGAGAATGAATATAAGTATATAAAAAAAAAAATCCTTTATTTTTTAGTCCACATTTTCATTAGGGCCATACATGTTTCTAGGAGTACATACATAAAAGCTATTTATATGGGGGTATGCACGTCTTTGAGAAAGAATGTATGGGTGTATACATATAAAAATCCTCTCCTTAACTACTTAATGCAGGGCCTAACTTGTCAGACTTGTTAGAGAAAGAGGCATGTTGGCCAATAGTTGGGAATTTATTTTGCAAATTACTTAATAGAGAGAGAAATATTGGCCTCATATATTTATCTGGAAGCAATCTCTACATAATTTGTTGTGCACTAGTTAAACAAAGACCATTGCAATGGATGGATGCAGAAGTTGAAAAGAATTAAGTCCCAAAGTAAGCTCAAACTTCTTATAACCAATTCTACACCTACATGTAGTAAATGAGCAAACAAGTTTAATGAGGATAGCCTTGAATTCTTTTCGACGCAATTACAATATTGACATGCTAGCATAGTAGCATTTACAGATGCCTTGCATATATAACAAAGTCAGCAAAATCAGGGTTGTCCACTTTTCAAAATGGAGACCCACATAGGAATTTTTCCACGCAATTGTAGCTACAGTGTTTGCCACCTATATGGCACAGTGACTGCGCAATTCTTTCTGAATAAAACTAGTTCAGGAAAAAGAATCAAAACCTCTCCATGGCATGAGCATATTCCTGATCCATTTGATTTGTTGGCAGTCATTTTAGTTTGTTTGTTTCCAGACAGTAATTAAATACCGTGCAATGAAAAAATGCACAATCCCATCAATTTTCCTTCGGGCCATTTGTCAGTTAACTACCAACAATTTTTTCTATTGCTATTTGTAGAAACAAGGACATTCTGCACAAGAAAAGATCCTTCAGAAAGGACTAAAGCTGATGACACTAGTTCCCTATGCATGCTAATAAAGAATAAGTAAGAAGAAATTAATCAAGTTGTCATATTCCATACCCCGATCTCTTAATATATATAGGTAGAAAATTACAAAAGTATTCATCAAAGAAATAAAGAAATACAATCAACAACAATAAATAATAAAAGATCGAAGGAGCTTGAACACTTTCTCTCAAGCTAGAGTATAGATGTTGATCATGCTCAGCTTTGAACATCAAACATCAAAGGAAGACTGGGGAAACACCTTTATGAAGATATTTGTTGTCTGGTCACCAGAGAAGATGTGCATGGTGTGGATGAGATCTCTCTAGATCAAGTCACGTGTGTAGTGGTAATCTACCTCCACGTGCTTAGTTCTTTCATGAAATATAGGATTGATGGCAATATAAGTGACAAACTTGATGTCACATCGCATCTCATATCCATAGGGGTGTCGATAGACACATGTAAATTGCTAGAAGAGATTTCACCCACATCATCTCAGCAGTTGTGTGTGCCATAGCCCTATAATCGAACTCTACACTAGACCTGGATACAACAGCCTATTTCTTGCTCTTTCATGTCACCAAGTTCCTTACTACATAGGTACAAAAGGTAATGGTAGATTTCCTATTAGTAAGACATCCTACATAAACTGCATCTATATAGGTCACAACACTTATAAAGGTTCCCTTGGTGAACAGAACCCACTTACTTGACGTCCTTTTCAAGTAGCTCAACACCATTATTATAGCATGCCAATGCTATTTAGTAAGTCTATCCATAAATTGACTCAATTTCCTAATAGTAAGGAAAATATCTAATCATGTAATAGTCAAATATAAGAATTTGCCTACCAGTCCTCTGTATTGGCGACCATCCACAATCTCCACATTATCATATAAACATGCCTTAGGATCCATAGGAATATTAGCTGGCTTTACTCCTAGCACAGCAGTCTCTTGCAGCAAGTCAAGTGCATGTTTTCTCTAGGAGAGTACAACTCCCTACCTAATCCATGCAACTTCTATCCCAAGGACATATTTAAGAGGTCCAAGATCTTTTTATAACAAAGTTGCTCGCAAGGCTCTTCTTGACCTTAGTAATGCTAAGGGCATCATCCCCCGTAAGAATAATATCATCAACGTAAACAAGCAATGTCACCACACCCTGTGAAGTCTTCCTAACAAACAAGAAATGATTTAACGACTTACAGAAATCTAGTGTCTCAACAACCTTAGACAACTTCTAAAACCAAGTTGTGGGGTGTTGCTTCAGATCATAAATCACCTTGCACAGACAATACACCTTGGAACACTTCTCTTGAATCTCATAGCTTGGGGGCTACTGCATATACACTTTTTCCTGCGAGTCACCATATAGGAAGTCGTTCTTTACATCGAGTTAATGGAAGGGCCAGTCTTGCTGCACAACTACAGAGATCAAAATGCGCACAGTAGAAAGGCACGCCACTAGAGAGAACATGTCAAGGAAGTCCACGCCATAGGTCTGCATGAATCCTTTGGCCACAAGATGGACTTTGTATCTCGCTATCATCTTGTCGGAGTGATATTTGATGGTAAAGACCCATCGACACCCCACAACTAATGCTCTTGGAGGTAAATCAGCAAGTTTCCATGTGCCATGCATAAGAATTAAGAACATTGTGCAACCATTTCATCCTTCATGGCTTGGTGCCACTTTTGATAAAGGATAGCCTACTAATGAGATGTAAGAATCTATGTGGTGGAAAGAGCATGATAAAACTTGTATGCTCCTCTTACAAAAATTGTTGACATTGCATGAGAATAGGATATCTATCACAACTCCGTGGAGCCTTGCAAATTACAATAGGGACATCTAGATCATCAGGGATTGGTACAGTCTCACGGACTGCCTCTAGCTGCTCTGAATAGGAATAAGGCTCATCATTGTCTCCTTGTATAGGACCGACATCATCACTAGACACAATCTCATCAATTTGTAAATCACCTATGCTTACTTGAGGTGGACTTGGAACAGATTGGGGGGGGGGGGTCGAAGCTTGTAGGTGATGAGGAGCTTACGAAACCTTATAGGCCCAAAGGGTGATAGCTTAGAGGGTGTTGGTTCAATGCTTGGGAGTGCTTGTAGGGGAGAAGGATGAATAGGCATAGGCACCTCAACAACCTCGGGAGACTCCTCCTAGAAGTAGAAAAGTATAGGATAGACTCGTAAAAAGTGACATATGCACACTCACATAATGTCCATGACTGAGGGAGTCATAGCACTGATATCCCTTCTGAGTGCGAGAATATCCCAAAAATACAACTTAACGACCCTAGGAGTAAATTATCCAAACCACGAGTAGTAATAGGGACAAAAGCAACACAATCAAACACTCTGAATGGAACATGAAACAGATTACTCTCTGAATAAATAATAGGCAAGGGAATCTATTCATGAATCGCAGAAGAAGGCATCTTATTGATCAAGTAACATGTCGTGAGAATAGCATTTCCCCAATAGAGAGAAGGAACATTGTTGTGGATAAATAAAGTGCATGCTACATTAAGGACATGCCTGCACTTCCTCTTAGCAACCCCATTATGTTGCAATGCAGGAAAATAGTAGGCTGATGAATAATACCATGGGATTTATAAAAAAATCACAATCTATGGGTACAAAACTTAAGAGCATTATCGAAGCAGATGTTTTTAAAACAAGTACCAAACTAGTTCATTATTTCCAAAATGAATTGTTTGCCAACATTAGACTTATTTTTAGCAGAAATGGCCATGACAAATGCGGAAAATTATCAACAAGAACTAAATACTAACTATGACACAGCCGATCAAGAATACGACTAGGGCCCCACACATCAGTATGAAATAGTTGGAACATCTCGATAGACACTCAACTCTAGCAAACATGATAGGTACTCCAATGATACTTGCCCACCTAACAGGCATCATAAAAAATAACAGTGGGCAAAGAAAATAACACGATAAAGCATGTCCAGTGAAAGATGGCAAGTCAAAGGTGCTACTGGTAAGGAGACCCAACAGTAAAAGTGACACTCCCATGGCAGGCCCCAGCAAAGGGTGATTGGATTAGGCGGTACACTCTACCCTCCTCATGACCACCACCAATTATCCTCCCCGTCATAATATCCTGAAAAATACATGTATCTGCATAATAATTTAGCTCCTTGGTTATTCTTCTGATAAATAATAAACTAATAGGAAAATCTTGCACAAAGAACATCTGTCATTTACATATTGAGGGTAACTGAGACCTCTCCCTATCCAGCAATCAGAGTGCCGATGATCTGCTACTTGTACAATCTTCCCTAGAGGAACATGTTGAGATAGCGAAAACACTTTTGATTGCCACTAAGATGTCGTGAAGCTCCAGAATCAACCAGTCAGTCGATATCACACTGTTCATCAATGGAAGTAAAGAGGGCAAACTCTACACCTGACGAAGAGGCAAAAGCAACAGTCTCTGAAGTACACTTCCTGTGACAACTGTGAGGCGCTAAAGTAACTCATCATAGTCAACCTTTGGCATAAAGACTATCAACTAGCTGCTATGTACTAGCAACAACTTAGTTGGCCATGGGAGGACGACCATGCTTGGTCCAATAATTATTTTCCATGTGCCCTGGCTTCCCACAATACGTGCAAATCAGACATCCTCTCCCAATGGGCCCACGACCTAGACCCCTGCCCTGTGTAGTAGGAGAGCCCTGACCACAGCCCTAAGTAGCAGCAAGGGCCGATGTCTACCCTATAGGCTCAATAGTAGTGAGGGTAACAGAGATCCTACTCATCCTATTGTACACTTCCTCTAAGGTAGGAAGCTTTGAGAGAGTGAAATGCTATGACTGGGCTACTATGTAATCCAATCCAAGGCCAACCAAAAACTATAGGACTGCTGCCTCTTTGCGATAACCCCTCTGAGAAGTATATGTGCACATAGGTCAACATGCATTGTACTTCTCAAGAAGACCCTTCAGGGTCAAGTAATATTGGGACATGTGGCCCTCCTGATGAGGCTAAGAGAGCTTGTTATAGATTTGGAAGACCCTACTGGAATTCTTCTCGTTGGAGTAGGTGTCCCTCAAACTATCCCACATCTCCTTGGTAGTACGATAGTATATGATCTCATCTCAATCCTACGAATGACTAAATTCATGATCCAAGAGGCATTCTTCCCGGTCTGCTCCACTGGCTCTAACTAGAGTAAACAAGCTCTTTGTCATGGCCTTCCATCGTCATGAGGAAGGTCTGTGACCACCGGACATAATTGGTCTTGTCCAACTTCACTACCGAACAAAAGGGGTTTTTGTAAGCTCCAATCTCCACTACTTGCTCCAATGTCACCTTTGAGGAACTCAGAAGCCATAACTCTTAATATATAAGGGTGGGAAAATTATAAGAATACACAGAAATAAAGAAATACAACACACTACAATAAATAATAAAAGACCGAAGGAGCTCTAATAGAATATGTTTAACTTGCCAATGGATCAAACAATACAAAAGGTTTAAAAGGTAAATTGTCAATTTGTAATATTTGTTCAAGTCAAAAATCAAAGACAACATAAAAAACAAAAAAAAAGGTCATTTAATTTTGACCACATCCAAAGTTTTGACACCAAAACAACTGTTCCCCACATATACCACAGTTGCAGTTGAAACTGAAAAGGTTAAGGTATCAAGGTAATCTTGCCTCCCCATACTCAATACTCATGTTGCATACTTGAGGTGATAAGATCTGAATTTGGACCTAGACCATGATCCAAATGTTGCGGTATCCTCATTTGTCATTCTTCAACGAAAGGTGGTTCCAAAGCATTTTTCTTTCCCTCTGGTGTGGGAGGAAGGTATAGGGGTTACTTTGGATGAGTGGCATTTTGTCTCATCGGTGGGTTTTCTGGTGGTGGAGTCAAAGGTTGGCAAGACAGCAGTCCCTGATCCGGATGCGCCAAAAAAAAGAAAGGCAGTAGGGAAGCTTCCAATTCTGCATCTGTGACCAGTTAGGATTCAAGATGTAGTTCACATCCATGGAGACCACTATTTCAAAGGCAAAGGCTGGTTTATCGCATTAAGAAGCAGCAACTGCAAGCACAGAAGGAGTGGGAGTGTAAAGATGCATTTGTCAAATGATTAATGTTGATATTTGGGTAACTTTTTCCTCAGTGTGGGGTTTGGCTTTTTGGTGAGGCATTCAGCTTGAGTTTTGTTTGAATGGTGTGTCCGTGTGGGTGTGCTCTATGTAGTGTGGCCCTAGTCGAATGTTTGTTTAGGGGCACAGGTGGGGCCTGGTTTCATGTGGTGTTCTGACCACACTGTTGTGTGACGTCTTTGTGCTTATTATTTTTATATTTAGCTTTATTTTAGTGGATCTGGATGGCTACTGAATCCCAGTAGTCTTTTTATTTTCTCTCAAAAAAAACTTCTGTTTATGGATTTAGTACAAATATCTGGTGTTAAATGTTCATGTATTACCAAATCTATGTGGCAGAAATGGGGAGAGTGAGGGGTGAGTAAGCACGGGAAAAAGAGTAGTCACCAACAGCAGGAGAGGTGGCTCAGCGCCAAGGTGGGACAGAGTGGGGAGATCACAGGTGACTTCGTGCAGAAGTTACTAGTAGGGAGGTCCTTTGCTACTGATGCAGGGAGGAGGGGCATGTGGCAAAGGTCTCTGGAACCCAATCAAGTGCTTGTGTTATGAAGGACTTGGCCATCATTGAAGTACATGTCCATTTGCTTTTGATCAGGGAGAGATGGATCCAAACAAGAACGTTGTAGAAGGGCCGCTAGTGGAGGATGTACCTCTGCTGCAGGTTGAAGCTCTATACTCCAAAGCTTACATCAAGAACATGAAGATCTTGGACTTGTATCTCGTCAGGGAGACATCAACAGAAACCATCAATTGTGATGATGTCCTGGCAGGGTTTGCCAAGGAGCTGTGGCTGCTGGGAGAACCACCACCTTTCTGTTTTCGCCCCAGAGAGATTCCTGTTGCATGCAAAGCTAGAAGAATTGTGGCAGGAACGGCAGTTTCATATAATTTTGGTAGCTGATTGTGCAGATAAATGGAGGCATTGCACTTATTCAAATGATTCACATGCTGCTCCACTCCATCTGATAGAGAAGGTGATAGGCTTAGGTATCTGGAAGTTAACGGAGCTCTGATCTCCTTATATGGCCACATTTGCAAGTATGGAAATGTTAGGTGTGAATGAAAGGATGCCATCATTGTGGAGGCATTTATCCAGTTGTTTCAGTTAGGATTCCAGGGTTTTGTCTTGAGGACTGGTCGTCCTCATCATTGGTTTCCAACTAGAAAAGCTTTCTGGGCATGGATGATGCTAAGGCAGGGCAGGTGAAATGCTGCCATGGATGTCAGGGTCATTCCTATAATCTCACAGATTCAAACTCCAAAGATACGTCTGCAGAAATTCCACACATGTTAAATCTGATTGCAAGCATAATTGTAGACAAACAAAAATCTTCTCAGAAGTTGGCATTGGTTAAGGAACTGGTTGGGATGTCATGAGCAGGGATATCACAGGGGCAATTTTGGCCTCCATGCTATTTTGGGAGCCAAAACCATCACTACCTCAAGCATTTTGCTGCCATTCATTTCCTCTTTGGGGTTTGCGTAGGATGTGGAAGATTCAATGGCTTGCTTGGATCTGATTTTGGACCTGAGAGTCTCGTCTCATCTTCAGATTCTTTTTGTGGATAGGAGGGCAGGACTTGAGGCCTTGTATAGCCTTTTCGAATCCTGGTTGTGGTGCGTGACTTTCACACATAGGAAAGAGGCCATTGCATCGTGCAAGAGTGATGGAATGGTTCTTTAGGCCAAAGAGGATTGTAGCCTGCTGTTGAGGAAGTAGAGTTGGAGGCCTTACATGCAAGGGGGATGATGTGGTGAAAAGGGTGGCTTTTTTTTTTGAGTTAGGTGCGCGTGCACAGTTGAAGAGTGGGAAGGTTCAACTGATTGCTCTGTGGTTAATGCTTTGATATGGAATGTTAGGGGTTTACAAGATGAAGATCAATAGGGAATGCTAGGCAGGTATTTGCAAACCTTTTTTTTTTGAAAGGTATTTGCAAACATATGGTATCGAGGTTGTCTTCAAGGAACAAAGCTCAAATTTTACATTGATAGAGCTTGGGGACCTGTGGCCAGTAGTAATAATTTAAAGTTTGTCATGCTTTACGCAGTTGGTAGGTCAGGGGGTTGTGTGGTTGCTTAGATGGATGACATATTTAAGCTGGATGGTCAGAAGTCAGGAACTTTTCAGCTAAAAGTCACGGTTTCATGTTTGCAGTGACCTCCATTTATGGCCTCAATCCTTGGGGTTGTGAAGCACGTTTTGAGAGGAGAAACCTTGCTCCCACATTTCCACACGTAACATATTTGGCAGTCATTTTAATGTCACTCTACTAGTAGAGAATAGACCAAGAGGTAAGCATGGCAAGGACAGAGGGGCACAACTTTAGATGTAGTCACCGAACTAGGGTTTTGTTGAGTATCCAGCGATGAAATGTAGAACACTTGGAGGCACTCCTATCCTCTGAACTCAAAGTCCAAGATGGGCTGATTCTTCTGTTAGGTTTCTTTGGTGGAAGTCTATTCCTTGGTTGACGTGAAGGCAATGGTAGGCCATTTTCAGATCACAAAGTTTTGTTCTCAATGACCAATGATTCTGCTAAGATGGAAATTTATTTCAAATTCAAACAGGCTTGGCTGTTGGAGAATGATTTTAGACATATGGAGTTTCAGAGGAAGTCCAAGACTTCAGGCTCTGCAATATATAGGCTTCTTAGCAGCTTGATGCTCCGAATCTTCTGTTAGGTTTCTTTGGTGGAAGTTTATTCCTTGGTTGACGTGAAGGCAATGGTAGGCCATTTTCAAATCACAAAGTTTTGTTGTCGATGGCCAATGATTCTGCTAAGATGGAAATTTATTTCAAATTCAAATGGGCTTGACTGTTGGAGAACGATTTTAGACATGATGGAGTTTCAGAGGAAGTCCAAGACTTCAGGCTCTGCAATATATAGGCTTATTAGCAGCTTGATGCTCCGAATCTTCTGTTATAAAATGTACAGAGGCGCTTGAAGTCGTTGCAAGGTTGGATAGACTGGAGGATGATAGGATTCTCAACATGCCAGAAGTGGGAGAGAGAAAGGTGGAGTAAGATGCAGTTTTCTTCGAAGACAGAAATTGAGTAGTGCAGTGGTACCAGAGGCTGTCAGTTGTTGCCTTGGGTAGAAGACATCGATACCAGAATTTACCATATGTTTGCCAACAGTTGCTGAAGAACCAACTTGTTTGAGTTTATAACAATAACAAGCCTAGAATGCTATTGCTAGAAATAAGGGAAGTCGTCCTAAGGGTTGGTACACGAATATCACCATTTCCTGTACTTAATTGAATGGGAGGTGAAAGTTTGCTTAACTCAGTATCTCACCATAAGAGGAAGGCTTTCTTTTCCATTTATGCCCTGCTCTCTTTCATTGTTGCATGACAAAATCACTGGTATGCTCAAAATCACCTCCTTTTTTGGAGGTAGGCAATTGAGTGACTGAATCTTTGCCCGGTAATGAACCAAGGAGAAAGGAAAAGTGCAAGGGACGAGAAGGATCAACACTAAGAGGAAGGAGCTGAACAACTATTGGAAGAGAATTGATGGATCATGTGACCTGGTGGCCATTGTGTGAATTAGGATGAGTGGCATGAACGTTGTTTCAATCTGGGTACTCAATCCTGCTGTGAGCTGCTTAATTGACTCCTCCCCTTGATAGGAAGATGGTTGATTTGAAATTCATGAATAAGGTCTGGAATTTTGGATGAACTGAGGCAAATGGATGCCCGGCAATTAAGTTGTATATAGGAGGAAAACTACTAGTGGGGTAAGGAAGCCCACCAATACACATTCCATTTTCGTTGAATTGAGTAGCTTTGCTTCCTTCCTAGTCCTATTTGCTTTTTTGCTTTAAAGCATAATAAGAGGTACTCAGCAACTTCATTTTGTTGAGATGTGTGAAAATTAGATGTTTGATGCAAAACTCCCAACTTAGCAAAGAAAGTGGAGTTGCATTCACAAACAAGTGATAATTTGAGTAAAACATACAAATAACGAAAGAAAGAGTTCTTGTTTCTGCAAAAAGTCTCTCCACAGCACCTACGGTTTCTGACTTTTCATGCATCATTGGAGACATAGGGTTATAGTAAAATCTTCTACCATCGTCAAAAAATTAACTCTATAAGGACCCTCATATTAACATGTACAAGAGCAAAAAAAAAAAGGGCTCTTGCCAAGTTGACAAATTTCACAATCAAGTACTTTCTTTGGCTTTGAAAATTGACAAGGAAAACTAATAAGCTCGGATGTCCTAAAAGGTGACACCATTATATCAGAAATATATGTTTTTTTTAGAGGAAAAATGATAATTACAATCATCCACTTCATCTCATTAATCAAAATTTGCAAATTGTGGATCCAAAATTCAGACAAAAAAGTAACCTCCCTGATCACATTTTCCACCAAGCCCATTCCCCCTTGAAGAAAGTAGCATTTCACTTAAGCCAGAGAGACCAAAGAGTCACAGTTGCCACAATCTAGGTGTGTGTATTTGACTAGATGCCACCTTAGAAAGAAGACAAAAACTCATTCATATTTGTAACATTTATCCCCTCGAGGTGTAGATTCTCCCAAAGAAACAAAGAAAAGCCACAGGACTAGAACAAATGGGGAACATGTTCATCATCCTCATGGCAAAGAGAACACACCTCATCAACATTCTCTACCCACCTGCTCATTCAGCAACCAAAGGAAAACCTTCACCTTTAGAAACCTTCAAACACCGAAAAGATTTCCGGTCACTATCAAGAACATCATCTTCTAAAGGCAACCCTCTTAGGAGCTTGTAAACCTTAGACACTAAAACAACGCCCTCAATTCACAACCGTCTATCAAGAATACCGTCAGACTGACAATGATCCCGCAGCAAAGATAACAGAAGTTGCAACTCCTAGGCACACGCATTAGAAAGACTCCCATAAAAAATAGGTGACTAAGAGAGGAAGGTCTCATCCTAGAACTCGAACACCACCTGAGACTTAGCAGCCGCCAAAGCATAGAGTGTTGGAGTATGTAGTTGGTTTAGTCTTACATAATGGAGTGGAACTGTGTTGTGTGTGGTGGCCTATAAATAGGCATGTTCCCCCCACTTTTTTCTTTAAGAAGATCAATAGAAAAATCACCCCTATCAAGGGCCTTCCCCCATGGTTTTCTCCCCATTCTTCATGAGTGGAGTTTCCACGTAAACCCAAGCGTAATTTATGTGATGCTTTGGATATCTTGTTATTATACTTCCACTTATATTATTCAACTTCGTATCAAAGCAGTTCGATTCTTAGGTTTATTTTATTATCACATTTTATCATTATCACTTTATTCTTGTACTTAGAGTTCTCTTCCAAGAAGAAGGATCTCAAGGAGGATCCATGTCGTGCACACGGTGGTGCACCATGAAGATTGAAGGAGACAAAGCTGCACATGAGCGCCTCCACCAAGATGGAGTAGCAACAAGGAGCGATCTAGATACTACTCCATTGCGAGATCTGCGAGATCGATTGCAGCGCAAGGAGTAGCGCAAAAGGGAGAAGATGTGCTAGAGGGAGCAGATCGACGATGGAGGCTTCGACCTTAAGGGAGGATTCTACGGCGGAGATCTTATGCTCATCGGTGATGATGGCGTGGAGCACAAAGAATGCGCTGGTGGAGATTAGAGGAGTGGTGGTAGCACTAAACAAGTCGTGCGAGCACGAAGGGTTGCAAGAAGCCAATGGTGAGATCTCGCGCAAGCAGCAGACTTGGCAATGAGCTTGGAGATGAAGGCGGCGGCAATTTGGGTAAGAATCGCGGAGAGGGTCTCGACGAGGATCTCGGCGAAGATCTCGCGAGATCGCACGAGGCAGAGATCTCACGAGATCGCACGAAGCAAAGATTCAATCACAAACGACGCCTCCAGCAATCACGTGATTTTTGGAGCTTTAGGTCTTTTGTTTGCCTCCCACCCACGACTCTTTTATATCCATTTTATTACAAAGTAGGAGGCAAAGAGAAAACAAGGGAAAAGAGAGAAGAAAAAAAATAAGGTGAAGTAAAAAAAGGAGAGGGACAAAAGAAAGAAGGAAAATATCAAAAAAAAAGAGAGAAAAAAGATGGCAAAAAAAATGATGATTATGTTTAAGAGAAGAGGAGAAAAAGCTCTTTTCTAGTCTTATTCTGTCTTCCCTTTGTTATTTTCTTTTCCCATAGAATATGGGAGAAAGGGGGAGTGTGGATCCTATTATAGTCATCCCCCGTTTGGGACTACATTTATTCAAGGTCACCGCATGAGAAACCAAACTCTGGGAGGTCTAGAGTTTCGAGGTCTCTAGAGAGGGAGATCCAATTTCAAGGTCCTCATATGAAGGGCTCATGTCAGGCTTTTATGTAGGAGATTCAATTTCATGGACTCCGAAGAAGGAGTTCTAATTTTGAGGTCTTCAAAGAAAGGCACATGTCAAGGATACTGAATGAAGAGCCACCAACACTAGTTGAGGTCACCAGAGGAGAGGCCTTTGTCAGAGTCGGCTACAGCAGTTCGTCTAGCAACTTCAGCCCTATCGTTGTTAGCACACCATTCTACAAGCAAGAATTAGAGAGTTATGTTCTATTGTGTAGAGTGGGATTTTTTGTATTGTACAATCTGAGTATTGCATGCTCCAGCTTAAGGGAAAGTGTTAGAGTATATAGTTGGTTTAGTCCCACATAGTGGAGTAGGACTGTGTTGCGTGTGGTGACCTATAAATAGGCATATACCCCCCACTTGTTTCTTTGAGTAAATCAATAGAAAAAATCAGCTCTATCAGGAGCCTTCTCCGGTGATTTTCCCCCCACTCTTTGTGAGTAAGATTTCCACGTAAACTCAAGCATTATTTATGTGTTGGCTTTAATATCTTGTTATTATGCTTCCGTTTATCATATTATTCAACTTAGAGCGAGCCATCATTTCAACAAACGCACTAGACTTTAACCAATCATCCTCCTAGAACCTGAAGATCTGTCCATCACCAAGGACCAAATGAAAATATTCTGAGATCCGCTGCAAAATTAGTATCAAAGACCTCCAAAAACCAGAAGCGCCCTAAGGAATTTTCATCCTCTCAATAGCCAACAAAAATGCGCCCTAAGAATCATTCATGAGGCAATGCCAAAGAGAATCCTCATTGGCAAAGAGTTTCACCTCCTACTTTGCCAACAATGCATCACAAAAGTTTCTAAGGGCCCGAACACCCAATCCACTGTCCTTTTTTGGCCAACCAATCACATCCCAAACCCAATCCACTGTCCTTTTTTGGCCAACCAATCACATCCCAAGGAACCAACTGCAAGAATCTTCCCTCATGAACTAAGCCCTTCCAAAAGAAGTGTATCCTTATAATCTCCAACATGGCAATTTTCCTGGGTGGTTTAAAAGTAAAAAAGTAGAAAATTGGAATTGCCGAAAGAACTACCTTCAAGAGAACCAACTGCCCGCCCATAGAAAGCACCCTCCCAATCCAACCACTCAATCATTTCCTCATCCTATCCACCAAGGAAGCCCAATTAGCAAATGTGAGCTACCTCCCTTCCAAAGGAAGCCCCAAATATCTGAACGACAAATGACCCGACTTAGTATGCAAGAAACCAGAAGGACACCTCTGCAAACAAACCAAAAGGCACAAAATTAGACTTAGTATGTGTTGAGAGATAGGGTGTGTTGGTGTGGTACATTTAGTACCACATAGTGGAGCGAAGAAAAATAGTGTGTAGGAGCCTATAAATAGGCTATTGTACCCCCATTTGTTTCTTGAGAAGAATAGAATAATCTTGCCCTATCGGGACCTTCTTCCATAGTTTTCTCCCTGCTCTTCGTGAGTGCAGTTTCCACGTAAATCCAAGCATTCTTTATTTATTTATGCTTTGATATCTTATGCTTCCGCTCATTTATATTGTTGAGAGAATTAAGTAGTTGTTTAGTGCCACATTGGAAACTATGGCACTTTATGCGTGTGTGATGGCCTATAAATAGGCGTGTACTCCCTCAGTTATTCTTTGAGAAGAAATATAGAGAAAACACGCCCATAGGCACTTCTCATGGTTTTCTCCTTACTCCTTGTGAGTGGGGTTTCCACGTAAACCCAAGTATTTTTGTGATGCTTATGTGATTTGATATTTACACTTTCGTATTATTTAAATATTTTAACTTATATTATTTAATATGGTACCAGAGCAAGTCAATCTTGGGTTTATTTGTTTGTTCTTGAGATTATATAATTTTTATCATCTTTGTGTTCCGAGTTCGTCATAAGGTGCTACAGCTTCACCACAAGAGTTGAGCAAGGATCCACATGATCAAACGAGGATGAAGTAGAGAAACAATGCCATTGACATGGCGATGAGAAGCTCAATGAGATCGCGAGTCCGAAGGAGGTCTTGCACTAATTGAGATTGTGGCACACGATGTGAAGAAGCAGCGCGGCGAGGAGACTCATCTATCTGGCAACGTTAGGCGGCACCGCTAGGGCTCACGCAAGATGAAGATGGAGCAGGCGACGCTAGACTAGGGGTGCAACCCCCAATGATCAAGAAAGGGGTTGCGAGAAGAAGGTGCTTCCACTAACGATGGTGCTGGCGATGGCCTCATGGATCCTCGCACACGATGGAGCTGGCAACGCTCACATGAGCACTGATGACATCAACGATGGAAGCAGAGAGGATCGGATTACGGAGCATCGCCACTCCTTCAGCTCGAGGGGAGCGTTAGCAATATCAGAGGTCTTCAGCAATGAAGCTAGTTGATGGAGATTAGAGAGGAGAGGAATGGGATCGCCTCTCGTTCTCGCTCATCTTAAGCAAAACAACTTGAGTTGGGTCTCTTAACCCTAACGTACAGAGTCAGTTTTATCTTATGACATTTGATTCTCTTGGGTTATGTTAGATATTTGATTCCTTATGTCTAGCCTCCTTAAAAAAAGGGGGGAAGAGGAAAATAAAAAAAAGGGAAGGAAGAAAGAAAAAGACCAAAAGAAAAGAAAAGAGAAAGAAATGAAAAAAATGAAGTGAAAAAAAAACAAAAAAGGATGAATGTTTATGAGGAGAGGGAGAAAAGCTCCTCTAGTTTTATTCATTTTCTTGTTTTTTTTCTTCCGCCATTCATGTATGAGAGAAAGGGGGAGTATGACAACTTATTTCGGATTCCAAACACCAAATCAATTGTTTATGGCTCATCTCCAGACTCTGACCTACACCAGTCTACAAGCAAAGTGAAGATGCAATGAAGTTGGCAACACAAGGTAGCCGTGACCCAACAGCACCAGAATGCAAAGAAGTCGGCAACACAAGAGGTGGGAAGAAGCCATGACCCAGCAGCACCAGAATGCAAAGAAGCCGATGACACAAGATGCCATGACCCAGTAGCACCAAGATGCAAAGAAGCCGGTGACACAAGAAGATGCCATGACCCAGCAGCATCATTTTTTGTGTCATGTTTTTTGTATTGTAGAGTGGGAATATTTCTTGTGCAAGCAGAGCATTCCATGCTCTAGCTTGAGTGGGAGTGTTGAGAGATAGGGTGTGTTGGTGTGGTACGCTTAATACCATATAGTGGAGCAAAGAAAAACAGTATGCGTAGGAGCCTATAAATAGGCTATTGTACCCCCATTTGTTTCTTGAGAAAAATAGAATAATCTCACCCTATCGAGACCTTCCGTGATTTTCTCCCCACTCTTCGTGAGTAGGGTTTCCACGTAAACCAAAGCATTCTTTATTTATTTATGCTTTGATATCTTATGTTTTCGCTCAATTATATTATTTAATAGTATGATTAACCGATAACCCAGTATCCCACCAAAGATCTTGACCAAAGTTGCAACATTCTCTACTTCCCAATTTCCATACTCTACAAAGAACGTGTTGTCCACATACTGCAAAATGAGCATCAAAACATAACCACTTGCAATCGAAAACTAGCAAGTAAGCGCCCATCACATGCCTTAAAAGCCATCACCGCTAAAGTACCTATTGAATGAGAACACAATGGCTCGATTATCAAAAGAAACCCTCTCTTTATAAAGAGAGGGCTATAGGTAAAATATAGGGAACACCTTAAGAAAATAACAAATATCAAAAACACCCCTACATATACTCTAATACCCGCCCCCTCAAGGTAGAGCATATATCAAGCATGCTCAGTTTGTTACATAAGTAGTCATGACGCTTCTGTGGGAACGCCTTTGTGAAGATGTCAGCAACTTGCTGCTTTGAGATAGTAGTCAGGGTATTAATCTTCCTTGTAGTAACCATGACTTTGACAAAGCGATAATCAACTTCAATATGCTTAGTTTGCTCGTAGAAGATAAGATTGAAGGCTATAAAGATAGCTGAGCGATTGTCACAAAACATAGACATGAGAAGAGAAACATGGATCCCTAAATCTGCCAAATGTACTAGCCACATGACTTCACAGGCCGTATGAGCCATGGCTCAATACTCAACCTTTGCATTAGATCGAGCAACCAAAATCTACTTCTTGCATCTCCAAGTAACAAGATTGTCCCCAAGAAAGGTGGCATATCCAGTAGTAGATCTCCTGTCCTTCACAGACCCTACATAGTCTACATCAAAATATGCATGTAAGTCCACACACCAGTTGTTCCTCATATAGAGATCCTTTCTAATATTCCCTTTAAGGTACCTAAGGATAAGGCAAACAACATGGCAATGGCTATAGCGAGGATTCTCCATGAATTGACTTGCTTTGTTGTCTGGCCTGGTCACAATAACATATCATCCTCCTCCTTTAGATGCCCCTGAGATTCGATAGGAATAAAAGACAACTTGGCCCCAAGCTAGCCAGTCTCTTCGAGGAGTTCCATAACATATTTTCCCTGTGTACGAATAATACCATGAGTTTCCAACAACTCCGATGCACAGAAAATACCCCAAAGTGCCCAAGTCCTTTGTTACAAAGGTAATTTGCAAGAAATCTCTAGTTTCCTAAATCTTTGTAACATTATCAACCATAAGAATTATGTCATCAACATATACTGTTAAAATCACAACACCTAGCTTTCTACACCTTACAAAGATAGACTAATTAGAGGTGGATCTCAAAAAAGCAATAATTTGAATTTCACCACCAAACCCCTCAAGCCATGCTCTCAGTCTCTATTTCAAGCCATATATGATTTTTCATAAACAATAGACCTCCCCCTCAACCACATAGCCTTGGTTCATGTAGACTTCCTCCTATAAGTTATGTAAAAAGGCATTCTTCACATCAAGCTGATACAAGGGTCATTACTTGCTAACAGCCATAGAAAGAATCACACAAACTAAGTTGAGTTGGTTTACTGAAGAGAATGTATCAAACTAGTTAACACCATATGTCTAAGTATAGTCCTTGGCCACCAATTTGGCCTTTGGCCTCTTAATAGTCCCATCAGGTTTATACTTGACAGTATAAACCTATCTGCAATTGACTGCAGTAGCCCCATCTAGGAGAGGGGTCAACTCCTAAGTTCCTCGAATAGTAAGAGTTATCATTTCCTCATCCATAGCCTGTCTCCAACTTGGGTCATGCGCAGCCTCATGATAATTCCTAAGAACTACCACGGTGGATAAAACTATAAATAACTTCTATAATGCTGGATTAAGATGATCAACAATAGTATAATGTAACATGGGATGTAAAGTACAACTCCTTACTGCCTTTCAGAGAGCAATAGGCAAATCCTCTGTCTGCGGAAAGGAAGGAGATTTGGATTAGATGTTGATAGGGAAGATAAATCAGATGGTCTCTCCTTCAGGACTTCAACCTGCATGGAAGGTAAGGGAACATAGGGTCCTTAGAACAAGACTCAGGTGTGGGTGATCCATCCAAAAGAATAGTTTTCATTAGTGTTTTCAATGCCAACAGCATGTCATCGGCATGGCCATTTTTGGAGAGGGGTCATGCCGACACCAAATATATGTCGATATGCAAGGATGCCAGTAGCATGCCAACCATTCCGTCGGCAATCCGGCAGATGCCGACGGCTTGCTGTAGTGCGCTACTAGTTGCAGGATTGTTGGGCAAGAAAGGTTGGAACTTGAAGCACTACTCTTGGGTGGGAAAGTTATCCCTGATTGGTGAAAGTCATACAAGGTTGGAACTTGAAGTACCACTCTTAGGTGGGAAAGTTACACAATTTTTGGCCTTTCTGAGCGATTTTGGGCCTCGATATATCCATTTTTTAACTTGTCGATACAATATCAATATCCATATTTAAAACCTTAGGTATGGTTACGATGAAACACTCTTATTGTTATATTGATTTTCCTGAAATTGATATCATTTTGACTACTGTCATTTTTGTCAGCATGCATTGGCATGCCCTCAACATTTCCACGACGTGCCCTCAACATGCCTATCAAAAAACGAGCATTTCCACGGCGTGCCCTCGACATGCCCACGAAATGCACATTTGGAATTTCATCGACACGGCATCGAAATCGACATTTCGAACCTTCATCTGAATAGAAGGGTGCCTTCTCAAAAAGGAGATATCAGCGAACACATAATACCTACTTCCAATAGGGTCAAAACAACAATAGTCTTTCTAAAATCTAGATATCCTAGAAAAACACACTTGACCAACCTTGCAAAAAGCTTGCCAGCTACCCCAAACAAATGAGCAAAACATGTACATCCAAAAATCTGTAATGGTAAAGCAAAGATACCAGCATCAAGCTAAAGAATAGTGAAGGGTATATCTCCATTAAGAACAGAGGACAAAACCCTATTGATAAGATAAGTAGCCATAAGTAATGCATCTCCAAGAAATGCTTCGTTACTTTCATAGCAATAAGTACGGACCACATCAAGAATATGGTAAAGCTTATGTTCAGTCATACCATTCTATTGTAAAATATAGGCATAGGAAGTTTGATAGACGATGACATTTTTAGCCAAAAACTCCTTAATATCCCTTTGCATAAACTCAAGTGTATTATCTCTGCAAAAAATTTTGATGCAAGAAAAATAAAAATGTTGAATTTCATTAAAAAATTTTTGGAAGTGCGATGGCAATCTCTTACTAATACTTTAACAAAAACACGTAGAATAGACAATCATGATCATCCATGAAGATGATAAAATACCAAAGAAATAGATTGGTGATTTATTCAACAAGGATCCCAAATATCATAATAATTAACTCAAATGAAAATCTACTCCTTTTATTTTCTCTGGAATGAAAAGAGACACGATGGCGCTTCCCAAGATGACAGGTTTCATAGTTAACAGAGGTCGGAACAATGGAATCTAGAGGCATCTATCGAAGCCTAGAAATTGAAGGGTGTCTTAGATAATGATGCCAAAGCTTAGGATCGGTAGAGAGATACAAAACTAGCAAAAACTTAAGAGATGTCAATGTAGTAGAGACCATCTCTCTTAACGTCCCACCAATCATCTTAACATCCAGATGCACTAAAAGAAGACAAAGTGCTCATCAAATATCACGCAACAAGATAGGTCTTTACACAATCTATAGACAAGTACAAGGATCAATGGAAACTCTGGAGCATAATATGCATCGGATGGGTTGTAAAGAATTAATAAAACAAACACCTTTAATAGTCATGGCAGGAGAGGCCTTTCTCTGACCATACCCCCTGGTATGGCGGTACGTATTTCAAATTTGACAGGTCTTGGCTACTAGAGGAGAGGTTTCGGGAAACGGTGGAGAAATGGAGGTCTTTCGTGGTGGAAGGATCAGCTACATCACGGCTAGCAAAAAAGTTGTCCTTGTTACGAGATCACCTCAGGATGTTCAAGAAAAGGTCCAAACAGCCAGGAGAGCCAGGAAAATAGAGGCATTGCAGGTAATCACCAAGATAGACAGACAGGAAGATCAGACCACTATCTCAGTTGAGGATAAGGATACCAGGAAGATGTCACGTATGGTGCAGGAGGACAAAAAAGCTGAGATAGAATGGAAGACGAGATCACGTCAAAAGTGGCTCAGGGAAGGTGACTCAAACACCAGATTCTTCCACCAAGTGGCATCTGCTAGGAGGAGGAGGAATTGGATAGAGAGGATGGTCATACATGGGGAGGAATTTACAGGAAGGGGGGAAGTGGGGACGGATGCGGCATACCTCTTTAGAGACTGCACAGGCAAATGCAGCAGATGTGGTTGGAGCTGGAAGGGGGAGGATATATGTCAAGTCTTTGAGACTCAGGCAGAATGTTTTACGGCCAGCTTTTCGGAGGATGAGGTGAGGCAAGCGGTGTAGGGTCTAAATGCGGATGGCTACCCTGGGTCGGATGGTTTCTCGATCTTTTTCTTCAGGGAATTCTGGACGGTGGTGGAAGCAGATGTGATGGAGATGGTGGAGTTCATAGAAGGAAATAGGGGTTTTGATAGGCTGAACAGATTCTACATGTTCTTGCTGCCTAAGAAAGATGGAGCCGAGGAGATTCAGGACTTCTGACCAATTGCGCTCTCAAATGTTGTCTACCTTATTGTGGCCAAGGTGTTAGCGAATAAGCTTAGAGGTATCCTTGGAGACCTGGTGTCACCTATGTAGATAGCTTTTATACCAGGAAAGGGTATTTTGGATGGGTTTGTCGTTGCTACGGGGGTGCTGGCTGCTTGGAAGGAGAAGAAGCAGGCGTTTCTTTGGAAGGTGGATTTCAGCAAGGCATATGACTCAGTACAGTGGGATTTCCTTTGGGTTTCTCTATTGAGAAGAGGCTTCCCTTCAAGGTGGATTGACTAGATGAAGCGATGTGTGACGACATCATTCTCGGTCTTGGTCAATGGGAACCCGACGAGTGGATGGGTGCAGCCTAGGAGAGGTGTCAGACAGGGGTGCCCCCTAGCCCCTATGCTTTTTGTGCTGGCAGCGGACGCTTTGGCGAGGGCGACACATAGGGTGTGTGAGAGTGATCTGATATCCGATTTTCGAGCTGGAGAGAACCATCAAATTGCTATTCTACAATATGCTGATGATACCCTCTTTCTGGTTAAAGGTGGGAGGTTGGAGGCTAGAAGGATGAGGATCATACTAGAACCTTTCGGGGCAGTGTCTGGATTATAAATCAATTACCAAAAGTCGACGTTTGTTCCATTTAACATGGTGGGCGAGGAGGCGGAGCTGGTGGGTGGAGCGCTTGCAGCAAAGGTCGAATCCTTGCCGCCGGTCTACCTAGGTCATCCTTTGTCAGACAAGAGGCTTAGATTTTGTGTGGCTACCGTTGCTGGAGAAGATGGAGCGGAGGCTGGCTGGCTGGGTGGTCAGCCAGATTATTGTCCAGGGGAGGGAGGCTTGTTCTGGTGAAGGCTGTTCTAGCATCCATTCCTTCTTACTTCCTGTTTGTATTTAGGATGCCGAAGCAGATAGAGAAGAAGATTTTCGGGCTAATGCGTGACTTCTTCTGGTCCAATGTAGGAGCAACGGGGAGAGGGGCAAGGTTGGTGGCCTAGGAGGAGGCATGTAGGCTGATGCAGGAGGGGGGCCTGGGGGTTAAAGAGGTGGGGAAGGTTAACACTAGCGTTCTCACGAAGTGGATTGCTAGGCTTATGGATCGGGAACATGGCATGTTTGGCGATATCATGTGCAGCTGTTATGACTCCTTTGCATCTTGGGAGCCTTTGGAGTCACCGCCTCCAGGGTCATCTTTCTTTCTCAAAGGACTAGCGGCCGCGACGAGCGAGGTGCGCTCCTTCACTCCTATGTTGGGTGAGCGTGACACCTTCAGATTCTGGTTGGATGACTGATAGGGAGTTGCTGTGCCCATCAAAGACAGGTTTCCTCGTCTCTTTGGGTGTACGGGGAGCCCGTCAGCCCTGGTCAAAGACTATTGATCTAGGGTCTAGTGTCCTATCTTTCAGAGGGGTCTATCGAACTAGAGATGTTTGGATCTACAGAGGTTGCTATAGGAGCTGGAAGGTTGGGAGCCAGAGGTGGGGGGGATACATACAGCTGGGATGAAGGCGAGTTCTCAGTGGCAAAGGTCTTTCGCAGATTGAATGGCAGTGGGGCTGGCATAGACGTAAACCTTTGGAGAGACTACAGGCTGATCTGGGAGGCGGAGTGTCCGCTAAAGATAAAGATTTTTGTGTGGCTGGTGAGAAGGGGGAGGATAATGACAAAGAAGTGGAGAGCAAGGTAGACTCAAATGGATGATATGAGTTGTCTTTTATGTGGCGATGCGGAGGACATTCAACACCTCTTCTTCCGGTGTCCTTTTGTGGAGCAGGTGTGGCAGAAGATGAGGATTGACTAAGTTGTTCCTCGGGATGAGCATAGCTTTTGGTCGTCTTTCCGCAGAGGGAGTGCTCATGTGGGCCACAATGCTTTTAGGTCCAAGAGTAACCGCGTGAAGTTTTGGCGATGTTGTGGGGTGTTTGGTTGGGCAAGAATGGAGTGCTTTTTAAGGAAGAGACACCCTATGTTGAGAACTTTTTTAATTCTATCATGTCCCAAGTGGAGTTTTGGAGGTCAAGGATATGACCCTGATGTAACTTTTTCCTATTTTGGATTTGAAATGAAATGATCTCGGGTGGTTATCATGTGGATAACCACCATTTCCCTTTTCAAAAAAAAAACAAGTGATCTTTGCAAGGAAGTAACTGCATCCTTCCTACCAATAAGATGACTGATGCACTTGAGTCCACCATCTAGGTGGATAAGTAGTGGCTAGATTGGTTGAAATCCCAGTAGTGGTAGCAGTAGAAACAGAGGGATCTTAAGAGGTAGCAGATGGCACGGCCTACCTAAAGCGGTGAAAGAGGCATGCATAATCATCTGTAGATAAGAAATGCAATCGAGGTAGGGTAGACTCCCCTTGAATCACAATAGAATTGCATGACTAGGTCTTCCAAACTTGGCCTAGCATCTCTCAAAGGGATGATTCATCCATTGGCAATGGATGCATGGCCCATAAGTGCGACCACAGCCACGACCAAGTCTAGAACCACCATGCCCACTAGAGACCACAAAGGCAGAGGTTTCTATGGGAGTTGCAGTAGAGGGAGCAACAACCAGTGTTGTTGTACTCCCACCAACAGAGATCTTCTGGAGTCTCTCGCACCATCTCCAGATCAAGAATAATATCCATGGCCAATATTTAATCACGGAAGACAAATATCTAGAACTCAAGCCATCTAGAAATCGATAGACCCACCACGTCAGTCGTTGCCTTGTCTGCATGTTGTAGCACGATGGCTGCAACACATTCAACTCCTTAAAAAGAGACTTCATCTCAATATAATAGTTGACCAAAGAACACTCCCAATAGATGTAGACCAGATCCGACGATAAATATTTGCAAGACGAGCATGATTGGACTCAAAATCTTCGCCAAGCTATCCTAGAATCTCTTTGGCAATCTTATAAAGTAGATTGGCAGCAATCTGTGGCTCAATACTATTCATCATCCAATTCATAAGCAAGTAATTATCTATTCCTATTTCTCAAAATCTGCAGATTGGGAATCAGGGGAATCTTAGTTAGGATGTAGAGCTTCTTCTGGCCTCCAACAAATATCTTTAACAGCTGAAGTAAAAAGAGAACCATATCTTTACCAAGCCGTCCCTATGTCCCTTTATATAGAGAGAGACAAGGGAAAAATAACAAAATGAGTTCAACATCAAAAAAGAATAACAAATGCCCCCATACTCAACACTCCTCAAGCTGGAGCATATATATCTACCATATTCAGCTTGCTTCTACACTTCTCAAACTGGAGGCGAGGGAATAGCTTGGTAAATATATCAGCAGTCTGATCAGTAGAGGCAAGACATATCGTACGAAGTAAACCCTGCTGAATCAGGCTCCTGGTATAGTGGCAATCTACTTCCACATGTTTCGTCCTCTCATGAAACATAGGGTTATTAGCAATGTATGTTGCAACTCGGTTATCGCAATACATCTCAATAGGCTCCTGAATCACAACATGAAGATCTCGTAACAGAGATCTAATCCATATCATCTTGGCAGCAGTCTTAGCCATAGCCCTATACTTGAACTCTGCACTAGAACGTGAGGCAACACCTTGTTTCTTACTCCTCCAGGTCACCAGATTTCCAGCCACAGATGTGCAAAACCCAGTAGTAGATCGTTTGTCTCCCACATCTCCTGTATAATCCACATCAGAGTAAGCCACTACAGACAGGGCCCATTGTCTTCTGAAATAGAATGCATCTGCCTGGACAGCTCTCGATGTATCTCAACACTTGCATAACTGCCTGCTAGTAAGCATCAGTGGGTTTGTCTAAGAACTGACTTAGCTTACCCACTGCAAGGCTGATGTCTGGCTTGATGATGGTTAGATACAATAACTTCCCAACAAGCTGCCGATAGATCTTTTTGTCCTTTATCCTCATTGTATCCTCAAATAGATGAACTTTAGAATCCATAGGAATGTTAGCTTCCTTGGATCCAAGCATGCCTGTCTCCTGAAGAATATCAAGTGCATACTTTCTTTGAGACATTACAATGCCCTGCTTGCTCGTGGTGATCTCAATACCAACAAAGTATCTCAGCTTACCAAAATCTTTCATAACAAACTGGCGAGCTAAATACTCATTTACCTGAGTAATACCATCTGCATCATCACCTGTAAGAATGAGGTCATCAACATATACCAATAAAGTCACGGTACCAGTACTGGTCTTCCTAACAAACAAGGGATGTTCAGAAGATCTCTGCATCCCAAACATAGAAAGTGCTTTAAATAGACGCTGAAACCAGCCTCGAGGGGTTTGCTTAAGGCCATAAATAGCCTTACGAAGTTTACATACACACTCTCCCTGAACCTCAAAACTAGGTGGCTGCTACATGTATATCTCCTCTTCCAAATCACCATATAGAAATGCATTTTTAACATCCAGCTGGTAAAGACACCATCCATAATGAACCGCAACAGAAACAAGGATACGAACCGTGGAGAGTCGTGCTACAGGGGAAAATATGTCAAAGAAATCTACCCCATAAGTCTGGGTGAATCCTTTGGCTACAAGAAGAGCCTTATACCTAGAAATAGACCCATCAGGGTTGTATTTCAGGGTAAAGACCCATCTGGCCCCAACTAAGTGTGCACCAGACGGTAGGGCAGATAACTCCTAGGTCCCTCTATCAGTAAGTGCAAACATCTCTTCCATAGCCGCCTTCTAATGTGGGTGTAGAAGAGCCTGCTGGTAGGAGGTAGGTATCTCTGTACTAGATATTGCAGCTGTAAAGGCCTGAAATTTGGTGCCAAGAGATCCTGCAAAGACAACACTACCAGCGACACAATATTATGCACAAGACCTCGAAGCCTTCTTGATAGCAATAGGAATATCATCATCTATAGGCAGAGAGAGGGACCCTGAAGACACATGAGCAGAAGAATCATCAGTATCTCCAATACATACCTGAGGAGAGGATGATGGTGGCTCATTGGGTACTGAAGAAGAGGGGTGTGTTTTCTTTCTGTATGTAACTAGCAGCTGATATGTAGCACCCTTAAATGTCTTCTCATCAGGTGGTACAAGTCTGAAATCGTCCATAGTATGTTCTATAGTGGATACACCACTATTATGAGAGAAGTCCTCCAAGGCTCTAAGAGGTACAGGCATAGGAGCAACCACCTCTATCCCTCTCAATTGGTGACCAGAGGTAGAAAAATAAGGGATAAACTCATGAAAAGTCACATCCGCACTCACATAGTGTTTCTGATGTATGGGATCAAAACACATGTATCCCTTCTGCATGCGTAAGTATCCCAAAAATACACACTTAACTGCCCTTGGTGCTAATTTGTCACAACCAGGCCCAAGGAGGTGTACACATGCCATACAACCAAATGTTTTTGGTGGCACAAGAAATAAGTCTGCATCAGGATATAAAATATTCCATGGAATCTGCTCATGTAAAACAGACGAAGAAAG
Organism: Thalassia testudinum; assembly: GCA_037157565.1. Lineage (NCBI taxonomy): Eukaryota > Viridiplantae > Streptophyta > Magnoliopsida > Alismatales > Hydrocharitaceae > Thalassia > Thalassia testudinum. The sequence goes on from JAZHRO010000014.1 coordinate 37,340,817, forward strand.
CTTGTTGATCAGATAACAGGAAGTAAGAACCGCATCTCACCAGTAACTATGCGGAACGCTATTTTGAATAAGTAGAGCTCTAGCTGTATCCAGAATATGACGATGTTTTCTTTCAGCTATCCCATTCTGCTGCGATGTATGACATGAGGTCTGATGCACAATACCTAGTGATCCATACAAGTCAGCCAGTTTCTTTGTGGAGAATTCTAATGCATTATCTGTTCAAATTTTCTTAATGCATACACCAAATTGCTTTTCACAAACACCACAAACTGTTGAATCAAAGAACCAACTTCTGATTTATTTTTCATCAAAAAGGTCCATGATAAACATGAAAAATCATCCACAAATAGCAAATAATATCTATAATTCTGACAATCTGCCACACGGCTAGGCCCCCAAACATCACAATGCAGCAAATCAAAGCACGCAGAACTAGTAGACTAGATAGATACAGGAAAACTGGCACGGTGATGCTTTCCCAACTGACATACATCACACTAAATCTTCATGGCAGGAGACAAGTGAGGGATGACACGGCATAGCTTGTCCAGTGAAGGATGGCCTAGTCGTCTGTGCCACTGCAAGGCACTCCCTGCAGTAGCCGTCTGACAGGCTGCAGCAACTGGATTTTGAAGTAGCCGATATACACCCCCTCCTCATGGTCACCACCAATCATCCTCCCCGTCATGCGGTCCTGAAAGATGCATCCAACAGTGTCAAAATTAACACTACAATTCAGCTGCTTGGTAATAGAGCTAACAGATAACAGTTGCATCGTCATGTCCGACACATAATATACATCAGTAAAATGCATGGAGGGTGTAACAGGTACCCCTCCCTTACCACGAATGGGAGCATGTCTACCGTCTGCCAGCTGTACTGAGTGTTCCTGTGGTAGCTTCTGTAATTCCCCAAAACATTGGGAATTTCTTGTCAAATGATCAGATGCACCAGAATCAATCAACCATGACCCTTTCGTATCTGATGCAGATGCATAAGCTGCAGTGCTGAAGGATTGTGGCTGCTCATGAGTCAACTGTGCTAGTCAGGCACAACTGCATCGTAGTCTACCTCTACAAGAGATACTGCCCCAGTACTCACACCTAAAGATGTTGTAACAGAAGCCTAGTTGGCAACAGTAGGACGACCAAGTTTATTCCAACACTTAGCCTCAACATGGCCAAGCCTTCCATAGTATGAACATGTAAGCTTGCCCCGACCACCATCAATCCTGCCCCTGCCTTTGCCACGAAAGAAGCCTCCACGACCACCACGAGTGCTAACAGCAGCATGAGCTGAGGACGTATTGGCGACAACAGCATCATGAGTAGGTTGTACTTGCATCCCACTCAGCCTCCTGTAAATCTCCTCAATAGGATGAAGCTTAGAGAGTCAGAATTTGTGAACGAGCCACAGAATAGTAATCACTCAGCCCTGCAAGGAACATGTGGGCTATAAACTCCTTCCTGCGATCCCTGCATGTAGTACACATCGGTTTACACGCATTATATTTCTCCAATAATCCCTTCATAATAGAGTAATACTAAGACAGACTCATCTCTTCTTCCTTGAGATGGCATAAGTCAAAGAGGATCTGAAATACTTGAGTTGAATTCAACTCATGTGAATATGCCATCTTCAAGCCATCCCACATTTCTTTGGCAATGCTGTAGTACATAACTTCATCACCAATTCTTGGAATGACGCTATTCAAGATCCAGGCTCTCACCATAACATCATCCCAGTTCCAAGTCGCATATTTTCCGATTTTCTGCTCCGGTGGTGCTTCCATAAGCACATGCTTCTTCTCATGACCTTCCACAGTAACAAGAAAGGTCTGAGACCAGCGGGGGTAATTTGTCTCATCTAATTTCGTAATTGGAGCAAAGAAGGGGCTCTTAGACACCCCACTTTCTGTATTCTGTCCTGAAGACACCTCAGAACCATCTGATGTAGACATTGTAACTCCAAGCACACAAGATTAAGCCCAAACAATAGGTCTGAAATCCTAGATAAACAGCACCAACAAACTTGGGGAATACACCCAACTCACAAACCAAAGAACAGCACTTCACTAAAGAATACACACCCCAAAAATCATCAATTACGGGGAATACACATCCTAAATTAAGTCAAAAGATCAAGAAGTTCATACCATCATGTTGAAAGTTTTCTTTTTGCTTCAAACCCTCATATCCTCGGAGAGAGATCGAGAGCAACCGGTACCAATGGTCCTGCAGCTGCGACAGGGCGGCAGCAGCATCGTCAAGAGGTGTTACGGCGCGAGGAGGGTCGCTGCAACAAGGAGATCTGCTGGTGGCGGCATCAGATGGGGTGCTGCAGTGCGAGGTGTAGGTTGCACCTCGATCAGGCTGCTAGCAGCAGCGTCGTGGCGGCAACATCGAGGGGTGCTGCAGGTTGCACCTCGATCAAGCTTCTAGCGGCAACAGCAGCGTCGTGGCGGCAGCAGCGAGGGGTGCTGCAGTGCGAGGGGCAGGTTGTGCCTCGATCAGGTTGCTGGCGGCGGCAGCAACGTCATGACCAGGTGCTATGGCGCGAGAAGTGCTACAGCAAGGAGGGTTGCTGGCGGCCCGAGGAGCCGATTGCGCCCCAGTCAGACTGCTGCGCCGCAGTCTGGTGCAAAAGACCGGCTGTAGCTGCGGCGGTAGTCGATGTTGTTGCTGCTGCGGCGGTGGTCTAGCACCGACGTGGCCGCCGGTGGTGGCGGTGATCGCTTCAACGAGAGGGCTTCGGTAGGGTTAGGGTTTTGTTTTTGGTAGAGACCTCAACCTTGGCTCTGATACCAAGTTGAAGTAAAAAGAGAACCATATCTTTACCAAGTCATCCCTATATCTCTTTATATAAAGAGAGAAGGGAAAAATAACAAAATGAGTCCAACATCAAAAAAGAATAACAAATGTCCCCATACAAAAAACATAACTCAACATTAACACATGTGACAAGAGTAGGTAATTTTGGACATCATTAAGCTTAATAGAGGTGCCTTGAATCACCACAGAGGTAAAGAAGTTGTGAGCTTGACTTCAAAAGAGGAAGAAGGTCCAAGTGCTACCATGTTGGATCCAAAGAGAGCAGTACAACAGAAATCAGACCTCAAACTCCGTAAATTCTTCAAAAATAATCCTAACAGAAACCATAGAGGGCAACCAATAGCACCTCAAGCCACATCAAGGACTATACATGACCCAAGAAGCAAGAACGAGGCATAGAAAGCGTTGAGAACTTCCTTAGAAAGCCACCAAAGGTTCCAACCAAGAGAGGAGATGCTCGACGGCACTAGTGGGCACTGCAGCAAGTGTTGGCAACGCTGCTGCAAACCCTGACGATGCTCGAAAGCCTCCGGTAGAGGCAGTGGGCACTAGGGAGTCTCCGACAGTGGCGCTGAGGCTTCTCTTAGTGACGACGCTTGGCACTGAGGAGTTCCTCTAGATATACTTGGTTCAACAACAACAGTAGGGGCCACCCTTGTTGCTACGACAGCGTTGGGAGCTGTTGCTCCTACCCATGCGGCGACGCTGGGCGTTGTGACGACAACAATGGTAGTGGTGTAGTAAGAGAAAGAAGAGTTCTCTCTCTCTTCAAGGGTTCAAGTTTGTTGGTGGGAGATACTCGAGCACGAAGAGCCTAGGACTCACCACTGCTCTAATACGATGTTGGAAGAGAATCAAATGACTCAATTCTCAAAAGAAACCCTAACCCTCTTTATATAAAGAGAGGCCATGGATAAAATACAGGAAACGCCTTAAGAAAATAACAAATAACAAAACCACCCCTACATATACTCTAACAGTATCAACAGCCACAATGAAGAGCAAAGGAGTCGGAGGACATCCCAACATAACCCCTTATTACGACCATACCCAAGAACCATCTAGTTTACCATTTAACAGTACGGAGAAAGCAGTAGCAATACACCTATTCATCCACTACACCCATTTTTCCAGAAAGTAACCACGCCCAACAATATGACCATGAATGGAGTCAAAAGCCTTTGAAAAATCCACTTTCCATGGAAAGTCGATTTCCCAAACCTTCTCTACACTGCCACCATCTCAACCAAAATAAAAGATTCATGTAAGGATCTCCCCCATAGAAAACCACTCTACACAGGACTACTCAATGATGCGAGGACCTGCTGCAACCTATTGGTAAAGACCTTCGCTCCTATCAAATACACTATGCTTGATAAAGCAATCAAGCGAAAATCATCAAGGTACTCGATGCCCTACTTCTTTTGTAGTAAGAAACAATAGAATGTGTTAAACTTCACAAAGCCACAATTCTCAACCAAAAATTCACATAACATGGCCATAAAGTTGTCCTTGGCAATCTCCTACATTTCCTTAAAGAACTTGCAACCCATCTAACATAGAAGCACCCTTTGCCTTAAGACCCCGCATGGATGACACAACATCCTCCTCTATGATGTCCTTGACTAAATATGCACACATATCATCATCTAGATCACTTAAACCAGGCGATGCCAAACACCACCTACCCTAAGGTCTTGTAAAATCATGGAAATGTCTTGGCACTACCTCCACCATCTACCCCCTATAAAAAACCACATCACCTCCAACCCGAAGATGACTAATAAGATTTGTTTTCCTACATGCACCGTCCACCATGTGGGAAAACCCGATATTCGCATCACCCTCCAACTACAACTATCTCGACTTCTATCTCCAATCAACCTCCTTCAAATCTTCTTGCTAGACTACAAAATGAAGTTGACGTCTCTCCCCTAGCTCAGACTCAAAGAAAGGCCTAAAGTCCTCAAGTTTGTCCACAGAATTAATGCCCTCCAGGGCCTCTAATCTGCCTTTGTTCATTCTTTAATCTCTTTCCTGAAACCAATGAGGGCAGATTGCAAATGGTGAATTTTGGCCACAAGTGTGCATGCTGCCGAGGTTGACTGCAGGACTTCACCCTACTTCTCTTGAATAAAATCCTTAAACCTAGGCTTCATCAATGAAGACTTCTGGAACTTAAAGTTATGAGCTAAAAGTGACCCCCCTTATTACCACACATCAAGAGTGTATGGCTCGAGAAGGGATGCGGCCTAACAGAGACATCAACCAATCGGAACCTCTTAGCCAAACTCACAGAGCACAAAAACCTATCAATCTTCGACATAGACCCAGCAAAGTTACACCAGGTAAAGATAGCGCCTAAGGTGGGCATGTCGTAAAGATCTAAATCCTCAACCTTACCTACAAAAGGATTTGATGCACTATCCACCCTCCCATCTGGTCTATTGTCGAGAGACAGTACCATTGAAGTCACCACCTACAAACCAAGGCCTACCATCAGTAAAAGAAGGCGCTTGCCTCAACTCCTCCCACATACTCATTCTGTCGTGTTGCAAGGAGAAAAAATCGAGCAAAGCGACCATAATGACTCCATCTAATCTTCTCGCAAACACCCTCGTGACAAGCCATCTACCAATCAAGGAAAACACAAGATCAAAGAAATCACCATTATTGCATCTAGAACAAAAGTAGAATTGAGTACTCCCCTACCAATCTCAGCCTTCATTTAGTCATCGACGACTCCAAGTGTCTCTCTTAAAGTAAAGCAAAATCAACCCTCCACTCCTTGAAATACCTTTGCAAAGAGGCCCTACATGTGATATCACGCAGTCCCTAACATTCGACAACAAAATTCTGATCATGATTGGGTACGAAAGCTCGACCCTCAGAAAATAGTGATTTCCTAGCTCCCACTGCTACCGCTATCCTCTTCTCAGCCAATCCAATCTCCTCAATAGCAACCAAGTCCACAACAATGGGCCTTCCTTAAAATATTCCTCCTATAGAAAGAATTACAGATAAATTTATGCCTTGAAGGGACAAGTCAACAACACCTCGAGGACCTTATTGAGTCACTACTAGAAGCCCTCTTAATTGCCGCTTAACAGTCATGTACCCTGACTGCACTGACTTGAATCTTTCCGGGCTCTAAAGCCACCTTCATCCCCCCCAACACCTAACATATCTCAAGCCGAGGTGGCATTGCATCAGTCCCTTTGCCAACCACCATCTGTAGAAACACCTCCAGCCTCAAGTCCTTCGTTGTCTAAGAGTGAACCACCATCTCCTTCACTGCAGTTGAACAAGCTTCAATAGCCGAAACCACAGCCACAACCACCCCCTCCTTAAGCTTTTTTTTTGCAAAGGCAAAGGGCGATTATCCAAGAGATAACCACCCACATTCATTCAACCTCAAAAAAGGATTACACCAGAAGTTAACAAAATAGACCTCCAAAAATCAATCAAGGAGATGGAGGATACAAAGTTCTCCACATATGGTCTCTCTCCCCTAAACAACACCCCATTCCTCCCCAACCAAACCCCCCACAAAACAGCCAAGACCTTTACCCGATCATATTTGGAGCGAAAGGTGAAAACTCCAACACCAGCACTTCCCCTGTAAAAGGAGGACCAAAAGCTAGCCACGCCCCTGCGGGATATCCAATCAATCCCCATCAGCTGCCAAACCTGCACTACGATCGGGCACTGGAGAAGGTGCTGTAAATCATCATCGGCCCCCCCACAAAGGGAACACGCTAGGTCGTCCGTCTGGGCCCATCTCGCTCTCCATTGTTTCGTCATAATCCTTCCTCTTCTCACCAACCAGGCAAAGATCTTCACATTTAACGGGCACTTCGCCATCCATATCAGTCTGCAAGCCCGTAACAAATCAACGTCCAAACCAACCTCTCCACTCCCCAACCAGCGGTATACCTTTGCCACCGAAAAATCTCCCCCTTCCCAAGAAAAACCATCAAGGCCTTCGTCCGACGCCTAACCCACCAGCTCCTGCAACAACCACTGGAAGTCCTTATATCTCTGATCGGAGAGACTCTCCAGAAAAATAGGGCACCAAGATCCATCCCAACATTCCCCAACCTTTTCCGAAGGATCCACCACACTCCCCAAGAGGCGAGGGAACCTCTCCCCTAAAGTAGATCCAACCCCCTACTAGTCGTCCTGCCAAAAAGCGGAATGAGTCCCCCACACCAAGCACCAGGTCAAAGAAGCCTCGCGCTTTCACTGCCACCGCCACCAAGCCCCTAAGGAAGTGTGACGCTCCAGGAGGAGGGGAGAAAAATGGTCCCTACAATAGGAAGTCACCGTAGCACCACCGCATAACATCACCAAAAAGCCCCTACTCCTGCCCCACCAACCTCGCAATCTACTTCGTGAGAAGACTGATGTTCGTTCTGTCCTCATCTCTAACCCCCAGGCCCCCCTCCTGTGTAGGCCTGCACACCTCCTCCTAGGCTACCAATCTTGCCCCCTGCCTAACGACCCTGCAGTAGACTAAAAGAAGTCCCTCATCAACCCTGAGACCTTCTTCTCAATCTAACGCGACAACCTAAAGACCGAAAGGAAGTACGACAATATGGAAGCCAGAACCGCCTTCACCAAGGTCAGTCGCCTACCTCTAAACAAGAGTCTGGAAGACCACCTTGCCAGCCTTCCCTCCATCCTTTCCAACAGCGGGAACCAATCCTGTACTCTAAGGCGATGGTCCGATAAAGGGAGGCCCAAATACACCAACGGCAAAGAACCCACCTCTGTCTCCAAAGTAGCACCCACCCTCTCCGTTTCCGTGGCAGACAAATTAAAAGGAACAAAATTTGACTTCTGATAATTAATTTGCAATCCCGATGCCTCACCAAAGAGCTCCAGAAGGATCCTCAACCTCCTCGCCTCCAACTTCGTCCCCTCGACTAGGAAGAGCGTATCATCAACATACTGCAGGACCACTACCTCCCTGCCACCACCAGAGTCAAAGCCCCTAAACAAGCCCCTATTACATGCCCTATGTGCCGCCCGTGCAAGAGCATCTACTGCAAGAACAAAAAGCATGGGCGCAAGAGGGCAACCCTGTCTGACCCCTCGTCTAGGCTAGACCGACCCTCGCGCCAGGTTCCCGTTGACAAGGACTGAGAAAGATGTCGTCATCACACATCTCTTCATCCAATCAATCCAAACCGTAGGGAAACCCCTCCTCAACAAGGAAGCCTATAGGAAATCCCACTGAACCGAGTCATATGCCTTGCTAAAATCTACCTTCCACAAAAAGGCTTGCTTCTTCTCCCTCCACACGGCCAAGGTTTCCATCGCAATCACAAGACCATCCAAAATTCCTCTCCCAAGAACAAAAGTTGTCTGAACAGGGGAGACCAACTCCCCTAGAAGGCCCCTCAATCTGTTAGCCAAGACCTTAGCTACAATAAGGTAAACCGCATTAAGCTTTTGCCCCATGTATCCACTCGACACATGGGATTAAGGCTTGAGTCTTTCACCACCTCTGCACAAAGCTGCAATGTCTCATCCTAATCACGAAAACACCCATTCTGGATACCCACTACAACAAGAGGATCCAAAGAAGATCCAAAAATGGGCCCCCCTGGGCACCATCATTCAACCTAAGAAACAACACACCATGTGTACTAAATCTGGATCTGAGAACTGATTTGAACTCACTATCCACATTAGCCCTCCCATTTAAAGCATCCCTCTATGTCGAAGACGTTGGCGCAACATCAAGAGGTAACGCCTCTGTTGATCGCTTCTTGTGATCTATTGCAGGATCTCCAGGGAGCTCTGGATTTACCACCCGGACCTTTAATTTCCAAATTTAGCACCGTCTCCCACCAACTGGACGAGTGTGCTCCTCCACCCCACCGTCGCTCGGCACTAGGACTGACGAAACCACCTCCATGTAAGTCTTTCCCTTGGCTTCCCCTATCTCCACCTTCACGACCCATGAGCATCCCCCTAACTAGGGTAAGAGCCTCGAGGGAATAGTAGACTCGTCGAAGAATGCCTACCAAAGGTCCTCTACATTAAGCTCCACGGCTCAACACAACTTCATGAGTAAGAACCTCGAAACAAAGGCCTCCACCACTTCCACCATCCGTAGATGCAAGAGAATCTTTCACAGGCAAACATGGACAACAGACAACTCCAATGCTCACTCCTCGCACCCCCGATTAAAGGTCTAAAGTTCACGCCACCACACCTCGCCATTGCCAATAATTAGTGACTGAAAGTGAAGAACCTCCTCTTTCAAACCGCATCCAAGAAAGAGAAATCTCTTCGCATCAACGACCACAACCCTGAACCTAGTCGGACCAGGGTAAAAAAGTAGTAAAGTCCTCTACACTACCTCTAGAGTTGAATGCCCAACCACCACGTCTCCGACCAATGCACCATCAAGCATACTCCTAAGAGACTTTGTTGACGGGGACCACGATACTAGAACCAAAGGTGGAAGAGGAAGGTCCCTAGCCACAACATTGATCGGTACCCCAGACACCGAAACCCGATTCCAAATCACCGGCCTTCGACCATGCAAGCATTCCCATTGGCGATGATTGGTTCCTCGACATCGAACACACATGATTGGGTCATCGCAAAACTTCACAAGATGTCCCCATCCATGACAACGAAAGCATTGGATCTTTGACATACCCCCCTTTTCGAGAAGAGCAAGTCTTCGTCACTGCCACCCCTACACAACTGACCAACCATCTCCCTCATGATCACCTCTTCCTCCTCCCTCCTCTCTCCCTCTAACCTCCTTGACCTCTCTTTATTGCCCTCTTTATCGTGGGACATTTTCTAGAAAAGAAGTTACCATAATCTTATTTCTTGTATTCGCAAGTCCAAGCTAATGTATTAGACAATTGTTCATCCAAGTGCAAAAGAGGAAATATATGTTCAAAGATGCAACTTCAAAGGTAACAAACATGAAGATAATTAGTAAAGTCCATTACACTCATATTTCCCACCAACAAGCTTCATCATCTAAAGTTCTTGCAAAAGGAAATAAGACTCAAACAAAACCCAATTAAGGATCTTATGTAATTCAATTGATGGACAAAAACCAAGAGTTAATTTAGGTGCATGCAAGACATTGTATAAGGGTAATGTAGATTATAGGTAATCATTGGCTTAACCAATTACGAGAAAGTGACCCATCATCAGCTTAAACAATAATGGTTTAGATATGTGGAAGTTTTTGGAAATAATTTTCATTGATTAAAAATAGAAATCAACTCTCTATATAGAGTGGATACCAATAGTAATCATAATCTTAACTAATTTGGTAACAAATTGGAATTAAATCAAATCCTATTGATAACACAACAAAATAAGAAATCCTAACTTAACTCTAAAAAATCCTATTCTAATTATTCCTATTTCTAATTTACTCTAGCACTCCCCCCTAAGTTGGAGCATGTAACGCTCAACTTGTGGGAGGTAGAACAAAACTAAGACTCCCTCCTAAAGTAGACATCTAGAGAAGCAAGCAGTAGAGTGGACTGTAGCAAAGTAGCAGCCATAGATGACAATAGTAAGACTATACAGTAGTAGCAACGAAACACAATAGTAGTAGGGTCATAGCAGTACTAGCAGGCATAAATAGTAGCATTATGGTTGTAGGAAAAGTAACAGCCGAAGATGATAGTGGTAGGACTTTAGCAAAAGTAGCAACCATAGACATGGAAACATTCCTAAGCAGGAAATAGTAGAGGTGAGAGATTATTGCTCAAAGTCCCCACCATTCATCAACTTCAGCAGGAAATCCACACACTGGATTAGAAGGCCAAGCACCATATCCTGAGAAGCAATAGGTGCAGAGACTACAACCATGGCAATAGTAGAGCAAGTCTCTCTCCTCAATTCTCCTGAAAAACAATCCAATTTCTAGCCTCGTGGCATAAATTGTTCTCACGTCATAGGGCAGTCCATGCACTTGTGTGCATGTGAGGTGATGCGGATGTCGACACGTTGATCCATGGGGAGGCAACACCTGTTCTCGTGTGCACGTGTCACAAGTAGATACACGTGCAAGGATGCACACTAAGGTAATAGTAGTGCATGTAGGATGAGCACAAGGACAGTCAGTGCACGTGTTGGTATGTGCAGAGAATTAGTGCGCATTGTGGTGCAAAGTAAAGTGTGTGCGAAGCACGCAAGAGTCACATGCTAGGCACACAGAGGTGCACAATAGCGCGCAATAGCCACGCACGGTGGCATGCACATGGGCAAAGGTACTCGCACAGTGGCACCAGCATGGAAACAGAGCATGTGCATGATATGGGCACACGATAGGCAGAGCATGCGCACATATTCCCATGTAGCAAGGGAAGCCATGCAACAGCATGTGTGCTTGTGCACACGGTAAGCATGGTGGCGCACAGCGCATCCTCGCACTAGTGTGCGCAACAGTTGCAGTGTAGCCACGTGCTCGAGCACGTAGCAAGGAGAGTTGGTGTAGTGGCAACATGCACAAAGATTGGTGGCATGTGACAATGGTGGAGTTGATCTCCATTGCATGCAAAGAGGCATGTGCACGAGAAAGGGTGCATGCAACCTCCTAGGGCCGGTGATATGGAGAGGAGGATCCTATGGATGCGTCCTACTTTGATATTGTGGAACTAAATGAGATGCCTTGACCTCAAAAGAAACCCTAGCCCCTCCTTTTATATAAAAGAGAACTAGGCAAATTACATAACTACCCTGCAAAAAATAAATAAATATCAAACACATCCCTATAACTCAACACTCTCCCTCAAGTTGGGCCATATATGTCTACAAGACCCAACTTGCTACTCAAAAAATCATGGTGCTTCTTCAATGGCTAAATGAGAATACCTACTAACTTAAGCTTGGAGGATAAGTCTAGGGTACTTATCTTCCCTTCTAAGACTACATCCCATATAAAATGACTGGATTCGATGCAATGTAGGTTGATTTATCGTCACAATAAAGTGGGACAGGCATGTCAACGTTTATTCCCAAGTCCTGTGTGAAACTAACCATTCACATAATCTCACAAGCAACTTGGGCCATAGAACTGTACTCTGCTTCTACACTGGAGCGAGCCTTTACATTCTACTTCTTACTCCTCTAAGACACTAAATTGCCTCCTAGATAGATAACAAAACCTAATGTAAATCATTTATCTTCTATAGATCCTGCATAGTCAACATCTGAATATGTCAAAAGATCAAGGAATCCACTCTTTCTGTAGTACAAACCTCTACTTGGGGTGCCCTTTAGGTATCTCAGAATGAGACACACCTCTTGCCAATGACTGTATCGTAGATTTTGCATAAACTGGCTTGACTCTACTAATAGCAAAACTAATATCAGGTTGCATAATGGTTAGATATAGCAAGCGACCAATAATACTACGATATCTAGTGACATCCTTAAACAAAGGATCTATCTTCATCTATGCTATGACCAGACTATGGCTCTATTGGTATCCTGGACGGCTTGGATCCAAGTAACCTAGCCTCCCCAAGAACCTACAAAGTATATTATCTCTGAGATAAGGACAAGTTGGTTAACTAGCAGACTGCTTCAATTCCCAAGAAGTACCGAAGGTCACCTAAATCCTTGGTGACAAAGGTAGGCTATAGAAATGCATTTGTCTGCACCGTCCCATTTGAATCATTGCTAGCCAAGATCATGTCATTAACATAAACTGCTAAAATAACAACTATCCAGATACCACCATAGTATGTTCTCCTGATAAAAATAGAATGGTCAATACTAGACTGTTGGAATCTTATCTTCCTTATATCTGAATTGAGCCTCGCAAACCAGGCTCCTAAACTCTGTTTTAGGCCATAAATAGCCTTACATAAGCGACAAACAAGCTCCTCCTAAACATCATATCTTGGTAGTTGTTTTATGTACACCTCCTTAGCTAAATCTCCATATAAGAAAGTATTTTTAATATTAAGATGGTATAAAGGCCACTTTTGGATCACTGCCACGGACAGAATAATCTTGATGAAGGTAATGCGAGCAACAGGCGAAAAGGTCTCAAGCAAGGCTGCAAAAATCGATCTATGCAGCCGATTAATCGGTTAATTTATTGTATGCAGGGACCGAACCGCATATCAATATTCGAGTCTATAATCAAGTAGACCGATTAATCGATTGATTAATCATCTGATCGAACATTGTGAGTTCAATTTTATACGTCTTAATTGGCATGCCAAAGAGAGAAAGAATCCTACCCGACTTCTCCAACCCCCTTCCCCTACATTCAAATCCTAATGAAACCCTAAACCTGTACTCCTCTCTCCGATTCTCCACAATCCTTTATCACCACCGCCAACCCTTAAGGTCGCATTTGGATGTAGGATAAAATATTGTAAGTATAGGATAAGTGAAGGGAGGTGCTAGTTTAAGTGGTAGAATAACTGGTGAGATAGAATAATTGGTGTATTGATGTGATGTTAATTAATACTTGATTAATATTAAGATATAGGTGTGAGTGGGTTGATGTGATGTAATGAAATAATTTTATTTGGATGTTGATGGAAATGATAAATAGTGCCCCAAGTCCTCCTAGGAGGGATATCCCTCCACTTATCTCACGTCCAAACAAGCCCTAAGAGAATATGCATGTCAAAAAAATAATAATACACATGTGCATATTTTCAATTTATATATATGTATATATAATATATATAATAGTATATATATAATTATATTTAAATTTTTAAATACTTAAAAATACTTAACCAATTAATCCTCAATTAATCACCCGCATAACGTATACTCCTTAGGCGGTAACCTCACCAACTGAATATCGACTGTCGATTTCTGCAACCTTGGTCTCAAGGTAATCCACTCTATATATTTGGGTGAATCTCTTAGCAACAAGTTTAACCTTATATCTATCAATTGTCCCATCGGATCTGTACTTTATGGTAAACACCCATCAGCAACTAGCAACTGTAACACCTCGAGGACATGGCACAAGGTCCCATGTCTTTCTAAACTGTAACGCCTGCATCTTCTCATCCATAGCAACTCTCCACCTTGGATCCTGAGAGACCTAGATAAAATCTCTGGGAGCAATGACAATGGTAATCACCAAGGCAAACTATCTATCTGTCTCCTCCATATGAAAAATCACAGTGTACTGGGATATGGGATGAAGAGTACATACAGTGGTAGGTCTTCACTACACAACCTCCTCATCTCCATCTAACTCTCTTGTTTGAAGAGGCAAGATGTTGTATAGGCTCATCCCCCTGGGGACTGTCCAATTACGGTCTCCTGTGATAGATCTATTCTCCTGCATGGTAGCCTCTATAGACGATCCTTCCTCTGAGAAGTAGGAAATCTTCTTAAAGAAGGTAACATCAGCAATAAAAAATATCCCTAGGAATTAGATCGTAACATCAATAGCCCTTTTGTGCCCTAGAGTAACCAAGGAAGACACTTTGTTGTGCGGGGAGCAAACTTGTTCTGACTATCATGATTCTAAACAAAGCATATGCACCGAAACACTCTTAAAGGTAAAGGAATGACCTGCAACAATCTAGGTAGATAATCTGATATGAAATCTAACCATGAAGCACAGACGAGGTGACCCAATTGATTAAATATGCTGCTGTGAGTATGGCATCATCCTAAAATTGCCTAGGAACCTTCATATGGGACATTAAGGTCCTAGTAATATCAAGGAGATGTCGCAACTTGCGCTAAGCAATCCCATTCTACTACGAAGTACGGGCACATGGCGTCAGGTGAATAATCCCCCCTGTAACGAAATACCTCCTATAAATATTTGTGCATAGACTTAAGTGCATTATTACTGTGGAAGACTCGAACTATGGTATCATACTGGGTCTGCACCTCAAAAAGAAACCGTTACGCAATGAAGAGAATCTCACTACAAGTCTTCATCAGAAAGACCTAGGTAAGGCAACTATAGCCATCCACAAACACTGCAAAGTATCTATGCCCGCCTGGAGTAGCAAACCTGGATGGCCCCCAAACGTCACAATGTACCAAGGCAAAAGGCACTATATTGACTCCATCATCTCTCCAAAGATAACTGCTTTTGTGATGTTTCCCCAGTTGACAATCTTCGCACTTTATGGTCAAAGAATCTGACAAGTCTAGGTACATCTGTGGCATCTTTAATGAGGGATGTCCAAGCTTCCTATGCCACAACATTAGATCATGGGTTATGGAGACCCCTCCAGCAAACAAGGTGAGTGTGTCTAAGTAGTATAACCCCTCTCTCTATGCCTCACCCTACAATCTCACATGTTTGACGATCTTGGAAGTAGCAGTGCTTCTCATCAAATACAACCAGACATCCAAGATCCCTGCAAATATGGCTCACAAACAAGATTCATAGGAAACTCGGGAGCGTAATATACCTTCTCAATCTTCATCTTTGGAGTTGCATCTATATGCCCAACCGCAGTGATTGGAGAAATAGCCACATTGGCCACCCTCACACCTTTGATTCCCTGTGGAACTACAGGGTCAATCAACCAATCTCTGTCTCCTGTGAGATGAATAGAGGTGCTAGAGTCTTATCACCCATGCGCTCCCGACCCTTTTCTTCTTCTCCATAACTTCTCAGGCTACACACGCAAGCCCAGTAGAATTTGAGGTTGACCTTCTTCTTGGATCAAACCTGTCTATCAAGGGCGAGAGAAGACTCATTGCTAACCAAATAAAACATAAGAGACTCATCACGCAAATAGAGATGCCAACCATAAGAGATCGACAGCCACCCTTTGCGATGGCCACTACAAGTGTTGTTAACCCCACAACAGTGGTGCAACCACCGCTGCCAGTTTGTCCGACAGTGGCTGCAGCGCTGCTACTACCTCTTACGATGCTACTATCGCCGTCAATGACGGTGGTGGCATGGTGGAGTCCTTCCTCCATCGAATCACCTTCAAGTTGGTGATTTGATCATCTCATGGGTGGATATTTCGATGGAATATCGAAGCACCGGCCTAGGATTACTGCTCTGATACCATGTGAAACTAAATGATATGTCTTAACCTCAAAAGAAACCCTAGCCCCTCCTTTTATATAAAAGAAGATGGGGCAAATTGCATAAGTATCCTACAAGAAATAAATAAATATCAATTACATCCCTATAACTCAATACATTCCATGTGAAAGTTTTTGAAAATAATTCTCATTGATTGAAAATAGAAATCAACACCTCTTTATATAGAGAGGGGATAACAATAGTAATCTTAATCCTAACTAATTTGGTAACAAACTAGAATTACATCAAATCCTAATGTAACATAACAAAATAAGAAATTCTAACTTAATTTTCGAGAAACCTATTTTAATTATTCCTATTTCTAATTTACTCTAACAAGATAGATCACTCACATAACAAAAAACAAGAGGCATTAACACAAATGCGAGAAGAGATATGAATCTACAATCCATTCAATATCATGAGAACCACTTAAAGCATAAGCACTTTAGTCAGATGCAAGTGTGAGAGTAAAGCCAGGTGCACTACTAGAATGACAACCCCTTTAAACTCATTCTCAGATCATAATATAGTCCAATGATGCAATAGAAGCGGATGCATTGCCATCAAAGGTAGTTTTTAATTGGCTTGCAGGAAAAAACAAACATTGATTTTGCATTTGTAATGGCCTGTTTTTCCCACTACTAATCCAACAGGAGTCCCCAAATTTTCAAATAGATCTCTCTCTTTATGTTTATTCACTGACTCACTAAAATGTCGACAAGCCACCTTCGTAGGTACTATGAGAAAGAAGGGCCTGGAATTTCTCCCCATTTCCTTTTTCAGAAAAACTTTGGCATCATGTCAAAGGGCAAGAGGACAAACGGTTAAACAACAATCTCCCTCAGGGAAGCAAACCTATACGGTAAAAGGGGAATGATCCACTGATATCAAGTATGGAAATGACCAGACATACTTCATTCATTGAGAATATGGATCCTTACCTCTTGAGTCTTGACCTAAAAGGTCGAATGAATCACCTGCCATGCCACACTAGAAGAAGAAATCATCAACTACTCATTCTTCCCCCTACCTTGAAGCTTAATGTATTACTCCTATTGACCTCTAACCCTAACCTAACCAACTGATGTTGTAAGCAAGATGTCAATTTGATCTATCATTCTCTCCACTGAACTGATTTGTTCTATGACAAATAATAACAAGATGTGCTACGACTGCATCCATAGCCAAAAAAAATGACATTTACCTTAAAGGGCACCATGGAATATGCCACAACCTCATCCACCAGATGCTATCAAAGTTGATGATTCTTGGATAGTAGATTCCCTAAGCAAAGTGAACACCACTTTGGATACTTGGTTAAGCCAAAGACTTGAGCTCACTGGTAGTCATACATAATCTGATTCCCTGCAGAAACATATTGTGGTCCAAGAACACTAAGAACCTCAGGACACATCTATTCACCCTGTGCTCTCATCTTCCCCACATAAATTGAACATGGCTGGTATAAAATCTTCATCCCAGAGATTCCTAATATGCCAAAATGATCATGCAAGGATATTGTTCCTTTCTCAAGTTTATGGATATGCCCAGCCAACTGATACAACTGTGTTAAAAGCACATAACCAATTGTTACAGATAATACATTATCATTGACAAACCATGAGTACAGCACAGAGATTGCAAATTGCATGGGGGAGGAGGTGAAGCTTGATCAAATGTCCAATATCAAGTCATTCAAGTTTCTCTTAAAGTGAATATCCCAAAATTAGGAGCCACTTGAGAATGTCCCATATCAAGTTTCTCTTGGAAGCACAGAGAAAATAACACTTCATTAGATGTCCAACACCTAGTTTCTCTTGGATTAAGTGTCCTAGAATTAGGTGCCAAAGATTGCAAATTGCATAGGGATAGAACTACAGCTTCCACCCCTAGAAGAGGGGGCAATGATGGAGAAAGAGTAGGGAGAGGTCAAGAGAAGGGATATCAGCATTAGCACATGCCAGTTTCCACACAAAGGAGTCGACTAAAGATTAATAGTCTAAGATAGTTACACATAAAGAGATCAATTGTTTCCTTTCACAAATTCTTATCTCTCACAAGACTAATCTTATAATGCTCAACCTCCAACTTGTCACATTTTAATTTGGGCATCAATTGGTTTGCTTTGCACATGCCAAAGCTACCTTAAATATGTCCATGTCACACCTACTATTACTTCAATAATCTCCTATAGATCCATTCCGTTTCTGTATAGTCACTGAACACCATTGACCATGGCATTTTGTTTCCACCACAGCCAAACTCGTTTCTTTTTAGTAATGGGCAATGTATTTACTCAAAAAAGGCCAACCAGCCAAAAGTACAAGGGAAGAGACGCCCCTTAGTCATTACAATAACACAAACAGGCCAGCGGCCCCATAACGAACATGATCAAAGGTTGAAAAGTTGCAAAATAAAAGAGGCAACAGCGCTAGCAGGAGAAAGACTTTCGCCATGCCTCCTGCCGTTCCTCTCCTTCCAAATATGCCAAACGGTGGTGGGCAGGAAATCCCAGATGCAAGTGGGCACTAACTCCAAGGATGCCAAGTTGAGCAAAGAGGGAGGGGCACTGGTGCCATTGGTGGAGGCATTCCAAACCAGCGTCCAGACTCAGAAAGTGTAGGGGCATTCAAAGAAAAGATGAGAATGTGTCTCCTTCTCATCAAAACAAAGTACACAAGTCTCATCTGTTGGGATACCCCAGCTGCAAAGACAGTTGGCATTGGGAAGCCTTCTATAGATCACCAGCCAAGAACAGCAACATCATTTTGGCACTGCATGGCCTTGGCCCCAGACCTTGGACTAGAGGGAGCTTCTTGGGCTTTTAGATCGCAAGGTGCTCTGTTGTAAAAATCAGCCGAGTAGCATGTCGACTACTCCTAGTTGATCCCCTAATCGACTAAATAACCCATACTCAAGCACATAGTCGATAAGCCCAACTACTCAGCTGACTTATAATTTTATTCTCTTGCTCGGTTGCTTCAACACTTCGAACTTATACTTTTCTTTCGTTGGACTTATAGTTTGTAGCATGTTTTCATAATTTTGAATTTGAAAATGATTTACTTTTATGTAATGATATATTTTACTTGTTATATATTTAAAAAAATACCCAACCAAGTACTCCTGACTACTCCCCATATACCATACACTCCTTAGTTAGTGACCTAATCGACTAAATACCAACTCCTGACTTTTACAACACTAGCAAAATGTCCCACATCGCTAGGGTATGAAGCTTACCACAGCCAAACTCTGCATATGCGTACTGTTGATAGTCCAACACTTGAATCCATGGTTCCATATAGAATGACAGGTCCATCTACTACTATGCAGCATTTACCCTTAATGTTACATTGTCTTAACAATAACTTCATACTGGCGTGCCTTAAGCCCCATATGCTTAATCCTATGAGAAATATTGTTTTAAAGTGCAAAGGTTGCCTAACATAGATTACCAATGAATGACCACATCCTTCCTAGTAGCAGTATATCAGCATGAGTACCTTTTCAATCTCATGTTTGTGAAGAGTTTCTGAGCAGCAGATCTTGTAAACATCTTAAATCCACACTGCCAAAATGCCAACATTCTCAGCAAAAATCAGATTGTGGAAGTGAATTACCTGTATCTCCAAATGTTTTGAGGAGATGACATGCAAATGAAGTCCATAAAAAACAAAGCCACTTACTTGTGTATCACGAATTCCAGATCCTGCAGTCAATAGAACTACTAAATGGAAACCCTTCATGAGAAGGTTCCGATACCATTTTCTCTGAAACAAAAAAAAAAACTTGTCTTTAGAAAGAAGGCTGAAAATACAAATGCATGAACATAGGACCAACCGTAGCAAGAGCTTGCTTTTCAAGATGAGCACGAGAGCCAAATGCAGCAACCATTGCATCAGAAATTCTGCTATTTGAACTACCCAAGGAAGCTGACTCCAACTGCTTGGTAACCAAGGGAGAGATCTGGAAAAAGAAATTGCCACAAGAAATCAATTAGCATCTGGATAATACTATTAGAAAGCAATAAGGCAAAAGCAAATGGATAAAATCACATTTTTCTTGGGATTGGGAGTACAAACCTGTGATTCTAGCTTTTCTAGATCATTAATCTTGGTTGCCCCATCAGCATCAAGCATTAGTAGTAACACACCACGCGAGTGGAGCATACCCTATCTCCAGCACATCCATTAACAATTCAAAACTATAAAACCAACTTTACATGCTGCTAATAATTGAGTGCTATGTGTAAAACCATTGATGAAAAATCATGAAAGAACCTAAAAGCCATTAAGAACCCGCTAAAACAAAGCAGTAGCCCCCTTATCAAGTATGGTTGGGAGACAAATAAACTAGAAATGGAGTCCAAACGAGCCTTTAAATAATTAAGAAAGAAGCGCATACTCTTCTTATAGCTTCCCCCTTCCCGTGGTTTCTTCCGAGTAGAATGACACGGATTTTATCAATCGTGTACTTCCGCACAAAATCAAATGCAACCTTTGATGTCCTATCTGAGCTTCCATCATCAACAATCACCACCTTTTCAGAGGTATAAAAGGGGTAAGACATCAAGTTTTCATTCTGAAATGCATGATTTATTTAATATAAATGCCAACAATGCATTTAAAATGAAGGTGCCGAATCAAGAAATTTTATTGTTTTGAAAAGAAAAAAGAAGGATCATGAAATATAGCCGCCATGCCCTTTCATATCAAAATTTCTTGACATTTAGGTATAAAACTATACGAAGCTTCAACTTTGAATCCAACTACCAAAATCAATGTATTATCTATGAATGTACACCCACCAAAGAACATGTTACTATTCTTTTTTTTAAAGCAGATTGGTTGCCAATTATATTCATTCATTCATTCATAATAAAGAGACCCATTAGTAGGCAGTACATTTCAAAATAGGAATTTTTACATCTATGCCCCCTCTAAACTTTTTCAATTACATCCACACCCGTCAATAACCCATGATTACATATATACCCCTACGAATTCACTAACCATGTTGGTCATACCCCTATGTTAAGTCTCTGTTAGATATAAAGAAATTACAACTACCCATATTCACGTTTTTTTCTTTTTTTTTTTCATCTTCTTTCTTCCTCATCTCCTCCACTTCTTCCTGCTCAAGCTCGGATCATACTTCCTTGCCGAAGGCCATGATAATGTCAAGATCATCATCGAAGGTTGCCCTTCTCCTCATTCCTCCTTCCCAGCCATTAGTCCCCTCCTCCCACCTAGCCACTCCTCCTTTCTTCCTTCTCCTAAATCACCACCCCCCTCCTTCCTCCTTCCTCCTTTCCAACCGCCCCCTTCCTTCCTCCTCCCCAACCATTGCCCCATCTCTTTCCTCTTCCCTACCCACTACCCCCTTCCTCCTTCCCAACCGCCACCCTTCCTTGCCAACCACTGAACCACTCTTGCTTCTCCCCAACTACCCCCCCCCCCTCCCAACCACCTCTCTTTCCTTCCTCATCCTCCCAAACCACAACTCGCTCCCCTACAACCCCCTTCCCTGCAATCGTTCCCTCTCTCTCTCTGGCAAGGAAAGGAGGGAGAGGTTTTAAGTTTTTTGTTAACAATGGTGAAGAGTTACATATTGACTATAGTCAACCATTTACCATTATATGTAATGGGGGGGAATTTATGAGTAATGGCACAAGTTTGTAAGGGTTTAAATGTAATAATGAGGTGTTTGGGGGTATTGATGTAATTTGGAAAGTTTGAAGGGCATGGATGTATAATTCCCTTCAAAGTAAGAACAAGTTCAAAATAAATGTCTAAGCTACGATTGTATGGCCAAGGATGCTTTTACTATTTTATACCTTCTATATTAACCAAACTAAATTATTTTTTCAATTTAACATAAAACTAGATCCCTGCTTTCTTTCTTTCTTTTTTTGAAAAATTAAAAGGTGGTTATCCATATGATAACTACCCAGATTCATTACTTAAAGAAGGAATTACAAGGCCAAGGCCATTCTCTCAAAAAAGAAATACAAGGTCAAGGCCATAATTACAAAGTAGACTCCCAAAACACCACCTAAGAGGAAATGAAGCAAATGACGTTCTCCACATACAGTGTTTCTTCCCTAAAGACAACCCCATTCCTCCCCAACCAAACCCCCCACGGTACTGCCAGCACCTTTACTCTCTCCTTTCTTGACCTGAAGATGTTACCACCTCCGTTGGCATTACCTTTCCTAAATGAGGACCAAAACCCCTCAAAGCTATCCACGACAATCCAATCAATCCCCATCCTCCTCCAAACCTACGTCACAAAGGGACACCCAAAGAATAAATGCTGAATGCTCTCGTCCACCCCTTAGTGTGGAGGCAAAGAATCCATATAGTCGACCCCACTTAGTGTAGGAAATGGCTTGGTTGTTGTTGTTGTTGTTGTTGCTCTCGTCCACCCCTTTGCATAAGGAGCAACTAAGGTCATCCATTGTTATCCACTTCGCCCTCCACGCCTTGGTAAGAATTCTACCCCTTCTCACTTGCCAAGCGAAAATTCTGACCTTCAATGGGCACTCTGTCAATCATAACAACCTGCAATCCCTCAAGAAGTCTACATCTATCATCTGCAAAGAAGAACACTATCTGTGAAAAGCCTTAGAACCAATGAACTCCCCTTCCTCCCAACAGTAGGCATCCCTTCCACCTTTCGGCTCCGACCCCTCCAGATCTCACAATAAGTGCTGAAACTCCACACACACCTCTAATCTAACAGCACCCCCTGAAAGGTGGGACACCAAGCACCATTCCAGTAACTCATTACAGTTGCCTCCTTGTCCACGGCTTTTGAGAAGAGACACAGGTGCCTGTCACAAAGGTTGCCACCCTTCCACCTTCATCTATCTAGAATTTAAAGGTGTCCCCATCTCCCACGTAAGGCGAGAAGTAATCTCGCACCTTCGGCGCCATCTTCGCCAACCCCCGCACGAAATGCGATGCTCCAAGAATTGGAGACTGGAGAACCCCCCAAGAGAAGGAACCATAACACTACTGAAGAGTGTCACCAAGAAGACCCTGCTCCCGACTTTGACAGCCTCCACATTCCTAACCTCAAGTCCTCCCTACTGTACGAATCTGCAAACCTCCTCCCAAGACACCAACCTCGTCAATTTCCCTACTTATCCAAAATTTGACCAGAAAAAATCACGCTTGAGACCAATAAACTTTTTCTCAACCTGACGGAGAACCCTAAAACATAGACAAGAAGTAGGCCGACATGAATAACAAAACCACCTTAACCAAAGTCAGCATTCCCCCCTTCGAGAGAAACCAAGAAGACCATCCCATCAACCGCCTTTCCATCCTCTCCAACAACGGTAGCCAGTCGTGCAGCCGAAGGCGCCTATCCGTCAAAGGGAGGCCTAGGTACAACAACAGCATAACTCCCACGTTAATCCTAAGCACATTACTGGAGGCCTCCACTTCATCGTCTGTCATATGAAAAGGAATAAAATAGGACTTCTCGTAATTAATTTGCAGCCCCGATGCTTCACCAAACAACTCCAAAAGTATGCATAGTCTGCCCACCTCCGTAGAGGACCCTTCCACCAAGAACAGAGAATCATCCGCATACTGCAACAATGGAATCTCCCTAATGGCACCCACCGAGAAACCCTGAATAACCCCCTCGAACACAATCTGATGGTCACTCTTGCCAGAGCATCAACAGCCAAGACAAACAACATTGGAGCAAGCGAACAACCCTGCCTGACCCCCCTCCTGGGCTACACCCAACCTCCTGCAAGGTTCTCATTTAGAGCACAAAAAAAGACGTCATAACACATCTCTTCGTCCAGTCAATCCAAACCTGAGGGAAACCCCTCCTGGCTAAGCACACAAAAAATCCCACTGAATGGAATCGTATGCTTTGCTAAAAGCCACCTTCCACAAAAAAGTCATCTTCTTCATTAGCCTCCAAGCAGCCAATGTCTCTGTAGCCACCACAAAGCCATCCAGGATGCCCCTCCTAGGAGGAAAAGTTGTCTGCATCGGCGAGATGATATCACCAAGCAGCCTACGGAGTCTGTTGGCGAGGACTTTTGCCACAATCATGCATGAAGCATTAGACAGAGCGATCAACATAAAATCCTCAATGGCCTTCGCACCTTTCTTTTTAGGCAGGAGGAAAAGATATCATTTATTAAGCCTATCAAATCCCTCGTTTCCCACCGCGAACTCCACAACCTACATCACATCCTCCTTAACTAGTGACCAGAATTCCCTATAGAAGATCTGAAACCCATCCAAACCTAAGCAACCATCTGCATTAAGCCCTCAAACTACTTCCCTTACCTCATCCTCCAAGAAGCTAGACGTAAGGGCCTCCTCCTGCTCCCTAGAAATGCTTTGCACATCCTCTCCCAACCACCTCCACATGCCTCTCCTCAACCTCCCCGTAAACTCCCTAAAGAAATCTGTTGCCGCTTTCCTTACATCCTCCCTGCCTGAATAGGTCGTCCCTCCCACCAATAGCCTATCAATCCAGTTCCTCATCCTCCTGGCCAATGCCATCCGGTGAAAACCTGGTGTTGGAGTCCCCTTCTTTCAACCACTTCTATTTAGATCTTGTCTTCCACTTAAACTCAGCCTTCTTGTCCTTCTGCACTACCTACATGTGCCTAGCCCTACACACCCTATCCTCAACAGTCAATGCATCGCAATCCTCCTATCTCTCAAGCCTAGTAATCTTAGCGAACACCTCAGTCTTCCTCCTGAGTGTCGAATTGCTGAGCTCCTTCAGGGACCTCCTCAAGTACTCCCGCAAACCGACTAGCTACTTCGATGGTCTAGCAGTCGCCAAACCCTCCACTTTTCCTTCACGCATTCACTGAAGTTGGCCTCCATCAACCAGGACCTTTCAAACTTGAAGTAGGTGCCGAAGAACATTCCTTCATTCGACCTCTACATCAAGAGCGTATTATCAGAGAAAGGCCTATCCATTGGGGAAACATCAGCCAAGGGAAAAGCCTCGATCATTTCCACATGGGATAGGAATCTGTCAATCCTGGATTTCTATCCACTAGTGCTCCGCCATGTGTATGGACAAGACCTTGGAATCATGTTGATCAAACCATGCAATGCCACGAACCTTGAAAATTGCTCTGAGAGAGGGTCATGCCTCCCTCGCCGATCAGGCCTGTCATTAAGTTGTAGGGTAGTATCGAAGTCACCTTCAATCAGCCATGGCGTTCCATGGTTATCTACAGTAGCCATCGCATGCTCCCCCCACAACACATCTCTCACCTGAGTCTCCGCCAGGCCATACACACCTATTATCATCATCTTGGATCCATCCCACCTTCTCACAAGCCTAACGGAGACAACGTGGCTTCCCCTTAAACCATCCTCCCAAATGAAGACATCCTTACGCCAACCCAATAGCTATCCACCCGAGCAACCAAGAACATCGAGGGCATGGAACCCCTCCATCCAAGAGCACCCAATCTCTTTCTCTTTCCACACCCTGTCATCACAGGTTGCCAATTTCATCTCATGCAGAAGAACAACATTTGTCTACCATTGTTTAATATTGCCCCCTAACATTGCCCTCCTGGAGGGGTCATTAAGACCGCTGACGTTCCATGATAGGACACAAGTCATTGAGCAACATACAGACCCCCCACGCTACCCAGCGCCAGCGAACTTGACCACCATTGCCACCTACTACACCGCAGCGTCACCCTCCTCAAGAGTCGATGGCAACTGCTATTGCGACACCTCCACCTCCCTGCTCCAGCCGTCAACCACCTGCCAGGCATGACCTCCATCGCGAGTGGCCCCTCGATACCTCCATCTCCTGATGTAGTGCAACCGTCGACCCTCATGCACCATGCGCAAGTGCCACCCAGCAAGGTGGATCACACTTTGCATGGCGCCGCTCTAACCATCCCCCACAGGCGGTAAGGTCGCATCATCCTCCCAAACCCGCTCAGTCACAACCTCTGAGACTCCCCCAACGCCCTCCTTTGCCCCTAGACCAGCCGAGAGGGCGGGAGCTGTAACATCCCAAAATCCAAGTCCCGAGTCATTTCAGAGTGGTTTGGGTCAACTCGAACCCGTAAACACAGTCGTGGTTCGATGCTAGTACAAGCACCTCTTGAAATTGTCAAAAAATGCGTATTTCGAGTCAACTTCTAGTCAAACGTCATCAAAAGGGTGCCATGTATGGCACCGTTGGATTCCTCTCGTCATAAGCTTTCTAACGACGCTTGTTTCGCACGAATCTGAGGTGTATAACTCCAATTACGAGCAAAACAAGTTGAAGAGGACCTAAATGTAAGATAGACCCAACCCAAGGGGTATTTTAGGTATTTCACTCCACTAATCCTAACCCTAACCCTAATTTGGGTCTATAAATAGATACCTTTAGGTCTAAGTTCGACATTAGTCTTTAGGCCCCTAAAACCCAAGAGAGATTGAGAAAGAGTTTAAATTTTACTTAGAAATCTAAATTCAAAAACCTAGGGACCTATTCGCGATTCCAGAAACCGTGGGCTTCCCACCGCAATTGTAACTGCGGCGATGGCGACGCGCATCAAGTGAGATGTGTGGCGGCGGCGGAGCGCGACCGAGCGACGCATGGTGGTGAAGCCTGTGCATGAGCAAGCGTGCTTGCACAAGGAAGAGTCATGCGCAACTATTGAGATCGTGAGTCCCAGTGATTTAAATGCCACCAACATGCCGTCGGCAAAGCTATTTTGGGGAGGGGGCCATGCCAAGATAATTAAAGTATCGATTTACAGGTGTGCTGACGGCATGCTGACGATTTCGACGACATGCCAAGGCATGCCAATGGTGGTGCCGAGTCTGATGCTGCTAGGCAAAGGTGTTGCTGCCACAGGCCGATTTCTAGAATCCTAAGGGCATAGAAGGTCGATATTGAGGAATGTAAGAGTCTAAGGACATACACACACACATGTGGTCATTATGAAATACCTTTATTGTTACACAATCATTATTTTTTGAAAATGATATCATTTTGATTATTTATGTGATTTTTTGTCGGCATGCCCTCGGCATTTCCACGACGTGCCTTCAGCATGTCCATCGACATGGCCATCGAAAAATAGGCATTTCCACGACGTGCCCTCGACATGCCCACGAAATGCATACTTAGAATTTTATCGGAACGACGTCGAAATCGGCATTTCGAACCCTGATTGCGACACATGTCGTGATTGAGCGACAGTAGGTGCGGTGAGCCGCGATCCACAAAGCGTGGAGCAGGCAAATCGTCTAACATGTGTAGGCACATGGACCAGCGTGCGATTCAATTAAATTGATCGGTCTGGTCTGGTACAGGACCCCCTCGTGTTGTTTCGACTGGTTCGAAGCCTTCCCAACCTTAGATTTCGACAAATAAGTTACCATTGGAATTGTATCGACGCATACTACACGTTGGTATAGTTCATTTTCATTTTTTAGTACTGTTTCCTTAGTGAAAAATCAGAAATGTGGTTAGGTGATTCCGACCCTATTTTTTGTCTGTGTGAACCAAGTCTTACCCCCGGTGCGTGCATGGATTTCGATGCGAGTGTGGAGACTGCCCCCAGGCCCTATGCGCATGGTTCGAAGTCAGCATGACCCTCCGATGACGTTAAATAGAGTAACCTACTTCTCCCTTGTTTCCATCTAGTTTCCGAGTAACTGTAGAACCATTTCGCTTGGTTCTTTGCATGTCTTGCGCTTGTTGGTATGTGTTTCCCTCCTTGCTGAGTTTAAAGCCCTGTAAGAGTATGGTTTCTGCTTTTGGGTACTCAAACGTAAACTAACTTGATATCTAATGATCATTGAGTACTAAGATGTTAAATCGTGAACTTATTATCGCATGCGTGAAATGAACTTCGACTTCCGTGAGACAAGTTCTGTTGTGTTTGCTAATTGATAAATAATATGGGATCACTATTATAATTTGGAAACTAAATGTAAACGGATAAATTGGGAGATAACGTGAATATCTGGTAACTTCAAAATTAATAAGTATAATTGTTGGTATGATTTGATTGGATGTCAATAAATGATACTGTTATATGAAAATAATTAAATAATCAATACAACAGTTTAGTCGAGACTTAGAGGATGGATAACTGGTTTTAGCCCTACTATTTGCCGATTTGGCTGTAGCTTTAGTCTTTCAGATCGATTTTAGGCTAGTTTAGGGAGTTGTTGCTTCCCGACAACTCTTTGGTTAGGCTTAGCGGCTAACTAGGATAGCGGGATGCGTGGCTTAAGGTTTGGAGTGGTTTTTTTCTCGGTTGGTTGATGGGTCATTGCTGTCTATGATTCAGCGTATATAACACTTATACGTGTTCACGCTACACAACGTAGCCGCCACCCCTTTCCACAATGACCTCAAGGTGACGGACAGTGGCAACTTGATGGGTATAAGCCATCCTCCCGCTTAGGAAAGTGGCTTATACTGATCTTGCGTCCCAGGAAGTTACACAAGATTGTCTTGTGCCCCGAGACATCGATTGACAAATTATAAACTCTAATAATATGAGATAAATACATAAATGCAATTTGATAAGTAATAATTTGTAAACAGATTAACTACTAATATAGTACCATCTTTCTTTTACTCTTGTCACTGTTGTTACTCGTAGTTCTACTCTACTCAATTTTTACTGACGTATTTCTCAAGTTCCGTATCCAGGTGTAGCGATTGCTATTGGTCAGTCTACTGCAAAACCAGGTCCCACCTGAGGAGACGATCTATACTGAGCCAGTGGCTCTTAGTTGCTTATTTTCTGCTGTTAGATTTTATTTGTCTTTTTGTGACTGTACGAGCACCTTTTACTTTTTGCTTTTGTGGTAAATTTTATCATGTTATCAACAGTATATTTTTCATTTAATGCAGTGTAGATGAATGTTTGGCTATTAATATTCTATGATTATGTATTGGGTGACTGCAATCTTATGGGTGGTTTATGCTAATTGTTAGTACACAGCAACTCGGGTTTCGTTGCTTAGCAGGACTCAGATCGTTACAGATAGTATCAAAGAAAGGTCACCCCACTCAGTCATAGAACAGTTCAAGAAAGCGATGCGGACGTTCAAAATGTATTAAATGACGGGTGCCCATCCGTTGATTGATGAGAAACCCGATTCACATAAGTTTCCACATATTTCAATTTTGTTGTGGACTTGTGATTGCTGACAGTTGATTTTCACCATGCAAAGCGAGATGGCTCCGCTAGGTCCAGGCAGGCTAGTGCTACTAACCTAACTAATGAAGATCGACGGGCAGATCCCCCTCAACAAGCTCCTGACCTGGCCACTCAATTCCAAGCCTTTACGGAGACCTTTTTCCGGATGTTGGAGCAAAGGCTACCTCACGCGTCTCAAGCAATGGGAGGGGGAGGTGGTGATCAGGAGCAACCCTCAGTCCTGAGTGTACGCGTTCCTCCTCACAAAGAAAGCAAGGAAAACCTTGAGCCTCCCCCACTGAAGGATGAACCAGTGGACTCTCGACATTAGTCCGATAGATTTTCACTGACCTCCGGAAGCTGAAGCCCTCAACTTTCAAGGGGGAGAATCCTACGGGGGTGGACAACTAGATACAGTAAATCGAGAAGGCCTTCGACATTATCCACCCACCAGAGGACTGCAGGGTGCCCTTCGTGACATACCAGCTGACTAGTGCAGTGCACCGCTAATGGGTGTCCGTACGCAGGCAGGAGGGCACTCAAGTAGCGTCCTTAGGTCGCTTCCTTGAGCTCTTCAGCAACCAATACTAGCCCAGGACCTGGCAAGATCAGAGGAGGCTTGAGTTCCACAATCTAAGGTAGGGTTCGATGACTGTTAGCGAGTATCGAACTCGTTTCATCGAGCTCTCACGCTTTGAGAAGACTACAGTGGCCTCTGAAGTCGACAAGCACTGGAAGTTCGTTCAGGAATTTCGACCAGAGGTACAGAAGTACATGAACTCACTTCCGTTGGACACTTTCACCCAAGTAGTTGACACAACTATAAAGTATGAGTAGGGCGATGCTGAGATCGGCAGGCGCTTTGGCGGAGAATCAGAGCAGAGGTCGAAGTTCAAAATCGATTTCAGAAGAGAGACCAGAGGTACTAGCCATACAGAGCACCACTACTTGTACCTCAAGCCCCTCAGCAGCAGGCACCGACCTCGGCCTCAGGATACACTCAGCCCCATCCTACTGCGCCAACACAAACTCAGGGCACCACGAGATGGGCACAGTCAAGACCAAAGCAGCGATCTTGCTACAAGTGTGGCCAACAGGGCCACATTAGGAAGGGCTGCCCAACCAAGACAGGGACCCAAGGTGGGATGTCCTTCAACGAAAATGGAGTAGCTCGAACTTATCAAACTCGTGGTGGGGGCTCCCAGCGATTCCGAGGTGTGACTACTCCAGGACAGAGGCCTACTCAGAGCATGGCTAGCTCTTCTGCACCTTCTCCGACAAGATGAGTATATGCTCTATCTCTGAGGGACGCACAGGCTTCACCATCTGTGGTGGCAGATATGGTAACGATTGACTAGCGGTTGGTTTTTACTCTGTTTGATTCTAGCGCTTCCCATTCTTATATATCACCTGAGTTTTCTGTGAAACTAAAGAAACAACCAATACTACTAGATGAGTCGTTGGTCATCAGGGGTCCAGCAAGGCAGCTTTAAGTAGTTGAGACAATATTCCGAGATTGTGAAGTGGACATTGGGGGCTACACTCTACTAACCGACCTGATGGAAATCGAGATGGAGGATTTTGATGCCATTCTCGGCATTGACGGGTTGTCAGGGCACAATGCATCGATCAATTATTTCGAGAAAGTTTTCTTGATTCTAGGGGCACCGCAGTTTGAGTTTACGGTAGATCTGCGAGCAGACTAGTCAGGTGTATCTCAACTTTGCAAGCAGTTAGATTACTAGGGGTGCAGCGAATACCTTGCCTACGTATCTACAACCCCAAGAGAGAAACCACAGTTGAGGGGTGTATTGGTCGTACGGGAATATGCAGATGTGTTCCCAGAGGACCTCTCAGGACTTCCACCTGAGCGAGAAATCGAGTTTGAGATCTCTCTCGTTCCAAGAACCAATCCTATATCGATTATCCCGTACCGGATGGCACCAACAGAGTCGAAGGAGCTAAAGACGCAGCTTCAGGAACTCCTTGAGAAGGGGTTCATTCGACCTAGTGCCTCACCCTGGGGGGCTCCGGTACTGTTCATGAAGAAGGATGGCACATTACGCCTTTGCATTGACTAACGGCAACTGAATAAGGTGACCGTCAAAAACAGATATCCCCTTCCGTGGATCGATGACTTGTTTGATCAGCTTCGTGGGGCCACAGTATTCTCAAAGATTGATCTGTGATCAAGCTACCATCAGCTCAGGATTAGAGAAGGGGATGTACCGAAGACTGCTTTCAGGACTCGTCCTCTCCGCAACCCTACTGCACATTACACTCTGGTGGCCAAGGCCGTGGCACTCTCTCGCCCAATGACCGAGCCCAAGGAACTTGAAGCAATGCTCCTCTCCGACACTCTGTCCTCAACCTCTGACGCCACTTCCACATTTCTCCACAAGGTTCGAAGCCACCAGCCTCCACCTCCTCCACGCGACCACCTACCACCCATCACTCCAATTGGGACCACGCTCCTTCACGCTTCGCTCACGCACGTCTTCCAAATCCAGAGCACCTTCCTTCTCCCACTCATCCTCCCATTCGCACCTTCCCTCTCCTGCATGCTCATTTTCTCTCGCACAAATCCTGAAAACTCAAATCACTACTTTCAGAAGACACTTTGATAGATTTCCCTCTATTCCCAAGCATTCCATGGATTTCTTCATTATTTTGATGAATAACAGATGGTAATAGAGGCACGACACATGAAATTGGGACTTTTGCAGGCATGGTAATTCATCAATGAGGATGCAATTAATTGTCCCTCCACACAAGCACAATCTTTTTTAACACAATAAAATATGGCATTCGAGAAATTTCATAATTCAAAAGGCAAATGCTGAGAAAAATAACATCTGAACAAACTAACAAGTTCTTTTATTTTTGGAAAGTATAAATTGACGAGTTTTGCATGATCACAAAAGCAATGTGTTTGGCATGGATCAGGAATCACCAATAATCATAACATAAAAGACAGACATTCTTGCACTTCTCTTCTTTGTTGTCATGTACCCGTCTAGACCTGGCATGGTTACCGCCTTATTTATTTGCAAGGTCATTATGTACTATTATAATAAATTACAATTCTGGAACCTAAAAATCATACAAGTGCCATAACGGAGTAACAAACCACTTTTAAGCATATAGATGTTTAATTCTTCTATAAAAGAATATCCTCCACTCGCTCTGTGCCATGCCTTTTATATATTTTCCTTAATAGGGATGCAAAAAGGAAAAATAAAGACAGAACGGAGCCCTGCATAGCATACACAAGAAAAGGAGCGAAGGCATCCTTAATGAGTACACAAGGTCAAGGTCATGTAATAAATAGATGTAAGGACAACAAAAGCCTGAAAATAAAGGTCATCTCTGATGAGGCCCTTTGGTCTTAAAATCATTTTTAGTGTATCTTTTGTTATTTTCTTATTTGTACATGGGGTTGTCTTGAATTTTTCCTATCTCTATATATTGAGAGGTAAGGATACTAAATAAATGACTTGATTCATTTCCTCTTACTTGGTATCAGAGCAGTGATCCTAAGTTGGTGCTCGAGTATTTCACCGAAAAACCCTAACCTTCATAGCCTCCACCTCAATCCTGATCTCCTCCTCCGTCTTGTATATTCCTCTCTTTGACACAGAGTCCAATGTAATAAATAGATGTAAGGACAACAAAAGCCTGAAAATAAAGGTCATCTCTAATGAGGCCCTTCGATCTTAAAATCATTTTTAGTGTATCTTTTGTTATTTTCTTATTTGTACATGGGGTTGTCTTGAATTTTTCCTATCTCTATATATTGAGAGGTAGGGATACTAAATAACTGACTTGATTCATTTCCTCCTACTTGGTATCAGAGCAGTGATCCTAGGTCGGTGCTCGAGTATTTCACCGAAAAATCCTAACCTTCATAGCCTCCACCTCAATCCTGATCTCCACCTCCGTGAGTCGCCACCCCCTGCACCTCACCGGATCACCTCCAATCAATTGCAACGACCCCACCGGCAGCAGTCAGTGCCGCCATTAGGGACTCTCTCCCTTGGCGGACAGGCAGGAGGTGCTTCACGTTGGCTAATGGCACCGGTAAGGAGCTTCCTGCCCTAGCGTTCACCTACCACACTCCAAAAGGGGCCTCTCTTGGTTCCCAATTTGATTTCTGGGAATCCATTTGTTCCAAATCTCTCTCCTGATTTGCAATCACAAAATCATGATCTGAAAATCAATTCAGATCTTAGAGTTGTTTTTCTCGTCATCGAATGCAATAACTTTATGTATCGGCTATTGGTTTTGGTTCAGTTGAAAGCTAGATGGCATCTTCAAGTTCCTCAAAAGTGACATCGGACTCTGTGTCAAAGAGAGGAATATACAAGAGTCCCTTCTTGGTCCCATGATCAAGCTGGATGAGACCAACTATCCCCGATGGTCACAAACCTTCCTCATGACTGTGGAGGGTCATGACAAAGAGCATATATTGCTTCAACTAGAACCAGTGTAAAAGACAAGCACGAATACTACGTAGAAGGATAACGCCATGGTCCATGCATGGATCATGAACTACATTATTCCCCAGATTGATAACGAGATCATGTATTACAGGACAGCGAAAGAAATGTGGAATAGTTTGCGTGATACCTATTCCCACGAAAAGAACTCGAGTTGAGTTTTCTAGATTTATCATGAGCTCTCCCAATTTCATCAGAAGGCCAAATGCTGTCACAGTATTATTCCACTTTGAAGGGCTTATTGGAGAAGTATAATGTCTATAGGCATGTAAGCACGTGCCACGCAAAGGGAGTATCGCAGAGAGGTTATATTACAGTTTCTTTTTGGTCTTGGTCCAGAATACTCTACAACCCATTCTTAGCTTCTGACTCTTGCTAAGCTTCCATCTCTAGAGGAGGCATATAGTAAATTGAGCAAGATACATGTCACCCTATCTTCTACTGAAACTACTGGACAAACATCTACTCTTGTTGCTACCTATGGGCGTGGAGGTAGGGGACTTCCTACAACACGAGTAGGGGTCGTGGCCACACACAGGCCGGGAAAGTCCGTTCTTGCACCCTACTGTAGGAAGATTGGACATGTGGAGGCTATTTGCTGAACCAAGCAGGGTCAACCCCCTACCACTAATCAAGTGGTTGCTACTTCAGAGGAGCAAAGTGACAATGTTCTTGTTCTGAGAATTGGCTATGATGCCCTACTCCAAGGCCTGACATAGTTGACTTAGGAGTCTCCTGCCACCACTGAGACAACTACTTTTGCCTCTTCCTTAGGTATAGAACTTGCTCTTGTTACATAAACTAATCATCAAGGGTGTGCAGATTGGTTAGTTGATTCTGAAGCCTCACGTCATCTCAATGGGGACCAGCGTTGCTTTAGCCATCTCAGGTTCATTCAGTTAAGTAGGACAATATAGGTAGCAAACGGGAGGCACTCCAAGGTAGCAGGACAACGGGAGGTATCTGTTACACCCATACTCAAATTGCCAAATTTTTTTGTTCCAGATTTTTCGATTAGCTTACTGACTGTCAATAAAATTACAAAAGAGCTAAGCTGTCAGGCCATTTTTGACGATTTGGGTTATACTTTTCAGGACAAGTTGGTGGAGAGGATGATTGGTGGCAATCATGAAGAAGGGGGTGTCTATCGCCTAGTCCAGTCTCCCTTTACTGCTGGGAGTCCATTTTAGTGGCACACTTGTCTTAGTCATCTCTCTTTGAATAGACACAAACGCATCATTCCCCATATCTCTCCTGTGATTGCTTGTGATGCTTATCAATTAGGCAAGCACCACCATACTTATTCTACCAGTCGTAGTCTTGGGTCCACAAAGTTGTTTCAATTACTTCATATGGATGTATGGGGTCCGAAATGGATTCCTAATCGGCTAGGTTCCCATTATTATCATGTTGTCGTGGATGATTTTTTCTCATTTGTCATGGGTATTTTTTTGAAGACTCTGATGTTGGCATTATTATTAAGCAGTTATCTTGGAAATAAAGACCCTACTTCTGTTAAAATTTTGAGATCCGATAATGCTCAAGTTTTGTACCATGAAGTTATCTACTTTTTATAAGTCTCATGGGATTGTGCATTAGACTACTTATCCTCACACCTCTCAGCACCATGGAGTGGCTGAGGGGAAGCACCGACATTTACTTGATGTAGCACATACCCTCCTAATTCATCAGTGTTCCTCTACTTTACCAGTGAGATATCATTCTTACTACCTGCTACCTGATCAATAGGACGCCAAGTTCTATTATCCATGAGCAGATACTTTGGCAGCTTTGCATCCTAATGGTGAGCCCTTTTATGTACCCCCTCTTGTATTTAGTTGTATTACCTTTGTGCATCTTACTTTTCCTAGTCAGGATAAGCTTGCTCCGAGGGCAATCAAGTGTGTATTCTTGAGAAATTCTAAGACTCAAAAAGGGTATCAATGTTATAATTCCATTTCTAGTGGACATTATGTGAGTGTCGATGTCACATTTCACAAGTCCGTTCCCTATTTTTCCTTTGGTGGATGTAGTCTTTCTCCCAAGGTCACCATGGCACCCATGCCTATACCACGTACTCCCTTGGAGGCAATCCTGGTCACGAATACCATGTCTCTTAGTAAGTTTGTACGATTTCATGATCCTCCTGTCACTTAAAAGCTTACCGCGATGTACAGGCAGCACCCCTCTTCTTCGACACCATTATCCTATTCAGTTCAGGTGCGTACAGATACTTTACAAACTAATGATTTGTTGCCCAATTGTGATAATGCAGACCCTACTTCTGAGCCCAACACCTCAAACAAGCTAGAGGGTGCTCCCTCTTTAGATATAGTGCCAAATGATCTTAACCTTCCGATTGTTACTCGGAAGGCTTCGCGCAGTTGTGCCCTGTATTCTGTTTTAGGAGCGTTGTCTACAGACTATTTGAGGATAGAATTCAGGAAGTTCCACTAGGCCTTGTTTGCTATTTAGGTATCCACAACTTATCAGTAAGCCATACTTGATCCAAAGTGGCGTCAGGCCATAGAGGATGAGATAGCTACCCTTCGCTCCCATAACACGTAGGAGCTTATAGAGTTACCAGATGATGCTTCTATTGTTGGTTTTCGATGGGTTTTCGCCATCAAGTACAACCCATATGGGTATGTTGCCAGACACAAGGCTCGGCTCGTTGCAAAGGGGTTCACCTAGACCTATGGCATGGACTTCTTTTACACCTCTTTGGTTGCACGCCTCCCTCTTGTGTGTATTCTGATTTCTGTGGCAATTCAACGTGATTGGCATCTTCACCAGTTAAATGTGAAGGATGCATTTCCCTACGGTGATCTCCAGGAGGAAGTGTATATGCAGCAACCCCCTAACTATGAGGTTCAGGGGGAGTGTGTGTGCAAGTTGAAAAAAGCGATATATAGCCTGAAATAGAGTCCTAAAGCATGTTTCCAAAAGCTCTCAAAAGTGATTGAGATTGTTGGCTTTCAAAGGTCTTCGTCTAATCACTCCATGTTTGTCAAGAAGACAGGAAAGAGAGTAGTAGTGCTTCTGGTTTATGTGGATGATTTGATTATTACAGGGGACGATGTGGCTAGGATAGATGAGGTCAAGCAATACCTTGCAAGCAAGTTTGTCACGAAGGATCTCAAGCCATTGAGGTACTTTCTTGGGATTGAGATTGCATGCAGCAAGAAGGGCATAGTGCTCTCTCAAAGAAAGTACACGCTTGATGTTCTGCAAAAGACAAGCATTCTGGGAGCTAAACCAACAAATATATCCATGGACATAAAGGCACGCCTCTATGATGAGAAGGCAGAGACAATGGATAATAGATAGTACAAACAACTAGGTGGGAAGCTCTTATACTTGACTATCACTAAAACAGATATTTCCCTAGTTGTTGGGAAACTAAGTCAGTTTATGAACAGGCCGACTAAGCAGCATTGGGATGTTGCTATGATGGTGCTAAGATACTTGAAAAAGACACCAGGGCGGAGGATCTTATTTAGTAGAGGGACCTTTATGAGTGTAGTAGGCTATTCATATACAGACTATGCAAGGTGCTTAGCAAACAAATAGTTTACTACTGATTTTTATACCTATGTGACAGGAAATCTAGTAGCATGGAAGAACAAGAAGCAAACAATTGTCTTTAGATCCAGCACTGAGTCAGAGTATAAAACCATGGCCCATACTGCAACAGAGATGATGTGGGTGAGATCATTTCTTACAAATTTACACATACCAGTTGACACACCCATGGACATGCGATGTGGCCACAGAAGGGCTACTGACATAGCCAATAACCCTATGTTCCATGAAAGAACCAAGCACGTGGAGATAGATTGCCATTATACATGCAACTTGATCCAGCGAGAGCTTCTCTATACTACTTCTATTGCTTCAAATGACTAGACAGCAAACATCTTCACCAACCAATTGCCACGATCTTCATTTAATGTTTGATGTTCCAAGCTGAGCATGATTAACATCTACACTTCAACCTGAAGGAGAGTGTTGTGCCCCTTCGATCTTAAACTTGTTTTTATTGTCTCTTTCGTTATTTTCTCATTTATACATGGGTTGTCTTGTACTTTCCCACCTTTATATATTAAGAGGTAAAGTTACTAAATAAATGATTTGGTTCATTTTATCCTAACTCTCTTAAGAAATTCATCTTAACTCGTTTAAACTTGTTTGTCATGTCACATATTTTCAAGGAAAAAAATAATACAAAGCAAAATTTACATCAAAACAAGGCAAAAGAAAAATGCAACCTATTAAGAAATGGAGTGCTATTGTGTGGCTATTTTAGTCCCACATCATGTGTAGGCAAGGTGAGTGTTGAGTGGGTGCCTATATAAGCTCATGTAACCCCCCATTTTATCTTGGAGAAGATAATAAACATATCTCATCCCATAGGGCATTCTCCCACAATTTTTTCCCTGTTTTTCGTAAGTGGGGTTTCCACATTAAACCCAAGTGTTCTTTATTGCTATGCTTTAATTTTATGTACATTTTATTCTACTTTTATATATTTTAACAAGTTCTTAGATTTTTATCATTATCATTTCTTAGAGGTCTTTATGAAATCTTGGAGGTAAGCAACGTTGGAAACAAGGGCAGTGGCGCTCGCAAAAACCAAAGGTGAGCGAAACAATACAAATGAGGGCAATTGCACTCAACATGCTTCTATGATCAGAGAGGCGCACTTCTGTGATCAGGCATCGCAAGAGTAGAGCTCAACCTCTAGCTCATTGCTCGACAAGGATAATGGTCGATGGGGTCATCGCATGAGCCACCATCAAGGAGGACCCATGCGAGGGGGTCCATGGCAGAGGATGAGGCAAGCCGCAAGGCCTACATCAGCACTGAGAGCTTCGATTTGGGAGCTATTACTGCACGAGAAGCAATAGCGATGATGATGGCAACACCTTCGAAACCCCAGTCGATCAGAAGGTGGTAAAGGAGCAATAAAGGAGTGCCCTCGAAAGGGAGACCTCGCAACCAATCGCAAGAATAGCAGCAACATGGGTGACAGCGAAGAATACGAGGGTGATAGCGATGTTCTCGCAAAGATCACAAAGATCACGGAACCGTGCGAGATTTTTCGCAACAAGGGTAGTGGCGAAGAAAAGGGTGCTTGTGGAGTTGAGTTCTTACAAACCCTAAAGGAGAAGAGATTTTAGGGGATTTTGCAACTCTTTCCCTCAAGTTCTTTTTTTTTTGGACGTTCTGCATCTTTGCCCCTATTATTCCCTTTTATGTTCTTTTTTCACATTTTAGCATTGCAAGAAAAAGAAGTTGAGAAAAGAAAAAAAAAAAAAGAAGGAAAAGGCGAAAGAAGAAAAACCAAAGAAAGTGAGAGGAAAGTTGATAAAAAAAGACAAAAAAAAGAAAAAGAAAAAGAAAATTTTGAACTTGACGAGAAGAGGGGAGAAGCTCTTCTTTTGCAGCTCTTCTCCCAAACAAGTGTCGGAGAAAGGGAGAGTGTGATGGCCTCTTTGTGTACCCTATATGAGACTCTTTTCTTTGAGGTCCCCACATGAGAGAAACTCACTCTCTCTTTTGGTCCCTAAATAAGAGAACCACTATCTCAATCTCTAAAGGAGAGACCTCTTTCTTTGAGTTTCCATAAGAAAGAGGCCCAATATCTTGGTCTTCATGAAGAGACCTTCTTTAGAGTTCTTAAAATGGGTAAGGCACAAGCACTAGAGCCAACTTAAGCAATTCATCTCCAAACTTCAATCAACACCTGCCTACAAACAAGGAGGATGCAGGAAAGCCAGTGACCGGACAGCATCAATTGAGTCATTTAGTGTTGTGTTCTGCTTAGCAAAGTAAGGATTTCTTTCATACAAGCTGAGCACTCTATGCTCCAACTTGAGGGGGAGTGTTGAGAGATAGAGTGTTGTAGTGGTGACTATTTTAGTCCTACCTCGTGTGTGGGCAAGTTGTTAAGTGTTGAGTGGGTGCCTATATAAGCTCATGTAACCCTCAATTTTATCTTGGAGAAGAGAATAGACATATCTTGCCTCAAAGGGGCATTCTCTCATAGTTTTCTCCCTACTCTTCGTGAGTGGAGTTTCCATGTTAAACGTAAGTGTTCTTTATTGCTATACTTTGATTTCATATCCATTTTATTCCTCTTTTATATTTAGATTTAGTTTGTTAGAGATTTGTTTCTTTCTTATTCTAAAAGATTATATTAGGATTTGAAATAAGAGTGGCCCTCTCTATATAAAGGGACCAACTCTCATCATTTGTTTCTTGAGATCTACAATAATATTTCCTATTTCTTCTAAATCACCAACACGATATCAAAGCGAGCTTGATCTTGTTTGAAAAAGAGAGCAAACACCACCAAAAATCCTAAAAGAGGGCCACCGACGGCACCACTAGGCCTCTTGGCCACTAGCAAGCCTCTGATGGCTCCTCTCCTTGTGCACTATACACGTGTACTGCCACTTCCTACATTCAACATCGTGTTGCTGCACCAACCTCTTGCGCACAATCTCCTCTATGTGCCCTCTGTGCATGTGCTACCACCAGCGCTCTCTTCTTGCCTGCAGTGCACATGCATGCAGGTCTCCCTACCGCTACACGCCATCGTGCATGGCTTCTACTACACCGTGTGCTATTGCATGCGGTGCTTGCCCTACCTACCGCGTGACTACAAGTGGGTATCTCTATATTCGAGCACCCTTCTATTGTCTGTATGTGCAAACCGTGCTCTACTACTGCTACAACCTACCTCCGTCTACTATTGTTATCTACTACTATCTCCTACTGCTACTACTACTGCAATCCTACTGCTACTATTTGGCTAGGATCATCACCCATTCTACTACAACTTTTACACTACTTTTTTTTTTAGAGAGAAAAGAGGAAGATTACCTAAGTAGGGTAATCATCCCGTAACTATATTAAATTAAAAGAGGAACGAATTTACAAGTTTGGGAGCTAAAAGTGAGAAAAAAAAGAAGCCTCCCTTACAACATTCTCCACCCAACATCATTATTAAAAACTTTACCATTCCTCTGCAACCAAATTGCCCAAAGAAAAGCGAAAAATTTGCACCAGCCAACCATGTCCAAATGCAGATGATCAAGGAACGTCTCCCAGGAGGAATCAAAATCAGTATAGTTGGCCGTATGAATCGCGTAATGATCCCAAACCTCTCTAAAGAAACCACATTCGAAGAAAAGATGATAAATATCCTCTTCTGACTGAGCACACAAAGGACATATGGTATCCTCGGACATGCACCATTTAATCCGATATACTTTGGTTGCCCATCTTTTTCTCCTAAAAAATCACAAGAATAACTTGACTTTGAAAGGAATCTTACAACTCCACAGCAACTTGGAATCCTTCTCCACATGTGTTTAATGTCTACCATTAGTAATAAGGAGATTGTACGCATTCTTGACGGTGTATCTACCATGTTTCCATTGCAACAAATCCAGTCCAACAGTGAGAGAAAACTCCCCCAATGCAGACAGCAGCTACTGAAATTCAATAAACGTAGGATCAGAAAGTCCTTCCAAAAGCCTGATGTCCCAAACACTATGTTCTCTATCCCACAACTCGGCCACAAATGATTCCTTATGCTGAATATACTGGAATAACCTTTGATATAGTTCTGAAAACTTATCATTTTCAGTCAAATCATCACACCAGAATTTGAAAGAAAGACCATCCCCAAGTACCGGACTGAAGTGGCTTGCAAACTCAACCATCAAAGGATGCGCAGAGTGCCAAAAAGTAGAACCTTTGGTTGTTGTAACCCTTTAAATAAGATTAATATCTCCCCCATAAGAATCTCTCAAAGTGGATATATGTCCTAGCCATTAGCAAACAACCTCACCAACCACTTCAACAAAAGAGCCTTATTAAAGCAGTCCAACCTGCCAACACCAAGTCCTCCTTTCTTAGGCTTGCAAATCTCCTCCCAAGAAACCAATTGTGCAAATCTCCCCTCCCAATCTGCCCCCTTCCAAAAAAATCTTTTCCTTAACATATCAATGTTCTTTAGTATCTTTTTTGATGGCACAAACACCGACATGAAGAACACCGATATCGATGACAAAATCGACTTAAGCAGGACCAAACGTCCTCCTCTAGACAAAAGTCTACCACACCAAGGGGACAACTTCATAGATAATCTTTCAATGAGAGGCCTCTAGTCAGAAGAGTTTAATTTCTTCCCCTTTAATGGCAAACCAAGGTATTTAATCAAAAGTCTAACCATCGAAGTCTGAAAAATATCTGCCAACTCATTCTCCTCTCTACAATCCATATCCAGCGGAACCAACATGGATTTATTCCGATTGATTTTAAGGCTTTTAGATTCAGCAAAGATTTTCACCAACGAGGAGACATGGGACGCTTCTTTTTCTCCCCCTTCAATGAAGAAAGTTGTGTCATCAACATATTGCAAAATTGGAGTAACAATCCTGCTAACATTCTTAGTAATGAATCCACTAAATAAGCCACCATCACAAGCTCAAAAGGCCATATTTGCAAGTGTATCTACAGCAATGTTGAACATTGGTGCCAATGGATAACCCTGTCAAGCTCCCCTCTAAGGCT
Organism: Thalassia testudinum; assembly: GCA_037157565.1. Classification (NCBI taxonomy): domain Eukaryota; kingdom Viridiplantae; phylum Streptophyta; class Magnoliopsida; order Alismatales; family Hydrocharitaceae; genus Thalassia; species Thalassia testudinum. The sequence continues at coordinate 37,382,967 of JAZHRO010000014.1, forward strand.
GAATCCAAGCCCCATTCGCCCTACCATTCACCAACACTGAAAAAGAAGATGTGGTCACACATCTCTTCAACATTATCCAACAAACTGGAAAACCTCTCCTCTTCAAAACATCCCACAAAAAATTCTAAGAAACAGAATCGTAGGCCTTAGAGAAGTCAACCTTCCACAAAAAGGCCTTGGACTTCTGTCGCTTCCAAGAAGCCAAGAATTCTTCCACCAATACATAAGAATCCTATAACGATCTTCCTTTCACAAAAGCGGACTGAACGGGTAAGATGATATCAGGAAGCACATGGCTCAGCCGATTGGCAAGAATGTTAGCCACTAGAAAATAGATGGAGTCTGAAAGTGCAATGGGTCTAAAATCTCCCACCTCCTCGGGAGCTTGTTTCTTAGGCAAAAGGAATAGATAGAATTTATTAATCTTTTCAATACCAGCATTACCTTCAAAAAATTCTCTAATCATGGCCATAACATCCAATCCAACCACCTCTCAAAATTCCTTATAGAAAAGGATTTGTAGACCATCTGGGCAAGGGGAACCTTCCATCTTCATGTCATTCAACGCAACCAAGACCTCATCCTCCTCCACAACCTTTACAAGGTTAAGTTCCACCGCATCACCAATCTGATCAAGATGCAAATTAGCCAGAAGCTAATCACCACAAGGCTACTTTTTTGTGAACTCCTGAAAATACTCTTTGAAAGCATCACAAATCTGATCCCTTTTCTTGAGAACATTGTCACCCACCTTCAAATTATTAATCATATTTCTTCTTCTAGCACTAGCCGTTAAGTAAAAGAACTTAGTATTTGCATCTCCTTCTCTGAGCCAAAGCTGTCTGGATTTCTGCCTCCAATCCATTTCTAACGTATGATCCTCCTCAGACACAACAGACTGAAAATTGTCTCTCCTAGCATTCCTCCTCAGAAAGTATACCAACCTCCTTCCTATCAATATCTTTAACACCTTGAGGCGCAGTCATCCTTCTCTCATCCCTACAAGCTCTGAGAGTGCGTTTAAACTCCATCCTCTCCTTCCTAACTGCTGCAATTCTGGCAGCTAAAATGCGAATTGCCAAAGTAGAAGCCGGTGTTGCAAGCCATTTATCTCTAACCAAATCTTTGAAATCAAGTTCTCTAAGCCAAGACTTATAAAATTTAAAGTAAGAAGCAAAAGTACCTTCCTCATTACTCTTCCATAATAAAGGTGTATGATCTGAAAATGACCTATTCGCTAAATGGAAAGATTCAACCATGAAAATATTACATAGAAACCTATCAATACACGACAAAGCGCCTAAACCATTCCTCCGGCTCCAAGTGAAGCGCAAGCCTAATGTTGGCAGATCAATCAATTCTAATTCTTCTACCACCTGTTGAAACTAAATCGTAGCCATATCAAATCTACCATCTAGTCTATCCTCTGCATAAAGCGTTGCATTAAAATCTTCGCATATCAACCAAGGCATCCCCTCTACAAAAGTCGCTACTTGCTGCACCTCCTCCCAGAAAAGCAACCTTGACCTATCATCACAAGGGCCATATACATTTGAAATGACAAATGATGCACCATCACTTTTTCTAATGAAAATCCCTGTCATCACTCTTGTAGTCATGTTCGAGGCAACCAATTCGAACATATCATGCCACAACATCAGCAATCCTCCCGATCTCCCCACAAATTCCACCTCCAAACAATGTGAGTAAATGTCTCCACAAAGCTGTTTCTTCCATGTAGGAGTCAGATGCTCTAAATGCGACTCCTAAAGGCAAGCCACATCAACTTTTACACTGCTACAGATGCCTACTTGAGATTAACTCTCACCTACTTAGGATCATCTCCCCTACTTGGGGTCATCTCTTACTACCTACCTACTACTGCAGTTGCTACTTCTACTACAACCGCCACCTGCTCTTCCGATCAAGTGCTGACTCCTCCAAAAGCCTACATAGTTAAAATATTTAAATAATGCGTAAGCAATAATATCAAAGCATATAAACAATCATGAAACGCTTAAGTTTACGTGGAAACTCCACTCACGAAGAGCGGGGAGAAAACCACGGGAGAAAGCCCCGATAGGACACTAATTTGTATTTCTTCTTCTCAAATAATAACTAAGAGAGTACATGCCTATTTATAGGCCATCACACACAAAGTCCACATTTTCCAATGTGGCACTAAACCAACACACAATCCTCTCAACACTCCCCCTCAAATTGGAGCATGGAATGCCCGGCTTGTAACACAAATCCACTCTACACAGCAGACCAAACAATTCTCTGGACTGGTTCTTGCTTGTAGGCAGGAACATGGGCTGGAGGTGCAGGTCAAACTGTAGCTGGCTCTAAAGATCTTGTGCTGATGGCTCCCCGTTTAGTATCCCTGAAATTGGGTCTTCCTCCGAAGACCTCGAAGGTAGATCTACATCTCTGGAGTCCACGAAACTGAAGCTCCCACATAGAAACTTGAAATGAGTCATTCCTTTGAGGACCTCGAAACTCTAGACCTCCCAGAGTTGGGTTTCTCATGTGGAGTCCATGAACAAAAGGGACTCCCAAACGGGGGATGACAACAAAAGGCTTCCACACTCCCCTTTTCTCCCATACTCATATGGGAGAAGAAAATAACAAGAAAAACAATAAAACTAGAGAAGAGTTCACCTCTTAAAGATAAACCTCTTTTCCCTTTTTTTCTCTTTTTTTTCGATTTTTTTCTTTTTTCTCTCTCTCACTTTCTCCACCTTTTTTTTTTCTCTTTTGTCCTTTTTTTCTTTTTTTTTTACATCTCAACACATCCTTTTGTCTTCCCTCCTTTTTGCTATAAGATACTAAAAGAAACCACTTTAAAAGGAAAGACAAGCAGATCCACCGTATTCTCCTTACACAGCATATCTCGTGCATCTCGCTCAATTGCAAGATCTTCGCCGCAAGATCATTTGCTAGCTATCTTCAGAGGGGTACGCCTTCATCTTCGCGAGGCTCTCCATCGTTGGCCCTTTGCTGTTGTTGCGCTCTTAAGCGAGCGGCTATGCCTCCACGCCACCGATCGCGACTCCATCGTGCCTCTACGCTGCTAACCCCTCCGCAGGGACCACCAAAATCGATCGCCTCCTCAACCTTCGCCGTGGCCTCATCCTTCGTCGATGCTTCCTTGTTCTCTTGCGCAAAGCGATGCATCGCCCTTGCGTCCTCACCTCACCTCCTCATGCAGATTGTCGCTAGTGCCCCCATGCCTGAGGTGGAGACCATTGCACTAATGCAACCCCTCACGGAGATGATTGTCCACTACCACTGACGCGGGGTGGCACATTGGGATGTAAAGCGTGAATTTTGGGGGGGGGGGGGGGGGGGGGGGGGGGGGGCAATGCTGGCCTCCTCCTGAGGTCGCAAGCCTGCTGCACCTTGCCATGATGACCTCATCGCTGTCCTCACACGCCATGACAGCCCTGGAGAGCCAACCGCGTTGTGGATGTCATGGAGTCCAAGATGGAGATCTACCTTGATTCTCCTTTGGATTACGATATTGGAACACCATGAATAGAATAATGATAAAACATGATAAAAGATAACCCAAGGAACGAACATACTCTAATACCAAGTTAAAATATTTAAATAATGCATAAACAATAATATCAAAGCATATAAACAATCATGGAACGCTTGGGTTTACGTGGAAACCCCACTCACGAAGAATGGGGAGAAAACCACGGGAGAGCCCCGATAAGACACTAATTTGTATTTCTTCTTCTCAGAATAACTAAGGGAGTACACGCCTATTTATAGGCCATCACACACACACAAAGTCCACATTTTCTAACGTGACACTAAACCAACACACAATCCTCTCAACATACTTTGCAAGTGAGTTCACTTTTGTAACAAGTTGGACGTTTACAAGCTCCAACTTGGGGGGAGTGCTAGAGATATTATAAAATTAGGAAATTAGGAAAATCTATTTTAGGTTATCACTTTCTATTTTTAACGATATGATATGATTAGATTTGATTTGTTAGAGATTTGTTTCTTTCTTATTCTAAAAGATTATGTTAGGATTTAAAAAAAAAGTGACCCTTGCTATATAAAGGGACTAACTTCCATCATTTGTTTCTTGAGATCTACAATAATATTTCATATTTCTTCTAAATCACCAACAAAGATGATGCATTGTTTAATCTCTTCATTACACATAATGAAGATGTATGATGTATCCCATATCTTTTCTCAAACAACAAAAGGCTTATACCTCATACGAGAAGCATGAATCGGCTGCTGCACGTTCTTGAAGATAACTGCATAAAGGAATTAGGAAAAATAAGCACTTGCACTACAATGCTAAGATGTGAACAGCAAAGTAGCTTACAAGAAGAAAGAAAAGACTGCAGAAGTGGAAAGCAAAGAGGCAGCTATTCCGGAAAGAGATCAATCACATGCAATTCTTCACGGAGATGAAGATGAATAACAAAGTAATTTTTTGTGTTTTCTCTTGGATAAAGCCCAACCTTTCTGTTAGCTAAGATAAAATGTTAGCAATGAAAGGAAGCTGAATAGTCAAAGTAATATATCTATGTTTTTCCTTTGGGAATGTACCATGTTGTTAACTAAAATAAAGTTTTAGTTAAGATTCTAACTTCTGAACCAACAGAGCATAAAGCATATTTTTACTAATCATCTTTAAGCTTTTTTTTTGAAAGGGATCTTTAAGGTAATTTACTTCCAAACTACCCTCAACTATTTTAACATTAGAGTTACCTGCAAAGTTTTGATTGTTTCATACTATAAACTCTATGCTAAAGTATATGGATGATGTAGTCATGTGCGCAATTTTAGCAACCTAAATCTTTGGTTCATTTTAATACCCATCAAATGTGACAACTCTGAATGCATCTCCCGTAATTGAGGCACATAAAGTAACAATGAATGCACCCTTAAGAAAGGAGAAAAAAAAAAAGGAATGGAAACAGAATGATCGACTGATCAGGATGTTATCTCTCCGTAGCTATCTACCTGGAAACTATTGGTTCAAGAACCAAAATTCTCTACCTTTTAAGCCACTGCACTCTACACGTGCTTTTTTTTGGAAAATGTTCTACAATTGTTTGTTACCTGAAGTTAATTCTTCAAATACTCCATTTAACAGCATATGCTTCAAAAATAAAGGCATCACATATCTTCTTCAAGCAAAGCCTCGCTAGCTTTCAGCTGGCACTGGCCAAGGACCAACCACCTAAGTTGGATGAGTCTCCTACAACACTGCTTCTGCTGACACCAAAATAAGGATGAGCACTGCAACGACAAGAGCATCATTGATGCTCAATTCCCCCATAGTAGAGGCACCAAAGGTCCCTGCAACTTCACATCTTATATCCCCATCCCTGATAACATAACTTGCCGGTAGATCCTTCATCCATCACAAACAACAACAACCAAGTCCTCTCTCACATTAAGTGGGGTCGGCTATATGGATTCTTTGCCTCCACTTAGATCTATTTTAAGTCATTTTTTAACTTAAATTGAAATAATTGAGGTCATACTTAATAGTTTCCTTCCAACACTTCATTAGATTTCCCCACCCCCTAGTGGATACGACCTCCAACTCCTCGTATCTCCTGCCTAGGACATTTAGTGCCCTTCTATGCCAATGTCCAAACCACCTTAGACATGCCACTCTCATTTTATCCTGTACCAATGTCACCTCAACATTTTCTCGAATAATCTCATCTCAAACACAATCCTTCCTTGTATGACCACACATCCATCTTAGTATCTTCATTTCTATCACAGACATCTTTTGCACATCCCGATAGTTAATGGCTCAACATTCAAAACCATACGGCATGACAAGTCTTCCAGCTGCTTGATAGTACTTTCCTTTAACTTTCAAGGGAACCCTCTTATCACATAAAACCCCAGATGCACCCTTTCTTTTCAATCACTCTACATTAATTCTATGTGTAACATCTCCATCAATTTTACCATCTTGTTGAAAAATAAATCCCAAGTATTTAGAAACATCTTTCATTGGAATGCACTCTTCTCCAATTTTTACATTCATCCCTTCATTGTTCCCTCTATTACCAAACTTGCATTCCATATACTCAGCCTTTGTCCTGGTTAGGCATAAGCCTTTAGCTTCCAGGGCTTTTCTCCAAAGTTAAAGTATTATGTTCACTCCATCTCTTGTCTCATCAACCAACATAATGTCATCAACAAAAAGCATATACAATTACACCTCAACTTGGATATGCTTCATCAACTCATCCATAATCAAGGTAAAGAGATAAAGGCTTAAAGTTGATCCTTGATGCAAACCAATCGTAATATCAAAGTAATCCGTCAATCCATCTTTAGTCCTTACACAAGTTGCAACTCCATAGTACATATCCTTTATGAAGTTGATATATAGAACAGGTACACAAGCCGCAACTCCATAGCATCCTTCATCCATCACCCTTAGGAAAAAAAGGAGAGGAGCACTAATATCTCTCCTCTTGTGATGCACTACCAACATCCAAGTCAAGCGCCACTACTTTCCCAACATTCACCTCCCTTTCTGGCCCTATCCATCCTTTCTTCTACAAACCTTCACTCCTGGGTGGAGATTTTGATATCACTTTGAGGACAAGGCAAGTGATAAACATACTAGAAATAGTGTTGCTCGCCTTTCAAGATACAATAGCCAATCTGGAGTTAATAAATTTCTCAATTGTAACTATAGGGAGAGAAAGTAGCATCCTCTGTTAAGAATAACCTAGTCCCATTTTGCTTATTGACAAGAGTGTATGAGAACAACTAGTCTATATAAGAGACCAAGTATTGCATGGATCCATGAGGGATCCAATAACCCATTTATTTTAAATGCATTACAATCAACACCCTCAATAACAAGTGTTGAAAGACGACTATAGGTTGATTTAACTGAAAAATGTCCATCCCAAATCCATCGGTCCATATAAGTGTATTAGCCTCACTCTAGACAACTACATAGGGCCATGACCTCCTCCATCACCTGGTCAAAGAGATGCTCTCTTAGCATCAATGTCCAAACCTCTCCTTTAGGGTCCACTAGTCAGCCATCAATACATTGGGATCATCTGCCAACGGAAACAGTCGTGGAAATCTATCCACAAAGGTGCCTCTGCCACCCCAATCATCAATCTAGAAATGGAACAAAGACCTATCACCTACTACAATGGAAAAGAACGGGATGACAAAGAGTATAATATTCATCAAACACTTACAAAATGCAGATACTCCATGATTGGGCACCATTTTATCTTGCCAATTAAGCTTCCTACCATACTAGGTGAATGGTACTGCAGAAGGTAAATCCTACGTGTCATCCATAATCATCACTATCCACTTTGTAAGCAAGGCACTGTTCATTTTTCTCAGATCCACGACACCTACTCCACTATCTGTAACAAGGCTACATATTTCATTCCAAGATAGCATTGCCATTCCTTGGGTATTATTATCCAAACTCCACCAAAAGAACCTCCTAAATTGTGGTCTTTTTCCTACTTTTCATGGTATGTAAAAGCCTAACAGATAATGCTAAGTATAAGGGTGTATTTCATATTTATCTTGCTTTATGGGCATCTGTGTAATTAACCCAACTCTCTCTCTTATAAAAGAGATATTAGGATTTCCTTTGATAAATAAATGCATCATTTTTCTCCACATGGTATCAGGGCAATGATCCTAGGTCAGTGCTCCAATATCCCACCAAATGCCTACCAAAAAAAGATGATCGAATCACCAATACAAGGGTGATCCGATGGAAGAAAGTTAGCCAGATCATAACAGCAGCAGCAGCGACGTAGGAAGAAGTCCTCCCAACGCTGAAGCTGCTGCCGAGAAGACCTTCAACCATGCTGGTAGCATCACCACTGGGGTTGTTGGCTATCTACCAGCAACCCAACAAGCCGAGTATTAGCCAATTTTCCTGGTTATTGGTGATGAGGCTTCTCTTGTGCCCAACATACGTGGTGATGAGTCTTTTCTCACCATTGATGAAGAAGATCCTTCTCTTAAGCATGATAAATCTTCTCTTATGTAAAGAAGTGTGATTGGTCCAAGAAAAGGGCCTATTTCATATCTACAAGGGCATGCGTGCGCAGCCCAAGAAGACACGAAGAAGAAAAGGGCCAAAGGAGCATGAGTCGTCAACTCTAGTGCTTCTATTCATCTTATAAGAGAGGTAGAGTGGTTGGTGAATCTGACAGTTCCATGCAGGATTAAAGATGTCAAGGTAACCAATGGGGCTACATCACCAATCACTACAGTCGAAAGTGTACATGCATCTCCAAAGATGATGATTAAGAAGGTTCATTGTGCTCCGGAGTTCCCAATAAACCTATTATCAATGAGCTACATCTACAAGGACCTTGAATGCCGTGTGGTCTTTGATGAGGACCATTGTTACTTTCAATACCGACAGACAAGAGAGATTATAAGCGGGGGTATAGAGCAAGATGGCCTTCATAAACTTGACACGCCTACTATGTTTGCTAGAGTCGTGTCCATAGCCATTAATCCTTGGTTGTGGCATAGAAGACTTGGACACCCATCGAACAAGGAAACGCGGCAGATGTCCCCTAAGTTACTAGACTCCTTAACACTGCAATGCGAGAATTGTCAACTTGGGAAGCACCACAGAAGCAATTACTCACGGAGAGACGATGGGATGAGTGTTATTCCTTTCTCCCTTATGCATTGTGATGTGTGGGGGCCCTTTAGGGTTCCTACTCCAGAAGGACATCGGTACTACGTAGCTTTCGTGGATGACCATAGCCACCTCACTTGGGTCTTACTAATGAAAGCACATTTAAAGATTCCTCATATTGTCTAGTAGTTCCTCTTAGAGGTTCAGACGTAGCATGCCATCACAATTAGAGTCTTTCGTAGTGATAATGCTTTAGAGTTCATGCAGCGGGACTTACAGGAGATTTTCTCTTCCAAAGGCAATATTCACCAGACGTCTTGTGTTTACACATCTCAGTAGAATGGTGTCACTAAGTGCAAGCTATTGCTAAGACCGTAATGATACATATTAAGGTTTCGAGGCAATTTTAGGGTGATGCTATCCTTACTGCAGCATACTTGAGTAATCGGGTGCCTTCATTAGTACTTGGAGGACAAATTCCATATTAGGTGATTTATCTAGATTGTTCTAAGGATCTTCGGGTGCACATGTTTTGTGCAAGCTTATGGCAATCAGGTTAAGTTCTCTCCTCGAGCTGCCAGATGTGTGTTTCTTAGGTACTCCAGGACATAGAAGGGCTATAGATGCTATGATCTTATCCGTAGACGATACATTGTCACAACAAATATAACCTTATTTAAGAAGATCCAATACTACTCAGAAGAAGGTACATCCATACAAGTAACCTTGGAGGAGACTCAGGTTTACCACAAAAGACCGCATACTCTACCTGATCTTCCTGTCGTATCATATGAGAGCAGATCAAACACTGAGGAGCAACCTATTCAGAAGAGGCCTAATAAAGCATACACACTTCATCCTATGTCCCAATATACAGGGGTTTCACATCTGGAGGATGAAGATATACAATTTACCTTAGTCATTACCACCACAATTATTCCTAAATATTTTATTCAGGCCACGCAAGACTCCAGGTAGTATGCAACGATGGATGAAGAGATGCAGGCATTACAATCCAGGATGACATGGGATCTTGTGCCTTGTCATTCAGATGCTACAGTAGTTGACTGCAAATGGGCGTACACCATCAAGTATAGAGCAGATGGGACGATGGACAAGTACAAGACCAGGCTTATTGCCAAGGGATTTACCCAAATATATGAGGTAGACTACCTTAAGACCTCTCCCATGACCAGCGTTACTTCTGTCAAGATTATTATCTCAGTTGCAGTAATTAGGAAAAGACCACCATATCAATTGAACATTAAAATACCTTCTTGTATGGTGATTTGTTAAAGGAGGTATGCATGAAACAACCACCAGGATACACTGTTCATAAGGAGATTGTCTGTTGCATGAGGAAGGTTATTTATGTCCTAAAGCAGAGTCCATGTGCCTGGTTTGAGAAGCTTAGCTCAGAGATTCAGAAGATTGTGTTCTAGCGATCCACTTTAGACTAATCTATTTTCATCAGAAGGACTAGGTATGGTAATACTAATTGAGTGGTTATTCTTGTTGTTTATGTAGATGATATGGTCCTTACTGCCAATAATGAGGATGGGATTATCCAAACGAAAGCATTTCTACAGTCCACATTTGTTACCAAGGATCTAGGTGATCTTTGATACTTCTTGGGGATAGAAGCAGTTTGATAGGGGACGAGTCTCCCTATCCCAGAGACAATACACTCTACAAATCCTTAAGGAGGCTAGATTGCTGGGATCCAAGCCCTCTAATATACCAATAGAGTCTCAATCTACTCGCACCACTGATGAGGAGGACCCACTATATGAGGATGTTACCAGATACCACAGCATTATTGGACGCTTGCTCTAGTTGATCATTACAAAGCCTAATATCAGTTTTGCAGTAAACAGAGCCAACCAATATATGCAAACCCCTTAGTACAGCCATTGGCATGGGGTTTGTGTCATTCTGAGGTACATCAAAGGGGTTCTAGGTAGAGGATTGTACTACGAAGATGGTGGAAATCTTGACATTCTAGCCTATTCAGATGCGGACTATGTTGAGTTCGTGGATGACAGACGTTCTACTTCAAGATATCCAATCTATCTTGATGGGAAACTAGTCTCCTAGAGAAGTAAGAAACAAAATGTGGTGGCCCGTTCAAGTGCAGAGACATAATATCGAGAGATGGCACAAGTGGCTTGTGAGATCATGTGGAATGTCCATTTTCTACACAATTTGGGTATTCAGGCTAATATGCCAATCCCACTTTATTGTGACAAACAATCTGCCACGTATATTGCTTCAAATTTGGTCTTTCATGAACCGACCAAACACATTGAGGTAAACTATCATTTTGTCCATGATGTAGTCCTAGAAGGGAAGATTAGTACTTCATATGTCTCATCTAAGTTTCAGGTGGTAGATATCGTTATTAAGCCTTTATAGAAGTGTCATGATTTTCTATAGAACAAGTTGGGCCTCATCAATATATACGCCCCAACTTGAGGGGAAGTGTTGAGTATAAGGGTGTATTTCATATTTATCTTTCTTTATGGGTGTCTATGTAAGAAACCCAATCTCTTACTTATGAAAGAGAGGCTAAGGTTTCCTTTGATGAATAATGCATCATTTTTCTCCACAAAATTTAGATTGCAAAAAGCGCAGACCTTAAGAAGAAGAGCCTCCCTCCTTTTGACAAGTGTCTAGCTTCCAACCTCCTAGCATCTACTTAATCTTCTGTAAGACCATGTCCCAATCTAAAATTCTTAAAGGCTAATCAAACAGAGGCCTAAATCTGCAAGGGAAGATCACCCCTCGAAGTCTGAAGGACCTTAATGCATCTCTCCAACTCTTCATCAGGCAAGTTAAAAGGAACAAAAGATGACTTCTTTCTATTCACCTTCAACCCTTAAACTTCTCCAAAAATGTCTGCGAGTATACTAGCATTCTCTATAGTGTCTTCTTACCCCTCAATAAAAATGATTATGTCATCCAAGGCTACAAAACTAATCCATGCGATCAATTAATTGGCCAATTAATTGTATGTAGTTGGGGACTGAACCACAAATTCAAGCTTATAATCATGTAGGCTGATTAATTGTCTGATTAATGGAATAATTAATTGGCCAAGCAAACATTGGGGGTTTAGTTTTTTTTTGCCTTGATTGATGCACCCAACGCAAGAAGCCTACTCAACTTCTCCCTCCCCCTCCCCCAACATTTGACTCCCTTAAAACCCCACCTACACTATTCCCCCTCCACCAAACTTCTTCCCTTCGTTGTTGCCCTCCCTACCATCCTGTTGTTGCTCCTCCAAACGGTGGTTGCCCTTGCTGCCACTCCTCCAGTAGGTTATTGCCACATGTTCAGCTGCTCCAATAGTCAACTTTGGCATCCCCCTCTCTTCCAGCCTGTCCTCTCCTCACTGCTCATCACTAGTGACTAGTTCTTCTCCCAACTCATCTTTTTTTTTTTTTTTAATATGCTGATTTATTTAGACCTATTTTTGTTTATTGCATATGTAAAGAATAGTTTTTATTCTGGTAAGTTGTGCTCATATTTTATTTCATTTTACTTTCTCTTTGCACTATTAAGACCTTGTTCTTGATATCTTGTTCTCTAAAACGCATATATTCATATTTTAGTTCTTATCTTTTTGCCTTAATATGGCAACGTTTTATGTGATGTGATAACTATTTGTTGAAGCCTATATTGAGAAAATATGCATATCAAAAAAATAATACTAATCAATATGTGCTTATTTATGAATTTTGGGTGGTTATCTTCGGGATAACCACCCCCCCTTTTCAATAAAAATATGTTCTTATTTCAATGTGTGTGTGTAATAGTATATATAATTATATTTAAATTTTTAAATATTTAAAAATACTTAACCTAATAATCACCTGCATATTATATACCCCTTAGTCGATAATCTCACTAAATGAATACCGACTGCCGATTTCTACAACCTTGGTATCATCTGCAGTAATAGTATCATGCTATTAAAACCATCCACGCTAAAACCCCTAAGAAAGGCCCTAAAGCAAGCCATAAAAGTGCAAATCACTAAAGAATCCATAGCTAACATAAGAAGCAGTGGGGCAAATGGACACCGCTATCTAACTCTATCCTGGGGCTAGATCTAATTGCCTTCTAGACTCCCATTGACCAAAACAGAGTTGGTCATCACATGGCACTTCATCCAAGAGATCCACCGACCAAGGAAACCGCATTTTCAATCCAAAGAAATGGCCAATTAAAAGAATTGTAAGCTTTGGAAAAACCTACCTTCCAAAGGAAACCACATATGTCATGCCCCTTCAAAAACTAACAACTTCCATAGCCATACAAACACTTTCAATTGGATGACTCCCTTTTATGAATGCTAATTGAGATGGACTAGTTATAGTATGAACAATCTTCCTAAGCCAGTTTGCTAAAATATTTAACACAAACATAAGCTACATGAGAGAGAGGGTAAGAGGTCTAAAGTCTCCAATCCTCTTCGTCGCAATCCTCTTAGGAAGAAGGAAAAGGAGACTTGTTCAACCTCTTAAAACCCCCATTGCCACCATAGAAGTGTTATAGAGCTTGCATCACATCTAAACCAACAACACTGCATAACTCATAAAACCAGACTAGGAAACCATCTGGACCAAGTGAACCATCCACATTCAACATTGCCAAAACCTTCTTAAGCTTTGCCTAAGTAAATGGTTGTGCCAAGAAATGGCATTTCTCATTAGAGATGGATACCAACCCTCTCAATGTCCACCTCCCCCTAGATCTTCTCCTCGTGAAAGCTCTAAAATAATTTACCAATACAAATTTCCTTCCCCTGCATTCCCTGTCATTACCCTATATAGCCTCAATAAGGCTTGTCTTCCCCCAACCATCAGCTGCCATGTGGAAGAAACATGTATTGGAATTCGACAACCCCTTGCCGCTCAATCTTCACCTTCCTATCTTCTTCTACCACCTTTTCAAAAAAAAAAAACTTCAACCTCTAATTTCTGCAGTGCTTTCTTCTCTGAACCTCTACAATTGTCTCGTGTCCTCCACCTTATCAAAATCTTGTTTGTCTTTTTTTTTTGGAGCGCCTCACATAGCTAGCAAGGTGCTCACCTAGGTGCCAAGATGAGGTAAGATGAAGCCCTAGCACCTCATTAGGCCTCACCTCACATAATTTGCCTAAGGCACTGCCTAGAAAAGCACCTATAACAAAACGGTAGGCACCCTATGCAAGCACCTAATCAAATTTGCAGGTTTTCATTTGTTTAAATGATTTAATTTCTTTTACCCAATTATTGAGTACTCTCTCTTGACTAAACACATAAACATGCATACTTATATGTACACATGCATAGATATACACATACATTTACATAGATATGTACATATATATAGGTACATATATACATACAAATACACACATTATACACATATACATATATATACATACACATATATTTATGCATACATATGTATATCACGTATGCATGCATAAAATATCATATTTTTGTTACTATGTGTGTATATATATGTATTTATGCATGCATGCATACACATGTATATGAATCTACAAATCCTTTGGTGCCTCATTTTTCTCATATGAGCGCCTAGTTAAGCGCATGGTGCCTTGGGCATTTTGGAAACATCACGCCTTTCACCTTTCACAACAATGGCACCACTGTATTCTCCTTCTATCTATTTTCCTTCGTACTCTTCCTATAAGAAATGAAGTTCTTAATTCCCACAATCTTCACGCCAAGGTGACTATAACTGAGCCAAAAGTGGAGCATTCCTCCACCATTCTCCAATCATGCCTCTACAATCCAACTATATCAATCATGAGTGCTCAAATTTAAAATAAGAAGGTTTGAGCACCTCATTTGAATTCCAAACCAATGGCATACAATCAGAAAATGGTGTCTCCAATTCCTCCACTATTCTACGAGGGGAAGCCTCAACTAACACCATGGATACCACAAACCTATCAATCCTTGACCGTGAAGTAGGTGTTTCAATGGTCCTTAAGTAAATTGAACATTTGATGGTAAAAGTACTGCAGTTGCAAATCAACCATTAGCTCCACTATCCTTAGGTCCATCCTCTCGAGGTAGAGTTACATTGAAAGCCCTCGAATAATGAAAGACTCCCCTAAAAATTGCTTTGTTAGAAATCCAACGTCTTCCCACAACCAAGATCATTGTTCTTATATTTTATGTTTATTTGTAAGGGTGTGGTGTACACCTTTTGTCTGTCTTTGGGTTGTATCACAATTTTCCCTTTTTCCTCGCTGTATAGAAAGAGAGGTAGGACCCTCATAACAAAGTAAGCATTTCATTTCTTCCCACTTGGTATCAGAGCAGCGGTCCTAGACCGGTACCCTAGATATCTCACCAAAATAAGCCTTCAACACCCACCACATAAACCCTAGTCACCGTCGTCGACAAGGGGCCCTCACCATCAGTCTGCCGGCGTCACCACCTCACAGCCTCACCAAAGCCACCAGGCAACGCAAGGAGAAGGTGGCGGCAGGTCTGGTCGATTGCTACACCTTCACCAGGGGCTGCACCTTCACCAGGGGCTGCACCACCCCTTTCTCACCATCGCAGTCGTCGTGACTGCTGCAAGGGCGGATGCGCGACCCTTGGGAGGCTGCTGCAGCATCAGGGCTCCACCTGAGCACCGCCACAATGACCACCGGAGGGGCGAACAAGGGGCGGCGACACTTCTCCCTCCTCCTATGACTGGCAGGGGCCACCACGTGTGACTCCTCCCTCTGTTTGATCCCTTTGTGTGGTCTTAATAGGAAAAGGTGACCTATTGTCACCAAATCTTACCTTGAGAAGGGTTGCTTCGCCGTTCAAGAGTCGTTTCATGGTCTGAAAATCAGTTTCATGCCATGCTCTGGTAGTTTCAAATCTAAGTTTTGATTTTGTTGACTCTATTTTCCATCTAGCAGGAAACAGGAGATTACCAGATGACATCCTCAAGCTCTACTACATCTGGGCCTTCCGAGACTACTCCAAACATCTCCAAGGACACAAGGGGATATAAGAGTCTGTTTTTCGATCTTATGATCAAGTTGGATGAGACCAATGCTGTCAAAGGTGAGAGGCGCTAAAAGGAGAGGGGTCCAAAACACCCGAGACGCTAAACGCTCGCCCGAGACAAATGAGGCACTAAGTTATTTATTTATTTGAAAAACAAACATATAAATTATCAATAAATTAGATGCTCTTATAATCTCATACATTGATCCATCAGTAAAATATAATAAGAAAAAATGTTAACCAAAAGTTAAAAATGCAAAATAAAAAGTACTTTCTATAAGCAAAAATACAAATCCAACCATGAAATTCATAGATAAAAAGTACATGTCGAAACAAAAATCATACCAAAGATCATAGAAAGCACATAACTAAGACTTTAAACATAAATCCTAACATGGCCAACCACCATATTGCCAAGTTCACAAGCAAAAAAACATAAACCCAATCATGAACAAAAGTTTTAGAAAATCCAATGCCATAGCAAACTAAAACAACTAGCTCCACAAGTGTGTAGTAAATTCATCTTCCTCACCTCCCTCAAAGTTTAAGTTTTGCTCTTCTTCTACTG
Organism: Thalassia testudinum; assembly: GCA_037157565.1. NCBI lineage: Eukaryota > Viridiplantae > Streptophyta > Magnoliopsida > Alismatales > Hydrocharitaceae > Thalassia > Thalassia testudinum. The sequence goes on from JAZHRO010000014.1 coordinate 37,399,234, forward strand.
CATCTAATACATACTCCTCTACCTCTTCTTCATCTTCTGGAATTGCAATCATTGGTCTTAAACTTGATGGTTGTATAGCATGATGGAGTGTTGCTTGACTTCTTGTGTAGGTTCTCATCTCTGTAACTCCAGATACCCTTACAACATCACCCCAAGTCAAAGTATCATCACCAAAACTATATCATTTTCTGGATCATCATTTTCCATCTCTCCAATCAACCATTCATTTGAATAATCAATAGAGTTGACGCAATGGGGTCGATGGTGTCTCGTAGGTCATAATGACTCTTCAAGGCCTGATTGTACTTGGTGTACACCAAATCTTGTAATTTAACAAAATCAAGAGCATTTCTTTTTTTTCAAATGAATCTACAGTTACTAAAGAACAAGTGCTTAAAATATAAATCATTCTGTCAAACTTAATGATCATACTATTACCAAATGTTTGAAAAAGCATACTCACGTGCTCAAATACACTCCAATTACGTTCACATCCAGAGGCACTACATGTCAAGCTCAAGACCTTTATAGCTAACATCTACAAATTTGAAGCTGAACTTCCAAATAAGCTCCACCACTCCACTGCAAAGTGATGTTATTAGTCTATACTTAAAGATAAACTATGATCAATCAAAATTTAAGTCATTACACACCTGGTGATTTGGTTGTTCATGATCTAATTGCCATTGGATTTCCAAAAATCCCTTCTGCATATTTATATAAAGACAATTCATTTGCTATCTTGTCTTGTACATGTGCATCAGGTGTCAATATTTGTATGCATTTGTACAACACATCAATGATTTCCTCATTGAATTCCATAGAGGGTTTGGCATAAAAGTACTCAGGATTAAGAAAATAACCAACTGCATGTAATGGATGCATCATTTGACATGCCCACTTTCAATTAATGATTTCAAACACCTCACTATATTTATCCTCATTCCGTATGAAACTTTTTCCAATGGCCGCTTTAGCCTGATCCATCACCTCATAAATGTACCCCATGGGTGACTTCTCATCATCAACAAGCCGAAGAACTTTCACCAAAGGTCTCATGTACTAGTTTCAAGTACATAATTTCAAAATGAAGGAATTAAAATAATGTCCCTAGCTTTTTTGCCCTTCATCTCTTTAGACCACTTGCATTTTGCCCACTTCTTAGATGTAAAAATAATGCTTAGACTATGCTTTTGTTTGTAAATAGATTGCAAGGAAAGGAAGGTTGTAGCAAACCGAGTAATTCCATGTCAAACCAACTCCCTATTGTTGGTGAAGCCTCTCATCATATTTAAGACTCTAGTGTGGTTGTAAATTAACTCCACAACAAAGATGACCTTTTGGATATTTTTCTTAATTGTTGGGATTTTTCCAATATCTTCCAACATCAAGTCAATACAATGAGCAGCGCAAGATGTCCAATACAAGTGTGGTCTCTTTTCTTGCAAAAACTTGCCTAGAAAATAAATGAAGTACAATAGTAACTTAAAACACATAGTAAACAATACTTTAATTAAAACTATTGGGATTTCGAAATTAACCACGTGGCAATGCCACGTGGCAAGATCTGAAGGCCCAACGTGACTGATGATTTGGGTTCCTAAGAACCAAACTTGGGTGCACCAAAATTGGTGATTTTCCTATTTTTAGTAGAGTCAATTTAGGAATAAAAGTTGTGGGATTTGTTTTAGTTGAGAGATGAGATCTTTCCATATGAGAAAAGATCTTATCTCTAGAAATAGGAATGTTGGTTACTATTGTTAAGGATGTGTCCTCTCTTTAAACAGAGTCTTCCCAAGTTATTTTCTTTGAGCAATACAATTAATTCTTCCAACCAATAGCTCCTCTCCAATAGCAGCTGGCATCCAAAGGGAGGCTTCCTACCTCCTGTTCACAATCCACAGCAGACCGGTTCAAGCTCTATAGGCTGCTTTGCCCCCAAGCAAATCGGCTCCTCCAGACCTTGCAAGTAGACCCATCCAATCCACAGAACCAGCTGCACACTACAGCCAGTTCACCTTGGTCTAATCGGCCCATATCAGGCCGGTTAAACCACTGCAGACCCAAGTTTGAGTGGCCACTTGTTGCTCTCCCTCTCCATGCATTGACAGCCCCATCATTGGGTTGTTTTTCCCACGTGCGGGAGTCTCCACGCTCCGCTTCTGCGCCAATTCTTGACATGGTATCAAAGCAGCAATGCTCCAGGAAATTATTCTCTAGGCCGACATTCTTCCCAACCCCCAATCCAAGTTCCTTCCAATTTCCTCATCATCCTCTACTCAAGGTCGAAGTCTTTTCCGACCCTTAGAAAAAAGCCAAAGACTTTTCCGACCAAGTCGAAGTCTTTTCTGACCCATAGAAAAAGCCTGACTTTTTTGGCCAGGCCAAAGTCTTTTTCGACCCTCAATCAGAACCAAAGTCTTTTCCAGTTCAAATTATCTCAAAGGATGATGGCGAAATCCAAGATATAAGTTTCTTGTAAAGAAGAATAGAAGAATGATGAGGTGTACAGCCTCACACTTGAAGATCAAGTCGAAAGCCTCCCGACCTTCGACTTGAGGGGAGTGTTGGGATTTACCATCAAGCCACGTGGCAGTGCCACATGGCAAGATCTGAAGGCCTAACATGACTGGTGGTTTGGGTTCCCAAGAGCCAAACTTGGGTGCACCAAAATTGGTGGTTTTCCTATTTTTAGTAAAGTCAATTTAGGAATAAAAGTTGTGGGATTTGTTTTAATTGAGAGATAAGATCTTTCCATATGAGAAAACATCTTATCTCTAGAAATAAGAATGTTGGTTACTATTTTTAGGGATATGTCATCTCTTTAAATAGTCTTCTTAAGTTGTTTTCTTTGAGCAATACAATTAATTCTTCCAACCAATAGCTCCTCTCCAATAGCAATTGGCATCCAAAGGGAGGCTTCCTACCTCCTGTTCACGATCCACAGCAAATCAATTCAAGCTTTGTAGGCTGATCTGCCCCCAAGCAAATCGGCTCCTCCAGACTCTGTAGGCAGACCCATCCGGTCCACAGAACCGACTGCACCCCGCAGCCAGTTCACCTTGGCCTGACCGACCCATATCAGGCCGGTTAAACCACTACAGACCCAAGTCTGAGTGGCCACTTGTTGCTCTCCCTCTCCATGCGTTGACAACCCCATCATTGGGTTGTTTTTCCCGCACGCGAGTCTCCACACTCCGCTTCCACACCAATTCTTAACAAAAACATATCTAGCTAAAATATACCTGCCAATACGTAGTTACTTCCATTGTCAGTAATGACTTGAACTACATTAGATTCTCCAATTCTTTCCACAAAGTTATCAAGCAACTCGTATATCTTTTCTCCCATTTTAATGATAGATGGTGCATCAATGGAATCAACATACATTGTGCCCTTAGCATAATTCACCATTAAATTAATGATGTTCTTAATGACATGATAGAGCATCCATATTTAGCTCACGCTTCCTTATGATCTACCATCAAGTCTTATATGTACTCCACCTCTTTCTTCAATAAAGGAACTCTAAGCTCATGGTAAGTGGGGTATCAAGTTTGGCCCATACTCTCCTATGACTTGAATCATTTCTTTAAAACTTTGTAATTTAGCAGAATTGAATGAAATATTGGCTTGATAGAAAAAACGAGCAATCTTTTGAATTGCTCTAGGTTGCATCTCCTTATCAAATGCATCTTTGAGGTTGCCTTGCCTCAATGGAGTCTTTTCTTTCCCCTTCACAAACATGCCATGGGTCCCTTTCCCTTTTGCTTCTTGCTAGGGATGGAAATTGTGTTTCTTCCACTAGTAAAGTTAGGCATACCACCACAAAATGCCTCTTTTTGTGTCTTTTTCTCAGTCATGTAAGTTCTTAATTCCTCCTTCACCTCTGGAGGACATTTCTGACAAGTTGATGCATTCTTGTATAAGCCAACTTGATATTGGTTAGCTCGATATATTCCACCTTTTGTGGTCTTCGCACAAAAAGTACAAGTCACTGCATTCTTATTGGATAGATCCTTCAAATAATTATATTTCCGAGTAGGATCTCTCTTTCCACTTGCACAAAATGCATCTTCTCCAATTGAAGCAGCCACTCAAAATAATCTAAATACTTATTTAATTATTAGATCAACATAAATACTAGAATAAAATGACACCACTATTCTTTTTCAAAAAAAAATGACACCACTGAAATGACTACTCAATAACCCATTTGATTAGTATGAAATGTCATTTGAAATAAAATGACACCACTTTTGTGGTCTTTCAAAAAAAAAAGTGACACCATCATTGGGTTATTTGAACCACTAAAATGAAATCAGTAACCCATTTGAGTAAAATGATTAGGTTATTGGAACCACTGAAATGAAATGGAATTTTTAAACACTAAAATAGATATGATGAGAGGCTTCGAGGGTTCTCAAAGGGAAGGCAATGAGAACGATGGACCATTGAAAATAGATATAAATAGATGAAATTATAAATATTGTACTACCACTACTATTAGGCATAGTCTAAAATATGAGGATTCGTGCAACAAATAGATTATACCCCCTCCCATACAAGGTTTTAAATGTTAATATCGATATCGTATCAACAAGTCAAAAAGGAGATATGTCGGGATATATTTGGGATATATCGCTGATATTGGTGAATTTTAGGGAAATCGCTCAAAAAGATACAAAATGACATAAAATGTCACAAATTTAATGAAATTAACATTTTAATGAGTAATACATGCACGAAGAAATACTTAAAAGATGAAAATCATAAATTTTGAATAAAAATATAATAAAAACGTGCTAAATTGTAGTGATTTAGGCCACAAATCATTACCAAATTGGAGATTAATCAAGGATCTTACCTACATAATGTACAGATCACATCAATTTATGCAATAATCAAGTGTAACACAAGATTTAAACTCGGTATGAATAGTAACCGAGGTTAAATCGAGGTGATTTAAGTCTAATTATGTAAAAAAATGATAAGATTAAGGTGATTACCTTATAAAGAGATGAACAAGGATTCCAAATCACCTAATAATCGTGGCAAATGGATCGATAAACACTCACAGCGGGCAGCAACAGAGAATGAAGGAGAGGAGAGAAGAGGAAGAAAGTAAAAAAAGATGAGACTATAAAGCAGCTGCAGAGGTATCATCCGATGTCATTAGAAATTAGCTATATTTAGGAAAAATCGTGCATATGTGCTTTAGTTTCGACGATATATCATGGGCACACATCGACATGGGCAATATTTCTCATGACATCGTGGAAAAAAGACATTTGGCAATGCCAACACAGGTATTATTGGCAATATCGACATATCGCATATATGTCGTGACATCTCTTTTGTTGTTTGAAAACGTTTTTATGAGATCCCTATCAACCATATCGATATCCCTTAATATTTAGGGATATCAATCAAGACCCATTGATATGGGTCAAATATCGCCAATATCTTGTAAAAAAGATATTCACGTGATATCGATGTGAGTCATGTTGAGGATACGGATATATTGAGATATCTATTTCCATGCTCGTAGAGAACGTACAAGACTCAAGACATAGGAAAGGAGATGAGAACGATGATTCTTACATGATCGCTTCCTACAGTGGTAGCGATGGGGGCGAGATTTGAGGGTTTCAACGGCGCGCGATGATGTAGGCATATCTATATCACATAAACTGTCTATTTATACATGTTCTCAGGCGTATAATTGCATCATACATTATAAATATTGCATAACATGCATCATTCTATATTTAGATTAGTTTGTACAAATTATAGGTTAATTTACCTTTTTATGGCTAGAGGACAGGACGATATCATTTTGAAGCCTCGAATTGAAAATCCAACCATACGAACCTAATCAAGGCGACGATCGGAGTCCAACGCCTCTGAGATCGCCCCGATTGGACCTCCATAGCATCAGACGCAGTCTGAGAAAGATCAGAGGCCAAGGGTCCAGGTAGTGTAAAATTCGTACCTCAGATGATAAATCCAACCGCACGAATGGGTTTGGATCGACGATCGTAGCCTAACGATGCGAAAATCGACCCAATCCGACATCTGTAGCACCACCTATAAAGAAAAGAAAATGGACGGCCCAAATGGCACCATCCAAGCCGCCTACGGTCACCGCATCCTCCATCAACATCAGCTCAATCTCCACTGTCAAATCATCATCCAACGCTGGAGAGCATCTACGCGTAAATTCAAGATCTCGACCATCCGCGCCTGCAATGCGGTGGTGAAGCACCTTATCACAGCGTGGTGGTCAAGCGTTCGAATCCTCGCGTGCCTCAAATCAAGCACACAAGCAGGCACGGCTAAATTCAACCATCGATGCCCGATCGAGCGATTATGGAGGTGAGACATGGCAGCGTTGGATGCGAAGGGAGCACACGCGCGTGATGACGCGGGCATCCACACGCGATTTGATGCGCAAGAGGAGACTTAAGTCGGCTGGATGCAATCTCCGTCGTCCGATGGCAATGAGGCGCGATCTGAGGCCTCAACGGCTAAAGGCAATCGAGCACGTGGCATGGCTCGATTTGAGCCACCCGTTCATGATCTGATGGCTCTCCTTGCACAATGCTTCAGTGACGTGAGGTCTTTAGTAAAGCTTGCATGCGTCACTAAAAACCTTGCATTCATTTTTTTAGCCTTTGAAATGACCATTCTACCCCTCTCTCCTTACCTATAAAAAGGACCTTACACCATCCTCATTTCTCATCCCTTCTCTTGTTCTCTCACCCCCTCCAAAGCTTTAAAGAATTAATCTCATACCCGGGATGCTCTACTAGAGTCTTAAATATAATTTTTCCATCTTCTCAGCCTGTTCATAGAGCACCCGTGGTTGTCTTCTCGCCACCATTCAGGAAGCGGAACCTGCTACGACGTTGCCCTACTTCGTTCTTCGTCCTCCAGCTCCGTTCTCCCTCGTCTAGCATCTCCATCCCCATCATCCGGGTGCTCTGTCAACGCGGCTCGTCCTCCAAGCAGCCGTCAAGAAAGATTTTCTCATCCCTCTCTTTTTACTGCTTTCTAGTGTAGATTTCCAAGTTTCTAGCTATAGAAATTAGTTGTAATGAATATTTGGCTATAAAATATTAGTTCTCTTTCTCTCTTTTCTCTATATATTCTTTCTCTTCTATTGTTTATTATTTAAGTAGAATAGCTAGTGTAGATTTAATTCGACCAACTAATCTGCTTCATAACAATAATTATAAACACGATTTTTAATCAAATGTTTGCCTCCCCATGTTCGACTTGGGACTCACCAGAGTTTCAGTTATAAATTTTATTTGATAGCAGATTTTTACGCAACTACAACGACGGGTTTCAAACTCAATCTTTTAGCGTACGAATCTAGCTAATCACGCGACAAGCAAGGATCACCAGATCGAACACTCCATGCTCCAACAAACCAAGATCGACCGACTATGGGGCAGCCTTGCTCGATCGCGATCAGATCGAGTACTTTGGCGGCGATCGAAGAGAGTTTGAGGAATGACCACTCCTTCGTGGCCCTGTTGCTGCCTTGTTCGAAGAATCGAGTGTAGGGTTTAAACACTGGGTTCGATTTTGAGTTTTAAAGGGTTTTTTCATTTTTTGGGTTAATGGGATCGGGTTTTTGGGTTACTAACTGGGTAATTGAGTATTGTGCTAAGGGTGACTTGCATTTTCTCGTAGACGCTCGCCTCAGCGCCCAGCACCTTGACCTTAGGCACTCACCTACGCATCTCCCAAGGCAAAACGCCTCGCCCGATGGCTGTCAAGGCACTAGGGGTTCGCCTCACCTCAAGCGAGCACCTTGACAGCACTAGATGAGACTAATTATCCACGGTAGTCCCAGATGTTCTTAATGACCGTCAGGGGTCATGAAAAAGAGCACATATTGAGTCAGCCTGAGCTCACCAAGAAAACAGGAGTCAACACCACTTGGGATCGCAATAATGCGATGGTTTGTGCCTAGTTAATGAACTCTGTGATACCCAGGATAGGAAATGTGATTGTGTACTATCCTACTGCTAAGAAGATGTCATTCTCCGTGTAAGACTCATTCTAGCGAGAAGAATTCCTCTCGGGTATTTCAAATTTATCATGGGTTGTTTCATCTGCATCAGGATGGGAAGACTTTACCTCACTACTATCCTCAGGTCAAGGGATTACTAGAGCAACATAATTCCTTTATACCTAGTTGCAACTACTCTTCCTAGCATGACTTCAAGAAGGAGCTTGCAGTCACTTTGTTTCCCTCTGGTTTGGGACCAGAATATGCAACTGCATGGGATCAAATTCTAACGATGACTGATCTACCCACCCTTGAAGAGACTTACAGAAGACTTAGCAAGATTACAGTACCTGCTGTCTCTACTGAGACTATTGGCCAGACCACATCTTTGGCTGCTTCGCATGGCTCTGAGAGAGGAGCACCATCTACTCATGGTCGTGGCTATGGACAGGGCTCAAGAGGCCAGGCCAAACCTCCATGTACTTATTGTAGTCGATTGGGCCACACTAAGGCGACGTGCTAGCAAAGGCATGGAAGGCTTGTTACTGACCATCAGGCAACAGAGACTACTGTGACTGCACTTGAGACAGTTACTAAGGCAAAGTTTGAATAGTTATTACAAAAGATTAATCATCTCACCCAAACTACCTCTACAGAGACAACTGCAATCGCCTCCTCCTCAGGTATTGCTAGTGCCTATTCATTGTCTACCCTTGGTTCTAGTGATTGGTTGGTAGACCTAGGGGCTTCGCAACACTTATGTGACACCTTGAATGCTTTTTCCAACTTGAGATTTGTCCCTCCAGGCAAGATAGTGTAGGTAGCAAATGGTAGATTGTCACAAGTTGCAGGAAATGGAGTAACTCTTTCTTCTACATTGCAGCTAACAAATGTGCTTTATGTTCCCAATTTTCCACTCAATCTCCTATATATTAGTTATATTACCAGAAAACTCAATTGTAGAGTTATCTTTGATGCGCACTCGTGTGTCTTGTAGGACGGACTCACGGGAAGGAGATTGGTGGAGGATGTGAGGGAGGGGTATACCATTTGAGTCGCTCTCCTTTTGCTGTTGCTGCTGCTTTAGTGAGTCAGGAGGAGACGGCTTTGGCCACTAAATCTCCCATTCAATGACATCTCCACCTTGGCCACCTTCCTATGGAGAGACTTAGACGTGTTCTACCCCACATACCTGTCAATACCACCATCACCTGCGACACCTACCAGGTTGGCAAGCACCACCGTGCTAGTTTCCCTGTTTTCAGTCATGTTGGGTCTTCTGCTTTGTTTGCTTTGATTCATATGGATGTGTGGAGTCCCAGTCAGGTTCCAAACCATCTTGGGCATCGTTATTTCTTGTGCTTATTGATTATTTCTCCCATGTTGGTTGTTCTTGATAAAGAATAAAACTAATGTTGGAACTATCATTGAAAATTTTGGTCAAGAAATAAAGACCCAGTTTTCTATTACTACTAAAATGTTTCATTCTGACAATGCTTTAGAGTTTCATACTTCTCGCTTGTTGCAATTTTTTCCGTAGTAATGGGATTATTCACCAAACTACTTGTGCTCATACCTCTCAGCAAAATGAAGTTGCTGAGAGGAAGCATAGACATATGTTGGATGTTGCACGCACCCTTCATATTCACCATACTACACCTGGTCTATATTGGGGGACGTTGTTCAGACAACATGTTTTCTAATCAATAGAATGGCAAACTCTACCATTCATAAGCAAATTCCATGGTAGGTTTTGTATCCTAGTCATCCTCTATTTTCTATCATTCCTCGTGTTTTTGGGTGCATTGCATTTGTTCATGATTTGACTCCAAGACGGGATACACTTGCACCACGATTTGTCAAGTGTGTTTTCTTGGGTTATTCTAGAACCCAAAAGGGGTACAAATGCTTTGATCATCTGCATTCTCACCACTATGTTTCTGCGGATGTAACATTTCATGAGTCTGTGCCATACTTTTCCAACACCAGTTATGATTTGTTCCCCGTGACTGATGAGGTGCCTATGCCCAATCCACCTATTCCGTTTAGTGCTACACCTATGGATGATCGTCCTACTCCCACCACTGAGAAGGACCGATTTTAGGACCCTATTGTCACTTATCATTGTCCGCATACTACCTTCTAAATGCCCCCTCCTCCCACACCTCCAGCCTCCCCCCAGGTGAGCGCACGGTCTTTAGACACTAATACTTTGGTGCCTAGTAATGATGCAGGGCCAGTTGAGGCTGCAGAGGATATACAAGTGTATAGTGACCTTCCGATTGCTATTCACAAAGCTCCTCGATCTTGTGCCAAGTATAATGTGGCTGGCTATCTATACACTGCAGATCTTGGTATTGTCTTCTTTGGGTTAACTAAAGCTCTTGGTACCACTACAGTGCCGACGTCTTACCAAGAAGCCATGCTTCATCCAAAGTGGCGTCAACCCATGAAGGAGGAGATGGCTGCACTTCGAAGCAAAGGCACGTGGGACCTTGCACCTCTTCCACTAAGAGCCAACCTTGCTAGATGCAGATGGGTATTTGCACTCAAGTTTCATCCAGATGGGAGCATCGCCAGATATAAAGCACGATTGGTAGTAAAGGGGTTCACACAAACTTATGGGGTTGACTTTTTTTATACATTTGCTCCAGTGGCGAGACTCTCGACAGTGAGGATACTTGTTTCTGTTGCAGCACATTATGATTGGTAGCTTCCTTAACTAGACGTAAAGAATGCCTTTCTTTACGATGACTTACAAAAGGTGTATATGTAGCAACCTCCCAATTATGAGATGCAGGGGGAGTGTATGCAGGCTGAGGAAGGCCATCAATGGACTCAGGTAGAATCCACATACATGGTTTCAAAATCTGTCTCAGGTGGTGGAGTCTAATGATTATTAGAGATCATCTGCAAACCACTCACTATTTGTCAAGAAGACTAGGAAAGGTGTAGCGGTGTTCCTAGTGTATGTTAATGACTTAATAGTCACAAGGGATGATACAGATGACATTATGCAGATCAAGAAGCGATTCGCCAGCCAATTCGTGATGCAAGACTTGGATCCACTACTGTATTTTCTGAGAACAGAAGTTGCTTGTAGCAAGCAGGGCATAGTTCTATCACAAAGAAAATATGCACTAGATGTTTTACAGGAGGTTGGGATGCTTGGGGCAAAGCCTGCGAATATACCTATAGATCCAAAGGCACATCGCTATGGTGCTGAGGTACCATCAGTGGACAGCAAACAGTATAGACAGCTTGTGGGGAAATTACTTTACCTCACCATTACCAGGCCAGACATTGCATTTGCAGTTGGGAGACTTAATCAATTTATGGCTAAGCCTACGAGGCAACATTAGGATGCTACCATGATGGTCCTGAGATACATCAAGAAGGCACCTGGTCGAGGGCTTCTATTCACTCGGGGCACTTCCATGTCTATAATGGCACATTCAGATGCAGATCATGCAAGTTGTCTAACGAATAGAAACTCTACCACAGGATTCTACACCTATGTGATTGGCAACCTGGTTACCTGGAAAAGCAAGAAGCAGGCTATTGTTTCTAGGTCTAGCACAGAATCAAAGTACAAGGCTATGACACAGACAGTTGCTGAATTAATGTGGGTGAAGTCACTTTTGAGAGATTTACATATACAAATTTCTGGTCCTGAGGAGATGATATGCAATAATGTTGCCGCCACATATATCACTAACAATCCAACATTTCATAAAAGAACCAAACATGTTGAGGTGGACTGCCATTACATTAGGGATCTTATTCAGAAAGGCTTTCTATATATAACCCCAATTGCTACAAATGATAAGATGGCAAACATTTTTACCAAGTCACTTCCTAAATGTACCATTGATTCTTATTGTTCCAAGCTTAATATGATAAATATATATACACCAACTTAAGGGGGAGTGTAGACTTATTTATATTTTACGTTTATTTATAAGGATGTGTTGTACACCATTTGCCTGTCTTTGGTTTGTATCACAATTTGCCTTTTTTCCTCTATATAAAGAGAGGTAGGGCCCTCATGATAAAGTGAGCCTTTCATTTCTTCCCACTAGGTTCATAACACAAAGTATCCAAAAGGAGTAACCATCTGCCCCTCTCCTCAATAGTATTGCCCCTACATGTCTACCTTCAATCTCTTCAAACAAATGCCATTCCAAGCCAGGATCAAACTACCTAATCTACTAGTGGACCCCACAAAACTGAATTGATCTAGGCTTTCACCCCCAACAAGCCTCCAATAGAAAAGCCCCCATTTTTCAAATTAGTTTCATATAAAAGAGTTTCTTTGAAAAGAGTTTCCTATAAAAGAGTTCCATCCACCTTCCTCTTTTTCAGGTTTCTCCCTAGAGCATCCCTTTTATTGGGTTCTCTCTACCCCCCTAGATTCTATGATAGAGATTTCCTTCCTTTCCGAACACAGTAAATTGCTTTAAATTATCCTAATCATCATTGCCAAGCTCTTCTCCTTGTCTGGGTTTAGGATCATCTCTTCATCTTTCAAAGCCAAATTTATTGCAACTAGAACACCTCTGGTTAATGCAAAGCCAAGCATAGCTACTATGGGCCCTTCCTTCGAAGCAGACTTTCACTTGACAATACAGTCACCCTTAGCTTAGTGGTCACCACCTATCCTACATCCTTTGCCATTCGAGCCTCCACTTCCAATCAATCATCGTTGACCTACTTTGCCTCGTCATAATGGGATACTACAAACCCTACTCCCGTTTCTAAACCCTTTGGTGAAGCATTAGGTTCATCACATAGCAAATCACAAAGGAAAATCTTTAAAGGGTTCATTTACTAAGTAAGGGTATCACATGACCTTAAATTTGGCATGTATATGCCCAAAAGCCAAATCCAAACTTAGCTTTGATGGAGGGGTCTAGACAAGTTGAATAATGACCCACCAAGTGTTTAGAGAGAAAGACGGCTGAAAGGTTTAGGTTTCAAAGGAAGATGCACTCGATTTTTGTTAAGCAATGTGGGTCTCCATTCTAGTTATTTACACATCTGCTATTTGACTACCTTGGCATATTGCAAACGAAATTAAGACAGTATAGGAGGATCTTGTGGGAGGGTGCCAATAAAGATACCGGAGGCAAAGGAGGCTAAATGGTTTCTTGGTCTGAGGTATATCATCAGCAAGCAAAAGATGAACTTCAACGAAGGTTGAGATATGTGAATATGACATTGTTAGCAATATAGTGCACTAAGGGCATGGTTGAGGATTCCAATTGGCCATCATTGTGTTGTGTTATGTGTATAGCCAAAACCTTAATTAGGAGTAATGTCTTATGTAGAGTTGGGATTCACCTTTTCAGAGGAGGTTGTTGCAGGCTTTTCCTCTTGTCGAGGATTCTTCTTACTTGCATCTCTAAGAATAGAGCAACTTTCAGATTTTGGAAAGATTATTGATGTCACTTGGGCCTTCTGTTCATAGTCTCTCCTAAGTTATCTCGAATGGCACAAGATGAGGATGATAGGCTAATTGACTATCAGAGTAGAACCCTTATGACAGGATGTGGTAGCTAGACACATCTTTTGTCTCCAGTCCCTTAGATGCTACAATAAACAAACTCCCACAGTTGCATGAGGCAATAGGTGAATTTTATCTTCTAGCGAGTGAGGAGGATGGTTGATACTAGGAGGATAGTGAACTTTCAATGCATCAAGCTTTTGATGCATTATGCTAAGATTATAACCAAAGACAAGGACTCCCTTAGAGATTATTACCTACCATGGCTAACTAAGGCTCCCTATAACATTGGTTTCTTTCTTAGAAATTGTTTCTTGATAAAGAGCAAAATAGTCGCTCAAGGTTAGCAAATATCCATTCATTTTATTAATAACTTCAAAAGATCACTAGTTATAACAAATTGACGATGTTATACACAACTTTGCCAATTATAATTCTAGCATGCCTAAATATTAACGCATTCCGATGCAATAGAAAAGCTCAAAGAAATAGCAATGGTTTTTATCCCTATATCTTTACTCCAAATCATCTAAAGCCTACACCAATACTACCCACCGCAAAGCTCTTTCAAAAAGCTAAGATGCAATAGAAATCAATCCAAAGTAAGTCCAAAGAACTACTAATGGTTTTCCTCCCTCTATCTTTATTCTAAAGCATTTCATTACTACATCAATCCTATCCACCATAAAGCTCTTCCAAAAAGCTAAGATGGAGTAGCAATCAACCCAATGTAAGTGCATCCTCTCCTACTTCTCTAGTGAAATGGTAAGCAAAGGAAAGATGATTGTAATCTTTTAACCCCTCAAGACAAAGAAAGCACAATGTATCTTCAAGATGGAAATCCTCAACCAGTGATGCTTATTAGAAAGTCTCATCCTCCAAGCAACCAAGCGAATATCCTAATCTTGATAAGCATCTTTGCCTTTGATATGATGCTAATGTCTCAAACCACCATGCTATCCATGTACCAAGGCTCTTTCATGGATAGTGCCATAAATATCCCTAGCCATCTAAAAGAATCCAAGCATCCTTGTCACCAACCACTAGCCTAATCATCATAAATTCTCCTGCAACTACAAGATCTCCTCTAACCTCTAATCCAACAAGATGGATAGCAAAATGGGTGTCTAACTTCGATCCATGGTGCTTAAAAGGTGATCTCAATAACATTATGATTGTAATGAAGGTCCAGTGTCAAGGTGGCATCCTAAGCATCACATTTGGTGGTTGGGCATTGCAACTTTTGAGCATTGTCGGAGCTCATTTGAGAAGAGATCGTCCACATTGGAACCTACTCTATTTCATAAGAAGATGAAGAGGGATGCTCTTTTACCTTCCAATGGGCTATTATGTCTAAGAATAGTGGGGATGTTTTTAGGGGAAAACAACCATATGTAGAAAATGTTATCTCTCAAGCTAGATTTTCTCTAACAGATTGGGGATGCATCTTTGTCCCTTGATGTTGTAACCTCAGTTTTATAATAAAATGGGAAGAGTCTTGACCTTGAATAGTCACTCTTTTTCCCTGTCAAAAAGAAAAAATAAAGGCATCAAAAAAATTAAAAAGGAAATAACTTAGGATTAAAGTGCAGATTAATTTTGGTGGCCAAAAAGACATGCCAATTTTTCTAGGAAACTTACTTGATGGTCTCAATAAGAGCTCCTGGTAGCCGATGCTCTTCATTGAATGCAGGAATTATCAACGAAATGTACTTCTCAGGTGGATCAAAGATAGAAGATAAAGGAACCTAGCATGGAAAAGGAGTCAGTCTCATACTAATCAAGTTAGCAATTCAGCGATTAGTATGATAATACACATGGCAAGTCAACCAGAAGTTTCTTTCTTTTTTTGGAAAAAAAGAAGGGTAAAAGACAACAGTCCATGATGAATATCTAAACCTAACAAGATTTTCTAACTTGGACAAAATATTGAATTCCATGCACCTTGGATGAGGATCCCAAAGTTGGTTAGTGCAAGGAAGCAAATCATAATTAAACCTCCAACTAAACTTCATAAGATAAGGTAATGAAACAGTTTCACTTTGAGTGAGAGTGATCTATCCATTCCCCTAGAATGCATGATCAGACTCCAAGCAAGAGAGGTGCATTCCCATCTTAAGGGAAAATTCATTGTCTGGCTCAATGCACAAACATACTCCCACATCCCCCATATCCACAGCCACCCTAACTTACATTTGCAGAGCATGGTTATCTAGCTGGTTGCATCCCTCGATGCCTTGTAGCTCCAAAACTCTAACAAGCCTGGCCCAAGCTTCAGTTCAATCTCTCAAACTTCCCCACTCTAATCCATTTTTGTTACTTCTCAGCATCAATCCACATTGACACAATCAATCACGGGTGTGCATAGTTCCCAGGCCCGCCCTTCATCTCTCCCCGCACACGTTTCAGGATTGTGTCCACTGTGGTGTAAGAAAGAGTACACATACAGACTACACTACTGCAACGAATCCCACCAGTTTAAGCACAAGCAGAACAGGCACGATTCTCGTTGAGCCATTGCCTATTCTCTGGTTGAACAGGTTTCCTTTTTCCTTCGGTTAGAACGTCCTAAACACCCCACAACTCATTTTTTCTTTTTTTTTTTTCGTGTGCGTGTCTGTGCCTCAAGTCAACGTCTATACATATATATTTTTCACAAACAGAATCTCGAGAAAGAAGAACAAAGGTTAAAGAGGGGAACGAAAGGGGGTGGGAATGCGAGGCGACCTTCTTGAGCGACGAGGGGTCCTCGAGGAATGCGGACTCTCTGATGGCCCTGCAGAAGAGAAGATAGAAGAAGAGGGGCTGACCTAAGAGAAGCGGTTGGATGATAATAGGGGTAACATCGAAGAACAATTTGGGGATTAATTAGGGATTTGTGGTGGAGGAGGAGGATCTCTCTTTCTTTCTCTCTCTCTTCTTTTCTTACGTACGGGTCGCGGGAGCATCCGATCTTCATGGCGTGATCGAGGAAGAGGCCGACGACGGCCAATGCGGCGGCGAGGATGGCGCTGAGGAAGAGGAGGAGGGCGGGAGCTACGGCGAAAGCCACCGAAAGGTGGTGGTCCACTTGCTGGAGGAGGAGAGTCCATGGCCACTCCATCTTCTACTTCCTTTCCCTCTCCACTATCGGGGGAAGACAAAAGGCGCGTCTTTTAATTAGTTGGAGGGAGTTGGTGGGGATTTGGTCATCCCGCGGTGCAATTACGTTCCGAGGATCCTTGAAGATCGGACCTGATTCACAGACGATAGCTCTCACCCGCTTCTGGTGCAAATGCTTCAAGTGTTTTTTTTGTGCGCGTATGTTCAACATATTTTTACAAACAAATTTATCACTAAAGGTGGTTAGTTATTTGATCTCACCAATAGATGGAGAGAGATGAAATATTAAGATGTTACTCAAAGGAGAGGAGAATACTGATAAAAAAAAAAAATCTCAAAGGAGAGGAGGAAAGATAACTTAATTTAGTTTTAATATAATCCTGCAACAATTTAGGAATAAATTTAAATGTAATTGAAAAATCTGTTATTTAGAACGTATTAATTATAAATCCAATAGATCCAAGATAAATACCCAAAATGCGTAAACCTAAGGCGTAAAGTAATAATTCTTAATTTTTTATATCACAATGCTCATTTTCATGAGCTTTTATTTGAGATTAATGTTTGGAATGTTACATTCTACTTCACTTAAGTTCACAATGTTATTACTGTAACTTCACTAATTATATTCAAAGTAGTAACCATAGCTTCACCTCATAGCAAATTTTTTAATTGTCACAAAGATAACTCTTTCCTCTTACTAGAGAGGGTTTAACTTTGATACCATTTATAATGATCTAACCCAAATATATTCGAAAAAAACTAGCTTTGACAATTTACTAACTATAAGTTTACTATAGCTAAGACAACTACTCAAAATACTTAACCCAACTAGTCAAGTGTAATTCTCAATTCTTTATATCTCACTATATAATTTAATAAGTTTTTAATGTGAGATTATTTTTTCAGTCTTACAACTTCAGATAAATTCAAGTCTCTTTCCTTCGTCCTCCCAATTATTGCCATCCTAAACCCCCTATAGATCAAATTTTTTAGGATTATTCATCCTTAATCACTCCAAAATTTTAATTAGGGCTAAATATCTATTAAACCCTTAACTACCCCCATCATCATCCCTCCTAACATTGATTTATATACATCTAAGATTAGCTTTTTATGTTAGGCTTAATTAACATTACACAGCCACAAATTAATGCCAAGACCAATCTAACATTAGATTTGAGTACCTAACATTAGTTTTTTCTGCCATATTCAAGGACAAACAAAACTAACATTAATCTTCTTATCAATCAGTAAGTATTCAAGTCATGAATGCTAAGTTTATGACCTAAATTCCAATCTCTAAGCCCTAAACCTTGTGTGTACAACTTGTAGGAATTAATCACAAGGATCTAGACCCATTGCACCACGCAAATCAACTTGTATGCCACAATCTAATTAGATTTCATCCTATAAAACACCCCAATATATCAATAGGAACCTACATGTAGAGATAAATCCTATATGCGATAGGTCCATAATGTTAGCACAAGAGGGGGGCGAATTGTGTAACAACAAAAATAATCTTACAAAAATAGACAAAAAAGTTTAGAGATGAAACCCATAACAGAAAAAACTTTTACCTAGATTTCGGAATCAAAGATTTTGCCCTTACTAAAAATGGGAAATCACTAATAACAAAGTGATAATACAACCACTCTTTTGGATAACTTCCAAGGAAAGTTCTTTCCCTCTCTTATAGGAGAGAACGGATCATCCACAGCCCGGGCACCCAAAAAATGAATAAAGAAATGTGAGAAACTTATCAAGCCTAAATTGTGTGAGGCTTAGAATACTCCCTTTGCAAACCTAGATTTGGAGACAAAGTCTATAGAGAGTGTGTGTGCTCAAGGAAGTAAAGAAGAACAAGAAGCACAATGAGCACTAAAAAAGCAATTTAGAGAGAATTTGAGCTTTTAAGCTAGAGAATTGCTTATGATTGTTGTACATGTGTATACTAAGGATGCCTAGGTAGGGTATTTATAAAGTGTTTAGATTGGATTCTAGTCACAATAGTCGTTGGAATTTGAAATTGATCTCAATTAATCAAATTAGAGCAGCTAGAATCATAAGCAATTTATGCAGAATTAGATGTCTAAATTTAAGAGTGAATGTTTGATCTAGAGAAATCAAAAATTAGACATCTGGTATACTCGTAAGAGACGTCCAATATTCAAAAATAAACGCTAAAAAATGACTATTTCATCCATCCAGTAATAAATTCAACAATTGTTCAATGTTTAAAATTTTATAGGGTCATCTGAAAGTTAAAGATAAACATCTGAAGTTATAAAATAATACGACAAAAAATGGTATTTAGTGACAAATTAAATGGTGGCATATATTACATTTGACATTATTACTTTTGATTTAGTAGTAAATTTTTTAATATGCCACTATAACATTTTTGTCAAATGATAATTATTAATAGCGGTAAATATATATGGTGTTACACATGTATATTGAATTACTATTGTAATTTTTAATGCATAATTTAACGGCAAACAAATTATTCACCACTAAAGAACTTTTGTCAAGTGGCATGCATCAGACAACTATTGCAATTATATGTGCCTCTATATGTAACATGTATTACTGCTATAATCTTTAAGGGTTAATTTACGGCTTGACTTAGCTAACCTAGGTTAACCTTTATTTGTGTTTACTTGAGAACAGGGCTTAAACGTTGTTTGTGTTTACTGAATAGGGCTAAAAATGATAGTTGTCTTGTGATGTGAAAGGAGGGTGTTTACTTGGGAATGGGAGTTAGAATGGAAGATAAGGTAACAAAAGACATGTTTGTCTTGAGATGATAGGTAAGTTGGTTGATTTTTTTTTAAAAGAAATAAATTATGTGAAAGGTTGAATGGGGACAAAAATAGTGTGTAAAGTACTTGATTAATTAATGACTTACCATTATGCATAATTGGCAAATGTCCATAGTTCAAGCTAAGCAAGAGAAGAAAAAGAATCAGAAGGGTCAATTGTGATGATTTCTCATAATCACATATCAAATTGACTGTCGAAATTAACAGACATTCACCAAAATAGAGCCACATATCAACCATATACCAATTACAATCACGTCTCAACTTGACATTTAACCCATAGTTATTCATTCTTCATGTCACAACAACATGTTGTTTCATCTCTTGTTCTTTTTGCCTTATTTTAATAAGCAAGAGAGAAAGCTATTCCATCTCTTGTTCACTCTCTTTTGTTATGTTTAAGAAAAAAACAATACCTACGAATTTAAATCAAACTGCATTGTTAAGACACCGGTAAAACTTGAGCTAGATTATGATGAAACCTTGGTCACTTTGTTGTTTTTACGGAACGTGAGCATATGTACATCAAAAATACACAACAAAAAAAACAACAATGAAGCTAGGATTCCACTGCATCTGTACATACAACAATTTCATACAAACAAAACTTGCTACAATAAACCGATTGTGAAGGACTTAATGTATGTATGAATTCTATACATACATCAATTCTATACAATTCTAAACATCAATAAACTAGCTATGAAGGTAGGATTTGACTGCAAAATGTGAGCAAAGCTTCAATTTCTTCCAAGTGTTCACATGATGCATTGTGTCTAGACTTTTCCCTCTCTTCTTTGGCCTTGCCCTCCACAATTATCTGCATACACTTCTTGGAGAGCTCTTGGTTGTGATTGGAGGAGTAGAGGGCATTTTGTGTTAAGTTCTATATGGTCTCATTCCAGTGCTCTCCTCGCAAGAAATGGATAGAGGATTGGTAGTATTTCTCCCATCATGTGCTCTATCAATCTCTCAATGTGGTAATGTCACCACAATAATAAGACCCTGTCAGCCACCTGCAAGAATAGAAAACATACAGCAGCAAGGCTGGAAAATTAGAACCAAAGTTGAAAAAATAAGCGAGGATAAATCAAAACTAAACCAATGTTGGAAATTTAAGCAACCAAACCTAATTGGAAAGAGCAACATGAAGCATCAAAGACCAAGTCTGACCATCCCAACAATTATGCGACTAGTGCCATGTGAATTGAGCTTAAGGCAAAAATACAAGGATATGCATCAGTCAACGAATTATGGTTTGTCTAGTCATCCAACCAGAAGGAAAATTTGCTCCCATCCCCCAAAGTTAGCAAATGGATCATCCAAAGAGTTAATTAGCAATTCGCTAATAATGAAATTATATTCCTTTTCAAAAAATAATGAAATTATATCGATGACTACTTCTAGAGATGTCATAGTTTGCTCTTATGAAAAGCTCTTCTAGTGTTAATAACAGTCTTGAGAGACTCTATATTCTTTTGCCTTGATTATTCCTTTGAGATCATGATCACTTATGTTAAAATTTGACGTAAAAAAAGGGTCAAGACTTTGACATGAAAGGGAATAGTTAGACACTAGAATGTCCTACAGCTGATTAGCAATTCACTAACCTGGTTCAACTCCCTTGGATTCTCATATCAAGTACAAGCATTACCATTGGATAATTGAGAGCATAAAAAATAAGCTAGAAGAATAACCCTTGTAGATTTCATCCAAGTTAGGAAAGAGAGTGTTCCTGAAAATAAGTAAGGTTGAAATCCATTTGATCTTCATTGGAAAATTTGCAAAATTAGAACCAAGGTTGAAAAAATAAGCAAGTTGAATCAAAGCCGAAGTAAGGTTGGAAATTTAAGCAAGCAACAAAATAGGATGCAAGTCAATCCATTTGATCTACATTTGAAAATTAGAACCAAGGTAAAAAATTAAGGCACGATTCCAAACCGAACCAAGGTTGAAAGATTGAGCAAGCAACAAAACAGGATCCAACCCTATCCATTTGATCTTCATTGAATCGAAATCAAACCATGGTTGAAAAATTAAGCAAGCAGCAAAACAAGATCCAAACTGTTATTATCCTTCATAAATCAATTACCTAGGAAGATTTAAGTCAAGGAATCATCACTTATCTTTTCCGTGCATATCCTGAGTGGAACTGACACTAATTAAGTATCTGCCTTCAGTAATGAGGTCAACTAGATGTCTCTTCACAATTTCAACAGTTAACAAGATTTTGAAGCAAGAATCTCCACATTATATGAATCAAGAATGACCAAGAGCCAATTGTTGTCTGGAAAGACAATAGCTATCCAAATACATTGTAGCATGAGAAATCTAATTGTTGCTCCCAATTACAATAGCCAGGAGATACAATGCGGCTATCCAATTACTTCACAAAGCCCCTTTTAATAATATCCATCAAAACAACAATTATACTAGATGAACACTATTAAAAGAAGGGTAGTTTCCACTCAACAATATACAATGTAGTATGAGATATATATATGTCTGTCCAATAAGATTGTATTGAACGTACAAGGAAGGAACATGCAAATCAAATGCTTTATATATGATAATCTTGATTATCGATGATTGCAATTCTTTTTAATAGTCATAATACAAACAAACTTCCTTTTAGAAAAAAATGCATAGGGTTACATTAAAACTGAATAGAGAAAGTTACATCATATCAGAGAAATTTGTATGATTCACCACATCCTTTGTAAATAATTATGGTGTTATTTTTGAAGGTAATGGCTTTTTGAAGAAGGGTGCCATTGACTTCCACGGGAAATCCATTCCAAACACATGCTTAGAATTGGAGGATGGTTGCCTAGCATTTAATGTTGCCAAGTTTCTAAAATCCTAAAACTTCAGTCAAACAACACAGAGTCATAGTGAAATACATCGATTTTAATGGAAAATTCACTAACCTCATCCCATGCACTCTCATCATAAGGGATGGGATATTTCTTACGGTTATCTTGTCCCCAGCTGCTCTTGTTGGTCAGTGTAACGAAAGCGTTGTACTCCTTCAGATTCTTTAAGTGGTTCTGTAATTGGTCCTTTACATAAGACAAACTACTCTCTGAGTTGGACTCCTGAACAATCTTAAGCCACCCAATTCTAGTAAATGACACATTAACGAAATCATTATCATAATGCTCACTAAGAAGCCTTGTCAATAACCTAATTATCTCATACAAAGTTGTACTAATCCTCCAATAGATGTTAAGTGTATACCTTTGTGGGGATAATTGTTTGCCCACATCATGGTTATGATTATCTTGCATCTCCAACGTAAGGATCATTACAACAATTTCAACGATCATTTAGACAAGATAATTTTGTTCATTTTCAAACCGCCTATTCTTTTCAGGATACACACAATGGCTAATCTGACTATATGCGTTAGCCATTTCTCGTGTCAAAAATTGAGGTGGGAAATCCATAAACACTCCACTTAGGCATAATTTACGAGGGTTAACTCTAACATATTGTACTTTACATACCCAAAATGGTAGTACTATGGGTAAATTCAAATGGGTAGAATTATTACTAAGAAATTACTTTAATACAAACTATGTTTGTGTAATTCTATAAGAACTTTGGTAAGTTCATTACATCCAATGAAATATGAAGTCCCCAACCTTGCTACAGTAGCAATTGAATCAACTCTTTATGTCTACACATATTGGTTTTACCGAGCTAACAATTCTTATACTTCTGATAAATGTCGGGACATTCTTAACGAGTTTGGTGGGGAAGCATCAAATCAGCTAGGGAACGTGCCAATTATGGTTGAGGCCAATTGAAGGTTGAAATTCTACATGGCTAGCTATATTGTATATCTAACTTAAACCTGCAGCTCTAG
This sequence comes from Thalassia testudinum, assembly GCA_037157565.1. Classification (NCBI taxonomy): domain Eukaryota; kingdom Viridiplantae; phylum Streptophyta; class Magnoliopsida; order Alismatales; family Hydrocharitaceae; genus Thalassia; species Thalassia testudinum. The sequence continues at coordinate 37,422,567 of JAZHRO010000014.1, forward strand.
GTGGCTATATCTAACTAAATCTATTATATTGTTGGGAGTCTAATTTTACCGTCAAACTATTGGGAAAATGCTTCTTCTTTTTCACCAGCTGAGTGTAGATGAATCTACACTTTGCCACTTTGGTTAAATGGCTACAAGGTGGGGTAGGAACCTTTGTATAAGAATCAAGTTTGGATCGCCACTAACTTGCCATAATGGATGGCATTAATTGGTAGGAAATGTGTCCACAGAACAGTTGTGGGTAGTTTAATATATGATGAAGCTTAAGGATGTAGTTCTTTATTTATATTCCTGTTTAATGTTGTGACATGTGATCAAATAGTGACACCAAAGTGATGCATGGCTCACCACAGGTTTCAAAAATAACATGGATGCATGGTAGACCACAAATTTCAAAAGAATTGATTATGATACCAAAGGGATTTCTATGTCTTCAAACCAGAAACCCATTTCTTACTTCAAATGGCTTGTCCAACATTCAAAAGAGTAAGGATGCATGGATTCTAATTTGTCCATTTGGAAATCTACTTATGATCATAATTCTTTCAATCTACAAGATCTAGATAAACATTATGTTAGTCTTCCCAAACTATTAAACCATCAAAGTAAATGCCTGCCATGTGATGGTATCCAAAAAAAGAAGCATAGCTCTATTTGACAAAAGAAACTCTATCACTTCCCTTCACATTCCTCATATCCCTCTCAATTCATCCTTAGTAAGATTTTAATGAAATTGTATTGCAGGCTGATATTCTATGTTGACCATCATGTAGACGACCTAGAGATAGTGAAGAAGATTGTGATTGGTCTGGACGTACACATCTACAATGAAGAATAGGGATGAGGATCATAGACTTGTGTTTTTTTTTCCTAAAATATAGTTAAATTTCTCTCTTAGGCAATTTCAGTTTGGTGATAGCATGTAGCTTCCTACTCAATAGGTTGGTGATTTTAGCAGTTAGAAAATAAAAATGTTTCCACAACATTGACAGGAACTTATCTACCTAAAGGAAGGGTAATAATCTGCCAATGAAAATGTACAAAACAATATGTGATCAAAGATATCACCTTCTTTGAGAGAGACATATACTTTCCATAATGATAGATACAGGACAAAATCTGATTATTGACAAGAAGCAAGAAGATAACTCCTACAAACATATGAATACTAGCTAGTATATGTTGATACCCTTATTTTGATATAACAAAATTATGATTTATTGTGGACTAATTATTTCAGGTTGCTTAAAGTCAAATTACCAAGAAATGATGATCAACCTCAAGAGAAGCTTCTGAAGACTATAATTGTCTCTTTTTTACTTTTACCGAGTCTAGAATTTTGTAAGGAACATCAATAAAAACAACCGATTCACCTTCAAACCTTGATAGATTGCAAAGCTAGGCTAAACCCTAAGTTTCTAATACTGTTGATCAACCAATTTTCTAAAATTGATCAATCAAACCCTAGTGATTGACCAATCCTATCGTTTAATCGATCAAAAGCCTTTAACAGTCAAATCTTGAATTTGCACTCATTAATCTCCTAACTTAATCGATCAACATGGAATTAATCAAACTTTATTTTAATTGATCAAAGTTCATTTTGATCTATCAATGCTTAATTTTAATTGACTACAAGCCGTAATTATAAACTTTCTAAATCAGGCTGAAAAACACCTATAAATAGGACCCTCGACCCCACCTCTAAACACACCTCAAAGAGCTTTCAAAAAGCCAAACTCTCTCATTCTTTCTAGTGCTTTCACGCCTCTGTTCCTGGGATCATTTCATTCTAAAGCACGCTCCTCTATGATCTCGAAAAGCTTGGTTTGTTTATTTTTTTGAGGTTACATAGGATTCATTGTTATATTTTATTCCTGTTATTTTTTATCTGGGACACAAGTTGTTTTGGGAGTGTCATTGTTTCTTCTCTTGGTCAAGTGTAAAAGAGAAGAAGTCCTTTGTAAAGAGGTTGTGCCACCCTCGTTGAAGTAGTGCGTTAGTGGATTAAACTAGAGTCGACTAGTCGTTAAATCCTAAGTAAGGAGGCTTAGGTACTGGTTTTTACCCGAAAGAGTTTTCACTTTAAAATTCAGGTGTAATCTTTCTGGTTTACTGTATATTCATTTTGATTTGTGGTGAATATTATTTAAATTATACATTTTTATATAAGTACATTATTCACCCCCCTCTAGTGTATACATTAGATAATACAGGCTCAGTGTGCACTCACAGCATATGCTCTAGGAATGCTTGCTTCTATTCTACCCTTGTTCACCAACTTGCAAATCCATGTATCGATATTAAAACATGATAACATACACTCTAGGTAGCAAATGAATGGAGAATTCAATATTTTTAGATATGCAACTTCATATTCATATCGTGTACTTATAAGGCACACCCTGTATACATATATTACCACTAGACAATTGTCTATCAACCACTAGGACATCTAAAATGATACAGCAAACCATTGTATATCAACAAACTAGACTATGTATGTTCATATTCGATTTGGATGTTCTCATTCCCAACTCATATTGAAGAGGGAAAATATATTCACTATAATATGATTGGTGACTAATCCGTAGTCTATTTCTTAATATTTTCCTTTATCGATTAATAGGAACGGAATTTGTATCTCATATTTCTTGAATGAACAGAAAAGCTCCTGAGAGCCTCTCATACGGTGATTGCTGGAGACAAAGTGATTCTGATATGCAAGAGCACAACGTTTCATCTAAGTAGTACACATATCCGACTATACTAGGGTCATGTTCACTTCTGGGAGCTCCAGATCTTGGGGAACAAATCCACAACCAACATGGGAACTCTTGTTAGTTATTTTGAAAGGGAGTTCATGGCAGGGAGTTCATGGCATTTTTGACTATGGTTTGCTTAAGTAAACCAGAAGGAGTTAATGAGAAGAAAACTATCGGTTAAATATAATTATAGCTAAGGAGATCACCTATATAAATGAGTACCGGGAGAAACAAAAAAATGACATTATCCTCAAGCTAAAAATGGAGAAAGCTTTCACGTAAAGTGATTGGAGGTTTGTTATCAACCTTCTTAAATAAATCACAGCATGGAAGCACAAACCAAGATAAAAAACATGAGAAATCATTGAAATACATGGAGACAAAGAAATTCTTACCTCACAAACTTGACCTCTGAACCACTTTTGACAAGTTCTTTACGCGTGTGTTTTGAAATATGTCGTAGTTCATAGTATAGTTGCGAGAAACCCTTAATCAGAAATATTTATAAATTAACGAGACGATGAGTCTCGGTCGAGCTCATGGAGGCGTTATGGAAATGCAAATTTCGATTCCGATCTCTCTCTCTACTTGCTAAAACTCATGCCGACTTTTAATGATTTACGTATTCATGCACGACATGCTGTCACTAAAGATGCAGAGATTAAAACAGGAAACTTTATTATCACAATAAAAATTTTGCAAGGAAGCTCATGGTGATTTCATAACAAACACACACATATATATAATCAAATGATTTTCATTGAATCCAGAATCGGATCTAGCTAAAAGCTTGTATAAGAATGCTTAAACAAAACAACTAGCTAGCAGAAAATGAGTGCATGCGTGGATCTATGGGGAGATTACACATGCATCATTGAGGGGTGATGAGAACCTCATCATGAGCCCTAACTACCTTATTTTGACCTAATAAAGTGAACAAAAGCTCCTGCATAACCTAAAAGATCGCTTAACTCAAGAGATTACTGATCTAGAAAGAATACATGAAACAAAGGGTAAAACTGTAATTTTACCATTGCAGTACATCAACGGGATTTCTCAAGGTTTAGACATAGTTCAATTAGACTTAATAAGAGAAAAAGTGGGATGGTTCAGTCAGAAAAGGGTTATTGTGAAATTTAAGAATTAAATGATTTTCTATAACCTTAAAACAAATCCACTTAATTTCACAAGGTTTCAGTCAGGCTAAAAATCAACTAAATCCTCTAAAATTCATGGAAAAATATCTCCTAGGGTTTAGAACCTTCAATTTGAACTTTGGAACCTATTTTGACCTAAATTGGGGTCCAAGCTCAATATTTGACCTAATTTAGGTTTTTATGCAAAATATCCAGTTAAACGTGGTCAAACCTAAAATCCAACTTCACCATTGGATTCCTTAGATTCAAATTATGTTTGTACCAAAATTTGGACCTAAGGGAAGGTCATCTTGACCTACTTTGCGAAATAGTCCACCCAATTATATTTTGGCCCCTAACTTTTGAAAACCCTTGCGAAAACCCCCTCAACTTCTTCGTCACTTTTTGCATTCCGATCCATCTACCATTACAGTAGAGGACCCATACCTCTGGCGAAGTTTCGAGCAGGATTTCTCCTCGCTTCCCCAAGGAGCTGCTCTCAGATTTGAAAGGGGAGTCTTCTGCGAAACCCCCTACCGCCTGAGCAGCTCCCCATGTCCTGAATCGCCCCATACCTCTCGTGTGAATGCTCAAGAGGTATGGGTATCAGTTCCGACCATACCTCCGGCGAGGATTTTTTCCCACCACCATGCATCTGACCCTCAACCCGTGCCTTTATAAGAAGCACCAGGTCCGGCTGATTGGGGTAAGCTTGATTTGGCCTGAGAAAACCCCAAAATTCATCCTCCCTCACCTCCGGCCAACAGCCCGCAAGCTCCGGCGACCTCTCCTCCCTCCTCTCGTCACTCTTCCACCATACCAGTGGCAGAGTCATCTCAGCCTCGCTCCTCCGCATCGTGCCGTACCCGCGCGAGCTTTTCCGACCTCCTCGTCGCCGTCATCCCCACCTCAGGGCCTTCATCTCCGACGACGGCAAATATGAGTCGTCCGCCTCCTCTCTCCTTTCGTCCGTTAAGTAGGTTAGAACTCTTCTCCTCTCTCTCCTCTTCATTTCTCCTCTCTTAATTTGCTTTTTCGACCCCTCGACACCGCAGACCACCACCATCTTCTCCACCTCCGGCAGACCACCGGCGAGGTATCTCTGTCACCTCCCCACACCCATCCACCTCTCCAGACCCCTCAGAAGCACCACCACCATCCACTGATCACTTTCCCCATCTCCATCGACCACCACAACCTCCACAATCTCTCCCCGACCACACCCATCACCACGGCCACAGACTGACCTAGGCATGCACGCCTAGGCCGTCCTGCAGTCACCCACCCACTGCTTTACCTTCGCTGTGCCATGGCGAAGCTGCCTATGTGCTTTAATGGGGCTGAAAGGCCATGTTCAGTGATTGCAGGTCTGAGCCTCCGCCGCCATTAGCGACGACGCGAAGGAGCTTGCGAGGTTGCTCCAGGCTCTAGAGCTGCAGGATCCCAGGTCCAGAAGACGCGGGTTGGTCTCGTGCACGCACACTCCCAGGCAATTAGCGCAGCAAAGCTCCTAGCTGCTCCAATTGCACGGACCATCCTCCTGCGGGTGCCAGCGAAGCGGGTGGGACTTTTAGTCCCACCTCGGAAAGTTTAGAGCGCGGTGAGCAATATAAGTGGAATTTGTGTTTTAGCCTAATTGCCTCTGATCATGGGGTGAGGTCCCCTCGCCCACTTACCCTCCTTGTCCGTGACCTACGCTCCGCGGACCTGGCTGACCGACCCGATTAACCCTACACTCCTCACGCACTACACGCCGGTACGCCTGGACCCTGGCGCGCGTAACCCAACCCGATTACCCAGCTCTGGGAGAGCATTCCTAAGAGCAAAATAGAGAGAGCGACGCGGGGGAGGGGAGGGGATAGGTTTTGCACTCTCTTGTGTGTGCAGGGAAAAGAAGAAAGCTAAGAAGGAGAAGGAAGAAGAAGGAGCAGCTAAGGAGGAGAAGGAAGATGGCACTGTGCCTTAGAGAAGTTGAGAAGAAGGAAGGAGAAGGTGCGACTGAAGAAGAAAAGAGAAGGAAGGAGAACTCAAGGCAGAAGCTAAAGCTAAGGAAGGAAGAAGAAAGGCTTGAAAGCAGAAGAAGAAAGAAAAGAAAGAAGAAAGAAGACCAGAGGCAGAGGCTAAAGAAGAAAGACAAGGAAGAAGGAGCTGCAGAAGATAGAAAGAAAGGAAGAAGAAAGAGAAGACAGAGAGCAGAAGAAGGCACTGTAGCAACTGCGAGATAAGGCATCTGATTCACATAATCAGACGTCTAAAAAAAGGAAAAGTCAGAGAAAGAAAGAAAGAGAAGGTGCGGCCAAGTGAGGAAAGCAAAAGGAAGAGGAAGAGAAGAAAAGAAAAAGAAGAAAGAAGTCACAGAGAGAATAGTTAATTTCCTCTTTCATTTCTATTCTCTTTTTAGTTCTCTTATACATGGACTCTCATTTATATTATTGTTAAATATCATATTTTGAGAGTTGTGATTTGAGTTTCTAAAATACCAATTTGCTCCCTGAGTTCGACCTCGGATATTGACTTTCAAGTAATAAAATTGTTATTTGTTTATACGACCATTTCAACTATACTGCAACGAATGCTGTTTTAAACCACGATCTCGTCATGTAAGCAACAAGGGGGAAGAGAGAACTACACTACTAAGCAGAAAATAAGCAGAGAAAACTATGAAGAACTATGAGCTACTTATCTACGCTAGCAAAAAGAAGGGCATCGGAGGTGATCTCCTATGGCCTTTGAGATGGAGGTGGTAGGGAGAAGAAAGAGGGGTGACCAATGGTGGTTAGGCCGGCCCTTGAAGGGAGGAATTAGAGGTGATCTTGGTTCTTGGCATGGAGGTGGTGATGGTCATGGTGGTGGAACTCGTGGAGGTGCACATGAAGGTGGAGGTGAAAGGCTATGGTGATGGGTGGATGTTTTTAGAACCAAGATGGGTTGTAAGTTGCTATCTAAGGGTATTTGAATAGACCCAAGGGAAGCTCTCTAGAGAGGTGTGGAACTCTCTAGAGAGAGCCCCAAGGTGGTCGGCCAAGATAAGGTGGAGGTGGTTTTTAGATCCACAAAATGTGGATCTAAGAATTTGAATTACTCTTGGTTGCTATTTTTAGCAACCAAGGTAACGCATCGAGAGAGTTCTAGAGAACTCCAGGTGAGTGCACGGCTTGGTGAGGGTGTGTGTTGGTGTGCGTGGACATGTGTGGGTGTGTGGTTAAGTGATCTAGGTTAGGTCCTAAGGGTTTAGGTTAGGTTAGGTCATAGAATTAGGATTACAAACCCTAATTACTAAGGTAGATGCATAATTAAACTTGACACAAGTTTAATTGAATAAGTGAAAACCTAATTGAGTGTGAGATTACTCAATTAGGTTGGGCTTAGGTCAATTGGACACTCACTGAGTTCAATTGGACTTGTGTGGGTTGAGATCTTAGCTCAATTGGACTCTATGAGTCCAATTGACTATGCAATTGTCATTAACTAAGATCCAAGTCAATTGGGCTTATTGAGAACCTAATTAGGTTCTTAGGAGGGTTTAGGGGTAGTGTACTAGGCTTAGGGTACCTTAATTTAGGTTCCCTAAGGTTTGGAATTGGGTTTAGGGACCTAGGAAATCAAGATCCAAGCTTGATTTCCAAAATAGGGTCTGGAGAGGGGTATTCGATGTCTAATTAGAGTGTTAGACGTCTTATACTCAAAAATCAAAAGTCCAGACCTCTTGTCTGGACGTCTAATTACAGGTCAGGGTGGATTCAAGGTTCTGTCTTGGAATTCTACAGAAATTAGACGTCTGACAACTTGTTTGGACATCCAATAACACTGCAGACTTGGGTTTTAGGTATGCGGGTTGTACCTAAGGGTTCTGGACACCCAATAACTTATCTGGACGTCCAGATAAGGGTTTGAACTAGGGTTTTGAGGAATCCTAGGCTAAGGTGACCTAATCTAAGGGTAGTTAAGGCTTAAGATGGTCACTAGGGCTATGGGCTAGGATTGGTGCTAAGTTCTTCATAATTCAACTCTACATTAAATTCTACTAAGTAGAGTAGCATACCTCAACCCTACATTATTTGTCTACTTTATTCCTAAGTCTTCTTCTCCAGCTCTGCTGCAGCACCAGCTTCTTTTTATTCTTCAGATCCATCTTAAGATCTAACTTCAGATCTTCTTATTACCTGCAAACCATATAATGCACTTAATCAGCACATTATAACATTATTCTATGCATAGATAAAATAAAGCAGTAAATATGCAAAGTATGCTTATGAATGCATGGATTACACTAAGTTAAGCTAGTTTCTAACTTAATTTAAGTCATTTAAGACCTATGATTGCTGCGCAATCACCCTTCTCCAGCAAATCGAACCTAAGATTAGTTGTGTAAGAGAGCCTTCAACATGAATACCCAACATGTAAAAACTCTATCGAAATGAGAAAAACCTACTCCAAAATAATGAAAAGTAAACCCACCTAATTAGGGTTTCAAGTTTGCGTGCAAAGGAGGACGGCAACAGGGACCCTTTTATAGAGGTTTCAGGCATCAACCAAGGCTGTGAATGCATCCAACGACTAATATAATCAATCGTGGGAATCAATAAAGGCAATATCATATTATGCATTCACAAGATACACTGGCCATATTCGCGGATGCGTATAGCAACATCATCTCGGAACTGGCCATCTCACAAATGGAGGAAGAACTTCGGTAAAGACGATAGTAATGTCCACGTACTAACCTTTCCTTGTAAGAAGAACACATAGACATAATAGCTCTCGAATCCAAAGAAGGAGAGTGCCTAAAACGAGAATCGAATGATGCCAAAGGCATACTAGGCCTCAATGCCTTGCACCTGCTATGCCAAAAACCATCGATCGAAACGAGGATGGGAAGGTTTTAATTCCGCGTCATTGGTCGAGGGGGATGTGAGAAGAGATCGTGAGAGGGGTCATTGTGTAGCAATTCACGCCAACAATTTGTTGATCTTAGGTTATTTTCTAGGATTACACGTCTAGGGCTAATTAACAATTCATGCATTTTGTAATACCTGCATACATGAATAATTTAGAGAAAGAAAGAAAGAGAGGTAGATTCATCATGCATAAATTCCTATATGTGTGCCACCATCTATTATTATCCACCTATCTCCTGCATTAATTACCTAAAACTTTGAGTGCATACCCTACAATTTACCTAAAACAAATCCCAATGGTCGTGGTGATGGTAACATCATCATCGTCCATATCCAACCCAAATTGACTAATTTCCAAGGCTAAAATCACTTAATTAATCATTAAAAAGGTATAATTCAATCTTTGCCGAATTAAGAAGAATGAATGAAAATTGCATTAATTCTGTTGTTTTAACTGAAGAATACTAGTGCAGAATATCTCAGGGGTGAACTGTTAACAGGGCGAGATCGATGTTTAAATATGTCGCATTGCAGTATAGTCGAAATCGCTTTGAAAACAAATACAATTTTATTACTCGAAAAGATTTTCAAGGTCGAACACAGGGAGCAAATTGGTATTTAAAAATCAAGATCACAATTCATAATTAAAAGAGTATGCAATAATATCAGTATCAAAGTGCAAAAATATGGGAGTAAAATGGTGATTTAGATCACCAAATACTCCTACAATATCACCAAGGAACTCAATGTATGAATATGCAATGTAAGCTAATGATCTATCGTCTAATGAAGGAATCAGATGACTTAAAGTGTCTGCTTCTCTTTCTTTGCTTCTTCTCTTTCTCTTCAGCTTCTTCTGCCTGTAGCTTTCTCTGTCTTCTCCTTTCTTCTTCTTCTTCTTCTTCTTTATACCTCTGCGAGCCTTCTCTTCTTCCTTCTCCTCTTCTTCAGCTTCTGCCTTCAACCCTAGCCTTCTCTTCTTCCTCTGAATTGGCTAAGTGTTGACCAAAGACACCTGTAGCAAAACCTTCCCCCTACCTGCGCAACTCTCCTCTCTTTCTCTCTTAGGATCCGCTCTCCCAGAGCCACACAAGTATTCGGGTTATCGGGTTGGGTGCGTACCCAGGACCAGGCCAACCGACGTGCGGTGGTGGGCGAGGAGTGCAGGTCGGGTTGGGTTAGCCAGGTCTACGGGGGCGTGTTGCATACGAGACCGAGTTGGGTGAGTGGGACGTCAACCTGTGGTACTGAGGCGAACAGCTACAGGCACAAAATCAATTTATGCGGGCGCGGGTGCCCCTTCGTTTTCGAGGTGGGACTATCCGTGCCCCCTCTTCTCGCATGTCTGCAGAAGAGAGTGAGCTTCCATTTGCAACGGTTGCTAAGGCCTTCAACTCCAATTGGGGGCCTGAGTGCGTGCGCGAAGTAAGTCTGCGCTGGCTGGGACTTCTGCCTGGGCTTGGCAACACCTGGTGCGGCTTCAAGCAAGCTTCAAGCTTGCGCACTAATGGAAGATGGAGCTTGAACATGAAAACACAAGAACAGCCTCGCGGCCACGTCAAATCGCTCAGGGGGTTCGCCAGAGCACGACGGATGTGCTGGAGATGGTGGGGTGGCGTGTGGGTGTCTGTGAGTGCGTGCCTAGGGCACACTGTGTGCTCATGAGTGGGTGTGTTCAGGGGGTGTTTTGGGTGAGTGGCGCGGTGAGTGAAGTGAGGGGAAATGCTTAGTGAGGTGTGGTAGAGGTCATGGGCTTGTTGGCGAGGGTTTTGGTGGCCTGTGGAGGTGGGATGGCCTTGCCGAAGGTGGTGGCCGAAGATGGAGGTGCGACGGGAGTCAGTGGCAAATTTTGGGAAATAAGGAGAGGGGAAGAAAATAGAGAGGAGAGGGAACTCAACTGAGAGGTCAAGGGATGAAGGGGGGCAGCGAAGGCTTCGGGTCTGGTATCGCTAACGCAGGAGACGAAGGCAACTTCGGTGAGGTGGGAACGATGAGGATGAAGAGGGAGTAGCATCTGCTGGTACGGCGAGATGCAGACGAAGGCAAGGAGGAGGAATCCATCGCAGGTATGGAGGTCAAATGACGAGAAGGAGCAGGGAAGGTCACCAGACGTCAAGGAGACTACGGCCGTGAGAAGGGAAGAATTTGGGGGTATTTGCGGCCGAATTCGAGCATGAAGAAGTTGGGGAGATATGGGCTTCTTTAAATAGAGCTCTGAAGGTCGGCTAGGGCTTGGGAAGCAAGCTTCCCAAGCTTGGAAGGTCGCTGGAGATGGGAACTGTTAGGATACCCACATCTCTTATGCGTTCGCATGAGAGATTGGAAGGGAATCAGATCTCAAAGATGGGTTCATACTGACGGGAATTTCTCAGAGGATCTTCCTTCCAATTTTGGAAGAGATCCTCCAAGAAAGCAAGGAGATCTTCTCTATCAAAGGTCACCGGAGTAGGTTTCCACCGCGATAATGGCGGAGGGACCTGCTTGTGAAGACAACGAGAAAGTTAGGGGGCTGTTAGCAAGGGTTTTTGAAAGTTAGTGGTATAAATGTAATCAGACAGAACCTTTTTGCAAACTAGGTCAAGGCAAACTCATTTTGGATCCAAATTTTGGTACAAAACTAATTTGGACCTATGGAATCCAATGTTGAAGTTAGATTTTTTATTTGACCACGTTTGATTAGGTAATTTATGAAAAAACCCAAATTATCGTAAATATCTGTCTCAGACCCTATTCTAGGTCAAGATGGGTTCTAATGGCCAAATTGAAGGAACTAAGCCCTATATAATATTTTTCTATGATTTTTAGAGGGTTTAAGTGAATTTTATCTTGACTAGAACCTTGGTTAATTAAGTGGGTCTGTTTTTAGGGTTTCAAAAGTCATTTAATTCTCAGATCTCACACAAACCCTTTTTTGTCAAATCCAACCCACTTGTTAACTTATTAAGACCATTTGACATTTTTTAGCCCTTGAGAAAACCCGTGGTTGTACTACGTTGGTAAAATTGCAGTTTTATCCCTTGTTTCTTGTGTTTCTCTCAAAAAGGTTATGCAATGAATTATGACCTTCAGTTGGTTGTGTAGGAGCATTTATTCTCTTCATTGGGTCAAAATGAGCTAGTTAGAGCTCATGATGGTGTTCCCATCATGAACCTATACCTAATTGAAGGTCAATTGAGCTTAAAGTTGAAGCAAGTGGGCTTTTGTGAATTGATTTAAGATTTTTTTGAAAATTGAAAGTCAATTCATATTTAAAAATCCTAATTTTAGCATCACTGAAATTAAAGGGGTTATATTTAAAATGAATATAATATAAGTATTCTAAAATTATTGAAAAATACTTTATTAGGTTTAGAACTTTTAATTTGACAAAAGAAATCTATTTTGACCAAAAACATAAACCAAGGCGGGAAATTGATACATTGTGGGTTAAAGTGTAAATTGACAAGTCAAACTTCATAAAAACCCAAAATTGACGTCACCATTAGATTCCCTAGGTCTAAATTAGGTTATCCTCAGATTTTAAGCATAATTAGATTCCATCTTAACCAAGTTTGTAACTTACCCACTTTAGTTCTGACTCCTTGCTAAAACCCCCTTAGGTTTCAATTTCTCTTGCAAACTACCCCCTACGACCATCTTCCTTGTTTGCAACAGCCAGCAGTTCGCCACACCAGCCGACGTAATTTCGGGGGCAAGAACTCCCGGATCTCGTGATGAAATCCCACCAAAATTTGTGGGATTATTCCCCAATCATTCCTATGCGTCGCCGCGTAGATTTCAACTACTCTTGCAATCTTTGGAGGCTGCAATCCTCGACCAAAGTCTCATCGAAGTGCATTAATGCCTAATGGTAGCACCATCATTGATGTTAATTAGCCTAATTATAGTAATTAAGGGTCCTTAATGTTCATCTGAGGGTCGCAATTTCGTTATGAATTGAATTTGAGAAGAAAACAAGAAAACAGGTTAATTTTGCCATTTTAACACCTAATCACAATTTCAAAATAACTAAGGGGTTAATTGGGGCTTAATCCAAGGTCAAATAAACTTAATTTCCCAAGAAGTGGGCCTTCACTGACTGAATCAGGGTTCTAAATTTTAGAAATTAATTTATTGAGGAAAACCCTAATTACAGCCTCACTTTAAATTGAAAGGGTTTTGGTGAAAATAAATTCAATCTAAACCTTTTAAAAATCAACAAAAAATATTCTATGAGGTTTAGAGCCTTCACCTTGACTAAAGGAACCCATCTTGACAAAAAACAAAGACCTTAACGGGAATTTGTTATATTTTGGGCTTCTTAGCAATTTTTCTTATCAAACTTAGTCAAAACTCAAATCTAAGGTAATCATTAGATTTCTTGGGCTCAAATTAGGTTAACCCCAAAATTTAAGCCTAATTAGAGTCCATTTTGACTTAGTTTGCATTTAAGGTCACAGATCTCTATTTTCTACACTTACCTATCTTCTCTGTTTTTCTTACAAACAAGCCCCTAGCTTATCATGTTTCTCGCAAAGAGCCCCCTGCCTTCTTCCTTATTTCCTAATCAAGTAACAATAGCAACTTACGCAACGACTTAGCAAGATTCAATTGATAATTAAAGCACTCAAATCAAGATCAAATCCCACCAAATTTGGTGGGATTGATCTTAAGAATCTTCCCAATTGATTGAGCTTCCTTGCAAGGCTAATCTCCTCCAATTTTGCCACCAGCGAGCTTAAGGAATCAAGCTTGGTGGTGCGACAATTACACTTGCCAAACTTACTCTTCTTGGCTTAATGGAGATGGGTTTCACCTCTATTTAATGCCTTTTGCATTCGCGAGGCAAACTTCGTGCTCAATTGATCGGTTCTCCCCCATCTTCTTCATCTACACCGGCATACTTTGAAGCACCACCAGAGCTCCTCAACCCCTCTTCCTTGCCCCCTGCCATGCATAATAGGCAGAGGGTTCTTCCTCCTTGAGCTTCCACGAAGCTTTGGCCTTCGATTCCCCCTCAATCACTCTGGCCACTTCTTCCTCTTCTCCGATGAACCCCTGGTGAGCCTTTCCCCTTCTCCTTTCTTCAAATTAGGTTAGGGATTTTAGTTCTCTCATCTCCAATTATCTTTAGGGAACTTTAGAGCTCCATCCTTCTCCTCTAGCTCCTTCCCCGATGCCAACGACCACTGTGCCGACCATGATCACCATCTCTCTCTCCACCTTCTTCATACTCAATTAGGTTAGGCCAAAGTTCCACCTCACCCTCACAAATCCTTTGCCTAACCTAATTGGCCCGCACATCATTTCCATCGTCACCGCTGACCACATTCATTGGAGCTTCTTGAAGCTCCTTCGTCCAACCACTCCACACAATATCCCACTAAATCACGACCACCACCACCTTCGCCTCACTACGGCGAAGCTCCTCGTGTGCTTAATTTGGGCCCTAGGGTCGTGTTTTCTTTGGAACTATATCTCTGATGTCGATCATCTTCCTCATCTTCGCTTGTAGTCGATCGGCCTCCACATGGCAAATTGCCACCATCCATGTACACATAATAGCATCAGGGGTCTTCATAGACCCTCAATTTGAAGAACTGAAGCTATCTCGTGCTTCAATTAATCTACATGCCTCCACACTAAAGAACATGAAGAAGATGAAGGAAGGCGTGAGACTTAATCCTACATCGTGAATGAAACAAGCTGACCTAGCGCATAAAAGGAATCCTCTTCCTTACCCCATCGCCCAAGCACACAAGGGATCGAGTCCCCCATGCACGAGCATTGCACGCCCTTGCCCGCTGCTCACGCCTAGGCAGGCTTGGGTCTGAATCTGAATCTGATTATAGAGAATAGAGAGAAAAAGGGAAAGAGGAGGATTGATTGTGTTCAGAGAGGAGATGGGTCAGTTTTGCTTGCCTAGATGTCTGATTTGCAACTTTAAGATGTATGATTTGGGCCTTGAATTCACTTTGGGATGAGATTCACTAAGTGTTGAAGAGAGTTATCATCTCTAGTTGCAATCAATTTTTTTTGCTCTTCGACACTTAACTCAAGTATATTCTGTTGAGTTTGATATATATCTCAATTTACATTGAGTATATTTTTGTCATATCAATCTTTTGAGCATTTTTTGATTAGTGTTTAATTATGATCATATTTGCTCCATAAGACAACCTCAGAACTCACATTTCGAGATTACAAATTTAAATGTCGATTTGCTTTTGTTGACTATACTATGACGCATATTTCAAACTCAACAAAAGCACGTTAACATTTTGGTGCCGTTGCTGGGGAGCAAAGCATAATTTGACCACTAGTCATATTCATTCTTGAATTGAATTCTAACTTGCTCATTTGCTTTGTTGTGTTGTTTCGAGGTGAATCACCACTAAAGATCGACCACTCAAGCAACTACACCAAAAGCAGGTAATTGCCTTTTCTCTCTCCCATAATCCCCTTCTCTTTTGGAAAAGGTAAAAAGGAAAGAAACAAAATTAGGAATCAAACTTGCCTTAATTTCCTAGTAATCATCATTAAAGGCAAGAGTTTTTTCTGATTTATTGATTGTGATCAGATTTGATTGGTTCTAATTTGATTAGAGATCCTCAATCCTGATACTTGCACCTATTAGGGACATTAAGCATCTTGGGATATTCACCTTCTTATTTGAGCTCAAGGTGTCATCTTTAGAATCAATTGGACTTGAGAACAAAACCAAATTAGGGTTTCCACATTAGAGCTTCAAGGATTAATACACACCTGCCCACTAACAAGGAAATAAATCTTCCCGCATTGTGTCCCACCTAAGCTCTTATTTGAATTGGTTAATCATCAAAACTCCAAAAGTCAGGCTCTAAGATCACTTGAATCTTAAAAGTTGAGACCTAATAACCTGTTTGCAAATCGAACGAGGGTTATTTAGGTGACTTAACCCAAATTCCATCCTCAATTTTAGGGTAGGTCAGGTGGAGTTGGTTCACTTGGTGAATCAACCAACCTTTAAATTAGGTCAGAATTGGAATCAATTCTAAATTCAAGTGAAATTCAAGGCACAATCAAGTTTAAAATTGGTAGACTTAGGTCTCAATTCATACATTGTGGTCTACTTGGAATCGTGGTGACAAGGAAGGTCAATTGGGGGAAACCCTATAACCCATTGGGATGCTCTACCGTATAGGGGTCTTTGCGGGACTCTCCCTTCCTTGCTGCCTAAGTAATTCTTGGGTGTGTGGATTTTTGATCCAAAGGTCCATCTGCCTCAAATAGCCTTAGTTTCTTTTTGGGTGCCTTGATTAGGTCTAGAACATTTCTAGTCCTCCATCCGATTCCATAATGCATGTACGGAAGGTCTTTAAGACCTATCTTGAGACCTCCATTAGTGATTCATTCTCATCGGGGTCGAACCCCGATCAACTTGTTTGGATTCTTTTCTGATCCACTTGATATCTGATTTGATCCATCTACATCTAAACCCAGTTCTCCATCCTCTGATTCCATGGAGAACCAAGATCAAGAAGGGGGTGAGATTCAACACTTGTAGGACCAGTTCAGACTCTTATTGATTTGATCCATTCACTGGCCAATCCCCGAGCATGTCCACAGATGTGGAACCATTATAATCCCATAGCTTTGCCATAGAACCCAGGGTGCAGATTTTGGCTGGGGGACCAGAAATAGAATTGAAGCCGAATATCATCAATGTGATCCCCCACTTTCATGGCTTGGGCTCTAAAGACCCTTTCCAACACATTGAAGAATTAAAACATCTGGCCCAAACTCTCGGGCCAACTGTTCAAAACTAAAACACTCTACTCATGAAGATGTTCCCCTTCTCTTTGAAGGATAAAGCTACCCATTGGTATCGGTCTCTGACTCAACCGATCAGCACCTAGGAAGGTTTACAAGCTGAATTCCTCAAGAATTTTTCCCAGTTGCATGCACAAATGCCCTGAGGCACCAAATCACACATTTCACACAGAACGCAGGGGAACCACTTTATGAGGATTGGGATCGCTTTTTGGATCTCATGTGGAAATGCCCTTATTACGGAGTTCCTAAATGGGAATAGGTCCAGTCTTTTTACCAGGGACTCTGTGAAAATATTCGATTATTTGTCGATGCAACCTGTGAAGGCAACTTCATGGGTAAAGATGAAGACACCGTTTGGGAGATTCTTAAGAACATGTGCGAGAACTCCAAAAATAATGAGTCTATGGGTATGTTCAACAGTATGACTACCCGCACATCGACAAACATCAGAGGGACACAAGAGTCACGAGACCTATCCGCATCCGTCGATCTAGAGTTGGTGGCCAGTCGATTGGATAAGGTCTCCATTATTGAGAAGAAGTTTGACGATTTGACTCGCCAACTCCAAAGGGACACTTCTTCTCAGTAGACACGTATGCGCATTATCCCATAGGGAAGGAAGCCATGCATAACATTCCCCACCACTCATATTAAGGGATGGATGCCTATCCACCCCCATCTGATCCTGGTTTCGGAGGAAACTCCAAACCATCCTACCCTAGTTGAGGGATTTCAAAACCCCCATATTCTGATTACTTATGAGCTACTCAACCCGACGAGGAGCTCCATGCCATCCAAGATGATCCATTCTCTAAGTCTTACAACCTTGGATGGTGTAATCATCCGAATTCGCTTGGTCGAGAAATAATCAGAACTTTAGACCTTAATTCCAACCCTAACCACAAAATTTGCGTCCATATCAGCCCGCTCATCTTGAGCCCAACTCGAACATTCAAATTGGGCCTAGCAAGGACGACCAAATGAGCTTAATTCTACAGACGTTGGTTGATATGCAGAAGACCAATGCTGCCATCTAGAAGCAACATAATATAGAAATCATAGATGTTCATAATCAGCTCGTACAGATGGCTGAGACTCCCCAGCTTGGTGCACTTCCTTCCCAACCTTTGCCTAATCCAAACAACACATCAAACCAGAGACACGTTGTGAACCCAAATCAGGGTTAAGCACATTACATCTATCAGGTCCCACTTGCACCTCCACCTGATGGGTCAGAGGCTTCGACTTCATACATGGGAGATCAACAACAACCTCTTCTCCTACCCATTCTATCTCCCAATCCAAACTAGGTAGGACTAAACTCTATCACTACTAGTAGTGGCAAGACTACTTAGGACCCACCTTATCCTAATCAAACTGGTCCAAGTAGTTCAAAACTTAAGCTTAGAGTGGATATCAAGGATAAACGCACCCCAGACCCATAGCCTGAACCAATCTTGGAGAAACCTACAGACATTCCATTTCCTGAGGCCTTAGCCAAAGGAAATAGGAAATCCAAACCTGTAACACCTGAGAACTTGGTCAAGCTCCTTGAGCAAGTCCAAATAAGCATCCCTTGATAGATGCGATTCGCCACATCTCAGCTTACGCATGATTTTTGAAGGATTTGTGTACACCAAAGCGCAAGCCATGAAATAAAGATGGGAGTCCAACTGTACTGTCAAGAGTAAGTAAGCTCTATAATTTTGAGCAAACTCTTGCAACAAAGGATCCTGGCACCCCTCTTATCTCCTGCAAGATAGGGAATTTAGAGTTCAATCAAGCATTATTAGATCTAGGAGTCTCCACAAACCTGATTCCTACCTCCCTACTAGACCACTTTGAGGAGACTGAGCTCAAACCGACTGAGGTGACTTTGCAGTTAGCCGACAGATCAATTAAGTCACCACGA
Organism: Thalassia testudinum; assembly: GCA_037157565.1. Classification (NCBI taxonomy): domain Eukaryota; kingdom Viridiplantae; phylum Streptophyta; class Magnoliopsida; order Alismatales; family Hydrocharitaceae; genus Thalassia; species Thalassia testudinum. The sequence continues at coordinate 37,441,072 of JAZHRO010000014.1, forward strand.
GGAGTTCTCGAGAATGTTCTAGTTAGGGTATGAGATTTTTATTTCCCGATGGATTTCCTAGTCTTGGATGTGGATACTCTTGAAAATCTACGACATACACCGATCATCTTGGGAAGATCATTCCTAGCGACTGCTAGGGAGAATATTAACTACAAAGAGGGTCGGATTAAGTTAAAATTCAAGGACAAAACATTAAGGATAGATATCTTAAGGCCCGAAAGGAATAAACTATGGGGCAATCGAAGAAGTGTGTGACATAGGTTCTCTGGTTGGGGACCCAATTCCTGAGGTTAATTTAATTCTACAAGAACCTTAACCACAAGAAGATCTTGACCAACAGATTAGGAAACTTGAATCTGAATTGGACCTACCCCTAGATTCCACCTTAGCTTTTGAGGCTAACCCCGAACCCCTACCCACTACTGATAACCCAGTATTGGAGTTGAAACCCCTCCCAGATCACCTAAAGTATGTGTTTTTGGATTTGAATAAGATGTTTCCTGTGATTATCAATTCTCGACTCACTCACGATCAAGAAACGAAGTTGATTTCTGTTCTCCAACGGCATCGTAGAGCCATTGGTTGGACTTTAGATGACTTGACTGGAACCAACCCCTCTTATTATACATATTGTATATATGTAGAAGAGGGCTCACGACCTTCTCGTGAGATGCAGTGACAACTTAACTCAAATCTCCAGGAGGTTGTGAAGAAGGAGATTATAAAGTGGCTCGATGCGGGAATCATTTACCCCATCTCTGATAGCCATTAGGTGAGTCCCATTTAGTTTGTGCCTAAGAAGGTGGGACTTACTGTGATTACTACTAAATCTGGAGAAACCATCCTGACTCGAATTGCGACTTCGTGGAGAGTTTACATAGACTATCGGAGATTGAGCACCTCCACAAAGAAAGATCATTTCCCTCTCCTGTTTATCGACTGGATCCTTGAGAAGCTGGCGGGAAATCGATTTTTCTACTTTTTTGATGGTTATTCTAGATATAACCAAGTGACAATTCATCCTGAGGATCAAGAGAAGACCACCTTTACCTACCCTTATGGGACATATGCCTTCCATAGGATGCCATTTGGGCTATGCAATGCACTTGCCACCTTTCAGCGGTGCATGCTAGCCATATTTTCCAATATGGTAGGTAAGTACCTTGAAGTTTTCATGGATGACTTCTTCATATTTGGTCAGACATTCGATGATTGCCTTCTGCACTTGGTTCATATCCTCTAGAAGTGCATTGACATGAATCTGGTTCTCTCCTGGGAAAAGAGCTACTTCATGGTTCCTGAGGGCATCGTACTTGGATACCTTGTTTCTAAGAAAGGTATCCAAGTTGATCGAGCAAAGGTGAACATGATTTCCAGACTTCTTCTGCCTTCCTCGGTCAAGGACATTTGATCTTTTCTGGGGCACATTGGATGCTATCAACGATTCATATCATATTTCTCCTAGATCGCTTGCCCCGAAACAGATCTTCTCTCGAAAGACACTCCCTTTGAGATGACAAGTGAGTGCGTTCCTGCATTTGAGATCTTGCGTGACTGAGTAACCCAAGCTCCAACCCTGCAATCCCCTGATTGGTCTCAACCATTTGATATTATGTGCGATGCATCTAACTACGCAGTAGGAGTGGTGCTTGGGAAAAAGATTGGTGGGAAACTTGTACCGATCTATTATGCCAGAAAGACACTCGACGAGGCTCAATGTAATACACGATTATAGAGAAAGAGCTGCTGGCTGTAGTTTTTTGGTATGGAGAAATTCAGATCTTACCTCCCAGGTTCCCAAGTTATCATTTACTCGGATCACACTACTATGAGGCACCTACTTGCAATGAAAGATGCAAAATCAAGGCTGATTAGATGGATCTTGCTCTTGCAATAATTTGACCTCGAGATATGCGATAAAGTAGGAAAGCAGAACGTGGTAGCTGACCATTTGTCCTGCCTCCTGATGAACGGAATTTTATATGCATAAAAAGTTGAGTTTGAAAACCCATCGTAGTCATGTAAAAATCTATTATTAGATAAAATTTACCGAAACTCAAAAGTGAGTCCCGAGTAAAACATGAGGAGGCAAATGTTTGATTAAAAACTACGTAGGAATTATTAGCACGAAAGTATATTAGTTGGTTGAAATTAATCTACACTAGCTATTCTACTTAAAAAATAATTAATAGAAAAGAGAGAGAAAGAATAATACAAATAAAGAGAAAATAGGGACAGAATAAACAAATGTTTCATAATGATAGTATCATGTTCATTACATCTACTTTCTACAATAGAAAGCTGTAAATCTATACTAGAAAGTGATAAAAAGAGATGGAGGTGAGAAGTTATCTCCTCGACGGCTGCTTGGAGGACAAGCCGCGTTGATAGAGCGCCCGAGCGATGGGGATGAGATGCTGGAGGAAGGAGAATGAAGCTAGAGGATGGACGACGGATCGGGGCAATGTCATAGTGGGATCTGCTTCTCGAATGGCGATGAGAGGACAACTGCAGGTGCTCACGAATGGGGATGAGAAGATGGAAAAATTATGTTTAAGACTCTAGTGGAGCATCCCAGGTATGGGTCCAGCTTGTAGAGCTTTGGAGGGGGTGAGAGAAGAAGAGAAGGGATGAAGAAAAAGTGGAGGTCGTAGGGCCTTTATATAGTTGTAGGAATGAGGGCATAAGAGACTTTTTCCATGGCCTAGAATTAATGGTGGGGTCTTTAGGGACAGATATAATCATCACTGTAACCGAGCGTTAGTGAAGGTGCGCTTCTTCTCCTTCAGCCGTTGAGGCACTTAATCGCACTCAAGCGTTACCAGCCGTCTGATCAAGAGATCAGACGGCTTAAAAGCCGCGTGAGCGCTTCAGCATCAAATGTTACGTGCACCCACATACGATGGCACGTTTGATGGTGCGTCATTGCACACGAGTAGCGCGCTCCTTCATCCGACGTGCGAGAGCGCGCCATGTCACTGCTCCATCAACCGTTCGCGCCACATCCAACGGCTTCCGCCACTCGCCTCAATTTGAGCGCTCATTGCACGTTGTGTGTAAGGCGCACGACCGCTGCGCTGCACTTGAATCTGTGTCGCATTTAGGATTTAACGCTCGCGTGCCCTCAACCATTAGTTGAAGATCCAACGACCAAGGATGCACAAGCTTTTGTCTTTAGAGGCTGAGCAGCGGTGGGAAGGAGTGATGTGGCGAAATCTAGGCCGTTAGATGGCAATCCAACGACTCAAATTAGTGGTTGTGTCTCTTTAAAAAGGTGGGTAGGGTGCAACGGGTGGTCTGGATGGCACCACGTGGCGCCATCTGAGTCGTCCATCATCTTTTGCCTGTAGGTGGTGCCACGGATGTCGAATGTCGGATTGGATCGATTTTCACGCCATTGGGCTGCAATCATTAATCCGAATTCATCCGTGCGGTTGGATTTTTCATCTAAGGTGCAAATTTAACATCACTTTGATCCTTGACCTCTGATCTTTTTCAGATTGTATCTAATGCTATGGAAGTCTGATCGGGGCAATCTCGGAGGCATTGGACTCCGATCATCACCCTGATCAGATTCGCATGGTTGAATCTTCAATCCAAGGTCCTGAAATATTATTGCCCTGTCCCCTAGTCACAAAAAGGGCAACTTAACCTTAAATTTGTACAAACTAATCTAAATGCATAATGATACATGTTGTGTAATATTTATAATGCGTGATGCAATTATACACCTATGAACACAGATTAATAGACAATTTATGTGACATAGATGTGTCTGCATCACACCCCCATGCATATGTTTTGCTAATCCCTAGCAAAACTACAAGTTATTTATAAAAGAATTAGGATCAAATTACTTGGGCAATAGTTATTTTTCAATATTAAGAAATTTCTGCTAAAGACCTGAACTACATAGGCTTAACAGTGCCTGGGTGTCTACCAAAATACAGACCACCCAGGCCCTCACCTTATTCAAAAGTAAAAGTATTTTTCTTTTCTTTTTCTTCTTTTCTAATTTTTCTGGATTTTAAGTTTAGTGTTTCGAGGCAGCTTTTTACGGCTACCCAACCCACCCAAGACTCAAAAAGAACTCTAAGTTCTAAGCATCTTTTTGTGATTGTGATAGACTCACTGATCGGCAATCAGAATGGACTTCGAGTTTCTATGCCCTTAGGTGACCTTAAAAGAAATTCTGTCCAAAGGTGTATCTATCCGACCGATAGCTTTCTCCATACTTTTTATTTTTATGAGGTCAACACAAGGGCGAGCCCAGTATATATCTCCCCAACTTATTCTACCTTTTCTCTTCTTCCTAAGTATTTGGAATTAAACATGCATTTCATGAGACCGGCCAATGGGTTGTTACCTACGACAACTTGCTAACCATACTTATGCAGTGAAGTGTGGCTTATTTATTTCTTCTTTTCTTTTTCTTATCATTTTTTTTGAGTAGTTCTCTATTTTTTTTATTTTTTCTAAGTAGGTGACTTCCCTGATTTAAGATTTACCTAAAGGTAGCGAAAAGAGCATAGTCGTGTGGCTGGGCTCTAGACAACCAACCAATGGGCTATTACCCACGATAACTTGCCAGCCATACCACCTTAGAAGGTTCATTAGCTACCTAATTTTCGTTAAAACCGTCGAAAAGTGAGTCAGTGCAAATAGTGTGTAGATGCTTAGACTAGAAGTTCCCTGAAATCAGAGGGCAGGTTGCTAAGTCGTATACTTATCACCTCAACTTATTTAACCAATTTGAAATAAATTAACGAATGTCGAGTAGTCTAGAATCAAATCCACATTTTAGTGGACACTTGGGCTGATTAAGCCTGAAGACCTGAAGGGTGTAAGTGTTCAGATGCTACTGTATTATTCCATAAAGTTGAAAAACTCTAATGCCCAAATTCTCTTTTTCTAATTCAATTTTTTTTCCAAAAATAGAGAGAAAATAAAAAGAATCTATGGAGCTAACAAGATGATTCAGAGATGAATATCCATCCCCCCATGCTTATCTAATGCAATGCTCTTTTTGTATTAAATGACATGAAAAAGAGCGAAATAGAGTAGAAAGCACATGAATTTCATGATTACAGGTCAGCTCCGAGATGAAAACAGACTATATATGTACTGAATTTGGTGCCTTTAGCTAGGCACACTATACAAATAAAAAAGAAATAAAGAATTCACAATTGCAGGTTATGATCGAAATAAAAAGATCAATTTTTGGACCTGCATGGAGAAGATGTCCATAGATGTGGACTAGGTTATGATGCAAACCCATGCCCCAGGGTTGAGTGTATCTAAGGTTCTGGATAAAAATTATCCAGAATTGGAGATCAGTATGCAAGCGGGGCCGGGCCTGCGATTTATTAGGATGCAACCTAAGTCCAAAACGTTAGATAATAGGAAAATTCATACCAAAAAGATAATCAATGAGTTTGTGCTTGGGTTGCACATCCTCTGAATCAAAAATGTCATAAGGGTCCTGGTAAAAGATTGGTGATTTTGGGCAAACAGGAACCCTTAGACTCGGACTTCTACTTCTTCAGAAATTGGCTTCCCAAATATTTATTTCCTAGCTCCTATCCTGCATAATCAGTATTTCGGATTCCGGGACCTCCTGCATGTTATGCACCCCATCTAAAGTATCCAAGTCGAAGATTTGTGGTTGAATCAGAATTGACTTGGGTTCGTTGATCTCAAAAACAAAATCATCGTTATACTCAACGGGGTGTGTGTGAGGAATGGGGCAATTGATTGAATTATCCATGAAGTTAAGATCTGAATCTTTTGAGCTAACCCCAACATTATCAATTTCCTCAATTATAGGGCCTTCAAATGATTCATCGAATTCCTCATGCCTAGTCGTCTCACTAAAATCATTTCCCTCAAACTCAAGTGAGACTTCACATAAAGATTCTTCACCTTCAGAATCAAAGAATTCTAGATCCGCATTTATATACGTCTTAAAATGAGTTATCATTTCCTGGTCCATGGAGACATACTTTTCCTCGTACCCTGGCTTAGGGATCCCGGATGTAGTAATCAACTCATCTTCAATTGGTTGCTCTAGACCAAATTGGTCTTCCCTAGTCTCGTAAAATGTGTCCCCCCCCATAGGGCCTGAGCAGGTTCTGACATTGGCTCTCCTGAAGGGGGTTCATCCTGGGAATGATCCCAAGATTGAACTAAAGCAACCACAAATCTCATCCTCAATTTTGACAATTTCCCAAGTAAAAACTTACCTGGGTCCTTATCCTTAACATCTTGAAGCCAATCCAACAAATATTTGTTAAGATCATCAATCATTTGAATCAGAGGCTCCAATTCTTCAGTGCAAGGTGTTGGTTGAGCTTCTAAAGATTGAATGGTGTTTCTTAAGTTCGCCAACACCTTATCTTAGACCCGATTTACCATAACCAAATGGTTTGGTTCAAGGTTGGGTGGGTTTTGGTTCAATCCAGGGGAGTCAAGGAATTGAGGTTCTTGGTGCCCTCCTTGATAATAGGTCACTTCAGGTTGTTCAAAGAGGGGTGGTGACCTATATGCAGTGTAATCCTGGGGAGGGTATGGGTTATAATCAGCATATCTTTCTTGATTGTAGATCGGGTTATGTTGATGATATAGAGGCGGAGATCTATAATCATTATAGCTCGGAGAATGATAGAAATCAAAATCATGGTGTCTAGCGTTAGACCCTAAACACGGAGGTTCGGAATTGTATCCCCAATCAGGATTATCTCAACTAGTAGATGGGTGAGAATAAGTCTGGTTGGGATAATAATCATCTTGGGAATAAGAAGTGGTAGAAGGGTAGGAGTGGACATGCGTGTAGGATGTGGAAGGATCCATGACAAAATGGGAGGAAGAAAGGTGCCCTGCAGTACAAACAATCAAACCTCTCCTTAGGTGGGGTAGCCTAAAGACCTACAAACTCTCAAAACCTATCTCGAGATGAAAGAAATAATTTGGTCTACTTCTTTCTGGTCAATCGATCCTGTTAGAGGGAGGGATTGGGGAGAAGGTTCTTCCCTTGGCTTTCGCCTCAAATTTCTTTGATACCCCCCAATCGTGGTCGTTTGACAATACTCCCCTAGCTAGACACCAGATTGAATGGTAGAAGCAGATTAATTGAAAATAATCTCGATTTGGGGTTCTAAGAGCTAATCAAATCCTTATGACCAACGCCTACTTGATTTTAGTTAGGCCAAGGTTTGAATGTGCTTGGGAATGAGATAGGCCCTTTATCTGGGTTGTGCCCTTAATGATTGATTGAGATGTGTGTGCGTTCACAACCAGGGTTTTCAAATAAGGTTTATTGATGATTTATCTTTCAGGGTTCAACCTTGTTTAGTAGCTTTTAGGGTTCACCTTTAGGTGTATTCAATCAAGTTTAATTGGCACTCCAGGTTTTGAAAGCACAAGTGAAGATGTTTTCCTTTGAAATCAAAATAAGGTGGAGTGCTTGGTACTGGCCCTAAATGTTAACCTTAATGAGCAAGCTACTTGATGAGTCGTTTTTAGATGAAGGGGTGCAGCCTAAAAAACACAAACAATTGGCCAGATGCACCACTGAATTAGGCACACAAGTGGTTACCTAATCTGATTTCTACTTGATTATGTGTTGATGAGTGTACTGGTTCCAAAGATCGGGCTACTGGTTGAGTATGAAAAATCAGAGCAGGTTGTGTACTACTATGGGATTTTTTTAGAATTTTTTATATATGGAGGGAGAGGTGGGTGGAGGTGGCAAACAAACAACCAAAACTAACCTTAGGGTTTATGAGAGCACCTAGGTTAATTAGGGCTTGCGTTATTAGGTGATGGAATGAAATCTAGGGGGTGGGAGGTGTGGGGTAAACTTATAGACCCTTCAAAAGTATTTTACTCCAATCTACCGCTTTTGCTCGCCTCGAGAGAGTACCTACAATCACAGTAAGAAAAGAGAAAAGTGAGGTAAAGGATCAATAAGGCGAGAAACACGGGAAATCAAAGAGCGTCGCCTCCTCGGCAACGGTGCCAAAATGATGAACAGAATTTTATACACGTAAAAGGTTGAGTTTGAAAACCCGTCATTGTAATCACGTAAAAATCCGCTATCAGATAAAATTTATCGAAACTCAAAGTGAGCCTTGGGTCGAACATGGGGAGGGGAATGTTTGATTAAAAACTACATAGGAATTATTTTCACGAAAGCATATTAGCTGGTTGTAATTAATCTACGCTAGCTATTCTACTTAAAGAATAGTTAATAGAAAAGAGAGAAAGAATAATAGAAATAAAGAGAAAATAGGGAGAGAATAAACAAATGTTTCATAATGATAGAATCATGTTCATTACATCTACCTGCGACACTAGAAAGCTGTACATCTACGCTAGAAAGCGATAAAAAGAGAAGCGGGTGAGAAGTTATCCTCCTCAATGGCTGCTTGGAGGACGAGGCACATTGACGAAGCACTCGGACGATGGCGATGAGATGCTGGATGAAGGAAAACAAAGCTGGAGGATAAAGCAAGGCGATATCGTGGTGGGATCTGCTTCCCAAACAGTGGTGAGAGGTCAATCAGGGGTGCTCTATTAATGAGGATGAGAAGATGGAAAAATTATGTTTAAGACTCTAGTGGAGCATCCTAGGTATGGGACCAACTCTTAGAGCGTTGGAGGGGGAGAGAGAAGAAGAGAAGGGATGAATTGAAAAAGTGGAAGCATAGGGCCTTCATATAGTTGTAGGAATGGGAGCATAAGAGTCTTTTTCCATGGCTTAGAATTATTGCTAGGGTCTTTAGTGACAGATATAATCGTCACTGTAGCTGAGCATTAGTGAAGGAGTGCCTCTTCTCCTTCAACCGTTGAGGCGCTTCATCGCACTCAAGCGTTATCAATCACTCGATCAAGAGATCAGACAAATTAAAAGCCACGCGAGCGCTTTAGCTTCAAACGTTACGCACAATCGCGTACGATGGTGCATCATCTCATGCATGCAGTGTGCTCCTTCATTTGACGCACGAGAGCGTGCCACATCGCCACTCCTTCAATCATCACCACCTCATCCAACGGCTGAATTTCCTCGTGCGCCTCTCCTTCGCGAATTCCACCACTCGCCGCGATTCGAGCGCGCCTTACTCGTCATGCGTAAGGTGCACGACTGACGTGCGCATGTGTTTGGAAGTGTCATTATAGTTTGCACTTGCAACGTCAGTTTTAAAGTAAAGAAACAGATGTGAGTCCGAGTGTCGATCTCAGGGAGGCATAAAAATTGGATTCTTCTTGTCACTTATTGTCACGAAAATCTCGGGGTTTTGCTTGCGAAAAAGTGTTGGTGAAAAGCGAGAGAGAGAGAGAGAGCAAGAGAGAGAGATTAGGATTAGAATTGTTTCATTCGCAACATGCAACTTGAATAGAAAATATAGCAAGCAATTGAATAGAAAACAACTTCATTAATCATGCAACTTTAGTTCATAATTACAACATTAGATAAATGCTTGAACATAAGTAAAGTAAATCTTAAAAGAAGGGAAGAAAGAGAGAGAGAGGGAGGGCGGCAAGGCAGCCAGGGTGGAGGAGAGGGCTCCGTCGGTGGCTCGTCTCCGGTGATTACAAAAGGGCTTAAAGGTAGCTAAGAGGAGGGTTGAGTAGTTGCAAGTGGAGTGAATGCCTTGAATGGGTGGTTGGAAGGGGTTTAAATAGGGAGAAGGGCTTTCCAAATGAAGAAGGGGTTTTAGCGACATCCGGGTCGTCGCCAAAACCCATCCCAAAATGTCGGTGAAGACCCCTGCCCGCTGGTCGCTCGCCCGCAGCCGTGCTTCCTCGCACCCGATCTGTGTGCGCGGGCCATAAGCCGTTCGATCGAAGATCGGATGGCTGGGATCTCGTGGGAGGCGCTCGCCTGGATCGCGCCCTTGCGCCCGCGTCATCGCGCGCGTCTGGCCAGGGCGCATCTACGGGTGCCACGTCTCGCGATCTCGTTAGCCACTACTGATCGGGCAACCCAATTTCGTACGTGCGCGTCGTCGTCTCCGCAATTCAGCTCCACGTGACTCGAACTCGCGTCGCGTGAGCGAGAGTGTGCGCTCCAATCGCTGCGCTATGCCCGCTGCTTTGTCGCAGCGAGTGCGGGCGTGCGCGCTGTTCTCAACTGTTCGAGCGGAGATCGACGGCTGAGATCTGTCCTCCGGGTGAAGGTGGAAGCAAGCGGCGATCTGGACGCGGGAAGCGGGTGCCGCTTGGTTCGCCGTGGGCCATTGATCATCGAATCAACGATCAGAACTTCTTAGGCCCATTGTAGGAGCTCCGAATGTCGGATTTAGCCGATTTTGAGTCCGTTGGACTCCGTTCGTCGCTCTGAATCCATCCGTGCGGTCCGATTGCTCATCTAAGGCCTGCTTTGATAAGTGCTCATACAAATGGCCATTAATACTATTTTATAAGCAATATTGACATATGATGCATGCAATGCTCCCATTCTACTTATGTTGTGTTATCTGTGCCTTTTATTCTTAAGATGAGCCATATTTAACATAATTATTACCCCAGGATGTAGTGTTATCAACGACTGTTGCGCTGCGCTTGAATCTGTGTTGCATTTAGGATTTAATGCTCGCGCACCCTCAACCATTGGATGAAGATCCATCGACCGAGGATGCGCGAGCTTTTGTCTTCAGAGGTTGAGCAATGGCGGGAAGGAGTGACGTGGCGAAATCGGGGCTATTGGATGGCAATGCAATGGCTTAGATCAGTGGTTGCAGCTCTTTAAGAAGCTAGGTAGGATGTAGTGGGTGGTCTGGATGGTGCCACATGGCGCCATCTAGGCTATCCATCTTCTTTAGCTTTTAGGTTGTCCCACGAATGTTGGATTGAATCGATACTTGCGTCGTTAAGCTACGATCATCGATTTGAACCCATCCGTGTAGTTAGATTTTTCATGTGAGGTGCGTATTTAACACCACCTTGGCCCTTGACCTTTGATCTTTCTCAGACTGTATCTGATGCTATGAAAGTTCGATCGGGGTGATCTCGAAGGCGTTGAACTCCGATCGTTGCCTTGATCAGATCTACACTGTTGGATCTTCAATCCGAGGCCCCAAAATGATATCGCTCTGTCCCCTGGAAACAAAAAGGGTAAATTAACCTCAAATTTGTACAAACTATTCTAGATGCATAGTGATATATGTTGTGTAATATTTATAATGGATGATGCAATTATACACCTAAGAACACACAATAATAGACAGTTTATGTGACATAGATGTGTCTGCATCACCTCCCTTCTTCGATCATTGACCCTTCCAGACCTATTACTGAGCACTTTCTGGATGAGCACCTTCTGACTATTGATACTGGACTTCCTTGGTATGCTGATATAGTGAATTATTTGGCATCACTCTAGATTCCGTTTGATTGGCTGAAAACTAAGAAAGACATTGATTTTAGATGCCAAATTTTGTGTCTAGGATGATCCACATCTCTTCTGCATCGGTGCCGATCAGATCATCCACAGATGCATTCCTGACTCTGAGGTCAATGATATACTATCTTTTTATCATGACCAGGCCTACGATGGCCATTTCTCTGGGCCCAAAGTCGTAGCAAAAACCCTCCAGTGCGGCTTCTATTAGCCAACACTCTTCAAGGATGCACACGATTACTATAGAGATTGCGCTCGTTGCTAGACCTTTGGCAACATGAACCACCGTGACATGATGCCCTTGAACCCGATTTTCATGTGAGATTTTTTATATCTTGGGGATTGATTTCATAGGTCCCTCCTCAAATTTGAACGGCTTTAAGTGTATTCTTCTCACTATGAACTACATGTCCAAATGGATAGAAGCCATTCTGACTGGAACCGATGATCACAAAGTTGTGATCAAATTCATTCACGAACATATCTTCTCTCAGTTCAGTGTCTCGTGCACGATCATCTTTAATGGAGGGACCCATTTCATGAATGTGCACTTCCAGTCTGATGAAGAAGTATGGGGTGTCGCATTGCATTTCAACTCCTTATCATCCCTAGACTAATGGATTGGTTGAGCTCACCAATCGGGAGATCAAGAAAATTCTTCAAGTCACTATTCAACTGGAGGGGGAGGATTGGTCATCCCGACTTCCGGATGCATTATAGACCTATAAGATTGCCCATAAAATCCAGCTAGGTATGACTCCATTCAGACTCGTGTACGGGAAGGCATGTCACCTTCCTATAGAAATGGAGCTTAGTGCCTACTAGGCAGTAGAAGTGCAACTTAGACCTCGGGGAGGTTGGAATCCGTTGCCAATTGCTAATCAGTGAGATTGATGAGTTACTAATGATGAGTACGAGAACTCGTGTATCTACAAGGAGAGTATCAAGGCCTTTCATGACAACCACATTTCTTAAAAATCTTTCTTTTCTGGTCATAAAGTGCTTCTCTTTAATGCCCGACTTAAGCTCTTCCCAGGAAAACTGATATCAAAATGAACCAGACCTTTTCTAGTTCAGCGGATCTTTGGAAATGGGTCGTGGAAATCAGCGAACCAAGCCAAGACTCGGACCCTTTTGTAGTGAGTGGTCAAAGACTGAAACCATTCCTTGAACTTACTGATTCAAATTTGGTTGTTGAATCTTTTGATCTCCATTCACCATGAGCCACATTGCACCTAGCTAATGGCGATAAACTTAGTGCTTATTGGGAGGCAACTCATCATTTGAAAACCTGAGACCCCTCTTACCTATTTGCGAGTTGAATTCATATTGCACTTTAGGGTTTGTTCCTTAGAACAGTTGACTCCACCTCTAATATTCGTATTGGAACTTGAAATCGTCCGCAATAGTCATCCCGACCGGTTCATCACCCATCTGAACTTGTTCTAAAGTACAAAGTAAACTGAACTCGAACCTACCTAATTTACAATAGGACATTGCAAATCTTAGGAATAGGGGGTATTAAAGTACAAAACGCTGTGAGATTTGATTCTTTTGAGTGGTTTTGCTCAAAAAAAAAAGATGAAAGGGGAGGAGGAAACATTTTTGAGCTGATTTGAAAATCTATTTTGAGGAAGAAAAAGAGGGGAAAATCAGAGAAAAAAAGGAGAAAAAAGAAGTTTGTTAGTCATAGTAGTTGAGTATGGAACCTATTTAAGTTCTACGTTGAATCGGATGATGAAGTAAGTCTTGGAGTGCTAAAAGAAAGGAGATTAGTGAAGGATGCCAACTTTTGACCTCTTAGGTCTATTTTGGGCTTAAACACTAACGTATTTATTAGGATCTGGACTATTCCTTTAGGGGTTGAGGGAGTTACGAGGTTGATGTATTAAGTCTGAGGCTTAGGGAGTATTCAGCCTCGTTGTCTGCTCTTTGGTTTGTGGGACTTGGTAACCTTGGCACCCAAAATTCACACACTTGTCAAGTTCAGTGCGCTTAATGAAAATTATGCCATAAAGTGTTCTGTTATGAAAAAAATGTTTTCTCGAAAATTTGACTTAGGAGCGGCTCAAAAACATAAGTTGATTTGGATGAGTTTCCGCTGTAGAGAGGTGGAGTAAATACTCCCCTTGAGGATGTGTTATAACATATCATCTCCTCGGCACTTATTGTAAGTATCTCTGTTTTGATGCGCCAAAATTACTCTACTTGTAAGACTAATATTTCAGGACTTTTTCCCTTGGATCAAAGCATCTCCCATGGATCAAAGCTAGAAAAATGCTGATCTATGTCTTTTATCTTTATTAAGTCTAGAATATTTTTGTAAGGAACCTCAAAATAAGTCTCAAACGGATTTTCGCGTCTCTTGCTAAAATCAAGTTTTTAGGGATATTGATCGACCAAATAAGATTAATTGATGGACCAAATTAATTGATCGACCAACCAACTTAATTAATCGATCAAATCAACCTATTTTTGGAAATTGATTAATATAGTTTTGATCGATCATTTAGGCTAATTAATCAACCAATCATTGATCAATCAAATAACTAGAATGATCGACCAAATCTTATTTTGATCGACCAATCCACCTTAATTGATTGACTAATTTGATTTCCTTTTTAGGTCAATTTGCTAGTAGAAATAGAAGTCGTACGTTGCCCTTTTTACATACGCTCTTAAGTAGAAAAATCCTCTAAAAAAGCAAAGAGCTACTAGTTCTTAAAGTGCTTTTACGCTTCAATTTTCATGCCTTTCAAAGCACGAGGATTCAAACCTCTGTTGAAATTCTGGTTTGAGTTTTATTGCAATTTCATAAGTTCTTCATTATTCTTTTACATTGTTGGTTTTGATTAACAGATCTTAAGTTGTTGGAAAAGATTCATTGTTGTTGTGCTTCTCTTCAAGTTGTAAAGAGAGGTGGTTTGTAAAGTGGTTATACTACCCTCGTTCAAGTGGTATGTTAGTGGATTGACTTACTTCGCCTTGTCGGGAAAATCCTAAGCTGAGTGGCTTATGTAGTGGTTTTAACTCGATTTGAGTTTCCACTATAAATCCAAGTGTAATCTGTGCTTGATTCTTTTGTGGATTTATTTTTTATTCAAATTTCTTTTAGAGCGATACTATTCACCTCTCCCCTCTAGTATACTATTTCAATCCACAGACAACCCTCATTTGGTATCAAAGCAAGGTTGTCCAAAAGATGTCTGTGTCATCTGTTGACACATATGCAGAGGGATAATTGGCAGTTCGACCTCCATTATTCGATAGAGCGAACTATGGTTACTGTATGACCAGGATGCAGATTTTCCTGGAGTCTATGGATTTCAAGGTATGGGATGTCATTACCTTCAAATACACACACCCCTAGATTAAGGTGGGAGAGGTAGCAACTCCAGATAAGAAGAAAATTGCAATGCATAATGCAAAGGCCATGAATGCAATCTTCTATAGGCTATCTAGAGCATAATTCAATCACGTCTTAGCCTACAAGATAGCCTACGAGATCTAGAGCATCCTCGAAGTCACCCACGAGGGGACATCTAAGGTAAAAGAAACTAGTGTCAATTTACTGACGCAAAATTATGAGTTTTTCAGGATGAAGAAGGGAAAGTCAATCAAAGAGATGTTCACAAGATTCATGGACATTATAAACTCTTTAAGGAATCTAGGCCAAGAAATCAAGAACGAAGCCTTGGTGAGGAAGATCCTCCGATCTCTCAGCAATGCTTGGGAGACTAAGACTACAACCATGCAAGAGTCAAAAGATTTGTCTACTTTGAAACTAGATGACCCTATTGAAAGTCGAATGGCCTATGAGGTCCTGCTCCAACACATGAAGGAGCATGAAGATAAAGGAGTCAAGAAGAAGATCATGGCCCTCGAAGCCAACCATCAATCTGAAGATTCCTCAAGCGAAGACGTAGAGGAAAACATTGCCCTCCTCTCCAGAAAGTTCAAAAAGTTCCTAAAAAACAAGAGGAGCTGGAGAAAGAAGAGAGAAGAATCTAAAGCAGACACCATTATCTGCTACAACTGCAAGAGAAAGGGACATATCAAGAAGGATTGTCCACTTCTCAAGAAGGAATCAAAAAGAAGAGATTTCCCAGAAAAGATGGGATGAAAAAGGCCTTTACAGCAACATGGGATGAATCAGACTCAAGTTCAGAAGAAGAAGAAACCTCCGAAGAAGCTCTTCTAGGACTTATGGCTTTAGAAGATGATGTAACTCCTTTTTCACAGAATGAATTATTAGAAGCATTTTTAGAGATGCATGACAAAGCTAAATCACTAAAAGTAGAAAATAAAAACTTAACAAAAGCCTTAGGGGAAGAAAAAGCATAAAAAGATATGCTTGCTTTACAAAATAAAGAACTATCTGCTGAAATTACTTCACTAAAAATACAAATAAATAATCTAAAAGTAAACATAAACAAACTAAAGAAAAACTCTTTTGTTCTCTTAAATGATCTAGCTAAATTTACTAAGGGAAGATAGAATCTGCATAAAACTCCAAGGAACACAAACCCAAAGCACTACAAAATTTGGGTTAGGCTATATACCTAAAAATGATCATGAATCATCCAGTTTTAGCCAAAGGTAGGAGAAAGGTAGCTTGCCTAAATAGGCAGCACCAGCTAACCACCGCGGACCCAAACAAAAATGGGTACCAAAAACACTTTTGCAAGCCTATTTTGTAGGTCAAGTAGACTATAAAAGGTGGACATATCAAGAAACAAATGGAAATCTGAAGCCACTCTATAGATCAATCAAACCAAGACCTCACAAACGCAAACCATTGATAGGATCGAGAAGAAAGAAGGTCGATCATGGACAACGGATGTTCCAAGCATATGATCCGAGAGGAAGACCTATTCCTGCAACTCCACCGCTAGGAAGGTGGTGCGGTCACATTTGGGAACAACCACAAGGGTTGTATTGTTGGTACTGGCCAAATTGGTAACTCCTGCAGATCTTCTGATAATGTGCATCTAGTTAGTTGATTAAAACACAATTTTCTTAGTGTAAGTCAAATCTATGATAAATGATATAAAATCACTTTCACATCAAATGATTTTAAAATACAGGATAATGAAACAAAACAAACTCTCCTTAAAGGAAACAGACATAAAGATATCTATATTGTCAACTTCGAAAAATGTGACAATCTTGAATGTCTTGTCGTATTTGACGAAGAGGCACTACTTTGGCATAGACGACTAGGCATGTTCACATGAGAAACATTAATAGACTTGTGAAACATGAGCTTGTCAAAGGTCTCCCAAAGATCAACTTCAAGAAAAGCAAAGTTTACAATTCTTGTCAAGTTGGCAAACAAACCAAAAACCCTTTGAAACCAAAAAGGATGGTTAGCACCTCCTGACCCCTGGAGCTAATTCACTTAGACTTACTCAGACCAACCAAATCCAAAATCTTAAGCAGGTGCAAATATTGTTTAGTCATAATTGATGATTTTTCTAGATTTACCGACATATCTTTCTTAAAAGGTAAGGATCTAACTATTGATCTCTTTAGTAAGCTTGTAAGAAGATTACAGAATGTGAAAGGATCTGAAGTGATTAGGATTAGAAGTGATCACGGCGAAGAATTTGAGAATAAATCCTTTTCCAATTTCTGTGATCAATATGGGATAAAACATGAATTTGCTTTCCCTAGAGTTGCACCTCAGAATGGTGTAGTTGAAAGGAAAAGTAGGACCCTGCAAGAGTGTGCCCGCACAATGCTGTGTGAGTCAAAGTTGCCTGGATATTTTTGGGCAGAGGCTATGAACACTACTTGCTATATCCAAAATAGATCCCTGATTAGACCAATTCTAAACAAAACACCTTTGGAACTCTATCATGGAAGAACACCTAGAATTTCCTACTTCAAGATATTTGGTTATAGATGTTTTATGCTCAACATCAAGGATAATCTTGATAAATTTGATGCTAAGAGCTCAGAGAGAATCTTCTCAGGTTATTCAACTAGAAGTAAAGCCTATAGAGTTTTTAACAAGAAGAATTATGTTGTTGAGGAGACTATGCATGTATCATTCGATGAAATACTAGTTCACCCTCAATCTTCTACAAATGATGATGGCGACTTAACAGATGACCTGTCAAACATACCAGAAGAGAACATTTAGGATGAACTACCCAAAGATATATCCTATATGAAGGATCATCCAAAAGAATTGGTGATAGGAGAACTATCCAAAGGAGTACAGACCAGATCTTCCATCAACACTTTAGCTTTCATAGCCTTTGTTTCTCAGTTAGAACCTAAAAATGTTAATGACGCTTTTTGTGACAACTGTTTGATTATTGCAATGGAAGATGAGTTGAATCAATTCAAAAGAAACCAAGTATGGGAACTTGTTTCAAAACCTGACACTCAGACCATTATAGGAACCAAATGGGTCTTTAGGAATAAATTTAATGAATCTGGAGTAGTTCTAAATAAAGGTAGTCTTGTGGCCCAAGGATATAATCAAGAAAAAGGAATAGATTTTGATAAACATATGCGCCTGTAGCTCTCTGAGAATCGATTAGAATGTTGCTTGCCTTTGCCGCCCATATGGAGTTTAAACTCTTTCAGATGGACATCAAAAGTGCCTTTCTAAACGGATTTATCATGGAAGAAGTCTATGTTAAACAACCTCCAGGTTTTGAAGATGCTAAACATCCAGAATACGTATACAAATTAAATAAGGCACTATATGGTCTAAAACAAGCCCCACGAGCTTGGTACGACATATTAAAAACTTATCTAATTGAAAATGAATTTAAAATTAGCAAAATAGATTCAACCTGATTCACAAAAAGAAAAGAAAATGATCTCTTAATAATACAAATTTATGTAGATGATGTCATTTTTGATGCTACTAATGATCTGTTAAGCCAAGAATTTGCAAAGATAATGTAGGATCAGTTTGAGATGAGCATGATGAGAGAACTTCGGTTCTTTCTTGGACTTCAAATTGACCAGCTATCCTCTGGAATTTTCATATGTCAAACCAAATACACCACGGAGATCTTGAAGAAATTCTCCATGGACAAAGTAAAAGGAAAAGAAACACCTATGGCAGCTTCTACACAGCTAAAATCTGACGACATAGGTAAGTCTGTAATTCAGAAATTGTACAGAAGCATGATAGGATATTTATGATACTTGACTACTAGTAGACCTAATATTCTATTTTGCGCTTGCTTGTGTGCTCGCTTTCAAGTAAACCCTAAAGAAGTACATCTAAATGTTGTTAAAAGAATACTTAGAAACTTAAACCACACACAAGACCTAGGACTTTTCTATCTGAAGTAAGACACATTGGAACTTTATTCCTTTTGTGATGCTGATTATGCGGATAGCTTTACAGTCCGAAAGAGTACTAATGGAACGTGCCAATTTCTCAAAAATTTCCTAGTCTCTTGGTTCTTTAGAAAATAGCACACTGTTTCACTTTCAACAACAGAAGGTGAATATGTAGCTGCATCTTTAGCCTATTTACAACTATTGTGGATGAAATCAGTCCTGCAAGATTTTGACCTATCCTACAAGGATAACAAAATACTTTGTGACAACTCTAGTACCATAAATTTATCTAAAAATCTGGTTCGACACTTTAAGACAAAATATATTGATGTTAGGTATCATTTTCTAAGAGATTATGTCCTAAAAGGAGAAATCAACTTAGAATTTGATAAAACAGAAAATCAATTAACTGATAGCTTTATAAAACCTTTGCTAAAGGAAAGATTTAACCTAATTTTCCATTCACTAGGTTTACCCAGGTTAAAAGAGCTTAATTGATCATTTTGATTGATTTACTTTCAATCTTTGATCAATCAATTTTTTCAAATTGATCGACCAAAATCTTTGATTGATCAAAATCCTTGATTGATCGACCAAATTCTTTGGCAGGAAATTTCCCTCCAAAAATTTGAGTTTTGATCGATCAACTTAGTTGTTTGATCGACCAATCCGGTTGGGCGGGAATTTTCCCTCCAATTGTTTGAACCATGATCGACCAATTAACCTCATTGATAGATCATTTTCTGTTTTGATCGACCAAAACTGTGCGGATTCACTTTTCGAGATTGCAATCCTTTTCACCTCGAATCTCGCCCCTAATCTACTCTACCGAACCTAATCTATCTTATTAGTTACCCAAAATATTTTTACCTATTTTGCTAACCCAAGTTTGTTTAAAACACCACTGTTTTTACACCAAAACCTATTTTCTTACTACCCATACCCCCACAAAACAGTCCCACTTCTATCTCTCCACCAAACAAACTTCAAACCACTCGACCCCACATCTCCTCTAGCTACGCTAATCGACCAACCTCCGCGGCGCCACCGACCATCACCGCTCCTCCGTGCATGCAACGCTGCCACAATGTGTCCTCTATGCGTGCAAACGTCGCGATCGAGCACTGCTTTGCGCCGACATCTCTGCACGTCCTCGAGCTTCATGCATGCCAACCTTCCGACAGCGCACACCCCTTGCTCAGCCAGCTGTGCTGGTTGCCATCTATACCTATGTTGTGCTCCCTTGATTGACCAATATTTGATCGATCATGGTACACTCTAAACTTAGATTAAATCCATTTTCATTTGGATATTTTAAAGTTTTAGATGTGCTATGAGTAGATTTGACAATATTACTGCTTAATCTTGCTATTACTTGTGAAATCTTATTGTATTTGTGAGCTTATCACTTATGGAAACACCCATTTTTTCACGTTTGATCGCTTTTGGTCAACCAAAATTCTTAGTTGATCAACCAAAAGTTGGCTTTTCCAGGACCTTGTCCAACTTGATTTTGTTCGACCAGTCAAGCTTATTTGATCAACCAACATGTTTTTCTATTTTATTATGGCTCCCAAACGCGGACATGCCTCCTCTTTTCATCGTGATGATACTTTTGATTGCCTTTTCATTACAGAGGCCGCTTGTGATCATTTTTCACTCTTAGCCAAACTTTCCCTGCATGTTGGTGACCAGTTGATTTTGTCTATTTCGAGCCTATATTTCTTGGAATCCGCAAAAAGTTTGCATATCACTAGCTTTTGCATCTTTTGGAGTGGAACTTTTATGTAGTTTCCAAGAATAGCCACATACCCGGTGTTGACCCGATGGCCTGTCACCTATTTTATGCCAATTTAAAGAACATAGGTGAGGGCTTCAACATCAAGTTGACCTCGAATGTCTATGGCATAGAGGTTCTGGTAAATGCGGACGTGATTTATGAGATTCTTGGTTGTCCGTCTGTTGGTCCTACTTTTTTGGAGATTCACTAGCAAACATAGATGGATGCCATTAGGGAGACCCTACTTACTCCCTTACACTATGACTTGGGCCGTCTTGCCAAGTCTCCTTATTTTCGTCATCTTCCACGATTTCTTAATTGTGTATTTCTTTGAAATTTTGTCTAAATCCACTTCATTTGAGAATTGCCCTGGCATTATGCTCATTACCCTTTATGCTTTTCTTAAGAACAAGCGATTCAACTGGAACCACTTGATTCTATATTTGATGAGCAAGCAACCCACCAGGTCCTTTCAGTTAGGGACACTTCCGTCACATATCTTCCTACACTTTAGTGTTCCCATGGATATTAATCGTAAACAATTTATTACGAGAGTCTCCATATTTGATATGCTCACTTATACAAAGATAGAGCAAGCTCAGGGAGCCCATGGTGAGGATGCAGCCCAAGAGAAGCACCAGCAGTAGCAGTAGGAGCCATCAGTAGTCCCTCCACCTTTCTTGCCTTACGAGCATTTCACTACGACCTATCCTGCTCTAGTGCAACCCTCTCCGTCCTTCTACAAGTAGGAGTGGAGCCTTTTGGACAGACCTCTTACAGGCAAGGATTTTGTCAGCATATAGGATGTGACATATGGTATTTCGTTAATGATGCATTGACAGAGAAAGACAGGCATGGCGATGATAAGACATGGGCATTAGGTATCAGAATACCTGAATGCTCAAGGCTAGTTTTTGGATAGACTTGGAGAGTCTATTCATGAGATTCAGTAGCAGCTTCACAAGCCTCCTCATCCTCACCGATCTACTACTGTGCCTCCATCATCAGCAGCACCTCCTCCCACTACAGCAGCACCAGCAGACTAGCATGTGACACCTCCTCGCCGGACCTCTAGGCAATAGACTCCCAAATTGTCATCTCAGAGACCCCTATGTCTTGGTCAACCTGCTTCTTCAGAGAGATCTGACTCGATGGACCTCGAGTTAGACACTGACCTTCAGAATACGATGGATGCTTTCATGTCATCTTTAGAGGATTAGTTTTAGTTTTAGTTTTGATTAGCTTCCTGGATTGTAAAACTTTATAATTTCGTGGACTATTTTTTTCTTGTTCTGCTTATATAGACTCATTTATATTACTGTTATATGCATGGTTATTATCCCTCTCAGCTACATTTTACTCTCTTTAAATTGCATGTTGAAATTATTACTAGTTCATTTACATGCTTAAGGGGGAGATAATTGAAATTGATAGTAGCTTGTTTTACTTTTTGCTGAATCAAAAAAGGGGGAGATATTATGCATAACTACTTCAATTCATAATTATAATTTTGTTGTCATAAAAAAGGATGAGAATGTAAGTACCTTTGTTTTGATGCACCAAAATTATGCTATTTGAAAGACTAATATTTTAGGACTCTTTCTCTCGGATCAAAGCATCTCCCATGGATCAAAGATAGAAGAATGCTAATTTATGTCTTCTATCTTTATTGAGTCTAAAATACTTTTATAAGGAACTTCAAAATAAGTCTCGAATGGATTTTCACGCCTCTTGCTAAAATCAAGTTTTTAGGGATATTGATCGACCAACCAACTTAATTGATCGATCAAACCAGTCCATTTTAAGAAATTGATTAATATACTTTTAATCGACCATTTAGGCTAATTAATCGACCAATTATTGATCGATCAAATAGCTAGAATGATCGTCCAAACCTTATTTTGATCGACCAATCTACCCTAATTGATTGACCAATTTGATTTCCTTTTTTGGTCAATTTGCTAGTATACATAGAGGTCGTACGCAGTCGTTTTTGCATACACTCTTAAGTAGAAAAATCCTCTCAAAAGGCAAGGATCTTCTTGTGCTTCTTCAAGTGCTTTTGTGCTTCAGTTTTCACGTCTTTCAAAGCACAAGGATTCAAACTTCCGCTGAAATTTTGGTTTGACTTTTATTGAGGTTCCATAAGTTCTTCATTGTTCTTTTACATTGTTATTTTTTATTAACGGATCCCAAGCTATTGGGAGAGATCTCGTTGTTGTTGTTGTGCCTCTCTTCAGGTTGTAAAGAGAAGTTGTTTGTAAAGAGGTTGTGCCACTCTCGTTCAAGTGGAACGTTAGTGGATTGACTAGCTTCGCCTTGTCATGAAAATCTTAAGCCGAGAGACTTAGGTAGTGGTTTTCACCCGGTTTGGGTTTCCATTATAAATCTAGGTGTAATCTGTGCTTGATTCTTTTGTGGATTTATTTTTTATTCAAATTTCTTTTAGAGAGATACTATTCACCCCTCTCCTCTAATGTATTTTTTCGATCCACAGGCAACCCTCACTTGTCTCCTAGGATATCTAAATATCCTACCGCGGGCATGTAAGCGTTTTATGCCAGTTCAAGTGCCATGGGCTACATTATCCCAAAATGTCGATTGCCAGGTGATAAAGCGGTTTGTGCACGTTTTAAAATACATCGGATTTGTAGCATAGTTGCACTAAACCCTCGATCAAAAATACATATTTTAATGAAACTCGCGTAGAGATTTTTTTTCTTTTATAACTTGAGTTCCGGTCGTTCATCTCTGGGAGGTGTAAGAAATAAGTTTTATATTTGAGATTTGCTTATTATCGACCTAGATCCAACCTAATATATATATATGTTTTAGTCTTTTTTCTTTTGCAATTTTTTTATGCTTTTGATTTTTGAAAAGCAAACACGAAACCTAGATCTAAATTTGCTAGCAAAAACCTAATCTTAACCTAACTAATGGGCATGTAGTTGCAATGATAACTAGAAGCATGTCACTACTTATTCAAAGAGAAACTAATCTTGCATTAACTAATTATACGAAGTTGCAAAAGTACATAAAAAGAAACTAAAACCAACAAAATGCTAGGATCAACCAAGAGAGGCTATGAAGAAGCCTTCTTGGCCATCCAAGAAGAGAAAGAGAGGGAGGGAAAGGGCTCTTCTTCCAAGGAGAGAGAGGAGGGCACGACCATGAAGAAGAAGAGGAGAAGAGGGTGGTGGCCCTTTCTCTTCTAACCATCCTTGAAGCCTTGGAGGAGAGCACCATGGAGCTCCACTTGGTCGTCCATGGAGGAACCCCTTGGAGGACCTTCTTTAGGCATCCATGGAGGATGTCTTGGAGTGGAGGAAGAGGACGACCTTGGCATTTTTTTTTGGAGGAGGAAGAGGGATCGGAAGTTGAGGTGGAAGGGAATGAATGATGTGTGACAACTTTTTTGTTGACTTATATGGGAAGTTCTCTCTTTTTTTGGTCGCAAGTTGGCTCTCTCCCCAAAATAGAAATCACCACTTTTGCTGGCCCTTAGAGTTGATGCCCATAAAATGTGGATCTAGATTAGGAGGATAGTTTAAGAAAGTGTTAGTGTGTGTGGTTTAAATTTCGTAGGGTAAGGTTGTGGGTTTTGGTAGGATTAGGTGCTAAATAGGTTGGGTTAATCTAGATTAGGTGGGTATGGACCTAATTAGGCTTACGAGAGCCTAATTGGAGAGGAGTGAACCTAATTGTGTCTAGGTCAAGTCTAATTGGATGTGTGTGTGTGATTAGAATAAGGTAACCCTAATAGGTATGTCAATTAGATCCTAGGTGGATCTAATTGGGTTTAAGTGCACCCAATCAACTGTAGATGCAACCAATTAGGTATGGGCTAGTTTAATTAGGTTAGGGATAAGATAACTAAGGGTATCAATAGTGGGATAGGCTTAGGAGGTCTCTAATTAGGTTTCTTAAGGTGTTTGGTGGGGTTTCTTGGTCAAAAGAGGCAAGCTTGGGCTTTTAGCACCAAAAATAGGAACCAGAGAAGACCTCCAAACATCCAAACAAGTGATCAAATGTCTTATACTCCAAAATTGGACATCTGGAAGTTAGGTTGGATGTCTAATTCTCTGTTAGTGCGAGTTTTGGCTTCTTGGATTGAGTTTTTGCAAAAATCAGACGTCTAGCCTAATATTTGGACATCCAGAAAGGTACTGGAGAGTAGGTTTTGGGTTTTCTATGGTAGGTTTTGGTTCTTAAGTGTTCGGGAGAGGGATAAGGTGGATAAGAACATGGATAGTGCTATCCATGTTTTGGGTTCTAAGGCTAAGATGTCCTAATGGAAGTGGTTTTAATTTTAGGAAGGTTGTCCTAGGATTTCTAAGGGTAGGGATAAAGCTATCATCCTCACTCTTCTTGTTTGGATTATTCTTCTTCTCTCTTTATTGCCTTATTCCACTCTATCTCACATCCTGGATCACTTTAGTACCTGCAAATAACAACAAAAACATTAAATAACAAGATATCTCATCTTATTCTATGTAAAATGATGCAATGCATGATAGGCATGATATGAATGCAATATTTACAAGTTAAGCTAGATTCTAACATTATTTAGGTTGATTAAGACCTATGATTGCTGTGCAATCATACCCTCATGCCCAAACTTTGCTAGTCCCTAGCAAATGCAAGACTAAGTGCATGACTAAGTTATTTACAAGTTTGGTCCCTAAAGGACTGCTTATTCTTTTTATCAAAGAGTTTGACTAAAGATTTTTCTCCTTTTGTTTCATCCAAAAATCTAGAAATACAGGTAATCGTGAGAGAGTAGTGATGGCAGCTTAAGCAATGAACCCAAGTGAAAAGCCAATTCACACTTAAAGTTCATACTTGACCCTTAGTAAAAATTCTATTGGGATAGACAAACTCTTCCCTTGGGGATACGTAACAAATAATTTGTAATTTTACCCTGACTTTTTAGCTTAGGTAGAAGATGTCTAAGTCAAGTGGCTTTATATTTGGTGCCTCACACTCATTTGATGCTACATATAATCTAGTATTACATATTCTAGATTTTTAGACTATCAAATAAATCAACCTAGAGAGAGGCTAAAAACTATTCTCTCTTTAGTTCCTTTATACTCTCTCTTTTTTTCTTCTCTTTTTTTTTTTCGAGCTCGCAATCTCACCATATTTTATCAATATGCTCAATATTTGGTGACCTCACATGGCATTAACACCATGATTAAAATTTTGATAATCCTATAACTAAGTCAGAATTCCTCAGCCCATATTCAGGTGGTTAGAAATATAGGAAAGTAGGTATGGGCCATATTTGATGGATCACAATGGTAGTGGGTTTTGTTGCCTCAATGTAAATGACTAAAAAAAAAAATCAAATAAACAGATAAACACAATTATGAAGTGAACACCTTTTTTCTAGACTTTTTCTTTCTTTTTTTTTTTTCTTTTTTTTCATATATTATATTTTTTCTTTTTCTTTCTCTCTTTTTTTTTTCTCTTCTTCTTCTTCTTTTTCTTTTCCTGCCTCTTTATGAACACAACACAACACACTTAAATTTTATTCAAGAAGCATTATTAGGGTTTGGTGATATTCAAGAGGATATCTTGTAGCTTATTTGGCGGAAGTGCCTACTCTCGACACCATGAAAGAAACAAATAGGATATCATATTTTCTGATCTTTGACACTAATACCCTCCTTCAGTTGAGGATTCCGTAGAGGATGGTCGTGACCATCGACCTTAGTCATACTTTATTAGAACTCGATCTCTACGTATCTGCCTTATCTGGTGGCTCTTAGGAATTCTCACAAGATTCATACACAGGAACTTGAGAGCAAAAACTATGCTTACTCCAAGTCTCATTATCTAATTATCTATAGACTAAGAATCCTTGCACTAGACTTAGAGCACCAGTAAACATTCTACTCTCACCTCACAACTATTTGGTGGATTTATTGGAAGATCGTTTGCCTAACTCCCTAACCACTATCCAAGGGTTTAGGAAAAGAGGCAATGCTTCTTCTCAATAAACTAAAAATGTTTATTGGTTTTCATAATGGATCCATTGCAAAATCTACGTGCAAGTGTAAACATTGTACTGAATTCTAGATTCGTAATCAACTCAAGAATAAAATCCCTAATAAACTTCCTTGATAAAAATTAATGCATGAATATATATAAATGCTATGTATAACCTTTCAAAGTTGCACTTCAAATATTTCCCTAATTTGGGTTATAATCAACTCGACCCTAAATTTAGAACAAAAAAGTGAGCGAACGAGTCAGAAGTGGCTGTTGCAGATGATTTCTAGCTCCAATGCGAGCATTGGAGGTGGAGTCGGTTGTTCTTAATTTAAGGACCCTAAAGTGCAATTAGCATGATGTACGAAAGGTTTTTCCTAGGTGTTGGCAGAAAAATTTTCAGTTTACGTGTACTACTTCCCCATACCTACTTTCTTGCATGTCCTTATGCATGGATATAGTGAAAACTAAATTAAGACAGGGAGTAAATGGGTTGAGATCACCTGTAATTGCTCCTGAATTTTTTGTTCCGCCTGTTCCAACACCTAAGAAGTAAAATAAATATGCAGGAAAATATGGTAAATATGCTATATATAAGTGATGAGTTTAATGCCTCTAGTTGGGCATAAACTCAAAAAGGATATGTCAATATTGTATTGGGAATAGCGAGTAAAATGATAAGAATTTTAATCTCATTTGCGAACAGCAGACCGCAAATGTAGACTAGCTATCCATGAATTCCAAGCTTGAAAAGTCAGAAAAGTATGTAGATGGGGCTTGGGATTATCTGCAACCAAGTGCTATAGTAGAAAGATAGATAAATACGGGTGTCTGGAAGAAATGAAGATGAAAGTATCTCGAAGAGGGGATGGAGAATGTGGGTGGTTAGGGTATGAGTGGAGTCGTGTGGGGTAAATTCATATAGGTCATGATAATGGTGATGAATAGAAGGCATGACCCTAGTGATTTGGTCAGATCTGGAAATCAAGGTCCAGTGATTAGTCTCTGTCTCTACCAAAGATGTTTGAGTATCATCTTTTTCTTTCTCCTCTTCCAAATTATTCAATTCCAATTCCCAATTATCACATGATTTGGCAAATTTTTAGCTTCCTTCGATAACTCATCATATGTAATCCCCAATAGTCTTTCAATCTCTTGAATATCCTTTTCATAAGGGGATATTTCCTCTTGCTCACTTTGATGGAATTGGGCAATAGATTCATTAATGAGTCCCTCCATGAAAGTAGAATAGGCTGAATCATTGATTGAGGGGTCATTAAAGTTTTTTTGATTTTGTTGCTCCATGTTTGTGATCATCTGAATCAAATCATCAATGTCTACATGGGTACCCTCAAATACAACAAAATCAAATTCAGGCTCATTAATGCTTGGTTCCTCAAAATGAAATGATCAATATTCAGGCCCTAAATCAAGATCAAGATCGTCAAATGAATCTCCCTCCTCAACTTCAATAGGAACATCAATATCGTCCACCTCAAGTGTCTAATCTACAGAATCCTCAATGACCACCTTAGAATCACAAATCTGTTGTGGTACACCTGACCCAAACTCAAACATTTTTTGTTTTTGTTGCTCGTCCCAGATTCTATGAAGCTCTTTTGTTATATCATCATATTCTCTCGCACTAGCTTCTTTTATTTTATGAACCATTTTGATCAATTGAGTAATCTGGGATTCATTGCAAGGGGCAGGGGTTTGAATTATGCTAGGTCAGTCAAGATAGTCAACCATGCTATCAAAGATTTGATCCTGTATTGAGGGTGACTTATGATTTAGTAGATTCTTGATTTAGGTCATGTTCCTCCCTAGGTGTCAATTACCATGGTTTCTTCCGAATTACCCTCCAAATCACTTTCCGTATCATCCAAAAAATACCCTGACTTTGTTTTCTTAGCGGCTGCATAAACATCAGAGTGAATCTTCTCACTGTCGCTGCTCATTTCCATACGTCCTGAGTAACAATCAATTCGTGCATTGGTTGTAGCCAAGAAAGGGCAACCCAGAATAATGGGTGAATCACTTAGCTTCTCTGGTATATCCATGTGCAAAATAATAAAATCAACCGGAAAGCTAAGACCTTGCACCTTAATGATCACATCACGAACTACCCCCTTAGGTGTGTTGATGGAGCCATCTGCCATTTTAATGGTGATAGGGTTGTGGTTCAGATCTACAAGTTTGGTGTGGTTAAAAAGGGTGGTAGGGATCAAGCTAATGGAAAACCCTAGATCGACAAGGGCTCTATTAAAGGTGAATCCCTTAATGGCACAAGATATGAAAGGTTTTCCAGGGTTGGCCTTTTTAGGTCGTAGAGTGCCAGAAACAAATGCACTTATGTTAGCAGATAAAGCCACCTCTTTGGGTGTGCAAGTCTTTTTCTTTTCTTGTGACTCTTTCTTTAAGGCCCCAAGAAAGGGTAAATAGGTCAAACCAACTTCAGGAGCCTTTTTCTTCTTTTTGTCCCTAGAGTCTGAGTCAGAGTTGGATGCGGGTTTGGTCTTAAGATTTTTAGGTGAGCCCAAATCAGATCGTTTGGGTGGACTCCTAGCTTTTCTCTTTCTTTTAGAAGCCAAAGAGTTGGCACCTGCACAATGGCACATATGATAAATTGGAGGAGAGGTCGGAAGAATAGGTGGAGAACAGGAGTGAAGAGGAGTGTGCATATAGGGATAGAATGATTCCTGAAGTTTCTTGATTTGATCCCCTTGAGATTTCACTTGATTTTCCAAATTAGTCAACCTTTCTTCATTTTTCTTGTCAAAGTCCAACAAAAGGTTCATGATATCCACAAGGGTGGTTGTGGGTTGGGTTGGACTAGATGGTTGCCCTAAAGTGGATTGAGTGGAGTACTGGGTTGGCCTAGATTGATCTTGAGTTTGATTTTTCTCTGTGAAGGCCACGAAAGATCAAGATTGTCTCTCCACTCAGGGTTATATGAATAAGATATGAATCAAAGTGTGTCTCACCCTGAATGGGGCTGACTATAGAGGGAGTTGATTGAGAACCTGATGTGTGGTCCTGTACTTATGATCCATTATTCCAATTCTTAAGTGATATATCATCAAGGACAAAAGTATTAGAAATGGTGCATTCCCCAAATGATCTACCCAAATCATGAAGTAGGTCCAAAGGTGTCTTCTGGGTTGGCTGAGTCCGGGATGCCTCCCCAGGATAGCAAGAGTCAGTAGAGTAGATAGTGGATCCAAAGTACGGGTAACCAAATCCACTAGGCTGGGCATTCTTGGTCTCTTGTACTTGGGAGGAGTGATACGATGGAGATTGTGCCTGACATTGTCTAATTTGCTCCAGGAGCTTGGCACATTGATCCTTTAAGCTATTGTTAAACTCCCAGAATTCAGCAACTATGGCCTTCAATTGGTTCTGATCTAGATAAGGGTTGGATCCATGAGGTTCAAGGTCTAAATAAGCTGGGGGATAAGGAGCATGAGAATAATCATATCCCAGCTGCTGAGGATGAGTCTCCCAACCAGGAGGAGTTTGAATCATGGCTAGGTTGGGAGAGGGTGAACCGTAAGGGTAAGAAGGACGATATGGGTTCATGGATCTTCAAGAAAAGAAGAGGATAGAGATAAGAGAAGGTCTTCCTTAGGAAGACACAACCAGCTACAAGGGCTGGTGAAAACAAGGCAAAGGCCTAGAATGAGAGAAAGCCCCAAATCAAGCAAACAAGCTAGCCTTAAATTGTAAACCCTAAATGCACCTAAAGCTGGCACCCTGAAATGGACTTGGGTTAAACCAACCCTTGAATTACTTGGCTAGCCAGAAGGGTGGGACCCCCTAGGACATCCCGCATGGCGGGACACCACTAGAGGTTAACGCGATTACCGTACCGACCTTTCTTGTCACCAGTTGGTCCAAATAGACAAGGCCTTGATTTTCACCAAATTAAACTTTGGTTATCAAGTAAATTAATCCTGCCTAGGGCACGTCTACTTAGTTTTAGGCCTGGGATTGAAGTACTCTTGGAATGTAATTGGGCGTTATGGGGGTGTTGCCCTTAAAATTAGATTTAGCAGTGTGAATTGCACAGACAACGGATTTGTAATACAAGCTTTAATTGATGTAGTGGCTTTTATGATTAAAGTGCTTGTATTAATTTCTTTTAGGGTTTCCTTGTTTAAGTCAATTCAAACAAGGTTGTAGTTAAGGACACAATAGGTTTTGCAAGTCCTAATTTGTTTTATGAATTTCCTTTAAGTATGGAATGCAAATGTGCTCTACCTTAATGTGGAAACCCTAATATATATAGGTCTATATGATTATTTTAAGTCCAACAAGGTAGAAGTGGTGCGACCCAATCAGAGAAAACAATGGTCCTAATGCACCACTACTAAGTGGAATAGACCTAAATGATTGCCTCAGTTGAAATGTAAATCAGTTTAATTCAGGTAGGTGAGGGGTGATTGCGCAGCAATCATAGGTCCTAATTTACCTGAATTAAGTTAGATCCTAGCTTAACCAAGGAATAATGCATGCATAAACATCTTATTTCGTATCATAGTCAATTTGTTAGCTTTGTAAATAAAAATGCAACATTATGTTCTAATTGAGAGGAAATAATAATTGCAGGTAATTCGGGGTTGCAGATGATAAATCCAACAGTACATATTTGTTCAGAACAACAATGAAAGTCCAACGCTTCCAGGATCGTCTTGATAGGATTCCCGTAGCATCCTATGGAGTCTGTGGAAGAGCAAAGGCCAAGAGACAAGGTGGCAAAAATTCGGACCTCATATGATAAATTTGACCACACGAATGGAGCCGGATCAACGATCGTAGTTCGATGGTGCAAAAATCAACTCAATCAGAGCCCTATAATACCATCTACAAAGCAAAGAAGATGGATGGCCACGATGGCGCCATCATAGCCACCCAAGACCACCGCTCCCATCAGTGAAGAAGTTATATGTGCTTTGTGGGCCGTTGGATCGTCATCCAGTAGCCAAAAGAGAGCCACGTCGCCACTACACTCGTGCCTTATCATGGAAGAGTCATGTTCAGCCAATGGATCTTCATCCAACGACTGATGGTGGCTGATGCGTTAGATTCTCACGCGGAAAGGATTGGATTTTGGAAAACTCGTTGTCATAGTTCGATTCGCGAGAAAATCTGTCGATCAGATAAAATTTATAACCAAAACTCGAAAAGTGAGTCCTGGGTCGAACATGGGGAGGTGAACGTTTGGTTTTGAAAGATACCCGTTTCGCTTTATTTCTTTTTTGTCATTTTTATCTTTTGTTATTTTTTTGGTATTTTAATAAGGCAAGAGATCAGGTCGATGAATTCTAGTTAAACTACTTGCAAAATAAAAAGAGAGAGATAGAGAGAGAAACAATCATGTATTTTTATAATCAAATGTTTATTACAACTAGGAAAGCGGGAAAATTATACTATGAAAGCAATAAAGATAGAGATAGGTGAGAGAAATCCCCCTCGATGGTCGCTTGAAGGATGACTCGCTCTGACATCATCTGGAGGAAGGTGGTGAGGAGCGGGACGAACGAGGATGAAGCCAAAGGACGAAGGGTGGGGTAGGACGACGTCGTGGCGAGGATCTACATCCTGAAGTAGGTGAGAAGAGGACCACAGGATGCTCCACGAAGGGGGATGAGAGGTAGGGAAAAATATTTGATTTCTACTCTAAAGGATTATCCCGGGCTTGGGACAAGTTCTCTCTAGAGCCTTGGAGGTGGTGAGAGGAAGAAAGGAAGAGATGAAGAAAAATGGGAGGGGTAGAGGTCCTTTTGAAGTGGAGAAAAGGATTAATTTCATATAC
This sequence comes from Thalassia testudinum, assembly GCA_037157565.1. Taxonomy (NCBI): domain Eukaryota; kingdom Viridiplantae; phylum Streptophyta; class Magnoliopsida; order Alismatales; family Hydrocharitaceae; genus Thalassia; species Thalassia testudinum. Next base: position 37,473,382 of record JAZHRO010000014.1, read on the forward strand.
AAGACATTTAGTGACCGTCATAAATGTCGCTGAAGGTTTGCCGCAAACGTCACTGCAGATAGCCCATGCGCCCACCAATCACAGCACTGCCGTACGCTCCACGAGCCCGTGTTGCGCATGCACGCACGCTCCACAAGTGCATGGAGCTCGCGCACGGGCACTATGCTTCTGCCGCTACCTCCGTGCATGCCCGCAGCGCTACTGCACAGGCATGCCTCCGCATGCGCCCACGCTGCTGTGCACGTTTTGTGGCACGTGCTGGCACATGGGTGGCCTGGGTTGCACCATATGGAGAGATCTGGGTCATCCATCTTCTTTCCTTTGTAGGGGCTGCTACAGAGGTTTGATTGAGTCAATTTTTGCATCGTTAGGCTATGATCGTCGACCTGAATCCATCTATGTGGTCGGATTTATCGTTTGAAGCTCCGAATTTCATCACTTGCTCCCTTATCCGTTGATCTTCCTCGGACTGCATATGGTGCTACGGGACTTCGATCAAAGCGATTTTAGAGGCGTTGGACTCTAATCGTCGTCTTGATCAGATTCATATGGTTCGATCGTCAATCCGAGGCTCTGAATTAAATCTCCTTCTCCCCTTGCCATAAAAAGTACTCAATTAACCTAAAATATACACAACTCTAAATGCAGAATGATGCATGCTATGCAATATTTATACTATGAAATGCATATCTAAGACAAGGAACATACATGAATAGGCATTTTATCCTCAATAACTGTGTCTACATCATACCCCCATTCCTATCTTTTGCAAGTCTCATGTAAAATTAAACTATATGCTATGTATAAAAATAGAATTATGGCTCGATTACTTAAGGGATTTGTTGTTTATTAACAATAGAGAATTTCAACTAAGGTCCTAACTATGAAAACTCAACAGTACTCAGGTGTCTGCCAGAATGCATACTGCCCAAGTCCTCGCCTTATTTGAAAAGAGAAGATACATTTTTTGTTTTTCTTCTTTTCTAGTTTTTTTGGACTTTTGAAGTTTGAGAGTTTCGGGATAACTTTTTACAACTACCCGACTCGCCCAAGACACGAAAAGGAATCAAAGTGCTAAGCATCTTGTGAAAGGGTGATAGACTCATTAAGAGGCCGTTAATACGGACTTCGGGTTTCTATGGTCCTAGGTGACCTTAAGAGTTTCTGCTTAAAGGTTTATCTTTTCGAACGATAGCTTTCTCCCTACTTTTTTTTTTATGGGGTCAACACAAGGGTGAACCCAGTATATATCTCCCCGATTTATTCTACTTTCCCGCTTCTTCCCGAAGTGTTTTGGAAATTATTGTGCATTTTTGTCAGCCGGGCTCTGGACAATAGGCCAATAGGTTGTTCCCCACGGTAACTTGCCAGCCATACTCATGCGGTGAAGTGTGGTTTTATTTTCTTTTAATTTTTTTATTCTCCTTTTGCTATTTTTTTCTTTATATTTTTTAGTATCATCATTTTTTTTTCTGAGTAGGTGGCTTCCCTGATCTAAGATTTACTTACAAGCAATAGAATGAGTATGGTCATGTAGCTAGGCTCTGGACAACCGACCAATGAGTTATTACCCACGACAACTTGTTAGCCATACTACCCTAGATGGTTCATTAGCTACCCAATTTTCGTAAAAATCGCTGAAAAGTTAGTTAATGCAAACAGTATGTAGATGCTTAGATTTAAAATCCCCTTAAATCAGAGGGCAGGTTGATAAGTCACGTACTTATCATCTCAATTTATTCACCAAACTAAGGTAAAATTACTCGGCGAGGACTCGAGACTAAGTCCACAATCGAGTGGACACCTAGGCTAATTAGGCCTGAAGACCTAAAGAGTCTAAGTGTTTAGGTCCTAAAGTATCATTTCCTAAAGTTAAGAACTTCCAAAAGCCTAAGTTCTCTTCTACTAATTCTATTTTTTTCTTTTTTTTTGTCTTTTTGAATTTTCAAAATTTTTTTAAAGAAAATAAAAGAAATTCTACAGAGCTAACGAAATAATTTTAGAATTAAATATCCACCCCCCATGCCTAAATGATGTAATATCCTCATTGTAAAAACAAAGACATGAAAAGGGTGGAATAACAAAATATCACTTGAATTTTGTGACAATCCTATCAGCTTTGCAGAGAACATGGAATATACACACGTGCCAAATTTATTGCCTTCAATTAGGCACAGTTCACAAGTAAAGAAGACATTAAAAATTCAGAAGTGCAGGTCAAAATTAGAATAATAAGATTGATTTTCAAACCTGCATAAAGATGTTCACAGATGTGGACCAGATTGTAATGCAGACCAGTGCCCCATGGTCGAGTAGTTCTAAGGTTCTGGATGAAAATCACAAAGAATCGAAGATTATTGTATTTGTGGGGCTGGGCCTGCGATTTTGTAGTATGCAACCCAAGACCAAGGTGTCGGACAATGGGTAGAGATGGTTCAATAGGTTCGGATGTCCTTTTAGATTTCAACTCAAAAAGATAATCAATGATTCTGAGCTTGGGTTGCACGTGAAATATATCATAAGGGTCCTGGTGGAAAGTAGGTGGTTTCAGGTCAGTAGGAACCCTTAGATCCAAAATCGTAGTTCCCTTAGAAGTAGCTTCCCATATTTTTATTTCCAACTTACTATCCTCCAAGATCAAGGTTTCTGGGACCTTTGGATCATTGTATATCCCATCTAAAATACCCATGTCCAACAATTGTGGCTGAATCAGGATTGACTTGGGCATAATGATTTCAAAAGTTAGCTCTTCGGGGTGTAGATGAGGAATGGGGTCTCTAATTGAATCATTAGGATTCGGATCGTCCAAGTTAACCCCAACCGAATCAAATTCCTCTATTATTAGGCTATCAAATGGTTCATCAGATTCCTCAGGCCCATTTATCTCACTAAAATCATCTTTCTTATGCTCAAGTGAGACTTCACCTAAAGATTCCTCATCCTCAGATTTATAGAATTCTTGATCCTCATTTATATATGTCTCAAAATCTTATGTCATTTCATGGTCCATGGAGACATTTTTTGTCATTCCCTAGCTCGGGGATCTCGAGTGAGGTAATCGGTTCATCCTAAATCGGTTGCTCTAGACCAACTTGGTCATCTTTGGTCTTAGAAAATGTGTCCCCCCAACAGGCACCTAAGCGGGTTCAGACATTGGCTCTCCTGAAGGGGGTTCATCTTGAGAATCATCCAAAGATTAGACTAGGGCAACCATAAATTTCATCCTCAACCTCGACAATTTCCCAAGTAGAAACTCACTCAGGTCCCTATTCCTAACATTTTGGAGCAAATCCAATAAAGAGCTATCCAACACATCAATCATTTTGATCATAGGCTGCAATGCTTCAGTGCATGGTATTGGCTGAGCTTCTAAAGATTGGATGGTGTTCCTCAAGTTAGCCAACACCCTGTCTTCGACCTGGTTCACCTGAACTGAATGGTTTGGTTCAGGGTTGGGTGGGTTCGGGTTAAATCTAGGGGAGTCAAGATATTGAGGTTCTCGGAGTCCTCCCTGATAGTAGGTCATTTCAGGTTATTCAAGGAATGGTGATGACCTATATTCAGTGGAATACTAGGGAGGGTAGGTGTTATAATTAACATATCCTTCATGTTTGTAGATCTGGTTAGGTTGATCATCAAAGGGTGAAGATTTTTAATCATTGTAGCTTTGGGAAGGATAGTATTCATAGTCTTGTTATTCAGGGTTAGGCCGTAGACACTAAGGTTCGGATTCATATCCCCAATCAAAGTTATCCCAGCTAGGAGATGGGTAATTATAAGTCGAGTTGGGATAGTAATCATCTTGAGGATACGTGTTGGTAGGAGGGTAGGATTGGAAATGTGTGAAAGATGTGGAGGTATACATTGTAGAGTAGGAGGGAAATCAAAAGAGAAAAGGTGCCCTGCAGTACAATCAACCAAACCTGTCCTTATGTGGGTATCCTAAAGACCTACAAACTCCCAAGACCCATCCTAAGATTATAAATGATTTAGTCCACTTTTATCCAGTCGATCCAACCAATTAGAGGGAAGGACTGGGGAGAAGGTTCTTCCTTTGGCTTGCGCTTTCGGGTCCTAGTGTATCTCCTAGCTGTGCTCGTTTGAAGCTACTCCCCTATCTAGACATTAGATGGACCAGTAGTAGCAGATTAATCGAAAAAAATCTCAATCTGAGCCTCGAAGAGCAAATCAATCCTTAAGGCCAACGTCTACTTAGTTTTAGTTAAGCTTGAGATGATCGTGCTCTTGGAATGTGATGGGACCTTTAGATGGGTTGTGCCCTTAAAGATCAATTCAAATGTGTGTGCATGCACAACCAGGGTTTGCAAACAAGGTTATTTGGTGATGTATCTTTTAGGGTTTAACCTTGTTTAATAGCTTTTATGGTTTAATCTTAGGTGTATTTAATCAAGTTTAGGAGAACACTCCAGGTTTTGCAAGCACTGGTGATGATATATTCCTTTAGAAATCAAAAAAATAATGTGGAGTGCCCGGTTCAGCCCTTAAAAATCAACCCTATGTGGCAAGCTACTTGATGAATCAATTTTAATTTGAGTGGTGCAGCTCAAACAACTCAATCAATTGGCCTGTTGCACTACTTAGTTATGGCACACAAAAAGACCCAACCTAGTCAAATTTTCTACTCACTTATTGGTGTGTTGAGTTAGGGTGTACCAGATCTACAGGTCTGATTTCGGTTAAGTGGTGCGCCTTAAATCAAGAGTTGTGAGTATTAATGTGTGTCTCTTTTAGAAAATCCCACAATCAAATAACTTTTTTTTTTTAATTGATGTGGATGGCGAGGTGAGTGGAGTGACAAACAAGACAAACAATTTCTATCCTAGGGTTTATGAAAACACCTAAGTAGATTAGATCTTGATTATTAAGGTGGCGAAATGATCTAGTGGGTGGGGAAGTGGGGGAAAAACTTACAAATGTCTCTACCTGCACTTTACTCAAATCTACCACCTTTGTCTCCTCAACCGGGTTCCTACAAGACAATAAATCGAAGAAGAAAGATAGGTTAGAAAAATATGTAAGTAATGCGGGAAAACGCGAAAAAACCAAAGAGCGTTGCCTCCTTGGCAACGCGCCAAAATGATGCGTTGGATTCACACCCGAAAAGGATTAGATTTTGGAAAACCCGTCGTCGTAGTTTGATTTGCGAGAAAATCTGTCAATCAGATAAAATTTATAACCGAAACTCAAAAAGTGAGTCCCAAGAGTCGAACACAAGAAGGCGAATGTTTGGTTTTGAAAGATACACATTTCACTTTATTTCTTTTTTGTCATTTTTATCTTTTGTTATTTTTCTGGTATTTTAATAGGGCAAGAGATCAGGTCGATGAATTCTAGCTAATTTACTTGCAAAATAAAAAGCGAGAGATAGAGATAGAGAAAGAAACAATCATGTATTTTTATAATCAAATGTTTATTACAACTAGGAAAGCAGGAAAACTATACTACGAATGCAATAAAGATAGAGATTGGTGAGGGAAATCCCCCTCGACCGTCGCTTGAGGACGACTTGCTTTGACGTCGCCTAGAAGATGGTGGTGAGGAGCGGGACGAACAAGGACGGAGCCGGAGGACGGAGGGCAGGCAGGATGGCGTCGCGGCGAGGATCTACTTCCCGAAGTAGGTGAGAAGATGGCCACTGGATGCTCCATGAAGGGGGATGAGAGGAAGGGAAAAATATTTGATTTCTACTCTAGAGGAGCATCGTGGGCTTGGGACAAGATCTCTCTAGAGCCTTGGATGTGGTGAGAGGAAGAAAAGAAGAGATGAAGAAAAATGGGAGGGGCAGGGGTCCTTTTATAGTGGAGGAAAGGATCAATTTCGTATACAAGACATTTAGTGACGGTCATAAACGTCGCTAAAGGTTTGCCGCAAACGTCACTAAAGACAGCCCTGCACCTACCAATGTCTGCGCTAGTGCATGCTCCGCACACCCACACTTCTCTGCACGTGCAGTGGGACGTGCGTGCGCATGGGTGGCCTGGGTTACACCACGTGGCGCGATCTAGGCCACCCATCTTCTTTCCTTTGTAGGGGCTGCTACTAAGGTCAGATTGAGTCGATTTTCACATCGTTAGGCTGCGATCATCGATTCAAATCCATCTGTGTGGTTGGATTTGTCATTTGAAGCTCTGGATTTTGTCACCTAGTCCCTTGGCCGTTGATCTTCCTCGAACTACGTATGGTGTTACGGGACTCCGATCAAGGAAATTTTGGAGGCATTGAACTTCCATCGTCGTCTTGATCAGATCCGTACATCGGATCGTCAATCCGAGGCTCCAAATTAAATCTCCTTCTCCCCTTGCCATAAAAAGGACGCAATTAACCTAAAATATACACAGCTACGCTAAATGCAGAATGATGCATGCTATGCAATATTTATAACATGAAATGCATATCTAAAAATCTCCTTCTCCCCTTGCCATAAAAAGGACGCAATTAACCTAAAATATACACAGCTACGCTAAACGCAGAATGATGCATGCTATGCAATATTTATAACATGAAATGCATATCTATGCCTAGGAACATGCATGAATAGGCATTTTATCCTCAATAATTGTGTCTACATCAGCGGCCAAGCGCGAAAAAGAAAAAGAGACTCAAATGCGTGCATAGCTCGTTGGTCACCGACTTCAACCAACAGCGTGAGGTGCGCGTTCGACTCGTGATCAGCGAGAATTCAATGAGGCGGTGTGCACGAACAAAATCGCACCTTGCGATCGCGATCTAATGGTGCTGGTGCGACCACGTGGCACAACAATGATTGAGTGATGTAGCGGTGCGGATGAATGCACGTGATCACGTGCGATGAAAGGCGGTGGGCTTGGCTATTTTAAGCCATCGGATATTTCAATCAGACGGTTAAAATTCAAGTGCGCGCGTGAGCGGGAATTCGCCGAAGGTCGTACGAGAGTGCGCACGCACGACCGTGCGATTGTGATCTGAAGGCCCAGCGTGTGCCACGTGTCAACATCTCATGCGATGCACTCATTGAAGGCGTTATGGGGGTTATTTTGAGGTGAATTTAGAGCGTTGATCGCCCGATCAACGGATCAGATTAATCCAAGGCCAATACATGAGTTTGGGAGGAAAATACCTGCTTTTCCCCTCAGTTTAACTATAAGAGGGACCTCAGGGCCCCCATATGAAGGTATCTCCTCCAGGATCTCCTCGTCCATCTCTTCTAGACACCTTTAAGCTCCTTCGACTCCCTCTTCCTCTCAGGCATCCGCCAAGCCCACCTTAATGCACCACTGCTGCTCTCCCAGGCCTCTCCAAAAGGCCACCAAGGACCACCCTTGGTGCCTTTATTCTAGTAGTTTAGATAGTTAATTTTAATTCCAGTACTAGTAATGCATGTTCTAGTTCTAGTTATAGGTCTATTTGCAACTAATGCTCAAACAATTGCCTGATTTTCTTTATATCTACTGTGATTAATATTTAGTTAGTAATTCTAAATAATTTTAAGACCAAGTTGTTTTCTGCCTCCTTGAGTTCGACCAGGACTCATATCTTGTTACATTTTATTTGTCGACGTGTTTTCACCCTATACTATGACAAATTATTTAAAATCGCAATTTCATGTTAAACAAATTAGTGCCGTTGCCCGGGAGGCATGACAATTCTTGATTTTGTAACTAATTTAGTGTATTTTTCTTTGATGTGCAGGCATGAAACGTGAATCTGTGCATGCATCGAGTGCAGGTGAAGAAAATCAAGTGCACATCAGTAGGAATTTAGATTAGGATTTGATTTAGCATTAGGAAAAGAGTTATTTGAAAACAACAAATGAATAGATTTGTTAGTTAGGAATTGCTTTGCTTTAGAAAAGAAAAAAAAATTATTTGGGATTGAAAAATTTGCTAATACTATTTTTAGAAACTTGGACAGAAATTGAATGCGAATTTAAAAATTCATTAGACATATTTGTAGAGGTCAAAAAATTTTGAAATTCAGGCAAGAACTAGATTTTCAAGTTGTCTTTCCAACACCACCATTCTCAAAAATAAATTCAGTGTGTGGAATTTTTAAAAATTCGTGGAGTACACAGAACTCAAATAGACTGAAAACTAAAATTTTCTGATTTTCAAAAGTCGATTCTGATCAACACACAAATCTGATTGACCCAAAAATGGTGGGTTTGAAAAGAAATCAAGTTAGCTTTGATGCTCGTATTTTTATCGAATTTTTGAATCACATTTGATACTGTTTTAAAAAGAAGAACCAACATGGGGTCAAAATCTCAAATCCGACCCTTTGTTAGTTAAAAATTCTGAGAAAATACTTTCTGAAAGGCTTATTGAAAAAAGAATCTTCTTGCCAATTTTCAAATGATTTGAATTCCAATTTTATCAGAGACTTTCTTTGATTTGTGGTCTAAAAAACATAGAAGTACATGAATCTTAGGATCACACTGGACTAGCTTGGACTCAATCGAGCTGAGTGGATAATCGGTGAGTCAACTCACCTTGTAAACCACTCACCATATACCAAATTGAAGAAAAGGTTAAAATACATAGAGAATATCTTAATAACCCACATTTGTCCTTTGACTACTAGGTGATCTCAACCTCTTTTGCCAAACCTAGTGACTAAGCTTGCAGGTAGTGTCAAACGACCGTGTCTAAGGGGTACAAAGGAACCGAAGGCAAAAGTCGAAGGAAGAACCTTCCTCTTAGTCTCCTCGTAAATAGACTGGCCGGGTTAGCTTAAGAGGCGAGAATCATTTTCAGTCAGTTTCTCGACAAATTTTCTTCAATAATTTAAACCTGAACGAAAAATTTGGCCATTTGATTCTAAAGGACCAATCTGATTAACAAGGCCTTAGCCTTGTTTGGCCTAGCTACACCAACCCTTGTTATTGGTGTATGCAAGGAAGAAGGTCTTTAAGACCTAAACTTGTTGGACCTTGGGAACCAAACCTGAGGTAGGAAAGGCGACTTTCGCCCGACCCTTCTTCTCAATCATCATCCTCCTCTCGATTAGCTGAGATGGCTAATCCTAATCCTAAACCTAGTTAGGGCCTCGAAAATCTAAACCCAATGGCTCATCTGGAAGCTAGGGTCGAGGAGTCTGAATAGAGATATGAGCAAAGAATTGACAGGATTCTCACCACACTAGACAGGATGCAGCATCCACCACACGGAGAACAACTGCGGGACTTCTATGATCCGACAACTATGATCTTGGCACCTCAAGTTCGGATTCCCGCAGGTGGAGACGCATTTGAGTTGAAGTCAAACATAATAAGTCTGATTCAGACTCATTTTCTTGGAAACTCGAACGAGGATCCCTTCCAGCACATTGAGGATCTAAGTCGAATTGCATATTCAGTTCGACCCAGAAATGTTGATATAGGGATCATTCTCATGAAGTTTTTTCCTTTCTCTCTCAAGGATGAAGCTTCTTATTGGTTCGACACCATCAGGAGGCTGATTGGAACCTTGGCAAAATTACGTCGCGAATTCCTCCAAAAGTTCTTCCTGATTGGTCGAACAAATGCGACAAGGCATGTAATTACGACTTTTTCCCAAGGACCAGGGGAGAAATTGCATGACACCTGGAATAGATTTCACGATCTTCTCAGGAAAAGCCTGCACCATGGTGTACCCAGATGGCACCTTACACAAGTCTTTTACCATGGGCTGGATGACACACAATGTTACTTGGTCGATGCATCTAGTGACGGGAATTTCCTCGCAAAGGACAAGAACAATGCATTCGAAGTGTTCGAGTCCCTAGCAGAGAACTCAATGAATGCCACATCTATGAACCAATTCCAGTGACCTGGACAGCAACGAGTTAGTGTCCATGAAGCTCACACCGAATCTGATCGAGCTGATATGGACATTATCACCAAGAAGCTGGATAAGGTGAACCTGCTTGACAAGAAGCTCGACGAAGTGATTCGAGCTCAACATGGATTTCTTGGCAATTCAGCTTCATCCCACTCTTCTTTTGCATCTTGAGCCCCTTCTGCTTGAGTACATCTGCTGACTCAGTATGCATCTTCTCCACCTTCTCGGGATCCTGCATATCAAGAACCCGTGAATAATTTGGATCTGGCAACATATAATCAGGGTTACGCACCCCATGACAATTCTGGTGCGTATTCCTTTGATGAATATGCGTCTCAGACATCTTCAACCTATGAAGATGTCAATTATATCCAAGGTTATGAGCGTAATAACCCGTATTTGGAGACATATAATCCTGGTTAGTGCCAGCACCCTAATTTTTCTTGGTACGGTAACTCACAGAGACCAAATCAAGATCTTCACTACCAGACCGGATAATATGGGAATGCGCAAAACACATACTCGAGGCAGCAGCCATTCCCGTCTCAGTAGCAGTCACGCTCTATTTATCAGTCGTTGCACCAAGTTGCCAATTACCCTCCAAAGTGGCCCAACCTTTTGGAGTCATTAAAAGAGGAAATGCAAGTCAATATGAAAATCGACTCATGATAATTTACAGATTATGAAGGCTATGGCTAATCAGCCACAGAGCATACAGAATACGCAGAATCAGCTGTTGTAGGAGCATAGATCACAGGGAGCCTTGCCCTCCTAACTTGTCCCCACCCAAGATATGTGCAGAGCCGGGGCGCCCCATTTAGGTTCGAGGCACCACAGGGACAGGCACAAGCTATTTTACAAGCACCTCCTGCACCACTTGGTTATGGACAGAGTCAGCCACCGTTACTGCAAAATCTTGCCTATTCTGCCCCTTCCACTCCTCCGCCACCTCAGGAACAGTACGCCAATGCAAATGTTGTCACTTTGAGGAGTGGGAAGACTACACAGAACCCACTATCTAGGTAGGCGGGTCATGATTTTTCATGCCCCCTATCGCAGGATGGCTTGCCACATTCTTCCGCTCAAGGGCCACCTACTGTAGATAAGGGCAAACGACCAAATGACCCTGAGATTCTCGTCCCATTTCCCGAGGCTCTAACACGGGATTTATCCTCGAAAAGGGATACACAGAATTTTGAGGACCTGAAATCTATGTTCAAAGAGGTTCACATTCAGGTCCCTCTAATTGATGCAATAGTTCGCATCCCTGTTGTCCATAGGTTCTTCAAGGACTACTGTACCCTGAAGCGACAACAGAAAATTGGACAACAGGCGGTATTGTAAAAAGAGGCTAGCATCGTGATTCTAGCTGACTTACCACCTAAAAAGAAAGACCCTGACACCCCACTCATCTCCTGCTTCTTGTAGGATTCTCCATTAGATCGGGCCCTTCTTGATTTGGGTTCATCCATCAACCTAACTCTTACTGCAGTATTTGATCGATTCTGATTTGGGGAGTTGAAACCCACCTCGGTCACCATACAGTTGGCCGACCGATCGGTAAAAACACCAAGGGGGTGGTTGAAAATATGATCGCAAAGGTCCATGGATTCTGCTTGCCAACGGACTTTTTCATTCTCGATATGGAGATTCCTCCTAATCTCCGTGATGCATCGATTATTCTGGGTTGCCCATTTTTGGTGACAGCCCGTGCATGTGCATTCGGTGTATGGAGATAGCCCTAGGAAAAGAAAAACTTAAACTAGACATATTCAAGGCATCACAAAACTTTGACTATGATCTAATAGAGGAGGACGGTGAAGATGAAGGCTCGACTTTTTGTCGAAACATTGGGCTCCTCTGCAATGACCCAATGTCGCATTCATCTTCACTATCAGGGTTTTTGGATCTTGATCCACACGGGACTGAGGTTAAGAACATGCACATTTCATCCCACGAATTTGATTGTTTGGGGTGTTCATATGATCACAACATCCCAGATTCTGGTTATCCTGTCTCGCCAAGTACTGATTTGCCTCTGTTGAGGCAGGATGGCATGACCATGACAAGCGAATTTCCCAACAGCATTTATGAAAATCAGGATCATTAGATTTCCATTATTGATTCTTCTCCTCTCATGCACAAATCTGCTCCCCACCTACCCAAAATTGAGTTAAATCCCTTACCTGATTCACTCAAGTATGTGTTTTGGGTGATAGTGAGGCATACCCAGTGATTATTAGTGCTCACTTGACTCCAGAACAAGAGAATCAATTGATCTCTATACTACAAGCACATAGGGCTGCTATTGGGTGGAGCATTGCTGACCTCCGTGGAATTCTCCCCTTGTATTGCACTCATCATATTTACACAGACGAGGGGGTGAAACCTTCTAGACAACCTCAGAGATGACTGAACCCAAATATGCTGGAGGTTGTCATGAAAGAGATCATTAAATGGTTGGATGCGAACATTATTTATCTTATTTTCGACAGCCAGTGGGTGAGTCCCATTCAAATTGTGCTAAAAAACTCACCGTAATTAAAAGTAAAAGGGTGAATCCATTTCGACTTGCACCACGACTTCCTGGCGGGTTTGCATTGATTACAGGAAATTGAACATGGCTACCAAAAATGATCATTTTCCTTTACCTTTTATTGATCAGATCTTAGGAAGGTTGGCCGGGCGTAGCTTCTTTTGCTTTCTGGATGGATACTCCGAGCATAATCAAGCTATGATCAACTCAGAAGATCAGGACAAGAGAACTTTTACATGTCCCTTTGGAACATTTGCTTTTAAGTGAATGCCCTTCGACCTCTGTACCGCACCAACAACATTTCAGCGTTGTATGATGGCCATTTTCTCTGATATGATCGGGGACTATGTAGAAGTATTTATGGATGACTTCTCCATTTTCGAAGACAATTTCTTATCTTTTCTTGACAACCTCACAAAGATCCTGAGGAGGTGCATAGAAGTTAACATAGTACTTTCATGGGAGAAAAGCCATTTTATAGTGAGAGATGGCATTGTACTAGGTCACAGGATCTCTTCTAACGGACTCGAGGTCGACCAAGCTAAGTTCGAAATCATTTCTCAATTACCTCCACCTAGCTCGGTCAAACAGATCAGATCATTCCTAGGACACATCGGATTTTACCGAAGATTCATTCGAGATTTCTCAAAAATTTCTCATCCTTTGATGAATCATTTGGTAGCTGATGTCCCCTTTAACTTCGATTCCTCGTGTCTCAGTGCTTTCGAGACCGTACGAAGCGCTGTATCAAACTCACCTATTCTCCAACCACCCGACTGGTCTCTCGACTTTGAGATGATGTGTGATGCCTTTGACTTCGCTGTCAAAGTCGTTCTAGGACAACATCGAGAACACCATCCTTTTGTAATTTACTATGCTAGCAAGACATTGAATGAGGCTCAGCGTAATTATACAGTTACCGAAAAAGAACTGCTAGTTGTAGTATTCGGGTTGGAGAAGTTTAGATCCTACTTGCTCGGGTCAAAAGTGATTATTTTTACTGACCATTCCACCCTCCAGCATTTGTTGGCAAAGAAGGATGCCAAACCCTGTCTTATCAGATAGATCCTTGTTTTGTAGGAATTTGATGTCGAGATCCGCGACAAAGCTGAAGCTCATAATGTCATAGCGGATCGCCTATATCGATTAAACCTAAAACACATCCCATACTCCTCGCCTATCTCAGATCAATTCTTGGATGAGTATCTTTTGGATGTAATTTCTATTGAGTTTCCTTGGTACGCTGATATTGCAAATTATCTTATCGCTGGAAAGATTGTTGCAGGGTTATCCAAGGACCAAAAACTCAAATTCATTTCAAAAGCCAGGTTTTATTTCTAGGATGACCCCTTGCTTTTTCGCCTCAGGGCTGATCAGATCATCAAAAGATGCGTCCTCGACTCAAAAATCTCGAGTGTGTTATCTTTCTGCCACAGAGATGCTTGTGGTGGTCATTTTTTGGGCTGAAAAACCATTGCAAAGATTTTGCAATCGGGGTTCTTCTAGCCAACCATTTTCAAAGATACACACGAGTTTGCCAAATGCTGCAAGCGATATCAGTCGGTCAGTTCTATGACCTGGAGAGACATCATGCCTCTCCAACCCATTCTAGTTGTAGGGGTGCTCGACGTATGGGGCATCGAACTTATGGGCCCTCTTCCGAACTCACATGGCTTCGAGTACATACTTCTCACAGTTGATTATGTCTCAAAATGGGTTGAAGCCATCCCAGCAAGATAGGCTAATCATAAGACTGTTATGTCCTTCATCCGGGAGTTTATTTCTGTGAGATTCAGGTTCCCCGCGCTTTGATTAGCGATTGGGGCAATCACTTCATTCATTCCCATTTTAGATTGCTATTAAAGAAATACAGGGTACACCGCATTCGTACCCTGCTAGTCTCTCTAAAATGGGTTTTAAAATTGTCGCATTGCAGTACAGTTCGAATCAATGCGAAAAAAAATAAAATTTATACTCGAATGGAAGTCCTAGGTCGAACACAGGAAGCAAATATGGAATTCATATGCTAATATCAAATAAAATATAATTGAGCATAAGATTCAAGCCAAATAGTACCAAGAGATGAATAATAATTACTCAAAAATGATAATCAATATAAAGCATGAGTTTAACAATAGTTGGCATGGCAAAAAGAATCTCAAAGTAAAAGCAATGGTGATTTAGATCACCAATTATTCAATTTAAGCATATATGCATTGAGTTCAAATAATGCAATAGTGCCATCAACCAATCAAACTTAGGTGCACAAATATATCAACAGTATCAACCAAGGCACTGTGCTTCTTCTTCAACCTCCTCTTCTTTCTTTCTTTCTCTTCTGTCAAGGCCTTCTTCCTTCTCCCCTTCTTTCTTCTTCACACACAGAGGGAGGTGATCCCTCCAGCGGCTAAGTGTCACAGAGAGCAAAACCCCCCTTTCTCCCACACACACACTCTCTCTCTGGGATCTACTCTCCTAGAGCCTCGGGTAATCGGATTCGGATATAAGTGTACCCGGGACCAGGGCAACGGGTGTGATATCGCAATCGAGGAGTGAAGGTGGGTCGGGTCAGACCAGGCCCACGTGGAGAATGTCACAGGCGAGGCACAAGTGAGGGTGTGGGGTCCTCACCCCCTATGTGTTAGTTGAGGCAATAAGCCGTATGCGCAAAATCAACTTATGCGTTGCTGGTGGTTTGCCACTCTACGATGTGGGACTATGTTCCCACTCCTTCCTTCATGTGCGCAACGCTGATGGCACCTTCAATTGCAGTAGCTGCTGCTCCTGTGGTCTTCAATTGAGGACTTGGGAAAGGTCCTGAAGGTGGTCTACGGGGCCTGGCAATCATAGCAAGGAAGAACAAGGCCGGAGGAGGGCGAATTTGGTGGAGAAGGTGGCGGCGATGGCAGAGGATGGCGAAACCTGATAATAAAAAATACGACCTCATGGCCACATTAGAATAGCTCATAAGCATTGTCGGACCATGGCGAGTGTAGCGGAGGTGGTTTCATGGAGGATGGCGGCTTGTTGTGGCCGGTCAGAGGTGGAAACGGACGTACGATGATGGGTTGTTCGGTGGGAGTGTTGGGTGCGTGAATGGAGAGGTAATGAGAGGGCTTTTGTGTGGGAGGATGAGACGAAGGTTATGAGGTGGTCGGCGAGGTGGATGGAGGGGTGTAGTGGCATATACGCCTCGTCAGAGGTTCAGTCAAAGACGAAGAAAACGAGGGTGAGCGTGTCGACTCGGGGGTTGAAATGAGGATAGAGAAAGGGAAAATTAACCTAAGAGCTAAGATAAACTAATCTAACCCTAATCTAATAGATGAAGGGGACGGAGCGACACCGGTTATGGTATGCCAGCGTCGGGGAAGAAAGTGCTCCGGTGAGGGTAGGACGACGAGGATGAAGGAGATAGAGGTGCCCGCTGGTATGGCATGACGTGCAGGAAGGCAGGGAAGGAGGATCTGCCACCGATATTACGGTTAGAAGAAAGGAGTCGGAGGAGCTCACTGGACGTTGCGGACCTTCGGTCGGATGAGGAGAGATGAAATCAAAGGGGAATCCGACCGAATTCGAGCGTGAGGAGAACAACGAGGTCTAAGGAGTCTTATATAGGGCTCTAGAGGTTGACTTGAGCTTGGGAAGCAAGCTTCCCAAGCTAGGAAAGTTCACCGGAGTTGGAAGCTCTATGATACCCGAATCTCTCATGCGTTTGCATGAGATATTGGGAAGGTTTTGGGGCTCATGGATGAGTGCATTGGAAAGAGGACTCCTCAAGGAATCTCTCTTCAATCAAAGGTCGCCAGAGTTATAGGGTTAGGATTCTAGGGTGGCAGGGACCTTTTAGTGAAGAAGATGACAAAGTTGGGGGGCTATTGGTAAGAAATTCAAAAGTTAGGGGCATGTGTGTGAGAGAAAAGAATCAGATAGGATCAAATTGCAAACTAGGTCAAGATGATCTCCAATTGGACCCAAATTTTGGTACAAACCTAATTTGGACCTAAGGAATCCAATGGTGAAGTCGTTGACCTTGTTTGACTAGGTAATTTGCATAATTACCCAAATAGGGTAAATATCTGTCTAGGACTCTGTTTTGGGTTAAGACGGATTCTGATGGTCAAATTGAAGGTACCAAACCCTAGAGAATATTTTTCTATGATTTTTAGAGGGTTTAGGTGAATTTTATCCTGAACAGAACCTCATTTACTTAAGCATGTCTGCTTTTAGGATTTCAGATGTCATTTAATTCTCGAAACATGCGAAAATCTTTTTCTGTCTGTACTAATCCACTTGTTAGACTCTTAAAATCATTTAACCCTTAATTAACCCACGAGAAAACCCGTGATTGTACTGCAATTGAGATATACTATTAAAACTACAATTTTACCCCTGTTTTACTATATTGCCCTCAAAATGGATTTGCAGTGAATTACGTCTCTCTGGGGATTATATAGGAGCATTTAATGACTTAATTAGATCAAATTGAGCTAGTTATGGCTCATGATAGTATTCCCATCATATCCCTTATCATCCACAAACCAATAGGCAAGTTGAAGTTTCTAACCGTCAAATCAAGCTTATTCTTCAGAAGATGGTTAGGCCAGATAGGAAGGATTGGCTCGGTCGACTGATCGATGCACTTTGGGCATATCGAACCGCGTATAAGGCCTCACTTGGAATGTCCCCATACTGCATGGTGTATGGAAAGGCCTGTCACCTTCCTGTCGAGCTGGAGCACCACGCCTTTTGGACAGTGCAGAAGTGTAATTCTAACCTCGATACAGGAGGTTATGAGAGGAAGCTCCAGCTCAGTGAATTAGAAGAAATTCGGTGGGAAGCTTATGAGAATGCAAAGAATTACAAAGCTAAGACTAAGGCTTTTCATGACAGCCACATCCGGAGGAAGGAATTCATGCCTAACTAGCAGGTTTGGTTATTTGACTCTTGACTCAAATTCTTTGGGGGAAAACTCAAGTCCAAGTGGACTGACTCGTATCTGGTGATCCACCCATATTCTAATGGGGCAGTCCAAATTATGGACCCAAAATCTGGGCATGTTTTTACGATAAATGGCCAACGCCTCAAGCCATTATGGCCAAGGAACCTTCTCCTGCTAATGAAGTTATTAATCTTATCAAGGACATGTAATTAATGTTTCGCCTAGCTGGAGGCATTAAACTCAACACTTATACATATATAGATATCCTCTATACCTAGCATATCTCATTTTAGCATACTGTTCTGCATATTGTGACCATCATTGTAGTGGTGGCATATGCTGAATGATGAATCAGGAGCAATTCCAAGTGATTTCAACCCACTTACGCCCTGTCTTTATTTTTCTCTTATTCATGCATGAGGACATGCAGGAACTTAGGCATGGGAGGGGTTAGTACATATAAACTGAAAGATTTTCTGCCAACACTTTAGGAAATAGATCTTTTTATCAAGAGGTTTTATTAGGGATTTATTATTTAGTCGATTCCTAAACTTAGAATCCAGTGTAATTTTACACTTATACATAGAATTTGCAATGGATCCACTATGAAGACCGATAGACATCTTTAGTTTGTCAAGAAGAAGCATTATTTCTTTTCCTAAACCTTTGGATAGTAATTAGGGAGTCAGGAAAACCATATTCTAATAGATCCACCAAATAATTGTGAGGTGAGAGTAGAGAGTCTACTGGTGCTCTAAGTCTAGTGTGAGGAATCTTAATTTCTGGATAATTAAATAATGATACTTGGAGTTAGGCATGGTTTTCGCTCTCAGTTCCTGCGTATAAATTTTTTGTGTGAATCTTTGAGAGAGCCACCAAATAAGGTAAATACACAAAGAATGAGTTCTAATAAAACTAGGACTAAGGTGGATGGTCACGACTGTCCTTTACGAAATCCTCAGCTGAAGGAGGGTGTTAATGTCAAGGTCAGAAATACACTGTCCTATCCATTGCTTTCCCGATGCTGAAATAGGCACTTCCACCAAATAAGCCTCTCGATATCCTCTTCAACGATGCCTCATGAATAAAAGTGCATATGTCATGTTGCATTGCATTGTGCTGGTAGATTTATATGAAAAAAAAAGAGACAAAAAGAAAAAGAAAGAAGAAAAAAGAGAAGAAAAAGTATTAAAAAAAGGAAAAAAAAAAGAGAGTCTAAAAAAAGTGTTAATTTGCATTTATTTCATGTCGAGACATCGAGGCAACAATACCCAACACCCTCACGATCCACCAAATATAGCCTTGACCTACTTTTCCTGTATTTCTAACCGCCCGAATACTGGTTGAGGATTTCTAACTTAGTTATAGGGTTATTAGAACTTAATTCAAGTGTAATGTCATGGGAGACCATCAAACATGCTTACAAATCTGGTGAGATGTGAGCTCAAAAAGAAAAAGAAAAGAAAGAAAGAAAAGAGAAGGAAAGAGAGAGAGAGAGAGAGAATGAGTATAAGGAACTTAGAGAGTACAGTTTTTCAACCTCTTTCTAAGTTGATTTATTTGATAGTCAGGAAATTTAGGTTCTATAGTACTAGTTTATATGTAGCACCAAATACAAATCCACTTGACTCAGACATCTTCTACCTAAGCCAAAAGTCGGGGCTAAATTTGAGATTATTTTATATTGTTGAGGGAAGAAGTTTGGCTATTCTAATAGAGTTTTACTAAGGGTCAAGTATGAGCTTTAGATGTGAATCAACTTTTCGCTTGGATCTGTTGCATGGGCTACAACACTACACTTTCATGATTATCTGGATTCCTAAATTTTTGGATGAAAACAAAAGAAATAGATCTTTAGTCAAACTTTTGATAGAATGCATTCAGTCATGCATTTACTAGGGACTAGCAAGATTTAGGCATGGGGGTATGATTGCGCAACAATCATAGGTGCTAATCTACCTAAATTAAGTTAAATCCTAGCTTAACTTAGGAATAATGCATGCATAAACATCTTATTTCGCATCATAGTCGATTTGTTAGCTTTGTAAATAATAATACTATATTATGTTCTAATTGAGAGGAAATAATAATTGCAGATAATTTGGTTGCGGATGATAAATCCAACCATACGAATCTGTTTAGAATGACAACGAGAGTCCAACGCTTCTGGGATCATCTTGATCGGCCTCCTGTAGCATCCTACTGAGTCCACAAAAGAGCAAAGGCCATGAGATAAGGTGGAAAAAATCCGAACCTCATATGCCAAATCTGACTACATGAATGGATCCGAATTAATGATTACAGTCCAACGGTGCAAAAATCAACTTGATCGGAGCCCTACAGCACCATCTACAATGCAAAGAAGATGGACGGCCACGATGGAGCCATGTGGTGCCATCATAGCCGCCTAAGAACGTCGCCCCCATTACTAAAGGAGTTATATGTGCTTTCTGGGCCATTGGAACGTCATCCAACAACCACAAGAGTGCCATGTCGCCACTGCACCCGCACCTTATCAAGGAAGAGTCATGCTCAGCCATTGGATCTTCATCCAATGGTTGATGACGGCCACGCTAGAAAAAGGAAACGAGGCGCAAACGTGCGCGTAGCTCATTGGCCACTAACTTCAACCAATAGTGCGAGCCGCCTGTTTGACTCGCTATCAACGAGAATTCAAAGACGCGGTGTGCACGAACAAAATCGCACCGTGCAATTGCGATCTAACGGCACTGGTGCAGCTGCGTGGCACAACAATGATGGGTTAATGTGGTGGTGCGGATGAACACGCGTGATCACACACGGGTGGACGCGCCGATAGATATGCGAGGAAAGGTGGTGGGCGCAGCTATTTTAAGCTATTCAATCTTTCGATCAAACTGCTGAAATTCAAGTGTGCGCGTGAGTGAGAATTTGGCGAAGGTAGTACGAGAGCGCATGTGCACAACCATGCAATCACGATCTGAAGTCCCAGTGCACGCTATGCGTCAACATCTCGTGCGGTGCGCGCGTTAAAGGCGTTATGGTGGCTATTTTGAGGTGAAATCAGAGCTATTGATCTCCCCATCAACGAATCTTATTAATTCAAGGCCAATACACGAGTTTAGGAGGAAAATACTTGCTTTTCCCCTCAGTTTAAATATAAGAGGGACCCTAGCGCCCCCACACGAAGGTATCTCCTCCAGGATCTCCTCCTCCATCTCTTCCAAACACCTCTACGCTCCTCCGGCTCCCTCTTCCTCTGAAGCATCCACCATGCCCACCTTGGTGCACCGCTGCTGCTCTCCCCGACCTCTCCAAAAGGCCACCAAGGACCACCCTTGGTGCCCTTGTTCTAGTAGTTTAGGTAGTTAATTTTAATTCCAGTACTAGTAATGATGTTCTAGTTCTAGTTATAGTTCTATTTGCAACTAATGCTCAAATAATTGCCTAATTTTCCTTATATCTACTGTGATTAGTATTTAGTTAGTAATTCTAAATCAGTTTTAAGATCAAGTTGATTTCTGTCTCCCTGAGTTCGATCGGGACTCAAATCTCGTTACATTTTATTTGTTGACGTGTTTTCGCTCTATACTACGACAGATTATTTAAAATCATGATTTCACGTCAAACAAGGGGGTCACTCAAGAAATCAACCTCACCTACTATGCAACAAAGTTGATTCAAATCAGTTTAGGTTTCTAGAAAAAAATTAAACCCAAAAGTTTTATGTCCTAGGGTTTATGCTCTTCTAAAAACCTGCAGTCAGACCCTGTTCTGCTTGAAATCACTCCCAGATCAGTAATGGAAGCCAAATAAGATGAAATTTGACAGAGATTTTCCTTTTTCAATAAGACTTTAAGGAGTAATTTTTGAAGATTTTTACTATTTCATACAATTTTTCATGAATTTTTAGGTGTTAGTGGGTCAAACAAGCTAGATGGACCCCCAGCAAGTAATTCAGTTTGAACGGCATCAAAAGAAATCCAAAAGTTCTTGAAAAATTATATAAAAACTAGATTTTAGTGGCTTTCCAACCCCGCAAATTTCAAATCAATCTGATTTATATAAAGATTCGAATTAATGTTTAAAGTTAGGTAAAATCAATGTGCAGATTGCTTTAACCCCCTTCCGCTGTGCGAATTTTTAAAATTCGTATAGTGGAATTTTTACTCATAAAAGGTGGCGTTGGAAAGCTTATTTTAAACCATAATATCAGATTAAATCCTAAGATTTTTGGATTCCTAATTTGACGACAATTAATTTTTGAAAATCACAAATATATGCTGGCTAGATTTCTAAATTTGAATTTGGTGTGTTTAAATGGTTTCCAAGTCAAAACACACACCAAAGAAGGATTTTGTTTTTTTTTTTGTAAATTAAAATACAAAAATTTGAATTTGAATTTTATATTTTATTTATTTTTCTTTTTTTTTCTTTCTTTTCAAAAAGGAAACTAACTAACTAATCTAACTAAGATCCTATCCTTTCTGAGAAACAACAATTTTTTTTTTAGAAATCTAAAACCTAACAATGAAATAGGTTCTAAGGATTACTTATGGTCTTCACCACGGATTGGAGTGTGCGTAGGTCCTCTTCATTCTTGACCTGCAAATATAAAAAATGTTAAGCAAATGCAAATCCAAATCTAAAACTCACCCGTTGCCTCCTCGGCAACAGTGCCATTTGATAAAGCAATTTCACACGTGTTTTGAAATACATCGGATTTGTAGGATGGTTGCGCTAAACCCTAAATCAAAATACTTGTTTTAACGAAACTCGCGTAGAGATTTTTTTCTTTTATAACTTGAGTCCCGTGGGAGGGCACGCCCATGAAGAGATGAGGGCACGCCCATGAAGAAGAAGAGGAGAAGAGGGTGGTGGACCCTTTCTCTTCTAGCCATCCTTGAAGCCTTGGAGGAGAGCACCTTAGAGCTTCACTTGGTTGTCCATGGAGGAGCACCTTGGAGGACCTTCTTTAGGCATCAATGGAGGATGTCCTAGAGAGGAGGAGGAAGAGGATGACCTTGGGGTTTTTTTGGAGGAAGAGGGATCGGAAGTTGAGGTGGAAGGGAATGAATGATGTGCAACAACTTTTTTGTTAGCTTATATGGGAAGTTCTCTCATTTTTTGGTAGCAATTTGGCTCTCTCCCCAAAATAGAAATCGCCACTTTTGCCGGCCCTTAGAGTTGACGCCCATAAAATGTGGATCTAGATTAGAAGGATATTTTACGAAAGTGTTAATGTGTGTGGTTTAAATTTCGTAGAGTAAGGTTGTGGGTTTTGGTAAGATTAGGTGCTAAATTGGTTGGGTCAATCAAGATTAGATGGGTGTGGACCTAATTAGGCTAAGAAGAGCCTAATTGGAGAGAAGTGAACCTGATTGGGTCTAGGTAAAGTCTAATTGGATGTGTGTGTGTGATTAGGCTAAGGTAATCCTAATTGGTATAAGTCAATTAAATCCTAGGTGGACCTAAATGTGTTTAGGTGCACCCAATTAACTGTAGATGCAGCCAATTAGGTATGGGCTAGTTCAATTGGGTTAAGGATAGGATAACTAAGGGTATGGATAGTGGGATAGGCTTTGGAAGTCTCTAATTAGGTTTCCTAAGGTGTTTGGTGGGGTTTATAGGTCAAAAGAGGCAAGCTCGAGCTTCTAGCACCAAAAGCAGGAACCAGAGAAGACCTCCTGATTGCACAGCAATCATGGGTCCTAATCAACCTCAATAATGTCTTAACCTAGCCTAATTTGTGGATATTGCACCCATATCTTGCATATCATGCATTGCATCGGTCTATATAGAATAAGATGAGATATCCTGCTATTTAATGATTTTTATTACTATTTGCAGGTAATAAAGTGATCCAGGATAAAGGAAATAGTGGAATAAAGTAATAAAGAAAGAAGAAGACTGACCCAGATAAGAGGAGTGAGGAGGATAGCCTTATACCTACCCTTAGAAACCCTAGGACAACCTTCTCAAACCCAATCAACCTCTATTGATCTTTATTTTTCAAGAGGAGGAGAGGAGAGGAGAGAGAAGATCCGGCGAAATTTGAATTCTCCTTTAGGCGGGAAGCTCCGACAAGGATGGCCGGCTGCCTGAGGGGCCCCGACGCCCGTGCCGATGACTCTGACGGATGGGCGGTATGGTGCTCGTGATCTTGGCACAGGAATGTGCGTGGCGTCCATGTGCTTGATGGAGTTAGGACCCTAGGCAGGAGGGGTTATCAAGGTGGCTGGGGCAGAAGTCGGAGGGAGGTGATTTGTTTCAGATGTCAGCTTCGGGGGCACCTGGCGGTGACTTGCCGACAGCCACTACTTTGTCTTGCTTGTGGAGGCTTTGGCCACAAGCAGGACGTCTGCCTGGCGACTTGTGGTGATTCTGGGGGCAGAGCGTGCAATGCACCTTCGCATCCTAGGGGTGAGCTGCAGATGCCCCTCCTACCCCCCCAACTCTCGGGGGACACGCTATAGATGTGGAGATTCCCCTGACCGAGGATATCAAGGTAGCAGAGTTGGTACTGCGTGGTGCTTTGATTGGGGAAGTGATGTTGGGTACCCTTTCGTTGGACAGAATTCGGCAATTGGTGAGATCTCTTCCTTTATCAACTGATGCTTGGAAAATTGCGGTTATCTCTTCGTCGCGATTTGTGCTTTTTGATGTGAGTGCGGTAGATGTAGAGAAGTACTATTTTCATACTAGCAAATTGGGTGGATTATCAGTGATCTGGCGGCTAGTATCCCCCTTTGATGGCTCTTTGCTTGAGCGTCCCCCTCAAAGAACAGCTTCCAGGTCTGGTGTTCTTGAGATCAGAGGTCTGCCTTTGCATTTGAGGTCTAGGAAGGTGGTGGAAAACATGGTTGCCGGGTTTGCATTTGTGGCTAAGGATGCTATTATTGGTCTGACTGAAGGAGATGCCAGTGCTCTGAAAGTGAGGGTGAATGTCTTCAGGGCTGGTTCCATTCCTAATAAACTGATTCTCAGGTGTGGGGGCAGCTCTTGGATGCTCCTTTTGAATTTTATTGTGGAAAACAGGGAGGTCGTGTCTAGACATCACCCCCCTCTTATGCTGAGGTGTTGAAAACCAAAGTTCCTTCCTTGCAACCAAACTGTGCTAGTCAGGAGGTGGTGGCAGAATGCACTAAAGGTAGGGAATTGGTAGATGGGGTAGGGAGCTTGGGAGTTGATGAGATGAGGACTAAAGCTCTGGAGGATGTGGCTGAAGTACCTCCGATCCAAGAGGTGGCTGCAGTGGTGGCTGAAGAAGGGGTGGAAGTGAATGTGATTAATGAAGCTGTGGCTGAGGACCTGAAAGCCCATTTTGGTGATCCTGCTGATTCTGTTCTGGTGGACTCCTCTGTGGATTCCTTAGACTTGCAGAATTGCTCTCCTGTGGTTGATGTCGTGCACTTGAAGTCAAAGACTCCTTCTACTGCTTTGATTGGGAAACCTCCCTACAAGCTGAGGCTAAGAAGGCACACTCCTACACAAAGAGTTGATGAATCTGTCATTACAGCTGTGATGAAGGTTGGCAGAGCTTCTGCAGCTAAGAAGGGGACGGACCTGACTCCCAAATGAGGGTCCTAACCTGGAATGTGCGTAGGCTGCGCGATAGAAGTAGGAGGGGGTCTTTGCTTAGATATCTGCGAGAATGGGAAATTGACTGTGCCATCCTTCAAGAGACACACATAGATTGTGAGTCTGACAAGGCATGGGTGGAGATGAGAGCAGATCTTGCAAATGAACTTGTGGTGATCAATTCTAATGGCAGATCTAGGGGAATTGCCATCTGGTGGAAGAAGCAGCTGCTGTGTTTGGAGGAGGTTTCTGTGGCTAGGCACCTTCTGACTTGCAGATTCAAAAGAGACCAAGGGGACAATGTCTTCTTTGTGACAGGTGTGTATGGTCCAAATGATCCTAGCAGGAGGCAGGTGCTGTGGGAGGATTGGAACTTGGCTACAGATTTTGTAGATGGGGGGGCTTGGCTTGTTGGAGGGGACTTCAATTGTACTTTATTGGGGAGTGACAGTCCTAATGGGGTGGTGGACAGCTCTACCACTGGATTCCAATTGATGGTCCAGGCCTTGGGAATGTGTGATTTTCCTTCGTCAGGTGCTGAATTCACTTAGAGGAATGGTAATGGGCTCATGTCCAAGATTGACAGGTTTTTTGGCAATGCTGAGCTGATGAATCTCTTCCAGATGTCCTTTGTTTGTGGTCTTGAACACCCATTCTTTGACCATACACCCTTGGTGTGGAACAATGGTGAACAGGTGGTGGATGGTTCCTACTTCAAATTTAGAAAGTCTTGGCTGAGGGAACCAGGTTTCAGAGACATGTTTGCTAGCTGGTGGAGGTCACAGCAGTGTGAAGGCACGGCTACCTTCAGATTGGCTTCCAAGATTGTGGCTTTGAAAGGTATGCTGAAGGAATATGGAGATATTATCTTGTCCTCAGACATCAGAAGCGTCGTGAGGCCTTGCTGAAGATTCAAGAACTGGATACCAAGGAAGCTGTGGCTCATCTATCTGAGCTGGACCTTGCAGATAGAAAGAGATGGCAGGGGGTGGTGATTGAAGAAGACCTGAAACTGGAGATGGATTGAAGGGAGCGTTCTAAGCAACTGTGGCTAAGTGAGGGGGATGCAAACACTAAATTATTTCACCTGGCTGCCAGTTCTAGGAGAAGAACTAATCTGATCTCTTCAATTATTATAGAGGGGTAGAGAATTACCTCCATATCTGATATCAGAGCTGAGGCTGTCAGGTATTTAAAGGAATCTTCAAGAGCTGCAGGTAGGGGTAGTTGGAGGATGAAAGCTAGTGATCTACCCAAAATTAATGAGATTCAGGGGTCCAGCCTGATTGAACCCATATCTGAAGCTGAAGTCCTGAAGGCCATTAAGGATCTCAACTGTGAAGGGTCACCTGGTCCTGATGGAATCAAAGTTTTCTTCTACAAAGAACTGTGGGACATTATGGGCACTGAGGTTATGGATGTGATTAGAGAGTTTGAAAGTGGCAATTTTGGCTTTGAGAGGATAAATAGATCTTATTTGTTTCTTCTGCCAAAGACCTCGGGTGCTGAATCCTTTCAGGAGTTTAGACCTATTGCCCTCTCTAACTCCTTGTACTTGGTGATTGGCAAGGTCTTGGCCAATAGATTGAGGCCCGTCTTGCAAGATCTGATCCATCCTGCTCAATTAGATTCCTCCCTCGCAGATCTCTACAAGAATAATTTATCATGGCCCAAGAGATGATTTGTGGCTGGCATAAGAGAAAATGCAAGGCCTTCCTTTAGAAGGTTGACTTTCGTAAAGCTTATGACTCCATCAGTTGGCCTTATTTGTGGGATATGCTCAAAAGAAGGGGCTTTCCTTCTACTTGGATCTATTGGGTTAAAAGATGTATTACCACTGCCTCCTTCACCCCTCTAATAATTGGAAAACCCTATGGTGCGTGGATTCAGCCCCAATGTGGTATCAGGCAAGGATGTCCCTTGGCTCCCCTGATCTTCAATTTGGCAGTTGACAGCTTGGT
This sequence comes from Thalassia testudinum, assembly GCA_037157565.1. Taxonomy (NCBI): domain Eukaryota; kingdom Viridiplantae; phylum Streptophyta; class Magnoliopsida; order Alismatales; family Hydrocharitaceae; genus Thalassia; species Thalassia testudinum. Next base: position 37,500,196 of record JAZHRO010000014.1, read on the forward strand.
TTGGTTTGCTTGTAAGCTTGCTGAAGCTGGTCTTGTTAGAGGATATTCATTATCTTGCAGGAATAATCTGGCCCCCATTCTTCAGTATGCAGATGATACTGTTTTTTTTGTTGAAGGGTCCATGGATGAAGCATTGGCTCTGCATCATATGGTTAATATTTTTGGTGAGCTTTCTGGCTTGAGGTTGAATAGAGATAAGTCTGGTTTGGTCTGCTTTGGTTTACCTGAGGAGGAGCAAGATGCTTTAGCAGTTGTTTTGATGACTCCCCGCATCAATCTTCCTATCAGATATCTAGGGCTGCCTTTGAGGTGTTCCAGGATGAAGAAGAGTGATTGGAACTGCCTTTTTGACAAGATTTCTGTGAAATTAGATGGCTGGCATAGCAGTTTCCTTTCCAAAGGTGGAAGACTTGTCTTGCTCAACTCGGTGGTCACCTTTATCCCTGTTTTCTACTTTTCCATATTTAAAGCACCAAAATACATTTGGAAAAGGTTGGATGTGATGAGGAAGAGGTTCTTTTGGAAGGGAGCTAGACATGAGGGCAAGTTCTTGCAGCCTCTCAAATGGGATCAGATCTACTATCCAAAAGAGAGGGGTGGTCTTGGGATTAAATCCCTGAAGCATTTTAATGATGCCCTGCTACTTAAATGGGCTGTTAAATTGTTGCAAGGCAGCCTGAAGCCATGGTCTATTCTGATTAAAGACAGATATGGAGCATCCAACAGCACGCTGTCCAGACTTCAGCCCAGCTGTCGTTCTCCTTTTTGGAAATCTGTGACTAAGGCAATGACTGATCACTTCCATCTGCTACAACCGTCACTTGGACATGGCAGGTCTTTCAGTTTCTGGAAGGAGGGTGGTCTAAGTTGGGTGTCTTGAAGGAGCTCTATCCAAGAGCTTTTGCTGCAGTAGCTGACAAGGATGCCACTGTCAGCAAGGTCTGGTCTTGCAGCAGCAGCAGCTGGAATCTGGATGGTGAGGAGTCCAGCAGAAGAGCTACCCGATTATGGGAAGAAAGGAGAAGGCTTATCTTAGACCTTGAGAGCTTTAGACCTAGGCCTGGAATGGAGGACAAATACCTTTGGGAGGGGATTTATAGTGTCCAATCTGGCTATAACAGAATGTTGAGCATTGAAGATGGATGGAGATGCGATTCCGTTGACAAGAAGATCCAGTTGTTAAAAGTTCCTCTCAAGGTACAAATCTTTCTCTGGCTATGCAGGAGAGATGGTTTAATCACAAGTGATCTACTCCACAGAAGGTTGGGAACTGATCACCATGTTTTTTTTTTGTGTGAAATGAATACTGATAATGTAAATCACCTCCTTTCTTCTTGCCTTATCACTGATGCCATTTGGAGAAGAATATGTCTGGAGCCATTACCAGAGTGGGATTCTATCTGGCATGGGTTTGATGTGAGAGGGAAGCCTCATGTTCAGATGGTTGCTACTATTTGGTGTGTTTGCAAGGCAAGGAATGAGAGACTTTTTCAGGAGAGGCCGGTATGTTGTGAAAGTATTGTAAGAGAGTGCTGGTCCCTCATACACTCTTGGGGATCCTTTTTGTAATTTCCCTTACGTGGTCATATAATATACTGCTCCGGACTGCTATCGTAAGACAATAACTCTCCTTTCTGTTTCAAAAAAAAAAAAAATCAACCTCTATTAGGACACCTTAGCCTCAAAATCCAAACATGGATAGCACTATCCATGTTCTTATCCACCCTATCCCTCTCCCAAACACTTAGGAACCAAGACCCACTTTAGAAAACCTAAAACCCACTCTCCTGCACCTTTTAGGATGTCCAGACATCTGGCTGGATGTCTAATTTCTGCAGAATATCAATCCAGGAAGCTAAAACTCATACTGACATAGAATTGGATGTCCAATTTAATGTCCAAACGTCCAATTTTGTAGTATAAGACATCTGACCACTATCTTGGACGTCTGATACTGCTGTCTGGTTCCTAATTTTGGTGTTGGAAGCCTTAGCTTGCTTATTTTGACCTAGGAACCCCACCAGACACCCTAGGAAGCTTAATTAGAGACCTCCTAAGCCTAGTCCACTATCCATAGCCCTACTTATCCTATCCCTAACCCAATTGAACCATCCCATACCTAATTGGGTGCATCAACAGTTGATTGGGTGCACCTGAGCCTAATTAAATCCACCTAGGATCTAATTGACTCATACCTATTAGGGTTACCTTAGCCTAATCACATGCACACATCCAATTAGACTTGACCTAGACCTAATTAGGTTCACTCCTCTCCAATTAGATTTTCCTAAGCCTAATTAGGTCCATACCCACCTAATCTAGGTCAACCTAACCTAGATCTACCAAAACCCACAACCTAACCCTACGAAAAACACACACCCACACACACACACACACACACCCCTTCCTATTCTACCCCTAGCAAACCCACACACACTCTCTTGGAAACCCTAAAACTTGTGTCAAACCTAGATCCTAAAAAGGTGGCATTTGCTATTTTTGGAGCCACCAAAAGTAGCAACCAATTGGAGCCTTCTCATACGGATAAAGAGAGCCGCGAAATTGCACTCCCATCTCCATCCATTCTCTCCACCTCTCACTTGCGACACCCTCCCTTACACCCTCCAAATCCCAAGGCCGTCCACCACTCTCTCCTCCAAAGGGTGCTCCTCCTTCTCCAAGTCTCCTTGGATGGCCATAGAGAAGCTTCTCCACAACTTCCTAGGGACGGCTAGGAAGAAGAAGGGATCTCCACCCTCTCTTCTTCTCTTGGGCGTGCTACCTTCTCTTCCATAGAGGGTTCATGCCCCCCCACCTTCTTCTCTTCTTGGACGACCATAAAGGCTCACCCATAGCCTCTTATTGCCGACCATCTCTTGTTGGTAGGTGTGTAGACAGGTTTGTATACCCATGGTCTAGCCTACACCCTCACACATAACCGATGGCCCTAGTGGCACCTTCCCGGCGTGAGGGATTTCCTCTATTTATATGCTTTCTAGTATAGATGTTAATTGACATTCGTTTCTATGCATAAATAATATTGCATGATTATTACTTCTGTGATTGCATGTCTTCATGCTACTTAGTCTCGTTCACTCTATGCACAGCCACCATGCCCCACTTAGATGCACATAGTCACTTAGGTTTTCGCTAGCACGTCTAGATCTAGGTTTCATTTCGTGTTTCAAAATAAAGATCAAAAACACAAAAAGATAAAAAATATTAGGTTAGATTAAGCCGATCCAAATCTCGACTTGTTTTCAAACCTCCCAAAGACGAACGACCGGGACTCAAGTTTTCAAAATTCATCGAGTTTCGATATTATAAATGTTTTTGTCAAGGGGATTTCGTGACTATACTACGACGTTGTTTTCCAAAAACTCGTGATTTCCACGCTTGTCACCTCCAGATGTCTAGACAAGTGATCAAATGTCTTATACTCCAAAATTGGACGTCTAATTCTATGTCAGTGAGAGCTTTGGCTTCCTGGATTAAGTTTCTGCAGAAATCAGACATCTAGCCTAATATCTGGACGTTCAGAAAGGTGCTGGAGAGTAAGTTTTGGGTTTTCTAAGGTAAGTTTTGGTTCCTAAGTGTTTGGGAGAGGGATAAGTAGGATAAGAACATGGATAGTGCTATCCAAGTTTTGGGTTCCAAGGCTAAGATGTCCTAATGGAAGTGGTTTTGGTTTTAGGAAGGCTATCCTAGGGTTTCTAAGGGTAGTGATAAGGCTATCCTCCTCACTCCTCTTGTCTAGGTCAGTCTTCTTCTCTCTTTATTGCCTTATTCCACTCTATCTCACATCCTAGATCACTTTAGTACCGGTAAATAACAACAAAAACAATAAATAGCAAGATATCTCATCTTATTCTATATGAAATGATGCAATGCATGATATGAATGCAATATTTACAAGTTAAGCTAGGTTTTAACATTATTTAGGTTGATTAAGACCGATGATTACTACGCAATCATTCGAGCCTAGATTTAGCTACAGAATGCCATGGGTGGCAATATCATGAAGTGTCGAAAGCCAGGGTTCTGGTGGTTGCCATATGTGGTGATATCCCGAAGCATTGATTGCTAGGGACCCTTTGAGGATTGATGATGGGAACGAGGAATCTGATATAGACCGTGTTTAGTGCCAATCTGATGTTAGATTTAAGGGAATCTAAAAACAAAAGAGAGAAAACTCTAAAAAATATACATCTCTCTCTCTTCAAAAAATACACTAGCAAATTGAACCTAGACCTCATTGCATGCATGCACGGGTGTTTTAACCGCTGGGGTTAGCAAACCACCAGGAAGATTCTGGGGCCCTAGAAACCTTTGTTGCAGACCCAAGACTAAGGTTGTTCAAGTCTAGATCTTGGCTGGTACTTGAATACCTCTAGGCCTAGAGTTGGTATTTCAACCTGATTTCTGTAGAGGTAGCACTTGCAGGCATCCTGACGATAAAATCTGGTCTAGAGATCTGGTCTATTCCATAGGATTTTGTTAGGGATTAGCAAAAGTTAGGCATGGGGGTATGATGGTAACACTATCATTGGTGTTAACTAACCTAATTTAGCCTAATTACAGTAATTAATGCTCCTTAATGTTTATCTAAGGGTCGTAATTCTGTTCTGAATTGAATTCGAGAAGAAGACAAGAAAACATGTTAATTTTGCCATTTTAACACCTAATCACAATTGTACAATAACTCAGGGGTTAATTCGGGCTTAATCCAAGGTTAAATGAGCTTAATTTCCCAAGAAGTGGTCTTACATTGACTGAATCAGGATTTTCTAAGATTTAGAAATTAATTTATTGAGAAAAACCCTAATTACAACCTCACTTTAAATTGAAAGGGTTTTGGTTGAATAAATTCAATATAAACCTCTTTAAAATCATTGAAAAATATTTTAAGTTTGGAGCCTTCACTTTGACCAAAGGAACTCGTCTTGACCAAAAACAGAGACTTCAACAGAAATTTGTTCTATATTAGGCTTCTTCGTAATTTTTCTAGTCAAACTTGGTCAAAACTCAAATCCAAGGTCACCATTAGATTTTTTGGACTCAAACTAGGCTAACCTCAAAATTCGAGCCCAATCAGAGTCAATTTTGATCTAGTTTGCATTTAAGGCCACAGATTTCTATTTTCTAAACTTAGGTCCCTATCTTCTATGTTTTTCTAACAAACAAGCCCCTATCTTGTCATCTTTCTCGCAAATGCCCCCTGCTACCTTCTTCCTCTTTTCCTAATCAAGCAATAGTAGCAGTCAACCCAACGACTCAGTGAGATTGGATTAACAATTAGAGCACTCAAATCAAGATCAAATCCCACCAAATTTGGTGGGATTGATCTTAAGAATCTTCCTAATTGATTGAGCTTCTTGCAAGGCTAACATTTTCCAATTTCACTGCCGGCGAGCTTAAGGAATGAAGCTCAGTGGTGCGACAAATACGCATGCCAAACTTACTCTTCTTGGCTTAATGGAGAAGGGTTTCACCTCTATTTAAAGCGTCTCACATTCACGAGGCAAACTTCGTGCTCAATTGACCGGTTCTCCCCCATCTTCTTCATCTATGCCGGCATACTTTGAAATGCCACCAAAGCTCCTCAACCCCTCTTCCTCACCCTTTGCCACGGACAATAGGCAAAGGGTTTTTCCTCCTTGAGCTTCCATGTAGCTTTAGCCTTCGATTCCCCCTCAATCACTCTAGCCACTTCTTCTTCTTCATCTCTAGTGAATGTTCGGTGAGCCTTTCCTCTTCTCCTTTCTTCAAATTAGGTTAGGGCTTTTAGTTCTCTCATCTCCAATTATTAGGGAGCTTTAGAGCTCCATCCTTCTCCTTTAGCTCTTCCCCAATGTCGATGACCATTGTGCCGACCACGGTCACCGTCTCTCTCTCTTCGCCTTCTTCGCACTCAATTAGGTTAGTCCAAAGTTCCCCCTCACCCTCAATAATCTTTTGCCTAACCTAATTGGCCTGCACATCACTTCCATCGTCATTGCCAACCATGTTAAGTGGAGCTTCTTGAAGTTCCTTCATTTGACCACGCCACACCGTATCCCACTAAATCACGATCACCACTAACTTTGCCTCACTACAGTGAAGCTCCTCGTGTGCTTAATTTGGGCCCTAGGGCTACGTTTTCTTTGCAGGTATATCTCCGACACTGGTCTTCTTCCTCAGCTTCGTTCATCATCGACCAGCCTCCATGCAACGAATTGCCTTCATCCTCGCATAAGGAATAGCATTAGGGATCTTCATAGACCCTCAATTTAAAGAACCAAAGCCATCTCGTGCTTCAATTGATCTGCACACCTCCACGCTAAAGAATGTGAGGAAGACGAAGGAAGGCGTGGGACATAATACCACATTGTGAACGAAACGAGCTGACCCAGCGCATGAAAGGAATCCTCTTCCTTACCCCATCACCCAAGCACACAGCGGGTCGAGTCCCCCACGCATGAGCATTGCACGTCCTCGCCAATTGCCCATGCCTAGGTGGGCTTGGGTCCGAATCTAGATCCAATTATAGAGAATAGAGAGAAAAAGGGAAAGAGGAGGATTGATTGGGTTCATAGAGGAGACGAGTCGATTTTGCTTGCCTAGACGTATGATTTCCAACTTTAAGACATCTAATTTGGGCCTTGAGTTCACTTTGGGCTGAGATTCACTAAGTGTTGAAGAGAGTTTTCCTTTCTTGTTGCAACCAATTTTTTTTGCTCTTTGATACTTAACTCATCTATATTCTGTTGAGTTTGATATATATCTTGATTTAAGTTGAGTATATTTCTGTTATATCAATCTTTTGAGCATTATTTGATTAGTGTTTAATTATGATCATATTTACTTCCTGAGATGACCTTGGAACTCATATTTCGAGATTACAAATTTAAACATCGATTTGATTTTGTTGACTATACTACGATGCATGTTTCAAGCTCGACGAAAGCACATTAACAATTCCACGCCCATCTCGGCCTTGACTGGGCCATAATCTGATGCGAGAAAACACCCGATTTGTAAATTAAGGTTTTTATCGTTGTACACGTGAATCTGATTGCTTTTGAAATTTATAAAAATCGAGTACTTAGCAAGTATTCGAGTAGTCCCAAGGGAGGTAGAAATGCAATTTAGAAATCTCTTACTCGAAAGATGAAAATCAACGTTGTTTTTTTGAATTTTTGATATGTAATTTTTTTTGGGTTTTGAAATAACGAGCAATGGGAAGCGAATGCATGAGATGAAACTACACCTATCACAATTATCTAAGTGGCAGGAAGAGTCTCTCTCTAAGCTCACCCTAGGTACGTGAAGACCTAGGATTATTAGAGAGAGAGTGAGTGCACTAACTAAATGAAAAACAAATAGATAAATTGCAACAAAAATTTGGAAGACAACTTATATTGAGGAGAAGATTGTTTTACAAAACTTGTAGTGGAATTCTTCTACTACAAAAATAAAATATGAAAGAACAAAATTTCTCCCGATGAAGATGGTTAAGAGGAAGGAAGCCTTGCTCCAAGCTCAGCTGCTCTTGGGCTTAAAAAGGTTCCTCCAACTCCATCCTTGAAATGCTCCTTTTAGCTGATGAAGATCTTCCACTTGTCAAGCCTTAGATGGGGCATCCTTGCTCCTAGAGTGGATGGCTTCCACTCTCTAACTCCTCAGGGTGGACGTGGACCACCCTATGCTCTCCTCCAATGACTGGATGCCCCCTTGGCTGGCTCAAGAGAGAAGAGAAGAGGGGAAGGCACCAAGGAGACAAGGTTGTCTCCTTAATCTTCTTCTTCTTCTTCTCTTGGCCGAATTTAGGTGGTGGCTATAGGTAGAAAGATGCTTGAAAAATGTAGCCAAGGGTGAGTCATTGGGTAGTTAGTGGTATTTTTGTAGGAGTAGGAAGGGGGGGTTGGGCGTGGATGGTAGATGGATGGCTAGGATTAGTTTTTGGTGGTGGTTAGATGATCTAATGGGTAAGGTTAGTTGGCACCAAAAGAAAGGGTTTCAAGGGGGATGTGGTGGCTTTAGGGTGGATGGTAGGGTGGGCTAAAGGGGGGTAGTTAGGTGATCTAGGGTTAGGATGGGTTGGCGCCGCTTGTAAGGGTGTGTTTAGTGGTTATTAAGGTTAAGTTAGGTAGCTTTGGCACCTATTGAGCGGGATTTTATACGTGTAAATGGTTGAGTTACAAACCTATCGTTGCAGTCACGTAAAAATCAGCTATCAGATAAAATTTATAACCGAAACTCTGGTGAGTCCTAAGTCGAACTGGGGGAGGCAAATGTTTGATTAAAAATCGTGTAGGAGTTATTGTCATGAAAGTAAATTAGCTGGTTAAAATTAATCTACGCTAGCTATTCTACTTAAAGAACAATTAATAGAAGAGAGAGATAGAATAATACAAATAAAGAGAAAATAGGGAGAAAATGAACAAATGTTTCATAATGATATAATCATGTCCATTACATCTACGTGCTACACTAGAAAGCTAAAAATCTACATTAGAAAGTAATAAAAAGAGAGGGATGAGAAAATCATCCTCGATGGCTACTTGGAGGAGGAGCCACATTGATGGAACGCTTGGATGATGGGGATGAGGAGAATGAGCTGGAGGATGGAGGATGAAGCAGGGCTACATTGTGGCAAGATCTGCTTCCCCAATGGCCATGAGAGGACAACTGCGGGCGTTCCACGAACGGGGATGAGAAGATGGAAAAATTATTTTTAAGACTCTAGTGGAGCATCCCGGGTATGGGACTAGCTCTTTAGAGCTTTGGAGAGGGTGAGAGGAGAAGAGAAGGGATGATGAGAATGAGAGGCATAGGGTCCTTTATATAGTTGACGTACAAGGATAAAAAGGTCCTTTAAAAACATAAAAATTAAATGCAGGGCCATTAGTGACACACGCGCACGTCGCTGTAGGTAAGCGTTAGAGAAGACTTGCCTCTGATCTCAGTCGCTCACTCCGCATCCAATGGCTCTCATGTGATCGCGTCACCACCGTCTCGTCTTCGCGCGTTAAGTGGTTGGGTTGATCTCAACCCTCTGATCAAGATTGGAAGGCTGAGATCGCGCCGATGCCGCTTTGCCTTCAATAGTTAAGAGGCAACATAGCCCCTCTTCCCACCATCAGATGAAGATTGGAGGGTTGATGGGCACGCTCACTTGTGTGCCTCATCGAGTCAAATTGGGTGTGCGATTTGGTGTCAGATCGCATGTGCAACTTCGCCTCCATCCAGCGTGCCACGTAGCCACATTTGTAGCTGCTCATAACAAATCATGCGGCAGAATTGCGTCGCACCACCTCTTCAGTGGATTAAATCCGCTCGCGTGAATTTGAACCCATGCCCGTGCTCTGCTTAGGGTGCTCGCCAAATGCGCTACGCCCGCGGATTGTCTCAAAGACACTCTAAGGGTCCATCGCTCATGATCGTTGGATGAGAATCCAACGGTCCAAATTGCAGACCCTCCAAGCCAGCTGCTATCCTCTTCTCTCAAGCAACAAGCAATTTGGAGTGGCGCCGTCTGGACCGTCCATCTTCTCTTGCTTGTAAGTGGTTCCATGGATGTCAGATTGAATCGATTTTTACGTCGTTAGGCTGCGATTGTCGATCTGAACCCATTCATGTAGTTGGATTTGTCCTCTGAGGTATGGATTTACACCACCTTACCCCTTGGCCTTTAATCTTCCTCGGATTGCATCTGATGCTACGGAGGTCCGATCGAGGTGGTCTCAGATGCAATGGACTTCGATCGTCGCCCTGATCAGATTCGTACAGTTGGATCTTCAATCCAAGGCCTCGAAATGATATCGCTCTCTCCCCTAGCCACAAAAAGGGAAAATTAACCTAAAATTTGTACAAACTAATCTAAATGCAGAATGATGCAAGTTATGCAATATTTATAATGCACGATGCAATTATACGCCTAAGAACATGCAAAAATAGACAATTTATGTGAAATAGATGTGTCTACATCACACCCTCTTGCTTATCTTTTGCTAGTTCCTAACAAAATTATATGTTATTTATGAGAGAATTAGGATCAAATTACCTGGGCAATATTTATTTCTCAACACTAAGAAATTTTTACTAAAGACCTGAATTACCTAGACTCAACAGTGCTCGGGTGTCTGCGAAAATGCAAACCGCCCAAGCCCTCGCCTCATTTAAAAGCAAATACATCCTTTTTTTTCTTTTTCTTCTTTTCTAATTATTTTGATTTTTGAGTTAAGAGTTTCGAGGCAGCTTTCTACGACTACCCAACCTACCCAAGACTCGAAAAGAACTCTAAGTGCTAAGCATCTTTTTGTGCAAATATGATAGACTCACTAATCGGCAATCAGAACGGACTTCGGGTTTCTATGCCCTTAAGGGTCCTTGAAAAGAAATTCTGTCTAAATGTGTATCTATCCAACAGGTAGCATTCTCCCTACTTTTTATTTTTATGAGGTTAACAAAAGGGCGAACCCAGTGTATATCTCTCCAGCTTATTCTACTTCTCTGCTTCTTCTTAAGTGTTTGGAATTAAACGTGCATTTTGTGATCTGGGTTTTGGACAACCGACTAATGGGCTGCTACTCACGGCAACTTGCCAGCCATACTCGCGCGGTGAAGTGTGGCTTATTTATTTTTTCTTATTTTCTTTTTCTTATCATTTTTTTCTTTTTGGGTATTTCTCTATTTTTTTCTTTTTTTTCTAAGTAGGTCCTTGATCTAAGATTTACCTAAAGGTAACAAAAAGAGAATAGTCGTGTGGCTGGACTTTGAACAATCGACCAATGGGTTGTTACCTACGATAACTTGCCAGCCATACCATCCTAAAAGGTTCATTAGCTACCCAATTTTTGTTAAAATTGCCGAAAAGTGAGTCATTGCAAACAATGTGTAGATGCTTAGACTATAAGATCCCTCATATAAGAGGGCTGGTTGATAATCGTGTACTTATCACCCCAACTTATTTAACCAATTAGAAATGAATTCAAAATGGCGAGGACTCAAGAAGCAAGTCCACATTTTAATGGACACCTGAGCTGATTAAGCCTGAAGATTTGAAGAATCTAAGTATTTAGGTCCTATTGGATCATTCCTAAAGTTGAAAAACTCTAATGCCTAAATTCTCTTTTCCTAATTGAATTTTTTTTTAAAAATAAAGAGAAAATAAAAAGAATCTACAGAACTAACAAGATGATTCAGAGATGAATATCCACCCCCCCATGCCTATCAAATGCAATGTCATCATTGTATTAAATGACATGAAAAAGTGCAGAGTAGAGAAGAAAACACTTGAATTTCGTGATTACCCGGTCAGCTCCGAGATGAAAACAGATTGTATACGTGTTAAATTTATTGCCTTCAGCTAGGGACACTATACAAACAAAAAGAAATCAAGAATTCACAGGTACAGGTCAAGATTAGAATAAAATGATTAACCTTAAGACCTGCAACAGAGAATGTCCACAGATGTGGATCAGATTATGATGAAGACCCATGCCCCAAGGTCAAGTGTATCTAAGGTTCTGGATGAATATTAACCAAAACCTAAGATCAGTATGCAAGCAGGGTTGGGCCTACGATTTGTAAGGATGCAACCCAAGTACAAAAAGTCGGACAATAGGAAAATCAAGATCAAAAAGATAATCAGTGAATCTGTGCTTGGGTTGCATATCCTCAAAATCAACAATATCATACGGGTCCTGGTAGAAGGTTGGTGGTTTTAGGCAAATAGGAACCCTTAGACTCAGACTTCTGTTTCCCTCAGAATTGGCTTCCCAAATCTTCATTTCCCAGCTCCTATTCTCTATAATCAAAGTTTCGAGGACCTCCAAAGTGTTATCATCCCCATCTAAAATGTCCAAGTCAAAAATTTGCGGCTTAATCAAAATTGACTTGGGTTTGATAATCTTAAGAAGATAATCATCATTATGCTTAATGGGGTGTGATTGAGGAACGAGGTTATGAATTGAATCATCCATGAAAATAGGATTTGTATCTTCCAAGCTAGCTCCAACAGGATCAATTTCCTCAATTATTGGGCAAATAAATGATTCATTGAATTCCTCAGGCCCAGTTGTCTCAATAAAATCATTTTCCTTAAACTCAAGTGAGACTTCACATAAAGATTCTTCACCCTCAGAATTAAAGAATTTTGGATCCGCATTTATATATGTCTCAAAATCATCAATCATTTCCTGGTCCATGGAGACATACTTTTCCTCGTACCCTGGCTCAAAGATCTCGGGTGAATTAATCAATTCATCCTAAATTGGTTGTTCTAGACCAACCAGGTCATCCCCGGTCTCATAAAATGTGTCCCTCCCAACAGGTGCCAAAGCGGGTTCTAACATTGGCTCTCTTAAATGGGGTTCATCCTAAGAATCATCCCAAGATTAGACTAAAGCAATCACAAATCTCATTCTCAATTTTGACAATTTCCCAAGTAAAAACTTACTCGGGTCCTTATCCTTAACATCTGGAGCCAATCCAACAAATACATGTTAAGATCATCAATCATTTGAATCAGAGGCTCTAATTCTTCACTGCAAGGTGTTGGTTGAGCTTCTAAAGATTGAATGGTGTTGGTTGAGCTTCTAAGTTAGGCAACACCTTATCTTGGACTTGGTTTACCCGAAACAAATGGTTTGATTCAGGGTTAGGAGGGTTTGGGTTCAGTCCAGGGGAGTCAAGAAATTGAGGTATTTGGTGCCCTCCTTGATAATAGGTCATTTCAGGTTGTTTAAAGAGGAGTGGTGACCTATATGCAATGTAATCTGGGGGAGGGTAGGAGTTGTAATCAGGATATCCTTCTTGATTGTAGATTGGGTTAAATTGATCATCAAAGGGTGGAGATTTATAATCAGTATAGCTCAGACAACGATAAAAATCAAAATCATGGTGTCCAGGGTTAGACCCTGAATACGGAGATCAGGAATTGTATCCCCAATCAAAGTTATCCGGATTAATGGATGAATGGTTATAAGTCGGGTTGGAATAGTAATCATCTTGGGAATAAGTGGTTGTAGGAGGGTAGGAGTGGAAATGTGAGTAAGATGTGGAAGGATCCATGATGAAACGGGATGAAAAGAAGGATGCCTTGCAATACAAATAATCAAACCTGTCCTTAGGTGGGATAGCCTAAAGACCTACAGCTCTCAGAACCCGTCTTGAGATGAAAGAAATGATTTAGTCTACTTCTTTCCGGACAATCCAACTAGTTATAGAGAGAGATTGGGGAGAAGGTTCTTCCCTTGGCTTTCACCTCAGTTTCCTTTGATACCCGCTGATGGCAGTGCCATCATGCTCTATAATTCACTTAATTTAGCTAAGTCCTAAGGTAAATTGATCTAAATAATACATAAAAAGAGTACAATCGTATGGAGGAAGATTCATCAAATTAATCCCAAGAGACCGCAAAACAAGTCAGAATAACCAATTTAGGGTTTCCTTTGAAATTATGTTATTAAAGAGAACAATTAAACCCTATATTTGATCTGACCTAGTTTGATAGAATTCTGATGAAAGTATTGCAAATTAAACCTTTTAAAAATTATAAGTAAATATCCCATAAGGTTTAATTTGATCAAATACGTCAAAGAAGCCAATTAAACCTAAAACAATAACTTAGGTGAATAATTAATGTCAACTGAGTTTAAAAGAATGATTTACCAACCAAACAACTTCAAAACTCAAAATTGGCGTAACCACCAGATTCCTTAGATCCTAATTGAGCTTCCATAAAAAGTTAGACCTGATTTGACAATACTCGTACCTACTTTGCATTTAGGCCCCTAAATTCCTTAAATCCTTGCAAGTCGGTCCAATTTCATTACTCTTAGGTCCTTATCTTCTTGCGAAACGATCCCTAGGTCATCTTCCTCCTCCAGCTGACGCGGGACCGTTGACCGAACTATCCAACGACTTTTCAGCACCATTTGCGGCTGCTTCGAGCATCGGCTAAACTGACCTCTGAGGCAAAGTAGTTCGCCGTTCCGTTCCACGTCGGGCAAGACTCATCTCGTCGGCTACCGACATTGCAACAACCTGCGATCTCCGGTCAAAAACAAACGCGGAGATACGAGTTGTTGGAAGATCTTCTCGCTACCTCCTGCAACGAATTCACGCACGACCGAGGCTTTATAAAGCCTCACAATGCTCATCCGAGCTGAGTCATCTGGAATTCGAGCGCAACTGCTGCCTTCTCTTCTTCCTCCGTGCGCCGCCATTGCCAGACCTTGAGGACTTCTTCGCCCCTTCACTACGCTGCCTCTCGCCATCAAATGAGGGTGTAGCCACCTTCGTCTCTCTCTCGCCGAGCTTCTCAGCCAGTAGCTAGCTCTCTACCTCCTTCATCGGTCTCAATTCCTTCTCCGATTCTTCACCGGTGGCCTAACCCATCGGTATCCACCTCTCCTTCCTCCAAATTAGGTTAGGGTTTTTATTCCTTTTTCTTCTCTCTACCTTCTTATCTCTTTAATTTTAAATTCCAACCCCATTTGAGCCATCACCGACCATCATCTTTAAGGGCTTCGGCGAGCGTCTTCGCCACATCACCGAGCCCCTGTGCACAGTACATAGAAATAGGGAAAAGCTTCGGGGTTCTTCCCTAAAGTACTTGGACTGATCTAGGACCAAATGGTTCATTTTGTTGTGCACAAGTACCCGTCGGAGCTACCTTCGTCTCCACCTCCGGCAACCACTCCAGCGAGGGTTTCCGTCCGCTACACATCTCCATCCCCTTCATCGACAAGCCCACAACTTCCGCCGTACGCCCACGACCAAAAGCCCTGACTCTATTGGGCCACTTGACCACCCCAATCATTTGTTGACCAACCCACCATTCGCTGCCCAAATCCCTCACCGTCTGGCCACCTCACGCACTATCACACCACCAGACCACCACCCACACGTTCGCCATGGTCAGACGAAGGTTATGAACTGCTTTAACATGGCCGAGAGGCCTTATTATTGTTTTCAGGTACAAGAGTTATTTCGCCATTGCTGCTGAAGATTCGAACTCACTTGAATCTTGTTCTTTAGATGATTGCTCTAGGTTTCGGTCCCAGGTGCTGCAGAACCCTCTCAACATCACACGCAGTAGGTCAATTGGGAGCATCGACCGCTTCCCCGACCTCAATCAGAGACACCTGTTGCTGCTACGACGCGCGAAGACAGCATGAACATTTAGTCTCACATCGGAAGTGGTAGCAGCAGCGACAGCGAATAAATTAATTTTGTCATCTTAGCTGTTCACCTCAAGTAACATCGAAGGTGAGGTCCCCACACACCCCACGCGCCTCGCCTGTGACACTACTTCACGCGGACCTGGCCCTATAATTTGCCTAAGCCCACACCTCGGCTACTGCCCATGCCGGTAGCCCTAGTCCCAGGTATGCGAATCCCTGATACCCGATTACATGAGCATCTGACCGGACATTGAGGAAGAGAAGGGAAAGAGAGAGAGTGTGGAGCAGGGGAGGGTTTTGCAGCGTGGAACAATACCACTACACCCTTGCCCTTAAGACTTAAGGCGTTTGTGCTTGTTCTCTGTCGTCTGAGGGTAAAGTGCTAAGTTGAGTTATAAACATTGATAATTGAACTTGGTGGTTTAAACCATCAGTTTTGCTCTATATTTTATATATATATATAAAGAAGCACTTTATTTACTTAGCATATATTACCTTTTTAATAGAGATAAATTGTACGAATAACTTCTCCCATAGACGACCTCGGATTTCTTTTTATTCGAGTGTTATAAATTTAAATACTGCGACGCTAGTATTTCATAATACAATCAAAGAGAACCAAACACCCAGCAACCGCGGTCATTTAACACTGCTCCCTTAGCTAGACATCAGATGGACCAGTAGAAGCGGATTAATTGAAGATAATCTCAATCTAGGCCCCGAAGAGCGAGTCGAATCCTTAAGGCCAATGTCTACTTTGTTTCAATTAGGCTTAGGTTTGAATGTGCTTGGGAATGTGATGGGCCCTTTATCTGGGTTGCACCCTTAAATATTGATTAATGTGTATGTGTGCACAACCAGGGTTTTCAAACAAGGTTTGTTGATGATTTGTCTTTTAGGGTTCAACTTTAGGTGCATTCAATCAAGTTCAGTTGGCACACTAGGTTTTGAAAGCATAGGTGAAGATGTCATCCTTTAAAACTTAAAAGAATGTGGAGTGCCTAGTTAATTCCTAGAAGTTGAATCCTATGTGGCAAGCTACTGGATGGATAAGTTTTATGTTAAGTGGTGTGGCCCAAATAACTCAAGCAATTGGCTTGATGCACCACTAAATTAGTCACACAAGTGGTTACCTAATCTGATTTCTACTCGATTATGTGTTGATGAGTGTACCGGTTCCAAAGATTAGGTTACCAGTTGAGGATGAAAAATCAGAAGAGGTTGTGTACCTCTGTGGGATTTTTTTAGAATTTTTTATATATGGTGGGTGAGGTGGGTGGAGGTGGCAAGCAAACAATCAAAACTAACCTTAGGGTTTATGAGAGCACCTAAGTTAATTAGGGCTTGCGTTATTAGGTGATGGAATGAAATCTAGGGGGTGGGAGGTGTGGGGTAAACTTACAGATCCTTCAATAGCACTTTACTCCAATTTATCGCTTTTGCTCACCTCTAGAGAGTACCTGCAATCACAGTAAGAAAAGAGAAAAGTGAGGTAAGAGAAAAGTAAGGCAACAAGCGTGAGAAATCAAAGAGTGTCACCTCCACAGCAACGACGCCAAAATGATGAACGAAATTTTATTCGCGTAAAAGGTTGAGTTTGAAAATCCATCGTTGTAGTTGCGTAAAAATCCCTTTTAGATAAAATTTATAATCGAAACTTTGTTGAGTCCCGAGTCGAACACGGGGAGGCGAACGTTTGATTAAAAATTGCATAGGAATTATTGTCACAAAAGCAAATTAGCTGGTTAAGATTAATCTACGCTAGCTATTCTACTTAAAGAATAATTAATAGAAGATAGAGATAGAATAATGCAAATAAAGAGAAAAAGGGAGGGAATAAACAAATGTTTCATAATGATAGAATCATGTCCATTACATCTACGTGCTACACTAGAAAGCTGAAAATCTACACTAGAAAGCGATAAAAAGAGAGGGATGAGAAAATCCACCTCGACGGCTGCTTGGAGGGCGAGTCGCGTTAACAGAGTGCTCTGATGATGGGGATGAGATGTTAGACGAGGGAGAACAGAGCTGGAGGTTGCAGGATGAAGCAGGGCTACGTCGTGCAAGGATCTGCTTCCTGAATGGCGGTGAGAGGATAATCGCGAGTGCTCCACGAACAGGGATGAGAACATGGAAAAATTATTTTTAAGACTCTAGTGGAGCATCCCGGGTATGAGACTAGCTCTTTAGAGCTTTGGAGGTTGTGAGAAGAGAAGGGAAGGGATGATGAGAATGAGGGCATAAGGTCCTTTAAAAACTTAAAAATAAATGCAAGGCCTTCAGTGACACATGCATACGTCGCTGTAGATAAGTGTCAGTGAAGACGCACTTCTGATCTTAGCCGCTCACTCCACATCCAACGACTCTCGTGTAGCCGCGTCACCGCCGCCTCGTCTTCATGTGTTAAGTGCTTAGGTTGATCTCACGTGCCGATGTTGCTTCGTCTTCAACAGTTAAGAGGCGACGTAGCCCCCCTTCCCACCGTCAGATGAAGATTGAAGGGCCGACAAGCATGCTCGCTCACGTGCCTCATGGCATCAAATTAGGCATGCAATTTGTCATCAGATAGTGTGTTCAACTTCACCTCCAACCAGTGCACCACGTCGCCATGTCCGTAGCCGCCCATCACAGATCGTGCAGCGGAATTGCACTGCGCCTCTTCTTTAGTGGATTAAATCCGCTCGCATGGATTTGAACTTGCACCATGTGCTTTGCATAGGGTGCTCGCCCAACGCGCTATGCCCACAATAGTCTCAAAGACACTTCAAGGGTCCATCGCTCGCGACCTTTGGATGAGAATCCAACGGTCAAAATTGCCTGTTGCTTGAGAGAAGAGGATAGCGGCTAGCTTGGAGGGTCTGAATGGTGCTACGCGGCGCCATCTGGACCGTCCATCTTCTCTTGCTTGTAAGTGGTGAAACGGATGTCAGATTGGATCAATTTTCGCACTGTTAGGCTACGATTGTCGATCTGAACCCAAGTTGGATTTGTCATCTGAGGTATGTATTTACACCACCTTGTCCCTCGGCCTTTGATCTTCTTCAGACTGCATCTAATGCTACGGAGGTCCGATTGGGGCAATCTCGGATGCATTGGACTTCGATCGTCGCCCTGGTCAGATCTGTATGGTTAGATCTTCAATTCGAGGCCCCAAAATGATATCGCCCTGTCCAATAGCCACAGAAAGGGCAAATTAACCTAAAATGTGTACAAACTAATTTAAATGCAGAATAATGCATGTTATCTAATATTTATAATGCACAATGCAATTATATGCCTAGAAACACACAAAAATAGATAGTTTACGTGAAATAGATGTGTCTACATCAATGATAAGGTGTGACTCATCATAACTAAAATGCCCAAGTTAAGCTAGAAATTGGGTTAAACACTAATAAATTAACACATGAAAATGATTAAGTGCGGGAAATAGTGAAAAAGACCTAAAACATCAAATCTATGTTAAAAATACGAAATTAGGTTATAAAATGAGATATGCTATTCATTAATGTAAAATAATGATCCAATTGCAAATTAAACACATAATTAAGTTTAAAACTTCAAATCAAAAGTGAAATCAACTTCCTAAATGTTCCTCTTAGTTGCATTTGGACATCATTAAGACCTCTCATTTATTAGATTACATTTAGGTCCTTAGATAATATACTTTTATTCATTTAAAAACCTTCAACGACTTCATTGCAAGCTATCAAGGGTCTTTTTGCAATATTTAGGGACTGTTCTGCAGGACTTCCTGACCACTTATGGGCTTCTGTGCTAGTTTCCTATCGTTTTGCCCATATGGATCTCTCTACAATTTCTCCAACTCACCTGCAACAAGCGGGTGCACTATAGCCGAGGGAACACAAGAGATCTTGGCCGTCGCTTGCTCGCACACTTGATCTGATGGCCATCCCTGAATCTAACCTTCACACGCTTCGATGTGTGTGTTCACCACCTTTGCCAGATCTCATCCAACAGCCATGTTTCATCTTAGACTTTCGCGTGCCCTCACAAGCACATCTCCGCCACCCATGCCCTATGTGCCTAATCACACCATTGTGGTACTCTAATCCAGCAATCTGCCTACTTAAGTCCCTGCCCAGCTCACGTGCATGCCATCGACCTCCCCTCCTACTTTCTTGAGGCGATCCCTTCGACCTCTCTAGCTCTCCTAACCTCTTCACTTGCCACACCTGTGACAGAGGTGTGGTTTTCACCACCAATTCCTCCTCGCCGCTAGGGATGACGTACGCTTGAGGACCACCCTGGAGCTCCTCCTGTGGGCTCTTCACTCGCTGGAGATCTCCCCCATTCTTCCTCCATAACCGTCGGCTTTGAATCCAGGCAACCGCATTCCTCCTGTTAAATAGGATTTCCTGCTTTGTAGAGTAGATTAGATTAGTAATTAGTGTAATTTAGATCTATAGGAGTAGATTAGATGTTAGAATTCACTGGTTTGATGGTTTAGTTTAGTGTAGGAGTAGATTAGCTTAGATCCACTTGGCCCTCTCTGATCAATTCAGATCAGAGAGATGTTTTTTCACCTTCATTTCGACGCATATAGCTTTCTCTATGCTCCACGATTCACTTCTGATTTACCCTCGCAATCTTTTCATCATCCACCCATCCATCAAGGTCAAATTCAGATATGAAGCCTTGTCTTCTAGATCTGAATTTGCGCCTGAAATCCACTTGGGGGGTCTCCCATTAACTCCATAAATTCACAAAGACCCCCCAATATGATATTATCACCTCGAATTGCTCGATTCTCTCAAATTTGGTTTTCACGTTCGATCTCGTGATTCAGAGTCAAATTGGTTTTAAACAATTTTAATCGAGTGATTTGGGTTCATATTTACTTAATTGGGTGCAATGAAATGAATCCAAGGTTTTGGATTTGGTTTTGAATTTGTGGATGAGCATGCACTTAATTTAAGTGTTATTTGGATAGTTTGACCAGTAATAATCAATGACACTAATTTGAGGTTCAAAAAGGACCCAACGGATTCCAAGATGATTACTAGATCACCTTGAACACCAATCAATGGTGTTCAAGACGATCAGGTGATCAGATCAATGAGAGATCCATATCAACAGCCCAAATCAGGGCAACATTATTTTTAACTCAAAATGATTTCCAGATTTTTGTTTGAGAGATTTCCACAGCTAAGAATTGAATCTTTGAGATCGAAATCTAATTTGATTTAGATCAGAATTAAGCAGTTGTTTTACTGCTGGATTGATGGATTTATGGATTTTTATTCTCTGATTTTAAATGATTTGATGAAGAAATGGATTTCACGAGCCTTGGATTAGGCCTCTAAGGTCTGAAGTTCCATCTAGCAGCAATATCTGATTTAAAACTTCTGATTTTACTTAGCAGCAACACCAGCCGCTAATCTTGTGTTCTGCTATCCAACTGAACAGCAATAGCAGCAGTACCTGCTGAATTTGATAGTGGCAACTATTGCTACCATTGCAGGTCTGAGTTGGCTGGCCTAAAATGGGATTTTAGTTGGTTCCTTGAGTGTTAATGGAGCTGACCTGTTGTGTAGTGTTGTTTATATCATGTACAGGCATTCGTGTACCTTTAATTGATTGAAATTTAATTAGGATTGCTTGTAATTTAGTTTTGAATTCCATCGTCAGCTATTGTTTCTTGAATTAACTGTCCAATTATGGATTTTAATGAAAGCAAAGCAAAAATCATGCTTAATTTCTTATACATGTGTGATGTGTTGTGTTGAATGTTTTCAGATGTTTATATCTCAATTCCAACCCTTGAAACTTCTTATAAAGCCTTAGGTTCCACTTTCAACACCTTTCAAGGCCTAAAATTGGTGAACTTCGTATATAAATAAAAATCATAAAAAATTCCCAAAAAATAAAATAAATATGTCTTGATTAAGATTAGGTTTATTTCTAAGTGTATGCCAAGTTTCAAGACATTTTGAACTCCCGACTTGATAGAACATACCAGTCGATGGTTCAATATACCTTGAATCTTAATAAAAGAACTTAGCTTCAAAAACACTAAAAATAACTCTTTCTCTCTCATCCCTTATCTCTATTGTATATATAACCCATAAAAATAAGAAAATACCAAAAAATACCCATAAATACCATGTATACTGTATATACTTGTATATACTAATTAAACCTAAGCTATATGTAAATACTGTATAATATGCATATAATGTATATAAATAACTTGTATATGCATTCTATGTATTAAATTAATTATTTATAGTAATTTAATGTATATATAATCTTATTGTATTATTTTAAATTAATTTATATAACCAAAATGTATAATAACTAAGTAATTCTATAAATCTATTTAAATGTATATATTTGTACCTAATATTGTGCATACATATTTATATGTATATTATGTACTATATAATACCTATAATTTAATTTAATTATATATTTGCAGTAAAAAATTAGGTTATTAAGTTTCTAGATAATATATTAATTTAAAATAAAATAAATTAGTATTTTAATGTAATGCTGAAGTAAGTTATGCTGTATATTTGTATAATGATATATTAAATATTTTGATCGTATTTAAACTATTTTTATACTGTATTATAGTATTTATAGTTTATTTATATGTAAAACCATCTTAAACATGTATTTAATTGTAAATAAATTGAAATAAGGTTTATAAAATATAATAAAAATATGGAATAAATAATTTATCATGTATATTAATATTGTATTAAGTCAATTTGATAATTAATTAACTAATTTATACTTTAATTAATGAATTAAACTTTAACTTAATGTGTATAATCAGTAAACTTCAGCTAATTTAATTATATAATAAACTAACTTATTTTTGTAAAGTAATTACATAATTATGTAGCCCTATGTAAGGGCTTTATAATCCTATAATTTAATTTTAATTTAGATTAAATTATGACCCTCAAATCGAGGGCCAAAGATTGTAAATCAGCACATAGACGTGCACGGCTGCAGCGCTAATTGGGTGCTCCCTTTAGCGCCACATTGTTGGCGTAGGAGCGGCCGCAGTGCCATAAATTGTTTTTGTGATGTGGGCACTTCAGTCGTCATGGTGCTAGGGTTTAGTCATACACATACCCATCTCCTCTTAGATACGAACTTGAAATGACATTTTAGCATGAATGCGTGTGATGCATGGGCTGGGGGCCATGCACTGTGTGTGGGCCTAATTGGGCCCATTAACGAGCATAAAATCAGGTATAATGCACCTAAGTAACTAAACTATGGTGACCCTAGTAGAGGTTTGGTCCCACCCAGAAATGGGTGTTGCGTATCTCTCGAAAAGGCCGCCCGCCTATTAAACCAAATTTTTGGGTTGGGTTGAACCGAACCGGTCTGATAGAGGAAAATGAGTTACGAAAATCGACTAAGTGTTAAGTGTTAACCCCTGTGCCTGTGTGTGTTTGTGCGTATGTGTATGTGTGCGTATATATATAAGTATATAGTATATAATGTATATGTATATAAATAATATAATATAATATAAATAAATAAGTATATCGTAATAGTATAGTTTATACGTGTAGTATGTGTAGACTAAATAAACTGTTTGACCTCTTATATGTATATATATATAACACTAGAGCTTTAGCGACTCTTATATCTATCACTGTACATACCTATATATGTCAGTACAGATAAGTATTTTGCCTTATGTTTTTTCTAAGGTTTTAGCAACACTTATATATGTTACTATAGATATTAGTATGTTATAATGATTCAGTATAGTAGCTATTACTAACTATTTTTGTACCTATACTTCGGTATTATCTATATTAGTTGTAAATAATTAACATAGGGTAGTGATATGTAGTTTTGATGTTGGTTTGGGTATATATGTTTTCAAGCATTGTAATGTATTTTAATTAATTCTTTTGTATATAATTAACCAAATTCTTTTATTCTTTAATTCTTTTGTTCATTTTTGTAAATAAAATTAACATTTTTGGAATAAAAGAATATTTTGGACTTAAAGAGTGATGTCTATCAATAACTGCTTCCCAGTGAACGACCTAGAATAAATCAATAAAAATTAAGTAAATAAATAAAATTGACGCGACATCGATTTGCATTTGTGACATGTACTACAACAATGACATTTTAAAATCCCTTTTTAGTGTGAACCTTTTGTCGACAATCACATTTTTGGCACCGTTGCGAGGGACAAAAACTCAACAATAGTACTTTCTTATGATTATTGAAGAGTTGCGCATTAATCAGCGCCAATTTTAGGTGGGGTTAGGGGTTAAGGCTTGGCGTGGAGTGTTGTAGGTCTAGATGGAGTTATGAGGTGGAGGTTATTTGATGGAAGGTGGATGTTAGACGGTGCCAAATAGAGGGGTGTAAGTAGGTAAGGTTAAAGTAGGGTTAGTGTGATTTAATATGGGGATCCTAAGGTAGAGAATCAGTGGTGCCATATGAATGGGGGGTAGGGTTGGTAGTTGGTGGTTGGAAGGATACCAAAGGTGGCGCCAACCATGGAAGGGTGCCATGGTTTGGCACCGACTTTGAGGGCTTCTAGAAGGAAGGTGAGGTGGATGGTGGAGATGGCCTTAAAAGGAGATGAAAGGTAATGATGAGGGGGGTTTTTGGAGGGAAAGTTGGTGTGGAAGGAGCTATGGGTTGGTTTTGGTGCCAAAATGATGGTGGCTTTTTATGGTGGAGAGGGGTGAAAGGGTGCTAAGTGGTGGCACCAAAAGGAGGATGGACTAAGTAGCTTAGGTGGACTTAGGGTTAAGTGTATTTGGTGGAGCTAGCTATGTAGGCTTTTGAGGTGTTGGTTGGCCAAGGTAGGGGAGTAGTAGCTAAGCTAAGCTAGCTTAGCTAGTAGGGTAGTGGAGTAGGAGGTAGAGCTAGGGTTTAGTTGGAGGTAGGTAGCCAGGAGTTGTCTGAAGTACATTTGGAGCTAAAGGAAATTTCCCGAAGTTGATTCTGACTGAACAGGTCTTTCATGAGCTCAGCTACTCAACTTAGCTAGCTAATTCTTCTACTAGCAGCTAAGCTTGAGTAGTAGAGCTAAGTTGAGCTGGTCTCAACTTATCTGAAGCTGGGTTCAGCTGGACCTTCTTCTGTTGGAAACTCCCAATCTAGATTAGCTACTAGGTTGACAGGTAGTAGCTAAATTAGAGGGAGTTCAGCTGCCATGAGCTGAGTGGAGATGGGGAGAGCTGGACTAGAGTTGAAGTGAACTCAAGCCAATTAAGTCGAGCTAGCTTGAGCTCTCAGTGAACTGATTGGAGGTAGGATAAGCTAGACTCAACTAAGTTGAGCTGGATTTGAGCTTAGTTAAGCTACCCTAAGCTACCATCCAACTAAGATGAGCTGAATGGAGCTAGAGAGAGCTAAACCTAACCAAGGCGAGCTAAAATCCAGCTATGATGAGTTGGTTTCAGGTAGGGTTTCATCTATTGCCTTCCTGAGTGCTAAGGTTTTAGGGATCTGGTTATCTGTTCATCCTTAATGCTCAACAAACATGTCAAAAAATACAAAAATTATGCAATGCAAGCCTATCCCAAGTGATACCTAAATGTAACCCGAAAATCCATTTGCGGAGGTAAAACCTTGAGCTAGATCAGTTTTAGGGCATAAGAATGATGATAAACTGGCATTTATCATAATCTTGTCGCGATCACTGTGGCTTTGCAGCTATAAAAGGCCATCATGCCTCCACAAATCGACTCGTGCAAGTTTCTGGCGAGAATCCTCATTTCTTCCCCTTGTTCTAACTCGCCATTAATGAGCTCCTCGGAGCTTCCTTTGGTCTTGCTCGTCGCTCCTTGCCGCCAACTGAAGGTGTGGTTATCCTCCTTACTTCATTGCCATTCTCCTCGCCAAAGGAAACGATCCTTCTCCTTGTCTTCGCTCCAATCCGGCTCATCGAAGTTCTTCTTCTTCTCCAAGTCTGGCTAACCACGTCGAGCTTCTCCTTGCCTCCTCCTTGTCTCTCTGGTATCCCTCCCCCTCCCTCTCTTCTTGTAGAGTAGATTTGCTTCTTTTAGAGTTAGAAATCAACCTCTGCACATCCACCACACCGTCATCTTCCTTGTGGCCGGCGGATGCTCTGGTGACTGCCAACCACCACATCCATGCCTCCTCGCCGTCCATCGACCCCCGACCACCTTCGCGAGGCCACAACGTTCAAAAGCTTTCAAGAAATTGAGGCTTTTGATGTTCCCAACTCTCCATCGGCACCGACTCCATCGTGTCCACTGGCTCTCCTCCAGCCACACCACACCAATTTTCCACCACCATTACCTTCACCAAAGTCCGACGAAGCTTCTCAACCACTTTGTTGAGATTGAGCACCTCTCCCTCGTTGAGATGATCTCTGCCGTTGCCTTCACCTTCTTTGACGATCGCAGCCTCTACCGATCACCCTCGAGCTCTTGAGCTTCACGGGAAGCTTTTTGGAACATCATTGAAGCTCCCTGATCTCTCCAAGTGCCCTAAGGTGCGTAGACTTCGCCGACTCTCCCCCTGCAGGCAGCTCAATGAGGAAGGAGCTTTTGCTCCTGCTTGTTGGCAAGACCATGAATGCAAAAGAGAAATAATCGTAAGGACCTAAACGTAAGGTTGCAGGGGCCTACTTGCAGGAATTCAAGGACTGGTTTGTAACTTTTGTGTATTTGGCTTGAGTTTTAGTTCCAAATGAATTTTATTGCATTGTCTTGTTCAAACATTGTTGATATCGATTATTTAGTGCTTAGTTTGCATTGACATTTGACTATTTTTTATTGAGCATTGAATAATTGAAAGTCCAATTGTCTCAATTTAATTAGTAAAATTGCATGATTAATCTTTTCATTCTTGAACTAAGATTAGCGATTAGAAAAGTAAGTTCATCCAATCTAGTTCCTGAATCTAAATATTGTGAAACCGTGATAGTGGTAATTACGCAATTTTTTTCTCCCAGAGGACGAACTCGAAATACTTTTATTTTGAGAACTAAAACTATAAAAGTGTTTTCGCGCATTCGATATACTACAACACAATTTTTACGGAACTCGTTTCTCACACAACATGCGACCCCACACCTCACCTATAAAGCCACCCCCTACCTCCACTCTCCAGTGGTCGGCACCACCATCTTCCATCCATTCCCAGATCCACAGGCACCACCACCACACCCTGATTCACTGCCGGCACACTCACACTCAGCCTCTTCTCTCCTTCTCTTCCTCTCCCATTCCCAACGGCCTCTCACTAGTTGAGAGCCCCGCTGGGAGCAGCTTCGTGTGGTTGCAACCACCACGTTAAGACCCACCATCATCTAGCTCCTTCGCAAGTAGGTAGACGTGGTGGTTCTCTTTTTATTTTAATTGTTTAACTTTTTTGTTTTGTTTTGTTCGCCATTAGAGCTTTCTGTTGAGCTTCCCTATTTACGCACTTCAATTGCGACTCATTATTTTTGGACATGTGATTGGCGGGCTTCTCACTTAGCCAATGAAATAGCACAACACCTGCGCACACACCACCCGCTCCACTCACTCTCTCTTCTCGTGCACCGGTTAAGTGAGATCCTTCGTGCGGTCTCTCTCTTCATCCCTCCAGGTGGTTACACTCTCTCATCTCACCCCATGTGCTACACTTTCTTCACAATGCCTCTTATGTTCTCTCTCTCCTCATTGCACACCTTACTCTCACACACACCAATGCACAGACATAGTCACTCACCTCCACCTCACTGCACACCTCACAAACTCACACTCACGTACACACTCACAGCCCTCTTCACTCACACTCACACATATAGACTCATGCACACAGCCACCCTTTCACATACACATACACACGTTCACACATCCACACATCACATGCACCATTCCCATTTTTCGTGCATCATATCACGTAATCTGCGCACATTGAGTATTCATACACACGCACACACGTCCACTCCACAGCTAGCACACGATGCATCATTAGCATTGATCACATTTCTCTAGGTGTTGGTCCAGCTAACTAGCACTACTTCCAAACCGAATCTCAGATTCATTTCCCTAATATTATATTATATAGCTAAATCTATAAAAATAAGCTAAGTATTTCAATTTTGCAATTTTTCCTTCATGTTGTTATTCTCTTTTATTTGATAATTAAGAAAATACAAAAAAAAGTTGTAAAAGAGAAAAAATAACTTGTGACCTGCAGGTACATGATTTCACGTGTAGCGAGATTACTTGGATTGAAATTGGCTTGAAGCCAAGGATTGAATATTTTGAGGGTGTGCCTCAAGGACAAAAGTTATCACAAAAATATCTAAAAATAAAGAAAAATCCAAAAAATATAATAAGCGAAAGGAAGTGACCCACTTTTAGGATCCACGTAGAAATTAAGTACCTCAAGCCTGCCTTCCTGAGCTTGACCCTGGGCATAAAACCAACAATCTTAAAACTTACTTTAGTCCAGGTTAAATACATTTAAAACATTTGTGACGGATTGCTTGTAGTAATCTACTTCCACTATACTAATGACAACACTAATTCACCTAATTAAATAATATTACTCGTGAACCAATGTTACGACCCGGTTCACGAATCCCTACAGGACACGAGATTGGCTTGACTCGACTAATCCCCAGATCCAGTCGTCCAACAAGAAATAACCAAAAAGCAGGAAAGTAAATCACATTCACTATGCTATGTAACTAACAGTAAAAAGAGTGCAAGCAGTAAGGAAAGAAAAGCTACTAATAATACATATTACCACCACAACAGTAAAATAGAACAAGGTACAGAAACGTAAAGGTAACAAGAATCTGAACTCACTACAACAGAGAGTACTATAACAAGAAAGCTACTGCTACTGGGCTCTACTGGGCCCAGCACCCTCTGCAGCTAGAGACTCGAGCTGCTCAACACCTGGACCTGAAAGGGGTTATGAGTAACAAAGTCAGCGAACACTGAGTAGAGTGGCAACCAACTAACTAAAGTAGTAAAAGTGAACAGGTAACTGTCTATTCCAATTACTTTATTTTACAAGTTATTCTTTTCCACCCATTGGTTTATTTTTCAGATCTCTTTCTTGATCTCGAGTGTTCCTCGTGGGAACGATCTTGATTGCAGTCTTTTTCGAAGAGTAGAAGGCATATGTGGTTCTCTCCTGCTCAATCAACTACCCTGGGGTCATTGTCTAGACGTAGCGGTGACTACGGCACGCGCGATAAGCGCAAGGGTAGCTACCCCACACAGGCACGCGGTCAGCCGTTTCCGCTAGCGGGTAGGCCTAAAGTACAGCACTGAATAGTATGGGGCCTAGCCCTCTCAATAATAGGGTCTAGCCCCTCAGAACCAAATAGGGGTCACGCCCCTCCACAGTCCGTGCACCCTCATCATACTATCCCGATTTGCCCAGAGGGCTAAAAAAAAGTTGGTGTAGGTTGGCTAGCTTAACCTCGAGCCCCATGGGGTGGTTAACTCCCTCCCTACACTAATAGCTCTCCCCGGTATTGTGTACGCGACGGCCAACAGTAGTCGGTGTAGAGTGGCCATTCCTAACCCCGGGTCCCAACCCAAAGGCAGCTAGCTCCACTTTACACTAAAAAGGGGACAGTTGCTCCCCCTTGGTAGGGCTAGCACACTTTCCATTCACATTTCCAGATCCATTCCATTTATTTCCAGGAGCTCTACTCCTAATTCCCCGTAGGGTTCATGCTCATATTTCGCATGCCATTCCATACCAGGTTTCATCATTCACATTTACATTCTCAGGTTATACACATGCAGCTCGTATTTCTATCATTCAACGTATATAACAGGTAATGTCACATGTAACTATTTAACTTGCACAGGTAATTCATATTTCACAGGCAGCTCTTGTTCATTAACAGGCAGTTTTATCATTTCTATTTATTCATTCAAGACTGCAATTCAATCACGCATACAGACATTTCAAGTAACTTCTCGTCCTAGGATTTATGCCATATCCTAGGTTCTAGTTATTCAATCTACAAATGCATTCAGGTTTATAATTAAATTAGGGAAAGCCACTCTACCAGACAACCCAAGAGTATTGGGGGCTCGAACGGCAGGCTCACGTGCCTAAGCAAGCTACGAACCCACAATGGAACGAAGTCCTATAATAAGGAACAATCACAATGGAACATTCAGAATAGTATAAAAGACCTTCTAACAAGTAGAGGAGTTCTCAAAGAAAACACTGATAACTTGTTTGCGTAAAACGGACCTCAAATGGACCCCAAACGGGTCAAAAACAGGGTTATAGACCCAAATCAGACGTCCGGCACAAGGTCCAGACATCTTAAAAGTAAACAGAAATGCACCACAGGTTTTGCATCGACCTCAGAAGTCCAGAACCTCCTCTAGACTATCTGGACCTAGCTCCAGACGTCCGACCTCCTCTCCGGACGTCTGGGAGTGCTTCCAATCGTCTAACAAGCTGTCCAGATGTCTGGAATGCATGGGAGGGCGTGTCTCACGCCTTCCTGAAGCAATCCCTGCACGCGACAGCAAATCTCCTGCAATTAGTCACGCAAAGCGTAGTTACGGAGCGGCCTGCATGGCCGTATCCGCAAAAGGAAACGTACCTTCGTGAAGATCTGCCTTCAGACGTCTGGTGTCGTCACCAGATGTCCACTCCGACATCTGGACGTCACTCCAGACGTCTGATTCTGGCAAAATCCCAGAACCAGACCCGCTTCCTGCTCTCCTCCGCCACGTGCAGCCGCGGCCTGGTCGGTCGGCCCGAATAGGTTGTTAATATGATGTTTTTATCGTTGAAATATGTATAGTGGTTAACCTAATTCAGACCTAACCGTCTCTTTACAAAATTTTTAACTTGGCCTAATTGATTTTATCTTGTCACTTTTAGGCCGAGGGTCGAACTCAGGGTAGTGGGGTTCAAGTTAAGTTTCTACGTTTTCCTTAAAACGTATCTCTTCCGTTAGTTTATTATGTTTTTGGTGTTTTTTCTTATTTAGATTTTTTCTGATAATCCTTGTTCTTGAGGCACACCCTCAAAATTGTGTCCTTGGCTTTTAGCCAAAACAGAATTCCAAAACAAGTCTTGCTACTCGCAAGACGGGATACCTGCAAGTCAAAAATTATCTTTTCTCTTTTATATACTTTTTTATCTTTTTACTAAGAGAGAAGCGAACGGACAGAAAGTAAATATAGTATGTATATATATATACATATATATATATTATATCTATAAAGGGGTAGGGGTGGAGGCGGCGATGGAGTGTAGCACTATGTCGAGTCAGTCGACGTCTAGAGAGATGCAACCAACACGACTAGGTGCTGCGTGGAGTGTGGATGGAGGATGGATGATGAATGTGTCCACACTTTTTTTATACGCGTGTATCGGGGAATATCAGCAGTTGATGCAGATATTCCCGCGATACAACGTATAGTAAATAACGTGAAAATATATGTACATATGTATATATATAAGTAAATATATCTATATATATAAATGTATAGGTATATATGTATAGATATATATAGATATATATGTGTGTATATATATATATAGGTGTAGATGTATGTATATATATATATGTATGTTTATATGTATATAGCTATGTATATATGTATATAAGTATATATATATAATACTATATAGATGTATATATATATATGTATATAAGTATATGTATCTATCTATCTATCTATATATATATATATATATATATATATATATGGTATGTATATATATATATGTATATAAGTATATATGTATATATATATAAGTATATGTATAAGTATATAGATATATATATAAGTAGATATATATATTATATATATATGTATATATATTATATATATATGTATGTATACATAACTATATAGATATACTATGTATATAAGTATATATATATATAGATATATGTATGTATATATATGTTACTATATATAACTATACTTATAGTGTAAGTGTGTGTGTGTGCGTAAGTGTGAGTGTAGGTGTGTGTACGTTGGTGAAGGTGTGTGTGTGTGTTGGTGTAGTGTGTGCTGTGAGTAAAAAAAAGAGAGAGAGAAAGAGAGAGAGAGAGAGCGGGAGGAGAGAGCGGGAGGGAGCGGACGCAGGAGCGAGAGAGAACTGGAGAGAGCGGGCGAGCGCTGCGAGATAAGCCGTCTGTAGAAGGCGCCCGCCGTCTGGACGTCGCGTCGTCTGGAGATGGCGGCGGACGTCTGATGGTCGCGGGTGCAAGAGCGCCTTCCCGTGAGGTTTCTGCAGGCCGACGCGAGGGCGGAGAGCAGGCGATGGCGCGGGGAAGCGAACGCGGAGGAGGTCGGCAGGTGGTCACGGAGGGGCGCGGGGGCTGGCAGGGGACGGTGAGAGGGTCTGGCCGGCCGCTGCAGTGCGCGTAGTGGCCGGTTGCTGGTGCACGGCAGAGGCGTCAGAGCGGAAGACGGACGCGGCGAAGGGCCCTACGGGCGCGATCGGAGGGCTGGGCGCCTGCGGGGAAGGTCGCGGAGGAGGCGGGGGGAGCTGCTGCTGCTGCTTCAAGCTTTGGACCTTGAAGCGGCAGCAATGGCGTGGAGATGAAAATGAAAAGAAATGAAGACACCACGCCCACCGGCTCGTTGAAGAGCTGGGCGGTGGTGTTCCCACTATGGTGGTGTGCACCACAGTGGGTTCTCCAGCTCGCCGGGTGTCTCCTCGAAGGAGGGCCGGCGTATGGGAGGGGAGAATGGTGGAGAGGAAGATGGTGGCTGCGGGTTGGCGTTCTGCAGCCGGGTCCTGTGGCGATTAAGAGGCTGCGGCTTTAAATAGAGGAGGAGAGCGTGGCCATGCAGCATGCGGGGAATGGGGGAGATGGCCACCGCAGGGAATGGTGCGAGAAGGACAGCAGGGAGTGGCGTTGGCAGGACGTGCAGCTGCAGCATGGCGTGGTGTGCATGCAGCCGCGGGAAAAAGAAGGACCGCGGGAAGAGAAAAGAAAGAAAGAGGAAATAAAAAATAGAGAGGGGACTTTTTGCAAAGCGGCACTTGAGACAAAATGTAAATATGCAAGCCATTGTTTTATTCTCTTCTCCTCTCAATAAAATGCATGAATGCAAGTGTTTTTACAAATGCAACTATAGAATCCTAATATGCATAGCTAATGCTAGAAAATAACGTAAGAAGGCATTATTACAAGCGTGATTTGAGGTACAATCATATACCCCCATGCCTATCTTTTGCTAGTCCCCAGCAAAATAGTATTTAGAAATGATCTCAAGCTGAATATTTTCTTCTGTGGTGATATCGGTGTGTTTATTATCGGATATTGTGAGAACCAATTGTAGAGAAGATTACCAGTACTTTAAGTCTTACATGACAAAGATCGTCCCTCAACTAACCAGGACTCTTGATATTTAAACCTTAGGTACTATTTCCAGGACCCAGGAGGTTTTGCCGTACTCCAGAGCTCAAGAAGTTATGGTTTGTGCATAGTGAGGGATCAAGACTGACCAGATGAATATTAAGACTCAATCCCAGGGTTTCACGAATTTTTAAGTACAGGTTGATCTCAGTTTCAGCTCCTGTCTTCGGATTGACCCTTAAGATGATGACGGAAAACTCATCTCCCATTTTCTGATTTTTTGTGGCTTACAGAAAAACAAAGCATACAGACATTTATGAGATATACTGACTCTTTTGCAACATCTTTTTTTTTTGTTTTTTTAAACACGTGTCAGTATATCTCTTACAACACATTTTGAAAGAGCACACTTTTTTTTTCTTTTTGGTGGGAGAGTTTCTTTTTGATGGAAAGAGTCGCTCCTAAACACAAGACTAAAGCCTGGGATAAAAAGTCTACCTGCGCGCACAGGTAAGGACTCCACCTTCCCTAATGAATACTAGGGTTGGATCTTATGTTCACCTGGTCTTTCCTGATATGTGTAGTGTGAACCAAGTTTACTTAAGCTCTCAAGAAAAAGCAAACCAACGGATCCTGTACTGATGTCTCAGGTACAAGAATACGACCTTAGTTAGGAGAGATTTTGATCTATTTCGTCAATGCTTTAAGTGAATTAAGCCGAGTCTGAGCGAATGAAGCTTCTGTGACCTGGAAATTCTTCAAAACAGAGGTTGAACATCCATAAACAATTATTGTATTTTTGTTTCAGCTTTCAGATCATTACTAAACACCATTTATTATTATATATATTTTTTTTTTCTTTTTTCTTTTTCTTGCATATTTATAAATAGGTGGGAACTGTATTATACCATAAAATACCCAGATCCTATGGATGCCTATCCACCCCCCTATGCCAAACAATGCTATGTCCTCATATGCATGCAAGGAAAGGCAGAGAAAGGACGAAAGATCGGGTAACAAGAGCTGAGGTTCAGGGTATAGATCAGGGTGGTAGGGTGGGTGGATGGTGGGTGGTGAAGAGAAAAGTGAAGTGATCGCGATAGAGGTGTGAAAAGTGATGGTGGATGGTGAGAGATTTGGCATTTTCTGGGACGAGAGTGTCCCAGGCGGATCAGAAAATAGATCAGGAAGAGGAAGTTGGCCCTTAGATTGGCCAAGAAGAGGGGCTTTTTGGATAGATGGATCCAAAAGGGAATAGCCCCGATGAGTAAGAAGTGGGCTCAAGGTCCCAATGTGGAGTTGCAAATCTGCTTGATTTGGCGGGAAAGAGAGGGCAATCCGATCTTCCATAGTGTGGACCGGCGGTGAGTAGCCCAGCGATGACTCAGACTACAAGGTATTGGAAGCAGAGAAAACCTCGTCAGAAGTCTGGTCAGGAGAAGGTACGGGAATAGGGAGGGGTTGGGGAACATCACAGTTTGTGTTGGTCAGGCAGTAGTCAGGTAATTCGCGGCAGTCTAAATCGGCTCCAATTAGCTCGATACACGTACTGACAGTCATGTCCTCGTCAGACGTGTCATCCTTGATGTAATCACTATCAGCATAAGAGTGCGGTGCTGCAGCAGGATTAACCTGAAATCCCGGAGGAATACTTGGAGCTTGTAGAATTTGATGAACCTGTTCCTGAGAAGGTTGTACCTGTGGTTGCGAACCACCGGGTACGGAGTTTTGCGGGTTTGGAACAGGTTGGGCGGGAAGAGTGCCCTAAGATCGAGTCGCCACGCTTAGTTGACTGATCTCAGCATTCTGCTGCGCCAAGTGCTGAAGAGAGGTCATGTTCTCTTTATGGCGCTTTGACATTTCCGTCATCATTCGCATCAATTTATCAAGAGGCTTTGATGCGTGTTTGGTTTGCGATACGCAAGGGCCAGATGGCGGATTTGCCATAGGATTAGACTGGGCCCTTGGGATGACGGGTGCGGACGATCGCATCGGTCCACCAGCAGGGTTTTAGCGCTGCAGGTTGTTGGACCATGCGAAATTCGGATGATTGCGCCACCCTGGGTTATACGTGGCAGAAAACGGGTTGTTAACTAGGGTGCAGGCATCTTCTATTCCAGAAGACGTGTCCGCATATGTGTCCGAGCAAATGGAGGCTTGGTCCTCCGTTTTGAAATACTGGCTCGCAGAAGCCAGTTCCACATGACTTACTGAGTCGCTTGGCGCGACATTCGATATGGAAGGTCTTGCAGGGTTTCTCGGGATAAGCCTGGTGTTGAAAGAATTGGAATTGTGACGAAGCGGTGAGGTGGGGTGTGTGCCATGTTTGTGGAGGAGGAGGACGATTCGGCTTTTTTTTCTAAATTTAGCAGTCAATTCAAATAGTTCAGGGTTTTATGACCTCCTCCCAAACATGAACTACGCGGGAAGAATTGGGGAGATGAGAAGGGAAGAGAGAGATGAGAGAAATGACACCGCAAAGGTACACTTGATTACAAATCAATAC
The DNA here is from genome assembly GCA_037157565.1 of Thalassia testudinum. NCBI lineage: Eukaryota > Viridiplantae > Streptophyta > Magnoliopsida > Alismatales > Hydrocharitaceae > Thalassia > Thalassia testudinum. The sequence continues at coordinate 37,535,180 of JAZHRO010000014.1, forward strand.
AGTCAAGTTCCTAACCTCTACAGTGTGCCCTTAGACCTAAAGATCTAAGTTGCCTACTATCACGAACTACAGAACCGAATGTGAGCACCGCGGAACCACCGGGCCAGATTGAAAGGCCGTTTGCCCCAGTCTTAGACACCCGATAGCATGCGGGAACTCTCACCAGCACCTAGTCGCTACACGTAGGTAGTTAGACCTCAAATCCTTAGTAAGGGTCAAGTTACTACCAATTTTATTTAGAGGCTTAGGGTTAAGTGCTTCTGAAATGTGAAGGGCGTTGTTTACGGGTAATGCCCAAGTGATTGATTTTCAGAGTGTGTAAAATAAGCATGCAACGGGGAAATCTCCCCGAATTGAAGTTTTTAATTGGTGAATGGTTTTTAGAGTTCAGCCTTAAGTAATATGAATTTTAGGGTTTTGCTGAATTACCAATTCAACCAATCTCCGAGTTTTTGTGAGAATAAGTTTTCTTTCTAAGCCCAAAAAACCCTTCTTCAATTATTAGTTAGTTAATGCATGCTAAAGTGCAATAGGCTACCCTAAATGGAGATTTTTATGTGTGGATGCACGAATTAGTTTTATATTAGTGTGAACGGGAGCCAAAGCACTTCAATTCAAGTGCTCCCAATCACCAAGAAAAATGTCCACACAAGGCTCAACCAACAGATAAAGAAAATAAAGTTGTTGGTGTTGAAGTATTCGAGATCGAATCTCAGGCAAGTTGAAAAGTCGTGATGGGGTTGGAATTAACTCAATTCCAAGTCTCCCCACCAAAAATGTGATCCCGAATTGAAAATAAGTGAGGCAAAGGAGGGATGCAAGCAATCATTTTCTTTGCCTCAAATAATACTTCCCACGGCGAAAAATCCAAGAATCAAGATTCTCGGATTTTCGCTATGCGAAGTGTGGCGTGAAATCCTGCGGCAGTGGGAGTGAAGACAAATAATCAAACAAGTGAATTTTAATCCACTTGCTCAAGAAATCTCAAGAAGTTTTTCTAGTTTTTTAATTTTTATTTTTTTTTATTGAGGTGGCAAGTTAACCCTAGTTTGCTAAGAAAAAGAGAACCTACTTGTTCGGCAACGTGTGCGAAGCTCCAATGCGGTGTCGGTGTCTTCACGTCTCGTTCCCACCATGGATCTGCTCACGTCTTCGGCTTCGTCTGCTTCCCTTCTCCACCCACCAGGTTCACCTGCACACCAAAAACAACAATACCCGTGAAGAGAGAAGAGAAAAATTGAAAGGAATTTAATAAAAACTTACTTGAAGGCGCACTTCCCCGGCAACGGCGCCAGAAAAGATGGTCGGTCGGCCCGGATAGGTTGTTAGTATGATGTTTTTATCGTTGAAATATGTATAGTAGTTAACCTAATTCAGACCTAACCGTCTCTTTACAAAATTTTTAACATGTCCTAATTGATTTTATCTTGTCACTTTTAGGCCGAGGGTCGAACTCAGGGAAGTGGGGTTGAAGTTGAGTTTCTACGTTTTCCTTAAAACGTATCTCTTCCGTTCGTTTATTATGTTTTTGGTGTTTTTTCTTATTTAGATTTTTTTTTGATAATCCTTGTTCTTGAGGCACACCCTCAAAATTGTGTCCTTGGCTTTTAGCCAAAACAGAATTCCAAAACAAGTCTTGCTACTCACAAGACGGGATACCTGCAAGTCAAAAATTATCTTTTCTCTTTTATGTACTTTTTTTTATCTTTTTACTAAGAGAGAAGCGAACAGACAGAAAGTAAATATAGTATGTATATATATATATTATATCTATAAAGGGGTGGGGGTGGAGGCGGCGATGGAGTGTAGCACTATGTCGAGTCAGTCAACGTCTAGAGAGATGCAACCAACACGACTAGGTGCCGCGTGGAGTGTGGATGGAGGATGGATGATGAATGTGTCCACGCTTTTTTTATACGCGTGTATCGGGGAATATCAGCAACTGATGCAGATATTCCTGCGATACAACGTATAGTAAATAACGTGAAAATATATGTACATATGTATGTATATAAGTAAATATATCTATATATATATATAAATGTATAGGTATATATGTATAGATATATATAGATATATATGTATATATATATATAGGTGTAGATGTATGTATATATATATATGTATGTTTATATGTATATAGCTATGTATATATGTATATAAGTATATATATATATAATACTATATAGATGTATATATATATATGTATATAAGTATATGTATCTATCCATCTATCTATATATATATATATATATATATATATATGTATGTATGTATGTATGTATGTATGTATATATGTATATATATATATATGTATGTATGTATGTATATATGTATATATATATATAAGTATATGTATAAGTATATAGATATATATATAAGTAGATATATATATTATATATATATGTATATATATTATATATATATGTATGTATACATAACTATATAGATATACTATGTATATAAGTATATATATATATAGATATATGTATGTATATATATGTTACTATATATAACTATACTTATAGTGTAAGTGTGTGTGTGTGCGTAAGTGTGAGTGTAGGTGTGTGTACGTTGGTGAAGGTGTGTGTGTGTGTTGGTGTAGTGTGTGCTGTGAGTAAAAAAAAAGAGAGAGAGAGAGAGCGGGAGGAGAGAGCGGGAGGGAGCGGACGCAGGAGCGAGAGAGAACTGGAGAGAGCGGGCGAGCGCCGCGAGATAAGCCGTCTGTAGAAGGCGCCCGCCGTCTGGACGTCGCGTCGTCTGGAGATGGCGGCGGACGTCTGATGGTCGCGGGTGCAAGAGCGCCTTCGCGTGAGGTTTCTGCAGGCCAACGCGAGGGCGGAGAGCAGGCGATGGCGTGGGGAATCGAACGCGGAGGTCGGCAGGTGGTCACGGAGGGGTGCGGGGGCTGGCAGGGGATGGGGAGAGGGTCTGGCCGGCTGCTGCAGTGCGCGCAACGGCCGGTTGCTGGTGCACGGCGGAGGCGTCAGAGTGGAAGACGGAGGCGGCGAAGGGCCCTGCGGGCGCGCGCGGAGGGTTGAGCGCCTGCGGGGAAGGTCGCGGAGGAGGCGGGGGGAGCTGCTGCCGCAGCGGTTTGGCTGCTGCTGCTGCTTTAAGCTTTGGACCTTGAAGCGGCAGCAATGGCATGGAGATGAAAACGAAAAGAAAAGAAGACACCACGCCCACCGGCTCGTTGAAGAGCTGGGCGGTGGTGTTCCCACTGTGGTGGTGTGCACCACAGTGGGTTCTCCTGCTCGCCGGGTGTCTCCTCGAAGGAGGGCCGGCGTATGGGAGGGGAGAATGGTGGAGAGGAAGGTGGTGGCTGCGGGTTGGCATTCTGTAGCCGGGTCCTATGGCGATTAAGAGGCTGCGGCTTTAAATAGAGGAGAGCGTGGCCATGCAGCATGCGCGGAATGGGGGAGATGGCCACCGCAGGGAATGGTGCGAGAAGTGTTGGTGCTAGAGTACCACGATTATTTGTTTTGATGATAACAAAACACGTGTTATTTAACATTTGCAATTTGAGTCCTAGATTTCAGGTCAATTGCAAATGTGGACGTGTTTAGACGGAACTCGAGCTCGCATCCAGGATGGATTGGAGGAGCTTAATGAAGAACAAAGGAGGTTCGCGTGGAGCGACAGATTGAAGATAGAAGACAAGAAGAATATGATAGATTCTTTTTAATCCTTTCTTGTATCTCTTGTCTTTATTTTCTTGCTCTTATTTTCCTTAGAAAATTATGTTAAAGAGCCTCAAAGTACCCTAACAGTAGTCCTAGGAACACCGGCACAACCCTAGGATACTTAGGTTTTCTGTAGAATACTTAGAAAACCAATATAGGGTTCAAACAGCACTTCCAGACGTCTAATTCCCAAATCAGACGTCTGATAAAGTACTTTAAGATGTCTGACTGTTGTTTCAGACGTCTGATATCTGTTAGGCTGGACATAGCTAGTTCTGTCTGATGAAATCAGACGTCCAGACCTTAGACCAGACGTCTTAGGAGACGTCTGATGGACTTGCCAGACGTCCAGATAATGGACCGTTGGCTAGCTTAGCAGGCACTCAAGAATATGACCGTTAGAGCCTTATCAGACGTCCTTAGGCCTTTCCAAACGTCTGATAATTGACCGTTTTGCCTCGTCTAACCCAAAATCTCTTCTCAGAGATTTTCTAGCCGTTGCAACGTTTGGAAAATTCATTCCCACGGTAAAAGTAGGTTTCCAGACGTCCAAACATAGTGCCAAACGTCCTGTATGTCGTCTGATGGACTTGCACAAAAACCCTGTTTAGATCTGATCCAAGTCAGGTAGAGACCGGCCTAAAATCAGACGTCTGACCTTGAAATCAGACGTCTTAAAGTGGCCTTCTAGACGTCTGATGCCAGAGTTAGACGTCTGATTACCCTGTCAAGCGCAATCATTGTCCTGATTTCGGCCTGATTCTCTTGGGCTTTGCACCCAACGGCTATGGAAGCTTTTCTGAGCCTTCCAAAGCCTTCCTAAGGCCTCTATAAATAGAGGGGAGCCTTTGACACACCAACATACACTTAGAGACACAAGAGACACACCAAGAGAAACACAAGACACACTTAAGCAACATAGTTCCACTCTCTTGTGTCCTAGCTAGCTCTCTCTCCAAGCTCAAGCTCCATTCTCTTGAGAGCATCAAGCTTCGCGCACCCGCTCTCCCGCCGTTGTCTACGTGAGCGACGTTGCGCCATCGCGTGGCACACGCACCGCATCATCAACTCGACGCACTCCTTGCAAAGGGGAGTTCCTATTTCCTATAGAAGCTAGGTTTAAATTCCTTTGTTGGCTCTATAGGATTACTTGTTTTATTTTATCTTTGTCTTTTGGTTGGGTATTCGCTTTGCGAATTCCCGTCTCCTTCGTGAGACAAAATCCTTCTCGTGGAGAGAAGGGGTTGAGGAACGCTACCCTCGTACTTGTAGCGTGGTTGTATTGAGGTTGAATCACCCTTGTTTTAAGTGATTCGGTTTAGTGGATTTTGATCAACTTGGTTGATCGGAAAATCCTAACTCGAGAGGGTTAGGTGGTGGTTTTCACCCGGTTTGGGTTTCCACCTAAAAACAGTTGTGTACATTGTGTGATTGGTTTTCTTTGGTGAGATTGCTTTATATTTTATTTCCGCATTTATTACGTCACCCCTCTTCGAAGGGAAAACTACAAGAAGGACAGCAGGGAGTGGCGTTGGCAGGACGTGCAGCTGCAGCATGGCGTGGTGTGCATGCAGCCGCGGGAAAAAGGACCGCGGGAAGAGAAAAGAAAGAAAGAGGAAATAAAAAATAGAGAGGGGACTTTTTGCAAAGAGGCACTTGAGACAAAATGTAAATATGCAAGCCATTGTTTTATTCTCTTCTCCTCTCAATAAAATGCATGAATGCAAGTGTTTTTACAAATGCATCTATAGAATCCTAATATGCATAGCTAATGCTAGAAAATAGCACAAGAAGACATTATTACAGGCGTGATTTGAGGTGCAATCACGGCCTCGCCTCCTCGCCTGCAGCTCCAGCTGCAGCAATGTCGGGGACAACTCCCCCGACGCTCTCCTCCTCCCGTATGTGCCGCTCCGGCCGTTCGCCCTCCGGTGAGCTCTCATGAGCTCGCGAGCTCAAGCTCTCCCTCCTCTCCTCATGTCGCCGCTCCTCCTCGTCGCCGCTCTCGCGCTCTCTCTCTCTCTCTCTCTCTTTCGCGTGCTTGCTCCTCTCGCTGGGGTGGAGAGGAAAGGAAGTAGGTGCCGGCTAGGTGAAGTGAGGAAGAAGGAAGAGGGGAAGGGGGCCTTTTATAAGGCTCGCTAGGGTTGGGAAGAAGGAGAGAGGAGGTAAAAGGAGAGAAGGAGGGTACCGTCTATGCGCAGTACGCGCGCAGACGCGAAGCTCGTACTCAAAAATTTTGATTTCTAGACGTCTGACTAGACGTCTGACCGACAGTCCAGACGTCTTAAAAAACTGAAAAACAGAACGGATCTTTACAACCAACAAGGGATGATGCGAATGCTTAATTTAAGATCAGCCATGCTTAAATTGCATTAAGTCCATACCAATGCATATGTTATTGCATTATTGTTAATGCATTTTATTCATAAGTACAGTTACTAAGATAGACATGCATCTTAGGTTAATAATGTGTCATTAGACCCTATTCTACTATATTATAATAATTTGATGTTTTTCTTACAAGATTAGGAACAAAGGCAAGCAAAGATTGGGCATTAATGCGAGAATTATTTTCTTGGAATTTATTGTGGTGACTACAAATTTCTCCGTACAATTGTCACCTTATCGTAAAAAACCCACACCTAAGTAACAGCTACTAATTACATTACCCAACATTTCCACTAAAACCTAAAGCCATATCCACTCCTACCCCTTTCTATCGAAAATTCCACTCCCACACCTCTCATTTTTTTCCTCACAGACTCCTTCGTCCCATTATTTTCCACATGATCCTATCCCATTTTTTCCATACGGCTGCAGGTTGTGACCCTCACACTCCTCACCTCGATGCACGCACACACGCGATCCCTCTCTAAATCTCAATGGGTCGGATTTTATTATTATCGAATCATCCCCATTTATAAATTCATTCTTTACACTCACCTTAAATATAATAAGAAAAAATATATCCCATATCCATTAAATTACCGGATATCCATTTAATTAGTGGATGCTCATTAATATGTTGATTTATATATCACATCATCATTTGAAAAAATCATAAGAAAAAAATATATATTCCACTATCATAATCTCTTGAACACAACTATCTTTCTGAGATATGTAAAATAAATAAAAATATCATAATTAAAAAAGAAAATATCAATATTCTAAACATATTTCATAGTTTATAACAAAAAATAATCACATGAGAAAGGAGATGAGTCTTCCTCTGACATTGAAATGGAATTTGAAGTCACTCTACAGTCTAGTGGTGGTGGAGATAATCAAATGAAAGAGGAGAGCGAGTCCTAATGTTGAGATTTGAAATGGAATTTGGACAGTATAGAGGAGAGAGGAGAGGATAGGAAATGTCACGCTGTAATGTTGCCTAAGATGGAATTTGATGTTGAGATTTAATTTAGAAAATTAGAAGTTTGAGAGATGTGAGTTCGTACCACTTTTAGACCTCATGGTCACATGAGCAGCCCATTGCGGGAAGGTGGAAGTCTCGGGGCATTTGAAATTTCTAGAGTTAGGAATCTTAGAGTTTTAGAATATTTGGAATTAATTTTTAGAGTTTTGTATATATAATATATTTATATCAAGTATATGAGTGCGGAGGTATCTTTCTCCATACCCGAACTCAAACTCGATCGGGTTTGCATTCAAAAACCTAAACCTACCAAAATATTAAATGGAGCAGTTTTTACTTGTCTAAATCGAATCAGATCGGATCAGTTCTCTGTTGGAGAATACCATATTGACATCCCTAACTTTACTTTGTACCATATTCCCATCACAGAGAACACCCCCATCACACACCAACGCACCCAATCCCCGATCCCCGATACCCACTCCACAATCCCATGCACATGTTAAAAACTCACCGATAACAATGCACACCAGCAACCCAACACCCAATAACCCACGCATACCCAACCCATTCGCAAGCGCCCCATTGCGACCACAAACTCAAGACTACCCCTCCCTTCACAATACACACACCCGCAGGCCCTAAGCGGCACTGCCCCTTCCCCATCACACAGCACTCAACACCCTCCTCACCATCGTGCGACAGAGGGAGGAGAGCCACCATTGCGCCACCACTAGTGGCTCTCCTCCCTCACCTCTCATCGCATCCTCCCTTCTCCACCACCTAGCCGTCCCTCTCCTTGCTCTCTCCATGCATTCCCCACCACCTCATAATCCCTTTCCTCACTCTCTCCACACACCACCACCTTGGTTTGACCACCTATGCCTTTGGTCGGCCATCAACACTTTCCCTTCCTTGCTCCTCCCACTCCAAACCATAGGCCGACCTCCACCTCGTTGCTACCTTAGGCCAGCCACGACGAGGAGTAGTTGCACGTCGCCACCATCGTCATCACCGTTGTCGTCATTGTGAGGAGCTTGGACAGGAGACCGAGTTGCCACCAAGCTGACGTCAAGCCACCGTCGACCCAAAGACTCCCCGCCGCTGCTCCCGTCTTACCATTGCCGCATGGATGTGTGGGAGTGTTCTCACCCTTTTTTGTTGCTACATTTATTTTTTAAATGTTGAATGATGATATTTGTGTTTATTTTAAATGTGTCCACACTCTAATTGGTTGATTGGACTAATTGATATTTGTTAACATATTTGTTGAGCTTATTTCAACTGTGTGGCATGTGTTGTTGGTTAAAAGGGAATGAGACATAAGCTTGGTAGGGTTTAATGTTGAGATAAAATATTACGTGAGATGATGAGAACCTAAGTTGGTTCATAGCTATAGGATCATTCTCAGGACAGTTTGAGCTTACGAGTCATCTTCAAGTTAGGTTATACCTTTAGAAGTGACCTCTTGGATTAACTAAACCTAAGAGTAAACACATTAGCCACTAATTTCATTTAAAATCGGTAAAATGTACCTAACTTAGTCGGTTGGTGAGGGTGGATTTTATTCCCGTTGTAAATATCTACGTTTTCCTCGCTTTTCTGTTTTGCAGAGAAGATAGGATTTGGAATTCATTTGGTAGATTTTGCTTCTTTTTTAAAAATTGCTTTTTACCCTTTGCGATGTTAAAAATCTTAGTCACATCATACCAGTGCTATGTGGTTTAACCCGATGTACTATGAATTTATTTAAGTTGGAATACTATTTTTAGATTGATGCGCGTATTTGACGTGAGCGTTACGATATCATCAAGGTGCGTCTTTGGTATAACCAGATTGCGAGGGGGTAAACATGGAGAGGGAAACAAGGCATACAATCACGGGTTGCGCCATGCCCCACCCCACATTGATTCGATGTTAGGATAATATTGGTTAAATATCTGAAGAAGGGTTAGGTTAACCGCTACGGGAGAGAGATTAATCTTTAACGTAAATTAGGCTTTAAAGATAATTCAATAATTATATTACTAAAAATATTTCGATGATACCATTGTATGTATATAACATATTTTCTTTGTAATATTTAAAATGATACATTAAAAAAATTTTGTTACTAAAAGTCCTTGTTGATCCTACCATTAATAATGTAGTGACATAGAAATCATGACATCCAAATTAATGTGATCGACTAAAATTCATTTGTGCTTGGTCGGAACCTTTTTATTATAGCAAAAAAGGGTTAAGTTTTGTTTTGTTTTATTTTTTTCCCTTCAAGGTGAAAAAAAACACACACACGTGAATGTTCGAAAGAGGAAAAATATACACAACTTATCTTTTTGCTGAAAACTAAAATAACTTGTAACCACCGTTCAAAACACGGACCATTTGTTGTTAAAGAGGTAACCACCGCCCATCCTTAATCACTGAACAGATAATTGCCACTCCGTGATGTCGCCTCCTGCACTACGTGCTGTCCACATCCGCCCTACACAAAACCTGTCATCCAACGTATTTTCTATATCGATTTTGGTTGCATTTGATCTCCTCATGCATCAAATTGAATGAGTGCATCACCACCTTCAATATGTAGTTTCTTGGGAGCAAACGCCGAGCATTATCTTGTCCTTCTTCCGTTTTTTTTTTTTTTGAGGTAAAAGGAACCTTTGTTAAGCTATCATCAAATAACACAAGGAAAATTGGGAAACACTCAATTTCCTTCGACATCACATCGCAAACAATATTTAGCTAGGATGTGAGTTGGCTACACATGAGATCTATGTACCTTATGGAGGGAGAAACCCTCATTAGCCTTGAGGATTGAAGAATAGTCCTGTATAAGCCAATGAAAATTTCAATCTAGCTATTGATGGCCTTGAATTTGGCGAACAGGGTTGATGGCATCAAAAGGAATGTCCACCTCTTGCAACCTAGCATTTAAGACCAAAAGTAGGCCTTTTTGAATCACCCAAGTTTCAACTAACCCACTATGAGATGTACTGATAGAAGTAACACTACATTACAAATAATTTCCTTCAATATCCAGAAGATAGCAGCAGCCATAGAGATGCCATCTCCTGCACTAGCATCAACTAGAATGCTATTTTTATTGCTAAAGGTCTTTCAACTGCTACCTCATTATGAAATGAATGTAAATTATCCAATCGCCTTTGATAGGATCTTAAAATATGGAATATATGTATGGCTACGCGTACAAACACTCAAGAACAATATTAGTAATAACAAGAAAGATTGCACAATCAATTCAAATCACAAAAGAACACAATATGTATAGTGGTTCCCCTCCCTTGGGTACTCCACTACCTAAGCCTCCCAGCTTAGGATTTTTAACCCGATTCTCTCAACCCCGAGAGAATCAATTTACTAACTGAGGTAATTAATGGGTACCTCAACCCAAGTACAACAATGGGTTTGTTACAACCCAACGAGCAAATGCTCAAGAACAAATGAAATACAGGTGTAAGAAAGAAAGATCTTACAACTATAACCTAAGCCTCTCAACAAATGTAAATATAATGTTACCGATTTGAGAACCTACAAAGGATGCGAATCATGTTGAATTGCGTGAACAAAACATGTCAATGTGTTTGCAAACTCGTAGCACAATTGGAAAGCAGCAAACACGATTTCTTCTCTTGAATATGTGGTGGAAAATATGAATTACATCTCTAGGAATTTTCTTCTCTTTTCTCTTGTCTCTAGTGTGCAAACAAAGAGTCCTAGGGTCATTTTATAGAGTTTAGGACCTTAGATACTCGTCTGCTAGACGTTGGGATTTAATTCCCAACGTTCATATAGCCAAAATTAATTTTCTAGACGTTTAGTTTTAAGCCAACGGCTACCTGGTACCGGTACTAAAGTACCTGTACCGGTACTAGCAGCTCACTGCCACCAGTACATGAGTCCCGATACCGGTACTCATTATGGGTACCCGTACTTGTGACTCCCAGGTTTGGAATTCCTTGAGCACAGTAATCTACCTGTACCGATACTCATCATGGGTACCAGTACTTGTAAGGTTCAGGCCAGAATAAAGGCTTCAACCTGTGGCCAACATGTACCGGTACTTGTTGTTCACAGTTTGAGACGAATTCTCAAACATGTGCCTTGCAAATACCAGTACTGATGAACAGTACCGGTACTTGCTTACAAGTACCTATTTTAAGCATTTTAATCCACTACGTACTTTGAAAATGTTTTCAATATAAATTAATCCTAATTTATCTCTACTTGATTTTACGATTTAAGTTATGATTCTTTATTAACAGGCATATACAAGCTATAAATAAAAAATCTAAACTAGAAACACTAAAGGTCAAAGATGATCTTCTCCTTGATTCTTCCTTGTCATCTTGCCTCCTTCTTATCATGATCTTTTCATCAAGCCTCCATCATTTCTTGTTTTCCTTGATCTTCACCTAAATCTGAAAGAACACAATTGCAAACATTAATCGATAATAATTTTGTTAACACCAAAATAGGATGTGGAACAAGGTTCCAACAATCTCTCCCTTTTTGGTGTTGACAAAACTATCTTGCAAATAGATGATTATAAAAATAAAAATAATTTTTAACAATGTTATATGAAGGAAAAAAACTTTTAATTAAATCCTCTCCCTTAATATATACTCCCCCGAAAAATATTGCTATTTGCCCTCTATCATTCTCCCACTTTTTGTCAATCACAGAAAAATGAGGAAATATCATACCATAAAAATTACCAATAGAAAAATAGAGCTTGTGGATACCAAGCATCTCTCGTCCAACATTCTTGGTCTTCATTCAACCTATAGAAAGGTTGAAGTGTTCCGTTATGTGCCTTGAACATCCATTGATTACTTCGATCTACTCCTGCAAAACAAATATCTTTTCTAGGTACCCATTTTCTTGTGGGTCCTTTAGAGTTAGCACCTTTCAAATCCTGAGATTCATAGAACTTTTTAGTGTTAGACCTATAATTCTTGGGATTTTTAGCCTTTTGATACATCCATGCATACCTAGGTGCATGTGATTTATTTTGTATATTTTTTTTAATTTGAAATTTTAATTTTATAGCTTCACAAAATTCAGTATTTAACCTAGTTGTTATTTTGAGATTATTTAAAGTACCTTCAAAGTGCTTATAAATATCTTCTAATTCTAATATCTTTGCATACAGCTGATTATTAGTTTCTTTTGACATTTCTAATTCTAGTTGTAAACATGATTTTCCTAATTCTAATGTTTGATAATTATTCTTCAAAACCTTATTTTCCTTTTTAAATGACCTAGCTTTATGATACAGTTCTTCATATGCTTCTAATAATTCTTCAAAAGAGAAATCAAGGTTTACCTCATTATTCGTGTCTTCCGTAGTTGCTACCAAGCAAAGATATGTGATCTCGTCGTCATCAAATGTACTAGAGTCGGTGTCCATATCGGAGTCACTATCATCCTATGTTGCTTTAAATGATTTCTTCTTCTTCTTGTGCTTCTTTGTTTCTTTACTATTGTCCTCCTTGTTTAAGGGGCAATCCTTTCTCAAGTGGCCCTTCTTCTTGCACTCATAACAAATAATATTAAAAGAAATTTTATTTACTTGCTTACCTTGTTTCTTGAGGAATTTCTGGAATTTCCTAGTGAGCATTTCCATCTCCTCATCTTCGGATTCCGATGTTGTTGAGTCTGAGTCCTCCTTGATTGCTCTAAAAGCAATGCTTTTCTTCTTGCTTGTCGCCTTCTCCTCGTTCTTCTTGATATTCTCGAATTGGTCTTCATATGCCATGAGGCTTCCAATTAGATCATCCAAGGGGAGAGTGGATAGATCCTTCGCCTCTTGGATCGCTGTAGTCTTTAGAGACCAATCACTTGTAAAAGATCTTAAGATCTTCCTTACAAGCTGCTCTTCTGTGAACTTCACTCCAAGGTTCTTTAGGGGGTTAACTATTTCCCCAAACCTTGTGTACATGTCTTTGATCGTTTCACCTTTTTTCATCCTGAAACACTCAAATTCTTCGGTTAGAATAGAAATATGGGTTTCTTTTGCCTTGTTAGTACCTTCGTAGGTGATTTGAAGTGTGTTCCATATCTCAAATGCTGACTCGCATGCTGAGATACGGTTGAATTCTTCCCTCGACAACACATAATAAAGTGCGTTCATCGCCTTAGCGTTTTCCGCATTCTTTTTCTTTTGCTCAGCTGTCCATTCAACTCCTTCCAGTGGTTCCGGATCCATGTACCTCTCTTGAGTGAGAGTCCATGAATCTTCATCTATGGCTTTGAGGAAGACTTACATCCTCCTCTTCCAATACCCATAATCCGTCCCATCGAAATAGGGAGGACGAGTCGACGATTGTCCTTCGGTGCGCCTTGAGGTTGATGCCATCGTAAGCAAGAGTTTTTACTTCTTCTCGCTACCCGCTTTGATACCACTTGATAGGATCTAAAGATATGGAATATATGTATGGCTACGCGCACAAACACTCAAGAACAATATTAGTAATAATAAGAAAGATTTGCACAATCAATTCAAACCACAAAAGGACACAATATGTATAGTGGTTCCCCTTCTGTGGGTATTTCACTACCTAAGCCTCCCAGCTTAGGGTTTTTAACCCGATTCTCTCAACCCCGAGAGAATCAATTTACTAACCGAGGTAATTAATGGGTTACCTCAACCCAAGTACAACAACAGGTTTGTTACAACCCAACGAGCAAATGCTCAAGAACAAATGAAATACAGATGTGAGAAAGAAAGGTCTTACAACTATAACCTAAGCCTCTCAACAAATGTAAATATAATGTTACCAATTTGAGAGCCTAGTGTTATGACCCCAGCATCAAACGTCTCTTAAGACGTCTGGGAGTTGGTCAAGACGTTTGGTCAGACGTCTGGAAGCCTTCCCAGACATTTGGAAATTAATTTTTTCGACGTACGATTTCGCGTCTACGCTCATGCGCGCGGAGACTGAACCGCCGCCCTCTTTTCTTCTCTTTCTCTCCTCCCTGTCCGACAGGCGCAGCCTTCTTTCTCTCTCTCTCCCCACGGCGCCTTCAAATACTCCCCCTCTCCTCTCCCTCACCCTCACTCCACCGTCTTCTCCCTCTTCCTGTTAGCGTGAGAGTGAGAGGGCGAGCGCAGCAGCTGCTGCCGTGGGTGCGCGAGGAGGAGTTGCAGTGAGAGGGAGAAGGGTTAGGGCGCGAGGGTGTGAGCTCGCCGGAGCAGCCAGGGCCGGCCGGCGAGCGCGTAGCGGGAGCGTGGCGCTGGGCAGGTGCTGGTGCAGCTCAGGCAGCAGGAGAGCGCGATGCGGCATGGCCGTGCGCAGTAGGCGGAGGGCGAGGAGGTCCTGATTCTGGGAAATTTTCCCAGAATCAGACGTCTGGACCTATGTCCAGACGACGCGGGAGACGTCTAGAGGAAGATCCAGACGTCTGAATGGTATCATATTTCCATTTCTTCTTTCACGTGTACAGCCATGCAGGCCGTTCCGCCGAAGGGTTCGGCCTCATTTTCGTGTTGAGGACGGTTGCGTACGCGTGCAGGTTTCGTTCGGGAAGGTGCAAGGGCACGCCCTCCCACACAAATCGGACGTCTGGGCACAGCACCAGACAACGAAGAGGGTCTCCAGACGTCCGGAGTAACAATCGGACGTCTGGAAACTAAGTCTAGACGGTTGAGCGGGATTCTGGACGTCTGAAGGATCGCGTAGGAACAAGGTATGACCTGAACCATCATTTAAGACGTCTGGAAGGTGTTCCAAACGTCTGATTTTGGGCAGACTTGTCATTTTTGACCCGTTTAGGGTCCGTTCGAAGTCTGTTTTCCACGTTTCAAGTTTCGTTCTTCTCAGATTTAGTTCCTCTACCTGTTTACAGTAATTGCATTTTGTTCTGAGTAGTTCCTTGTGTTTGATCCTTGTGTTAGGACCCCGTTCCATTGCAGCTCTGGGGGTTGCGGAGGCACGCGGGCTTGCCAATCACGCCTCCAGTACTCCCGATTTTGCGGGTAGAGTGGCTCCCTTTAATTATTTACCAACATTTTGCATTTGTGAGATAATTAATAGATTCTAAGGTGTGGCATGAATCCTAGGATTGGAAAACTAAATTGAATGATAGATCTTAGGGTATGGCATGAATCCTAGGCTTGGAAAACTAGATTGAATGATAGATCCTAGGGTATGGCATGAATCCTAGGGCTGGAAAACTAGATTGAATGATAGATCCTAGGGTGTGGCATGAATCCTAGGAACAAAAACACCGAAACGAATGTCGTGAATATATGAATTGCAATCTTGGTAAAGTAGAAAGAAAATTTATAATTTCTTGTAATGGGATAACAGTTGCTTGTTTATGAATGGATATTAATTGTTGAAAACATGGGCTATACGAAAATAAAGTTGACATGATGAAACCTAAATTGGCTTAGTTAAGGAAATATGAGCAAGAACCCTATAGGGAACTAGGAGTAGAGCTCCTGAGAGGTGAATGGAATGGAATTGGGGAAGTGAGCTGGCCCTTGATTACAGAGTACCAAGGAGAGCGACTGTCCCCCTGTTTAGTGCAGAGCGGAGCTAGCCGCCCCAGGGACCCGGGGTTAGGTTTGGCCACTTTGCACAGAATTTTGGCCTTCGCGTACACAGTACCGGGGAGAGCTACTAATGTAGGGAGAGCACTAGCCACCCCACAGGCCCCAGGGTTCTGCTAGCCTTCCCACACCGACTTATTAGGCCCACTGGGCAAACCAGGGTAGTCAGGCGAGGGTGCGCGGACTGTGAAGGGGCAAGACCCCTATTTGGTTACTGTGGAGGGGCTGGACCCCTGTTACTGAGAGGGCTCTACCCTATACTGGTTCCGTTTGTGCTTTGGGGTGCACCCGTTAACGGAAACGACTGACCGCGTGTTAGTGCGGGGTAGCTACCCGTGTGTTTATCGCGCGTGCCGTAGTCACCGCTACGTCTGTCAGTGACCTTGGGGTGGTTGACTGAGGGTAGGATCACCACGAGGGACTCTCCCGGCCAGGAGAGCACCACGTGCTACTTCTACTTTTCTGAAAAGACTGCAATCAAGATCGTTCCCACGAGGAACATTCAGGATCAAGAGAAAGATCTGAGAAATAATTCAAGAATGAGTAAATAGAAAATAAATAAAGAAATTAAAAATAATAGCTACTTGTCCACCTCTCTGTTTTCCTAGCTAGTTAGTTGCCACTCTACTCAGCGTTTCGCTGACATGTCACCATTGTCACCTTTTCAGGACCAGGTGTTGAGTAGCCAGAGCCGACGACTGCAGAGAGAGCTGAGCCTAGTAGAGCCCAGTAGTTTTACTTGTGTAGTACCTACTGTACCGTTTCTTCTGTTATAGTGAGTATTTTTCTGTTACCACTGTACTCTTTTATTGTAAGCAGCATGTTTATGTACCTGGTTATTTCTCTACTGCTGTGGTGGTGTGTACTGTAGTAGTTCTTTCTTTACTGCTGTACTTTTGTTACTGCTAGTTATATACATGGTGAATGTGGTTTATTTTACTGCACTTTTGGTTACTTTCTCGTTATACGACTGGGTCTTTGGATCAGTTGAGTCGGTCCGATTCTCGTGTCTTGTAGGGATTCGGGAATCGGGTCGTAACACCTAGAAAGGACACGAATCCTGTTGAATTGCGTGAATAAAACACGTCAATGTGTTTGCAAACTCGTAGCACAATTGGAAAGCAACAAACACGATTTCTTCTCTTGAATATGTGGTGGAAAATATGAATTACATCTCTAGGAATTTTCTTCTCTTTTCTCCTGTCTCTAGTGTGCAAACAAAGAGTCTTAGGGTCATTTTATAGAGTTTAGGACCTAGGATACTCGTCTGCTAGACATTGAGATTTAATTCCCAACGTTTATATAACCAAAATTAATCTTCTGGTGGTTCAGTTTTGAGCCAACGGCTACCTGGTACCGGTACTAAAATACCTGTACCGGTACTAGCAACTCACTGCCACTAGTACATGAGTCCTGGTACTGGTATTCATCATGGGTACCGGTACTTGTGACTCCCAGGTTTTGAATTCCTTGGGCACAGTAACCTACCTGTACCGATACTCATCATGGGTACTGGTACTTGTAAGGTTCAGGCTAGAATAAAGGCTTCAACCTGTGGCCAACATGTACCGGTACTCACAGTTGGTACCGGTACTTGTTGTTCACAGTTTGAGACAAATTCTCAAACATGTGCCTTGCAAATACCAGTACTGATGAACAGTACCGGTACTTGCTTACAAGTACCTGTTTTAAGCGTTTTAATCCACTACGTACTTTGAAAATGTTTGCAATATAAATTAATCCTAATTTATCTCTACTTGATTTTACGATCTAAGTTATGATTCTTTGTTAAGAGGCATATACAATCTATAAATAAAAAATCTAAACTAGAAACACTAAAGGTCGAAGATGATCTTCTCCTTGATTCTTCCTTGTCATCTTGCCTCCTTCTTATCATGATCTTCTTTTCATCAAGCCTCCATCATTTCTTGTTTGCCTTGATCTTCACCTAAATCTGAAAGAACTCAATTGCAAACATTAATCCATAATAATTTTGTTAACACCAAAATAAGATGTGAAACAAGGTTCCAACACCCTTTGGCTTATGACATAAAAAGTTGCAAGGTTTTCTGTCATTTTGATAATCTCATACAGGGAGGGCCTCATCCCTTTCATCATAACTTTGCAACGTTGCAACCACATAGCTTGCAATGTGAAGATTGGGTGTCCCTTCTTCATCTCCAAATAGTGCAAGCAATTCAACTTGATTCTCACCCAAATGGATTTATCATGGATCTATAACTCCTTACTAAGCAATCGAAGATTATTGCAAGAAAGCTAGTCCACCCTATTGAGACACTATTTGTTTGTAGGGATTGAATTATTTATGTTACGTTTAGATACTTTAATCCCAGGTTATAACAATCTCGAGATAGAGCCCTTAATCCTAGGATTATCTAATTTCACAGGAGATGGTGGGATGAACTTAACCTGTGATTGTGTGAGAGAGCACCCCACTTATCGCCTCAAATATCCTATAATTTGACTCATATTTCCTATAAACATAAAAACTTCGCAATCCCATATTTTTTCCACATTCCCATCACTTACAAAATTAATCCCTTAAAACAAATGGTACCTGAGAGCTTCCACATATCTAGAGTGCTAGCTGCTCATCGTGACTTCTTCAAAAAGAGGATTGCTATAGGTGCACAAAAAGAAAAAAACATATTTAAGCAAGATGAATCTCTTGCAAATGAAAATGATATGCTTTGTCTTCTTTTTGTTTTGTCATATCTCAACGTAGCCAAGATTAAGACAATCAATCTCAAAATCTATGGCAGGAATTCTTTTGAAACACATCATCTATTACCATAATAAATTTTCATAATCCTTGTTTTTTTTTTGATAAAAAAGTTTCACAATCCTATAACATCATCAAATATTATTAACCATCGCTACCCTAACATATGGGGCACTTCAAGAACTAGAAGAGCCCTATGGCTTAAGTTTTTAGTAGTTGATAATGTTCCATGTATAGTTGGAATGCATACCATGAGATTAGTTAGAAAAATTCCCCCTACGAGAGAAGGATTTCTTATACATCTTCTATGTTTAATGCTTATGAGAGGTGGTTGCCCAATCAAATACTTTTTTTTGAGAAAATTTATAGACCAAATAAAAAACCCTTAGTGTAAAAGGCCCCTAATCTTCTATATATTGATGTACATATCGCATATCCAACCTAACATGAAGTGAATATAAACTAGTTTACTTCTAAAATTTTTTTCTAGAACAACAACAATGTATAACGAAAAGTGTGTAATAGATAAGGTTTTAAATATCGATATCGATATCGTATCGACAAATCAAAAAAGAGATATATCGAGGATATATCTCTGATATCGGTGAATTTTGGAGAAATCGCTCAGAAGGGTTCAAAATGTCCGAAAATATTATAAATTTAATGAAAATTAACATTTTAATAACTAATACATCATAAAAAAATGCTTAGAAGATGAAATTATAAATTTTGAATTAAATTATAATAGAAATGTACTAGTCGCATGTCGACAAAGTCGTATATTGTTAAGACATATGCCATCAAAGTTCTTTAAGATGTCTGGGACTTAGGCTAGACGTCTGGTCAGACGTCTAGACACCCTTCCAGACGTCTGCAAATTAATTTTACGTGCGTACGACCGTGAGTCTGCGCGCGTGCCGTGGAAAGACTGAACCCCAGCCGCCCCCTTCTCTTTCTTCTTCCCCCGCTGACTGCAGCACCTTTTCCCCCTCACGCCTACTTATACCCTCTCCTCTCCCTCACGCCACCCCACATCCATCCGTCGTCCCCTTCCTCCAGCGCGAGAGCGAGAGAGGGAGCGAGAGCGAGAGCAACAGCTGCAGCCAAGTGCAGCAGCGGAGAAAAGAGCGCGCGAGTCGTGAGAGAGAGAGAGCTTGCCGGAGCAGTTCGAGGCCGGTCGGGCGTGCGCGAGGCGGAGTGTGGGTCGGGGAGGTCATCCTTGACGCTGCTGCACTTAGAGCAGCGGGCATGCAAGCGCGGCGTGGCCTCACGTAGCAAGAAGAAGATGAAGGAGGTTCTGATTCGGGAATTTTTCTCAAAATCAGACGTCTGGACTTGCATCCAGATGACGCGGACGACGTCTGGAGGAAGCTCCAAATGACTGAGAGGTACGTACTGCACCTATTCCTTCCTTTTTGCAGATACGGCCATGCAGGCCGTTCCGCCGAAACTCTGTTGCATGCAGTATTGAGAGCTTTTGCGTGCGCGTGCAGGATTCGCTTCCGGAAGACGCGGGACACGCCCTCCCAAGCTGTTCAGACGTCTGGGCATGTCACCAGACGGCGGAGAGCGTCTCCAGACGTCCGGAGAGGTGGTCGGATGTCTGAAACTAGGTCCAAACGATTCAGCAGGATCTCTGGACGTCTGAGGAGCAGCGTAGAGTGAGGTATGGATCTGGACTCCTTTTAAGACGTCTGGAAGATGTTCCAGATGTTAAATTTGAGTCAGAATTATCGTTTTTGACCTGTTTAGGGTCTGTTTGAGGTCCGATTTCTACGTTTAAGATTCTGTTCTTCTCCGTATAAATTCCTCTACTTGTTTGAAATACTTTTATCCTATTCTGAGTGGTTCCTTGTGGTTGATCATTGCGTTAGGACCTCATTCCGTTGCGGATTTAGGGGTTGCAGAGGAGCGTGGACCCGCCGATCAAGCCCCCATTACTCTCGGTTTCGCTGGTATAATGGATTCCCTTAGTTAATTACAAACATAAATGTATATTTGGAATAAATGATAGATCCTATGGTATAGCATGAATCTTAGGACCAGAAACACTAGATAAATGATAGATCCTAGGGTATGGCATGAATCCTAGGACCAAAAACACCAAATTGAATGATAGATCCTAGGGTGTGGCATGAATCCTAGGAACAGAAACACTGAAACGAATGTCTTGAACGCCTGAATTGCAGTCTTGGATGAGTAGATAGAATAATGATAATTGCCTGTAATTGGATAACAGTTGCCTGTGAAATGTAGAGTACTGTTGTTAGTAACTGCTACATATAATTCCTATTATTTGAAAACTAAATTTGAGCTACTTGTATATAAATTGGAAAGGAAAGATTGAATGTTGGAAACACGTGCTATATGCGAATAAAACTGAAATGATGAAACCTAGTATGGCTTGGCCTGAGAAACATAAGCATGAACCTGCGGGAAATTAGGAGAAGAGCTCTTAGAAATAAATCGAATGGGACTGGAAATGTGAATGGAAAAGTGTGTTGTCTCTTGGGTACGTGGTACCAAGGGAAGCACATATTACCTATTTAGTGCAGAGCGGAGCCAGCCGCCCTTGGGTTGAGACCCGGGGTTAGGTCTGGCCACTTTGTACCAACTTTTGGCCCTCGCGTACACAGTACCGCGGAGAGTTACTAGTGTAGGGAGGGAGCTAGCCACCCCACGGGGCCTGGGGTTCAACTAGCCGTCCTACACCGACTTGTTAGGCCCACTGGGCAAAGCAGGGTAGTCAGGCGAGGGTGTGCGGACTGTGGAGGGGCAAGACCCTTGTTTGGTTACTGTGGAGGGGCTAGACCCCTGTTACTAAGAGAGCTCTGCCCTATACTGGTCTCGTGCTGTGCTTTGGGCGCACCCATTAACGGAAACGACTGACCGCGTGCCAGTGCAGGGTAGCTACCCATGAGTTTATCGCGCGTGCCGTAGTCACCGTTACGTCTATCAGCGACCTTGGGGTGGTTGACTGAGGGTAGGACCCCCACAGGGAACTCTCCCGACTAGGAGAGCACCACGTGCTACTTCTACTTTTCGGAAAAGACTGTAATCAAGATCGTTCCCAGGAGGAACATTCGAGATCAAGAAAAAGACCTGTTAAATAAACCAACTGAAGAAAGAAAGAATAATTAATTAAATAAAGGGAGAAATTAAAAACAACAGCTACTTGTCTACCTTTACTGTTTTTCTTAGCTAGTTGGTTGCTACTCTACTCAACGTTTCACTGACGTGTCGCACTTACCACCTTTTCAGGTCAGGTGTTGAGCAACCAGAGCCTACGGCTACGGAGGGTGCTGGGCCTAGTAGAGCCCAGTAGTTGTACTTGTGTTGTACCCGTTTTCTGTAGTAGTGAGTATTTTGTTACACTTTGTACTCTTTTATTGTAAACTTGATATTTCTGTACCGTTTAAATTTCTCTACCGTTGTAGTGGTGTGTACTGTAGTAGTTTACTTTCTTACTGCTGTACTTTTGTTACCGTTAGTTACTTGCATGGTGAATGTGGTTTATTTTACTGCTTTTTTGTTACCTTCTCGTTGGACGACTGGGTCTTAGGATCAATCGAGTCGGTCCGATTCTCGTGTCCTGTAAGGATTCGGTAATCGGATCGTAACATATATTGAAAATAAAGTATACAGAGCATTATAATAATTGAAATATGTTCATAATAACTTTCGTTGCATATTGTTGACAATTGAAATCTTACATTTGTTGCACTGATTTTCTTATCAGTTTCAACATGCTCTCCATTCCAATACTCTTCTTTTTTTCATTGACCTGCCTCTGATTTCATAAATCACCCTATTACTCTTCTCATTACTATCTTAAGATATGAAATCACAAATACTATCACCAAAGATGCACTTGGTGATAGAAGATACAATTTAGATTACACAAGAATATGTAATGAACAAATATAAATTGTCAAATAATTAGAGCCTTGATTTTCTTATTAGTTCCAACACGTTCTTCATTCCAATACTCTTCTCTTTCTCATTGATCTGTCTCACATTTCATGAACCACCCTATTACTCTTCTTATTATGAGCTCAACACATGAAATCACATCTCCTACCAACAAAGATGCACTTGGTGAAACAAGACATGATTTAGATAACACAAGCGAATATAATGGACAAATATAAATGCTCAAATAACTAGAAAGAAATTATCCCATCATAGCATAATACATAGTTTGCAAGATTAGTGGAGATCAACAAAGCACCAGTACGCAAGTACTTAGATAAATCATGCTGAAACAAATGAGCCTGTCAACCCTAGGTTGTTGTGGGGGAAAGAAAGAAGAACCATCATGGATGACATCCTTTAATCAAAGGAAGATGACAAGATAGCCCTTTCAATACCCCCATGGATTATCAAAGTGCTTAGTTTTAATCATCTTTTTATAGAGGTTTGAAGATGCTAATGTATTTCTCACCGACATTTTAGAATTTTCTTCCTATTTTTTAATAAGTAAAACCAAGTGCAATGATTGAAAGTTGACATATTTGATGGACTACAAGAAAGCAAGAGCCCTAGTATGTACAACTCTAAAGTTCAACAAAACTTTATAATATTTGTAATATATCTTCGATATATTGGCCATATTATGGAAAAAAGATATTAAGGCTGATATCGATATGTACTGACTTGGGGATATCGATATATCGGCGATATATCGCCGATATATCAATCCTTGGTAATAGAGATATAAAAATCCATAGTTAGGAAATGTATGCAATACAAATACATGCTAGATCAATCAATTTATCACCAAGAAGTATGGTCTTCTATTCTACTTGATGTCAATGTAGAGTTGAACCTTGATTATCTATCTTTGGGCATATTGGCGAGATGGAGATGGTTTGTGTCCTTTAAAAGCATTCGGTAATTCACCAATCCATGGCAAGATAGCATTTATGTTTCCTATACCTTTTTAAGAAAGAAAAAAATGTTTCATACACTCCATAAACATTTGAGGCAATAAACAAACACATGTTGGCAGTTATTCACTATTAGGACATCGTATCCACAATCTTCACCATCATTTGGGTCAGTTCACTAGTTGCTATTCTATTTAAAAGCTAATGAATAATAAAGAAATAGAGGGGACTTATCTATTATGTGCATATCCTAAATGGATATGACACTTTTCAACTTCAAAAGTCATCCCTTCATTTCATGGCAAAATCCATCTTCAGTTAGCTACCTTTTACTTTCTTTTTTTTTTAAAAGAAGATTCTTTTTACTTGTGAACACACCATGGAGCGGAAATGATTTCTCTCTCTTGAATAGAAGTTAACACCAGTGAGAATATGATTGATATGAGAAAAATAGATCAGAAACAGAGGTTTCTACTCTTTTTTGAATAAAAATTCAGCTTTAATTACCGAGGTAAGTGCAAGTAGAGGAAGATTAAGAAGTTTATCTTTTGGGTACATATGTAAAATGGATATGTGCCTTATTAATCTTCAACCCAATGTTGACCAATCTCATTGAGCTTTGAACAACCTCTCTTGAAAGATTTCTCCCAAATGATGCCTTAAAAAGTTCGCTTTAACCATGGGCACTAAACTAACTGCCGGTATAAGATCCTGATTCTAAAACGAAAAGAACTACCAGTAGTTTCTTCCTTAATCATTGAATCCTCAAATAAGTAATAAGAAGCTTATCTATTATGTGCATATTCCCTTTGGAAATGCAAACTTCTAGCAAAAATTGCTTAGAAGATCTTCATTTAATTCTCTTGTCCTTAGTAGCATATTGTAATAGTATATAAAATTATCTTCCCAACTCCAATCAAATAATAAGAGGGGTAAAGATGCACATCTTTTGGGTACCCTATTAATTCTTCATGCCAAAGATGAATTAAAGGTGCCCCTTTCTTCATCATCATTTCTCAAGCAACCTCCACAAATCTAATTCCATTTTGCTTATGCAACTTTATTTCCTTATTTAAGGGGAATATAATCATCCTGTTAAGTAAGGATGAGTAAAAGCAATAATATATCCCTTATCATAATAAAAATGTTGATAATCACCATAGAAGCCAAAGGAACTTTTGTTTTTTGTACATGCATTGGAACTTTTAACCAAAAACTTGACCTTTGAAATGTATATTGAATCATGCTTCACAATAGCCAAAAAAAAAATCCATAGGCTAAAAAATCACATATAGAAAAAGGTAGCCTCATTTTACATAAAAGAGGTGCAAAATAGTATATAGTCATTAATAATGGTAGCTAAAATAAGGTGAGGGCTCTTATCCTTATTGCACTTTCAATTTATCTCATCAAAGATGCAATTTAAACTCAATTTTAAGAGGAAAATAAAGCATGCCTACATAGTCCATAACAAATCAATCCCATTCCAGATTTAAAGCCATGTGGAAATTAAAATTGCCTCCATGACATTTCTAGGAGCATGATTGATGGCTTAGGAAGACATTTGTGTTTATTTTTGGGGGCCTAATTGCATTAATCGGGATACCATTGATATATAATGACATAGGAATTCATATTGAAATTAATAAGATTTGGTAGAAGTTTTTAATCCCATACTAAAAGTGGACAAACATCTTATTAGGTGTAAAAGGCTTTTACCTCTCATGGCTTATGTAGCAAAGAGTGAGAGGTAGGGCTAGGGACCATGCATGTGCATGAGCACCCTGCCTCACCATGTCCCTACTTAGGCTCGTGTGAGAATCTATCTGGAACTTAGACTCTTTTGTTACGAATTTTTAATCTCATTATTTCGTCTTGGATTGGTTTATCAAAAGGTAAAATTGGTTGATTAATTATTTTGATCGATCAATTACCGTATTTTCATAAAACGTGAATTTCCATGAATGCCGAGTCATGGGCTCTATATAGAACTCATGAGAGGACTCTCATTTGACACAGAACAAGAGCATAAAAGTTCTTTACTGGGGGACTCTCATTCGACACGCAACAAAAGTAGAAAAGCTATCCACTCTCCCTCCCTCTCTCTTGTTCTCATCTCTCTTTCTCTTGGTATGCTCGTTTGACATAAGAATGGTAGATCAATCTCCAATCAAATTTGTTGATCTTGCATAAGGTGTTTGAGAGTGATCCATGAGAGGTATTTGATTGGTCAAATAATTACATTGGTTGATTAATCAGGAATTTGGTCGATCAACCAAATTGATTAACTAAATTGCCTTGGCTTCGTTCTCTTGAGGCGGTTTTCGAGGATGTCCAAGTTTAGAGTGTGACGAATCTTGAAAGTGGATCGTCGTATCCTGGGAGAAGTTTGTCAGACTCTAATGCATTAGTATTGTGGGGGGCGATACATTCTTTAAGGGAAGTTCTTTATGAGAGCTTTGATCGAAATAACTTCTAACATTTCTATGTTTTGTTTATTTGTGTTATTGCATGTTCTTTGTCCTTTATTTTATTTTGGATCTTGCCATATTATATTTAACTTACTTGATTTAATATTTTTTATCTATGTGGAATCGTTGGAAATGCTTATTTTTTATTTATTTATTCCCTATATGTATTTATTTCAATAATTTATAGGTTAGTAAAGGAAGAGGGTTGGGTGTTATTCATTTGAGGTTGATGAATGAAGCTTTATTAACAAAATGGGTGGCTAAAATCATGACACGTGGTGATGATCTTTGGAGTTCTATCTTCTTTGTTTGTTATGGTTGTATTTTAGATTGGAAATGGAGGCTTGATCTTCCAAGGGAATCCTCCCCTTTCTGGAACGGTGTTGTAGGGGTGTGCCCAAAATTTCTTGATTGTCTTTAGCCGAAGCTTGGCAATGGGGAGTGCTTTTTATTCTGGAAGGATAATTGGATTGGGAATGATAGGCTTGTTGATCTTTTCCCATGCCTATTCTCCTGGCCACTAACAAGGATGCATCTATCAACACTGTTCGGATGAGGGCATGGACTCCATTTTTTCTTATTCCATTAGTTGTTTGTTTGTAGGTCTAACAAGGAAAGGGGCAAAGTGTTGGCTATGCTTCAAGGCATTTTGCTGAGGTGAAATGAAATCATTTTTATTGGGGAAGAGCTTTTGTTCACTTTATTTCTTGTATTTTCTTCTTGATTTCTTGTTGGCATAAATACTTGTAATTGATGACTCTATATACTGATTTCTATTAATATACTTGGGTGGCTATCAAAGGATAGTCACCTTTCACCTTTTAAAAAAAAATGCCTCCATGATTCATAAAAAAATCTACCCTACTAAAGAAAGATGACCATCAATTCTATTCTTGATCATAGGATAATGAGTAGAAAATTTAACTAGTGTATGCATATCCGTAAAGGAATGCATACCTCCATTAGGCTTATCTCAAGTTCATTTCAGGCCTTCTCCTTGAAAGCTTCAAAAGCTTCCTAAAGAATTCAATCCCATGCATATAGAACATTCTATTAATGTACAGATATGACCCTATGAGAATTTTGAAGGGGTAAGCAATATCAGCAAAGAAAAGAAGCACTTAATTATTGTGCTCACACCAAAGTAGTGTGTGCAACTTCAAAAATCCTTACATGGAAAATTTTCCAGCATTCAACCTTAAGTGCTTCTCCATTTTTCAGATATTTGAGACTTCAGTAGAGTCTTTTCAAAGCACAAATAAGGAGGAAATTGGAATAAGAACCAAAATGTAAAGAACAAAGGGGGACGTAACTTTTATGACAACCCCCTATTTCCTCCCCATGTAAGGCAAATCGACTAATTCAAGCTTATATAATCTGTACGCCACCTTTGGAAGTTTATTTTGCCTTATACAAAATATTATTTTGCTTTTTCATTCCTTCATTAGCCACAAAATGATATGAACTAACTCCATAAGAAAGGTACAAGTTCCTTCAAGAAAGACATGTTCCAGGTAGTTTGTTTGAGGATTTGTCCTACAGTAGACACACCTTTAATCCATCTAAAATCTCATTTTCTACATATTTCTATTGCAAGGTATTCTCCTCATTAATCTTCATAAGAAAATGGAAACCTTAGAAGGAATAGCTCTGTCCCAAAGGGCTTTCCCCCCTAATTTATATCGCTCTTCCTTCTAATGTCTTTCCTAGCGGTCCTAACTACAAATTTCTACATTCCTTTTCCCATTGGATTATCCAATCTTAATTTCACTGTTCTCATATATGTCATATAACTTTGTTTCATCCATGGTATAGAGATCAATACGAGAACATTTAGCTATCCAACCTCCTATTCAAAATTTAAAATATCTATTACCAATCTGTCAGTAATTATTCTTTTTTACGTCCCTCCAAGCTATTTTCATATTCTTCTCTTTAGCAAGCCCTTCAATCAATTATTCTTTCCCAAGCTACCTATATGTAGCCTTTATAAAAGTACCCCAAAAAGAATTAGTTTTGTAATATCTCCAGGCTAGTTTCTTCCTTAAGGCCATCATCACATCTTCAAGCCTTCTAATGCCCACCTCCCCTTTATTGAAAGGCTTACATTTGTCACTCAACTTTATCCAATGCTTGTTTCTATTCTAACGATGAATACCTATATATCCAAATGTGACCTGTGTTGACGAGAAAAGAGCATCTTATTCTCAAAGGAAAACCTAAGCCTCTCTTATATAGAGAAGAGGCAAAGGAAAAATTACATGAAGAATTCTCAACTAAATATAAAACTATGAAATAAACATAATAAAGAAAGAAAATAGTAAGAACTCACACTTACCCTCAAGTTGGAGCATAGATGTCTTTCAGGTCCAAATTATCACAAATGGAGTACTGCTTTCTTGGAGGTGCCTTGGTAAAGATATCTTCCACCTGAAGCTCAAAAGATACACAGAGTATATTCTTCCTTCCATCACTGCATTGCGCATAAAATGACAGTCCACCTCAATATGTTTCAACCTCTCATGGAAAACAAATTAAAAGAAATGTAGGTGGCAGATTTGTTACCACAATACATAAAAGTAGGACTCTTTGCAAAAATGCTTAAATCAGTCAAAAAGGAGTTGATCCACATGAACTCACATGTAGTGTGAGCCATGGCTTTGTACTCTACTTCTGTACTAGATCGAGAAACCACAATTTACTTCTTATTGCGCCAAGACACAAGGTTACCTCCAAGGAAAATAACAAACCCCTATGGTGGATTTTCAGTCTTCAACTGATCTAGCATAATTAGCGTTAGAGTAAGATGAAAACCCCAAGTTTCCACTTGTCTTCTAAAATAGACCTCTACCAGGAGACCCCTTTAGGTACTTCAAAATAAGACATACTCATTCCAATGACTATAGTATGGCTTCTCCATATATTGGCTGACCTTGCTTACTGCAAAACTAATATCTAGAAGGGCAATAATAAGATAGAGCATTTTTTTGACCACACTTCTATACCTGTGTACATCTTTAAAGATAGAATCCTTAGCATGAACATGTTTGCCTTTTTGCTCCATAGGAATGACAGAAGGCTCAGTGTTGAGAAGCCCTGCATCCTCTAGAATCTCAAGAGTGCACTTTATTTGGGAGAGTGCCATCCCATGCTTGTCCCTGACAATCTCTATGCCTAAGAACTAGCACAATTCATGAAGGCCCTTTGTAACTAATGATTTCTACAGAAAAACCTTCACCTCCTAGATCACAACTGCATCATCTACAATCAATGTTTACGCGAAATTGTCGATGTTTAGAAATATGCATTGTAGTATAGGACAAAAATCGCATGAAACACTTAAATTTGTAAAGCTCGAAATCAACTTGTAGTTTGAGGTCATTCGTAGGGAGCAAATATGACAATTTTAATTCACTAATCACAATATCAATAATAATATGCAATTGAACCAATGAAATGCTCAAAATAATATTTCAATAAAGATTAGTGCAAAAAGATTGAGTTAAAATGGTGATTTGAATCACCAAATTAACCCTTAAGTTTAAGCTCACAAATCAACTTAAATAAACCAATAGTAACCACAGTCAGTTATCTCTCCACAGTAACCAGTATCAAGCCACGGCCTCAGACGCCTTAAGAACTCAGCAGAACCAACACAGCAGAGGCACAAGGCACAACAGACAGAGCCACAAGGGCCTCACACAAAGCCCTCGGAGGCTAAGTGTTGAGAGAGGAGAAGGCATGAATCTTGAGGTGCAAAACCCTCCCCCTCCCTCCTTCAGATTCTTCTTCCTTCAAATCAATCCGGATCCGGGTAATTGGACCCAAGCTCAAACTCGCAGGCGTGATCGCTGGTAAGGGCGCATGACCGAGTGCATGTGATGCGCGTGCAATGGGGTGTGCGTATGGGGACCTCACCCCCGATGTGTGCTAAGGTGAACTGCTACAAGCAGAAATTCCACTTATACATTGAAGTCGCTCTTGAGACGCATGATGTGGGACTATCCGACATCTGTTCTTCACGTGCAGCTGTGGATGAACCCTATGGCAATTGGAGTGGTAGCTGCTGTGGATGCACCTAGTTGAAGACCTGGAAGGATGAGTTCTGCAAGCCCTGGGTTTGTAATTTAGCTGGAGATGGTCAGAGCACTGCAAGCAAAGTCAGAGAAGACGAAGGCAGCGGTGAAGCGCCGACCGAACCTGAAAAGCAAGAAAATGAGCCTTGGGCCCTAATTAGAATGTTCAGTAGCTTCGTTGGACCACGGCGAGTGCGACGATGGCCGTGGTTTGGTGTGTGCGTGTGCGCGGTGGGCTGTCGGTGACGGAGAGGGCGAGCGGAGGTGGGTTTGTTCAGTGGTGCGTGTGCGTGGTCAGAAGTCCCAATAAAGTTGGGACTTCTAATTAGTGGATCACGGCGGAGCTAATGGAAGTGGTGCCGTTCTGTTTGGTGCAGTATAGCACCGGTGCGAGCTCGCCGAAGCTCAAGCCAGATGTGGGGAAGACGGTGAGGTCAAGGGTGAAGCGGCGGTCGAAATCAAGATCTAAAGACATAGAAATGATCGAGGGAGAGAGAGAGAGATTAGGAAACTTAGAGAGAGGGAGAGTAGTTGGAGGCTCCTGGCAGTGATGGGCCAGAGCCGGAGAAGGTGAATGTGATGGTGACACGACGACGAGGAAGGAAAGGGGGAGAGCGGCCACGCTTTGGCAGTTGACGGTCGCGAGGAAGAGGGGAGGACGATGGGCCGGTCCATTTGATCGTTGGCCGGCCGGAGGAAGGTGTCGGAGAAGCTCATTGGATCTTGAGATGCAGGTGACTAGAGAAGAGAGAAGAGATTTCTTGGTCTTTTCTAAGCTAGAAAGGATGACCGTGGGTAGGCAAGCTTTTGTAGAGCTTCAAATCAAGCTCTAGATGAGGAAAAGAGTTTGATTGGGTCGAGAAATTAGGGATAAAAATCCTTGATTTTGCAGAGTTCGCATGAGCTCTACGATGCAAACCAGAGATCATAAGGCGGTTCAATCAAAAGAGGATCTCATGAAGATTGTTTATTCCAATTTTTGGAGGATTTGGTTGAAGAATCAAGGAGATTTTCTTGTTTGAAGGTCGGTTGCAAAGCTTTCACAACAACAATGGTGGAAGAGGCCTTTTTGCAAGAAATATGAGAAGTTAGGGACCTGAACGCAAGGAATTTTGAAACTTATGGGGTCGATTGA
The DNA here is from genome assembly GCA_037157565.1 of Thalassia testudinum. Classification (NCBI taxonomy): domain Eukaryota; kingdom Viridiplantae; phylum Streptophyta; class Magnoliopsida; order Alismatales; family Hydrocharitaceae; genus Thalassia; species Thalassia testudinum. The sequence goes on from JAZHRO010000014.1 coordinate 37,566,134, forward strand.
GAAAATTAGATATTTAATTAATTGAAATGCAAACTAGGTCAAGTTGGACTCTAATTGCACCCAAATTTTGGTACCAACCTAATTTAGACCCAAGAAATCTAATGGTGAAGTTGGATTTCAGTTTTGACCACACGTGACTGGGTAATTTGCACAGAAGCCCAAATTAGGGCAGAATTCCGTCTGCAACTATGTTTAAGGTCAAAATAGGTTCAGATGGTCAAATTAACGATATCAAACCTCTCAAAATATTTTTATATAAATTTTAGGAGGTTTAGATGAATTTTATCCTGATTATAACCTCTTTAATTTAAACAAGTCTGAAATTCGGGTTTTGTATGCTGTTGCAGTTCTCGAAATGCGTGAAACCTCGTTTCTGTCTGTATGGACCCACTCATTGAACTTTAATGTTTATTTTACCTTTAATTAACCCTTGACAAACCCCATGGTTAATATGTGTTCAAGATGTGCTATTAAAATTACATAATTAACCATAATTTCCTATTTTCTTCTCAAATAAGAATATCATGGAATTATGACCTTTAGATGATTATGTAGGAGCATTTATCTCTCAAACCTGACTAAAAGTAGATAGTTAGGACCTATGATGGTGTTCCCATTAGTATCATATCATTTACATATATTTCTAGTATACTAGTGCCAGCAGTTGTCCTTCCGATAAAAATGGAATGATCAGGAGTAGATGTCTTAAAGCCGATCTTCATTACTTTTGTGCTCATCCTATCAAAATAGGTACGAGGACTCTGTTTAAGACCATAAATTGCCTTCTTCAACTTGCATATATGCAAACTCCTCAACCTCACAACTAGGAGGTAGGTGCATGTTGACATCCTCTAGGAGGTCACCATAGAGAAAGGCATTCTTAATATCTAGCTGGTAGAGAGGCCAATCTAGATTGAGGGCAATAGAGAGAATGGTACATATATGTGGCACCCTAGATCCAACGACTTGAGACACCTTTAAACCTGTAGATTACTTGTACCTGTAATTCATATCTACACCTATACGAATACACAATGACACAATTCATCCACCATAAAAAACCAAGCGGAAGAGAGATAGAGAGGAAAGAAAGTAGAAATGAAAGCCATTCACAACACCAACATCACATCAGCATCAACATCAAACCATCACATTTATATATATACAAGTATACCCATATTTGTAACATTGACCCCTACTATAACTACCAACTCAACTTGTAGATCTTCCTGTGTGTTGACACATTAGTCAACTTAGGAAATCATTATTCCTCTTGGGTTTTTGAGGTAGACTTCGTATGTGCACCTCCTTATTCAAGGTTTGAGGATTGGGCTATCTTCACCTTCAGTAGCTTATGCCCCTAGACTCAGTCTAGAAGTCACCTGAGATAGCCATGATTGGTCACATTTCTTACCCGATGGGTGATCACCTAACTCCCCTCCCTTGGTGATTCCTTACAGAGACATCCACCAGATGCCCCATTTGGCTACCCTCTAGTGGTCCATTGAGTTGCCTTTCATAATTGGAGTTAGCCTGTACTCAACTTGTACGACCCATCGGCCACTTTGTCCCAAAGTACTAGATGTCCAACCTCTCGTCAATAGACACATGTTGATCTCATGATAAGTCCCAATTTTTGTTGATGCGTAATTTCCATCGTAGTTTAGGAAAAGGGGTTATAGTATAGTGATGAAAATTGAATCAACATTTAAATTTATAGTGGTCGAAAAATCATGAGTTCCGAGGTTGTTTGCAGGGAGCAAAATTGGAATTCAATCCACTAATCAATTATAAATGATAAGCACAATACACAAATCACAAGAATAATCATATGCAACGAATAATCAATCACAAATATATTCAATAAATAAACAAATTGTATCTCAAGTTCAAATAACAAAAAGATAATAGAGGGCCAAAAAAGTGGTGGTTGAGACCACCAATTAATTATTTAACACTTGGCTCAATTCCCAACTCAAGATTAGATCAAATCAAACTCTCCTTCCAACACTTAGTCAGATTCTTTAAACTCAGCCAAATCAGATGTCTCCAATTTACCTCAAATGCCTTAAAGTCACCAGCTTAAAGCCCTGAAATCTACCTAAGTGTTTAGGCAGACATCCACAGTGCAAAACCCCCCACTCTCTCAGATAAATCCCCTCCTTTCTCTCTCTTCTTAATTAGATCAGGTAATCAGACCAGGCCTACCCGGGTGTGGGCGGCGAGTGAGGAGTGTGCGGGGTGTGAGAGGGACCCAACCCCTCGTGTTCTTGGGTGAAGGGCTAAGGCACACAAAATGTTATATATCAAATTCTAAAACAAATTCCCATGATATGGGACTAAAGCTTATTCTTTCTTTCACCGTAGCAGCATGGAGGTGGTGTGGCCAGTTGGACTGCTTGTTGGTGTTGTTCTTCTCACTTGAAGTCTCAGAGGGCTTCGTGATGGTCTTTCGCAGCTCCAGGTGCTGGTGTCAAGGCATATGATGGCTGGAGATGGGCAGACGGCGGCGGTAATGGCAGGTGCTTCGACAAAGACCTAAAAACCAAAACACTGGCTATAAGCCCAAATTAGAAAGCTTTGACGCTTCTCCATGAGGAGATGAAGGTGATGGCAGTGGTGTAAGGCTATTTGGTGGACTGTAGAGGTCGATTGGAGTTGGAGTAGGTGGCGAATGGGTGGATTATTTGACGGGGTGAAGGAGTGGATGAAACACCTAATAAACTTAGGGCATTTGGTCGTGGAGTCGAGGCGGAGGTTGTGGATGTGGTCGTGTGTTGTTTGGTGGTGTAGATCGTCGGTGCGAGCTCGCCAAAGCTCTTGCTAGCCTTAGGGAAGACGAGGGCGGAGAAGGTGAGTTTGAGGTTGAAACTAGGTCTAACGGTTTAATCCTATTCTAGAGAGGGAGATGAAGAGAAGGACCTAAGTTATGGGATGAAAAGAGGGCGAAATCCGCAGTGGCTTACTTCGTCGACACCGTGGATGAGAAAGTCTCCGATGAGGTGGACAACGACGACAACGGGTGTAGAGAGCTCCTGCTTGGTCCGACGAGGAGTGGAAGGAGATGAGGAAGATGTTGGGCCACCCAATCTAGTCATTGGGTGGCCGGAGGAAGGAGGTCGGTGAGGTCGCCGGAGTTGAGTCGGAGAACGACCGAAGAAGAAGAAGAAGAAAGGTGAGTTGTTGCCTAAACTTGATTGGGGAAGATGTGGGAAGATGCTAGGACTTAAACAAGAGAGGTTGTGACCTCAATTACGAAGAATTCGAGCAATTGGAATAAGATTCAGATGTGTTTCCTAATTATAATTTCCAAGTTTGGTGGAGCTTCTCAAGCTCCAATTTGGGTATGAAATCAGGTCCCAATCAAAGAGGATCTCCTAAGGAGCAATCCCTCCAAATTTAGAGGGATTTGGACTTAAAATGAGGGAGATATACTCGGTCAAAGGTTGGTCACTGATGGGTTGACCTGCTGTTAGGAGTTGCAGGTGGCGGGGACCTTCTGTGAAGAAGATGATAAAGTTAGGGGCATCTTGGTAAAAAAATGTAGAAGTTAAGGGCTTGGGTGTAAAGGATAGAAATCTGAGGACTAAATTGCAAATTAGGTCAAGATAGACTTTGATTGGGTACAAATTTTGGTGTTAACCTAATTTGGATGCAAGAAATCTAAAGGTGAACTTGGATTTGAGTTTTGACCACGTTTGCTTGGGTAAATTGTATAGGAGCCTAAATCAAAGCAAATTCCTGTTTGAATCTCTATTTGTGGTTAAAATGGGTTTAGATGATCAAAGTGAAGGTACTAAACCTCTTAGAATATTTTTCAATGATTTTTAGGAGGTTTATATTGAATTTATCTTGAGCAGAACCCCTTTCAATTTGAGTGTGGTTGATAATTAAGGTTTTTAGTGATATTTTAATCCTCCAAATGTGTGAAACCCTAATTCAGTCAGTATAAGCCCACTTCTTAATCTTTTAAGTTCATTTGACTTTGAATTAACCCCTGATCAACCCTTTGGTTAATCTGCATTTGTGATTAAATATTAAAACGACAGAATTAACCTCGTTTTTCGGTCTTCTTCCCAAATTAGCTCATTATGGAATTACGATCCTCAGACGATCATTTAGGAGTATTTATCACTGGATTCTGACTAAATCAAGTTGGTTATGACCAATGATGGTGTTACCATCATACCCCCATGCCAAAGTTTTGCTAATCCCTAGCAAAATTCTATGGAAAGAACTAGATCTTTAGACTAGAATTTGTGTTAGGATGATTATTTGTGCCACTTCTAAAGAAATTAGATTAGAATACCAACAATAGGATTAGAGGTACTCAAGTACAAGCCAAGATCCAGACCTCACCAGCCTCAGCCTTGGGTCTGCCGTGAAGGTTTCTAAGGCCCGCAAAAACTACCAAGAGTTTTGTTGACCCCAACGGTTAAAGCACCCGTGAGTATTCGTAGCAAGTCCAGGTCAATGTGCCAGTGAATTTTTTATAAGAGAGATAGAGAGAGATATTTATTTTGAGAGCTTTCTCTCTTTTCTTTTTACATTCCCCCAAATCCAACATCGGATTGACTATAAACACGGTCTGTATCAGATTTCTTGTCCCCACCATCAATCATCGCAGGGTTCCTAGCTTTCGATGCTTCGAGATAGTACCTCCTATGGCAACCCCCAGAACTCCTGGCTTTCCACACTTCAGGATAGTGCTGACGATGGCATTCTGTAGCTAAATTCAGGCCCTGGCAATCAACATTTCGGGATAATCCTGCCCATGGCACCTGAACCAACACAAGGTGCTTACATGCCCCCGGTAGGATATTTAGATATCCTGGGAGACAAGCGCTAAAAAGATGATATGTTATTACTCATCTTCGAGGAGAGTACTTTTCATTCCACCTCTCCACGTCAGGAACTTATCCAATCAACTTGTGTCTTCGAGCCGCTCCTAAGCTAGATCTTCGAAAAAACATTTTTAGAATGGAACACTTTTGGCATTATTTCTTTATTAAGTGCACTGAACTAAACTAGTGTGTGAATTTTGGGTGCTTAGGTTACCAAGTCCCGCAAATCAAAGGGTAAGCAATGGGGCTGAATAATCCCTAACCCTTAGACTTAATACATCAGCCTCGCACTTTCCTCAACCTGTTGAGGAATAGTCCATATCTTAACAAATCGGTGAGTGTCTAAGCCCTAGAATAGGCCCAAGAAACCTAAGGTTAGTACTCTTTACTTATCTCTTTGTCTCTAGCACTTCAGGACTTTATCCTTATTTTGATTTGGTCTAGAACTTAAGTAGGATCCATAATCAATTGCTAGAACTTTCAGTTGTTTCTTTGATTGTTCTCCTTTATTATTTTTTGTATTTTCTCCTCTTTTTCCTCCTCAAGAAGGATTTTTCATTCATCTTGCAAAATTTTCCTCCCCTTTCCTTTTTTTTGTGAGAAGCCCTTAAAGAATTTAATTTCCCATTTGTTTTGCACTTTAATACCCCCCATGCTTAAGTTTTGCAATGTCCTCATTGTAAACTAGGTGGGTTCTAAATCAGCTTGGTTCATAGTTTAGAATAGGGTCAAAGGGTGGGTGAACGAGTCAAGATATTTGTTGCGAACGATTTCAAGCTCCGATACAAATATTAAAGGTGGAGTCTGTTGTTCTAAAGTTTGAACCCTAAAGTACAATATGAATGTAACCCAAAAGAATCAAAAGGGTCTCAGGTTTTTGGAATGACGGGTTGCCTCCTGTTAAGCGCTAAATTCAATGCCTTCAGCCTAGCAGAAGGTGGTCAAGGAGAAGGGGTGGTCAGATTGGAAGAATTTTGTAGAACAAGCACCTTAATGAGTAGCTTGGTTGGTCCAACCAGGTGCTTGTTCAAATCAATTGGCTGATGATATAGACCAAACCCAATTAGTCTAGAGGGTTGAGGAATGTGAATCAATAGGTGTGGAGCCTACTAGATGCTTCGTGGCTCAAACAGGTGTGGAAATGTGAATCGAGGGTTTGGTTGTATCAGCTCAGCCATATCAAAGTAGAGGTCCCAAAAAGATAATGGATCGGTGAAGAATAGAGGAACCCTACTAATGGGATTAGAAGGGGACAATATATGGTTGTCAATTTTATCAGTGTCCTCTTTGCTGTCAAATCGTGGTGGAGAATCATGTGCAACCGAATAAGAAAGAGGCGAGACAGAATAGAAATTGATTCTGGTGGCAAGTCGGGGTTGGGATCGATTTCTGAAAGGCTCTAGCTCTAGAGTGGGAGGTAGGGCTACTTCAAGTTCTAAATCATCGCCCTCAGAATCATAATCAAAGAGTGGATCATGGATACTGAGGTCGTAAATTGGCTTGTAATCATATGGAAACAAGGATTCTCCAAAATCATAGTATGATTCAAAATCATCGGAGAGTTTGCGAAAATCATCTTCTGAACCTGATTCAAGATCGGGATTTCCACCACAGAATAAACCAAAATGCATGGTGTTGTCAACCTAACTTTGGTCTAACCTAGTCTGATATTCCAAGCTCGGAGGGATATCCTTATTAGGCATAGGCTCAAGTTCAGGGCATCTAGGGTAGATCCAATCAAATCCTAATTCTTCAAACTCCTCTAATTCGGTATCATAAATCAGTTTGATTTTCGACAAATCTATTTGTTCTTCTGAGTCTAGAGAGGTATCATCATCAAATGTAGGCTCACAATCATATCTCAAATCTGAAATGTTATTTTCTTCACATTGAGCTCATGATCATCCCAACTAGGCTCAGATCTAGATTCTAAGTTAGGTATATGAATTGGGTCATTAGAGCTGGAGTTGGTTCTATTGGGATGTCAGAATTACTCTCAAGGAATACCTTAACAAGATAAGGTACGAGAGTTACATCCTCAAGAGATTCTGAGTCTAATTCATCACAGGTGTTTTGAGAATCTAGGCATGATAGACCAGCTTCATAACTTCCTATGGCTGGCTCATAATCGGGAACACCTGTAACTGGATCTACCCAACCCATAGCTTGATCAGGCCTTTCATTTTGTACAAAATCAAAATTTGGTTCCATTTGGATTGGGGATCTAGAACAACCTCCATTTTTGTACCCATGCCCTAGGAAATTATATTGATCCTCGAAATTACTCCAAGATGCATCATTAGTTTCCGGGTGGGCATATGGGTTTCTTTGATAATTGCATTTTCCAACTAATTTATTAGCTCCCTACATCGTCCAAAGTCATCATGGTACATTCCCTAAAGTTGCGATTTTGACACATATTGTAAACCCTCGGTGTAATGTAATCTCTTCAATGCATCAAATGTTCGTAAAAGGGTCTCCTTGGTCAAACCACATGCTAGTTGTGTTTTAATCATCTGGATGTGGTCTGAAATGGGGTTTGTCATTTCTATTTCACTAACCCGAATTCTGCTAAAGGGATCTGAGGTTTTGTCAAATTCTTCATGATTTTTGAGTGCATCCTCGATCATTTTTTCTTTTATGCTCTTACGGGATTCAAGTCTGGTGAACATCTTTCCTATGTTGTCAAGTTGCATCTCCAAATTAGGGGGTGGATCAGGATGAAGAATCAAATTCAGGTCTAGATTGATGTGATCAGATCAGATCAGATTTCTCTCAGAAGATCAACTCTAATGGAGTCCTTTAGGTTAGACCTAGGGACCTCTTCCTATGTTTGTGCACTAAAAGTAAATGAGGGACTAGATGTGTATTGGATCCAATCGAGGCACCCAAAAATTTTGGATGACTAAGGCTGTTTGTGGAAAATGGATCTCTTGGTCAGAAACTCACGCACCCGAGACTTACTTGGGTAGCCAGGAAGGGAGAGTCCTACAAAGACCCCTACATGGTATAGTATCCCCACGGGTTACAGGGTTTCCCTCACCTGACCTTCTTTGTCACCGCGATTCCAAGTAGATCGGAGTGTGCAAGCTTGAATCCTAAGTCTACTAGTTTTAATCTTGCTTGTACCTTGAATTTCACTTGAATTTGAAGTTAATTGGATTTGTGACCTAATTTGGATGTTGGTTGATTCACAGAGTGAACCAACTTCACTTGACCTAAATTGAGGATGAGGTTTGGGTCAAGAACCCAAATCGCCCTGAATTAGTTCTCAAACAGGTATTAGGTCCCAAATTTTAATGATCTAAGTGATTATAGAACCTTGATTTTAGGATCCACTTGACTAAATCAATTTAAACAAGGGTTGAGTAGCACACAATGAAGGAATATATTTCCTTTTTAAGCAGGCAAATGTGTATTAGTACTAGAAACCCTAATGTAGAAACCCTAGATCAGCTCTATTTCCAAGTTCAATTCTTTCAAAGATGGTACCTTGGGCTCAATCAAAAAGGTGAATAGCCCAAGGGACCTTATATCCCTAATAAGTACAAGTATCAGGATGGGGATCTCTAATCAAATCAATTGAATCAAATTAGGAAACTTGAATGATTACTAAGTAAATACGGCAAGTTGGTCCTTAGTGATTTCTTTTTCAATCTTTCTAAGAGAGGAGGGGCTTAGAGAAGAAGGAAATGTGGTTACCTACCCCTGGTGTGGTTGCTATAGTGGTCGATCTTGAGATTCACCAACAACATCACAACAAAGTAGATATAGCAAGTTAGAATCAATCATAAAGTGTGATTAGTGACTGAAATGCACTTTGCTCCACACTAACGACGTCAAAACGTTGATGCATAATTTCCGTCGTAGTTTTTAGCGACGAAAATTGAATCAACATTTAAATTTATAGTGCTTAAAAAACTGAGTGTCGAGGTCGTTCATAAGGAGTAAATTGCAATTCAATCCACAATCAATTATAAATGGTGAGCACAATGCACAAATCACAAGAATAATCATATGCAATGAATAATCAATCACAAATATATTCAATAAATAATCAAATTGTATCTCATGTTCAAATAACAAAAAGATAATAAAGGGCCAAAAAAGTGGTGGTTGAGACGACTAATTAATCATTTAACACTTGGCTCAATTCCCAACTCAAGATCAGATCAAATCAAACTCTACTTCCAATACTTTGTTAGATTCTTCAAACTCAGCCAAATCAGACGTCTCCAATTTACCTCAGACTCCTTAAAGTCACCAACTCAAAGCCCTCAAATCTGCCTAAGTGTTTAGGAAGACATCCATAATGCAAACCCCCCCACTCTCTCATAGAAATCCCCTCCTTTCTCTCTCTTCTTAATTAGATCGGGTAATCAGACCGGGCCTACCCAAGTGTGGGCGGCGGGTGATGAGTGCGTGGGGTGTGAGAGGGACCCGACCCCTTGTGCTCTTGAGTGAAGAGCTAAGGCACACAATATGTTATATATCAAATTCTAAAACAAATTCCCACGATGTGGGAGTAAAGCTTGTTCTTTCTTTCACCACAGCAGCGTGGAGGTGGTGTCGCCAATTGGACTGCTTTCTGGTGATGTTCATGTCAATTGAAGTCCCAGAGGGCTTCGTGATGGTCTTCCGCAGCTCCAGGTGCTGGTGGCAAGGCATATGACGGTCGGAGATGGGCAGACGGCGGTGGCGATGGCAGGCGCTTCCACAAAGTCCTAAAAATCGAAACAGAGGCTACAAGCCCAAATTAAAAAGCTCCAGCACCTCATCGTGAGGCGAGGAAGGTGATGGCGGTGGTGTGAGGGTGTTTGGTGAACTATAGAGGTTGGTCGGAGTCGGAGTAGGTGGCGAATTGGTGGGTTGTTCGACGGGGTGGAGTTGATGAACCACCCAATAAACTTGGGGCTTTTGGTTGTGGAGTCGAGGCGGAGGTTGTGGATGTGGTCACGTGCTGTTTGTGGTGTGGATTACTAGCGCGAGCTCGGCAAAGCTCTCGTCGGACTTGGGGAAGATGAGGGGGAGAAGGTGAGTTTGAGGTTGAAACTAGATCTAAGGGGTCTAATCCTATTCTAGAGGGAGAGGAAAAGGACCTACGTTATGGGAAGAAAAGAGGGAGAAATCCGCGGTGGCTTGCTTCCCTGATGCCGTGGACGATGAAGTCTCCAATGAGGTGGACGACGACGATGACGGGGGTAGTTAGCTCCTGCTTGATCTGGTGAGGAGCAAAAGAAGATGAGGAAGATGTTGGGCCACCCAATTTGGCCGTTGGGTGGTCGGAAGAAGGAGGTCGGTGAGGTCGCCGAAGTCGAGTTGAAGAACGGTCGGAGAAGAACAAAGGTGATTTGTGGCCTAAACTCGATTGGGGAAGACGTGGGAAGATGATGAATGAGATTTTGTACGCGTAAAATATTTAGTTAAAAACCTGTCATTGTGGTTGTGTAAAAATCCGTCAATCAGATAATTTTTACAGAAACTCAAAGTGAGTCACGGGTCGAACACAAGGAGGCGAACGATTGATTAAAAATCGCGTTTGGAATTATTTTTGGAAAGCAGATTAGTTGGTTGAAATTAATCTACGCTAGTTATTCTACTTAAAAAATAAATAATAGAAAAGAGAGAGAATAATACAATGAAAAGAGAGAGAGAACTAATATTTTATAACCATTTGTTCATTACAACTAATTTCTACAACTAGAAAGCTGAAAATATATTTTAGAAAGCGATAAAAAGATAGGGATGAGAAAATCCTCCTTGATGATTGTTTGGAGGACGAGCCGCGTTGACGGAGTGCCTAGAAGAGGGTGGTGAGATGATGGATGAGGGAGAATGGAGCTGGAGGACGGAAGATGAAGTAGGACGACGTCGCAGCGGGATCCGCTTCCTGAATGGTGACGAGAGGACAACCATGGACACTCCACAAATGGGGGTGAGAAGATGGAAAAACTACTTTTAAGACTCTAGTGGAGCATCCTAGGTATGGGACTAGCTCTCTAAAGCTTTGGAGAGGGTGAGAAGAGATGAGAAGGGATTAAAAAATATGTGGGAGGGGTAGGCCTTTTATAGTTGTAGGAATGGGGGCATACAAGTCTTTTTCAAAGCTTAGAATTTAATATAGGACTTTAGTTTCGTTTATGAGCGTCACTGTAGAGCACATGTCGCTGAAGCTCCTGTAGAAGGAGAGCTGCTCATCATCAATCGCACGGCCCTCACGTTGCCACGTCGACTCCTCCTCTTTAGTTGTTCCCTGCTCCCAAGCACCGAACCGATCTCACTCGTCCGATCATTTGATCGGATAGTTGAGATCAAGCGAGGCCATTTCTTCTTCAGCTGTTATGTGCGCGCGTACGATGGCACATATGATTGCGTGTCATCACGCACGTGCCCTCTATGCTTCCATCCAGTGCCCCTAGGTGTGCAACGTTGCGTCCACCCCTACCGCTCATTACCGATCAAACGATGCAATTTTGCGCACCCACTCCGCATGACTCGAACGCGTACCTTGCATTGTGCGTGAGGGTTCGACCGTTGCACTATCGTCGCTTCTTCGTCAAGTTCTTATTTTAAGGCTGCGGCACTCTCAACTGTTGGACCTCCATCCAACGGTCAAGATCACGCGACCTTTGCTGAGGTAGAAGGGCACTGGAGGCTTTGGGCGACTTGGATGGCACCACATGGCGCCATTTGGGCTGTACACTTTCCAATGCTTGTAGATGGTGCCACGGATGTCGGATTGGGTCGATTTTCATGCCATTGGGCTACGATCTTCGATCCGAACCCATCCATGCGGTTGGATTTATTGTCTGAAGTCTGGATTTACACCACCTTGACCCTTGACCTCTGATCTTTCTTGGACTGCATCTGATGCTACGGAGGTCTGATCGTGGAGATCTTGGAGGTGTTGAACTTTGATTGTCACCCTGATCAGATCCGTACGGTTGAATCTTCAATCTGAGACCCTGAAATGATATCACCCTGTCCCCTGACCACAAAAAGGCAAATTAACCTATAATTTGTACAAACTAATATAAGTGCAGAATGATGCATACTATGCAATATTTATAATGTTAAATGCAATTATACGCCTAAGAAATATAAAAATAGATAATTTATGTGAAATAGATGTGTCTACATCACACCCTCATGCCTATCTTTTGCTAGTCACTAGCAAAACTATATGCTATTTATAAAAGAATTAGGATCAAATTACTTGGGCAATATTTATTTCTCAACACTAAGAATTTTCTACTAAAGACTTGAACTACAAAGACAACAATACCCGGGTGTCTGCCAAAATGCAGACCGCCTAAACTCTTATTTAAAAGCAAATACATTTTTTCTTTCTTTTCTTCTTTTCTAATTTTTTTAGATTTTTGAGTTTAGAGTTTTGGGGTAGTTTTCTACGACTACTCAACCCACCCAAGACTCGAAAAGAATTCTAAGTTCTAAGTATCTTTTTGTGTGAATGTCATAGACTCGCTAATCGGCAATCAGAATGGACTTCAGGTTTCTACAAACCCTAGGTGACTCTAATGAAGAATTTCTGCCTAAAGGTGTATCTATTCGACCGGTAGCTTTCTCCCTACTTTTTATTTTTATGGGGTCAACACAAGGGCTAACCCAGTGTATATCTCCCTGGCTTATTCTACTTCCCCACTTCTTCCTAAGTGTTTAGGAATTATTTGTGCATTTAGTGAGCTGGGTTCTGGATAACCAGCCAATGGGTTGTTACCCACGGCAATTTGCTAGCCATACTGGTGCGGTGAAGTGTTGCTTATTTATTATTATTTTTTTCTATTTCTCTTTTTTTAATATATTTTTCTATTTTTTTTCTAAGTCGGTGGCTTCTCTAATCTAAGATTTACCTAAAGGCAGCAGAAAGATAATGATCGTATGGCTGGACTTTGGACAACCGGCCAATGAGTTGTTACCCATGACAACTTGCCAGCCATACCACCCTAAAAAGTTCATTAGCTACCCAATTTTTGTTAAAATCGCCAAAAAGTGAATCAGTGCAAATAGTGTGTAGATGTTTAGACTATAAGTCTCCTCAAATCAGAGGGCAAGTTGATAAGTCATGTACTTATCACCCTAACTTATTTAACCAAATAGAAATGAATTTAGAATGGCGAGGACTCGATAAATAAGTCCATATTTTAGTTGACACCCGGCTGATTAAGCCCAAAGACTTGAAGGGTCTAAGTATTTAGGTCCCATTGTATCATTTCCTAAAGTTGACAAATTTCTAAAGCCCAAGTTCTCTTTTCCTAATTCAACTTTTTTTAATAAATAAAGAGAAAATATAAAGAATCTACGGAGCTACAAAATGATTTAGAGATGAATATATCCACCCCCATGCATATTTAATGCCATGTCCTCATTGTATCAAAATTACATGGAAAAGGGCTGAGTAGAGAAGAAAATGCTTGAATTTCGTGATTACTCGGTCAGCTCTGAGATGAAAATAGACTGTATACGTGCTAAGTTTATTACCTTCAGCTAGGCACACTATACAAACAAAGAAGATATCAAGAATTCACAGGTGTGAGTCAAGATTAAAATGGGAAAATCGATTTTACGACCCACAGGAGAAGATGCCCACGGATGTGGACAAGATTGTGGTGTAGACTTATACCCTGGGTTGAGTGGTTCTAAAGTTCTAGATAAAAATTACCAAAAATCGGAGATCATTATGTAAGCAGGGTTGGGCTTGCAGTTTGTGAGGATGCAACCCAAGTCCAAAAAGTCGGTCAATAGAAAAATCAAGATAAAAAAGATAATCAGTTAATTGGTACTTAGGTTGGACATCCTTAGAGTTGAAAATGTCCTAAGGGTCCTAGTAGAAGGTTGGTGATTTCTGGTCTAAAGGAGCCCTTAGATCATGAATTCTGTTTCCCCTGGAATTGGCTTCCCAGATCTTCATTTCCAGATTCCTATACTCCACAGTTAGGATTTCCCGGACCTTTAAGTTATTACACACCCCATATACAATACCCAAGTCTAACAATTGTGGCTCAATCATGATTGACTTGGGTACAATGATTTCAAAAACATCATTATTAAGCTCTTTATGGTGTGATTAAGGAATGGGGCTATTGATTGAATCATCCATGAAAATAAGATTTGTATCTTGCAAGTTAGCCCCAACAGGATCAATTTCCTCAATTGTAGGGTCATCAAATGATCCATCATACTCCTCAAGCCCATATGTCTTACTAAAATTATCTTCCTCAAATGCAGGTGAGACTTCACATAAAGATTCTTCATCTTCATAATCAAGGAATTCTAGATTCGCGTTAATATTTCCCAAAATTATCTATCATTCCCTGGTCTATAGAGACATACTTTTCCTCATACCCTGGTTCAGGGATCTTGGGTGAAGAAATCAATTCATCCTCAATTGGTTGCTCTAGACTAACCTTTTCACCCCTGGTCTTGTAAAATTTGTCCCCCCTACAGGTACATGAGCGGGTTCTGACATTGGCTCTCCTGAACGGTTTCATCCTGGGAATCATCCCAAGATTGAACTAAAGCAACCACAAATTTCATCCTCAATTTCGACAACTTCCCACGTAAAAACTCACCCTGATCCTTATCCTTAACATCTTGAAGTTAATCCAATAAATACTTGTTAAGATCATCAATCATTTGAATCAAAGGCTCTAATTCCTCAGTGTAGAGTGTTGGCTGAGCTTCTAAAGATTGAATGGTGTTCCTTAAGTTAGCCAACACCCTATCTTGGACCTAGTTTTCTTGAACCAAATGGTTTGATTTAGGGTTGGGTGGGTTTGGGTTCAGTCCAGGGAAGTCAAGAAATTGAGATTCCTGGGTGCCTCCTTGATAATAGATCATTTCTAATTGTTCATAAGGGGTGGTGACCCATATGCAGTGTAATCCTGTGGAGGGTATTGGTTATAATCATCATAGTCTTCTTGATTGTAGATCATATTAGGTTGTCCATAGGAAGGCGATGATCTATAATCGGTGTAGCTTGGAGAAGGATAAAAATCAAAATTATGGTGTCTAGGGTTAGACCCAAAACATAGAGGTTCGAAATTGTATCCCCAATCAAAGTTATCATGACTAATGGATGAATGGTCATAAGTCAAGTCGAGATAGTAATCATCTTGGGAATAAGTGGTGGTAGGAGGGTAAGAGTGGAAATACGAGTAGGATGTGGAAGGATCCATGACAAAGCAGGAGGAAAGAGAAAAGAAAGGTGCCCTGCAGTACAAATAATCAAACCTGTCCTTAGGTAAAGTAGCATAAAGACTTATAGACTCACAGAACCCATCTTGAGATGAAAGAAACGATTTAGTCTACTTATTTTTGGTCAATCCAACTAGTTAGAGGGAGGTGTAGATTCCCTACTAGGAGGGGGTGACGTAATAAATTGCGTAAATATAATATAAAATAAACTCACAAAATTCAATCGCACAAGGTACACAATTATTTTTAGGTGGAAACCCAAACCAGGTGAAAACCACCACCTATCCCTCTCGAGTTAGGATTTTCCGATCAACCAAGTTGATCAAATCGACTAAACGAATCACTTAAACGAGGGTGATTCAACCTCAATTACAACCATGCTACTTTATACGAGCGTAGCGTATCTCAAACCCCTTCTCTTCACGAGAAGGATTTTGTCCCATTAAGGAGACGGGAATTCGTAAAGTGAATACCCAACCAAAGAACAAAGATAAATAACAACAATCCTATAGAGCCAACAAAGTAATTTTTAACCTAAGCTTCTATAGGAATTAAGATGCTTCCCTTTGCAAGGAGTGCATCGAATCGATGATGCGGGTGCATGAGCTACACGACGGCGCAACGTCGCTCTCGTGAACTACGGCGGGAGAGCGGGTGTGCAAATGCTTGATGCTCTCTAGATGAAGAACTTGAGCTTGGAGAGCAAGAGCTTTTCTAGGACACAAAAGAGTAGAAAGTATGTTACTTTGGTGTGTCTAGGTATGTGTAGGTGTGCAAGAGGTTCTTCTCTATTTATAGAGGCCTTAGGAAGGCTTTGGAAGGCTTAGGAAAGCTTCCATAGCCATTGGATGCAAAGCCCAAGAGAATAAGGACGAAATCAGGAACAATCATTGCACTAACAGGGTAATCAGATGTTTGATCCTGGCATCAGACGTCTGGAAAACCAGTTTAAGACGTCTGGGAACAAAGTCAGACGTCTGATTTTAGGCGGGTTTCTTCCTGACTTAAATCAGATCTAAATAGGGTTCTAGTGCAAGTCCATCAGACAACATGTAGGACGTCTGGCACTATGTTTGAACGTCTGAAAATCTACTTTTCTGCAGGAATGGATTTCCAAGAGAGTGCAACGGCTATAAAATCTTTGAGAAGAGATTTTCGGGTCAGCCGAGGCAAAACAGTCATTTATCAGACGTCTGGAAAGGCTTAATGACTTCTGATAAGGCTCTAACGGTCATATCTTCAGTGTTTGTTAAGCCAGCCAACGGTCCACTAATTGGACGTCTGGCATAAACATCAGACATCTGGACTAAGGTCTGGACGTCTGATTTCATCAGACAGAGATAACTAAGTCCAACCTAAATGTTATCAGACGTCTGAATCAACAGTCAGACGTCTTAAAACATATTATCAGACGTCTGATTTTAGAATTAGACGTCTGAAAAAGTTGTTTGAACCCTATATTGATTTTCTAAGTTCTCCATAGAAAACCTAAGTGTCCTAGGGTTGTGCAGGTGTTCCTAGGATTATTATTAGGGTACTTTGAGGCTCTTTAACATGATGTTCTAAGGAACAAAACGAGCAAGGAAATAAAGACAAAAGTACATGAAAGAAATAAATAGAATTCTATCCTCTTCTTCTTTTCCTTCTATCTTCAATCTATCGCTCCTCGCGAATCTCCTCTGTTCTCCATCAAGCTCCTCCAATTCGTCCTGGATGCGAGCTCGAACTCCGTCTAATCGCGTCTCCATTTGCTATTGACCTGAAATCTAATACTCCAAATGCAAATGTTAAATGACACATGTTTTGTTATCATCAAAACAAACGATCGTGCTGCTCTAGCACCAACAGGAGGGATTGGGGAGAAGGTTCTTCCCTTGACTTTTGCCTCAGGTTCCTTTGATACTCCCCAACAGCGGTCGTTTAACGTTGTTCCCCTAGCTAAACATCAGATGGACCGATAGATGCAGATTAATTGGAAATAATCTCGATTTGGGCCCCGAAGAGCGAGTCAAATCCTTAAGGCCAAGGTCTACTTGATTTTAGTTAGGCTTAGGTTTGAATGTGCTTGGAAATGTGATGGACCCTTTATCTAGGTTGTGCCCTTAAAGATCGGTTTCAATGTGTGTGCATGCGCACCCAATGATTTTCAAGCAAGATTATTTTTTGTTGTGGTGAATTTTAGGGTTTAAATCTTACTTAGTAGCTTTTATGGTTTAACTTTAGGTTTATTCAATTAAGGTTTAGTTGGCACGCCAGGCTTTGAAAGCACAGGTGAAGATATTTTCCTTTAAAACTTAAAAGAATGTGGAGTGCCTAGTTAATTCCTAAAAGTTGAGTCCTATGTGGCAACCTACTTGATGAATCAGCTTTATATTAAGTGGTGCGGCCCAAACAAATCAAACAAGTGGTATGATGAACCACTAATTATGGCACCCAATTAGTTTTAGCTTATTCTGATGTCTAATCACTTATTTGTACAGTGTGTTGAGGTGTACCGGGTCTTTAGGTCGGCTCCTCGGTTAAGTGATTAAATCAGACAAAAGTGGTGCACTTAAGTGTGTGTGGGTGTATAAGATGTGTAAATTTAAATAAATCCCACAATTATTTTTTTTTTATTTGGGGGTGAGGTGGGTGGGAGTGACAAACAAACAATACAATCTACCTTAGGGTTTATGCAAGCTCTTAGGTTGATTTATGTTTGTGTTATTAGGTATTGGAATGAAAATTAGTTGGTGGGAGTGGGGCATACTTACAAATCTTTCAACTGCACTTTGCTCCAATTTACTGCTTTTGCTTGCCTTGAGAGAGTACCTGTAATTACAATAAGAAAGGAGAGAAGTGGGGTAAAAGATAAGTAAGGTGGAAAATGTGGGAAATCAAAGAACGTTGCCTCCCTGGCAACAGCACTAAAATGATGAACGAGATTTAGTACGCATAAAAGATTTAGTTAAAAACCTGTCGTTGTAGTTGCATAAAAATCTATCAATTAGATAACTTTTACCAAAACTTAAAGTGAGTCACGAGTCAAACATAGGGAGGCGAATGTTTGATTAAAAATCACGTTTGGAATTATTTTTGGAAAGCAAATTAGCTGGTTGAAATTAATCTACGCTAGCTATTCTACTTAAAGAATAAATAATAGAAAAGAGAGAGAATAAGATAGAGAAAAGAGAAATAGAGAGAACCAATATTTTATAACCATATGCTCATTACAACTAATTTCTATAACTAACAAGCTGAAAATCTATTCTAGAAAGCGATAGAAGGATAGGGATGAGAAAATCCTCCTCGATGGCTGCTTGGAAGATGAGCCGCGTTGACGGAGCTCTCGGAAGAGGGTGGTGAGATGCTGGACGAGGGAGAATGGAGCTGGAGGATTGAGGACAAAGCAGGGCGATGTCGCAGCGGGATCTACTTTCCGAATGGTGGCGAGAGGACAACCACGGGAACTCCACGAAGGGGGGTAAGAAGATGGAAAAATTACTTTTAAGACTCTAGTGGAGCATCCCGGGTATGTGACAAGCCCTTCAGAGCTTTAGAGAGGGTGAGAGGAGAAGAGAAGGGACGAGAAAATATGTGGGAAGGGTAGGCCTTTTATAGTTGTAGGAATGGGGGCTTAAAAGTCTTTTTCAAAGCTTAGAATTTACTATAGGACCTTTAGTGACATTTATGAGCGTCATTGTAGAGCGCACTGTAAAGACCCATTCTGTTCTGAGCCCTTTAAGACGTCTGGACTGTCGGTCAGATGTCTGGTAAGACGTCTGGATCCCTTCTTAGATGTCTAATAATTGAAAATTTGTACGTAACTTCGCGTCTGCGCACTGGCTACGCGCAGCCTGCCCTTTCTTTCTTTCTCTTTCTCTTCTCTCCCCCACCAGAACCCTAGCGCGCTCCCTATATAACCCCTCTCCCCCCTTCCTCTTTTCCCCACTCCACCACAGCCACCTTCCTTCCTCTCCACTGCAGCGAGAGGGGCGAGCATGAGAGAGGGCGCGAGAGCGAGCAACGAGGAGGAGAGGCGGTATGAGGAGAGGAATAAGAGCTTGAGCTCGTGAGCTCATGGGAGCTCGCCGGAGGACGCATGGTCGGAGCGGCGCGTACAGGAGGAGGAGCGCATCGGGGGAGATGTCCCCAACGCTTTACTGCAGCCGGAGCTGCAGGCGAGGATGAGAGGCTGCGGCTGCGCGCGGCGAGAGGAGCAGGAGGTCGATCTAGTTCTGGGATTTTCCCCGAATCAGACATCTGGCGTGCCGTCCAGATGACGGGTTGGACGTCTGGTGACGACACCGGATGTCTGAAAGCAGAACTTCACGAAGGTATGTTCCTCTTGCGGTTACAGCCACGCAGGCCGCACCGCAGCTTCGATCTGCATGGCTAAATATAGGTGATTCGCCTGTTGCGTGCAGGGATAGCTTTGGGAAGGCGCAGAGCATGCCCTCCCACGCGTTTCGGATGTCTGAACAGCTTACCAGACTATCGGAAGCACTTCCAGACGATTGGAGAGGTCGGGCATCTGGAGTTGGGTCCAGATGGTCAAGAAGGGGTTTTGGACGTCTGAAGTTGACGTAGGAACCTGAGGTGAGACTCTGGTTACTTTTAAGATGTCTGGACCTTGTGCCAGATGTCTGATTTAGGTCTGCATCCTGTTTTGACCTGTTTAGGATTCATTTGAGGTTCGTTTTACGCAAACAAGATATCGGTGGATTTCTTGTGAGTTCCTCTACTTGTTAGAAGGCCTTTTATACTATTCTGAACATTCCATTGTGTTATGTTCGTTGGTATAGGATTTCGATCTATTGCATGTTCGGAGCCTACAAAGGCACGTGAGCCTGCCATTCGAGCCCCAGTACTCCCAGATTGTCTGGTAGAGTGGTTTCCCCTGTTTTAATTATAAATCAAAACAGCATATGTGAAATTGGATTACTAGAAACCTAAGATGTGGCATGAATCTTAGGACGAGAATTACTTGCACTGTTTGTATGTGTGTTTGATATTGCAGTCATAAATGAATGAATAGAAATGTAAATAACTATCTGTTGACAAATATGAGCTGCTCGTGAAATATGAAATGCCTACGCTAGTTAAACAGTTACCTGTGAAATTACTTGTTGTATATGTTGAATGATGGAAATACGAGTTGCATGTGTATAATATGAGAATGGAAATGTAAATGATGAAACCTGGTATGGAACAACATGGTGAATACGAGCATGAACCCTACGGGGAATTAGGAGTAGAGCTCCTGTGGATAAATGGAATGGATCTGGAAATGTGAGTGGGAAGTGTGCTGGCCCTTGAGTATGTGGTACCAAGGAGAGCGACTGTCCCCTGTTTAGTGTAGAGAAGAGCTAACCGCCCTTGGGTTGGGACCTAGGGTTAGGATTGGCCACTCTACACCAACTTCTTTGGCCCTCGCGTACACTGTACCGGGGAGAGCTACTAGTGTAGGGGGAGAGCTAGCCACCCTACACCGACTTGTCAGGCCCACGGGGTAAACCAGGGTAGGCAGACGAGGGTACATGGACTGTGGAGGGATGAGACCCCTGTTACTGAGAGGGCTAGGCCATATACTATTCCGTGCTGTACTTTGGGCATACCCACTAGCGGAAACGACTGATCGCGTGCTAGTGCGGTAACTACCCGTGTGCTTATCGCGCGTGTCGTAGTCACTGCTACGTCTAAACAGTGACCCCAGGGTGGTTGACTGGGTATAAGATTACCACGGGGGACCCTCCCAACCAGGAGAGCACCACATGCGCTTTCTACTCTTCAGAAAAGACTACAATCAAAATCGTTCCCACGAGGAACATGCGAGATCAAGAAAGAGATCTGAAAAGTAAACCAATGGATGAAAAGGAATGACTTGTAAAATAAAATAATTAGAAAAGATAAATCACCTGTTAGCTTTTACTGCTTTAGTTAGTTTGGTTACCACTCTACTCAGCGTTCGCTGACTCCGTTTTCCTGTACCCCTTATAGGTTCAGGAGTTGAGCGGCCCGAGTCGTCGACTGCAGAAGATGCTAGGTCTAGTCAAACCCAGCAGTAGTTTCCTGTTGTTGTACTTCCTTTTTGTTAGTAAGTTCAGACTGTTGTTACTGTTCTGTTTCTGTACTTATTTCCGTTTTACTGTTGTGGTGGTGATATGTACTGTTAGCAGCTTTTACTTTCTGTACTGTTGTACTCTTTTACTGTTAGTTACTTGGCATAGTGAATGTGCTTTACTTTCCTACTTTTTGGTTATTTCTTGTTGGACGACTGGGTCTTAGGATTAGTCAAGTTGAGCCGATCTCGTGTCTTGTAGGGATTCGGGAACCGGGTCGTAACAAGATGGTATCAGAGCAAGGTCGTTCCGAGAAATGAGCCAACTAGCTTGAGAATAACCAATTCACATGCATGTAACTAGAGTAACTACCACAACGTATCGTTTGACATCTGTTTCGAATTCTTTGCTGAAGTCCGTTAGAGTTGGCTTCTTTTTGTTTTGTCTTTCGCGTCTCCTTGCAAGAGATGCCTCGACGTGGAGTCCTTGAGGCGAGCCGCGGACGCGGCCATGGACGAGGTCGGAGGGGTGGATGTGTTGGGCCCGAGGTGCCAATTGACCAGCCACTTCTCCCGAGCGTTCAGGCCTAGGACCTCACTCAGTTGATACGAGACATAGTACGAGAGGAGTTCCACCTGCCTCCACGAGCACCTCTCCTTGGGGACGTGGAGGGGGAGTCCTCTGTGGGGTCGAGAGACCGACGCAGCGTTGGACGAGGGGGAGGGGGTGGTCCTCCACCGCCCCTACCGCACTCTGACACTTTCGAGCACGTGCCCTCCTTGCCTGGAGGCGTGCCCGTTCCCCCACTACAACTGCACTATGAGCTTTTCGGACAGTTCCGGAGGCTGAAGCTCCCCTCCTTCAAGGGGGATGAGGACCCATCTGAGGCAGAGGACTGGCTGGAGCAGATTAAGAAGGTGTTTGACACCCTTCGCCCCCTTGCGGAGTGCCGCGTGGCCTTTGCTACGTACCAGCTGGAGAGTGCGACACACAGATGGTGGAGGGCGGTCAGTGGCTAGGAGAGGGGAGAGTCGACGTGGGACCAGTTTGTGACCCTCTTTGGCGAGCAATACTTCTCGCAGACTTGGCAGGACCAGAGGAGGCAGGAGTTCCACACTCTCTGCCAGGGGACGATGACTGTTAGCGTGTACAGCACACGCTTCCTGGTGTTGTCACGTTTTGCTGCGACAGCGGTAGCTACTGAGGAGGAGCGCTTGTGGAGGTTCACTGAGGGGCTCCGGCCTGTCATTCGGAGGTATGTCAAATCCCTGAAGCTGCCCACTTTCTCGAGAGTGGTGGAGGCAACTATGACATACGAGGAGACCAACCCGGCTGCACGAGACACTGACAACGGACAGAAGAGGCCCTACCAGCCAAAGTACTCACAGGGCCGACGAGAGAGGAGGCACATGGCAGAGAAAGAAGCTCTGAAGGTGAAGGTGGTGGTGTGTGGAGTGGAGGGGAGAGGAGGGGAGGGGGGCTTTTATAGATGGCTGGGGTTTAGGGTTCGGGCAGGAAGGGATGAAAGGAGAGAGAAAGAAGTTCTGCGAGCCGCCTGCATGCAGAGCGTAGAGCGCGTATGAAAATTTCATTTTCAAATGTCCGGGAAAGGGTCCAGACGTCTGACTGAGACTCCAGATGTCTTAAAAGGCTAAAAGTAGGACGGATCTTTACACTTCCCGTTCACATACTATGTTCTTTCCATATACAGTTCTCCTAATTTCCCCGTATTGTTCAGGCTTGTATTCCTTTCATTTCATTTCCAACATTCAGATCTCACTATTCACATTACGGGTTTCATTCATATATCAGGCAACTTGTGTTTTTCTAAAGAAAGCATCACATCAATAGAATAATACATTTGCTAACAAGTTTAACAAGCATCTCATAAAAAGACAATGTAGCTCGAGCAAGATTCGTTCGTTTTTGCCCTAAAGTTTAATTCATGCCCTTGGGTTCAAGTAAGTTATTCTAAACATGCACTTAGTTTTATTAAATCTTGATATTAAGCAAACCACTCTACCAGGAAACACGAGAGGAATGGGGGCTAGAACCGCAGGTTCTATCGCCTCCACGGGTCTTGCATGCTCAACTAGCTTTAGACATATACAATTGACCAACCACGTCAAACGAGTCCAAAACTGTATACAAGTGACATTAAGTCGTAGAGAAACTCAAGTGGAAAACATCGATATCTCGTTTGTGGAAATCCAATTCTGTTTGGGCCCTAAATGGGCCAAAAATAAGCATACTATCTAAAATCAGATGTCGGGGACTAGGCCCAGATGTCTTAAAAGATGTCAGAACTCACCCTTATTTCCTGCGACTTCTTCAGACGTTCGAACCCCTCAGCAATCGTTTGAGGGAAGTCCCAGATGTTGGACTCTCCTTCCGATCATCTGGAAGTACTGTCAGACGTCCAGCGATGTGCCCATACGTCCAAAAGTGCCTCGAAGGGCGCACCATGTGCCTTTCCAACGCTTTGCACCTGCCTACGCACCCGCAGAACCAAAATCAGCTAAAAATCTCCTGCGGTAAGGCCTGCATGGCCGGAAACCGTGCAGAAACACGTAGCTTGGCACTAAGTGTGCTTTCAGACGTTCGGCTTCAGCTCCAGACGTCCCTTATTACTCCAGACATCTAGGAGATGCTCCAGACGTTTGATACTGAAAAATATCCAGTATGCAGAACTCTTTCACGAGCTATCTCCTTCGTGAGCTCGCCCGCAGGAGCTGCAGCAGTGCCTCCAGCGGCTGCAAAAGGCCAAGGTTTCTGCCCACGAGCTCCTCCTCTTCACACTTGTCCTCGACTCCTCCCTCACGAGCTCCTCCGAGCTCCTGCAGCTCCCTTGCGAGCTCCTCCCACGCTCTCGCTCCTTGCTCACACTCTCCTCTCCTTCTCCTTCGTGTCCCGTCCCTCTTCTTCCTCTCTACTCACTGCGCTAAAGGCAGGAGAGGAAGGTGGCTTCCGGTAGGGGGAAAAGGAGATGGAGGTGGTGGCTGGTGGTGATGGGGAGAAAGGGGAGGGGTTGGGTTTAAATAGAAGGCATTTAGGGTTTCGGGTGAGGAGGCCGGAGGAGAGAGAAAACACATGCGTGTCGCATGTGCGTAAACAGTAAAAACACGTACGGTTTTTCCTACTTTCAGACATCCGACTATCAATCCAGATGTCTAGACAGACGTCTGATAAGAACTCCAGATGTCTTATCCAACTCAAGAGCGACGGTTCATTTCAACATTCATGATTCTCCAAGTCTCATCTAGACTTAGCACGAGTGGGTCCCTAATCAGGACCTACACCTACCATTGCCTACAACAAAGAATGTCTGGCATCCTAGTTAGATGTCTGATATTGCCTCATTAGACATTTGATGCCAAATTTAGATGTCTCTTGGCAGTATGTCAAAGCAGGTCTCTCTTGAGGCTCACACATCAGATGCCTACCCCCTCACTATTAGATGTCTTGGACGTTAATCAGGCATCCAATATCCCTTAAGGGCATCAACGAACCACTTGTTTTTGTCAATGCTTGGAATTGCTCTTCCAAAAGTTCCATCACTCATGATACTAGACATCTAGAATTGACCTTCGGATGTTTTATAATCCACTAGCCTAACTCTAGGGGCGCGCACGCTATAGGATTTGTTTGATCTCGCATCAAACGTCTTGTATACCAAGCATCACACATTTGGTAGCATCATCAAACGTCTGTTGCTGTATGGTACCCATTCTAGGAGAAAATTTTTCTCCAATGGATAGCTGGTCAGATACTCAGACGTCTAACCTAAGGTTATCAGACATCTGATTACTTAATCAGACGTCGCTTGGAGTGCATTAGTGCACTCCAACCTATGCAACAGTCACTGCTACCACCACTTTAAGCCATATCTAGACAACTAGAGTACATCTAAAGGAATGGAACATGATCTAACCACTAATATGCATAGCTACAAACCCATATATTACTCTAGACACCAAAAATTGCCATCCCAACTCTTGTCTTCTGACATGTATCCCCTTATTTTGGGTTGATGGGAGGTTTCCACCACCTCTATCACAAAACCACCAACATTTGAGAAGGATCCGTTGATCTCACTTCTGCATTTCTACCAAAATGCAACACTAAATCTCTAAATGAAAGACATTACAAAAAAAAATGCTTTTAGCGGCGAATTAAATAGTGACATATAATACATTTGCCACTAATTTTTTTGATTTAGCAAAAATTTTTTTGTACATGCCATTATAACATTTTGTCAAACAACAATTAATATTAGTGTCAAATATATTTGCCACTATTGCCTTTGAGTTAGTGACAATTATTACTTATACTACTATAATATTTTTATCAAATGATAATTAGCATTAGTGGGAAATATAATTGTCACTATATCCTTTGATTTAATGACAATTATTACTTATGCCATTATAATATTTTTGTCGAGCGATAATTAGTATTAATGTCGAATGCAGTTGCTATAATATGTATATAATAAATTGATATCGGTAACTTTTGAAGGATAATTTAGAGAAAAAAAAATTATGCTGCTAAAGACTTTTTATAAAGCATTGAATGAGATCTTTTACTAGAAGTGAAAGAAGACTATTAGTTTATCTTGAACATTTTTTTTAATAACATGAAGAGGAAAAAATATATTCAAACTTATCCCTTTAAATAGACACTATAACAAAATATATTTTTTGCAACCATATTTTTAAGACAACTTTATTTATGGGGATAAAAAAGAGGTAGCGACAAAAAAATCATCCGTAAAAATTAATTATTTTTTTTAAGATAGATAAGTAATCTGTAGATTTAATTATTATATTTTTAAACACTTAACTTCCTTCTAAACCAATTTCGTATGTGGCTATATAACATAATCAAAGATTTTTTTTTCTTTTAATGATAATCAAAATGTCATGGAAGAACCCTACATCTTGTAGGATGCAACTATCTCTTCTCATTCTCCCTCACCGTGTCCATGATATTCAATTACTATAAAAATATAATACTTTTATGATAATTACGTGTAACAGAAACATCTGCCTATTTTTTTGTAACAGTAACAATAACAATAAGATCTTAAAAATTCCATCATAATAATCTTTTCTAATAAATAAATGCCATCACAATTAATCACAGAGAAATAGGCACGATGCTGGCGTCCCTTGCAAAAAACCAAAGTTGTTCGTGACTTCCCCCTCCCCCGAAAAACAAAAGTCCTCCACTAACCCCGCCCCTCCCAAAACCCTTGTCATGCTAATTCCTAACCTCCATTGCCACCTACTCTCCTCAGCCCCCTCGTTGAACCCTACTTGTCGCACACCGTATCCTCGCCGAGCTCGATTGCGTCGTCGGATCGTCATTGCCAATCAACTATGACTCCCTGCCCCCTTTCCTCATGGACAAGCACAATGGTTCGAATGCCTTCTTCTCCGGTAATGTCCACATCGGCAATCGCACATCGTGTGGACGATGACGACGCCGCCTACGCCTGCCATGTCGATCGGGCCACCCCTCTTCCCTCCCATCTCCTGTGCAACCTTGCGCTCGCCGATGGGCCCCCCAAGTCGCGACATTCAGTTTGCTGGAGGTAAGGGAGAGGAGGAAGAGGAGGAGGGCGATGGCGTGCAAAGGGGATGAGAGGAGATGGATTTGTGGCCCTGCGACTGTGAACCTCCACTACGTGGGGAACGATCGTGCTAGATTGGGGAGTCATTCCTCCACCGATCCCCATCGAAGGTAAGCGGCACTCCTCTAGCCATCGCGTCGATGGAGTTTGGAGTGCTTGTTCATTGCTTGTTCCGGAAGGGATGTACTTGGAGGGGTTTCTAAGTTCTAGCATAATCAGTGATTCCACGGGAATCCTCAGGAAGTTCACCAGAGTTATTAGTAGTGACGGTTGCAATTTCAGTTTCCTTCTTCGCTTCTTCCAGAATGTATTCGGTTTCCTTTGAGTCTTTGGTCAAATCATCAAGAACAGGATCAAATTTAACATGCCTTTTGGGCCTGATATCCATCTGATTCTCTATTCTTTTCTAAATAGGTGCGTGGAGTTTATATGCTTAAATAGGAATAGTGTATTATCATGCCAAATTTATTGTTGTTTGTGCATAGGTTTTCTTCACAGAAAATAGGATTTTCAAAAGAAAGGGGACGTCGAGCAGTATCTCTTGCTAAGACCTGAATTATTTGCATGTGTTTCTCGCTATGGTATTTTTACTTTCTCTTGTTTAAATCATCTGAGGGGTCTAAACTCCACTAATTCTGGCTGCTTTAACAGAGCAAATATTCACAGACGTGGTTGGGAGTCCTTGGTATGTTGCTCCTGAAGTCTTATGTAAGCATTATTCATGGTCCAGGTGTAGATGTCTAGGCAGCTGGGGTTATTCTCTATATATTGCTAACTGGCATTCTTGCATGTTGGGTGAGCGTGACACTTATTTATATATTATGTTCTTGGTATTTGTCAATTTAAGAGTATGCCTAAGCTTGGAATGAACTCTTTTGTGCTAGAAACACGTCAAGGGATGTTTGATGTAGTCTTGGAGGGACATATTGCTTTTGATTCGGATCAATGGCCACTGATCTTTGATAGTGCAAAGCATATTATTAGGAGGATGTTGTGTTCAAGTACTGGATTGCTCATGAATTACTTGTAAGTATATTTAAGTTGCTCTTAGTTTACAATTGCATCTAAAATTGAGAGATGGGTTCTAAAAAGCTGTTTGATATTTCAAGACTATATTTAACTTGAACTCTTTTATGCTTTTGATCTTCGAGGATCCAATTTATTTTTCATAAGAAAATTGAATAATTCAGTCCATTACATTTTATATAAACAACAAGGTTTGGTGTTCTTTGGTTGTTAACATTAATTTTAAACCCAATGGGATTAGTGTTCTCAAGATCCATGACCTATAGTGTACAACTCCATTACTGGATTATAATAACCCAAGATCGAGCAATGTTGGCCATCTCAAGACCCAAGTTGATATTGTTACTGGACATGCTTCGCTGCATCCTCTTTTTTTTTCATTTTTTTGGTTGTATATTCTAGTTTTCATCTTTAGGTTTTGCTGTCTTAGGTTTTTCAAAGGAAGTGCTCCTAGGATTGGTAGTGATTTTGATATTGATGAGATGGATCTCCATGACATGGAATGTTGTTGTGGAGTGGTTGTCGCATCACCCATTTTTGGAGTAGGCATGCACTAGAACCATTTTTTAGTATGTTTGCTGTTTGCTTGGGAACCCCTTGGTATTTGCTACCATAGGTTCAAGCCTGGCAGGATTGCATGGTTTTGAATTGTCTTTTTACTGAACAGGAAACAATGATATAATCCAGCAACCTGAAAACATAAGATACAATTGAGGGCAATATGGTTTGTTACTACATTGTTTTTACCTGGTAGCATTGATAAGTGAGAATCCAAATCTTCAATAGCATCAATTTAAAATTATCTTGCATTTTATTGAAGGTTGTAGCAACTGTGGCATTTGTCATGGGCCTTGACAAAAGTGATGTGGGACGGTATGCATAGCATCTTATATATTCAGATTAAAATGCAATTATTACCTGATTTAAATGACAATCATATAGGAAGTTATTAGTTCAGGTTTTGTAATTTTGTTGTATATCTTGCATTGCTTCAGGTGATACACTATAGCATGCTTGAAAGCTTGGAAGAATATGTTTAGGTGATACACTATAGCAATAGTCACTCTCATAGCAAGCTTGTCTACATCACGTTCTGGGTCTTGTACATGTGGTTATCGATTGGAACAATTAATTGATTGGAAGTGGGAGTGTGAAAAAAGGGAATGAACAATTAATTGGATTTCTAAGTTGTTGGGTTCTTAAACATGCAAACAGGTAAACCAATCTTTCTTAGTTGTCGGCTTACTCGTCAACCAATTAGTTATGCAGTAGATTAAATGGGCTAGTTGATTATGGGCTTGATTATCTATATTTGAATTAGTAGTGACCAACTTAAGATTAATTGGCTGATAAACTAATTTTTGCATCTTTGGCTGATGCCACTTAATGTGGGAAAGGGCTTAATTGAAATGTACAGGTGTCAGATAATATAGATCAAGGAGAAGACTAGGTTGTAGAGAATAAAAAGCCAGTTATACATAGGCTTTTCTAGTTCAATCAAGGTTGTATGTGATAGTTTTTTGATTCACAAATTGTCTGAGTGAACTGCCAGAAAAAGCTTTACGAACAAAAATAGGAAACAGATGCGAGTTAAGGGAAAAATGCTGGGACAATCACAGAAA
This sequence comes from Thalassia testudinum, assembly GCA_037157565.1. Lineage (NCBI taxonomy): Eukaryota > Viridiplantae > Streptophyta > Magnoliopsida > Alismatales > Hydrocharitaceae > Thalassia > Thalassia testudinum. The sequence goes on from JAZHRO010000014.1 coordinate 37,595,517, forward strand.
TGAAAAAGGTGTTGATGATCAAGTTCATTCCAAGGAAAGGTGTTATGTCTTTGAAGAGATTCTGATCTCTTGTATGCACCACAGGTCATGTGGTTTTTACACTAAGCTTGAGTACAATGGAGCTCTATCTCTTCCCTAGGGTGCTTAAAGGGTAGCTTTATATTTTTCTTCAGTGGGGAGAAGGTTCACTAATTGTGTTTACACACAAATTGCTGGATCTTGGAATGTATATTACATGGCAATAACTATGGCTGTCGGGACCATTAACAGTGCTGCATAATCAATAGGCGCAATCTCTGTTGCCACTTGTTTGTATTCCAAGGAGATTGTTAGCATTCCTGTGTGCCTAAGTTTGAACCTCATGTGTCCTGAATCTTAGTTGTGCCTAGCTAGACCTTAGCTGAGACCAAATCCAGCAACCATCCTTGGGTGCTGCTCCAGCAATAGGTCCAAATCTTCCCCACAGAGCTTGAGCTTGAGTTATTGAGATTCTTTTTAGCCATTTGATTGATCTTTTGTGTTTAGAAGTAGCTTAAAGTTAGGTTAGGGAGCATGGTTATTTTAAGATTAGGTTTGATCATTTCATTTTATTAGATGTATTAATGTATACATTTTCCATTAGATGCTTAGGGATAATTTGGTTTCTTCTTGTTCTTATTTTTCTTCTTTAAATAGATACCAAATGGTATGGCCTTGCCCTTGGTATAACAGCTTTTTCTTTTTGAATTCTTCCCTTAGGACTGCCCTTTGTGTCATTTTGTTGTCACTGAACTTGCATGGCTTGTACCTATGTCTTATAGTTAATAGAAGCCAACATAAAATTAAACTGATTCATAGAAGACTTGTTAGGTTCTGACACACAACTTAACTGATTCGGAGAAGAATTGTCAGATAATTAATTTTCTTGCACTTCTTTTATTTCTGAAAATATTTAATAATTATTTATTCTATCGAAAAGAAAGGAATGAATCATCTAGTAATTCTTCTTTGAGATTATGGTTGAAATAAGAGTTTTCTTGCTCAACTAAGTTTCAAGAAGTTGATTTCCGAGTTGTCTACAATTTACATGGATGATGAATTGCCCAGTCATGTAGGGATTGCTTGGGGGAATTTTTGACCCACAAATTACTGTGGTGAATGAAAGAGCTGAGCTATAAGTACCCCAAGTTCTGATTCATAGAAGAATTGTCAAATAATTAATTTTCTTGCACTTCTTTTATTAATGAAAATATTTACCAATTATTTATTCTATCAAAAAAAAGAGATGAATCATCTAGTAATTTTTCTTTGAGATTATGGTTGAAATAAGAGTTTTCTTGCTCAACTAAGTTTCAAGAAGTTGATTTCTAAGTTGCCCACAATATGCATGGGTGATGAATTGCCTAGTCAAGTAGGGATTGCTTGGGGGAATTTTTGACCCACAAATTGTTGTAGTGAATGAAAAAGTTGATCTATAAGCACCCCAAGTTGGAGGATCTATCTTGGTCAAAATGCATTTTAGCTATTAAAGTTGAAGAAGATATTTTAATTGAGGCATTGTATGCTTGGTAACAAAATCCACCGGATTTTTTCTTGAAAAGAAAATGTACCAGATTTTCAAATGTAATGTGGAGATTCTGAACATTGCAGAAATTATAGCAGCAATCTAATTCTTGTAATGCATAACTTGAGCCTTCAATATTAATTTTGTAACTTCAAAAGATAACCATTTTGTAGCATTTAATGCTGATGTTTCTTTTAGATTTGGCATTTGGTACTTTTATTTTGTTAGTGCCATCCACTTATTTGAATGAGTTTCTTGATGAATATTTTGAAGTACCACTTTGTAAAATAAAAAAGTCTGCATCTCCTCGATGCTGCATTGAGCAATTATAGTTGTCTTTCAATGTATTAAAGTAGATTTCCTTTTTATCTAGGCTAAGGTAAAAAATTTTCTGGTCGCTTTTTTGTTTTTAACACTCTTTCAATGTGTTAGAGTGAATTTCCTTATTAGCTAGGCTAGGTAAATAGTTTTCTTGTCACTTTTTTAAAATACATTTGAAAGTTGATAACATCAAGCTGTAATATATTTTTTATTTTGATGTATGTCTCTAGCTTCAAACAACAGGCATAGGAGGTGGTTGTGTTGTCTGCCATCATGGACGGTATGTCACAACTCATTTTTTTCTAAGATTGTTCTTCTTTCATCTACAATTAAAGCTAAAAGGTTCTTAGCTTTTCCCAAAAAGATTCAAAGTTGAAAAGTTCTTATCTTTCCAGAAAAAGATTCAAACTTAAGATTTTTTGCTTTTATATGCTCTCCTGGAAGTGCTGAAAGCCACTAGTGTTAGGTTCATTGTTTATGCTTTCATATGTTTTGTTTGGAAGTCAAGTTTTCCAATTCGTTGTTAAGATGAGTCTATGAGCCATGATCTAGATTTTCATTTGTCTGAACTTGTTTCATCTGCTAGAAGCAGTAACAGCCTAATTGCAGCTTAAATCCAGGAGTTTAAAGTAGGCAATGTCAGCATGATATGCCAACAACTACCCACATGGTCAAGAATCATGAAAAAACTAGCCAAAAAGCTATTGGAATTTGGCGAATATGTTGCCCAACAATATTGCTTCGCTGAGTGGCTAGAAAATGTGCTATCAGACAATGTGAAATAGCTTATAGATGCAAACTCTGTTTTCGACCATAAGATTAAAAATTTCACCAAATGCAACTGTGACTATTTTAATCCACATTTCTTTTCAAAAAAATTATTTTAATCCATAAATAATTAATTTAAAGAATTTTGTTACAAATGAAAACAAGCACTAAGCTGAGACCCGCTTAAGTGACCCTCTTGTATGCTTGACATTTTATGTTATTCCAATTTCAAATATTAGGGGTAATGAATAACATATCTCAACCATGTCATCTAAAGAAAAGGAAAATAAATGTTGTATTGAAATCAAACAACCAGGTTCCAACTGGTAGAATAAATTGCATAATATGCCTTGTTCTGGTCAGGAAACACCATAGGCCCTTTATGTTCAATATGACATTAATATAAGTCCTACACTTGGCAAAGAGTTTTCAGGAGTTGCTCATCATCATTGTTGCTGCATATCCTGAAAAAATGGATTTTGATATTAAAAATCTTTTGTTTTGATTAGAAGTAGCTAGACGAAAGAGGAATATTTGAGATCTTGCTTGACCAAATCATCGATGTTTTCTTTAATATCACTTTCTAACTTTTTATTTCACACTTTATATAGAAGGTTTTAAAGAGAAAAAATGTTTTCTAGATAGCAGTAAATTTGATGGAAGGCTCCTTTCAAATAAAATTTGACTGAAGGATTCAGTTGTATTAATTTTACAGGCTCAGTTATACCTTTTTATAGTTTAAGGATTAAAGCGTTTCTCTTATTGAGGGCAACTATGTTAAGTGTGTGAACTGAAGGTCACTGCCAAATGTGATTAAGGAGGGGTTGGAGTGCAATGAAGGTTTAATGTCATTCTCATAGTTGTCAAACACACCCTCCTAGGATGATCAGATCGTACAAGATTAGTCTTGAGATGCTTTCCTTGGGCTTTGTTAGGATGCTGCTAGGGAGTTGAGGAAGGCTACTGGGTTGCGATTATTCAATTTCCATTTGATCCAGGATGCAAAGGTTGGAAACCTTTACCTAGTTATTGATATCAATTATATTCCTAGATATGAAAAGATTCCATCTTATAAAGATATTTTCACTGAATTCCTATATATTGAACATTGTTGAGAAGAATGAGTAATGTATAATCTAAAATCAGTTCTTAAAGTGGACTATACATAGTTGTTAGTTTTTCACAGTGCCTCTCCATATTAACTATTTATATTTAATCTAAAAAAAATTCTTCATGATTCCTTATTCCCCACCATTTCAGATGTATTATTTTGATTTAATCCTTGGTTTCTTTGTCCAAAGCATGTAGGTAGGTTTCTCAAATTATTTAGAAAATTTTCTTTGTTCAATGGATTCTTTGTTAGCTCCTTGAATCAATTACTTTCTGCAATCCTCTTCCATGCTTGAAATTTAGTTCTGGAAGATCAGGTAAGTCGCCAATAATGAATCAATTTACTTAAAAGAAAGTTGTGGTTAGAATTCCATAGAAAGAAAAAACAAATCCCACACTGAGTTCTCCTAAAAGAATGACTACATAGCTACCACTCTTATCATAAAAAACAAAAAACAGTTGGAAGCATGGCACACAAATCCAACCAACAAAGAAAGGTTTTATCCATTCTTTTGTCTTTTCAGGGATGAAAGCGCGGATTTATCCTAGGGGGCTAGTAAAGATCACAATATCGATCACGGTTAGGGTGGATCAAATAAGAAATCTGGAGAAGACACAGCCTCATCTTTGTAGAATCAACTTCTATGTCAATGTCCAAACCACCTTAAATGTCTCTGCCATTTTATCTTCATAGCTGCTGACTCTATATTTCCAACTTTTTTTCCATATCTATTTACCTAATTTTATTTATTTCCAACATATGGTAAGTACATCTTGTTCATATTTAGTTTCTATACTTTCTTGTCATTTTAGATTCAGCTTGTGAAGTGAATCTCTATTTTGTGAGCAGAAACTATTTGGAGGAACAACATAAAAAATTGTCTCTGCGTTTCATGCCGTTCTCAGTGAGCATCTAACATAAGACTTAGATTTGAAGAGATGTAAGGACACAGTTCATTGATTGGGGAAGATGGAGAAAGATGTGAATGCTGCATGCTTGAAGGGTACGCTTTTTTTTTTATCTTGGATTCAATAATCCAACACCACCTCATCACCTTAAGTTTATTTTAATAATTTATGCTCTTTTGGATGCCTTTTGATGTTGAAATATAAACATTCTGAGTTATATTATTAAGTTTTTATCTTGATTAGCAAAGCATACAAAACGTGCTACCTTGATTGATGTATTTTCTGTGGATTATTTTTTCAGTGTAATGCAGATTGCTGGTGGTGACATTGAAGGGAATGCTCCAACTGAGAGCAACAAATTAGTAGATGTTGATGGTGAAGTGCGTTGTGGATAGGTAATGTCAATTGGAACTGATATTGATTATTCAAATACTAATTCACATCTTGCTTTGAAATAACTAAATAATTTGAGTTTAAGTTTATTCTTATTTAAATCTTTTCTATGTTTCTTACTTGATAAATATAGATTAGTTTGTTATTTTTACTTGAACTCATATATATGAAGTTTGTTATCAGATGTGATGATTACTAGAAAGGTTGTTGTGGTGTGCGGATATGGAGATGTTGGTAAGGGTTGTAGGGAGTCCACCCTCACCGAAGCCGATAGGCCAACGGGGGCAAAAACTTATATACAGCCCCACTGCTTTGTCAGTCGATGATGTGGGACTAATATAGTGCACTTATATTGTGTTGTCATCAAATTAGAGAGTTGATTGTCCAATTAAGCCCAAATTAGTGATGTAAGTACAAATTGATAATGTAATAGGTTAATTTACGTAATAAGCTAATTATTTCAGATTTTTAATTAATTTATTTACATATAATAGTATGCATTTAAGTTAAGTATAAGTTAAGAATACATTAATAGTTAGTACTTTATAAATAACTAAGTATACATTACTCAGTTAGGTTATAGATAGATTAATTTAGGATTAAGTTAGAGTATAAAGCAAGAGTACAGTATATATTATCTTCTTAATTAGTTAAGTTACTAACTTAGGTTTAAGTTAAAATAATGATCTGCAATAATAAGTTAGAACTACTTTAGAAGTATATACACTATGTACATATCATTTTGGTGTTTTTGAAAGTTTTTCTGTTTTTTTCTTTTCTTTTGGGTTTTTCTTAGAAATCAAAGGGAAAGAATTTAAAAGTTGAATGGGAAAGGATTTTTTTACTTTTGATCTTTTTTTTCTTTTATTTTCTGGCCTAAAGGAATATTCAAGCAGAAGATCAAAACTCATTGAAACTTGGATGCAAAGGTTCAAACGTGTTTAATACACCTTAACCCTACTCAGTACAGTTTTTTTTAAATTATTTACACTAATTATCTAATTAACACCCTAATTATTGCAATAAAGTAGGAAAAAGGCCAATTAATGTGTAGAAAATCATTCTAAGCCCTACAAATTCCACAAAAATTCTGGAAATGAAGGTTATGACAATAAAAACTTCTATAATTTGAATTTAATAAGAATCAAACACAAAAACATGGTTTATCATTGACTTCAACATAGGATAGAAATTATGACAGGTTTCAATTCTCTGTTTGCTGACAATGAAGTTCTCAAAGGTTTAAAAATGCTTACAACTCAACATAAGACAAGATACAATCCATACATGCTTTTAGTCTTGTTCTAGCATTAAACTCTATTGAAAAACTCTTTTGAACCTTGAATATTGTCAGGAATCAGTTGAAATCTCGGATTGAACATCTCAGCACTTCTGATAGTTAATTGCATTGCTACTAATGAATAACTTTGGAAGCCAATCTCAATCTGATTTTTGTGTTTCAAAATCCACTCAAATGAGTCTGGGAAATGGTCATATAAAAGATTTCTTCCAGAAAAGCCATTACGAATATAAGATCATTTAGAAACCATTTTAGATTCTCGATCAAAACCAATCACTCTTCATCCAGAACTCAGTTGCTGCTACTGTCAAAATGTATCAGATCTGACTTGAAAGCTCAAAACCTTAGTGAAACATTCAAATGTGTTGGTACAAACATCAAAAACCATTTTACACACACGCCCAGGTCATTAGAACATCAGTTGAAGGATTGAATATCAAATTCAAAAAAATCCCAGATTTCATTTAAATCAACTAAACCTTCCACAAATGTGTCGCAGACATTCCTTAAATGATCTGGAACTCCACAAACATCAAATCAAGGCTCAATGAGCTCCAGAAACCCTAGTTTGATCTTCCTCTTTTGCGATTGACCGTGTGGAGAGGTTGATCCAAATTGGTCACTCAAATCAATGGGAAATTGCTTAAAAAATCTTTAGAAATGGTTCTCAAACGTTATACAACCCCTAGAAGGAGGATTAAACATGATTTGAAACCAATTCAAGCTGTCAACCAAGTAGGATTTTGCTATGAGATTGCCAAGGTTATCTTATCACCTAGGCTTTCTACACACCATTGATTGATGTTCAGGGAGTTGGGGGCGATACTCTTGAAATCATTAGGTCAACACAATAGCCTCAAATTTGCGCATCGAATTTTCCTTGGCCATTACTACCCTTATGAAGAAGAAAATAGTATCATAGGTTAAAATTGGGCATGAGTCCGTTAGTCGATGAAAATCAAATCAGAGAAGTTAAAATCATTCACATTCAAGTCAGTTACACAAATATAAACTCAATTAGCTCAAATCAATCGAATTAAAACACAATTGCTCAGGAAATTCATCGATCACATCAAAGTTCAATTACGATTCAATCGACCAAAATATGCACAATTAAGCTACATTGAATGGAAAGCCCTATGATGGATTGGGCACATCAGTAAGTTTGAAAGCTAGCTAGCTTCAAGCCTACGGACAGATGTGATGGAATAGGTGCTAAAGCGATACAAATGACGAAGAAATCGATATAACGTGGTCTTGGGATGAAGGGAAAGGTTAATGGATAGAAGTGGGTGAGTGAATTACCCTCTCTTATTGGAATTGATAAGAGAGGGGCGGATCGAAAGAGAGGGTTAGACATAGAATAATTAAGCTATACTAAACTACACTAACGAAATTAAAGTGCCAATTCTAGTCTAAGCTATCTATCTAAGCCAAAGTTACACTAATCTAGGGAAGTAATTAAATCTACTCTAAGGGATGAAGGGAACCTCAAGGAACTGTAGCAGGTTACTGCAACGACGAAGGGGTGAGAGGGAGCTTCCAATAGAAGAAAACTCTAGATCAAAGGGAGCTTTGGGACTTCCTTAGGAGTTACGTGATTGATGAGGGTGGAATTTGTCGTCGTTCAGAAAAATGTGTCATAGTATAGTGACAAAAATCGAATCGACATTTAAATTTATAATGCTTGAAAAATGTGAGTTCCGAGGTCGTTCGCATGGAGTAAAATTGGAATTCAATCCACTAATCAAATATAAATGATGAGCACAAAAAATTAAGTCACTAGTAATGATATACAATGAATAATCAATCAAAAATATATTCAATAAGTAGTCAGATTATATCTCAAGAGTCAAATAATAAAATAATAGAAAGAACAAAAAAGTGGTGGTTGAAAGCATTAATAAATCACTTAAACACTTGGGCTCTCCTCCAAACTAAACTCAACTTCTTAACTTCTCAAAGGGGATCAGGTGTCTCAAACCAACCTCAGATGGCTTAAAGCCTTAAGCTTAAAGCCCTCAAATTTGCCTAAGTCCCCATGCATTGATCCCAAGAGCAAACCCCCCCCCCCCCCCCCCCCCCCCCCCCCCCCCCCCCAACTCTCTCACAAATCCTCTCCTTTCTCTCCCCTCAAACCCGATTCAGATCCAAATCGGTTCAGCGTAGGGAGAGCCGGTCTGGCTTGCATGGCATGGGCGAGCGGATCGGTGTGCATTGGTTCGTGTAATTGGACCCGACCCCGTGTCTTGGGTGAAGGGCTTACACGCGCAATTCAATAAGTACTGATTTCCAAAACATCATTCGTTGATGTGGGACTAAAATCCCAGGCCTTCTTCGTGTAGCTGGTGAGTGTGCTTTCCTTCAATTGATGTTGTTGCTGCACCTTTCTTCTTCAATTGAAGCTCTGGCAGGCTTCGTGAAGTGGTTCCTGATACGGATTTTATGCGATTTTCTAAATGCGGATTTTTGTCTTTGAGATGCGTAAAATCGATCAACTCGTAAATTTATAATTCATAGATAGTGGAGTATTTAGGGTCGTCCAAGGAGGTCAAATTGTTAGTCACAAAAATGATTCTCTCTCTCACCTCTCAAATCAGCACATGTATTTTTGTATTTTTCGTTTTGTTATTTTTATGGTTCACAAAACAATCGGGTATTTGAAAAGCGAAGATGAACTACTCTAAACCTACGCCTAAGTGAAAAGAATGAAGCCCTTTCTTCTAAGCTCACCTTAGGAAAGTGCACCTAGGGTAATTAGAGGAGAAAAGGTGTGTGCACTAAGACTACTTAGAACATGAAAAACACACTAATTAGAAAATGAGAATTGGAAGGCAATTGAAAACTTTGTATTATTAGCAAGTAGATTACAGGTAGAGGAATGATTCTTAACAAGAAATCAGTAAACCACTAGCTAATACAAAGATAAAGATAAAGAAGAAGAAGGGGGGATCCTCTGGTTAAAGTCTGGATGGCCCTTGTTCTAAGTACAGTTGCCCCACACTTGAAAAGGGTTCTCCTTGGCTTCTTCATGAAGTAGCCCTCTTCCAAGCTGTCCTCTAAGGTGGGCGTCAACCACCTTGCTCCTCTTCTTGCCTGGTTGTCCCCTCTAGGTGAAGAACTCCTCCTCCTTGGCGTGGCACAAGGGAGAGGAAGAGAGAGGAAGAAAGCACTAAGGGGGTTGGTAGGTTGCCCCCTCGATCTTCTTCTCTTCTTCTTTTTCCTTGGCCTTAGGTGTAGGTGGTGTAGGTAGAAATTAAACTAATGGAGAAGATGGGTGTATGATGGTGGTGGTTATGGGGGGTAGATATAGGAGTGGATGGGGGGTGGTTGGTGTGGCATAATTGGAGGGCTAGGATGGCTAGATGGGGGTGGTTAGTTGATCCTAAGGCCTAGATTAGTTGGCGCCACTTTAATGGATGCAAGGGGGGGGTGGTTATGGGTTGATTCCACCCCTTGGTGGACGTCCATGAGTGGAGAGATGACTCCATTTTAGTGCCAACTTGGAGGTTTCTAGAAGGTGGATTAGGTGTAGGGTTGGGATTGGGGTTCATTTTGGTGCCAACTCTAAAGGTAGTTATTAGATGGTTTTGGTGCCACCTTGAGGTGGCTTTTGGTGGTGGTTGAGGGGTGAAGGGTTGTGTAGGGTTGGCGCCAAAAATGAGGTGGAGTGGTGGTAGTTTAGGTGGACTTAGGTAAGGTTAGTTGGTGGAGCTAGTTAGGTGTAGTTTTAGGGTTAGGATTGGATGCCATAGAGGTGGACTAGCTATGCTAAGGTAGCTTAGCTAGTAGGGAGTGGGGTAGGAGGGAGGATAGATAGGATTTTAGAGGAGAAGAGTTGGAGGGAGCTGGAAAGGACTACACTGGAGCTGATGTCTACTGAAGGTAGCTGAAGTGGAGCTCAGTAGCTAGCTTAGCTTGGTAGTTCTTTGCTAATAGCTAAGCTAAGCTAATCTGAGCTAACTTTCTTCTAATCTGAGCTGAGGTGAGTTAGGCCTAGTCTTCTCGGAGATTACCTAGCTAGTTGGAGTAGCTAGCTTAGGTCAGGTAGCTCAGCTCAACTAAGTTGAGCTGAGTTGATCCTCTGGGAGTTGGATTTGAGGTGGCTTGAGCTGGTTGATAACTTCTTCAGCTGACTAAGTCTAGCTAGTTGATGGAAGTAGCTAGTCCTAGTGTGGTTGAGCTTCCAGTGAATTGTTTTGAGCTGGAGGACCTAGAATGGAGCTAGGATCAACTGTCTTTACTCAGTTTGAGCTTCCATCCAGCTAAGGTGAGCTGAATGGAGCTGAGGTGAACTACCTAAAGCTACCATTCAGTTGAGATGAGCTAAATGGAGCTAAGGATGAGTTGATCCAGGTAGAATGAGCTGGGATCTAGCTGGGATGAGTTAGATATAGTTAAGATCCAATTGATAGGTGCTTCTCCTTCATCTTCTGCCTTCTTGAGTGCCAAGGTATGTGGGATCTGACTTTTTGCCTATTCCTGACACTTAGATAAACACATCAAAAATACAAATAAAATGCAATGCATACCTAACTTAGATGAATGCCTAAATGTAACCCAAAAATTATTTGCAGAGTTAAAACTCTAAGAGCTAAATCTGTTTTAGGGCATAAGAATGATAATAAATTGGCATTTATTAGTTCCGCGCTTGCTGGAGGTGGAAACGAGGTCGGCGAATGGCCAGAGATGGGCGAACGACGGTGGAGATTGAGCTTAATCTGGCGAAGACCTGAAATAAATGAAAAATGGCCTTGTAGCCCAATTAAAAGGTTCAAGACATTCGCCGTGATGCGTGGAGTACTGTGGTGGTGGAGATTTGATGACTCATGGGTCGAGGGTTGTCGGACAGTGACGGCGGAGGTAGCGGTGAATGGGTTAGTTCGGTTGGTCGAGTCGTGGGTCAAAGTCCTCAATAGGTTGAAGGCTTTTGACCTACGAGGTGTGGGGATGGTATGGGTGTAGTTGGCATGGAGTTTTGTGTCGTGTAGCGCCAGTGCGAGCTTGCCAGAGCTCCCACCGGAGGTAGAGAAGAGAGGGAGAGCAGGATAGAGGGTCTAAAACCTAGAGCTAAGGGGTCTAAACTAATCTAAGAGAAGAGGGGAAGAAAGAGGCCTACTTTAATGGATGAAAGGAGGTGAGTCCATGCCAGCTTTCCTCACCAGACATGGAGAAGATGAAATCTTCGGTGATGAGAAGTGGTGATGACAAAGGGGAAGATGGCCCTGGATTTGGTACACTAGGCGCAGAAGAACGTGAGGAGGATGTTGGGCCACCAAATTTGATGGTTGGGTGGCTGAAAGAAGGGGAGCATGTGGGTTCGCTGGAGCCAAGTCAGAGAGTAGCTGGAGAGGAGGAAGAAAGAGGGCAATTGGCCTAAACTTGATTCGTTTTAACTTGGGAACATCGGGGAACTTATATAGAGGTGTTTTAGGCCTTCAATTTCATGGAATCGTCATGAGTTCTAGGCAAATTAGGCAAGGGAACTCCTGATTTTTTGAGCATCACTGCTGATCTTGTGCTTCAAATCAAAGCACGATTCCTTGCTCAAATGGGAGAGGATCTCTTCTTGACCAATCCCTCCACATTTGAAGGATTTGGTTTTGATTGGGAGGAGATTCCTCAAAATGAAGTCGGCAGGTTTGGGTAGTTTAGGAGTTCTGCAACTCAGTGAAGAAGGTCGACAGGGGGCTTTTTGCAAAGAAGATGAGAACTTAGGGGCCTTTTGGCAAGAAAAGTCTGAAAGGTAAGGGTTTAATTTAAATGAATAGAGATTTAGGGACTGAATTGCAAACTAGGCCAAGATGGACTCTGATTGGGTTCAAATTTTGGTGTTAACCTAATTTGTACCCAAGGAATCTAATGGTGAATTTGGATTTGGGTTTTGACCACGTTTGAATGGGTAAATTGCATAGGAGCCCAAATCAAGGTAAATTCCCATTTGAATATCTGTTTTTGGTCAAAATGGGTTCAGATGATCAAAGTAAAGGTACCAAATCTCTAAGAATATTTTTCAATGATTTTTAGAAGGTTTAGATTGAATATATCTATACTAGAACCCTTTCAATTTGAGTGTGGCTGATAATTAGGGTTTTCAATATTGTTTTAGTCCTCGAAATACGTGAAAACCTAATTTAGTTAGTATGAGACCACTACTTGGTCTTTTAGGTACATTTGATCTTGAATTAACCCCTAATCAATCCCTTGGTTAATCTGCATTTATATTGAGATGGTAAAATAGCAAAATTAACACTGTTTTCCTATCTTCTCAAATCAGTTCAGTATGGAATTATGATTCTTATATAATCATTTATGAGCATTTATCATTGGATTTTGACTAATTTCAGATAGTTATGATGAATGATGGTGTTACTATCATACCACTATGCCTAATTTTTACTAGTCCTTAGCAAACTCCTATGGACTAAACCAGATTTCTAAGCCAGATTTTAACCATCAGGATGCCTTACTGAGTCGTATCTCTAAAAATTAAATTAAAATACCAACAATAGGCTTAGAGGTACTCAAATACCAGCTAAGATCCAGACCTGACTAGCCTCAGCCTTTGGTCTGCTGCGAAGGTTTCTGAGGCCCGCAAAAACTGCTTAGAGGTTCATTGACCTTAGCGGTTAAAGCACCCATGCGTATTCGTAGCAAGTCCAGGTTCAGTTTGCTAGTGTATTTTTGATAAGAGAGATAGAGAGGCATATTTATTTGGAGAGTTTTCTTTCTTTTCTTTTTACATTCCCCTAAATCCAACCTCAGATTGGCTCTAGACGCGGTTTGTATCGAATTTCTTTTCCCCACCATCAATCCTCGTAGGGTCATTGGCTTTCGATGCTTCGGGATAGCACCGCCCATGGCAACCCCCAGAAATCTGATATTTAGAGGAAATGGGAGTTGGGAGCTATTGGAAATCATAGGTGTGAGTCATTGGAGATCTATGGTGGCTAAGTAATCTGGGTAGTGCTTGATAAACCAGAGGGAATGCCAGTTGTTAGATGGGATTTAGACGTAGGTCTCAATCTTATGATATCAACACCAACCGATTTGATTAGGGAATCACTGTAGGATCAAACCTAGAGGATGAGTGAATGGTTAGGATGTGTCATGTTCTTTGCACAACAGTGTTGAGCGTGTTGCAAATCTTTTGTAAAATTTACAGAAAAGGTCCTTAGCGAATCGATATGAAAATTGCACATAAACCCTTAAGTGGCAAGGTTTTATAACAAATAGGTCCCTGACATCTTGTGTTTGAAGAATATTAGTGTATGAAAAGTGTGAAAGGACCTAAATATAACACACTCTTTTCAAGGTCTAAATGAAGTTAGAATGTAATGAAATTTTTATGGCATGTGTTTTGAGCTTTTTAGAAGTTATTCCAATAATTGATTTGTGATTTAGAGCTCCTTACAAGGTTCAATTATGTTTTTTCTCAGGATTATGTATTTTCAATACAAAATCTCTTATGTTGACCTACTTTTGCATTTTTAACATAATTTAGATGTTTTAGGTCATTTTCCATAATTACAACACTTTACCCTTTTCATTGAGTCAATATCAAGTTTTTGACTTATTTTCTACGTTAACTTAGGCTTGTTAGTTATGATGATGTGTTTAACGCGAAATCGTCAATGTTAAGATATATATTTACGTTGTAGTATAGTTGAAAAAATGTGACAAAACACATAAATTATAAAGCTCGAAAATAATGTGAGTTCAAGATTGTTCGCATGGAGCAAATGGAATTCTTGCACTAATCGCAATATAAAATAGATGAGCACAGTAATTAATTGTCACAAATATATGCAATGAATAAATTACTCAGAATGATATTCAATGATAAATAAGAGTATCTTAAGAAATCGAGGGACAAAAATTATAGAAGAGCTCAAAAAATGGTGATTTAGATCGTCACTTAAATCCTTCAATCAAAGCACATCCCACTATCAGCAATTTAACTCAAATTCTCAAATAGTGCCTCAACCACTTATCCTCTTAATTTCCAGCATAGAGGCCAAATATATCAACAGTACCGAGCATAAGGCCTCATCAGATGTCGGCAAAGTTCCACAGACGACTTATGTATCAGGGCATAGTCAAGGCACAAGGTTTCTTCTTAAGGCATAAGGGCATCCACAGAGGAAGCCTTCTTCCTCAGAAGCTAAGCGTTAAAGCTCTCTTTAGCATGCACCCTAAGGTAATGAGAGCTGTAGCAAAATCCTCCCCACTCCTCTCAAATTCTCTTCTCTCAGAACTGGGCATAATCGGATCTGTATACGGGTAATCGGGTCATGAGCAGTATCGGGTCCAGGCTTATCGACAGTGGGTGGTGAGCGAGGGTGTAAGGCAAGTGAGGGAGGGACCTCACCCCTCCATGTGTCAAGGTGATAAAGCCTCTTCACTTTTTCATCTTATACCATTGCAAGCATCCTGTAGCAAACGATATGGGACTAAAATCCCACACTGGTCTTCATCTTCAGTTGGTGATTGGTGCATTCAATTGATGTTACTGATGGCTTCTTCTCGTCTAATTGAAGCAGCAAGAGACTTCCTGATCTTCGTTCGCATTAGCTTGAAGTAATGAAGGTGAAGATGATGCACGAATGATGGATAGTGACAGCGGCGAATGGACCTGAAACAAAACACGGGCTCAAGTGATCAGAAGGGTGGACCAAAAAGTGCAATAGGAGTGTAGCTCAAAAGATGATCAAAAGGGTCTCAGGTTTTTAGAATGACGAGTTGCCTCCCGTTAAGTGTTAAATTTGATGCCTTCAGCCGAGTTGAAGGTGGTCAAGGAGAAGGGGTGGTCAAATCAGAGGAATTTTGTAAAACAAGCACCTTGATAAGTAGCCTAGTTGCTTCAACTAGGTGCTTATTCAGGTTAACAGGCTGATGATGTAGACCAAACCCAATCAATCTGGTGGGTTGATGGATGTTAATCAACAAGTGTGGAGCCCACCAGATACTTTGAGGCTTGAAAAGATATGGAAATGCAAAGTGCGGGTTTGGTTGAATCGGTTCAGCCTGATCAGAGTAGGGGTCCTCAAAAGATAATGGATCTAAGGAGGATGTAGGAACCTTATTGTTGAGATTAGAGAATGATAAGAAGTGATTAATGGTCTGATCAATGTCTGATTCCCGATCAAAAGATAGAGGTGAATCATATGAAATCGGATCAGAGAGAGGTGAATCAGAATAGAAGTTGATTCTGGTGGAGGGTCGGGGTTGGGATCAGATTTTGGAAGGCTATATATGTGGTGTGGTTGCGTTGAGGTCCAAATCATCAGCCTCAACATCAGAATCAAAGAACAGGTCATGGATGCTGAGGTCGTAAACTGACTCATAATCGTCAGGAAACAATGGATCTCTGAAGTCAGAGTATGATTCAAAATCATCGGAGAATCTATGAAAATTAGTTTTTGAACTGGATTGCAGATCGGGATTTCCACCACAGGATAAATCATGATGCATAGAATCAACAACCTGACTTGGATCTAACCTAATCTCAAATTCAACGCTCAAAGAGGTGTCCTTATCAGGCATAGGTTCAGGTTCTTGGCTCCTAGGGTAGACCCAATCAAATCCCAACTCTTCCAACTCTTCAATTTTCGTATCGTAAATCGGTGTGACTTCCGAAAAGTCAATTTATATCTCAGAGGAGTTTGGAGAGGTGTAATCATCAAATATAAAACTAGAATCATGATCCAGATATAAAATCTGATTCTCATCATGTTGGACCTCATGATCATTCCAAATAGGCTCAGATCTTGATTCTAGGTTAAGGGTAGAAATTGGATCACTAAAATCTGGACTTGGTTCTATTGGGATGTTAGAATTACTTTCGAGGATTACCTTAATAGGATAAGGTTTGAGAATTACATCGTAGAAATTGGATCGCTAAAATCTGGACTTGGTTCTATTGGGATGTTAGAATTACTCTCGAGGATTATCTTAATAGGATAAGGTTTGAGAATTACATCCTAGAGAGGTTATGATTCTAATTTATCACAGGTGTTTGGAAAATCAAGGCATGATGGACTAGCTTCATGGCTCTTTAAGGCTGGTTCAGAATCAAGAACACTTGCAACTGGATCCACCCAACCAATATCAAGATTAGGTATGTCAATCTGTATAAAGTTTGAATCTGATTCTATTTGGGTTGGGGGTTTACAACAACCTTGATTTTCAAACCTGAGCTCTGGGAGGTCATATTGATATTCAACATTGCTCCAAGATGTCTCATCAACTTTTGATTGTTGACATGGATATTTTTGATCAATAGCTTGTTGTACCGTATTTAGCATATACCTATGTTTCTCAATGAGACCCTGGTGTATCTCCCAAATTTGTGGATTTGACAAACATTGTATATACTTAGTATTGTATAGTCTCCACAATTCATTATATTATGACAAAAGCTCATCTTAGGTTGAACCGTGTATCATTCGTGTAAATATCATTCCGGCATGGTTCATAATGTGGGTTGTTGGTTCTGGTATATTAACCTGAATGTGCTTAGATGGATTTGAGGTTTTGTAATACTCATCATGATGTCTCAGAGCAGCCTCGATCATTTTCTCTTTCATGCTCATTTGGGATTCAGGCGTCCTAAACAGTTTTCCTAAATTGTCAGGTTGCATTTTCAAATTAGGTGATGGATCAAGATGTAGAATCAAATTCAGGTTCAAATTGAATTAATTAGATTAGATTAGAAATTCTCAAGAAGATCAACTCTAATGAGGCCTCTAGGTCAACAACCTAGGGACTTTTCTTGTGTATGTGCTCTAAAGAATAGATGAGGGACTTGGATATGGATTGGACACAATCAAGGTACCCAAAGATTTTTGGATGACTAAGGCTGTCTCGAGGCGGATGAAACCTCTGAATCAAAAATCCACACACCCGAGAATTACTTGGGTAGCCAGGAAGGGAGAGCCCCACAAAGACCCCTACATGGTAGAGTGTCCCCACAGGTTACAAGGTTTTCCTCACCCAACCTTCCTTGTCACTGCGATTCCAAGTAGATTGGAATGTATGAATTAAGACCTCAAGTTTACCAATTTTAGTCCTAATTTGTGCTTTGAATTTCACTTGATTAGAAATTGATTCAATTTGTGACCTAATTTGGAGGTTGGTTGACCCACAAGGTGAACCAACTTCACCTAATTTTCCCTAAAGATATAGGATGAAAATTGGGTCAAGACCCAAAAATCACCCTGAATTAACTCTCAGGTTATTAGCTCCAAAATTGTAAGGTTCAAGTGAATTTAGAGCCTAATTTTAGGGTTTGCTTGAATAGATTTTTTCAAACAAGGGCTTGGGTAGCACACAAATGCGGGAAGATTAATTTCCTTTCATGCATGCAAGTGTGTACAACACTTCAAACCCCAAAAGTGGAAACCCTAATTGGCTCTATTTAAAGTCCAATTTGATCTTAAATGTAACACCTTGGACTCAAGTAAGAAAGTGAGTAGTCCAAGATGTTTAAAATTTAAGCATAAATCCTTAGTAGGTACAGGAAATCAGGATAGGGATCTCTAATCAAATTATCTTAATCTTCAGTCAGATAGCAATTCACTTTTCGCAAATCAAGAAATTTTGGCTTTGAATGAAAATTACTAGAAAAATAAGGCAAGTGAATCCTACTTCATTTGTTTCATTTTTCTCTTTCCCAAGATTAGGAGGTTGATTAGGGAAGAAGAGAAATTTTATCTGCCCCTGGAGTGGTTGATTACGCGGAAGATCCTCTCGTAATGTACCTCACAAAATCACAGGAAAAATAGATTGGACAAGCTAGTAATCAGCTTAATCAAATAAGATATGACTAATCTTGAATTACGCATTGCTCTTTAGCAACAGTGCCAAAATGTTTATCGCGCTTGAGTTGTGTGTTGAGAGATATTTGCATTGAAGTATAGTTGACAAAAATGCGACAAAACACTTAAATTTATAAAGCTTGAAAACAATGTGATTCTGAGGTTGTTCGTAGGGAGTAAATGGAATTTACGCACTAATCGCAATATAAAATAGATGAGTACATTAATTAATTGTCACAAAGATATACAATGAATAAATTACTCAGAATGATATTCAATGATAAATAAGAGTATCTCAATGAATAAAGGGACAAAAAGAATAGAAGAGCTTAAAAAATGGTGATTTAGATCACCACTTAGATCCTTCAATCAAAGCACATCCCACTATTAGCAATTTAACTTAAATTCTCAAACAGTCCCTCAACCACTTATCCTCTTAATTTCCACATCAGCATAGAGGCCAAATATATCCACAGTATCAAGCACAAGGCCTCATTAGATGTCGCCAAAGTTCCATAGACAACTTAAGTATCAGGGCACAGTCAAAGCACAAGGGCATCCACAGAGGAAGCCTTCTTCCTTAGAAGCTAAGTGTCAAACCTCTCTTCAGCACGCACCCCAAGGTCATGAGAGCTGCGGCAAAACCCTCCCTCCTCCTCACAAATTCTCTTATTCTCTCATAACCGAGCATAATCGGATCCATACGGGTAATCAGATCATGAGTAGTATTGGGTTTAGGCTCACCGACAATGGGTGGTCAGCGAAGATGCAAAGCAGGTGAGGGAGGGACCTCACCCCTCTGTGTGTCGAGGTGATAAAGCCTCTTCACTTTTTCATCTTATACCGCTGTAAGCATCCTGCAGCAAACGATATGGGACTAAAATCCCACGCTGGTCTTCGTCTCTAGCTGGTGATTGGTGCGTTCAATTGGTGTTGCTGATGGCTTCTTCTCGTCTAATTGAAGTAGCAAGAGGCTTCCTGATCTTCGTTCGCATTGACTTGAAGTGGTGTAGGTGAAGCTGATGCATGGACGATGGCGAGTAACGGCGGCGAAAATGTCGGTGGCGGCGAATGCACTGATGGGAACACCATCATGAGTCCTAACTAGCTCATTTTGACCCATAAAAGAGAACAATAGCTCTTACATAACCAACTTGTGGTCTTAATTCACTGAATAACCATTTTGAGATAAAATTAAGAAACAAGGGGTAAAATTGTAATTTTACCATTGCAGTACAACAAAGGGTTTTCTCAAGGGCTAAACACAAGTCAAATGGTCTTAACATGATAATAAGTGGGTTAAATCAGACAGAAAAGTGTTCAGGTGAATTCTGGGAATTAAATGACTTCTTGTAACCCTAAAATAGACTCGCTTAATTAACCAAGGTTCTGGTCAGGATAAAATTCACCTAAACCCTCTAAAAATCATAGAAAAATATTATCTAAGGTTTAGGACTTTCAATTTGGCTATTGGAACTTATTTTGACCTAGAATGGGGTCTCAGACAAATATTTACCCTAAATTGGATTTTTACGTATATTGCTCAGTCAAATGTGGCCAAACCCAAAATCCAACCTCATCATTGGATTCTTTAGGTCCAAATTAGGTTTGTACCAAAATTTGGACCTAAGGGGAATTCATCTTGACCCACTTTGCAAATAGCTCCTGCCCAATTACATTTCTACCCCTAGATTTCAAAAACCCTTACAATTGACCCCTTATCTTGTTCTTCGTTCTTTGCAATTCGGTCTTTCCGCCATTATAGTAGAGGAATCCTACTTCGGCAAGCTTTAGAAGGAGGATTCTCCTTGATTGCTTAGAGAATCCCTCCCAAAATTGGGAGGGAGATTCTCTGAGTAATCCTCTCCAATCTAAACCCACTGATGAGCCCTAATTTGTACCCAATATCTCATGCGAACGCATGAGAGATTTGTGTCTTTTTGAGCTTCCAACTTTGGTGGACATACGTTTCTTGGAAGCTTATCTTCCAAGCGTAAATTCGTCCACAGAAGCCTATGTAAGCAACCCCTGCTTCATCCGCATCTCCTCAGCTTGGAATTGAGCCGGTTTACCCTCAATTTGTCTCTCCTTGCCGGCCACGACACCTCCGCAAGCTTTGACGGTTCCGTCCTCTCTCCCTCGTCACCCAACCACAATACCAGTGGTTGGGTTGCCTTCCTCTCGTTCATCCGCGTCGGTCATACTGACCTTGACGCGTCCACTGCCCTCATCTTCGCCGCTGCCTCATCTACGGAGATCTTCGTCTCTGGCGTCGGTCGTAGTAGCCTAGACGCCTCTTCTGTCTCCTTCGTCCTTAGGTTAGGTTAGTTAACTTCTCTCTCTCTCCTACTCCTATTCCCTGTCTTTATTTCTCAAAAACACCCCTCGACGTCACCAATCACCATCACCTTCTCCACCTCTGGCCATACCTCCGGTGAGGCGTCCCCGTCGCTCCGCACCTCCATCCGCCTCGCCAATCACCCTACGACCTCTACAACACTCCACTGATCATCTCCCACTACTCCAATCACTCCGCCACTCACCCAAAAGCGCCCCCGAACACACCCACTCCCACGGCCACAGAGAACCCTAGGCACGCCACCACAGTCGTTCCCGCGCCACGCCGACCACTGCCACCTATTCACCGTGCCTTGGCGAAGCCCCCTGAGCGTTTTAACGAGGCCATGAGGCCGTTTTGGTGTTTTCAGGTGTTGACGTCGCTCCGCCATTAGAGGAAATTTTGGAGCAAGCTTGTAAGCTGCTCTAGACTTCACAAGCCCCAGGTTGCCATCCCAGGTTGTACGAAACATCTTCGTGCAGGACTCCAGGCTACCAATTGAAGCCACGAGCCCGTGCAGCTTCGCAATCAAAGCCAGACACCTGCTGTTGCAGCGCGCGCAAGGGGGTGGGACGTTTAGCCCCACCTCGGAAGTGGGAAGCGGGCGTATGCACATAAATTGATTTTCTGCATAGGCATTATCACCTCCTACTCACGGGGTGAGGTCCCTCTCTACCCCTCTCACAGCCTCGTCCGCGACACTGCCCACGTGGACCTGGCCACGACCTGTTTACCCGAACCAACTCACTCGCTCACCACCCACGCTAGTGAGCCTGGACCCGGGTTTCCGTTAGGTCCGATTACCCGACCCGAATGTGGCTCTGGGAGAGCGAATCGAAATAGAGAAGAGAGAAGAGAGGAATGCTTCGCAGGGGAAGGGGGGGTTTGCTGTGGAAAGCTTGGCTCCACACTTAGCCAAATCCAAGGAAGGAAAAAGATGAAGGAAGGAGAAGGGTCAGGCGAAGAAAAAGAAAGGAGAAGAAGCTAAGGCAGAAAAAAGCAGAAGTCAGAGGAGGAGCTGAAGAAGAAAAGACCCGTAGAGAAGCTAAGGCAAAGAAGAAGAAGAAAGGAAGAAGAAGATGCCAAGGGAAAGAAGAATAATAGAAGAAAGAAATCAGAGAAACAGGCACTATAGTACTTCATTTTTAAGACGTTTGATTACAAAATCAGATGTCCAATTCTTCATAAGTCCATTATATTTTTAGTTACATTTATTTTTATTATCCATATACTCATGTTTTATATTTTTAATTAGACTTTTGAGTAGTATTATGCGTTCAAATTGCATTCATTATTGAGCTTAGTGTATGAATTCTATTTGCTCCCTGTGTTCGACCTTGGACTTTAAAATTCGAGTAATAAATTGTATTTGTTTTGAATGCTTTTTCAACTATACTACAACGCGACCTTTTTAAAATCGATCAAGCGACCTCAAACATTTTGGCGTCGTTGCCGGGGAGCAATGCGCAATTCATCACTAGTCTCTGCATTATTTTGATTATATTTGAGTACTAACTTGCCCTATTTGCTTTGTTGTGATTTTGCGAGGTATTTCACGAGGAGATGTCCTGCGCAAATCAACTACTCCAAGACAGGAAACTTCTCTATTCTTCCTTAATCAACCTCCTAATCTTGAGAAGATAAAATGGAAACAATTAATTAGGAATCATTTGCCTTCTTTTTCATAGTAAACATCATTTAAAAGGCAAAGCTTCCTAATTTGCGAAATTTTGTTACATCTTATTAGAGTTGAAGCAATTCTATTTAGAGATCCTACCCCAAAAAGTCTTATGCCTATTAGGGATTTCGCTTAGTTTCTAATTTCCTTGGACTACGTACTTCTTGTTTGAAGTCCAAGGAAAACATTTGTAAAACTCAAAGAGGATTTGGAAATAAAGCCAATTAGGGTTTCTACATTAAGGTTTTGAAGTGCTAGTTCACACTTGCCTACATAAAAGGAAATAAATCCACCCGCATTTGTGTGCTACCCAAGCCCTTGATTGAAAAAATCTAATCAAGAAAAGCTCTAAAATCAGATTCTAAACTTACTTGAACCTTAAAATACTTAGCCTTAATAACCTGAGAGTCAAATCAGGGTGATTTCTAGGTCTTGACCTGGAGTCATTCTACCATCTTTAGGGCAGGTCAGGAGAAGTTGGACTACATTGTAGGCCAACTAATCTCCAAATTAGGTCATAAGTCAAAACAACTACTAATTCAAGTGAAATCAAAGGCACAAATTAGGATATAAAACTGGTAGACTTAGGAGGTCAAGTTATCCATTCTGGTCTACCTGGACCCTCAGTGACAAGAGAGGTTAGGTGGGAGAAACCCTGTAACCCGTGGGGCACTCTACCGTGTAGGGGTCTTTGTGGGACTTTTCCTCTCTGGCTGCCTAGGTAATTCTCAGGTGGACGACTTTCTGATCTAGAGGTATCATCCGTCTCGAACCTCCATAGTCATCTAAACATCTTTGGGTGCCTTGATTGGGTCAACTTCACATCCAGTCCCTCATCTCTTCTATTTAGTGCACACACATAGTTTTCCTTGGGAATGTCTATTCCGATCAAATTACTTCATTCTAAGACTTGAATTCTGATTCTACATCTTGATTCCACCATCTGATTTAAATATGCAGCCTGATTCCTTAGGAAAATCATTCAAGAAAGCTGAATCACAAAGATCTATGAGAGATACAATGATTGATGATACCCTTGAATTTTATGAGATTGAGTACAAAACCTCAAAGCTCGTAGAAGATATTCAGGTTAGTGTACCGACAACAAGCTTCATCATAAACTGTGCCTAATTGTTATTGACAGAAGTAACAAAAGGATCAACCCGAGACATTCTCATAACAGGATACATGTAGATAGAAAAATTACATAACTTTGAATACCTCCAATGCATGACAAATCCTGTACTTTGGGAACAACACCAAGATGATCTTGAAAAATGGGAAGAGATGATGGGATTGTTGAAATAGGTTATCGATTAGAAATACCTGTACAGGCCCCAAACAGTTAATGAAACATCTTAGAATAGTATTGAGGATTAATCTGATTTCCCAAATCCCCGGTTTGAGGCACAATGTTGTTGTGGATTCCCAGTCTAGATAGAATATAACATGCCTGATCGTGAATTAGGTTGGGAAATCCCAATTGCAGGAGAACATGATTTTGACCCAGCCATAGAAAACCAAAATCCTTGCATAGAATTTCGAGCCTCCTGTAATGATATTACAACAGAACCTCTCGAGGGTGTAAATCCCTCCCCTTATTCTAATAAGATGACCCTTGAAGATAATTCTGACCTAGATTCTAGTAAGTCAACTGACATCTTCAGCCTAGAATTTGGATCTGGAACTTATTCGGATGATTCAAAGGCCCCGTATGACGTAGATCAAAGTTTAAATAAAGATTATGATTCTAGGCCTTTGATTGATGAATATCCCTCTCCAACATCCTCTGAGATACAGATTGATTTCTCCGAAGTCACACTAATTTACGATATAGAAACCGAGGAGTTGGAAGAGTGGGGTTTTGATTGGGTATTTCCTACAAGCCTAGAACTCGAGCGTAGACAAAATAAGGACATCTCTTTGAGCTCAGACACAAGTCAGGTTGCTAAATCTATATCTTGTGATTTGTTCTATGGTGGAACCTCTGATCTCTAATCTCATTTAGAACTTGATTCTCGCAAATTCTCCAATGATCTCAAATCTTACCATGTTTTAGGAGAACCTTTGTTTCCTGACTACGACAAGTCAATCTATGACCTCAACTCATATGATTCATTCTCCAACTCTGACTCTGAGGTTCTTGATCCCGAGATCATTGATTTAAATTCAGGTTCCATTGAGATTGAATCATTTCTTTTCGATCATTAGGAATCAAAATCAGAAAGTGCCAAGAGTGATTGCAACCCAGAATTCGAATCATTTCTTGACCTAGATTTTCTTCATCCTATAAACACTTTTCAGGCATTTACCTTGGAATTTGATGGCCACTATGAGGACTCTCTAAATGAACCCATCTATAATTCCTTTTTCGAGGAGCCCTCATACACAATTCTTATTGAAGCCACCTCCTCCACGTATATAGAACCCATCCAAACCCGTTTTCAACCCCTACCAACAATCGGACTCAATTTCTATTCTGATTCCCCTCTTACTAAGCCGATTGCAGAGGATTCTCCTCCACATCTTTATTGGGTTTCGGACATTAATCAGATTGCAAACCATGCTCCGTCATTCTCTGATCACTCTTGTAGGGTTTCCGCATCATCCATTGATTATTTTAAGGATCCCTACTCTGACTAGGCTGATTCGACTCAGCCAAACTCTGGATTCACACTTCCATATCATTCCGAGCTTCACATCATATGGTGGGTTCCACATTTCTTTGTCTACTTTTATCAACCCACCGGATTGATTGGGTTTGGGCTGCATCATCAGCTTGTTGATCTGAACAAGCACCTGGTTGGACCAACCAGGCTCTTGATAAAGGTGCTTGTTCTACAAAACTCAGCTGATTTGACCACCCCCTTTCCATACCATTTCCCGCTCGACTGAAGGCATTGAATTTAGCACTTAACGGGAGGCAACCCGTCATTCCAAAAACCCAAGATCCTTCTGATTATCATTCTGTACTTCATGTCTATTGCACTCTAAGTTCGATTTTAGAACAGTCGATCCCACCTCTGGTACACGTGCCAGAGCTTGAAATCGTCTGTAACAGTCATTCCCAACCCGTTCGCTCACCCGATAATCCTGTTCTAAATTCCTGAAACCCAAATCTATTCCACACCCTCCGTTTACAATGAGGACATTGTAAAACTTAGGCATGAGGGTGATAAAATGCAAACATACAGAAATCAAAATTCAGAAGGGTTCTCACAAAAAATCACATATCCCAAAAATATCAAAAAAATGAAAAAATTCTTGAAAAAGAACAAAAAATTCCGAGGGTAGAGAATTTTTAGGCCATACAAATCATGAGGAGAAAAAGAAGAAAAGTGAAAAATGTCAAAAAAAGGAGCATAAAATGAAAAGAAAAGAAGAGATAGTCATTAGTAAGAAATTAAGGGATTAACTAAGTTCTAGACCATATTAAGAAAAAGAAAACAAAGGAAAAAAGTGCTAATGAGACACAAAAGAGATTAGTAGAAATACTGATCTTAAGCCTCTTGGGTTAGACTCCTAGGCTTAAAAATTCAAGTATCCGCTAAGATCTGGATAGCCCTCAAGAGATTGGGGAAAATGCGAAGCTTAAGTATTAGGTTTAAGGCTTAGGGAGTATTCGGCCTCATTAATTGACCTCTGGTTTGTGGGACTTGATAACCTAAGCTCCCCAATCCACACAGTCTGGTTCAGTGCGCATAAGGATCAAAATCACGCAAATGTGTTTAAACTGTTCTAAAAAAGTCACCTAGATTAGGAGCGGTCGATCAACACAAGTTGATTTGGACGAGTTCCCGGCACGAAGAGGTAGGAAATTCCCCTCGAAGATGCGCAATAACATATCGTTTCCTTGGTGCTTCTCCTAGGATATTTACATATCCTACTGGGGCATGTAAGCACCCTATGCTGGTTCAGATGCCATGGGCGACATTATCACAAAATGTTAATTACTAGGGTCTGGATTTAACTACAGAACACCTTGGGCGGATTATCTCGAAATTTCGAAAGCCTGGGTTTTGGGGGTTGTCATGTGCGGTGCTATCACGAAGTATTGATTGCCAGGGATCCTTCGAGGATTGATGATGGGGACTAGGAATCCGATACAGATCATGTTGAAAAGTCAATCCGAGGTTAGAAATAAAAAGAAAAGAGAGAGAAAACTCTCCAAACAAAGAAAATCCTATCTCCCTCTTACAAAAATGCACTGCAAACTGAACAGAGGTTAAAATATGTTACAAGCACGGGTGCTTTAACCGCGGAGTCCAACAAACCTTAGAATAGTTCCTGTGGGCTTTAAAAACCTTCGCGGGGGACTGAGGCTAGAGCTGGTCAGGTTCGGATTTTGGTTGGTACTTGAGTACCTTTAGGCCTATCATCGGCTTTCTGACATAATCAAAAGAAAAAAACACTCATCATAGTTCTTGAGCATTAAAAGAACTCATTGTCTAGAAGCAAAGTTAAAACCTTAAAATTTTGCTAAGAGACTAGCAAAAGCTAAACATGGAGGTATGATGGGAACACCATCATGAGCCCTAACTGGCTCATTTTGACCCATAAAAGAGAACAAGAGCTCATACATAACCAACTGGAGGTCTTAATTTGCTGAATAACCACTTTGAGATAAAAGTAAGAAACAAGGGGTAAAATTATAATTTTGCCGTTGCAGTATAGCAAAGGATTTTCTCAAGGGTGAAATACAGGTAAAATGGTCCTAACAGGATAATAAGTGAGTTGAATCAGACAGAAAAGGGTTCGGGTGAATTCTGGGAATTAAATGACTTCTTGTAAACCAAAAACAGACCCACTTGATTAATCAAGGTTCTAGTCAGAATAATATTCACCTAAATCTTCTAAAAATCATAGAAAAATATTCATTAGGGTTTAGAACTTTCAATTTGGCTATTGGAACCTATTTTGACCTAAAATGGGGTCTTAGACATATTTACCTTAAATTGGGTTTTTACGTAAATTGCATAGTGAAACGTGGTCAAACCCAAAATCCAACTTCACCATTGGATTTCTTAGGTCCAAATTAGGTTTGTACCAAAATTTGGACTTAAGGGGAATTCATCTTGACCTACTTTGCAAATAGGTCCAACCCAATTACGTTTCTACACCTATATTTCAAAAATCCTTACAATTGACCCCCTATCTTCTTCGCTCTTTGCAATTAGGTCTTTCCGCCATTATAGCGGAGGAATCCTACTCCGGCAAGCTTTAAAAGGAGGATTCTCCTTGATTGCTCAGAGAATCCCTCCCAAAATTGGAAGGGAGATTCTCTAAGTAATCCTCTCCAATCTAAACCCACTGATGAGTCTTAATTTGTACGCAATCTCTCATGCGAACGCATGAGTGATTTGTGTCTTTTTGAGCTTCCAACTTCGGCGGACAAGCTTCCAAGCACAAATCCATCCACAAAAGCCTATTTAAGCAACCCCTGCTTCATCCGCATCTCCTCAACTTGGAATTGGGCCAGTTTACCCTCGATTCGTCTCTCCTTGCCGTCCACAACACCTTCGCAAGCTCCGACGGTTCCGTCCTCTCTCCCTCGTCGCCCAACCACAATACCTGTGGTTGGGTTGCCTTCCTCTCGTTCATCTGCGTCGGTCATACCAACCTTGATGCTGCCACTGCCCTCATCTTCGCCGTCGCCTCATCTACGGGGATCTTTGTCTCCGACATTGACCGTATCAGCCCAGACGCCTTTCTTGTCTCCTTCGTCCTTAGGTTAGGTCAGTTAACTTCTCTCTCTCTCCTACTCCTGTTCCCCTCTTTATTTCTCAAAAACACCCCTCGACGCCACCGATTACCATCACCTTCTCCACCTATGGCCATATCTCCGGCGAGGCGTCCCCGTCGCTCCGCACGTCCATCTGCCTCGCCAACCACCCTACGACCTCTACAACACTCCACTGATCATCTCCCACTACTCCAATCACTCCGCCACTCACCCAAAAGCGCCCTTGAACACACCCACTCCCACGGCCATAGAGAACCCTAGGCATGCCACCACAGCTGTTCCCTCGCCATGCCGACCACCGCCACCTATTCACCGTGCCTTAGTGAAGTCCTTTGAGCGTTTTAGCGAGGTCGTGAGGCTGTTTTGGTGTTTTCTGGTGCTGACGTTGCTTTGCCATTAGAGAAAAGCTTGGAGCGAGCTTGCAAGCTGCTCCAGACTTCAGCAACCCCAGGTTGCTATCCCAGGTCATGCGGAACATCTTCACGCATGACTCCAGGCTGCCAATTGAAGCCACGAGCCCGTGTAGCTTCGCAATCTAAGCCAGACACCTTTTGCTGCAGTGCGCGCAAGGGGGGTGGAGATTTAGTTCACCTCGGAAGTGGGCAAGCGGGCGTATGCACATAAATTGATTTTGTGCATAGGCCCTATCGCCTCCTACTCACGGGGTGAGGTCCCCCTCTCCTTTCACAGCCTCGTCCACGGCACTGCCCACGCGGACCTGGCCACGACCTGTTTACCCGAATCGACTCACTCCTCGCTCCCCACCCACGTCGGTGAGCCTGGACCCGAGTCTCTGTTAGGTCTGATTACCCGACCCGAATGTGGCTTTGGGAGAGCGAACTGAAATAGAGAAGAGAGAATTGAGGAGAGAGGAATGCTACATAGGGGAAGGGGGGTTTTGCTGTGGAAAGCTTGGCTCCACACTTATCCAAATCCAAGGAAGGAAAAAGAAGGAAGGAGAAGGGTCAGGCGAAGAAAAAGAAAGGAGAAGAAGCTAAGGCAGAAAAAGTAGAAGTTAGAGGAGAAGGAAGGAGCCGAAGAAGAAAAGAGCCACAGAGAAGCTAAGGCAAAGAAGAAAGGAAGAAGAAGGTAGACGCTAAGGAAGAGAAAGAAAAACAACAGAAGAAAGAAATCAGAGAAACATGCACTATAGCACTTCATTTTTAAGACGTCTGGTTACAAAATCAGACGTCCAATTTTTCATAAGTCCATTATATTTTTAGCTACATTTATTCTTATTATCCATATACTCATGCTTTATATTTTTAATTAGATTTTTGAGTAGTATTATGTGTTCAAATTGCATTCATTATTGAACTTAGTGTATGATTCCATTTGTTCCTTGTGTTTGACCTTGGACTTTAAAATTAGAGTAATAAATTATTTTTGTTTTGAATGCTTTTTCGACTATACTACAATGCGACCTGTTTAAAACTCGCTCAAGCGACCTCAAACATGGACCTAAAACAAAACACAGGCTCTATGCCCCAATTAGATAGCTTAGGAGAATCGTCGTGGCTCAAGGAATGTGATGGTGGTGGTTGTTCGGTGGATTGATGTCGGGCATGGTCGAGCGGTGACGGGGAAGGTGAATGTAGGAGGAGGTGTTCGGGGAAGGTGTTGAGTGGGTGGAAAGGAGAATAGGTAGAGGGCTTTTCGTCATAGAGGTGTGAAGGTTTTGGGAGTGTCGACGAGGCATTTGGTGAGCTGTGGAGTGTGTGCGACCATGCCGGAGGTATGCTGGACGTGGAGAAGATGGGGAAGAGAGGCGTTTGTCGGTCGAAATGAGGAGATAAGAAGCTAATCCTAATCTAGAGGAGAGAGTTTAAACTAGCTAATGGACGTTGGGGAAGGAGATTCGTGTTGATGTAGACACATTCAAGGTAAAATGCCTGTTTATGCATGTTCCTATACTTAGATATACACTTCATACTATAAATATTGCATTAGCATGCATCATTCTGTATTTAGAATAGTGTGTATAAAGTTTAGGCTAATTGTGTCCTTTTATGGCTAGGAGAGAAGCAGATTTAATTCAGGGCCTCGAATTGATGATCCGATCGTACGGGTCTGATCAGGTCGACGATCGGAGACCAACTCCTCTGAAATCGCTTTGATCGGAGTCTCAGTACCATACACAGTTCGAGGAAGATCAACGGCCAATGGACTAGGTGACGCAATCCGGAGCTTCAAATGACAAATTCGACCGCACAGATGGATTTGGGTCGACGATTGCAGTCCAACGGCGCGAAAATCGACTTAATCTAACATCTGTAGCAGCCCTTCCAAAGGAAAGAAGATTACGACCGAAATCACTCCATGTGGCGCTATCCAGGCCGCCTAAGGATGTGCACCAGCAGTAGCACGGAGCGCGTGCAGCAACACGTGAGAGTCGCGCATAGGTGACGTTCGTCGGACGTGTTTGCGAAAAAACCATTCATTGTTGTGAGTTTACGACGTCAATTTTAAATAAAGAATCGGAGGTGAGTTTGATTGTCGAACACAGAGAGGCAATAATTAGATCAAATACTCGCTTTCGTGTCACATAAATATGTCGTTTATTCACTTGAAAACCGATTGGAGAGAGAGAGAGAGAGCGGGTTAGAAAACCATGCTCAAGATATCATAAGATTAATATATCAACAATGTGTAATCAACATAATGCAGATGAATGCTTTAACAAAATCAAGACATGAACTACACTACAAAATAAAATAACACTAAGACAAGGAAGAACCCGTCGTGACAACCACGACGATGGAGGGGCTTCCGTTGGTGGGTCGGCGGCTTCGGGCCCTTGCTTGGAACTCTAGAAGGTGGTGGAGTTGCTTGGGTGGATGATGAGCAAAAGTCGAGGGGGGTAGGCCCTTTTATAATGGAGGGAGAAGGCCAAAAATCATCCTCAGGTCAACAACGACAGCTGCAAGCGTTGCCCTTGCCCTCACGCCTTCAATGCTTTAGCTACTCCGCACGCCTCGTGCTCCTTGTCGCGCGCACGTGCGTTGGCGCGCGCTAGTCAGCGTTGTTGCTGCTGCACTGCTCCCGCACGCGCTGCTGTACAAGTGCGCACATGCCCACGAGTGAACACACGTTGCTCCAAGAGCGCGCGCACGCTACCGCTCGCGCTGCTTCGTTGTTGCTCTGCCTTAAGCACCAAATTGAGGGGACAGCGAGTTTCGAACACGACCGATGTTTAGTGGCCTAGATGGCGTCATGTGGCGACATCTGGGTCGTCCATCTTCTTTTTGTTGTAGATGCCACGGTGCTCGGATCGCGATGATTCCCGTGCTGTCGGATCCATTCGTACGGTCGAATTTTTCATCCGAGGTCCGAAAGGATGTTGCATTGCCTCTTGGCTGTTGATCTTTCTCGTGCTTGTTGTGGGAGCTACAGAGGTCGGATCGAAGTGATTTCGAGTCTGTTGGACTCCGTTCGTTGATCCGGATCAATATGTATGGTCCGATCGCTCATCTGAGACCTGTTTCAAAATTGATTTTTGCACATGGTCATTAAATATTCATTCTAAGCGATTAAAATGTAAAGATCATGTAATATGCATGCAATGCGCTCAAGCCCATTATAATATGTCATTATCGCACAAGTATTCTTGAAATTGACTCTAATTGATAATATTAACATCGAACATTGTAGAGTCATCATATCCCCATGCCCACCGCTTGTTAGTCCTTAGCAAAGTTTGACTTAAATGCTATTTACAGCTAAAATTAGGAATTGATCGCTTAGGTAGAAGTTGCTTGTCAATAAGAGGAAATTTCTATTAAAAACCCAACTCGCTAAGACTCAACAGTGCTTGGGTTGTCTGTCAAAATGTCGATCGCTCAAGTCCTCGCCTTATTCTATATAAAAGCAAATACATATATTTTTTTTCTTTTTCATCTTTTCTAATTTATTTTTTGTATTTTCGGTGTTGAGGATTAAAGGATGACTTTTTACTGCTACCCAATCCACCCAAGACTCGAAAATGATTTTTAGTACTAAGCTTCTTATTGTGATATTGATAGACTCACCCAACATCAATTAAAATGAACTTCGGGTTTTTACGTTCCTAGGTGGCCTGAAAGAAGAAAAGAACTTCGGGTTTGGCTAAGTTGAATCAGCCTGGTCAGAGTAGGGATCTGTAAAATAATCAGTGAATGACGCGAAAACCCTACAGAGGTGATCAGAGAATGATGGAGCATGGTTTTCAGTCTGATTAATGTCTGATACCCGACATAGATGTGGAGTTGAATCATCTGCAAACGGTTTAGCGGGAGGTGAATCTGAATAGAAATTGAATCTGGTTGCGGGTCGGGGTTGAAAACAGGTTCTGATTAGTTCTATATGTGTGGAAGAGGTGGCTTCAATGAGAAATGGGTACGAGGGCTCTTCTAGAAATGAATGACTAGTGGTCTCCTGTAGAGAGTCCTCTGGGTAACTATCAAATGCCTGAAGAGTGTCTATAGGATGAAGGAAATCTGAATTGAGAAAAGATTTGAATTCTGGTTTGCAGTCACTCTTGGCATTTTCTGATTTTGATTCCTGAGGATCGAAAAGAAATGGTTCCATGTTACTGGAGCCTGAACTTAAATCAGTAATCTCGGGAATCGGGACCTTAGAGTCGGAGTCGGAGAATGAGTCATGTGAACTGAGGTCGTAGTTTGCCAGAGTCTCTCCGAAATCATAGTTAAATTCAAAATTGTCGGAGAGTTTGCGAAAATCAAGTACTAAATGAGATTCAGGATCATGATTTCCACCACAGAATAAATCACATGATGTGGATTCAGCAGCCTGACTGGGGTTTAACCTAAAGGTGTTCTTTCTAGGCTCAAGCTCCAAGCTGGTAGGACAGACCCAATTGAAATCCCATTCGTCCAACTCCTCGGTTTCTGTATCGTATATTGGCATGACTTTTGGAAAGTCGATCTGATTTCCTGAGGAAATTGGAGAGGGATATTCATTAAACAGAGGCCCAAAATCGTATTCTTCATTGAAAATTTGATCATCATGTAGGCCTCGTAATCTTCCCAATAAGTTTCAGATCTGGATTCTAGGTTTAGGATGTGGGTGGAATTACTAGAATCTAAGTTCGAATAACCTTCGAGGGTCACCTTATCAGAATAAGGGGCGGGATTTACACTCTCAAGAGGTTTAATTTCATTATTGCAGGAGTCTTG
The DNA here is from genome assembly GCA_037157565.1 of Thalassia testudinum. Taxonomy (NCBI): domain Eukaryota; kingdom Viridiplantae; phylum Streptophyta; class Magnoliopsida; order Alismatales; family Hydrocharitaceae; genus Thalassia; species Thalassia testudinum. The sequence goes on from JAZHRO010000014.1 coordinate 37,628,613, forward strand.
AAATTCTAAGCTTGGTGATTCATGGTCTAGGGTTGGCTCAACATTATGTTCTCGTGTAATTTCCCAACCTAATTCAATGTTTTCTTCTATCTGGGTTGGGAATCCATAACCACTCTGTGCCTCAATCCCAAGATCTAGGAAATCGGATTGATCCTCAATACTGTTCCAAGATGGGTCATCCTCTATTTGTGGTATATACGGGTATTTCTGGTCGGTAGTTTGTTTCAGTAATCTCATCATCTCTACCCATTTTTCACGAGCATCTTGGTGTTGTTTCCAAAGTACAGGATTTATCATGCATTGAAGGTATTCAGATTTGTGTAATTTTTCTATCTCAATATATCCTATTATGAGTATGTCTCGGGTTGATCCTTTTTTGGCTTCTGTCAACAGAATTTGGGCATGGTTTATGATCATGGCTATGGTTGTTGGGTCATCAACCTGAATGTTTTCTATTGATGTTGAGGGTTTATATTAATTTCATAGAACTCAAGGGCATCCTCAACCATCCTATTTCTCATGGATCTTTGTGATTCAGGTTTCTTGAAGGGTAATACTAAGTAACTGGACTGCATATTAAATGGTGGAATCAAGATGTAGAATCAGAATTTTGATGTAGAATGAAGTTGTGCCATGATGAAAGAAGAGAGAGATCTAGGTTCTGAATCGGAAGAAAGTTCTATGTGGAGGGGTTGTTGCACAAAAAAGGGAGTCGAGGCTTGGCCTCGGGGAGAGTAGATTGCTAGAGGAGGTTTCAAGGACCTCCTACTGAACATGCACTGATAGATTGGACAAGGTTAGCAGGTGCTGGACCCAATCAAGACACCAAAAATGTTGGGTGACTATAGAGGTTCGGGGCGGATGATACCCCTTAATCAGAAGGTCGTTCACCTGAGAATTACCTGGGTAGCCAGAGAGAGTGAGTCCTGTGAAGACCCCTACACGGTAGAGCGCCCCCACGGGTTACAGGATTTCCCTCACTCGATCTCTCTTGTCATTGAGATTCCAGGTAGATCAGAATGGGGATCTTGACCTCTTAAGTCTACCACTTTTAATTAGGATCAAGGTGCTTAGGGTTTCACTTGAACTTTTAACCTTTTGAGTGCAAAGAGTGACCTAATTTAAAGGTTGGTTGATCCAAGGGATCAACTTTACCGATTAGTTCCTGTGAGAGCTTGTTAGGTCCTATCTTTTAAGGTTCAAGTGACTTAAGAGCCGGATTGCTTAGGGTTTCTCTTAATAGATCTTTTCAAGCAATGGCTTAGGCATACTTCTTTTGGGAATTTTCAGTTCTTGATTAGGAGGTGTCTCTAAAACCCTATCTTAGAGTCCTAGGTTGGCTTTAATTAGTCCAGTTAGTTGCCTCAAGATTAGGTAACTAGGGCTCAAGCAAGAAGGTTTTAGTCCTAATTACCTTTAGTGGATATGCAGATAAAATATGTTGAAATTAAAAAGCAGGCAACTCTTGTGATTTACTATGTATAAAAGATAGGTAATTCCTAGATTTTTTTCTTTTTCTTCTTCCTCTTTAGAATTTAAGGGGCTTAAAAGAGAGGATAGAAGATTACCTGTCCCTTGGTGTGGTTGTTGTGCGGCTGCTTGTTTCTTCTTGCCTTCTTGTGCCTGCACAACAAAAAGAGAGATTAAGTCAGTAGCCAATCAGAAATTGTGATTTAATGGCTTCTAGAATGCCTGTTAGTCCCTGGCAACGGCGTCAAAAAGTTGATGGTCGTTGTTCGTGGTGTTTTAAATATATGTTCGTTGTAGTATGTTGCGAAAAACGATGATCAGTTTATTTCAATTTATTACTCGAAATTTAGAATGTTCCGAGGTTGAACTCAAGGAGCAAACTTAATCCTAGAAGCATAAAAATTCACAATTCACTATAATATACTACTTTACAAAAGTTAAAGAGAGAGGGAACAAAAATCCTTTTTTTTTTCTTTCTTTCTTCTCCTCTTCTCTTTTCCTTCTCTTCTTTCTCTGCCTTTTCTTTCTCGGATGTCTGATTTTTTGAATCACATGCCTTATCTGGCCATTGCTACAGTGCCTTGCAGGTTCTTCTCTTGGCTTCTTCTTCTCTGCTCGACTTTCTTCTTCTTCTTCCTTTCCTTTGTGTGGCAGGCTTCCTTCCTTCTCATTTCTTCTCTTTTCCTTTGGCTTCCTTCTTCAGCTCCTTCTGTTGTAGCTCTTGGCTGCTTCTCCTTCTCTTCTCTTCAGTCGCGTCTCTTCTTCTCTCTGCTGCGCTCCCTCCTTCAACTTCTGCTGCTCTATGCGGCTAAGTCCTTAGCCACTCTTTTCTTCTTCTCCTGGTTCCCTGCACATTACATGGTTAAGCAAAACCTAACCCCTACCCGCCCCACATCTCTCTCTCTCTCTTTCAAATTTACTCCAAGGTTCGCTCCTAGAGCCTTAATCGGGTTAGTGGGTTGGGTAACGCACTCGGGACCAGGCGCACCGGCGTGGGTGGTGCGTGAGGCGCACCGGCGTGGGTGGTGGGTAATCGGGTTTGGACCTAGGCCCACGGGGTGTGAGCGCGGGCAAGGGCAGGCGCGAGTGCGTGGCGCGCTGTGCGTAAGTAGGCGAGGGACCTGACCCTTGTGTATCGAGGGCGATAAGGTAAATGCACATTTTCAATTTATTCGGCTACGACACTTCAAGGATTTCCGAGGTGGGACTAAATGTCCCACCCGCTTCTGCGCTTGCGTCTGCAGGAGACCTACCCCAATTGCCATAGCCTCGGTCGCCTACTAACCAATTGCTTGGCTGTGTGAGTTTGCGACACTAATCCACTCCTCCTGGGGCTCTGACGCCTGGAGCGCATGACCTGGAGCTCGCGAGCAAACTCCTTCACGCCTTCATCAATGGTGGAAGAGGGTCGAACCTGCACTTCATGAATACGGCCTTGCAGCCCTGTCAAATCACTTGGGAAGCTTCACCGTGTTATGGCGAAGGTGAGACGGTGGTTGGCTGGCCGTGGGGTGGCCTAGGCGTGCGTGCCTAGGTCGCTCTGTGGCTGTGAGGATGGGTTAGGTCGGGGGAAGGCGACAAGGGTTGGCGCGGTCAGTGGAGGATCATAGGGAGATCAGTGGGTGGTGGTGATGCACAGGGATCAGTTGGCGAGGCGGATGGAGGTGTGGAGCGGCAGGGACGCCTTGCCGGAGGTCTACCTGGAGGTGGAGATGGCGATGGTGGACAGTGGAATCGAGGGGTATTTTTGTGAAATAAAGTGAGGGGAATTGAAGAAGGGGTAGAGACGAGTGGTTCTAACCTGATTTAGTGGACGAAGGGGGAGAGACAACGACTGGCAGAACCTTCTGTCGTCGGAAAAGATGATGTCCAGGGGAGGGGTGACGGCGACGACAACGGGGCTAGAGGCACGCGTGCGGGTGTTGCACGACGCGGAAGAGGGTGGTGATGGCTGCTTTGCCACTGGTATTGTGGCAGAGCGGCGACAAAGAAGAGGAGGGTTTGCCGGAGCTCGCTGGACTCTTGACCGGAGGAGGAGACAAAATTGAGGGGGATTCTTCAGCCAAGTCGAGCTTGACCGAAGTGGCAGCCCCTGCCATCCCTTAAATAGGTGCTGGCAGGGAGGGAAACACGAGGAGGCATGGGCTGGCTCGTTGGAGACGTGGCCAGAAAAGAGACCCATACTTCTTGTGCGTTCGCACGAGATGTATGGGTGCCGGCAGGACATGGGAGGTCCATGTGGAAGAGGGCAACGTAGGGGACCCTCCTCTCGTTTCTAGCGCCGGCTCCCATACCCTACGCGGCGCCATCCTTCGCGCAAAGTCGTCGAAGGTATGGCCTGCTGCTGCAGGTGGCAGAGGGACCGGTCTGAAGAAAATGAAGGGAAAGTTGAGGGGGTAAACGTAAAACTTTAAAAAGTTAAGGGTCAGGAAGTAATTACTGAGGATGAATTTGTAAAGTAGGTCAAGGCAAACTTTCCTTAGGTCTAAATTTTGATATAACTTTAATTTTGACCTAAGGAATCCAATGGTGAAGTTGGATTTTTGGTTTGACCGATCAATTTGCACAAAAATCCAGATTAGGTCAAAAATTAGTTATGGTTCTCAATTTAGGTTCAGATAGGTTCCAATGGCCAAATTAAAGGTTCTAAACCCTAGGGGATATTTTTTCATGAATTTTAGAGGGTTTAATTTATTTTTATCTTTCCTGGAACTTCGTGAATTAAAGCAGGCTTGTTTTAGGGTTATAGAATGCCATTTAATTCGTAGAAGCTGCTATAACCCTTTTAAGATCAAATCATCCCACTATCTCTCTTATTAAGACCATTTGACCTGTGCTTAGACTCTTAGAAATCCCGTTTGTGTACTGCATTGGTAAAATTGCAGTTGTACCCCTTGTGAATTACTTTATACTCAAATTTATAATTCTCTGATTTAGGCTTTCCCTTAGGTTTTGTAGGAGCTTTTGTATACTTATTTAGGTCAAAATGTGCTAGTTAGGGTTTTTGATGAGGTTCTCATCACCTATCGGGGCCATGTAAGCACCCTGTGTTGGTTCAGATGCCATGAGCGACATTATCACGAAATGTCGATTACCAGGGTCTGGATTTAGCTACAGAATGCAATGGGCGGGATTATCTCGAAATCTCGAAAGCAATGGTTCTGGGGGTTGTCATGGGTGGTGCTATCCCGATGCATCGATTGCCTGGGACCCTTCGAGGATTGATGTTGGGGACTAGGAATCCGATGCAGGTCATGTTGAGAAGCCAATCCGAAGCTAGAAATAAAAGGAAAAGAGAGTGAAAACTCTTCAAACAAAGAAAATTCCTCTGTCTCTCTCTTACAAAAATGCACTGCAAACTTAACTAAGGCTAAAATATGTTACAAGCATGGGTGCTTTAATCGTGGAATCCAACGAACCTTAGGATAGTTCCTATGGGCCTTAAAAACCTTCGCGGTGGACTGAGGCTAGGGCCGGTCAGATCTGGATCTTGGTTGGTACTTGAGTACCTCTAGACCAACTATTAGCATTTTGACCATCTATAGAAAAAAAAATCACACATCACAATTTTGAACATCAAGGAACTCATGGTCTAGAATTAAAGTTAAAACCATAAAATTTTGCTAAGGGACTAGCAAAAGATAGGCATGGGGGTATAATGGAAACACCATCATGAGCCCTAAGTAGCTCATTTTGACCCAATAAGGAGAATAAAAGCTCCTACATAACCAACTGGAGGTCATAATTCACTGAATAACCTTTCTGAGAGAAAAGCAAGAAATAAGGAGTAAAACTGTAATTTTACCATTGCAGTACAACGGATTTTCTCAGGGGCTAAACACAGGTCAAGAGGTCTTAACAAGATAAAAAGTGGTTGGATTGGACAGAAAAGGGTTTGTGTGTACCCTGTGAATTAAATGACTTCTTAAAATCCTAAAACTGATCTACTTGATTAGCCAAGGTTCTGGTCAGGATAAAATTCACCTAAACCCTCTAAAAATTATATAAAAATATTATCTAGGGTTTAGAACTTTAAAATTAGCCATTGGAACCCATCTTGACCTAGAATGGGATCTCAGACAGATATTTGCCCTAAATTGGTTTTTTGCATAAATTGCCCAGTCAAACATGGTCAATCCCAAAATCTAACTTCACCATTGATTTCCTTAGGTCAAAATTAGGTTTGTGCCAAAATGTTGAACTAAGGGGAACTCATCTTGACCCACTTTGCAAATAGGTCCAACCTAAGTACATTTGTGCCCCTATCTTTCAAAAACCTTTGCAAAAGCCCCCTAGCTTCTTCATCATTCTCGCAATTAGGTCCCTCCACCATAATAGCAGAGGAATCCTAGTCTGACAAGCTTCAGAAGGTGATTTCTCAGAGAACCCTTCAAAATTGGAAGGGAGATTCTCTAAGAAAATCCCTCCAATGTGAAACCAGTTTGATACCCTACTTTTTACCCAATCTCTCATACGAACGCATGAGAGATTTGGGTCTCTTTTGGAGTTGCCATCTCCGGCGACCTTACCTTTCTTGGAAGCTTGGCTTCCAAGCACAAATCCCCCTCTAGAGTTCTATTTAAGAGACCTCAGATCCAACCAACTCCTCCAAGCTTGAAATTGATCAGGAAACCCCCTCTAATTCGTCTCTCCTCCTCTAGCCGATTCGCTCATCAAGCTCCGGAAACCTTCCCTGATCTTCCTCTTCTCCTGACCACAATACCAGTGGTTGGTTCTTCTTCCTTGCGTTCGTTCGCATCGCGTAGCACCTGCCGACGCCCTTGTCTCCCCTTCCTCCTTACCGACTGTCCCTCCATGAACACCTTCGTCTCTGGCGTCGGCAATATGCACCAGATGCCACCCTCGCCTTCCCTTCATCCACTATCACCCTAGATAAGTCCCTTTCACCTTCTAAATTCTTTCCCCCTCTTTATTTCCCTAAAACGACTACTGCCGCACTCCATCACCATCATCTCCTTCACCTCTGGCATTAACTCCAGTGAGGTGCTCCCATCACTCCGCACCTCCATCCACCTCACCAACCACCCTATGACCTTCGCCTCGACTCTCTGATCAGAACCCCTGACTCCATTCACTCTATCGATCACCCAAACACACCCCCGAACACACCCACACATACGCAAATAGTGTGCCCTAGGCACTCTCGCATAGGCGTTTCCATGCCATGTTGACCACCGCTGCACATTCGCCATGCCTCGGCAAAGCTACTTGAGCAATTTAACATGGCTGTGAGGCCATTGTGGTGATTTCAGGTATAAGCATCCTCTACCATTAGAGCAGAGCTTGATGGAAGATTGAAGCGAGCTCCAGGTCTCTATCCCAGGTTGCGCAAAGCACCCTCGTGCATGACTCCAGGCTTTCAATTGAAGTCAAGGGTGGTTATAGTGGTTGCAATTGGAGAGAACACCTCTGCCGCAAGTGCGAGAGAAGAGAGGTGGACAGATAGTCCCACCTCGGAACTGGACGAGCGGCCGTGTGCGCATAAATTGAATTCTTGCCAGTAGCTGTTCGCCTCCGAATCACGGGGTGAGGTCCATCTCACCCGACTGACCCGACCTCATCTGCGATCGTGCCCCGTGGACCTGGTCTTGACCTGACCCAACTTGCACTCCTCGCTCACCACCGCATGCTGGTGGGCCTGGTCCTAGGTACATACCTGACTCGATTACCCGATAACGCATGGCTCCAGGAGAGCAGAACCTAAGAGAGAAAGGAGAGGAGATTGCGTATAGGTAGGGGGTAGGTTTTGCCTTAGAAAGTTTGGCTCCACACTTAGCCAAATAAAAAGAAAGAAGAGGAGGTCAGGCAGCGAAGAGATAAGGAGGCAGAAAGCCAAAGCCAAAGAGAAGAAGGCAAGGATGCAGAGAAGCTAAGGCAAAGAAAGAGAGGAGGCAGTCGGTAGAGAAAGAGAAGAGAAAGAAAGAGAAGAAAGAAGATGATGGAAGAAGAAACTGAAGCCAAGGCAGAAAAGGCAGGAAAAAGCTAAGGAAGAAGGAAGACTGAGGCTAAAGAAAGAATGAGGAGAAGATAGAGAAAGGCAAAGAGAAAGATGAGAAGGAGTAGAAGCATAAGAAAGAAGTCAGGAGCACTATAGTAGCATCGTTTTAAGGAGTTTGATTTACAAATCAGACGTCCAATTTTGAGTTTAATTCATATACATTGAGTTTCTTTAGTATTTTGTGCTCTACATTTACTCCTATATTTTTGCACTGTGACATTGATATTATTGCATATTCTTTCAAATTCTGAATTGTGATCTTGATTTCTAAACATCAATTTTCTCCTTGTGTTCGACCTCGGACTTTAAATTTGAGTAATAAAATTGTATTTGTTTTGAATGCTTTTTCTGCTATATTACAATGCGATATTCTTAAAACCTGATTCAGCGTGATGAACAGTGATGCAACGTAATAAGGGGGTTGAATAACCCCTCTTATACATTTGTCTGTCTAATAGCATGTATCATGAGGCTTTTTGCCAGAAAGCTTTGGGATGAGGCTCCTCAGGAGGTAACTCAGCTGTATTTAGAAAAGTTATTATTGTATTCATCCAAGAGACATCTAAAAGACAGCTAGTTAGATAATGAGTTCTCATGGAGGGAGTATTGTAGGTTCATTTAATGCATGCAAGAGTATATCATCCTCTTGTCCTATAGGAATGGTGGAAGCCAGGAGGGCCAATGAGTTTGCCAGTGGGTTGTCAAACTAGGGTACACGCTTAACGAAGATGGATTTAAAATCTAATAGCTCCTCTTTTACCTCATCTGCGTAAAGGCTCATATTAGGATCATTAGCCTGATATTCACAGTTAATCTGGTTGGCTACTAATTGTGAGTCCGTATCCATTTAGGTTAAAATGCCTATTTATGAATGTTCCTAGGCTTAGATTTGCATTCCATAGTATAAATATTTCATAGCATACATTATTCTGCATTTAGAGTAGTGTATATTTTAGGTTAATTGCATCCTTTTTGTGGTCAGGAGAGAAGGAGATTTATTTTGGAGCCTCGAATTGATGATTCGACTGTACGGATTTGATCAGGATGACGATCAGAGTCCAACTCCTCCAAAATCGCCTTGATCGGAGTCTTGTAGCACCATATGCAGTCTGAGGAAGATCAACAGCCAAGGTACAAGGTGATGTATTTGAAGCTTCAAACGACAAATTCTACTGCGCGGATGGATTCGGGTCGACGATCATAGCCCAATAACACGAAAATTGACTCAATCTAACCTTTGTAGTAGCCCCTACAATATAAAGAAGATGGACGGCCCAGGTCGTGCCACGTGGCGCAACCCAAGCTGCCCATGTTCACACTCGCCACCACACGTGCACAGCAGTGCGGGTGCTCGCACACGCGGAGGTAAGTACGCACAAGCGTAGCGCAGCGCACATGCACCAGTGGGGGCGAGGGTTGGTGTAAGATCTTCAGCTACATTTTCGACGGATCTTCAAAGACGTTTATAACTGTCACTAAATGTCTTGTGTACGAATTTGATTCTTTCCTCCACTATAAAAGTACCCCTACCCCTCCCATTCTTCTTCATCTTTTCCTTTCTTCCTCTCACCACCTCCAAGGCTCTAGAGAGAGCTTGTCCCAATCCCGAGATGCTCCTCTAGAGTAGAAATGAAAATAGTTTTCCCACCTTTCATCCCCATTCATGGAGCTTCCCGTTCCCATCCTCTCACCGCCCTTCGAGAAGATCCTTGTCACGACATCGTCCTGCCCCATCCTCCATCCTCCAGCTTTGTCCTCGTTCGTCCCTCTCCTCACCACCTTCCTCCAGGCGACGTCAGAGTGAGTCGTCCTCCGAGCGACCATCGAGGGGGATTCTCTCACCTCTTTCTATCTTTATTACTTTCGTAGTGTAATCTTTCCCACTTTCTTAGTTGTAAAAAAACATTTGATTAGAAATCCATGATTGTTTCTCTCTCTCTCTTATATTTTCGCAAGTAGATTAGTTAGATAAAATTTCATCGACCTAATCTCTTGCTTAATAAAAAATACCAAAAACAATTAGAAAAGAGAAAAATGAAAAAAAAGAAATAAAGTGAAATGTGGATTTCATAAAATTAAATGTTCGCCTCCCCGTGTTTGACCCAGGACTCACATTTCGAGTTTCGGTTATAAATTTTATCTGATCGATGGATTTTCTCTCGAATCGAACTACGACAATGGGTTTTCCAAATCCGAACCTTTTCGCGTGCACATCCGCCGCAATCAGAAGCTCTCATGGATTTGGCTATTCAGACGCTGACTAATAAGGGCTCATATTCAACAATGTTGTTTGACATGGGACGAGCTAGCTTGATGGCATACTTATGAGTAGTGTCATCAGAGGTTGTTGGAGCAATCTTGGCGCTGGCCTCCACCATCATGGCAGACCCATCAACATATGGTTTCCATGGCAAGGTGACGGCAGGCCCAGGATTTATAAATTTCATCACAAAATCCGCCAGGACTTAACATTTCATGGACCTTCATGGCTGATATTTGATGTCAAATTCAACTAATTCCATAGCCCATTGCATCTATTAGGTTGACTTAGTTGGCCTGTAAATCTTTTGGCATAAGGGTAATCCAATAACACAATTATTTTGTGGGCCTGGAAGTATGGGCGTAATTTTCTGGCGGCGGCCATCAGGGCAAGGCCAAGTTTCTCAATTATTATGTATCTTGCTTCTACCCCTTGATTAGTTTTGCTAACAAAATACATCGGTAGTTGTGCTCAATGGTGCTCGCATAATAAGATGGCACTGATGGTAGGCATGAAGGTTGCCAGATTAAGGAACAATAATTCCTCGACTTTAGGAGTTGTGAGAATGGGGGTTGCTAAAGAGATTTCTTAACCTCCTTGAGGGCTTGTTGTCACTGAGGGATCTAATGTGCTAGCATGTAGCCCTTTCCCTTCTTGATGCATTCGAAAAAGGGGGTACACTTGTTGGAAGATTGAGACAGGAAGTGACCTAAGGCCGCAATCTTGCCAACTAACGACTGAATTCCTATTAGATTAGCCTTGGGAGTCAGAGCCATAATCGCTTGAATTTTGTCGGGGTTGGCCTCTATTTGATGATTAGAGACATGAAGCCTAAAAATTTTCTCGAGGATACGCCAAACGTGCATTTCTCGTGATTCAGGTAGAGTTGGGTGTCTCTCAAGACTTGAAACACCTTGGTTAAATTCTCCAAATGTTGGGAGAAACTCAAGCCTTTTACAAGCATATCATCAATATACACTTCAAATGATTTTCTATTTAAATGAGCAAACACCAAATTTACAAGATGCTAATAAGTAGTTGATTGCACAGTAATCATATGACTTAATTAACCTGAATTATGTTAGAATCTAGCTTAACTTGTGAATAGCTCTTTCATAAATTACATATCATGCATTGCATTTCTTTATTTACCTGCATTTGTTATAATACCATTTTCCCATACTAATTAGGGTTTATTCTTGTTTGTAGGTCATTAATAGGTCAGAAGATATTTTGGATGGAATAAAGTTTGATAGGAGCAAAAGCTGTAGTAGAGCTGGAGTTGGATTTTGTGAATAAAGACACCAGTTGAATAGAAGAAAGAAAGAAAGAACAAAGCATTGTTTGTCTAGAACAAGAGTAGAGGAAAAGAATGAGAAGATTTGGGATAACTCTATCCTCAAAACCCTAGGACAACCCTATCCTAGTACTTATCCCCAGACTAGCTTAGAACCATGATATCTGAGCTTAAAAGCCAAAAACATGGATAACATTATCCATGTCCCTATCCAACCACTCCCTAGCACTATCCTACTATCCATAACCCTAGTTTACCCATCCTATACCCAATCCCCAACTTAGATATCTATTTAGGTTCATACCTTACCTAATTGACTCAGTCTGAGTCAATTAGGCTAGCTTGCAGTCAATTGGGTCCATGGGACCTGATTGGACTAAACGTAAGTGATTGGACTCTATTGAGTCTAATAATGCTGACTTGAACCTATTAGACCTACCTACATCCAATTAGGTGCAGTACAACCTAATTAGATGCAACCAACTCTAGTTCACTTGGAACCTAATCGGGTCAACCAATTAGACTCAGTAAGTCTAATTGGACCAAACCCAAATCTAGTTGGGTGTGTTTACACCAAATTGGGTTTACACTTATCTATATTAGGTCACCATAGATTCAATTAGGATCACATCTACCACACTTAGTTTAATTAGACCCGATTAGACTAGAACCTAACCCAACCTCGATTGAACCAACCCAAACCCAATTAGACCCACAACCTAGGCCTACAAACCTACACACACACACAAACCCATACACATGTTCACGCACAGACATACACATACACACCTACGCACACTTTCCTTAGGCCCTAAGGAAGAGGTCTATCCTCTTGTTGCAACACATAAGAAAGATCTTATCTCTTTAATCTTTCTTATGGAAAGATCAAAAGAGATAAGATCCTTTGATACCAAAGACCACCTTAGGATTTTATCCTAAGGTGGCCGACCAACCTATCCTAGCCCCTCCATAAAACAACATGGTTGACAACCATGTGTGCCCCCCCACCTCCTCCTCCTTCCTCCTCTCTTCTTCCTCCATAGTCGTCCACCTTCTACCTTGGTGGCCAGCCATCCTCTGCCTCCTACCACCTTCCAAGGCCACCAAGGGATCCTCCTTGGTACCCTGTTTCTAGTAGCCTTAGATTATAGCCTTCTCATTCTCTTTCTTTACTACATTTCTACTAGTAGTTCTATTACTTGTTCTAGTTGTTCTAGTAGTTCTTTTATGTGTTCTAGTTGTTTCGTTAATAGCAAGTTGTTTTTCTAGGCTTTCATCTATGCACGATTTGTTAGCTCCCTATTTGAAGAATGAAGAGTTGATTATGTTTTCTTGTTGCAGTCTCTAGTTCTAGTCACTATTTGTTTTCAAAAATCAAAAATCACAAAAAAATCTGAAAAAGAAAAATCGAAAAAAAATATATGGATGGTTGTTCCTGCCTATATTAATGATCTGATCCACGGCCAAAACTCTCTCGATATTACGCATATAATCCATGAGTTTTCTGACGAGTGCTTTTTTAATACTTGCTATATCTACTTGTGCTATATTATGATTGTGCGTTTCAAAAGAGCGATGGGTGAATTTACTATTCAATGAATCCACCGTCATATCTAGATTTAGTTAGTTTTGCAAGTGCATAAATCAGAATCATTTTTGCATCACATCGCCTCCTAGAGATCGACCGGGACTCACCTGGAGTTTCATTATATATTTTTCTTTAGATTCGATTTCACATTTGTACTGACTTAAACTCACAAAATTGCATTTTCCAACATCTAACAGTAGCTACAGCGTTTTTCAGCCCAAAGGGCATGACTTTATACTGAAATAGACCCCTATCAGTTACAAATGAAGTATGGGGCTTATCAGCTAGAGCTAGGTTTATCTGGTGATAGCCACTATAGGTGTCAAGGAAAGACATGTGCGATTGCCCACTGCAGAAATCAACGAGGGCATCAATCTTTGACAAGGGGAACTCGTCATTCAGGCAAGCGTCGTTTACATTTATGAAGTCCATGCACATTCTCCATTTTCCATTTGATTTTTTGACCATCACTATATTGGATAGCCAATCCGAGTAAACAGATTGCTCAATGAATCCTGCCTCCAATAACTTGTTCACTTCTGAGGTGGTTGCTTGCCATTATTCTGTCGACTTATGTTGTCGGACTCGCTTCATTGCTCAGGAGCCTGATTGGATATTGAGCCGATGCTCAATCAGTGATGGGTCAATGCCTGGCAAGTTGTTGGCAGACCATGCAAAGATGTCTGCATTATCCCTTAGCAAGAGGAGCAACCCATGAACTTTGGATGCGGGTAACTTGGCTCTGATTTGGACCAACTTTTTAGTTGTATCATGGTACAATTAGATAGCCATGGTTGAGGAACCAATCTTCATTTCCTACATAGGTGGATGGATAGAGGGTTCTTCCTCCTGTAGGGTTTGGACCAAATTCCTCTTCTTTCCCCATTTATGAGGTTTAGGGGGCCTTCTCTCCATTGAGCATTCGAGCTCAATATGCAATAGCTCTCGGTCGACAGACTGATCCCCATGAACAATTTCTACTCCACGAGGGGAGTGAAAAAGCATGAGTTGGAAATAAGAAGAGGGGATTGCCCAAAAAGTGTGGGTTATGGGGTGGCCTATTATGCCATCGAATGCTGCTGCCAAACCTGCCACGATGAATGTGGCCGTTCGAATAAGATTCCTATCCACATCGCATATCGACACTGACAGGTTAATCTTCTTTTGGCATGACTTTGTGGTTCCTAAAACCAACTATCAGAAGGGTTGGTGGGGGCAAATGTTCCTCGTTAAGACCTAACTGTGTGAGGGTCTCAAGGAAAAGAATGTCCACAATGCTACCCTCGTCTACAAGGAGACGGGGTTGTCGTTGTCCAACAAGGAGAGTTATCAAGAGGGGATCCGTATGATCAGCCAAATTCGAAAGGGAGGAAAATAGCCTTGAAGCTGCCTGCTTGATGGTATTCCTCTCACCCCATTTTAGAGTAGGGTACACCTCTTGGGTGGTCCCCATAGGTGAAGGGGCGGTCTTCAAGTCGGTGGTAGCATTAACACCGAAGATCACATCCACTTGTTCGTCGGCTAAAGGGTGTGGACATAACACCACCTGAGGAGGCAAGATTCCGACAGCTTGGTTTTTCAAACATCCTGCCCTTAATGCCGCCATAACCTGGCGGTGGTACTCCATAGGCAGGAGCTCCACCGAGATCCCTTGTTGGGTCGTGGAGAGCATGGGTTCTATTTGAGATCATATATCGCAGATTTTGATTTTAAAACTCATCATAGTATAGTGCAAAATTCGACCCAAACAAAAAATATTTTCTAACGAGATATGAGTCTCGATTGATCTCAAGGAGGCATGTTTTGCGAATCAGTTCTAATTTTTCTACTTGTCATTATTATCTCTTAATGAAGAGAAATATAACTAAAATAACATTTCATAGATAATTGGTTGTTCTAGATACATGCTTCAACTACTCTAGAAATGCACTAATAGAAAGAGAAAGATAGTGAGAAAAGAGTAGAGATGAGGGCACTGATGATGCTCCCATAAGGAGTGCTTCAGTGGCCTTAGATTACTTCAAGAAGGGCAGCAAAATCGACCCCTTTGGTGGTAAGGGGGCGATGAGGAACTTGGAAGAAGAGTTCTTTCTGGAGTAGAACGGAGAGGAAGATGCTTGGTGGTCGAATGCCCCCCAAATGGAGTGTCTGGGGTCCTTTTTATAGCCAAAGTGAGGGGAAAAATGGGTCTTTTACGAGCCTTAACCTCACCAACAAACCAGATCGTACGAGAGCTATCTGATCGCAGATTAACGACTCATATCGCGTGCACCTCGGACCACATGGTACGTTCAGTGCCATTTGATTTCCATCGTGCAGTCAGGAGCACGCGCCTTGCCAACACCTCTATTTTCTTCGTGCGCATCACGCATGCTTAATCTCGGTTGTTTGATCATGATGATAAATGATTCTAATGAATCCACATCGCACTCTCAACATATGCTGATCGTACATTTGCATGTATCTACACATCATCATGCACGTACGAATCCAACGCTCCTCCGCATGTCGCGTAGCTGCTTCATCACCCTTGATTCAAATCCAACGCTTGAATTAGCGTACCTTGTCGCGAGCATGATTTGGTCTCCCCTCGCGTCTAGAACGAGCGTCTGCTTCTTACAGTAATGCGCTCGACCAACATGCTACATGTGCATTTGTGTCGCATTATTTATTTAATGCTCACATGTCCATAGTCATTGGATGGTGATGATCCAATGGCTGAGATGGAGAGCCGCTAGATGCGTTAAGGGGGATCGGAGACGTGGGGCCTTTGTGGTCATTGGATGATGATCCAATGGCCCACAGGGCACGTGAGATTGCCTTTAGAAAATGAGGGCGCGGGGTAGAGCTGTTAGGATGGCACCACGTGGTGCCATCCTAACCGTCCATCTTCCTACCTTTGTAGATGGTTCTATAGGACTTCGATTGAGGCGATTCTTGCGTCGTTGGACTACGATCATCGCTCTGAGTCCATCCATATGATCAAATTTATCATCCTCGATCTTGAATCATCTGCAATTATTATTACCTATCAATTAGAACATAAAAATAGCATTACTATTTACATAGCTAAACAAATCAATTATGATGCAACTATACAACTATTGGATGCATTCTTCCTAAGTTAAGCTAGGATCTGACTTAATTTAGGTAGATTAGGTCCCATAATTGGTGCGCAATCAGGTTCCACTAACACCAGCTCAGGTATGAATATCATGTGGACTCCTTGGAGGTCCTGGAGTTTTTCTCTATGATACTCCTCGGGACCTTCCACAGGTCGCTTGCCTTTATCTTGGCTTCCATTCCATTAGATGAAATGAGCCAAGTTGTGGCGCCAGATTTGGGACTTAATTTGGTTGTGCAAATCCTGGCATTCTTCGATCGTGTGCCCTCGGGCTTGATGGTACTTGCAATAAGGCCCACTCTCTATCTTCTTCTTTAGACGCTTTGGTGGGGAAAGCAAGTCTTTATCAGTCAACCATACTTCTGCCAGCATGTTTGCCTAATTTACGACCAGGGGGTGTACTCCTCATAGAGGTCTTGTCTCGATTGGTGAGGGTTGTTGGGTCGGCTTTTGTTTAGCCAGTCCCTTAGGTTTAGGAAATTCCTTTCCACTTATTGAAGTGATTGCTGGCATGGATTGATATTGGTGTCACTTCAATTAAGGCCTTCTTATCATTTGGGGAGCCACAATCATCACCATGTCCATCTGCCAGACAATTGCACGAACAAAATGAGTCATCTTGTTCCACGAACATCGTAGCTTGAACCCAGAGTTTAGCCATGTCCCTAGGCAGGAAATCATCGATATGGTACCAGAACCTTTGAGTAAGTAGTCCTGACTTTAAAGTATTGGATAGCGATGGCATAATGTGGCCGCTTGCATTTGAAATACTAAGTTTTGAGCCAGTGTAGATAAGATTGGAAAGACTCCTTCCTTTTGTGTCAGATTTTCAATAGCCTTTCTGGATTACCCCTGATCTGCTGTTGGCCGACAAAATATTGGCAAATTTATTGGCTAACCCTTGGAAACAGGTAATTTGGCCCCCCAGTAGTTCATTAAACCACTAGTGGGCCAATCTGGAAAAATAGATGGGAATACTTGGCAGAGTACTCCGTTTGGATAGCCATGGACCAACATCATTTTCCTATAGCTCCCAACAAGGCCGTTGGGGTCGACGTCCCATCGTATTGAGCTAGGACGGGCTGTTTGATCTTCTTGGGGAGTGGGGCGGTCATCACATCCTCGATGAAGGGGTACGTGGTCACGTATCCTCGAGGTCTCATGCCCCTCATTGCCCGAGTGACCTGGTGGATAATCTTGGGGATCAAGCCTCCGCCATTGAGGTGCACGCCAGCAAGGTGCGTGGGCAGGGGCTATGGTGATTCTTGCGGCGGGTCTTCAGTAATGTCTTTGAATGTCGTTGACTCAAGGACGAATTTGAACCTTCTCAACTATAAAAAGGGACCTATCCCTCCCATTTGCATCCATGATTTTCTAAGCAACTCCACCACTCCTTAAAGCTCCAAGTAAGGTTGTGAAGATACCAAGTCGCCGACGGAAGTCCCTCCACCGCCGTGGCTACCTTGCATCTCCGCTTAGCTGGTTTTTGGTTTAATATTTGTGTTGCTTAAGCTTTCATTTGCCATTCTAGTTGTAGAACTGAATCATTTACATAATATATGCTTTATTCTATTATCACATTTGTCTCTTCTATAGTTAGATATTCTTGCATCATCATAATGATTTTCTAACTCTATCTCTCTCTCTCCCTCTCCCCCTTTCTCTCTCTTTCTCTCTCCCTTTCTTTCTCATTCTATCTGGTTTGCAAGCAAAACAAATGACGAATCTTTGTGACACAAAGCGAGTATTCGATCCGATTTCATGCCTCCCTATGTTCAACACTCGAACTCACATCCGTTTATTCTTATTTAAAATTGACATCATAAAGCATGCTACAACGAATGATTTTACATAAATGAGTCTAGCAAAAATTGACGTTGGCTAGACGCGTTTGTGTAAAATCGTTTGTTGTAGCGCATTTTACGAAGTTAATTTTAAATAAGAATAAACGGTCGTGAGTCCGAGCGTCGAACATAGGGAGGTGTGAAATAGGATCAAATACTCATTTTGTGCCACAAAGATTCATCGTTTGTTTTGTTTGCAAACCAGATAGAACGAGAAAGAAAGGGAGGGAGAGAGAGAGATAGAGTTAGAAAATCATTATGATGATGCGAGAATATCTAACTACAGAAGAGACAAATATGATAATAGAATAGAGCATATATTAAGTAAATGATTCGGTTCTACAACTAGAATGGCAGATGAAAGACTAAGCAACACAAATAATAAACCAAAAACTAGCTAAGTGGAGATACGAGGCAGCCACGGTGGTGGAGGGGCCTCCAACGGCCGCTCAGCGTCTTCACAACCTTCCTTTGAGCTTTATGGAGTGGTGGAGTTGCTTAGGTAGAACATGGATGCAAATAGGAGGGATATGTCCCTTTTTATAGTTGAGGAGAAGGCTTAAATTCGTCCTCGGGTCAACAGCGACATTAAAAGACGTTGCTGAAGACTTGCCACAAGCGTCTCCATAGCCCCCACCCATGCACCACACTGGCGCATGCCTCACGCACTCGTGTCACGCGCAACATGCTGCGTGCATGCACTGGGGCTATGCTGGTCTCCGCACGATCACGCATGCTGCTGCCCCGTGCACGTGCGTGCGCACTTGTGCTGCCACTTCTCTTGCCGTGCCGCACCTCAATTGAGAAATTGAGGTGTGGCGGGATACGAACTTGCATCCGATGGTTGCGAGTTGGCGTCGTGACTAATGCACCATCTGCATGGATGGTTGTGAAGATGTTGAGGTGTTAGAGCGATGGCGATTGTTGGATGCTGATCCAGTGGTGGATCTTGCAAGGAGGAGGATCTCATCTACACATGATGAGGAGAGGAAGCAGGTGCGATTGACAAAGGAGCATTTGCCACTTGTCGTGTTTAGGGTCGTTGATCAGTGGATCAACGGTCAGGATTTCTTAAGCTTGTTGTGGGAGCTACGGAGGTCGGATTGGGATGATTTGGGGTTCATTGAACTTCGTTCGTTGGTTTGGATCCATCCGTACGGTTCAATTGCTCATCTGAGACCTGTTTCAAAATGGACCTATGCACATGGTCATTAAACATTGATTCTAAGTGATTAAAATGTAAAGATTATGCAACATTCATGCAAATGCTCCGAAGCCCATTATAGTATGTCATTATCGCATAAATACCCTCGAAATTAACTCTAATTGATAATATTAACACCGAACAATGTAGAGTTATCATACCCCCATGCCCACCCCTTGCTAGTCCTTAGCAAGGTTTGATCTAAATGTGATTTACAACTAAAACTAGGAATTGATCGCTTAGGTAGAAGTTGCTTGTAAATTGGAGGAAATTTTTACTAAGAACCTAACTCGCTAAGACACAACAGTGCTCGGGTTGCCTGCCAAAATGCCAACCACCTGAGTCGTCGCCTTATTCTATATAGAAGCAAATACATATTTTTTCTTTTTCATCTTTTCTATTTTTTTTTTGATTTTTGGTTTTGAGGATTTTAGGGTAACTTTTTACAGCGCTACCCAATCCACCCAAGACTCGAAAAGGATTCTTAGTACTAAGCATCTTATTATGATAGTGATAGACTCACTCAACAGTAATTGAAATGGACTTCGGGTTTCTATGCCCCTAGGTGACCCGAAAGAAAAAAAATGCTACCTAAAGGTGTATTTATCTGACCGGTAGCTTTCTCCCTACGAATTATTTTTGGGGTCAACACAAGGGTGAACCTAGTGTATATCTCCCCTAATTATGCTACTACCTCGCTTCTTCCTTAACTGTTTTGGAATTCTTGTGCATTTTATGAGTTGGGATCTGGACAATCGGCCAATGGGCTATTACCCATGACAACTTGCCAACCATACTCGTGCGGTGAAGTATGGCTTATTTCTTATTTCTTTTCTCCTTTACTATTTTCCTTTTTCTTTAAGTAGGTGGCTTTTCTGATCTAAGATTTACCTAAAGGCAATAGTGAAAGAGAATGGTCTTGTGGTTAGACTCTCGGCAACCTACCAATGGGCTATTACACATGACAACTTGTCAGCCATAACACCCTAGAAGGTTCATTAGTTACCCAATTTCCGTTACAATCGCCGATGAGTGAGTCAGTGCAAAACATGTGCAGATGCTTGAACTAAAAATCCCTCCAAATCAGAGAGTGGGCTGATAAGTCGTATACTTATCACCCTACCTTATTGACCAAATTAATATATATTAAGGTGGCGAGGACTCGAGATTAACTCCACATTTTAGTGGACACCCGGACTGATTAAGTTCGAAGACCTGAAGGGTCTTAGCATTTAGGTCCCTAACGTATCATTTCCTAAAGTTGACAAGTTTTTATTACCTATGTTTTCTTTTCCTAATTTTAATTTTTTTTATAAAAAGAAATAAAATTAGTACAAGCTGACAATTTTGTATTTAGATCTTATGAATTACCACCCCCCCTTGCCTAAGTTGGACAATGTCTTCATTGGAAAAATAAATGTATGCAAGGGAGTAGGGAAAGAAATCACCTGAGTTGTAATCATGGATCCAGTCAACTTGAAACCTCTGGGTTGCCTCTCAGGAAGCACTAAGTTTTGTGCCTCCAGCTAAGTGCAGTTCCAGTTTAACCCTCAATGAGGGTCACAACTTCCTTAATGGGAATTTGGACAAGAAATTGTTTTAACAGTGAAGGTTTGCCCAGTCTTGGGATTGGCAATTTCAACTGCCCCGTTGGGATAAGGTCTGACCACTTGATATGGTCCCGTCTGCATAGATCTCAGTTTCCTGGGGAAGAGTTTAAGTCTTGCATAATATAGCCATACTTGCTGATTTGGCTTGAAGGTTTTCTATTAATGTGTTTGTCATGGATAACTTTCATCTTCTCCTTATAAAGTCTATTGTTCTCGTAAGCATCCTGACGGATTTCCTCGAGCTCAAAGAGTTGGAGCCTCCTTTGAGTTTCGGCCATTTGGGAATCCATATTGCACTGCTTGATAGCCCAGTATGCCCAGTGCTCC
Source organism: Thalassia testudinum (assembly GCA_037157565.1). Lineage (NCBI taxonomy): Eukaryota > Viridiplantae > Streptophyta > Magnoliopsida > Alismatales > Hydrocharitaceae > Thalassia > Thalassia testudinum. The sequence goes on from JAZHRO010000014.1 coordinate 37,649,356, forward strand.
AATTCGACTGGAAGGTGGCAAGCTTTGTCAAAGATCAATCGATAAGGAGACATGCCTATCAGGGTCTTAAAGATGATCCTATATGCCCAAAGGATATCATCTAATCGTGTGGACCAATCCTTTCGATCAGGTCTCACAATCTTTTGTAAAATATTTTTAATCTGCCGATTTGAGACCTCAGTTTGCCCATTCATTTGTGGGTGATACGGGGTGGCAATGCGGTGAGTGACCCCGTATTTCTTAAGTAGGGCACGAAATTGGGCATTAATGAAGTGACTCCCACCATCGTTGATCATGGCTTTTGGTATCCCAAATTGGGAAAAGATACTTTTCTTAACAAAGTCCATGATAGCCTTATGGTCACATTTTCAGGTAGGTACGGCTTCAATCCATTTCAAGACGTAGTCCACTGAGACTAGTATATGCTCAAAATCATTTGATGGTGGGAAGGGACCCACAAAATTGATGCCTCAGACATCGAAAATTTAGATGATCAAGATGGGTTGTAGAGGCATCGTATCTTTCCTGGTCATAGTCCCTAAGGTCTGGCATCTAGTGCAAGTCTTTGCAAAGTTATGTGCATCCTTGAAAAGTGATGGCCAGTAAAAATCGAACTGCAAAACTTTTGCAGCCGTCTGCTTCCCAGAGAAGTGGCCACCACAGGCTTGGTAATGGCAAAAGGATAGCACACTTTGAACTGCCTCTTCAGGGATACATCTCCTAATGATTTGGTCAGCACAAAGTCTAAACAACATAGGATCATCCCAAAAATAATGCTTGGCCTCAGCCAAGAACTTATCTTACTGCTATCTAGACCAACCATGCGATGTTTGCCCTACCATTAAATAGTTGACTAAGTCTGCAAACCAAGGTAGACTTCTTCCATGCAAGGTAAGAAGTTGTTCATTAGGGAATGTGTCAGTTAAGGGTAACGAGGGTCCAATGTGGTCCGGGTGAAGTCTGGATAAGTGGTCTACAACATTCTTGGCAATGGCTTTGTTGTGTATTTCCAGGTTAAATTCCTGCAAGAGTTTCCATCTGATTAGCCTAGGTTTTGCATCATTTTTGGTTAACAAATGTCGGATAGTCGAGTGGTCAATGTAAATAATCACATGGGATCCTAGAAGGTATGATATGAACTTTTCTAATCTAAAAACGACAGGAAGCAGTTCTTTTTCTGTGACAGTGTAATTCCGTTGATCCTCATCGAAGGTTTTGCTCGCATAGTGGATCACCACAGGTTTTTTCTCTCTTCTTTGTCCTAGGACTACTCCAACAGCAAAATCTTATGCATCGCACATTATCTCAAAGTCCTGGGACTAGTCTGGGGGTTGTAAAACAGCTGCAGTTGAGACTATATCCCTAGGTTTGTTGTAGCTGTTGATGCAATCTGGTGTCATGTCAAAAAGTACGTTGTTGGCTAGAAGGTCAGTCAAAGGCTTGGAAAGTTTGGAAAAATCCTTAATGAACCTTCTATAGAAGCCAACATGTCCTAGGAAAGATCAGATTTGCTTGATCAAGCTAGGAGGTGGAAGTTTGGAAATTAAATCAACCTTAGCTCGATCAACTTCAATGGCCCTCTGCGAGATGATGCGATTGAGGATAATCCCTTCTTGAACCATAAAATGACTCTTTTCCCAGCTTAAAACCAGGTTGACCTCGATACATCGCTTCAGGATTTTTTCTAGGTTACTAAGACAATGGTTGAATGAGTCTCCAAACACAGAGAAATCATTCATAAAAACCTCCAAATATTCACCTACCATCTCTGAAAAGATGGCTAACATGCAACGCTGAAAGGTAGTGGGTGCATTGCATAACCCGAATGGCATACGACAGAATGCAAATATGCTATACGAGCAAGTGAAGTGGTCATCTCTTGGTCCTCTGGTGTAATAGCAACCTGGTTATATCCTGAATATCCATCCAGGAAGCAAAAATATTTCTGCCCTGCTAATCGTTCGAGAATCTAGTCAATGAATGGTAGGGGAAAGTGGTCCTTTTTAGTGGCCTCATTAAGCTTCCTATAATCAATGCACACCCGCCACACGGTTGTGGTGCGGGTGGGGATGGATTTGCCTTGGTCATTCGTGAACACGGTGAGCCCGACCTTCCTTGGTACTACTTGAGTAAGACTCACCCAGGGGCTGTCGGAAATTGGGTAGATTTCCGCATCAAGCCACTTGATTATTTTTTTTTTAATGACCTCTCGCATATTCAGGTTCAACTGCCTTTGCATCTGGTGAGAGGTTCGAGTCCCATTTTCCAAATAGATCATGTGAGTGCAATAAGTAGGGATAATTCCCCTTAAGTTAGAAATTCTCCACCCAATAGCTACCCGATGTTCAGAAAGAGTAGTAATCAACCTAAGTTCTTGGTCCCTAGTTAGGTGTGCATTGATAATCACAGGGAAAGTCTGATCAGGTCCTAGGAAGACATACTTAAGGTTGTTGGGCAAAGGTTTCAATTCAAGTGTAGGTGGGACAATGTTTGACGGGTAAGGGAAGGGCGGGAGTTGATTAACATCAATCTCCTCAAATGGAGGTTGTCGGTGGTAATTAGCTCTGCAGATTTCAACCTCCAAAGACTGGGATGGGTCAGGGTAGTCATCAACTAATTGAATCCGATGGTTTTCTAAAGAGCTAACCATGAGGCATTCTTCAACTAGGGTTTCCACGAGATCATATTCCTCGACCCAACCGCAATCAAAAGACTTATTCGCCTTGAAGATATCCATTACATCTTCTTATCCCGAAGGCAATTTCCATACATCCCGTGTCACAATCAATGTTTGCCTTGGCCGTAGCTAAGAAGGGTTTGCCTAGGATGATGGGTGTGTTCAATAGTTGTTCGGGGACTTCCATGTTAAGGACTAAAAAGTCAACTGGGAAGTAGAAGTCTTTAACCCGAACAATTACATCCTCGACTACCCCTTTTGAGGTTTTCACGGATCAGTCGGCCAGTTGGACAGTCACAGGTGTGGTCTTTAATTCCCCAAATCTGAATTAGTGATAAAGGGTAGTCGGGATTAAGTTAATTGAAGCACCTAAGTCCAAGAGCACTCTATCAAACGTCATGTCACCAATATTGCAAGATATCATAGGCACTCTAGGGTTAGTTCTTTTCAGAGGTAGGCTGCTCAATATCACTGAACTAGCTTGTTCCAAGAGCACTACCTTCCTAGGTGCTTGGGTTCTCAACTTACACTTAGGTGTACATACATCCTTCAAAAATTTAGCATAAGCCGGGGTATGCTTGATTGCATCAAGGAAAGGTATATTAATCTGTACTTGTTTAAAAATCTCCAACAACTCCTCATTCTCAACCACATTTCTCTTTTTCTTTATTTTCTCCAAAGCTTTAGGGTATGGTATTTGGGTTTGAATTGGTTCAGGCTCCTGATCCTTGGGTTTCTCCTACTCATCCTCAAAATCAGGCATCTCAGGTAGTGATGTCACAGGAGGGGTTGGCCATTTGGGGTCTTAGGTTTGAGTGCCGCTTCTCAAAGTAACCGCATTGGCTGAGGCATTGGAGCCATGGTTAGATCCTTGAGAAGAAGAAGAAGCATTAAACCCCGGAGGTGTCTATGGGGCTTTTTGGATCATGTGGGCATGCCTCTGATTTGATTGGAACCCTTGAGGATTGTGGCCTCTGTTCATTACATTCCTTAGGCTCGATTGTGGCTGAGAAGGAAGGGACCCCTGTTGTTTGTTATCCAACAGCTGGCTCAATTGTCCCTTCACTAATGCCATCTCCTCCTGATGTTTCTGATTCATATCAGCCATCATTTTAATTAGAGTGTCCACTTGGTTCTGTGTAGGGGCTGCCCTATTCTAGTTATAGGAGGTCTAGTAGGTAGACCTTGCTAATAGGAGGGAGGGTTTTGCCTAGGTTGGTTCTGGAATTGATTTGATTTTTTATTTGACCAAGCAAAGTTTGGGCGGTTGAACCATCCAAGGTTGTAAGTGTTGGAGGAAGGGTTTGGCTTAGAAAATCCCTAGATGGCCTGGGCATCTTCAAAGGTAGAAGGTGCCGAAGGAGAGGGGAAAGAGTAATCAGAGTTTGAGGGATCAAAGGTCCCTCCTTGGAACATGGTCAACGGTTGTTCATGGTGTATTTGGTTCATAGATTGAACCAAGTCTACATTGTGATCTCCCTTCGCTAGGGAGAAGGTCTGTAATGGGGTTCAGGTTTGGTTCAACAGCTCGTCAATCTTTTTATCCACCAACTCAACCCAATCCAACTTCTTGGCTATAATGTCCATGTCAACCATTCCAGAATTGTTTTGCACCTCATAAATCCCACCACAGGGTTGACGAGACCGATTAAATTTGGTCATGGAGGCATTGATAAGTGAATTCTTGCTCATTGATTCAAAGAGATCAAACACACTCTCCTCATCCTTATTCAAAAAGTTGCCTCCACATGAAGCATCCACAAAATTCCTAAATTTACTGTAAAGGCCATGGTAGAAAATCTGGGCCAATTGCCACCTTGGAACATCATGGTGTGGGCATTGCCTCAATAATTCATTAAATCTCTCCTATGCCTCATGAAATTGCTCTCCACATTGCAAGGTAAAAGTAGTAATGGTTCTCCTAAGGGCATTAGTCTTTCCTATGGGGAAAAACTTCTTAAGAAAAGCATGCCTTAATTCCACTCAAGTGGAGATGGGTCTCCCTAAAGTCCTAAGCCAATGAGACACTTTGTCTCTTAGGGAGAACGGGAACATCTTGAGTAAAATAATATCTAAACTAATGTTCCTAGGTTTTACGGTTCAGGCAATCCGCTCTAAGTCCTTTAGTTATTGGAAAGGGTCTTCATTTGTGCTCCCATGGAAATGGCTTTGAATCAAGCTAAGGACATTGGGTTTTAGCTCAAAATCATCTCCCCTTTCGGGGACCCTAAGGTATGGCTCTACCCAGATGGTAGACGGATTGTAAAAATCATGAAGAGGCCTTGGTTGGCCCTCAAAGGGTGGTGGTGGGTTCAGTGGGGCTTGTCCTTGAGGGTTCTATCCTTGATTCTGCCCCTGAGGGTTCTGTAGTCGATGCATGGCTTGCATGATGGAGTGAATCTGTTGTTGTTGAAGTTGGTGGTTGGTGGTAATCTAAGCCTGAATCATGGCCATGGCATCAGGTTGAGGTTGATCCTCAGCCTCCTCAACTTGTGGGTCAACCATGTCCTCAGTCCTACCTCTAGAAAAATCAACTTTTCTCCTAGTTTCTCTATCTAAAGCAACCAATTTGGGATGAAGTGATTGCCTTCTGTGCATACACCAAAGAAGAACTAGGAGAGATGTGAAGGGAAATAGATGCAAGAAGTGTGTGCACAATTGGGTGCAAGGACCCAATGCCAAAACAAGTGTTCCTTCACAGGCAAGATTAAGATGTGTGATTTTTAGGATTTAAATCTTGCTTTAATGGCTTTTAAAGTTCTCACTTGTTTACACCTTCAAACACAGTACAAATGTATAGGCACACAGTTGGTGAAAATTGATTTTCTTTAAGGCCTTTCATGTGACTATATAAATTCAAAACTCCCTAGTGTAGAAGATCCTAGGGTGTGCAGCTTCTATTCAATGAATCATTTTTTAAAAATTTTGTCAAAAAGGGTCCAATCAAAACAAGCAATGACCCTATCCTGTCCAAAATCAAATGAGCTTTTCAACAAAATCAATTTCAGAATTTTTTGAGGACAGTAGACTACCTAACTTCACATTTTTTCAAGAGGGGGTCAATATGCCCAAAACCTCTAGATAAGTGTGCAAGTTTAATATCTTGATTAGAACAAGCACTAATCAATTTTAAATGCAAAAGTGTTCTTCAAATGAAGTGTAGAGAATTTCAAGATATTTCTAGAAATATAAATCTCTCACAAATTTGAGCTGCATGGAGTTTGCAGCAGTAAGAACACTCTACAGATCTCTAGAACTTAGGACAACCTTGCGCACTTTTAGTAGCAAATTTCTCACGACCAAGCTACAAAAATTTTAGCTTTGAAATTTGAAGGGGAGTTTTCCTACTAGAAGGGTCACCTATGAGATTTTTTTTCAATATTTTTAGAGGTGGAAATGGTCGTTTAGTCATGTCCTCAACCTGTGTCTAGAAAATGATATTTTTGAAGTTAACGGGTTGAAGACTTAGTGGTGATGTTTTTCTTCGACAAACAAAAGAGAGTTTTTTTATAACACCACCATTTCTTGCTCAAAGGATGGAAAGTTACCTTTGGATAGTGGGAAGAAAAGATGAAGCCTTCGGGTCAATGGCAGTTTTCTTCTTGCGCTTCCTTTTGATCCAACCTGACTCATTCTCCTCCCATTGCCGGTGCATAAAGTTCTTGCAACCACAAGAAGAGAGAGAAGAGCAAGTTAGATAACACAAGTATAAATAATGACCAAGAAAATGAAAGCAAATAAGAGATTCGTTGCCTCCCCGATAACGCCGCCAAAAACTGATGTTCGTTGGATGCATTTGTGTAAAATTGTTCGTTGTAGCATGTTTTACGATGTCAATTTTAAATAAGAATAAACAGATGTGAGTCCGAGTGTCGAACATAGGGAGGCATGAAATCGGATTGAATACTCACTTTGTGTCACAAAGATTCATCGTTTGTTTTGCTTGCAAACCAGATAGAACAAGAAAGAAAGGGAGAGAGAGAGAGATAGGGTTAGAAAATCATTATGATGATGCGAGAATATCTAACTACGAAAGAGACAAATATGACAATAGAATAGAGCATATATTACGTAAATGATTCAGTTCTACAACTACAATGGCAGATGAAAGCTTAAGCAACACAAATAATAAACCAAAAATTAGCTAAGTGGAGATGTGAGGCAGCCACGGCGATGGAGGGGCTTCCGTCGGCAGGTCGACATCTTCACAACCATACTTGGAGCTCTAAGGAGTGGTGGAGTTGCTTAGGTAGAACATGGATGCAAATGGGAGTGATAGGTCCCTTTTTATAGTTGAGGAGAAGGCTTAAATTCGTCCTCGGGTCAACAACAACATTCAAAGATGTCGCTGAAGACCGTCGCAAGCGTCGCCATAGCCGCTGCCCACACACCCCGTTGGCGTGCGCCTCACGCACCCGTGTCGCACGCACCGTGCCGCATGCATGCGCTTGTGCTGCCTCTGCTCCTGCTGTGCTGCACCTCAATTGCCAAATTGAGGTGTGGCAGGATTCGAACCTGTGTTCGATGGTTGCGGGTTGGCGTCGTGACCAATGTGACATCTGCGTGGATAGTTGTGAAGATACTGAGGTGTTGGAGCGATGGTGATCGTTGGATGCTAATCCAATGGTGGATCTTGCGCAAAGGAGGATCTCATCTGTGCGTGATGAAGAGAGGAAATGGGCGTGATCGACGAAGGAGCGGGTGCCACCTGTCACATTTAGGGCCATTGATCAGTGGATCAAGGGTCATGATTTCTGGAGCTTATTGTGGGAGCTATGGTCGGATTGGGATGATATTGAGTCTGTTGGACTTCGTTTGTTGATCTGGATCCATTCGTACGGTCTGATCGCTCATCTGAGACATGTTTCAAAATGGACCTATGCACATGGTCATTAAACAATGATTCTAAGAGATTAAAATGTAAAGATTACGCAACATGCATGCAATGCTCCCAAGCCTATTATAATATGTCATTGTCGCACAAGTACCCTCGAAATTAACTCTAATTGATAGTATTAACACTAAACATTGTAGAGTCATCAGCCACTAGTCACCAAAGGATGAGCCCTCGACTGCTCATTCGACTCCCGCAAAGGTGGGAGGGGGGCTTTAGTGGACTAGGGGGAGCCTCGCCCTTCTGGTTACTAAGCTCACGTTTCATCTTCTCGAGTTGTTGACGAGTGCAAAATGAGATTGGATAAAATACACTTTGTAGTACAGTCGAATCGTGGGAAATCACTTTTAAAAATTTGTATTATAAAAATAAGAGTATTCCAAGGTTTTTCCCTGGGAGCAAAGAAATGCACAAAAACCACTATTTAGTTATGTACAATTAAACTTGTATTAGGTGTTAACTCTAAAAAATTCACAAGTTCGCAATCGCACTTTAATATGCAAATTAATAAGAGAGAATTAAATGCAGAGAGAAATATGATTAGAAAGCTATTTTGTGCTCAATTGAACGAAATAATCAAGTATTCATTCGATTAAGCATTAAATAAACTTTAACAATAATGTGTGAACAAGTTAATGCAATGAGACCCCAAATACTTAATAATCAAAACAAATCAAATATGCATAAAGACATACTACACAGTAGTCCTTGAAAATTGAGAAAATATTAAATGTCTTGCATTTTGGTCCCTGAAAGATTATGATGGAATCCTTGCAATTTCTTTTTTTTTTTCTTAAGTTGGTCCCTACCAGCATTAGGAGCTTAAGCTCCTCTTCTTCATCAATGGTGGGTTGCAAGAGGTTATGGAGTTGATCGGCTAGGAGGGTTTAGGGCTTCAGAGCCCTTACCAAAGGTCCCAAACACTTCCTCGTAGCTTTAGGAAGGTTTCAGCAGTGCTTGGCGACAATGAGACCAATAAACGGTGGTGGTTGATGGTGAGGAAGAACATGGCAATAGTGGATGGTGGTTGAGTGAGGGAGGGAGTGCCGATGTCCAGTGAATGGCCTAATAGCTCTGCTTGAGCTTGTTGAGAGTGGTGGTGGTGGTGATTTGTGACATGTAGGTCGAAGGAGGCCAGCCAAGCTCAGAGAAGGCGGCAGCTACGAGTAGTGTCCGGTGAGTGGCCTAGGCAAGTAATCGACCCAATAAACTTGGGCTTTTACTTGCGAAGGCGAGACGAAGGTCGGGGGTTGGTCAACGGTGAGAGAGTTGGGCTGGCATTGGAGATTGGTGGTCATTGGAGTTCCCACATGAGGCAAGGAAGACGATGGTGAGAATGACGGGATTGTGGTTGAAACCTAATTCTAAGTAGCCTAATCTAGATTATAGGAAGAGAGGAAGGAGGATGCTAGAGATTGCCCGGTGTTGGTTGGCTGGACGAGGAGAAGGGACCTTCGATGACGTTGATTGGAGCAAAGAAGAGGATAAAGGGGCCAGCTCTGTGGCAGGAGCTCGGCGACAAAGAGATATGGGCAACCGTGCCCTCGGTTGGCAACAAGGGCCGACGAGAAGAGTGGTCGGAGAGCTCCAATGGTCCTGTCATTAGCGACATTGAGGAGGAAGAAGGAAGGGGGTGTGGTAAATGCCAGTTTATCATCATTCTTTTGCCCTAAAACACAATTAGCTCTTAGGATTTCAACTCCGCAATCAAGTTTCTAGATTACATTTAGGCATTTTCATGAGATAGGTATGCATTGCATTGTTTTGTATTTTTAATATGTTTATTTGAGTGTTAGGGATAAATAGAGAGTCAGATCCCGCACACCTTGACACCACGAGAGGCAAAAGATGAAGAAGAATCCCAAGTCAGGTGGATCCTAGTTGAATCCAACTCATTACAGCTAGATTCTAGCTTAACTTAATTGGGATTAGCTTATCTTAGCTCCATGCAGCTCATCTCAGCTGGATGGTAGCTCAAGCTAGCTCACCTCAACTCCATTCAGCTCACCTCAACTGAATGGCAGCTCAAGCTAGCTCAACTCAACTGATCCTAGCTCCATTCAACTCTTGGAAGCTCTACTTGGCTAGGGCTAGCTACTACCATCAACTAGCTAAACCTAGTCAGCTGAAGAAGTCCTCAACCAGCTCAGGTCAGCTCAACTCCAACTCCCGAAGACTCAAATCAACTCAATTTGGTTGAGCTGAGCTACTTGACCTAAGCTAGCTACCTCAGCTAGCTGGGTAGTCTTTGGGAAGACCAGCTCCAGCTTACCTTAGCTCAAGTTAGAAGAAAACTAGCTCAAGCTAGCTCGGCTTGGCAGCTAGCAAAGAATTAGCTAGCTAAGCTAGCTATTGAGCTCAACTTCAACTCTCTTTAACAACAGTCGGCTCCGATAGTCTCTAATACAACTCCACTTCAGCTCCACCTCAGAAAACCCTAGCTTCTCTACTCTTTCCTCCATTACACTACTAACTAAGCTAGCTTAGATCTGCCTATCTCCCTCTAACCATCACCCTAAGCACCCCTTAGCTAGCTCCACCTTAACCCAACTCTAAGTCCACCAACTAAGCTACCTACCTCCACCTACTCCTACTTTGAAATGGCACCACCTTGAAGGCATCTCTTCAACCCATCTTCACCTCCTAAAGCCACCAATTTGGTGGTGCCAAAACCCCATAGCCAACCTCATGTTGGCACCACAAAATTCCCTCCAAAAATCCATGCATATCCACCGTACACCTAAGCCTAAAACCCATCTCCACCCTTCAATTTTTCCCTCATTTTTCTCCCTTCTAGAACCTCCCTTTTGGCACCAAAAATGGTGGTGTCTCTCCACCATGAACGGCCACCAATAGGGCATAACCACCCCCCACACACCTCCATTTTGGACCAATTAACCTCCTCCATTGGATCCCTTAACCACCCACCAAAAGCCACCCTAACCCTCCACCTATCCATGCCAACCAGCCCCCCCTTCCCTTCCTATTTATACCCCCATTATACCACCAAAAATTTCATGCTTGGAAACCATAAGCTCTACCTATACCTAACTAAATTTGGCCATAGGAAGAAGAAGAGAAGATTAAGGGAGTGCCCTTCCCCCTTTGGTGCCTTAATCTTCCTTCTTCTTCCTTGGTCGCAAACCAAGGGGCAATTCCACATTGGATGACAACCAGGCAAAGGAGGAGAGAATAGGGTGGATGTCCACCCTAAGGAGAGAAAGTTCTTCATCAACACTTCAAGGAGGAGCATTTCAAGGAAGGAGAAGAAGGAGCCTTTCTAAGCCCAGTTGCAACTAAGCTTGGAGCTGAGGGTTGGAGAGTATTCTGTGGATCACAACTAAATACTAGCGGGGAGGGGTGAATAGTATTCTTTTAAAAAATAAGAGTCAGATTAAAAAATAAAACAACAGAGATACATTCACAGAGGACACCTGATTTATAGTGGAAACCCAATCCAGGTAAAAACCACTACCTAAGCCTCCCACTTAGGTTTTTTCCGACTAGTAGAAGCTAATCAATCCACTATTCGCACCACTTGAATGAGTGTGGCACAACCTCTTACAAACCCTTCTCTTTTATCCTGAAGAGAAGCAAAAATAACCACGGATCTTCCAAACATGCTTCGGATCCGTAAATCAAAACAACAAAATAGAATAACAATAAAATGAATTCTTTGGAACCTCAATAAATGATCAAACGAATTTTTCACAGAGATTTGAGGCGTCGTGCTTTCGAAGTGCGTGAAGAACGAGACGTGAAAGCCTTTTGCAATAAGCACGAGAAGCTCTGATTTTAAATGGCGTTTCTAGTAAATGTTGTATGTGAATGGGCTGCGTACGACCTTTATTTATACAAAAAGTTTTGCTTGAATAGGAAACAAAATTGGTCGATCAATTAAGGTTAATTGGTCGATCAAAAAGTACTTTGGTCGATCAATTAAAGATGTTGGTCGATCACTTGTTGGTCGATCAATTAGCTTGGTTGGTCGATCAAGAGGATTTTTCTCAACTTCCTAAAATGAACTGATTTGATCGGTCAAATAAGTAGGTTGGTCGATCAAAGTGTTTCGGTCGATCAATTAGTAAGTTTGGTTGATCAATAACCCTAAAATTAGGTTTTGAAAAGATACGTGAAAAAATCATTTTTGAGTTTTATTTGAGGTTTCTTATAATAAAGTCCTAGACTCAAATAAATGAAAAAGACGCACATCAGCAACTATCTGAACTTGTGCCTTAAACAGAAGCTTCAATCCAAGATAGTCCTGAAATGTCAGTTTTAGCAATAAACATAATTTTGGTGCATTAAAATAGAGGTGATTACATTCTCCCCCTTTTTTATGATAACAAAATTATAATTATGAAAAAATAACTTTGCATAATATCTCCCCCTTTTTGTTTCAACAAAAAGTAAATGTGTTGCTGGTTATTTCACAATTAACTCCCCCTTAAACAAGTAGTATAAGCATCAATATAAGATCATGCATTGAGAGATAATAATATAAAATTGGAGTCAACTTTTGAAAATTGATTGATCAAAATAGTAAAAGAGTCAATTTTTAGGCCACTTAATTAAGCTCTTTTAATCTAGATAAGCCTAGTGAATGACAAATTTGATTAAACCTATCTTTTGATAAAGGTTTTGTGAATATATCTGCTAACTGTTTTTCTGTGTTAATAAATTCTAAGTTGATATCTCCTTTTAAGACATAATCTCTAAGAAAGTGATGTCTAATATCAATATATTTAGTCCTAGAGTGTTGTACTGGATTCTTGGATAAGTTGATTACACTAGTATTGTCACATAAGATTTTGTTATTTTTAAAAGTTAATCCAAAATCTTTTGAAGTCTATTTCATCCAAAATAGTTGTATACATGCTAAGGATGTTGCTACATATTCTGCTTCAGTTGTGGATAGAGAGACAATGTTCTATTTTCTAGAGAACCAAGAGACTAGGGAATTTTCGAGAAATTAACAAGTTTCACTAGTACTCTTTTGGTTTGTGAATCTGCCCGCATAGTCAGCATCACAAAAGGAATATAATTCCAAAGTGTCTGACTTCGGATAGAAAAGTCCAAAATCTTTTGGGTTGTTTAGATATCTATGGATTCTTTTAAAAAACATTCAGATGTGATTCCTTAGGGTTTACTTGAAAACTAGCACATAAACAAGTGCAAAATAGAATGTCAGGTATACTTGCAGTTAAGTATAATAGAGAACCTATCATGCTCCTATAAAGTTTTTGATCTACTGACTTACCTATGTTATTAGTTTTTAATTGGGTAGAAGCTGTCATCGGTGTTTCTTTGCCTTTGACTTTGTCCATTGAGAATTTCTTCAATATCTTTGCTGTGTATTTTGTTTGAGATATGAAGATTCCAAAGGATAGTTGATCAATCTGAAGACCTAGGAAGAACTTAAGTTCCCCTACCATACTCATTTCAAATTGATCCTGCATAACTTTCGTAAATTCTCAATAAAGTAGATCATTAGTAGCACCGAAAATAAAATCATCTACATATATTTCAATTATTAGGAGGTCATTTTGTTTCTTTTTGTAAATAAAGTTGGATCAATTTGACCAATTTTAAACTTATTGTCAATTAAGTATGTTTTTAATCTTTCATACCAAGCTCGTGGAGCTTATTTTAATCCATACAGTGCTTTATTTAATTTGCATGCATGTTCTGGATGATTTGGATCTTCAAATCCTGGAGGTTGTTTAATAAAGACTTCCTCCTTAATGAATCCATTTGAAAAGCACTCTTGACATCCATTTGGAAAAGCTTAAATTCCATATGGGCTGCAAAAGCTAACAGCATTCTAATAGATTCAAGTTGGGCAATAGGTGCATATGTTGTCAAAATCTATTTCTTCCTCTTGATTATATCCTTAAGCCACAAGTTTAGCTTTATTTCTAACTGCATGTCCTGATTCATCAAGTTTGTTCCTAAAAATCCACTTGGTTCCAATAATAGTTTGTTGCTCACGTTTTGGAACAAGTTCCTATACTTGATTTTTCCTAAACTAGTTTAGCTCATCTTCCATAGCAATAATCCAATAATTATCTAAGAAGGCTTTCCTAATATTTTTAGGTTCTAATTGTGATACAAAAGCTGTAAATGCTAATGTGTTAAGGGAAGATCTAGTCTGAACTCCTTTTGATAATTCCCCTATTACTAGTTCTTTAGGATGATCTTTTACAAACGAGATATCTTTGGGTAGTTCATTAGAAATAATATCTTCTAGAATATTTGAGGGATCATCTATTGTATCGTCATCATCAATTGTGGAATATTTAATTTGAACTAATGTTTCATCAAATGATACATGCATTATTTCCTCAACAACAAAATTCTTCTTATTAAAGACCCTATAGGCTTTACTTCTGGTTGAATAACCTAGGAAAATCCCTTCTGAGCTTTTTGCATCAAACTTATCAAGATTATCTTTAGTGTTAAGTATAAAACATCGACATCCGAAAATCTTGATGTAGGAAATTCTAGGTGTTCTTCCATGATAGAGTTCAAAAGGTGTCTTCTTTATAATTGGTCTGATCAGGGTTCTATTTTGGATATAACAAGCAGTGTTTATAGCCTCAGCCCAAAAATATTAAGGCAGCTTTGACTCGCACGACATTGTGTGGGCACACTCTTGTAAGGTCCTATTTTTCCTTTCAACTACACCATTCTGTGGTGTACCTCTAGGGAAGGAAAACTCATGTTTAATTCCATATTGATCACAAAAATTCAAGAAAGATTCATTTTCAAATTCTCCACCATGATCACTTTTGATTCGAATTACTTTTGACCCTTTTTCATTCTGTAATCTTCTAACTAGTTTGCTAAAGGCATCTAAGGTTATGTCCTTACTCTTTAAGAAGATACCCAGGTAAATCTAGAGAAGTCGTCAATTATGACTAAACAATATCTGCACCCACTTAGGCTTTCGGATTTGGTTGGTCCGGATAAGTCTAAGTGAAGTAGCTCTAGGGGTTGAGAAGTGCTTACCATCTTTTTTGGTTTAAAAGGGTTTTTGGTTTGTTTGCCGACTTGACAAGAATCGCAAACTTTGCTTTTCTTGAAGTCAATCCTTGGTAGACCTTTGACAAGTTCATATTTCATAAGTTTATTAATGTTTCCCATGTGAACATGATCTAGTCTTTTATGTCAAAGAGTTACTTCTTCATCAGATATGACTAGACATTCAAGACTATCATATTTGTCGAAGCTTATGGTGTAAATATCTTTGTGTCTATTTCCTAACTTGATTTCTTTCTTCATCACGAATTTTAAAACCTTTTGATGTAAACGTAATTTTGTTCCCCTTATCACATATTTGGCTTAGACTTAATAGATTGTGTTTTAAACCTTTAACTAAGTGCACATTATCGATAGATGTAGAAGAATTACCAATTTGGTCAATACCAATAATACAACCCTTGTGGTTGTTCTCGAACGTGACCGTACCACCTTCCCGAAGATTGAGTTGTAGGAATAGGTCTTCCTTGCCAATCATGTGCTTGGAACAGCCGCTATCCATAATCCATCTTCTTTTTTCTCTTTCCTTTCATTGATTTGCGATTGTGAGGCTTCGTTTGGTATAGTGGCTTCAATGTTCCATTGATTTGTTAGAAAGTCCACTTCTTATAATCTACTAAGCTTGCAAAACAAGATTGCAAAATGCTTTTTGGTACCCATTTTTGCTTGGGTCCATGGTGCTTAGTTTTCATTGCTTGTTTTGGCAAGCTACCTTTCTCTTTGTTTTGAATGGAACTAGATGCTTCATGGCTATTCTTTGGTATATAGCCTAACCCAAATTTTATGGTGCTTTGGGTTTGTGTTCCTAACAATTTATACTGATTTCTACTTCCATTTGTGAATTTTGTTAGGTCATTTAGTAGAATAGCAGAGTTTTCTTTTAATTTATCTGTCTATTTCTAAATGGTTTATTTGTGATTTTAGTGTTGTAATTTCAACAAATAGCTCTTTATTTTGGTTGTCAAGTGCTTCTTTTTGTGCTTTCTCTTTGTCTAGTATCTTTACTAGGTTTTTGTTTTCTGATTTTCATGATGTAGCTATATCATGCAATTCAAGGAATGCTTCTAATAGTTCATCTTGAGTAAAGGAGGTTACCTCATCTTCTAGTGCCATCAAACCGAGAAGAGATTCTTCTCCTGATGTTTCTTCTTCTTCTGAACTTGAGTCTGACTCATCCCAAGTTGCAGTAAAGGCTTTCTTCTTTCCATCTTCACTGAAGTGCTTCTTCCTCTTTTCAAATTCCTTCTTGAGAAGTGGACAATCCTTCTTGATGTGTCCCTTTCTCTTACAATTGTAACAGATGACTGTCATTGTTTCTTCCTTCTTTCTTCTTCCTCCAGTCTTCTTGTCCTTAAGAAACTTTCTGAATTTTCTGGATAGGAGAGCTATGTCTTCTTCTTCTTCTCCACTTGAAGTTTCTTTAGATTCTTGAGTGGCTTCAAGGGCTATGGCTTTCTTCTTTACTCCTTCGCCTTCATGTTCTTTCATGTGCTGAAGTTGAACTTCATAGGCATCAAGCTTATGAAAAGATCATCTAATTTGAGGGTAGATAGATCTTTCGACTCCTGTATCACTGTGGTCTTGGTTTCCCAATCGCTGCTGAGAGATCGGAGTATCTTTCTCACCAGTGCTTCATTCTTGATCTCTTGATCTAGGTTCCTTAGAGAGTTTATGATGTCCATAAACCTCGTGAACATTGCCTTGATCAACTAGCCTTTCTTCATCCTGAAAAGCTCGTAATTTTACATTAGTAAATTCACTCTAGGTTCCTTTACCTTTGTCGTGCCTTCATGGGTCACTTCAAGGATGTTCCAGATTTTGTAGGCTGTCTTGCAAGTAGAAACACGGTTGAATTCTGCTCTCAAAAGCCTGTAGAAGATTGCATTCATGGCTTTTGCATTGTGAGTTGCCATCTTCTTTTGATCTGGTGTCACAGCCACTCCTTGATCTCAGGATGAGTATACTTGGAGGCGATGAAGTCCCACACTTCGAAATCCATGGACTCCAAGAAGATTTGCATCCTTATCTTCCAATATCTGTAGTTTATCCCGTCAAAGAGAGGTGGACCCTCAGCATATGTGTCGACAGATGATTTTGACATCTTTTGGATAACTTAGCTCTGATACCAAATGAGGGTTGGAGAATATCCTATGGATCGCAACTAAATCTTAGCAGGGAGGGGTGAATAGTATTGCTTTTAAAAAATAAGAGTCAGATTAAAAAATAAAACAACAAAGATACATGCACAGAGTACACCTGATTTATAGTGGAAACCCAATCCGAGTAAAAACCATTACCTAAGGCTCCCAGCTTAGGATTTTTCCGGCTAGTACAAGCTAGTCAATCCACTATTCGTACCACTTGAATGAGGGTGGCACAACCTCTTACAAACCCTTCTCTTTTATCTTGATGAGAAGCAAAAACAACCACGGATCTTCCAAACATGCTTGGGATCCGTAAATCAAAACAACAAAATAGAATAATAATAAAATAAATGATCAAACCAATTTTTCACAGAGGTTCGAGGATTTGTGCTTTCAAAGAACGTGAAGAATGAGACGTGAAAGCCTTTTGTAATAAGCATGAGAAGCTTTGATTTTAAATGTTGTTTCTATTAAACGTTGTATGTAGATGGGCTACGTATGACCTCTATTTATACAAAAGGTTCTGCTTGAGGTTAAGAGATTAAATTGTAGGGTTAAATTTGGTGGTTCAAACCACCAGTTTTACCTTTTTTTCTCACTTTGATACTTGTGATACATTCCAGACATATATTGCATATCTTTTTGATTCACTTGTATTATTATTCTCAATAATTGTGATTAGTGATTGGTTTTCTTAAAATTGCTTCTTGCGAATGACCTCAGTCTCATTTTTGCTTTCGAGTACTTATAAATTCAAATGTTGTATCAACTTTCGTCGCTCTACTACAATGCATTATTTTAAACATGACAATTTTTGATGTAACATTTTGGTGTCATTGCTAGGGAGCAACGAGCATTTCATTCACTGATTACAATGCTGATTTGGTACTAACTTGCTTTATCTGATTTGTTGTGATTTTGTGAGGTGAATATGAAGCACGGTCGCATGAGCAACTACACCAGGGGCAAGTAATCTCATTCCCTTCTTCCTTAGCCCCTTATCTCTCAAAGGATTTAAAAGAAGAATCAATTAGGATTAACTCGCCTTATTTCATTGTAATAAATCATTTGAGTTGCCTGACTTAATCTGATTTGCTTAGAGATTGTTAAAGCACAAAATCGGTGTTTTAAAAAATGTAATCATCGTAGCAAGTTGAAATAGTATGAAAACAAATAAAATTTATAACTCAAATGAAATTCGAGGTCGAACACTGAGAGCAAGTGTTGCAATTAATATCAAAGAGCACAATAAAATCACAAATATAAGCAATTTATAATGAGAATTCCATGCAAGAATGATATTTATAAGAGAATCAGTAGCAATGTGCAAAAAGAATGGGGTAAAATGGTAATTTAAATCACTAATTACCCCTTTACAATTATACCAAATAAATGCATAGTATCAACTAATTAATTCCACACAATGTCAGGTAAGCAATAAGTCCACAGTGCTGGCTATCAGATGTATCAGACGTCGGGCACTTAAGGCAGATGACTTAAATGTCGTTCCTACAGTGCTCTGTAGAGAGCCCTTTCTTCTTCAGCTCTTCCTCTTCCTTCTTTAGCCCTTCCTCTTCCTTCTCTTTTCTTCTATTCTTCTTCTTCTTTTCTTCTCATGCATAAGGGGCTTCTCAAATCTCACAACAGCTAAGTGATGGGCTCGTTGAAGAGCAAACCCCCCTTCCTCCTCTCAGGTAACTGGTAGGTAATCGGGTAATTAGATATCCGGTTGACCAGGGCTACCGGCATAAGTGGTAGCTGAGGAGTGCACTAGGCGGGTATACGGATCCGGGTGTGTGCACTGAGCGCGTGAGGGGACCTGACCCCCGTGTTCTTGGGTGAATGGGTAGGATCACAAGAACAATTTATTCACCTGCTGAAGTTTGCCCACTTTTGATGTGGGACTAAATCCCACAGCTTTTTTACGTGCAAGGAGCTGTTAAAGACGCGTTCAATTGAAGCAGTAGGAGTGCTTGTTGCTCCCAATTGGAAGCTTGGACATGTTCCTGGAGGTAGCGCCTGCGGCTGATGTAATGAGAACACAGCGTTGAGCTTTCTTGACAAAGCTCTATCAATGGCGATGACTGGTGGTGGACCTGAAACATGCAAATGGTCTAATGGCCAAGTCAGAAAAGCCTAGTAGAACCGCGAAGATGAGGCGAAGGCGGTGGTGGCGATGGCATGCCGTGAATGTAGTTGGAGGTGGCTGGCGGAGATGAAAAATGAAGGCAAAAAGGGTTGCATTCGGTGGAGCAATCGGCACAACAATCCCCTCAATTTCTTGAGGGGTTTTGTTTGCGTGGTCATGGTGTTGCTATAGGGACTGGTGGCGGCCGATTTGGTGGAGTGTAGCAGCCGTGCAAGCTCACCGGAGCTATGCCTGCAAGGTGGAACACAGAGGTGGATAGGGTGCAGTAGCGATCGAAATGGTGTTGTGGTGGCACAGTATGATGAGCTGATGCTATTGAGTTGAACGAACTAGTTTTCGGATGAAGAGTGGAGGGGGCGCTGGGTCTGGTATGGCCAGCGCCCGAGGAGATGAATGCTCAGGTGAGTGGGAACGGCAACGATAGAGGGTTAGGAAGCACCTCGCTGGTATGTCAAGGTGCGGAAAGATGAGGGGAGTTGGAACCGACCGCCTATGGTTTGTGGTGGCTGGCGAAGAGGCCGGAGGTAGGAGGGTCGTTGGAGTCAAGCTTGGAGTGAGTCAGAGGTTGGAAAAGAAGAGGGATTTTGGCTCAAAAGCTTGCTAATGAGGTGAGGTTGTCCATGAGGGTCTTTTATAGGCCTTCAAACAAGCTTCCAAGCTTGGAAACAAGCTTGAAAGGTTTGGCTTTTCAAGAAGAAGGATTCTTGAAATCCTTGGATTCGCACAGGCGATTGAGATGGATTTGGAGCTTGGGAATAGGTTTAATTGATCAGGAAACTCCTCAGGGACACTCCTAAGTTAGGGGTGTATGTGATAAAGAAAGAGTTTGAATGGACCAAAGTGCAAACTAAGTCGAAATGATTTCTGATTGAGCCCAAATTTTGGTACAAACCTAATTTTGATTAAAGGAATCTGATGGTGAAGTCAAATTTTGGTTTTGACCAAGTTTGACTAGGTAATTTATGTAGAAACCCAAATTAGGGTAACTATCCGTTTAAGACTCTATTTTAGGTCAAAATGGGTTTCAATGGTCAAATCAAAGGTACCAAACCTTATATAATATTTTTTTATACTTTTTAGAAGGTTTAGGTGAATTGTATCCTGACAAGAACCTCAATTAATTAAACAAGTCTGAAATTAGGGTTTCAGGTGTCCATTAATTCTTAAAATGTGCGAAAACCCGTTTCGTTCTGCATGAGCCTTCTTATTGGACATTAATGACCATTTGATCTTTATCCCCTAGAATACCCCACGGTTATTTTGTATTTGTGGAATGCTATTAAAATTGCAGAAATAATCCTGTATTCTTCTCTTCTTTTCAAAACAGGATAATGTGCCCTTATGACCTTCTGATGGATATGTAGGAGCATTTAACAATCTAATCAGACCAAATTGAGCTAGTTAGGGCTCATGATGGTGTTCCCATCATACCCCCATACCTAGCTTTTGCTAGTCCCTTAGCAAAACCTTATGGATCAAACCAGTTATTTAGGTCGAATATAACCGTCAAGATGCCCTACTAAGGTACATCTCTAGGAATTAGATCTTAATACCAATAATAGGCTTAGATAAACTCAAGTATTGACCTAGATCCAGACTTGACTAGCTCTCGCCTTAGTCTGCCGCAAAGGTTTCTAAGGCTCGCAAGAACTATCCTAAGGTTCGTTGGACCTAGCGGTTAAAGCACCCGTGCTTGTAACATGGTTAACCCAGGTTCAGTTTGCCAGTGCATTTTTTGTAAGAGAGAGGGATAGAAGGAGATTTTCATTTTTGGAGAGCTTTCTCTCTTTTTTCTTCTTTTCTTTATATTTTCCCTTAGATCCAACCTCGGATTGGCCCTAAACACATTCTGTATCGGATTCCTTGCTCCCACCATCAATCCTCACAGGGTCCTTAACAATCGACACTTCAGGAGAGTGCCGCCCATAGCAACCCCCAAAATCCTGACTTTCGACACTTCGAGATAGTGTCGCCCATGGAGTTCTGTAGCTAAATCTAGACCCTACCAATCGACATTACATGATAATGTAGTGTCGCCCATGGTGTTCTGTAGCTAAATCTAGACCCTACCAATCGACATTACGTGATAATGTAGTGTCGCCCATGGTGTTCTGTAGCTAAATCTAGACCCTACCAATCGACATTTCGTGATAATGCTGCCCATGGCATCTGAGCTAGTACAAGGTGCTTACGTGCCCTCGATAGCATATGTAGATATCCTAAGAGAGAAACACCGAGGAGACGATATGTTATTGCACATTTTCGAGGGGAATTTCCCTCCTCTCTACGCTGGGAACTTGTCCAAATCAACTTGTGTTTTCGAGCTGCTCCTAATCTAGATCTTAGGACCATTTTTAGAACAGAACAATTGCTCTTTGGCATGATTTCATATTTAAGCGCACTGAACCAGACTGTGTGTGATTTAGGGTGCTTAAGTTAGTGACTCTTGCAAGCCAGAGGTCAGTTAACAGGGCAGAATACTACCTATGCCTTAGACCTAATACACAAGCTTTGCATTTTCCTCAGCCTCTTGAGGATTAATTCGGATCTTGACAAGTACGTGAATGTTTAAATATCAGAACAGATTTGAGAGGCCTAAGGTCAATATTCACGCCTAATTCCTTAAGTTTTAGCCTTCCAGGTCTTAATTCATCATTCGTTCCAACCTAGAAGCTAGGTAAGTTCCATATTATTTTGAAGGGACTCTTTTTTTTTTTCGATGTGATCCTTTTTGTGAATTGATTTTCATGCCATTTTGTACTTTAATATCCCCCTATGCTCACGATTTGCAATGTCCTCCTTCTAAATTAGGTGAGTTCAAGTTCAGCGTGTTTTGTACAATAGAACATGGTCAAAGGGTGGGTGAACGGGTCGGGATGACTGTTGCAGACGATTTCAAGCTTTGATATGAGTATTAAAGGTGGGGTCAGCTATTCTAATGGATGAACCCTAAAGTGCAATATGAGTTCAGCAAAGAGGTATGTCAAAAAGGATTTCAGGTTTTTCAAAAGATGACGAGTTGCCTTGTTTTAAGTGCTAAGTTTCACACCATCATTTGGGCGCAATAAGCTCAGGGAGAATGGTGATCAAAGGATAACACAACCAAGTTTGCGTTAATGAGTTTGATGAAATGTTTGAGTCGCTGAGCGTTCACGATAAATGGTTTAGAATCAAGGCTGAGTTCACTGATTTCGACGGCGCTATTTCCAAAAACACGTCATACAAGAAATAGTCCAATCCATTTTGATCAGAGTTTTCCTGGGAATAGTTTGAGTTTGGTATCACACAGTAGGACCTTCTAACCATGATCGAAAGTCTTTCGTGATATGTGCTTGTTGTGAAAGGCTTTAACCTGCTCTTTGTAAATTTACGAGTTCTCGTACATGTCATTGCGTAGTTCCTCAATCTCGCTCATTTGTAATTGGCGGTGTGTTCCAGCCTTTAGGAGATCAAGGTTGCACTTCCGTACTACCCAATAGGCTTTGTGCTCCATCTCGACAGGTAGGTTACACGCCTTCCCGTACATGAGTCTGAAGGGAGACATACCTAATTGGGTTTTATGGGCCATCCTATAAGCCCACAAAGTTTCAAGAAGGTGGGCGACCAATCTTTCCTATTAGGCCGAACCATGACCTGAAGGATTTTCTTGATCTCCCTATTAGACAGTTCAGCTAATCCATTGGTCTGGGGGTGATAAGGAGTCGAGATTCGGTGCGACACCCCATACTTTGTCATTAGGGATCTAAACTCTGCATTTGTGAAGTGGGTCCCTCCATCAAAGATAATAGCATGTGGGACACCGAATTGTGAAAAGATGTGTTGATGATTGAATTTTGTCACCACCTTATGATCGTTGGTTCGAGTTGGGATGGCTTCAATCCATTTGGACACGTCGTTGATGTAAACACATTTACACTACTTAAAATGTCTATTTATGCATGTTCTTAAGCATAGGATTGCATTTCATGAAATAAATATTGCATAACATGCATCATCTTGCATTTAGAGTAGTTTGAATAAAATGGAGGTTAATTGTCTCCTTTATGTGCTTGGATAGGGCAAACATTTTATTGGGGCCTCGGATCAAAGATCCAACCGTATGGATGTGATCAGGGCGACGATTGGAGTTCAACGACACCAAGATCGCCCTAATCAGACATCCGTAGCATCAGATAGTGACCGGGGAACCCTAGAAGATCAAGGGCCAGGATGGTGAAAATCCGCACTTCAGATGACAAATCCGATCGCACGGATGAATTCGGATTGACGATCGCAGCCCAACGACACAAAAATCGAGTCAATCCGACATCCGTGGCACCATCTACAACTTTTAGAAGATGGACGGCCAAGATGGCGCCACGTGGTGCCATCTCGGCGGCCCAAATGGTCGCATGCAATCTCAGCAATCTCCGCGTCCGCCTTTCCCCGCCGTTGGATCAAGATCCAACGGCTACGACGCGCCCGCGCTGAGGTCAGGCGCTCGACATAAACGCGACCCCAACGCGTTGGTCGAGCGCTCTAACACGAAGCAGGGACGCGCGTTCGAGCCTCGCCACACTGAAATTGGAGCGGTGGCGCGCCTCTGATCGATCGCACGATCGCGATCCAACGGTCGCACGCGCTCAATCAAGATGACGCGCTCACACACGCTCGCGCGTATTGCGCGATCGCAATGCAGCGGGAGAAGGCGCGACTTAAGCCGTCCGATCCTGCGATCGGACGGCTGAGGATTGCTGGACGTGCGTGTACGTTTATGAGCGGGCAGCCGAGGAGGCACGCATGGGCGCGGAAGCTACGCCCACGTTGGGGCTTTAGTGACGGATTTATCTGTCACTAAAGACCCCTCATTTATTGTTTTGAAGTTGTAATGTCCATTTTGCCTCCACTCCTTGCAACTATAAAAGGAGACACCCTCCATATGAAATTTTCATCCCTTCCTTCTCCTCTCTACCACTCCAAAGCTCAAGAGAAGCTTGTCCCACACTCGGGATGCCTCTCGCGAGATAAAGTCCAATTTTCGTTCCCCTTCGGAAGTGGATCCTGTGACGACGACAGCATGCTGCTTCGTTCCCGTTCTTCTGCTTCGTCCTCCTTCGTCCTGCCTCGTTCTCCTTCGCCCAGGCGTCGTCCCGTCCGGCTCGTCTTTCAAGCAACCGTCGAGGAGGATTTCTCTCTCCCTATTCTTTTTACTGCTTTCTAGTATAGATTTACTGCTTTCTAGTGTAGTTTTGTTCGTCCTCCAAGCAATCATCGAGGACGACATTTCTCCCTCCATTCTTTTAATGCTTTCTAGAGTAAATTTATCGCTTTCTAGAGTAATTGTTTTATGCTTTCTAGTTGTAATGAACAATCTCCTCAATGAAAAATTCCTTGTTTATTGTACATCTCATTTTGATTTCTCTGTGTAATATTCTCTTTCTCTCCTACTCTCTCTCTTTTCTATTTATTGTAAATAATTAGATAATTTTAAATTGAATTATTCTGTGACAAATAAAAAGAAACGCGTAGTTTTTAAATCAAACGTCCGCCTCCCTGTGTTCGACCCGGAATTTTAATTTCGGTATAAATTTTATTTGTTGAACACGAATTCTTCGCTTTCGAACTACAACGATAGGTTTTCCAAAACCAAACACGTTAGCGTAGCATCGTTTACGTTCAACATTTTGGCGCCGTTGCCGAGGAGGCGACACTCTTTGGTTTCTCTTCGCGTTTTGTAACTTACAAATCATTTACCTCACTTTTCTCCTTTCTTATTGTGATTGCAGGTAATCTTTCGAGATAGGCAAAAGCGGTAGATCGGAGTAAAATGCTGTAGAAGGTTTTGTGAGTTATCCCCCACCCCCCACCCATTAGATTTTACTCCACAACATAATAATTCAAACATCAATCAACCTAGGTGTTTTTATAAACTCTAAGGTTAGATTGTTTGTTGTTTGCCACCCATACTCACCCCAACCCCCATATTAAAAAAAAGAAAAAAATTAGAAAATCTCAAAGAGGTACACAACCTCATCTGATTTTCAAACTCAACTGGTAAACCAACCTCAGGAACCGGTATACACATTCAAACACATAATTGAGTAGAAATCAGATTAGGTAATCATTTGTGTGCCTAATTAAGTGGTGCATTAAGCTAATTGTTTGAGTTGATTGGGCCGCACCACTTTAAATAAAATAAACTCATCAAGTAGCTTCCAATTAGGTTCATCTCTTGGGGATTTACCAGGCACTTCACATTCTTTTTAAACTTTAAAGGAAAACATCTTCACCTGTCCTTTCAAAGCTTGGTGTGCCAACTAAACCTGTTTGAAAATACCTAAAGTTGAATCCTAAAAGCTACTAAGCAAGATTTGAACCTTAAAGTTCACCACATCAAAAACAATCTTGCTTGAAAACCACTGGTTGTGCACGCACACACAAATCAATCAATCATTAAGGGCACAACCCATTTAAAGGGCCCATCACATTCCAAAGCACATTCAAACCTAGCCCTAAATAAAACAGAGTAGACGTTGGCCTTAAGGATTGGACTCGCTCTTCAGAACCCAGAATGAGATTATTTTCGATTAGTCTATTTCTATTGTTCAATCTGATGTCTAGCTAGGGGAGCAGAGTCAAATGATCGCAGCTGGGGGGTACACTAGGAACTGGAGGCGCAAGCCGAAGGAAGAACCTTCTCCCCAGTCCCTCCTAACTGGTTGGATTGAACAGACAGAAGTAGATCAAATCGTTCCTTTATCTCAAGACTGGTTTTGGGAGTTTGTAGGTCTGTAGGCTAACCCATTTAAGGACAGATTTGATTGTTTGTATTGCAGGGTACCTTTCTTCCTCCCGTGTCTCATGAGTCCTTCCACATATTTCACGCATTCCCGCTCTTTCCCTCCTGTTGTGAATTATCCTCAACATGACGATTATCCCAACTCATATTGTAATCAACCATCAGTGAGTTGGGATAATTCGGATTGGGGATACAATTTCGAACCCCCGTGTTTAGGGTCTAACCCTGAACACTTTGATTCTGATTTCTATCCTTCTCAGAGCTACACCGATTATAGATCGTCTTCCTTTCATGCACAACCTAATACAATCTACAATCAAGAAGGATACACCGATCCTTACCCATCCTCTGATTTCACTGCCTTTAGGTCATCACCATCTTTTTAACAGTCTAAAATGACCTATTATCAGGAAGGGTATAACGAATCTAAATTCGTTAATTCCCCTGCATTAAGCCCAAACCCGCCCAACCCTGAACCAACTCATTTGGTTCAGGTTAACCAGGTTCAAGATAAGGTTCTGGCTAACTTGAGGAATATCATTCAATCTTTAGAAGTTCAGCCAATACCTTGCATTGAGAGATTGGAGCCCCTGATTGAAATGATTGATGATTTAAACAAGTCTTTGTTGGATTAGCTCCAGGATGTTAAGGATAAGAACCCGGGTGAGTTTCTACTTGAGAAATTAGCGAAATTGAGGATGAGATTCGTGGTTGCTTTGATTCAATATTGGAATAATTCCCAGGATGAACCCTCTTCAGGAAAGCCAATGACAGAACCTGCTCAGGCACCTGTTGGGGGGGACACGTGTTACAAGGCTGACCAGATTGAATTAAAACAACCAATTAAGGATGATCTGATTTCTTCACCTGAGATCCTTAAGTCGGGTTACGAGGAAACGTATGTCTCCTTGGAACAGAAAGTGACAAATGATTTTGGGACATACATTGATACGGATCCTGATGGTGAAGATTTAAGTTGCGAAGTCTCACACGAGTTTTCTGAACACGATTTCTGTGAGACGATTGGGCCTGAGGAATCTGATAGATCATTTTATAGCCCAATAACTGAGGAAACTGATCTTATTAGGGCACATATTACGGATCCAGAATCGCATTTTCTGGAGGAATCAATTCAATGCCCTGATTATCAGTTACACCCTGTTGAGCTTATTGATGATTCTAATTCTGAGATAATTAGACCCAAGTCAATTTTGATTTTGCCACATCATTTAGACTTGAAGATTTCAGACGGGGTGATGAATATACAAGAAGTCCTGGAATGTGATATGCTGAATGAGGAGGATAGGAGCTGGGAAGTTCTGATTTGGGAAGTTAATTTTGGACGAAATAGAAGATTGAGTCGAAAGGTTCCTTTTAAGCTGAAACCATCAAATCAGAACCCTTACGACATTTGTTTCGAGGATGTCAAACTCAAGCACACATTCAATGATTATCCTTTTGAGCTTCAATTCTCTGTAACCCGACTTTTTGGTCTTGGGTTGCATCCTCATAAATCGCAGGCCCGACCCCTCTTGCATTCTGATTTTAGGTTTTGGGTAATTTTTATCCAGAACCTAAGATATTCTCGATTATGGGGTGTGGGTCTGCACCACAATCTGGTCCACATCTGTGGACCTCTGTTGACAGGTCGGAGGATTCTTCTGTTTATTTTAATTCTGACCTGCACTTGTGAATTCTTCATTTCTTTTTTTTGTATAGTGTGCCTAACTGAAGGCACTAAATTCAGTATATATACAGTTTTTCTTAATTTTCATCTCGGAGCAGACCTGACATTCACGCAATTCAGGTGCTTTCTTTGCTTTTCTACTCTGTTTTATCTTTTTAATATAATGAGGACATTGCATTAGATAGGCATGGGGGGTGGATATTCATCTCTGAATTCATTCGTCAGCTCCGTAGATTTGTTTTATTTTCTTTTATATATAAAAAAAATTTCGGAATTAGGAAAGAGAATTTGGGTTTAAGAAAATTTTCAATCTTAAGAAATACTATATTAAGATCTGAACACAAAGACCCTTCAGGTCTTTGGAGTTAATCAGCCCGTGTATCCACTAAAATGTGGATTTGTCTTTCGAGTCCTCGCCATCTTAATTCTATTAGAATTGGAATAAATAAGTTTGGGTGATAAGTACATGACTTATTAACCCACCCTCTGATTTGAGAGAATTTTGAGTCTTAAGCATCTACACACTTTCTTTGCACTGACTCGTTGTTCGGCGATTTTAACGGAAATTGGGTAGCTAATGAACCTTCTAGGTGATATGGCTGGCAAGTTATCGTGGGTAACAGCCCATAGGTAGGTTGTCCAGAGCCCAGTCACTGGACCTTTCTCTTTTTGCTGCCTTTAGGTAAATCTTAGACTAGGGAAGCCACCTACTTAAAAAAAAAAAAGAAAAAAAAAATCAAAAAGAAAAGAACAAAAAGAAATAAGCCACACTTCGCCGCACGAGTATGGCTGGCAAGTTGTCGGTGGTAACAACTTATCGACCGGTTGTCCAGAACTCAGCTCAGAAAATGCACTAAAAATTCCCAAAACACTTAAGAAGAAGCGGATAAGTAGAATAAACCGGGGAGATATACACTGGATTCGCCCTTGTGTTGATCCCGCAAAAAAAATAAAAGTAGGGAGAAAGCTACCAGTTGTAAAGATACACCTTTAGGCAGAATTCTTTTTGAGGTCACCTAGAGGCGTAGAAACCCGAAGTCCATTTTAATTACTGGTCAACAAGTCTATCACAATCACAATAAGATGCTTAAAACTTAGGGTTCTCATCAAATTTTGGGTGAGTTGAATGGCCGTAGAAAGCCCCTCTTAAACCCTAAATTTTGAAAGTCCAAAAATATTAAAAAAGAGTAAAAAGAGAAAAAGAAATTTTTCTTTTAATAAGGCGAGGGCTTGAGGCGGTCTGCATTTTGACTGATACCCGGGCACTGTTGTGTCTTTGAAAGTTTAGTTCCTAAGTAGACAATTTCTTAATGATTGAAAATAACTTAGGTCCAAGTAATCCAACCTAATTCTTTTATAAATAGCATATAGTTTTTACTAGGGACTAGCAAAAGATAGGCATGGGGGTATGATGTAAACACATTTACACTACCTAAAATGTCTATTTATGCATGTTCTTAATCATAGGATTGCATTTCATGATATAAATATTGCATAACATGCATCATCTTGCATTTAGAGTATGAATAAAATGGAGGTTAATTATCTCCTTTTATGTGCTTGGACAGGGAAAACATTTTATCGGGGCCTCGGATCAAAGATCCAACCGTATGGATGTGATCAGGGCTACGATTGGAGTTCAACAACTCTAAGATCGCCTTAATCAGACATCCGTAGCATCAGATAGTGATCGGGAAACCCTAGAAGATCAAGGGCCAGGATGGTGAAAATTTGCACTTCAGATGACAAATCTGACTGCACGGATGAATTCGGATCGACGATCGCAGCCCAACGACGCAAAAATCGAGTCAATCCGACATCCATGGCACCATCTACAACTTCCAGAAGATGGACGGCCCAGATGGCGCCACGTGACGCCATCTCAGCCGCCCAAACGGTCGCATGCAATCTCGGCAGTCTCCGCATCCGCCTTTCCCTGCCGTTGGATGAAGATCCAACGGTTGCGACTCTCCCGCACTGAAGTCAGGCGCTCGACATAAACGCGACCCCAGCGCGTTGGTCGAGCGCTCTAACGCGAAGCGGGGACGTGCGTTCGAGCCTCGCCACGCTGAAACTGGAGCGGTGGCACGCCTCCGATCGACCGCACGATCGCGATCCAACGGCCGCACACGCTCAATCAAGATGACGCGCTCACACACGCCCGCGCGTAATGCGCGATCGCACGTGGGCGGGTGCACAATGCAGTGGGAGAAAGCGCGACTTAAGCCGTCCGATCTCGCGATCGGACGGCTGAGGATTGCTAGACGTGCGTGTACGTTGATGAGCGGGCAGCTGAGGAGGCACGCGTGGGTGCAGAAGCTACGCCCACGTTGGGGCTTTAGTGACGGATTTATCCGTCACTAAAGACCCCTCATTCATTGTTTTGAAGTTGTAATGTCTATTTTGCCCCCACTCCTTGCAACTATAAAAGGAGACCCCCGCCATACGAAATTTTCATCCCTTCCTTCTCCTGTCTACCCCTGCAAAGCTCAAGAGAAGATTGTCCCACACTCGAGATGCTTCTCGCGAGATAAAGTCCAATTTTCGTTCCCCTTCGGAAGTGGATCCCGTGACGATGACGGCGTGCTGCTTCATTCCCGTTCTTTTGCTTCGTCCTCCTTCGTCCTGCCTCTTTCTCCTTCGTCTAGGCGTCGTCCCGTCCAGCTCGTCCTCCAAGCAACCGTGGAGGAGGAATTCTCTCTCCCTATTCTTTTTACTGCTTTCTAGTATAGATTTACTGCTTTCTAGTGTAGTTTTGTTCGTCCTCCAAGCAATCATCGAGAAGGACATTTCTCCCTCCATTCTTTTAATGCTTTCTAGAGTAAATTTATCGCTTTCTAGAGTAATTGTTTTATGCTTTCTAGTTGTAATGAACAATCTCCTCAATGAAAAATTCATTGTTTATTCTACATCTCATTTTGATTTCTCTGTGTAATATTCTCTTTCTCTCCTACTCTCTCTCTCTTCTATTTATTGTAAATAATTAGATAGTTTTAAATTAAAAAGAAACACGTAGTTTTTAAATCAAACGTCCGCCTCCCTGTGTTCGACCCAAAATTTTAATTTCGGTATAAATTTTATTTGTTGAACACGAATTCTTCGCTTTCGAACTACAATGACAGGTTTTCCAAAATCGAACACGTTAGCGTAGCATTCGTTTACGTTCAACAGTAGTCCATAACAAGGAGAATGTATTCGAAGCCATCGGATTTAGGGAAGGGGCCCATGAAATTAATCCCCCATATATCAAAGATTTCGCATACGAGAATTTGCTGTAGAGGCATCATATCATGGTGGCTCATGTTGCCCAAAGTCTAGCAACGAGTGCATGCCTTACAGTAATCGTGTGCGTCCTTGAAGATCGTGGGCCAATAAAAGCCACACTAGAGGACTTTAGCTACGATTTTATGTCTGGAGAAGTGTCCGCTGCAGGCCTGGTCATGGCAGGACAAAATGTCATGTATTTCCACTTCCGATATGCATCATCTGATAATCTGATCAACACCAATGTGGACAAGGTATGGGTCTTCCTAGATGTTCTTGGCATCGGAAAGCAATTTTTCTTTCTTGGCCTTTGGCCAATCAAATAAGATCTGATGAGATGCCAAGTAATTCACCATATCTGCGTACTAGGGAAGTTCCACACCAATAGTCAGGAGGTGCTCATCCGGAAAATGTTCCGTGATTGGTCTGGAAGGGTTGATAATATAAGAAGGAAGGCGGGACAAGTGATCAACTAGCACATTCTGTTTTCCCGCTTTGTCGCGAATCTCATGATCAAATTCTTGTAACAGCAAGATCCAGCAGATTAGTCGAGGTTTCATGTCCTTCCCGAGTAAGTGCCTCACTGTAGTGTGATCCAAGTACATGATAACGCGGGAACCCAAGAGATATGATCGAAAATTTTCCAGGCCAAATATTACAGCTAGCAGCTCTTTCTTAGTAACCGTATAGTTACGTTGAGCCTCGTCGAGTGTCTTGCTAATGTAGTAGATGACCATGGGTTTTCTATTGATTTTCTACCCAAGAAATGTACCTATTGCATAGTCAGATGCATCGCACATGATCTCAAAGGGCTAAACCAGTCAAGGGATTGCAGGATAGGTGCTTTGGTGACTCAGTCAGGTAAGCTCTCAAATGCGCGAGTACACTCATCGGTGATCTCAAAAGGGACATCTTTTGACAGAAGATTAGTCAGGGAGCATGCGATTTTTGAAAAATCAGGAATGAATTAATGGTAAAAATTGACATGCCCTAGAAAAGATCTATTGTCCTTGACCGAGCTAGGCACAGGTAGTTTGGAAATCAAATTAACCTTAGCTCGGTCGACTTGAATGCCGTTCTCAGAGATGAGGTGTCCTAGGACAATACCCTTAGGAACCATGAAGTGACTCTTTTCCCAAGAAAGAACCAGATTCATGTCAATGCAATGCCTGAGGATTTAGACCAGATGCAGGAGGCAATCATCAAAAGATTCCCCAAAAATAGAGATGTCGTCCATGAAGACTTCATGGTACTCACCTATCATATCAGAAAATATGGCTAGCATGCACCGCTGAAAGGTGGCGAGTACGTTGCATAGTCCAAAAGGCATCCTACGGAACGCATACGTCCGGTAGGGGTAGGTGCAGGTGGTCCTTTCCTAGTCCTCTGGATGAATTGCCACCTGATTATATCCAAAGTGCCCATCCAAAAAGCAGAAGAACCGATTTCCCAACAATTTCTCGAGAATCTGGTCAATAAAAGGCAGTAGGAAATGGTCCTTCTTCGTGGAGGTGTTTAATTTCTATAGTCAATGCAAACTCTCCACAGGTTTGCAATGCGGGTCGGGATGGTTTCACCGATTTCAGTCGTGATTACAATGAGCCCTGCCTTTTTAGGCATAACCTAGATTGGACTCACCCAACGACTGTCAGAGATCGGGTAAATGATCCCAGCATCTAGCCACTTAATGATCTCTTTCTTCATGACATCCTGTAGATTTGGATTTTGACGTCTCTGCATTTCACGGGATGGTTGTGACCCTCTTCAGTGTAAATGCAGTGTGTGCAATATGAAGGGCTGATGCTTGTCAAGTCATCAAGAGTCCGTCCAATGTCTCTCTGATGCTGCTGGAGGATGGAAATCAGTTTCGTTTCCTGATCCAAGGTAAGTCAAGAATTGATGATCACAGGAAACGTGCGATTTGAACCCAAAACGATGTATTTTAAATGATCAGGGAGGGGATTCAACTTGATAATAGGGTTGTTAGGAGCAACAGGCAGATCAGAGTTGGGTTCAGGAGCAAAGGTAGGAGCTATAGGTGTATCGAAGTCAAGTCTAGGCTCCTCTAACTGTGGGTTGTGATCTTGTGGTTGAATGTCAGCAATAATCGGGTTTTCCTCTAAGAACTAGTCCTCAACCATGGACTCGACATCGCAAATCTGCTCAATAGCCCCACATTTGATTCCTTTTTGGGCCTTAAAGATATCAATCTTCAAAGTTTTGTTCCCAAATTTCAACTTGATCTGACCTATTATCGGTGTGTTTTTCAAATTCTCAGGAGAATCCATGTCTAATACGATGAAATTCACAGGAAAATAGAAGTCATGTATCTGAACTATAACATCCTCGGGAATTCCTTTTGGTGATTTGATGGATCAATCTGCTAATTCCAAAGGCACCTCTGTCAGTTTGAACTCAGATTCTTCAAGGTGGTCTGGTAGGGATGTAGGTATCAAGTTTATGGAAGCTCTTAGATCTAGTAAAGCTCTATGAAACTATATATCACCGATTATGCAGGAGATCAGAGGGGTACCAGGGACTTTTGCCTTAGGAGGGAGTTTTCTCAAAATGATGGAGCTGGCTTGCTCCATCAGTACGATCCGATTCCCACCCTTGGTTCGTAGCCTATGCCTAGGTGTACATACGGCTTTCAAAAATCTCGCGTAAGTCGGTATGTAGCAAATCGCATCCATCAAGGGGATGTTTATTTGGTTTTCCTCTAGTTCCACAGTCTTGGGTTTCCTCTTTCCCTTAGTCAAGGCCTCAGGAAATGGAACCTCAGTTGGTTCCTTTAGGATTGACTCAAGCTCTTTATCTAGGATAGGGGTGTCTTGGATTACCAATCTAGGGTTAGGATTTGCAATATCAGGTTGGTCGTGGCTAGGAAATGGTGGGTCCTATGTTGGTTTGCCACTACAAGTGATGACGGAGTTCAATCCTGCCTGACTTTTGGTTTTGGTTAGGCAAAATAGGTGTCTGTTATTGAAACCCGGAATATGAAGTTGAAGCTTCCATCCCGTCAGGCGATGGAGCAAAAGGGGTCTGATAAACATAATGTGCTTGGCCCAGATTTGGGTTCATAATGCGTGTCTGGTTCGACACGTTATTTGGGTTAAGAAGAGGCTGAGAAGGAAGTGCACCAGGCTGGCAAGCATTTACCGGTTGGGCAAATTGATTGCAAAGCTCAGTGATTTCTTCCTTGTGTTGTTTTTGCATATCAACCAAGGTTTGGAGAATCAGAGATGTCTAGTCCTCCTTAGGTGGCCCAGTGATGGGAACCTTATCATGAACCCTAACTAGCACATTTTGACATAATAAATTGAACAAAAGCTCCTACATAACCTAGGGGAAGGCCTAAATCAAGAAATTGTTGAGGAGAAAATAAAATATTACACAAGGGGTA
Organism: Thalassia testudinum; assembly: GCA_037157565.1. NCBI lineage: Eukaryota > Viridiplantae > Streptophyta > Magnoliopsida > Alismatales > Hydrocharitaceae > Thalassia > Thalassia testudinum. Next base: position 37,683,393 of record JAZHRO010000014.1, read on the forward strand.
AAACTATAATTTTACCATTGCAGTGCATTAACGGAATTTCTAAGGGTCTAGACGCAGGTCAAATAGACTTAATAAGAGAAAAAGTGAGATGGTTTGGTTAGAAAAGGGTTATGACAAAATCTGGGAATTAAATGACATTTTATAATCCTAAAACAAGCCTACTTTAATTCACGAAGTTTCAGGCAAGATAAAAATAAATTAAAACCTCTAAAATTCATGAAAAAATATCCCCTAGGGTTTAGAACCTTCAATTTGGCCATTGGAACCTATTTTAACCTAGATTGAGAATCATACCCAATTTTTGACTTAATTTGGGTTTTTGTGCAAAATGTTTGGTCAAACATGGTCAAACCTAAAATCCAACCTCACCATTGGATTCCCTAGGTCCAAATTAGGTTCATACCAAAACTTGGATCTAAGGGAAGGTCGTCTTGACCCACTTTACAAAACGGTCCTCAATAATTACTTTTTGACCCTTAGCTTTTTGAAATGCAAGGACCCCCCTACCTTTCCCGTCATCTTCTTCAATCGGGTCCCTCCGCCACCCGCTTGCGTAGGCCATACCTCCGACAACTTTGCGCGGAGGATGGCACCGCGCATGCATGGGGAGCCGACCCTAGATTTGAAAGGGAGACTCCCTGCGTTGTCCCCTGCAGCATGGGTCGGCTCCCATGCCCTGTTAGCCACCATACCTCTCGTGCGAACGCTCGAGAGGTATGGGTCTCGTTCTGGCCATACCTCCAGTGAGGTATTCCCATCTCCTCCTCGCGTTTCTCTCCTGGCCGATGCCTATTTAAGGAGCGGCAGTCGCTGCCGCATCCTTCAAGCTCGACTTGGCCGAAGAATTCCCCCGATTTCATCTCCTCCTCCTCTGGTCAGGAAGTCCATCGAGCTTTAGCAAGCCCTCCTCCTCCTTTTCGTCGCTTTGCCACAATACTAGTGGTAGAGCCACCTTCACCACCTTCCTCCGCGTCGTGCAACACCTGTGCACGCACCTCTAGCCCCGTTGTCGCCGTCACCACTCCCCTGGACATCTTCGTCTCCGACGTCAGCAGATACGCGCCAACCGCCTCCTCCCTCCTTTCGTCTGTTAAGTAGGTTAGAACTCTTCTCCCCGCTCCCCTCTTCATTTCCCCTCTCTTATTTTGCATTTTTGACCCCTCGACACCACAGACCACCGCCATCTTCTCCATCTCCGGTAGCTCACTGGTGAGGTGCATCCACCGCGTCACACCTCCACACGCCTCGCCAGACACCCCATGAGCTCCTCCATGACTCACTGATCATAACCCCTCTTCCCATTCACTGCCACACACTCCCAACACGCCCCCCGAACACACCCACCTGCACAGCCACAGGGTGACCTAGGCACGCATGCCCAGGCCACCCTGCACCACGTCGACCACCAGGCCACCTTCCCCGTGTCACGGCGAAGCTTCCTGAGTGATCTGATAAGGCTGTGATGCCATTTTTCTTGTCGACAGGTATAGGGCCTTGACCACCATTGGAGCAAGCTTGAAGAAGCTTGCAAGCCTCATCTTTGGCTCTAGGCATCAGGATCCTAGGTCCCCGACAAGCGGGCACCCTTCGCGAACAAATCCCTCCCATCAATTGGAGGCCAAGGCAGTGCAGCCTCTGCGATTGGGCGACGACCTGCTACGGCAGCGTGCGAGAAGTGGGTGGGACATTTAGTCCCACCTCGGAAGCTAACAATTGGGAGGCGCGACATAAATTGTAAAAGTGCCATAGGCTCGTTGCCTCAGATCCATGGGGTGAGGTCCCACTCACTTGACCCGGCCTCGTCCGCAACCAACGCCCCCATGGACCTGGCCCGACCCGATTTCCCAACCTGTGCACTCCTCGAGCACCACCGGGCACGCATACCCGACCCGATAACCCGAGAAGGCTCTGGGAGAGTTGTCTTGAGAGCGAAATAGAGAGAGAGAGACGCAGGGAGGGTAGGAGTTAGGTTTTACCTAACTGGATGCTTGTGTAGGGAACAGAAGAGGAAGCAAGGAAGGAGGAGGAGCGGCTGAGGACTTAGCCGTGGGGAAGACAGCTGCGGCCAGAGAGAAAGGAAGAAGAAGGACTTGGAGCAGTAGAGAAGCAAAGGAGGAAGATGGCACTGTAGCCGCAGAAAGCTGAAGCAGAAGGAGAAGGAAGAGAGAAGAAAGAAAAAGGCACGCAGCAGAGAAGAAAGAAGAAGAAGAAATCAGAAGAGAAGGCAGAGACAACAAAGAAGAAGAGAAAAAGAAGCCAAGAAGAAGAAGAAGAAGAAGCAGCAGCAAAGAAGGATTGCAACAAGTGGCACTTAAGGCGTTTGACCCATGGAGTCAGACGTCTGAAAAGAGAGAGAAAGGGAGACAAAAGGAGAAAGAGAGAAGAAAAGAAGAGACATTTTTATTTCCCTTTCTTTAATCTTTTTGTAAAACAATATATATTGTAAATTGTGATTTTCTACGCTTCTAGAATCAAGTTTACTCCCTGAGTTCAATCTCGGAGATTTTCTGTATTCGAGTAATAAAATATAATCAAACCAGTGGCAGTTACACAAAACCCGCCACCACCCAGATTGGAAATTTTGGTTGGGCCTTGGTTGAGTGGGTTGATAGGGTCGCGAGTTTTGTGGTCAGGGTTGGAATTGTGATCTTGGATTCGGGTTATTTCCCAACCATGCGAAATTGGGATGATTTCTCCATCCAGGGTTATATGTGTTTGAGAAAGGAGTGTTCTAGATGGCGTGGAGATCCTCGCAAGTCTAAGGAACTCCTGAAAAATCAGAGTATGAGGGTTCACTGTTCCCCCAACTATTGTAGGCTAGCTCAGAGTTTCCTCCAAGACCATAATCAGACGAGGGTGGATAGGCATCCATACCCTTAGAGCGGTAGATGTTGTGTGCAGTCTCCCTACCTGAGGGCAAGTGCACATATGGATTCTGTGGTGCAGTGGTGGTTCTGTGTAGATGTTGATTTATATCGTCAACCTTCTTCTCAATAATTGAGACCTTATCCAATTGATTGGCTACCAACTCTGACTCAACAGATGCGGAGAGGCCTTGGGCCTCATGTACCCCCTATTGTTTGTCAATGCGTGGGTGGTCGTTTGGTCGTACACACCCAATGACTCATTGTTCAGGGAGTTCTCGCACATATTTTTGAGAATTCCCCAAATTGTGTCTTCATACTGACCCATGATGTTGCCACCATAGGTTGCATTGACAAAAAGCTTGATGTCATCATGGAGCCTGTGGTAAAAGGATTGGACTTGTTCCCTCTTTGGGACTCCGTGATGGGGGCATTTGCACATGAGATATAGAAAGCGATCCCATGCCTCGTGTAGAGATTCTCCCGCTCCTTGCGAGAAGTGCATGATTTGATGCCACATAGCATTTGTCCGACCAATGGGAAAGAATTTTTGTAGGAAAGCAGTTTGAAGTTCTTCCCATGTGTTGATCGAATGAGGATATGTCTGAAACCAATAGGTGGCTTTTTCTGATACTGAGAAGATCTTCAAGAGTAAGCCATCTCGATTTCGTATATCTACCCCGAAGGTGTGAGCCAAATGTTTTAGATTTTTGATGTGCTGGAAAGGATCCTCGAAGTTCAAGCCATGAAATTTTGGAATCATGTGAAGCATACTTAGCTTGAGCTCCACCTTGGGTCCTCTTGAAGGAATGTGGATTCGGGGTTTGATTTCCACTGCAGCGAGATTGTTGTGATCTCGCATTTGAGGATGCGATGGTAGGTTGACATGTGCATGGACCATATCTCAAAGGTCTTAGGATTCATGTGGTGCGATGTTAGGTTGTTCTTCTTGATGATCCATGGTTGTGGCTGGAGATTCAAGTTCAAATGTGGAAGAGTTGGAAGAGATATCGATGTGATGGGGTAGTTGCACAAACAAAGAAGTCGAGGCTTGGTCTCGATGAGAGTGGAAAGCTAGTAGAGGCCTCAAGGGTGGTCTTAAGGACCTCCTTCTGAAACACACACCGATGGAGTAGATGAGGGATAGAAAGTGTGATGGACCCAATCAAGACACCCAAATATCTTTGGATGACTATGGAGGTTTGAGGCGGATGATACTTCTAAATCAAAAAGTCATTCACCTGAGAAATACCTGGGCAGCCAGGAAGGAAGAGTCCCACGAAGACCCCTACAAGGTAGAGCGTCCCTACGGGTTACAGGGTTTCCCCCACCTGACCTTCCTTGTCACCACGGATCTAAGTAGACCAGAATGGATAACTTGATCTCTTAAGTCTACTAATTTTAAGTTAAGATGAGGTGCTTAGGATTCCACTTGAACTTTTAAGATGAGTTTGTGAATGGTGACATAATTTGAAGATTGGTTAACCCCACAAGGTGGGTCGACTTCACCTGTTTTGTCCTTTTAATTAGTCCCAATTTTTAGGATTCAAGTGGCTACTTAGAGCTTGATTTTAGGGTTTGCTTGATTAGGTAGATTCAAGCAAGGTTTAGGAAACACACAATGTGGGAAAGTAGATTCCTTTTAAGGCAAATGCATCTCTAAAACCCTGAAATAGAAACCCTAATTTTTGCTCTAATTGGTTTAATTGATTTTGTCCAAATTTGGTACCTAGGGCTCAATCAAGAAGGCCAGTAGCCCTAGATACCTTAATATCCCTAAATAGGTGCAGAAAATCAGGATCGGGATTTTTTTAAATTAAATCAGGAAACTTGAGATGATTAATTCTAAGTATGAAATATAAGTTGACCCTAATTGATCTTTTTAAACTTTTCTCATAAACAGGGGTGCTAAGGAAAAGGAGATGAAATTTACCTGCCCCTAGAGTGTTAAAGGTGCAGCCAATCTTCCTTGAATGAATCCCTGCATAGATCATAGCTAAACAAATAGAACAAGTCAATATCAAGGCAGAAATTATAATTAAAGAGATCAAATTGCACATTGCTCCCCGGCAATGGCGCTAAAATGCTAAAGCATGAAATCAGTGTTTTAAAGGATGTAATCATCGTAGCAAGTTGAAATAGCGCGAAAATAAATAAAATTTATAACTCGAATGAAGTCCGAAGTCGAACACAGGGAACAAGTGTTGTAATTAATCTCAAGGATCATAATAAAACCACAAATATAACCAATTTATAATGAGAATTCCATGCAAGAGTGATATTTATAAGAGAATAAGTAGTAATGTGCAAAAAGAATGGGGTAAAATGGTGAATTAAATCACCAATTACCCCTTTACAATTATACCAAATAAATGCACAGTATCAACCAATTAATTCCAAGCAATGTGAAGTAAGTAATAAGTCCATAGTGTTGGCTATCAAAGGTATCAGATGTCGGGCACTCAAGGTAGATGACTTAAACGTCATTGCTACAGTGCTCTATAGAGAGCCCTTTCTTCTTCAGCTCTTCCTCTTCCTTCCTCAACCCTTCCTTTTCCTTCTCTTTTCTTCTATTCTTCTTCTTTTCTTCTCATGCACAAGGGGCTTCTCGAATCTCACAGCCACTAAGTGTTGGGCTGTTTGAAGAGCAAAACCCCCCTCCTCCTCTTAGGTAACTGGGTAGGTAATCAGGTAATTGGATATCCGGTTGACCAGGGCTATTGGTGTGAGTGGTAGTCGAGGAGTGCGCTAGGAGGGTATACAGATTTAGGTGTGTGCATTGAGAGCATGAGGGGACCCGACCCCCATGTTCTTGGGCGAATGGGTAGGTGATATAGACACATCTATTTAGGTTAAAATGCCTATTCATGCATGTTCCTAGGCTTAGATTTGCATTTCATGTTATAAATATTGCATAACATGCATCATTGTGCATTTAGAGTAGTTGTATATATTTTAGGTTAATTAGGTCCTTTTTATGGTCAGGAGAGAAGAAGACTTATTGTAGGGCCTCGGATGGATGATTGGACCATATGGATCTGATTAAGACAACGATCGGAGTCTAACGCTTGTGAAGTCGTCTAGATCGAAGAACCGTAGAATCGTACGAAGTTCGAGGAAGATCAACGGCCATGGGGCAATGCGACATCCATACAGGTTTCGGATGGAAAATTCGACCGCATGGATGGATCTAGAGTGACGATTGCAGTCCAGCAGTGCAAGAATCATCTCGATCTGAGCATCGTGGCACCCTCTACAAAGGAAAGAAGAATGGATGGCCTAGATGGTGCCACGTGGTGCCATCCATGGTGCGGGGAGCATGGACGCGTGATGCGTGCACCAGCGAGGTAGGCGCTAGCGGGGCAGGCACGGATCTTCAGCGACGCTTGCCTTTAGTGACGCTTGCAGCTGTCACTAATGGTCTACGCGCGCTAGCAAGAGGATTTGAAGGGTGGATCTTCAGCGATAGCTGCAACGACGTTTATGGACGTCAATAATGACCCAGATGAGAATTTGTCCTTCATCCACTATAAAAGGACCTACCCACAACCATTCCAAACCATCTCTTACTTTCTTCCTCTCACCACCTCCAAGGCTCCAGAGAGAGCTTGTCCCAAGCCTGAGATGCTCCTCTAGAGTAGAAAATCAAATAGTTTTCCCTCCCCTCATCTCCATTCATGGAGCATCCCGTGGTCATCCTCTCACCGCCCTTCAGGAAGAAGATCCTCGCCGCAACACCGTCCTACCCCATCCTCTGTCCTTTGGCTTCTTCCTCCTTCATCCTACTCACAACCTTCCTCCAAGCGACGTTAGAGCAAGTTGTCCTCCGAGCAAACATCGAGGGGGATTTCTCTCACCTCTTTCTATCTTTTTCATTTACGTAGTGTAGTTTTCCTACTTTCATAATTGTAGAAAACATTCATGAAATAAATAGATGATTATTTCTCTCTCTCTCCCTCTCTCTCTTATATTTTTACAAGTAGATAAAGTTTTCATCAACCTAATCTCTTGCTTGTTAAAAATACAAAAAAAATTTGAAAAGACAAAAACAACCAAAAAGAAATAGAAGTGAAGCGCGGATTTCATAAAACCAAACGTTCGCCTACCCGTGTTCGACCCGAGACTCACTTTTCGAGTTTTGATTTTAAATTTTATTTGACCACGCATTTTGCAACTATGACGATGGGTTACTTGTAACCCTGATTTCAAACTCGCGAAACGCATGCAATCAGTAGGATCACGAGAGCAATTTATTTGCCTATTGAAGCTCTCCCACTTCCGATGTGGAACTAAATCCCATGGCTTTTTTGCGTGCGAGGAGCTATTGAAGATGCATTCAATTGAAGTAGTAGGAGGACTTGTTGCTCCCAATTGGAAGCTTGGATGTGTTCCTAGAGGCATTCTGCGCTACCTGAAGGTAGCGCCTGGGGTTGATGTAATGAGAACATAGCGTCGAGCTTTCTTGAAAAGGCTCTGTCAATGGCGGCAACCAGTGGTAGACCTGAAACATGCAAACGGCCTAATGGCCAAGTCAAAAAACCTCAGTAGAAGTGCGAAGATGCGACGAAGGCAGTGGTGGCACTGGCATGCTGTGAATGTAGTCAAAGGTGGTTGGTGGAGATGAAAAATGAAGGCGAAAAGGGTTGCATTTTGTGGAGCAATCGGCGTAGCAACCCCTCAATTTCTTGAGGGGTTTTACTCGCGCGGTCACAGTGATGCTATAGGGACCGGTGGCGGCCGATTTGGTGGAGTGTAGCAATCGTGCAAGCTCGCCAGAGGTACACCGGCAAGGTGTAAGACAGAGGTGGATCGGGTGCAGTAGCTGTCAAAATGGTGTTGTGGTGGCATGCTGATGATGAGCTGATGCTAAGGAGTTGAATGAACTAGTTGTTGGATGAAGAGGAGAGGAGGGGGTATGATGATAACGTCATCATCAATCATATCTATCTTTAATTAGTCATAATCAATATATTAATGCTCCTACATAACCAACAGAAGATCATAATTCATTTCATATTCATTTTGAGAGAAATGCATTAAAATAGGGGTAAATCTACAGTTTTAACAGTATAACCTAAATGCAAAGCAATCATGGGATTTCCTAGAGGTTAAATAAAGGTCGAATATTCATAAATGTCTAATAAGTGGGTTCATGCAGATAGAAACTGATTTTCATGCGTTTCGAGAATTAATGGATATCTAAAACCCTAAAAATAGACCTGCTTAATTAACTCAGGTTATGGTCAGAATAAAATTCACCTAAACTTTCTAAAAATTATAAGAAAATATTCTCTAAGGTTTGGTATCTTTGATTTGATCATTGGAACCCAATTTGACTTAAAGTAGAGTCTCAGGTCGATAATTGCCCTAATTTAGATTTCTATGCAAATTATTTAGTCAAACTTGGTCAAAACCAAAATATGATTTTACCATCAGATTCCTTGGGTCCAAATTAGGTTTGTACCAAAATTTGGGCCCAATCATAAATCATCTTGACCTGGTTTGCATTCCAGTCCTCTTTTGACTCTTTTCCTTACACATATGCCCCTAACTTTTGAAATCTTTGTAAGGACCCCCTAATTTCATCATCTTCTTCACCAAACAATCCCGTTGCCTGCATACTTACAGAACTCCTAAACCCACCTTGCGTCGACCTTCAATTAGGAAGTGCTCCCTGATTTCACGGCTAATCCCTTCTAAAATTGGAAGGGACGATCTTGAGACCTTCCTCTTCCCTCTGATTGTAATCTCGAGCTCATATTTGAGCCAAGATGCCCATGCGAACTCCTTGAATTCATGGGTCCTATTCCATGATTTTTGAGCTTTCAAGCTTGGTTTCCAAGCTTGAAGCTCGACCCAATGGCCTATAAAAGACCTCCGTGCACAACCTTACATCCTTGGCTTGGTTTGGACCGATTCTCCACGTTCTTCTCCACTCTCCAGCCAATCCCTTTTTCGCCGGCCATCACGGACCATAGCTGGCTGGTCTCTTCTCCTCAAGCTCCTCCATCGCTCGCAATACCAACGAGGGTTGTCTTCCCCTCTCTTCCTCGCCATTCTCCCTCATCAAAGGCCCTTCCTTCCACGGTGCCAGCCACACCATACCTGACATTCTTCCTATCCCTTTCATCCCTTAAAGTAGGTTGTTAAGACTCTTTCTTCCTCTCTTATCATTTCCTTTATCCAAAACCCAAAAATTAGCCTGTGACCCCACTCACGTAGCTGTAGACCCGGTTACTGTTCATACCCGAATACCCAATTAAGATCGATTATCTGAGGGAGAGGAAAGGATGAAGGAAAGGAAAGAAAGAGAGTGGGGGAGGGGTGGGTTTTCCTCCTGTAGGTTTGTATGACACTTAGTCATTGAGAAGAAGACCCTGAGTAGAAGAAGAAGGGCGTGGAAGAAGAAAAGAGGAAGGAAAGAGGAGAAGGCTTTGAGAAGAGAAGAAAGGAAGAGAGGAGTCGTGCCAGAGAAGAAGAGGAAGAAACTGAAGGAAAGGCAGAGAAGAAGAGGAGGAAAAGCTCTGTAGAAGGCGATATTTAAGTCGTCTGATTACCAAAGCAGACATCTAGTCACTATTCATTGATTTCATTCATTTGAGTAATTGATATGTACTTAATTAAGACTAATAATTGGTAATCTAAATTACCATTATTTTGTCTTAGATATCTTTTTGCCTCAGTAAACTCTTGATATACTTATGCTTGTCATTGAATATCAATTTTGAGTAGTTATTCATTAAACATCATTCTTGGCTTATTTCTGTGCTCATTTATATTTTAATTAAAGATTAGTGCGTGAATGTAATACTTACTCCCTATGTTCGACCTCGAACTTCTTTTAGATATTCGAGTTATAAATATTATTTGTTGGGAGAGTTATTTAGGAAACTTACTACAACGAAACACATTTAAACTCCTATCTAGATCCATTTAACAGGGTGCCAGGTTTGGTATGGCCGACGTCGGAGGAGATGAATGCTCCGATGAGAGGGAATGACAACGACAGAGGATTAGGAAGCACCTCGCTAGTATGGCGAGGTGCAGAAAGATCAAGGGAGTTGGAACTGACTGCCTATGCTATCTGGCGGCCGAAGAAGAGGCCGGAGGTAGGAGGGTCGCTGAGGTCAAGCTTGGAGCGAGCTGGAGGTAGGAAAAGAAGAGGGATTTTGGCTCAAAAGCTTACTAAGGAGGTGAGGTTGCCCATGAGGGTCATTTATAGGCCTTCAAACTAGCTTCCAAGCTTGGAAACAAGCTTGAAAGGTTCAGCTTTTTAGGAAGAAGGATTCTTGAAATCCTTGGATTCGCACACGCAATTGAGATGGATTTGGAGCTTGGGAATAGGATTAATCGATCGGGAAACTCCTCAGGACCATCCCTTCCAAATTTGGAAGGGATTAGTCAATCAATCAAGGCAGAATCGGAGATTGAAGCTTGGATTTGATGGGTTCACACTTGCCATGGCAGCAAGGACCCAAATGTGAAGAAGTCAATGAAGTTAGGGGGTTCTTTGTAAGTATTTTCAAAAGTTAGGGGTGTGTGATAAAGAAAGAGTCTGAATGGACCAAAATGCAAACTAGTTTGAAATGATCTCTGATTGAACTCAAATTTTGGTACAAACCTAATTTTGACTCAAGGAATCTGATGGTGAAGTCAGATTTTGATTTTTACCAAGTTTGGCTGAGTAATTTATGTAGAAACCCAAATTAGGGCAACTGTCCGTTTGAGACTCTATTTTACGTCAAAATGGGTTCCAATGGTCAAATCAAAGGTACCAAACCTTATAGAATATTTTTATATGATTTTTGAAAGGTTTAAATGAATTTTATCTTGACCAAAACCTCAATTAATTAAGCAGGTCTGAAATTAGGGTTTTGGATGTCCATTAATTCTTGAAATGCACGAAAACTCGTTTCATTCTGCATGGGCCCTCTTATTGGACATTAATGACCATTTGATTTTTAATTATCCCATGGAAAACCTCATGGTTATTCTGTATTTGTGGAATGCTGTTAAAATTGTAAAAATAACCTTGTATTCTTATTTTCTTTTTAAAATAGAATAATGTGCCCTTAGGACCTTCTGATGGATGTGTAGGAGCTTTTAATAATCTAAATAGACCAAATTGAACTAGTTAGGGCTTATGATGGTGTTCCCATTAAACATCCCCATTGTGCTACTTGCACCTATTAGGGACTTAAGGTGCCTTAGGCTATTCACCTTCTTGATTAAACCCTAGGAGCCAACTATGGAAAGAATTTGACTTGGAAAATAGAGCCAAATTAGGGTTTTCACATTAGGATTTCAGGAAAACACACTTGATTTAAAAGAGAACAAATTTCCCATATCATGTGTTGCCTAAGCCTTGTTTGAATTGATTTAATCAAGTAAACCCTAAAAAGCAGGCTCTAACAATCACTTGAATCACTAAAACTTGGGACCTAATAAACTTGGTTGATCCACTTTGTGGGTTAACCAACCTCCAAACTAGATCACAAATCAAAATCAACTCTAAAGTTTAAGTGAAATTCAAGGCACATACTCAGGATTAAAATTGGTAGACTTAGGAGTCAAGCTTGCTCATTCTGGTCTACTTGAATTCTCGGTGACAAGGAAGGTCAGGTAGGGGAAATGTTGTAACCCGTGGGGATGCTCTACCTTATAGGGGTCTTTGTGGGACTCTCCTTGGCTACCTAGGTAATTCTCGGGTGAGTGAGTTTCTTATCTAGAGGTATCATTTGCCTCGAACCTCCTTAGTCATCCAAAGATTTTTGGGTGCCTCAATTGGGTCCATTACAAATTTCGTCCCTCATCTGGTTCTTTAGTGCATGTTTGAGAGGAGATCCTTATGACCACCCTTGAGGCCTCCACTAGCAGTTCATTCTTGTTGAGGCCAAGCCTCAACCCATTTGTTTGTGCTACCACCCAAGCAGATTGACATCTCTTCCAACTCCTCCATATCTGAGCTCAAATCTCCATCATCTACATCCGTGGAGAACAAAGAAGAAGAGCCCAACATTCAGAATCGATTGCAACACCTCACCTATCTATTCCATGCATTCATTAACCTGCCGCAGTGCCCTCAGATGTGAGATCACTACAATCCTATTGCGATAGTGATCGAACCCAGGGTGCATGCAAATCCTGGCTGGAGAGCCTGATACTGAATTGAAGCCGAATTTGATTAATGCTATCCCAAAATTTCATGACTTAAACTCCGAAGATCCCTTCCAGCATATCAAGCAGTTGAAACATCTGACCCAGACCTTTGGACCATCTATTCAGAATTGATACATCCTGCTCATGAAGATGTTCTCCTTTTCGCTTATGGATAAGGCTGCCCACTGGTGTTGGTGCTAGTGCACCACGATTATTTATTTTGATGATAACAAAACACGTGTCATGATTGCAAATGCACTAACAGTAACACATTTGCTTTTGAGTCTTAGTTTTCAAGTCAAATTGCAAATGAAAACGTGTTTAGATAGAGTTCGAGCTCGCATCCATGGCAGATTGCAGGAGCTTGATGGAGAAGGAGCTTCGCGAGGAGCGAAAGCATGAAGAGAAGAATAGGATAGATTCTCTTTTCATGTATTCTTTTGTAATTCTTTTGCTCTTTATTCTTTGTGTTTAGATATATGTTAAAGAGTCTCAAAGTACCCTCAAAGTAGTCCTAGGAACACTTGCACAACCCTAGGATACTTAGGTTTTCTGTAGAGAACTTAGAAAACCAAAATAGGGTTCTGTTAGCCTAATTAGACGTCTGATAATGACTTTTAAGACGTCTGACTGTTGACTCAGACTTCCAATAACTTAGGCTGGACTTAGTTAGCTCTGTCTATTGAAATCAGACATCCAGACCCTAGTCCAGACGTCTTAGAAGACGTCTGATGGTTGTGCTAGATGTCCAATTAGTGGAATGTTGGCTAAACAAAGTAAATGTTGAGGAATATAACCGTTAAGCTTATATCAGACATCCATAGATGACCCCAGACGTCTGATATGTGACCGTTCTGCCTCGACTAACCCAAAATCACCTTTATGAGATTTTCTAGCCATTATCCTATCTTGGGAATCCATTCCCACAGTACAATAGGTTTCCAGATGTCCAGACCTTATGCCAGATGTCTTGTACGTCGTCTGATGGCTTTACACTAGAACCATGTTTAGGTCTGATCAAAGTTAGGAAGGAAACCTGCCTAGAATCAGACGTCTGACTTAGTTCCTAGATGTCTTAAACAAGTTTTCCAAACATCTGATACCTAGACCAGACGTCTGATGACCGTGTCAGAATCATAATTGATTCTGATTACGGCCTGTTTGGGCTTGGGTTCAACCCCAACAGCTATGAAAGCTTCCTAAGGTCTTCCAAAACCTTCCTCGGCCCTTTATAAATAGAGGACCCTTTCCTTGCAAAATCACACCAAGACACACCAATCATTAGCATTTCGACATCTTTTGTGTCCAAGTCAAATAGAAGAAGATCTTGCTCTCCATTTCGTCTTTCCAAATCTAGAGCGCTTCAATCCAGTTGCACACCCGCTCTCCCTCCGCGATTACAGGAGAGACGAAGCGTCGCCGCGTGGTTCACGCACCCGCTTCGTCACATCGATGCACTTCCACCAAAGGGAAGTTTCCTAACTCCTATGGAAGTTAGGTTTTAATAGTTGTGGCTCTATAGGATTGTTGTGCTTTTAATGTTCCTTGGTTTAGGTATTCGCTTTGCGAATTCCCGTCTCCATCGAGAGACAAAATACTCCTTGTGAAGAGGAGTGGTTGTGAGGTACACTACCCTCGGGTATAAAGTAGCCTGGTTGTACTGAGGTTGAACTACCCTCATTTTAAGTAGTTTGTTTAGTCGATTTGATCGACTTTTTTGATCGGCAAATCCTAACTCAAGAGGGTTAGGTGGTGGTTTTCACCCGGTTTAGGTTTCCACCTAAAAATTCTTGTGCCTATTGTGTGATTGTGCCATTTGTGAGATTGTTTACATAATTCCACATTTTATATTATGTCACGCATATCTCACCCCCCTCCCGTAGGAAATTACAATTGGTATCAAAATAGGTTTCCACTTTCTAGGAGTAATATCCATGGAAGATCCAATGGAGGGGAGCAGTTCCACGATGAGGATTCTGGAGGGGCAGTCTACTACTAGACCACCATTTTTTGAGGGGAACAACTACCCATACTGGAAATTGCAAACGAAGATGTGGCTTCAAGCCAACAACTTCATGATTTGGGCCAGATGCGAGATGCCGTTTGACATCCCAAAGAAATCCGCAGGAGGCTACTCGCAATAGTAGATCTGAGAGCTCTCTCTCAATGCAAAAATAATGAACACATTGTATTGCATGTTGAGCCTGAAAGAATTCAACCGAATCTCGTAGTGCGCCACTGCATACGAGATTTGGTACACACTTGAGGTAACTCACGAGGGTACCTCCAAGGTAAAGTCTTCTAAACTCAACTTACTTTCTCAAGAACTTGAATCTTTTTCTATGAAGACTAATGAATCTTTAAGTGATATCAACACTATGTTCACTCTCATAATGAACAATCTTAAGGACTTAGGAAAGACCTTCATCAACGAGGAGCTTCAAGGGAAGCTTCTTCGTTCCCTTGGACCAGAATGGGAACAGAAGGTTACTACCATCGAGGAGGCGAACGAGGTGGAGGAGCTCAACATGGAGGATCTCTTAGGAAATCTAATGGCCTACGAGACAAAGTTGAAGTAGAAGAAGGATACACCAAAGCCAAAGCCGAAGAAAACTCTCACCTTCAAAGCCACCTCAGACACCGAGGTAAGTTCTGATGACGAAGATTTTGAATTTTTACTTAGAAAAATTTCCAAGTTTTGTAGGGAATCAAAGAAAGAAAAGTAGAAGGAAAAAGATAGCCCGAGACATTGATACCACTACAACAAAAAGGGTTATCTTCGACTTGAGTGCCCTCTTCTCAAGAAGGAGAAGAAGGAAAAAGAGAAGTATAAGAAGAAGGCATTCCAAGCAACTTGGGACGACTTGAGCTCGGAGGAAGAAGAAGAGGAGAATCCCAAGGAAGAAATCGCTTACATGGGTTTCATGGCGACAGCAGGCGACGGCGAAAGTGACTCCGACAATGAGGTGCATTCCGATTTACAAGATGCTTTTAATGAGCTATTTGAACTTAGTAAATCACTAAAGATAGAAAATAAAAACTTTAAAAAGAATCTTAGTTTTCTTAAAAGTGAAAATGAAAGATTAGAATTGAAACTTAAGGACCTAGAAAGTAGTTTTAGTACTAATAATGACATTTTGTTGCTAGAAAATAAAGACCTAATAAATGAAAATAGTAAGTTGATTGAAGAGAACACTAATTTAAAATTAGAAGTTTCTAGTTTAAAAACCAAGATTCATATTATAGAAAAGGAAATTGCATGCCTTAAGGAAAGCTCCAACAAATTGATGAATAAAGTAGATAATCTGTTTAGCCCTAAGGTTGAGAAAGGATCTCCTTCAAGGAGACCAGCTAACAGATCCAGATCGAAGCTAACTTGGATACCAAAAAGACAAGTAGAATCTTGTTTTGTAGGCTTCAAGGGAGACTACAACATCAAAGATTGGACCTACAAGATGGAGAATGGTCTACTTAAGCTAGGTGAACCAACATCAAGACCAAGGAGGAAGACCAGAAGATTGACGAGAAGATCGACGAGACGACAAACAAATAATTGAATCGCCGCACGTCGACCGCCCGATTGGAGACCGACGCCGATGCCCGAACCTCCAAGCTACGGATGGGAACCCCATCCGATTTGGCATCCATAGCCATTTGGGCCATTCTACTGGCCATGATAGGTGAGGTAACCCTTAACCATATCTTTTTATCATTAGCATATAGATGGGGGGAATTAAAATTAATGATCTATTTGTCAATCATTAAGGTGGAGGTGTTAAGTTAGCTATATTTCCTTTAGAAAGGGGGAGAAAAACATATAGCTATCTTGTTATTACAAAAAGGGGGAGAACATTATTCTTGATTAAAAGAAATTTAACCTAAAAACTAGAATAGAATGTTTTAAAGGAAGTTTAGGAGAATTAAAACTGATAAAAACTTTTTTGATAATGCCAAAAAGGGGGAGATTGTTGGTGCTAGTGCACCACGATTGTTTATTTTGATGATAACAAAATACGTGTCTTTTAACATTTGCTTTTGAGTCTTAGTTCTCAAGTTAAATTGCAAATGGAAACATGTCTAGATGGAGTTCGGGCTTGCATCCATGGCAGATTACAAGAACTTGATGGAGAAGGAGCTTCGCGAGGAGTGAAAGCGTGAAGAGAAGAATATGATAGATTCTCTTTTCATGTATTCTTTTGTGATTCTTTTGCTCTTTATTCTTTGTGTCGAGATATATGTTAAAGAGCCTCAAAGTACCATCAAAGTTGTCCTAGGAACACTTGCACAATCCTAGGATACTTACATTTTCTGTAGAGAACTTAGAAAACCAAAATAGGGTTCTGTCAGCCTAATCAGACATCTGATAGTGACTTTTAAGACGTCTGACTATTGACTCAGATGTCTAATAACTTAGGTTGGGCTTAGTCAGTTTTGTCTATTGAAATCAGACATCTAGATCCTAGGCCAGATGTCTTAAAAGACGTCTGATGGTTGTGCCAGACATCTAATTAGTGAAACGTTGGCTAAACAAAGTAAACATTGAAAAATATAACCGTTAGGCTTATATCAGATGTCCATAGATGACCCCAGATGTGTGATATGTGACTGTTCTGTATCGACTGACCCAAAATCACCTTTGTGAGATTTTCTCGCCATTAACCTATCTTGGGAATCCATTCCTGCAGTACAATAGGTTTCCAAATGTTTAGACCTTGTGCCAGACGTCCTGTACATCATCTGATGGCTATACACTAGAACCCTGTTTAGTTCAAATCAAAGTTAGGAAGGAAACCTACCTAGAATCAGACGTCTGACTTAGTTCCTAGATGTCTTAAACAAGTTTTCCAAACATCTAATACCTGGACCAGACGTTTGATGACCCTATCAGAATCATAATTGATTCTGATTACATCCTATTTTGCCTTGGGTTCAACCCCAACAGTTATGGAAGCTTTCTAAGGTCTTCCAAAGCCTTCCTAGGCCCTCTATAAATAAAGGAGGACCCTTCCTTGCAAAAACACACCAAGCGTAAGCATTTCCACATCTTTTATGTCCAAGTCAAATTGAAGAAGATCTTGCTCTCCATTTCTCCATTCCAAATCTAGAGAGCTTCAATTCAGTTGCGCACCCACTCTACCTCTGTGATTACAAGAGCAACGAAGTGCTGCTGCTTGGTTCACGCACTCGCGTTGTCACATCGATGCACTTCCACTAAAGGGAAGTTTCCTGACTCTAATAGAAGCTAGGTTTTAATATTTTTGGCTCTATAGGATTATTGTACTTTTATTGTTCTTTAGTTTGGGTATTTACTTTGTGAATTCCCGTCTCCATCGAGGGACAAAATAATCCTTGTGAAGAGGAGTGGTTCTGAGGTACGTTACCCTCGGGTATAAAATAGCATGGTTGTACTAAGGTTGAACTACCCTCGTCTTAAGTAGTTCGTTTAGTGGATTTAATCGACTTTGTCGATCGGGAAATCTTAACTCGAGAGGGTTAGGTGGTGGTTTTTGCCCGGTTTGGGTTTCCACTTAAAAATTCTTGTGCCTATTGTGTGATTGTGTTATTTGTGAGATTGTTTACATAATTCCGCATTTTATATTACATCACGCATATCTCACCCCCTCCCGTAGGGAATTACAACTAGTACCAAACTCTGACTTGTCTGATCAACCCTTGGGAGGAACTCAAATCCAAATTCCTAAAGAAATTCTTCCCAGTTGGTTGCACTAATGCAATGAGGCACTAGATCACGCACTTCACGCAAAATGCGGGAGAACCACTTCATGAGGCATGGGACCACTTTTTGGATCTCATGCGGAAATGCCCCCATCACGGAGTTCCTAAGTGGGAACAAGTCCAGTCTTTTTACCAAGGACTCTGAAAGGATATCAAACTGTTTCTCAATGCAATCTGTGATGGCAACATCATGGGTCAGTATGAAGATATTGTTTGGGAGATTCTCGAGAACATGTGCGAGAACTCCATAAATAATGAATCTATGGGTGTGTTTGATCGGACGGCCACCCACTCATTGACAAACACATGAGGGGCACACGAGGCTCAAGGCCTATCCGCATCTATCAATTTGGAGTTGGTGGCCAGTCTCTTGAATAAGGTCTGCATTATTAAGAAGGTGGACGAATTGACTCGACATCTACAAAGAACCACCTTTGCATAGTAGAACACGTATGTGCTACCACCCTCAGGTAGGGAGGCTGTGCATAACATTCACCACCACTCTTATCAATGGATGGACCCATATCCAGCCCCGTATGATCCTAGTTTCGGAGTAAACTCCGAACCTGCCTACTCTAGTTGGGGGAACTCTGAACCCTTGTACTCTGACTTCTCTGGAGTTCCTCAAACCTATGAGGATCTCTACACCATCTAGAATTATTCATTCTCAAACACCTACAACCCTGGATGGTGCAATCATCCCAACTTCTCATTGTCGGGAACTAATCAGAACATGAGACCGCAATTCCAACTCGGACCATAGGCTCCACGCCATATCAGCTTGCTCAGCCTAGGCCCAATTCGAATTACCAATCGAGGCTATCAAGGGAAGATCAAATGAATCTGATTTTACAAACCCTGGCTGACATCCAAAATACCAATGCGACTATGCAAAAACAACACAAAGACGAGATCATAGAGGCTCGAAATCAGCTTGCACAGATGGCTGGGTCTCGCCAGCCTAGTGCACTTTCATCTCAACCTCTGTCAAATCTGAATAACATGCCAAACTAGACGCATGTTATGAACCCAAATCAGGGCTAAGCTCACTACGTTTATTAGGCCCCTTCTACTTCATCACCCAATGGGATGGTGGCTTTGACATCGTATTCAGGATATCAGTAGCAACCACCTCTTTTGCTGATTCTGAGCCAAAACTAGGCAACCATTAATGCTGTTACCACCCATAGTGGCAAATCAACTTAGGATCCACCTTATCCTAGCCACTCAAAACTTGGTAGTTCAGAACCTAACCTTAGGATGGTTCTCCAGGACACCTCGATCCTAGATCCAGAGCTTGAACCAATCCTAGAGGAACCTACAAAGGTTCCATTTCCTGAGGCCTTGACCAAAGGAAAGAGGAAACCCAAACCTGTGGCACATGAGGAGGACTTGGTCAAGCTCTTTCTGCAAGCCTAGACAAACATCCCCTTGATGGATGTGATCTGCCACGTACCGACTTATGCGCGATTTCTAAAGGACTTATGTACACCAAAGCATATGCTGCGAAATAAAGACGAGAGTCCAATCGTTTTGTCTGAGCAAGCCAGCTTAATCATCTTTAGTAAACTCCCACAAAAAGTAAAATATCCTGGCACCCCATTTATCTCCTGTAAGATCGGAAATCTAGAGTTTGATCAAGCTTTGTTGGATTTAGGAGCCTCCATAAATTTGTTCTCCACATCCCTACTAGATCATTTGAAGGAACTGAGATCAAACTGACTGAGGTGACCTTACAACTAGCAGACAAATCAATCAAGTCACCTAGAGGAGTTCTCGAGGATGTTCTAGTTAGGATTCGAGATTTCTACTTTCGGATAGACTTCATCGTATTATATATGGATACTCTTGAAAATCTGAGAGACACACCGATCATCTTAGGGAGACCATTCCTAGCCACAGCTAGGGCAAATATTAATTATGAAGAGGGCCAGATCGAGTTAAAATTTAGGAACCAGACATTATGGATTGATATCTTTAAGGCCTAGAAAGGAATAAACTATGGAGCGATTGAAGAAGTATGCAATATCAGTTCTTTGGTTGAGGAACCAATTGCAGAGGAAAAACCCAATTACCCTAGAGCCTCAACCACAAGAGGATCTTGACCCACAGATAGAGGAGCCCAAAGACGATCCAGACCTACCCTTAGCTTCCACCCTATCTTCTGAGGCCCATCCCGAACCCCCACTTGTTGCTGATAACCTGGTACTGGAATTGAAGCCCCCCTCGGATCATCTGAAGTATGACTTCTTAGGTTCCAATCAAACATTTCCTATGATTATCAATTCTCGACTCACACCTAATCAGGAAACAAAGCTGATTTCTGTCCTCTAGCAGCATCAAAGAGCCATCGGATGGACTCCAGTTGACTTGATTGGGATAAGCCCTTCTAGTTGCACACATCGTATCTACACTGAAGAGGGCTCACGACCATGGAGAGAAATGTAGAGAAGACTAAATCTGAATCTTCAAGAGGTCATGAAGAAAGTGATCATCAAGTGGTTAGATGCTGGTATCATCTAGTTGATCTTTGATAGCCGCTGGGTGAGTCCCATTCAAGTTGTTCCTAAGAAGACAGGGCTCACCGTGATTACGACCGAATTTGGAGAAACCATCCCGACTAGTATTGTGAATTTGTGGAGAGTCTACACAAACTATCACAAATTGAATGCCTCCACAAAGAAAGATCATTTCCCGTTCTCGTTCATTGATCAGATTCTCGAGAAATTAGCGGGAAATCAATTTTTCTGTTTCCTAGAAGGGTACTCCAAATACAATCAGGTGTCAATCCATCTTGAAGATCAAGAAAAGGCCACCTTTACCTGCCCTACGGTACGTATGTGTTCGTACGCTTTTGTGGGGTTTTAAAAGATAACACGTTATAATATAGCCGACAAAACGTTCAAACAAATATAGAGAATTTTATTACTCGAAAAACTAGAGTATCCGAGGTCGAACACAGGGAGCAATCTCAGTACTTTCAAAATCAAAGAATACAACTTTTAAATGAAAACAATTGATTCAAAGAGAGTTATAAAGAGAAGTGCTAAAAGAGAACAAAATTGGACGTCTGATTTCTTTATCAAACGTCTTAAAAACAGTCTTCTTTCTCTCTTCTGCCTTCTTCTTCTTCTGATCCATAGATCTTCTTCCTTGAACTTCCTTCTCTTCTTTTCCTGCGAAGACTTCTTCCTGCCTTTGTTTCCCTTCTGTCTTCTTTCTTTTTGTCTTTTCTGCAGTCCTTCCTTCTCTCAGATCTCTGCCTTGCTCAGCTTCCTTTCTTCAGAGTTCCTTCTTCTTCTGCTCCTGCTCTTCTATTTCTTTAGTTCTTCTTTTTGCTTTCATTCGCCTCTTCCTTCTCTTCTTTTCCCTTGCTGCAGCAGCTAAGTGTTCACTCCTTCCTCCCTTCCTTCTTTCCTGCGCACACCACAGCCAATGCAAAACCTACCCCCTTCCCTCTACCCAAACGTCTCTCTCTTTCTCTGTAATTCACTCAAGGATGCTCTCCCAGAGCCACACGGGTAATCGGGTCGGATTTCGCACCCGGGACCAGGCGCACCGGCAGGTGGGTGATGCGCGAGGAGTGCTCAGGTTAGGGTCGGGTCGGATCCCGCTAGATCTGCTAGGTGAAACCGCGGACGAGGCAGGCGTGGGTCAGGTGAGGGACCTCACCCCTGTGCTTTCGGAGGCAGTAAGTAGAGAACACAAAATCAACTTAAAGCGTACCTGTGCGTTGTGTTTAGCCGATGTGGGACTATCTGGCCTGCCCCAATTTTGCGCGCGCTCGCAGAGGATTCCTCGTGCAATCACCAAGGCTGATCGCTTCGTAGCGTCAATGCTGGCCCTGATCGCTTCGCAACACCCGTGCGAGTCTGCTGCGCTTGGAGCCTGGAGTTGCTGCACCTGGAGCTTCTTCGGCCGTCAATGCGGCAGGAGCGTCGATACCTGTCAAACACAAGCACGACCTATTGGCCTAATCAGACCTGTTGGGCACCTTTGCTGTGGCACGACGAAGATGGTGCACGGTGCTGCAGGCCGTAGGATGGCCTAGGCGTGTGTGCCTAGGTCAACCTGTGGCCGGCGGTGTGGGGTTGTTCGGGGGGCTACTGCGGAGGTGTGGAGTGACAGTGGAGGGGCGGAAAGTGTTCCTTGTGGTGAGGCGGAGCTTACGAGATGGTTGGTGAGCCGTGTGGAGGGGCAGAGTGGTGGGAGTGGCTCGCCGGATGTCGGTCGAAGGCGAGGAAGATGGAGGTGGTCAGGCACTGTCGGGGGGCGATTAACTAAAATAACAGGGGGAAAAGAGAGAGGGGAAGATGGAGAAGGTATCTGGAGTGGTCTGGAAAGAAGGGAGGCAGCGGAGTGGACGGCGCGTAACTGTCGTCGTCGGGGAAGAAGCACCCTGAGGGAGGAAGCGGCGAGGAGGACGAGGTCAGGGGCACGCGCGCTTGGTACGGCGCGACGCGGGAGGAAGAGGCGGAGTTGACTCCGCTGCTGGTATGGCAGCAGAGTGACGAGGAGGGGAGGAGGTCGCCGGAGCTTGCGGGTCTCTTGGCCGGAGATGGGAGAGAGGAAAACTTGGTGAAATCTCCGTCAAAACAAGGCTAAAGATGAGCGGCCGGAGGTGTGGGTTCTTTTATAGGCACTGGGCCGAACCTTTTAGCGCGTGGAGATCGCGCAATCACCTCCGCCGGCTCGCCGGAGATGGAAAGAGGGTGGATACCCAAATCTCTCGTGCGTTCGCACGAGAGATTGGGTTCACACCAGAGATTGTGATTGGCTTTAGAAGGGAATTCCTCAGAGAATCTCCCTTCCATTTCTGGGAGGGAATCTCTGAGGGATTAGAGGGGAATCCCTCTCTAAACCTCGCCGGAGATCGGTTCTGCCCTAACAATGGCGGCAGGACCTGATTGCAAAGGTGGCGAGGAACTTAGGGGGCTCTCTGCAATGATTTTCAAAAGATAGGGACCAAGTTGTGATTTGGGTGTAATAAATTACAAAGTATGTCAAGATGACCTCCACTTAGGTCCAAATTTTGGTATAAACCTAATTTGGACCTAAGGAAGACAATGGTGAAGTTGGATTTTAGGTTTGACCTCGTTTGACTGGATATTTTGCGTAAAAACCCAAATTAGGTTAATTGAAGAGCTAGGACCCTAATCAAGGTCAAACTAGGTTCCAAAGGCCACATTAAGTGTTCTAAACCCTAAGGAGTATTTTTCCATGATTTTTAGAGGGTTTACTTGATTTTTATCCTGACCGGAACCTTGCTAATTTAAGCGGGTCTGTTTTAGGGTTACTAAATGTCATTTAATTCCTAGATTACACATAAACCCATTTCTGATTGACTCAACCCACTTTTTATCTCATTTAGACCATTTGACCTATGTTTTGCCTCTGAGAAATCCCATTTATATTCTGCATTGGTAAAATTACAGTTTTGCCCTTTAATTCATGTTTTCTTCTCAGAGCACTTATTCCTTTATTTAGGCCCTCTTCTAGGTTATGTAGGAGCTTTTATCTTCTTTATTGGGTCAAAATGAGCTAGTTATGGCTCATGATGAGGCTCTCATCATACCCCCATGCATAGCTTTTGCTTGTCCCTTAGCAAAATTTCAAGGTTTTACTTCCGTTCTAGACCTCGAGTGTCTGTCAACAATCATGATAAGTGCTTCTCCTTTTCTTTTGTGATTAGGTAGGAATGCCGACAATAGGCCTAGAGGTACTCAAGTACCAACGAAAATCCGGACCTGACTCGCTTTAGCCTCAATCCTCCGCAAAGGTTTCTACGGCCCACAGAAACTAACCTAGGGTTTGTTGGACTCCGCGGTTAAAGCACCCGTGCTTGAGACATTTTAAGCCTAAGTTCAGTTTGCAGTGCATTTTTGTAAGAGAGAGATAGAAGATTTATTTGTCTGGAGAGCTTTTCTCTCTCTTTTCTTTTTATTTCTAGCTTCGGATTAGCTTCCCAACACGGTCTGTATCGGATTCCTCGTCCCCATCATCAATCCTCAAGGGTCCCTGGCTTTCGAGATTTCGAGATAATCCCGCCCATGGCAACCCCCAGAACCCTGGCTTTCGAGATAATCCCGCCCATGCCGTTTCGTGGCCGAATTCAAACCCTGGCGATCGACATTTCGTGATAATGCCGCCCATGGTATCTGAACCAGCAGAGTGCTTACATGCCCCTAGTAGGATATTTAAATATCCTAAGAGACAATTACCGAGGAGACGATATGTTGTTACGCATCTTCGAGAGGAATTTCCCACCTCTCCGCAACGGGAACTCGTCCAAATCAATGTGTTGATTGGCCGCTCCTAGTCTAGATGACTCTTTCAGAACATTAAACGCTTTTTGCGTGATTTGGGTGTTTATGCGCACTGAACCAGACTGTGTGTGAATGTGTTGTGCTTAGGTTACCGAATCCCGCAAATCGGAAGTCAGTTAATGAGGCCGAATACTTCCTATGCTTTAGACCTAATACTTAAGCTTTGCATTTTCCTCAACCTCTTGAGGATTATCCAGATTTTAGCGGATACGTGAATTTTTAAGCTAAAGAGTTTAGCCCAAGAGGCCTAAGACCAGTGTTCCCGCTAATCTCTTGTTATGTCTTCTTAGCACTTTTTCTTCTATTTCTTTTCTTGATCTGGTCTAGAACTTCAGTTAATTCTTTAATCTTTTACTAATGACTATTTTTTCTTTCTCATTTTGCGCTCCTTTTTGTCATTTTATTCTTTTTCTCCTCCTCATTTGTATGACCTTGAATTGTTCCTCCCCTCCATCAAGTCTCTGTTTTTTTTTTATTGAAGCCCTTTCTTGATATGAATTTTCCTAACATTTTGCACTTTCATACCCCCCATGCCTAAGATTTGCAATGTCCCCATTGTAAATTAGGTGGGTTCGATTTCAGCTTAGTTCATGCATTAGGACAGGTGTGTGGTGAGTGAATGGGTCGAAGTGACTTGTTGCGAACGATTTCTAGTCTCGGGTAGGGATACCTGAGGTGAAGTCGGCTGTTCTAATGGATGAACCCTAAAGTGCAATATGAATTCTGAATAGAGATGTCAGAAAAGGTTTCAGGTTTTTCAAAGAATGATGGGTTGCCTCCCGTTAAGCGCTGAGTTTTACGCCATCGGCTGGGCGCAATGAGCTCAAGAGGAATGGAGGGTAAAGGATGACTCAACCAAATCTATATTGGTCATGTCAATGAACGGCTTGAGTCTCTGACCGTTCACGACAAAGGGTTCAGAATCGTGGCTGAGTAGGCTGATTTCAATGGCTCCATTTCTGAAGATTTGTCAGACTAGGTAGGGTCCGACCCACTTGGATCTTAGCTTCCTGGGAATAATTTTAGTTGGGCATCAAAGAGTAAAACTTTTTGACCAGGATGAAAGACCTTTCTAGAAATGTGTTTGTCGTGAAAAGCTTTAACCCGTTCTTTGTAAATTCGCGAGTTCTCATACGCATCGTGGCGTAATTCATCGATCTCTCTCATTTGAAGTCTTCTGTGGGTTCCAGCCTTAGAAAAATCTAGATTACAAGTCCGTACTGCCCAATAGGCTTTATGCTCCAACTCGATGGGGAGGTGACATGCCTTCTCGTACACTAGTCTGAAGGGAGACATTCCTAATTGGGTCTTGTGGGCGATCCTATAGGCCCACAATACTTCCGGAAGTCGAGAAGACCAATCTTTTCTATTAGGTCGAACAGTAACTTGAAGGATCTTCTTGATCTCTCT
Source organism: Thalassia testudinum (assembly GCA_037157565.1). Taxonomy (NCBI): domain Eukaryota; kingdom Viridiplantae; phylum Streptophyta; class Magnoliopsida; order Alismatales; family Hydrocharitaceae; genus Thalassia; species Thalassia testudinum. Next base: position 37,708,888 of record JAZHRO010000014.1, read on the forward strand.
GTTAGATAGCTCAATTAGACCATTAGTTTGGGGGTGGTAAGGAGTAGAGATTCGGTGTGACACCCCGTATTTGGTCATCAGTGACCGGAACTGAGCGTTTGTAAAATGGGTCCCTCCGTCGAAAATTATAGCACGTGGAATCCCGAACCTTGAGAAAATGTTTTGATGAAGGAATTTTATAACGACTTTATGATTGTTGGTTCGGGTCAGAATGGCTTCTATCCACTTGGAAACATAGTCAACTGCGAGTAAGATGTATTCAAAGCCATCCGAGATCGGGAAGGGTCCCATGAAATCAATCCCCCAAATATCAAAAATTTCGCATACCAAGATCGGCTGTAGAGGCATCATGTCTCGATGGCTCATGTTGCCCAGACTTTGGCAACGGGAACATGCCTTACAGTGATCATATGCATCCTTGAAAATTGTGGGCCAGTAAAAGCCGCACTGGAGGACTTTTGATGCAGTTTTATGTCCTGAAAAATGTCCACCGCATGCCTGGTCATGGCAGAATGAGAGTATGTCTTTGATTTCCACTTCCTCGATGCATCGTCGAATTATTTGATCAGCACCAATGCGGAATAGATACGGGTCTTCCCATAGGTAATACTTGGCATCGGAACGCAATTTGACCTTTTTGGCCTTCGGCCAATCGGGCGAAATCTGATGTGATGCCAGGCAATTAGCTATATTAGCAAACCATGGAAGACTTGTACTGATAGTCAGGAGGTACTCATCAGGAAAATGTTCTGTGATAGGTCTGGAAGGGTTAATTATTTCAGAAGGAAGGCGGGACAAGTGATCAGCTACCACATTCTACTTTCCCGCCTTGTCGCGAATCTCGAGGTCAAATTCTTGCAACAGCAAGTTCCATCGGATTAATCGAGGTTTCGCGTCCTTCTTTGCAAGGAGATGCCCCACCGCTGTGTGATCCGAGTAATGATAAGACGGGAACCCAAAAGGTATGATCTGAATTTTTCTAGGGCAAATACTACGGCCAGCAGCTCTTTCTCAGTAACCGTATAGTTACGCTGAGCCTCATCCAGTGTTTTGCTGGCGTAGTAAATGACCACAGGTTTCCCGTCAATTTTCTGCCCCAGAACCGCTCCTACAGCGAAGTCAGATGCATCGCACATGATCTCAAAGGGTTGAGACCAATCAGGGGACTGTAGGATCGGGGCTTGGGTGACTCGGTCACGTAGGATCTCAAATGCTTGAGTGCATTCCTTGGAAATTTCGAAAGGCACATCCTTGGAGAGAAGATTAGTCAGGGGGCACACGATTTTGGAGAAATCAGGGATAAATCGACGGTAAAAACCGACGTGCCCCAAAAAAGATCGGATGTCCTTAATTGAGCTAGGCATAGGGAGCTTGAAAATCAGGTTAACCTTAGCTCGATCCACTTGGATGCCTTTCTCCTAGATTAAATGTCCTAGGACAATTCCCTCAGGCACCATGAAATGGCTCTTTTCCCAGGAAAGAACCAGATTCACCTCAATGCACCGCCTGAGTATTTGGACCAAGTGTTGGAGGCAATCGTCAAATGATTCTCCAAAAACTGAAAAGTCATCCATGAACACAAGCACGGCCTATTGGCCTAATCAGACCAGTTGGGCACCTTTGCTGTGGCACGACGAAGATGGTGCACGGTGCTGCAGGCTGTAGGATGGCCTAGGCGTGCGTGCCTAGGTCAACCTGTGGCCGGCGGTGTGGGGTTGTTCGGGGGGCTACTGCGGAGGTGTGGAGTGGCAGTGGGGGGGCGGAAAGTGTTCCTTGTGGTGAGGCGGAGCTTACGAGATGGTTGGTGAGCCATGTGGAGGGGCGGAGTGGTGGGAGCGGCTCGCCGGAGGTCGGTCGGAGGCGAGGAAGATGGAGGTGGTCAGGCACTGTCAGGGGGCGATTAACTAAAATAACAGGGGGAAAAGAGAGAGGGGAAGATGGATAAGGTATCTGGAGTGGTCTGGAAAGAAGGGAGGCAGCGGAGTGGACGGCGCGTAACTGTCGTCGTCGGGGAAGAAGCACCCTGAGGGAGGAAGCGGCGACGAGGACGAGGTCAGGGGCACGTGCGCTTGGTACGGCGCGACGCGGGAGCAAGAGGCGGAGTTGACTCTGCTGCTGGTATGACAGCAGAGCGACGAGAAGGAGGGGAGGAGGTCGCCGGATCTTGCAGGTCTCTTGGCCGAAGATGGGAGAGAGGAAAACTTGGGGGAATCTTCGTCAAAACAAGGCTAAAGATGAGTGGCCGGAGGTGTGGGTTCTTTTATAGGCACTGGGCCGAACCTTCTAGCGCGTGGAGATCGCGCAATCACCTCCGCCGGCTCGCCGGAGATGGAAAGAGGGTGGATACCCAAATCTCTCGTGCGTTCGCACGAGAGATTGGGTTCACACCAGAGATTGTGATTGGCTTTAGAAGGAAGGGAATTCCTCAGAGAATCTCCCTTCCATTTCTGGGATGGAATCTCTGAGGGATTAGAGAGGAATCCCTCTCTAAACCTCGCTGGAGATCGGTTCTGCCCTAACAATGGCGGCAGGACCTGATTGCAAAGGTGGTGAGGAACTTAGGGCGCTTTCTGCAATGATTTTCAAAAGATAGGGACCAAGTTGTGATTTGGGTGTACTAAATTGCAAAGTAGGTCAAGATGACCTCCACTTAGGTCCAAATTTTGGTATAAACCTAATTTGGACCTAAGGAAGACAATGGTGAAGTTGGATTTTAGGTTTGACCTCATTTTACTGGGTATTTTGTGTAAAAACCCAAATTAGGTTAATTGAGGAGCTAGGACCCTAATCTAGGTCAAACTGGGTTCCAAAGGCCACATTAATAGTTCTAAACCCTAAGGAGTATTTTTCCATGATTTTTAGAGGGTTTACTTGATTTTTATCCTGACCGGAACGTTGCTAATTTAAGCGGGTCTGTTTTAGGGTTACCAAATGTCATTTAATTTCTAGATTGCACATAAACCCATTTCTGATTGACTCAATCTACTTTTTATCTCATTTAGACCATTTGACCTATGTTTTGCCTCTGAGAAATCCCATTTATGTACTGCAATGGTAAAATTACAGTTTTGCCCTTTAATTCATGTTTTCTTCTCAGAGAACTTATTCCTTTATTTAGGCCCTCTTCTAGGTTATGTAGGAGCTTTTATCTTCTTTATTGGGTCAAAATGAGCTAGTTATGGCTCATGATGAGGCTCTCATCAGTATGCATTCTGTAGGATGCCATTTGGGCTTTGTAGTGCACCCACCACCTTTCAACGATGCATCTGGCCATATTCTCTGATATGGCAGGAAAATACCTTGAGGTCTTTGTGGACGACTTCTAGATTTTTGGTGAATCTTTTGACGATTGTCTCCTGCATTTAGTCCAGATCCTTCAAAGATGCATCGATGTGAACTTTGTTCTCTCCTGGGAAAAGAGTCACTTCATGGTTCCTAAGGGCATCCTATTTGGACACCTAGTCTCAGAGAGAGGTTTCCAAGTCGACCGAGCCAAGGTAAATTTGATTTCCAAATTACCTATGCCTGCCTTAGTCAAAGACATCAGATCATTCTTATGGCACATCAGATTCTACTGCCTATTCATATCTGATTTCTCCAAGATCATGCGCCACTTCATGAATCTTCTCTCAAAGGACACACCATTCGAGATGACAAGTGGGTGCATGCACGCATTTGAAATCCTGCATGACCGAGTCACCCAAGCACCAATCCTGCAATCTCTTGACTGGTCTCAACCTTTCAAGATCATGTGCGATGTGTTTGACTACGCAATAGGAGTGGTGTTGGGTCAGAAAATCGATGGGAAACTGGTGGCCATATAGTACACCAGCAAGACATTGAACAATGCTCAGCATAATTACATGATTACGGAGAAAGAGCTACTGGCTGTAGTATTTGGTCTAGAAAAATTTAGATCATACCTCTTAAGATCCCATGTCATCATTTACTCGGATCATACAGCAGTGAGGTACTTGCTTACGAAGAAGGACACGAAGCTTAGATTAATCCACTGGATCTTGCTACTGCAGGAGTTCATTCTCAAAATTCGTGACAAGGAAGGAAAATAGAACATGGTAGGTGACCGTTGTTGAATGTCGGAGGACTACGCTATCGGAGTTAGTTTCGAAAACCTGTTGTTGTAGTTCGAGTAGCGAAGAACTCGAGTTCAGCAAATAAAATTTATACCGGAAAAGAAATCCTGGGTCGAACTCAGGGAGGCTACGTCGATCAAAATTTGCAATTATATTTTTTTGTGTTTTTGTTTAAAAAGCGGAATAATCACAATGAAATGGAATAAATATAGTCAATAAGAGAGAGAGAGAGAGAAAACATTCACTTGATGTTGTAAAATGTTTGTACAACTAAGAAAGCGAGAAAAGATTACACTAGAAAGTGATAAATTACTACACTAGAAAGTAGAAAAATTCTACTCAAGAAAGCAGGAAAAAGGAATGGGAGAGAGAAGTTATCCTCCTTGACGATCGCTTGGAGGATGAGCTGGACGAGACAACACCTGGAAGATGAGGAACAGAGCGGGAAGGAGGTCGAAGTAGGAGGAACGGGAAAGAGGCAGCATGTCGTCGTCGTCGCGGGATACACTTCCAGAATGGGGGCAAAAAATTGATTTTAGCTCTTGAGGAGCATACTGGGTGTGGGACAAGCTTCTCTTAAGCCATGGAGAGGGAGAAAAGAGAAGGAAGGGATGAGAAATTCGTCTGGAGGGGGTCTCCTTTTATAGTTGCAAGGAGTAGGGGCATTTTGGACATTTTAATTTCAAAAACATTAATGTGGGACCTTTAGTGATGGACTTAAACGTCACTAAAGGTCCATCGTGGGCGACGTGCGCGCGCGCTGCGCGTGCCCACTCTTCTTCTCCGCCCAAAACGCATGTGCACGTACGCATGCTCACAGCCGTTCGTTTAAGAGATCGGATGGCTGAGAATAGCTATGCCCACGCCGTGCCTTCGCATGTGATCACGCGCGCTATCGATCTTCATCTCATGGCTCTGATCGCGAGCCTGCTCCATGCTCGCTCTTCAATTTGAGGCCCTACGTGGCTCGAATGCGCGCCCTTCGCTCGCAAAGCGTCGCTCAACCGCTACGCTATGCCTCCTCTTTAAGCAAGCAGATGCTTTTACGTGCGTGGCTCCGCAGCCATTGGATGTGCATCCAACGGTCAAGATCAAGCGAGTGGGTGAAGAAGGAAGGCTGCAGCCTGTGTTGGGTGGCTATGATGACACCACGTGGCGCCATCTAGGTTGTCCATCTTCTGAGTGATGTAGATGGTGCTATAGGTGTCGGATTGGACCGATTTTCATGTCGTTAGCTTGTGATCGTCGATCCGAACCCATACGTGCAGTCAGATTTGTCGTATGAGGTGCGGATTAAGACCATCTTGGCCCTTGCTCTTTAAGGTTCCTCGATCTCTATCTGGTGTTATGGATGTCCGATTAGGGTGATCTTGGAGTCGTTGAACTCCAATCGTCGCCTTAATCAGATCCATACGGTTGGATCTTCGATCCGAGGCCTTGATAAAAAGTTGCCCTATCCCTGACCATAAAAGGAGACAATTACTATACAACTTATACAACTTGATTTAAATGAATGATTATGCATATTATGCACTATTTACAATGTATGATGCTAATGTGACACTAAGAACACTCATTAATAGACATTTTAGGTTAATCAGATGTATGCACATCACACCCCCATTCCTATCTTTTTCTAGTCCCTAGCAAAAACTACATGTTATTTATGAAGGAATTAGGTTGGATTACTTGGGCATAAGTTATTTTTAACATTAAGAAATTCTTTACTCAGGATCTGAACTTTCAAAGACACAACAGCGCCTGGGTATCTGCCAAAATGCAGACCACCTCAAGCCCTCGCCTTATTCAAAGAAAAAATTCTTTTTCTCTATTTTCTTCTTTTCTAATTTTTTTGGAGTTTTGAGTTTAGGGTTAAAGAGTGGCTTTCTACGGCCACTCAACCCACCCAAGATTTGATGAGAACCCTAAGTTCTAAGCATCTTATTGTGAATGTGATAGACTCGTTGATCAATAATTAGAACGGACTTCGAGTTTCTACGCCTCTAAGTGACCTTAAAAAGAGAGTTCTACTTAAAGGTGTATCTTTACGACCGGTAGCTTTCTCCCTACTTTTATTTTTGTGGGGTTAACACAATGGTGAATCCAGTGTATATCTCCTCAGCTTATTCTACTTCTCTGCTTCTTCCTAAGTGTTTTGGGAATTTTTAGTGCATTTCTTGAGCTGGGTTCTGGACAACCAGTTGATGAGCTGTTACCACCGACAACTTACCAGTCATACTCGTGCGGCGAAATGTGGCTTATTTCTTTTATTTTCTTTTTTTTCTTTTCTCCTTTTTCTTTCTTTTTCTTTTCTTTACTTTCTTTTTTTTTCTTTTTAAGTAGGTGGTTTCCCTGGTCTAAGATTTACCTAAAGGCAACAAGAAGAGAATGGTCCAGTGACTGGGCTCTAGACAACCTACCTATGGGTTGTTACCCACGATAACTTGCTAGCCATATCACCCTAGAAGGTTCATTAGCAACCTAATTTCCATTAAAACCATAGAACAATAAGTCAATGACAAGATAATGTGTAGATTCTTAGACTTAAAGTTCCCTCAAATTAGAGGGTAGGTTTGATAAGTCGTATACTTGTCACCCAAACTTATTTAATCAAATTACAATAGAATTCATGATGGCGAGGACTCAAAAAAAAAATCCACATTTTAGTGGATAACCGGGTAGATTAAGCCTAAAGACCTGAAGGGTCTTAGTGTTCAGATCCTAATGTAAAATTTCCTAAGATTAAAAAGTTCTAATGTCCAAGTATACCTTCCTAATTTATTTTTTTTAATGTATATATAAGAAGAGAAATAGAATTTACAAGAATTTCATAGAGCTGACAAAATGATTTAAAAATGAATCCACCCCCCATGCCTAGCTGATCGAATGTCCACATTGAGAAAAAGAGACATGAAAAGAAGGGTAGAGTATAGAAGATATCACCTGAATATGAAGGTTGGGTCAGTTCTGAGTTAGACTATACAACTGCTGAGTTTAATGCCATCAGCTAGGTGAAGTCCAACCAAAGAAGTCACAATATGGCTAGAGCAACCGTGTCTAAGACGGGTTTTGGAAGAGTACGGTCAATAATAGGCTTCAGACATTGACCATTGACTTTGAATGAATTACTCATCTTCGGGTCAGAGATCTGAACAACTCCATTTGGAAAAATCTGGTGGATAATGAACGGGTTGTTCCATTTCGACCTAAGTTTGTCGGGAAAGAGCTTAAGTTGAGAATTGAATAGCCAGACCTTCTGGTTCGGCTCAAAGCTCATGCGGGAAATCAATTGGTCATGTAGAGCTTTGGTCTGAGCCTTGTAGATCTTGGCATTCTCATATGCATCATTTCTAAGCTCCAACTCAGATAGTTGGAGTTTCCTGGTCTTCTCGGCTAAACTCAGATCTAGATTGCACTACTTGATTGGCTAGAATGCCCTATGTTCAATTTCTACGGGTAAATGGCACGCCTTTCCATACACCAAACGAAATGGATACATGTCGATGGACGTTTTATATGCCGTACAATAGCCCCAAAGAGCGTCCTCAAGCTTTTAAGTCCAGTCTTTACAATCAGGCCTAACCATTTTCTGCAAACTATTCTTGATCTCCCGATTGGAGATCTTGGCCTTTCCATTCATCTGGGGATGATAAGGTGTGGAGATTCGGTGATTAACCCCGTATTTAGCCAGCAAATTATGGAACTGAGCATTAGTGAAATGAGTGCCACCATCACTGATGATGGCTCTTGAAATCCCGAACCTGCTGAAGATGTTCTTCTTGACAAAATCGATGCCCATCTTGTGGTCATTGGTTCGGGTGGGAATCACCTTGATCTATTTGGACACATAATCAATAGCGACGAGAATGTATTGATGTCCAAAGGAAGGGAGGAAGGGTCCCATGAAGTCGATTCCCCAAACATCGAAGATTTTGATAGGAAGAATTGGGTTTAGGGGCATCATACCTCTCTTAGTTATGCTCACTCATCGTGATCTCTTATTACCCCTAATTAACTAGTCTTCCTAGTTAATTAGTTAAGGTTATGAACATGTAAGGGTTAATTATAGAATAAGGGATATTTAGTAAAGGACCTTAAAATAAGTTAAAAATGACATTTTATCATTCAATTAACATTATTAATAATCTAGATAATAATTGGACTCAAAATTCTATTAATCATTCCCTTAATTAATAAGTTAAGTAACTTAAACTTAATGTAAACCTAAGTATATAATAATTTAAGTAATTTTACATAATATAATAAATCTAAAAAGGTCAAAAATGTAAATTCAAGGTGAAAACATAATATTTACCTTATTTACTAACATATATAAAAAGTTAAAAAAGATCTAAGTTAAAATAAACCTTCAAAACCTGAGTTTACATTTTGGTCCTTCAAATTTATTACAATCGAGTCCTTATTTCTCACATAGGTCCTTAAGTTTTATTACATTTAAGTCCATTTTCGTCATCATCTTCTTCAGCCGAATGAACGGCTGGCAACGGAGAGTTACGCCACCGCACGATTACCGCCCTGTCGACATCAACCTTCTTTGTCCAAGCTCTTGTAGCTTGCGCTCACCACCTCCTCTTGATCCACTGGTCTGGATTAATCAGAAATCCTATTTTTCAGTGGGAGATAACCTCACCGTCGTTGGAGACGACGCCGGAGGTTAAGCTCCTCAAGCTCCTTCTTCGGCCAGACCTCGCCATTCTCTTCGCCGCCAACTACTATAAATACCCCTCACCCCTTAGATTTCACTCAAGTTGGCTCCCTTCCCTCTTCTAACACTGTAGTTGACTTCGATAGGCTATTCATCCAAAACTCCGGTGACTTTCCATTTCACTTTCCGACTTCCTCCATTCTGATCAGCCGAGGAGATCCGCCATGGTCTTCAGCATCTCTGACACAGGCGTCGACCAAATGAATCCTCTACTCCATCTCAAATTCGCCCGCCGGAGATCTTTCTTCCACCCTCTGATTTCGTCATCCACTATGAACCTTCGGCGGAACCCTATTGACCCCTTTGTCTAGGTAACAGTAGATTAGGTGTAGGAGTAGGTTAGCTTAGTTAGTTAGTTTAGGTAGTTAGATTAGAGTAATTTTAGAGTTTCAGTGTTCATCTTCTCCGACTCTAGCGAACTCCTTGAGCTCGGCAGAGCCTTAATTTCATCTTTCTAACTCACTATCCACCTTCCTTTAACCGTCACAATCACTTCTAGCACATTTAATCATTTAATTGATCATCTAATCACCTAATTCACATTTCACCTCCACTGACTACTGTCACTGTCCATGGTGACAGTAGTCAACCGAATTCCACCTTCATAGGGTCTTTCATCATCTTTCCATCACTTATGGACCCTAATCGACACTATAATACATATAAATATCACATATAAATTAAACACCCAATTTTAATTAAGCTCCTGAGCTCACTGTCAATGGCGGCTCAGGAGCAGTTCAAATCCTAAATTTAATATATATTTATGGCCATAAACACTTGTTGACTTGTTTTAATCGCTCAATCGAGTGGTAAAACAAGTCCTGAGCTTAATTCAAATCAGATTTTTAATGAAACGAATTCACTGTCAAATCTTAACTCTAATGAAATAATGAAGAATTAAATATGATTCTGAGCTTCCTTGCAACCTCAAGATCCTTTTCAAATCAAATATGTCAAGTTTTAAAAATCTGTACACAATTTTGCCTTTTTCTGGACTCACCGGAGCTCTAGCGAGCTCCGGCGAGCCATTCTTGAGCTTCTGCCTCTAGAATTTGTTGAGAAGCTCCAAAATGATGTAACATGGATCACTGATTAATTTGAAGTCATTTAATTGAGGATTTAGTGTCTGGAGCTCAGATTGGGTCTTCATCTTCTCCAACTCCGGTAGAGTTGGAGAAGTCTGATAGAAGAGATCTGAGAAGAATTTAAGGTACCTAGATGCTTTAGTGCAATGCACTGAAGCTATTTATGCTCTTAGAATACTGTAACAACCTCCGAATGGCTCTGATGAACACACACCTTTTCAAGCTCAGGCGGCGAGCCTGAAACCCTAGAAATCTTGGTCAGAGTGCCTATCTGAGAATCTGAATGAGTTTCTGAGGTTAAGAAGATCGTATTCGAGGCTTTGATTTCTTGAGAGAAGGCTTTGAACATAAAGTCAAATTTTTGTGCCTTCACAGTCAAATTGAGTTTGATAATGGAGTTCTGAGTTCAATCTGAGAAATTGATGAGATTAAGTTGTTTCTAAGAATTTGTTGGATGGTTTTAGAGTAATTAAAGTGAGCTCAGGTGAATAATTGTGTGAGAATTCAAACCCTGTTAATTTGGGTTATTTTCAAACCCAAACTAACAGTAGAAGCATTTTGATGAGATATGGACTTGAATCCTGCCCAGATAAGTCAATTACAACCCTTAGAACTAGTTTAAATCGATCAGTAATGTTCTTTTGTGTCCATTCATCCATTTCAATATGAAAATTCGATCTTTGAAGCTTTTAGAGAAGCTTCAACCTTCTGTACACTGTCTGAAGGTCTTGAGAGTTTAAATCTTACTCTAGCAGCTGCGAAATCATTTGTAGAACCTGTTCAGACCTTTAGTTAAGAGAGAAAAGTCCATCTGAGGACTTTGTGAAGTTAATTTCTATTTCCAGGAAATAAATAACCCGTAGGAACCCCTTATTTCACTCTTCAAATTGAAGAGGAAAATATCATCTAAATCTTAAATTGACCCTACAATTGTGTAGATCTATCTTAGAGCTTTCCAACAAACTTTAAATCACTTGATTTGGAGCTCTGAGCTGGGAGATATGATGGATTGAAGTTGGGTCTGGAAGGGGTTAAGATAGTCCCACATCGTCAGTTTCTGAGTGCGTGCCTGGGAACAAAAGCAATTTGTTACCCATTTCTTCAGTCGTCAGAGCTCAGTGCACCAGTTACCGATCTGAGCATTCTGAACCTATCTGAGCATCGTATGTGTGTGTGCGGGCATGTGTGCCTGCGGGCGTGCACCCGAGTGGGTGTGAGCTAGTGTGCCTTGCAAGGGTGAGGCCTGGGAGGCTGGGTTGAGCGAGCCGGATTGGCTCAGAACTATGAACCGAATGAAATAAATCGAAATCGAACCTAATTGAGATTAGGCGAGGACCGAGTAGGGTCTAGTCCCACCCTAGTTTCAGGGTGCTGTGTATCCTCGAAAGGGCCTCGCTGCAAATAAAATAATTTTTGGTTGAAAAGTAAAAAAACCTGTTTCAACTGAAGGATTAAAGGAAAAGAAAAGAAAAGCAGAGAAGTTGATGGCTAAGTATTGAAAGCTAAAGTTAAGTGTCGAGAAGGTAGCAGCTAAACAAAAGTGCACAGGCACTACTAAGGCACTAAGGAAGGAGAAGACTAAGGGAAGAGAAGAAAAAGGCAGGAACAGAAGAAGAGAGGTAAGAAAGAGAGCTCAAGATAGAGAATAAAAGGAAAAGAAGAGAAGAAGAGAGAGGCTGAAGTCTAAAAAGAAATTTACTTTACTTGCATTTCTTTTTGTTCTTAATAATTGTAATAAGGCATGTTTTAATAGAATAATTCTTATTGCCTTAATTTCTTTTGAAATAAAATTGGAAAACTAACATGTTTACTTGTTAATAAAGTACATCATTTGAGTGAATATGTTTTTCATATGGAATTTTGTATATTCTTTATAGTCTAAATATTTTGGCAAAATTCATGCTCTTAAAATCAACTTAGTTATACCTCCTGAACTTATAAAGGAAATAAAAGATAGTTGGTGAATTTAGAAAAAATTATACCTCGCAGTGAACGACCTAAACTCAACAGTAAAAATTTCTAAAATGTTAGGTTAATTCGACTCTATACTACACAACCGACACAATTTTGAGTTAACCTAAGTGACTTTTTCTACTCTTAATTAAGTGAAATTAACTTAATTACTGAGTTGAGTGAAAGACACGCATCACTGGCATCAGGAACATGACCTTGAGAATTTCTAGGCATCCTTGAATAAAGATGACCAATAGAATCTAGATTGCAAAATTTTTGTAGTCGTCTTTTTCCCGGAGAAGTGTCCACCACACGCAGATGCATGGCAGAACTCGAGTATACTATTGAATTCATTCTCCGGAACACATCGGTGAATAATCTGATTAGAGTTGATGCGGTACAGTTCAGGATCCTCCCAGAAGTAATATTTGGCCTCAGATTTGAGTCTATCCCATTGTTGCTTAGTCCAATCTTTGGGGATTTGACCAATGGCCAAATAATTAACAATGTCAGCAAATCACAGGGTTTGGACACCTGAAACTGTAAGGATGGTTTCGTCCGGAAAGGTATTAGCAATCGGGATGTTCGGACGAGAAGAATCACTCAGAAGTCTCGACAGATGATCTGCCACCACATTCTGTACCCCAAATTTATCCTTGATTTCAAGATCAAATTCTCGAAGCAAAAGAATCCAACGAATAAGCTGGGGTTTGGCATCATTTTTGGCCAAAAGATGTCTCAGGCCGAGTGGTCGGTATATATAATGACGTGAGACCCTAAGAGATAAGCCTTGAATTTCCCCAAAGCAAATACTACGGCTCGTAATTCCTTCTCAGTAACAGTGCAATTCCTCTGGGCCTCGTCCAGAGTTTTACTAGCGTAGTAGATGACAGAGGGCTTCCTATCAACTTTCTGACCCAAAACTGCCCCGACCATGTAATCAGATGCGTTGGTCATGATCTCAAAAGGGGCTGTCCAAACCGGTGGTTGCAACACCGGAGCACAAGTGATTGTCGTTTTAAGAAAATCAAATGCCTTACGACATGATTCGTCGAAATCAAACGGCGCTTCTTTGGCGAGAAGATTGTTCAGAGGATGAGCAACCTTCGAATGGTCCTTGATGAATCTCCTGTAGAATCCCACATGACCAAGAAATGATCGAATTTGTTTAACAGATGTGGGAGGAGGAAGTTTAGCGATAGCACCAACCTTAGCTTTATCTACTTCAATTCCCCGTTCAGAGATTACATGACCTAAGATGATGCCTTCTTGTGTCATGAAATGACTCTTTTTCCATCTAAGAACCAATCTTGTTTTGATGCATCTTTTAAGAGCCATTTCAAGATTAGTTAGACAATAGTCAAACGATTCTTCAAAAATAGAGAAATCATCCATGAAGACTTCCATAAACTCTCCCACCATGTTAGAGAATATGGCCAGCATACACCTTTGAAAAGTCGCAGGTGCATTGCATAAATTGAATGGAATCCTACGGAAAGCAAACGTTCCGTAGGGACAGGTGAAGGTAGTTTTCTCCTAATCCTCGAGATGGATAGGAACTTGGTTGTATCCCAAGTAGCCATCAAGAAAACAGAAGTACTTCTGCCCGGCTAATCTTTCCAAGATTTGATCAATGAAAGGTAGAGAGAAATGATCCATTCTTGTGGTCGTGTTCAGCTTCCTGTAATCGATACAAACCCTCCAAGAGGAAGCTAAACAAGTTGTGACAGATTCTCCTTTTCATTAGTCACAATGGTAATCCTGGCTTTCTTGGGAACAATCTGCACAAGACTTACCCAAGGACTATCAGAGATCGGATAAATGATTCCTGCATCGAGCCACTTAATAATCTCCTTCTTGATCACTTCTCACATATCTGGATTTAATCTCCTCTACATCTGGCGAGAAGGGCAGGAACCATCCTCCAAAAATATTCTATGATTGCAATAAGATGGCTCGATCCCCCTAAGGTCATGAATGGTTCAACCAATTGCCTCCTTGTGTTCCTCAGGACCTTAATCAGTTTAGTCTCCTACTCCTTCGTTAATTTAGCACTTATAATCACAGGGAGCATCTTGTGTGGTCCGAAAAATCGATATTTCATATTCTTAGGCAATGGTTTCAGTTCAAGCTGGGGCGAGTTGATGATTGAAGGTAAGGAAGATGCTGATGAAGACTCATCAAGAGGAAGAGGTTGAGAGTGAACAAAATCAATAACCTCTTCAGAAGATGGTGGGTCTGCCATAGAGGGTTGAGGGTCCAATTCATCATCAGAGGAGGAACTTTCAAATGCAGAAACCATCATACAAGTTTCAATATTCACATTATCATCCTCAAGTTCGTCAATAAATCCATAATCTGCGAATTTATTAATCGCCTTAAGAATATCCGATTTCATTCTTTGATCCCCAAAGGCGATTTCCATGCTACCGCTTTCATAGTTAATGTTGGCCTTAGCGGTAGCCAGGAACGGACGCCCTAGAATGATGGGCGTGTTCCTCTAATTTTCAGGTACATCCATGTCAAGGACAAGGAAATCTACTGGAAAATAGAAATCCTTAACCTTAACAATAACATCTTCAGTAACGCCTCGCGGATTTGTGACCGAACGGTCCTCTAACTACAGCGTTACTGAAGTCGGCCGAAGTTCACCTAATCCGAACTTCTCTTAAAGAGAAGTCAGAATTAGGTTGATGGATGCACACAGATCCAGCAGTGCTCTATCAAAAGTGTAATCTTCGATGACACAAGAAATCAAAGGAGCACCTGGATCTCTCTTTTTCTGAGGGAGATGGTGTAGGATAACAGAACTAGCTTTCTCAGAGAGTACCACCTTCCTCGGAACAAATTCTCTTGACTTACGCTTCTATGTACATAAATCCTTTAAAAATCTTGCATAAGCCAATATATGCTAGATAGCATCGAGGAGCGGGATATTGATCTCGACATTCTTGAAAATATTTAGAAGCTCCTCATTACTATCAATAGACTTCTTCCTTGATCTGATCAAGGCTTCAGGAAAAGGAACATGAGTCAGATCTTTGGAATCAGGTTCCTAAGCCTTGATTTCTGATCTAGAGTTCTCCTTAAGTTCTTCAGGATTCGAAAAATCAGAACAGTGTGGTGATGGATCCTGAGTTTGTTTATCACTCCTCAAGGTAATAGAATTTGCTGATGCATACGAGTTTGGGTCTTGGGGAGGGTTAGGAAAGATTGGAGGGGCTTCATTAGCCAAGAATCATTGATTTGCAGAAGAAGAAGGACCCTGCTCAACCACTTGAGCATGTGCATGTGGGTCCCTCTGATTTCCATACCCATGGACTTGATTGCCCGGATTCAAGATATTTCATGGGTTGTGTACGGGTTGAGAAGGTAGAGATCTGGGTTGACGAGAGTTAGATATTAGGCCGATTTGCAAGTTATCCAGCGAGGTTTTCATTTGCTGCATGAGCTGGAGCATGGATCCTTACATCTCTACCATTTGTCGGTTCAAATCAGCCTGCCCTACGGGTTGACGGGTATTCCAAGTTGGCTGATTGACCTGATTTGGGGTCAACTGAGTATAAACATGATCCTGACCCATTGGTCGTTGCGGAGCATAGTTGCTGGGTCGGAATTGGGTCTGCTGCCCCGGATTTTTCCAGAAGAAGTTAGGGTGATTTGTCCAAGCCGGATTATAAGCATTGGAGTAGGGATTGGATCTAACATTCTCCTGTATAGCACAAACATCCTCATAGGGTGAGGATGGAGAGAAAGAAAGGGAAGGATCAAAGAAACTAGGATCAAAGGCCCCAGTTTGGAACCTGTGGGGTTCCGAATAATGCTGGCTCACAGGTTGAGCCGCATCAAGTTGACTCACGAACTCCCGTCTAGAAGGATCTCGCGACGAATGGAATCCTGAATTTTGGGATTGAGTGGATCGAGAGTTCATTGAATTTCCAACCATCCACTCCTCCATTCTCTTAGCAACCAAGTCCACCTTATCAAGTTTATTACAAATCAATTCCATATCGAATGAATGAGAGTCATGGACTTCATTAACATTCGATCTGGGCTGTTAGGACTGATTAAAAGTATCCATGGAGGCATGATTGATCAAATTCTCGCTCATCTCCTCAAACAAATCATGCATGCTATCTGCATCTTTGTTAAGGAAATTTCCCCCACAAGAAGCATCCACGTGATTTCTGAGTTGCTCAGTCAACCCGTGGTAGAAAATCTGCACAAGTTGCAATGTTGGCACCTCGTGGTGTGGACACCTCCGCAATAGGTCCTGGAATCACTCCCAAGCCACATGAAATTGCTCCCCCGGCCGCTGGGTATAGGTAGTGATTGCCCGTCTCAAAGCATTGGTACATCCAACAGGGAAGAATTTCTTCAGAAAGGCTAATTTCAACTCATTCCAAGTTGCAATTGGTCTTCCTATAGTCCTGTACCAATGAGCGGCTTTATCCCTAAGAGAGTGGGGGAAGAGCCTCATGATCATTTGCTCCTTATTCACATTTCACACCTTGGTGGTCTGGACCAAAGTGGTCAAGTTCTCCAAGTGCTGAAATGGGTCCTCAGAGCCAAGCCCATGGAAATGTTTGATCAAGCTTAACACCTGGGGCTTGATTTCTACATCTCTGATAGGAATCTGGATGCCAGGATGTTCCCCGTAATTTGAAGGATCATAAAAATCCTTCAAGGGTTGAGCTCCCTGCATTCTCTGGAACCATTCTTGCATTCTCTGCATTTGTTCCAGTTGCCTTCAAAATACCTCTTGTGGATTCTGAGGCAAAGGGGGCAGTTGATCGGCCATGGGATCAATTTGGCCAAAATCCAATCTATGCCTCCTAGAATACTCTAGTGGTCCTTCCAATCGGGGATTCAATGACCTTCCCAGCATAAACTAGGAAAAAGTCGGAAGGCCTGGGGATAAGAACTCTGCAACACAACAAAACAAGCATGTCCTTATGTGGGGTAGCCTAAGGATCTAC
Source organism: Thalassia testudinum (assembly GCA_037157565.1). Classification (NCBI taxonomy): domain Eukaryota; kingdom Viridiplantae; phylum Streptophyta; class Magnoliopsida; order Alismatales; family Hydrocharitaceae; genus Thalassia; species Thalassia testudinum. The sequence continues at coordinate 37,725,728 of JAZHRO010000014.1, forward strand.
AGACTCCCAGAACCTGCCTTAAGATTATAAACGATTTACTCTACTTGTGTCTGCTCAATCCAACCAGTTAGAAGGAGGGACTGGGGAGAAGGTTCTTCCTTAAGCTTGTGCCTCCGGTTCCTAGTGTACTCCTCAGCCGCGGTCATTTGACGCTACTCCCCTAGCTAGACATTAGATTGATCAGTACAAGTAGCTTAATCATAAGCAATCTCAGACTAAGCCTCGAAGAGCGAATCAGTCCTTAAGGCCAACGTCTACTCGATTTTATTGAGGCCTGAGATTGTAGTGCTTATGGAATGTGGTAGGCCCTTAAAATGGGTTGTGCCCTTAATGATCAATTGAGTATGTGTAAGTGCGTGCACAACCAAGGTTTTCAAGCAAGATTATTTGTGATGAGTAGATCTTAATGTTCAAATCTTGCTTAAGTAGCTTTTAGGGTTTAGAATTTGGTTGATTTCAAACAAGTTCGAGGCAAACTAGGTTTCCAAGCATGGGTGAAGATTGCTTTCCTTTTAAAATCAGAAATAAAGTGGAATGCCTGGTATGAGCCTAGATTGAAAACCCTAAGAGGAAGCTACTTGGTGAGTTGATTTTAGGTTGAGTGGTGCAGCCCAAATAACTCAAACAATTAGCCATAATTGCACCACTGGGTTAGGCACACAGAAATGATTAACCTAGAATGATTTCTACTCTTTTATGTGTTGATTTGTGTGTACCGGTTCCACAGATCAGAATCCGATTGAGTAGAAAATCAATTAGGTTAAGTGCCTTCAATGTGGGTGTATGTTGTGTGTATGTTGAATTACCCCACAAAATTATAATTTTATTTTTTTTTATATGCGAGGGTAAAATGTGAGTGTGAGTGGAAATCCAAACAACCAAACTAATCCTAGGATTTATGCAAACACCTAGGTTAATTGAAATTTGAATTTAATGTGATGAAATGAAATCTATGGAGGGGGAAGAATGGGGAGCACTTACAGTCGTCTTCAATTGCACTTTACTCCAATCTACTGCTTGACGATTCCCTGATAGAGGTATCTACAAAACAATAGACATGAGAGAAAGTAAGTTAGAAGAGAGTAAAGTGCGTGAAATGTGAAAAGATCGGAAAATCGTTTCCTCCCCGGCAACGGTGCCAAAATGTTGAATGTCGGAGGACTACGCTATCGGAGTTGGTTTTGAAAACTTATTGTTAAGGTTTGAGTAGCGAAGAACTCGGGTTCAACAAATAAAATTTTTACCGAAAAAGAAATCCCAGGTTAAACTCAGGGAAGTTACGTCGATCAAAATTCGCAATTATATTTTTTTTCTATTTTTGTTTAAAGAGCAGAATAATCACAATGAAATGGAATAAATATAGACAATAAGAGAGAGAAAGAGAGAAAACATTCACTTGATGTTGCAAAATGTTTGTACAACTAAGAAAGCGAGAAATTATTACACTAGAAAGCAGGAAAATTCTACTCTAGAAAGAAGGAAAAAGGAATGGGAGAGAGAAGTTATCCTCCTTGACGATCGCTTGGAGGATGAGCTGGACGAGACAATGCCTGGAAGACGAGGAACGGAGCAGGAAGAAGGAGGTCGAAGCAGAAGGAACGAGAACGAGGTAGCACGTCATCGTCATCGTGGGATCTGCATCCAAAATGGGGGCAAAAATTTGCTTTTAGCTCTTGAGGAGCATCTCAGGTGTGGGACAAGCTTCTAGTGAGCTTTGGAGAGGGAGAGAAGAGAAGGAAGGGATGAGAAATTCATACGGAGGGGGTCTCCTTTTATAGTTGCAAAGAGTGGGGACATTTTGGACATTTTAATTTCAAATACATTAATATGGGACCTTTAGTGATGGACCTAAATGTCACTAAAGGTCCATCATGGGCGACGTGTGCGCGCGCTGTGCATGCCTACTCTTCTCTGCCCAAAATGCATGCGCACATACACGAGTTCACAGCCGTTTGATCAAGAGATCGAACAGTTGAGAGCAGCTATGCTCGCGCCGCACACCTGCTTGCGATCACACGTAAGCGCTGCTCGGTCCTCACCACCTGATCTTTATCTCACGGCTCAGATCGCACGCCCGCTCCACGCTCGCTCTTCAATTTGAGGCCCTGCGCGGCTCGAACGCATGACCTTCCCTTGCAAAGGGGCGCTCGACCGCTACGCTACGCCTCCTCACCACCTGATCTTTATCTCACGGCTCAGATCGCACACCCGCTCCACGCTCGCTCTTCAATTTGAGGCCCTGCGCGGCTCGAACGCATGACCTTCCCTTGCGAAGGGGCGCTCGACTGCTACGCTACGCCTCTTCTTTAGGCAAGAGGACACTTTTGCGCAAGCATCTCTGCGGCCGTTGGATGAGCATCCAACGGTCGAGATCAAGCGAGTGGGTGAAGAAGGAAGGTTGTGGCCTATGTTGGGCAACTATGATGGTGCCACATGGCGCCATCTAGGTTATCCATCTTCTGAGTGATGTAGATGGTGCCATGGGTGTCGGATTGGATCGATTTTCACGTTGTTAGGCTGCGATCATCGATCTGAACCCATCCGTGTGGTCGAATTTGTCATCTGAGGTGTGGATTAACACCATCTTGGCCCTTGCTCTTTAAGATTCCTCAGTCTCTATCTGGTGCTACGGATGTCTGATTAGAGCAATCTTAGAGTCGTTGAACTCCAATCGTTGCCCTGATCAGATCAGTATGGTTAGATCTTCGATCAGAGGCCCTGATAAAAAGTTTCCCTATCCCTGACCATTAAAAGGAGATAATTACTATACAATTTATACAACTTGATCTAAATGCATGATCATGCATATTATTTACTCTTTACAATGTATGATGCTAATGTGACACTAAGAACATGATTAATAGGCATTTTAGGTTAATCAGATGTATGCACATCAACCATTTGTCCCACCTTCCTTCTTTGATCATTTACCCTTCTAGACCTATTACTAAGTGCTTTCCAAATGAGCACGTACTGACAATTAGTATGGGACTTCCTTGGTATGCTGATATGGTGAACTATTTGGCATCACACCAAATTCCATCTGATTGGCCAAAAGCCAAGAAAGACAATTGATTTCAGATGGCAAATACTATTTCTAGGAGGCTCCATGATGGGAACACCATCATGAGCCCTAACTAGCTCATTTTGACTTAAAGAAGAGAATAAAAGCTCCTACATAACCAACTGGAGGTCATAATTAAATGAATAACCTTTCTGAGAGAAAAGTAAGAAACAAGGGGTAAAACTACAATTTTACCATTGCAGTACAAAAATGGGTTTTCTCAAGGGCTAAACACAGGTCAAATGGGTTGAATCAACAGAAAAGGGTTTGTGTGTACCCTGTGAATTAAATGACTTCTTGAAACCTTAAAACATACCTACTTGATTAAACAAGGTTCTGGTCAGGATAAAATTCACCTAAACCCTTTAAAAATCATATAAAAATATTCTTGAGGATTTAGAACCTTTAAGTTGGCCATTAGAACCCATCTTGACCTAGAATGGGTCTCAGATAGATATTTGCCCTAAACTAGGTTTTTGCATAAATTTCCTAGTCAAACATGGTCAAACCCAAAATCCAACTTCATCATTGGATTTCTTAAGTCCAAATTAGATTTGTACCAAAATTTGGACCTAAGGGAAACTCATCTTGACCCACTTTGCAAATAGGTCTGACCTAATTACATTTCTACCCCTATCTTTCAAAAAACTTTACAATCAGCCCCCTAGCTTTCTTATCATCTTCACAGATAGGTCCCTCCACCATTATAGTGGAAGAATCCTACTCCGATGAGCTTTAGAAAGTGATTTCTCCTTGATTGCTCAGAGAATCCCTCCCAAAATTGGAAGGGAGATTGTTTGAGTAATCTCCTCCAGTCTGAACCCATCAATGATCCATGATTTGTACCCAATCTCTCATGTGAATGCATGAGAGATTTGGGTCTTTTTGAAGCTTCCAACTCTGGCGGCCATACCTTGCAAGCTTCCAAGCACAAATCCTTCCCCAAATGCCTATTTAAGACTCCCTAGATTCAACCGAGTCTCCTCAGCTTGTAATTGGGCCAGATTCCTCCACATTCTTCTCTCCTCGCCAGTCGCAACACCTCCGCAAGCTCTGGCGGCTCTTCCCTCGCTTTCTCATCACCCAACCACAATACTAGTGGTTGGGTTATCTTCCTCTCGCTCATCTGTGTCGCGCAACACCAGCTGGCGTTACCTCTACCTTATCCTCACCGTCGCCTCACCTACGAAGGTATTCATCTTCCCCACGTTTGGAGACCATACCGACGTGGGATTCCCTTTCCCTTCATCCTTAAATTAGGTTTCTTAGACTCTCTCTCTCACACGCCCTTTCCCTCTATTTCCCTAAACCTACCCTCGACGCCACTGATCACCATCACCTTCTCCACCTCCGATGATCTCTCCAGCGAGGTGCCCCTGTTGCTCCCTACCTCCATCCACCTCGCCAACCACCCTATGACCTCAGCCTTGACTCACTGATCATTTCCCACCACTCCATTCACTCCGTCGACCACCCAAAAGCACCCCCGAACACACCCACTTACATGGCCACAGTAAGCCTTAGATTCGCCACCACAGCCATCCCCACGCCACGCCGACCACCGCTGCACACTCGCCATGCCTCGGCAAAGCTCCTTGGATGATTTGACATGGCCGCGAGGCCGCTCTCATGTTTACAGATTCAGGCACACTGGCCACCATGGACGAAGGAGCTTGAAGCTCGCTTGCTACGCTCCAGGTGCTGCGGTTCCAGGCGAGAGTCCCAGGCAGTGCAGACTTGAGGCACGAACACGCTCAAGTTCCCAATTGGAGTCAAAAGCCCTTGCAGCTTCGTAATTTGAGCTTCGCATCTGCTTTTGTGGCGCGCAAGGGAGGTGGGACATTTAGTCCCACCTTGGAAAAGGAAAGACACCTGTGTGCACATAAAAGGATTTTGTGCCATAGCTTTGTCGCCTCCAAATCACGGGGTGAGGTCCTTCGCCCCCCTCTCACGGCCTCGTCCGCAGCACTACCCACGCGGACCTGGCCATGACCCGTTTACCTGACCGACTCACTCCTCGCTCACCACCCACATCGGTGAGTCTGGACCCGGGTCTCCGTTAGGTCCGATTACCCGAACCGGTTGTGGCTCTGGGAGAGCAAACCTGAAATAGAGAAGAGAGAAAGAGAGGAATGCTATGCAGGGGAAGGGGGGTTTTGCCTTGGAAAGCTTAGCTCGACACTTGCAGGACTCTCCCTCTCTGGCTGCCTAGGTAATTATCAGGTGGATGGCTTTTTGACTAAGGGGTATCATCCGACCCGAACCTTTATAGTCATTCAAAAATCTTTCGGTGCCTTGATTGGGTCAACATCACATCCAGTCCCTCATCCCTTCTCTTTAGAGCACACACCCATATTTTCAGTGGGATTCTCTTTCAAATCAAATCACTTCATTCTAAACTTGAATTTTGATTCTATATCCTGATTCCACCATCTGATTCAAATATGCAGCCTGGGTACTTAGGTAAACCATTAAAGAAACCTGAACCACAAAGATCCATGAGAGATATAATGGTTGAGGATGCCCTTGAATTTTATGAGATTGAGTACAAAACCTCAAAACCTGTAGAAGACATTCAGGTTAGTATACCAACAACAACACAACAACCTTTATCATAAACTATGCCCAATTGTTATTAATAGAAGCAACAAAGGGATCAACCTGAGACATTTTCATTATAGGATACATTGAGATAGAAAAGTTGCATAACTTTGAATACCTCCAATGTATGACAAATTCTGTACTTTGGGAAAAACATCAAGATGACATTGAAAAACGGGAAGAGATGATGAAATTGTTAAAACAAGTTATCGATCAAAAGTACTCGTCCATGCCCCAAATAGTTAATGAAACATCTTGGACTAATATTAAGGATCAATCTAATTTCCCAATGCCCGGGTTTGAGACACAAGTTTGTTGTGAATTCCCAACCCAGATAGAATATAACATGCCTGATCTTGAATTAAGTTGGGAAGTCCCAAATGTAGGAGAACACAATTCTAAGCCATCCCTAGAAAATCAAAATCCTGATTCACCAAGCATAGAATTCCGAGACTCTTGTAATGATGAGATTAAAACAGAACCTCTCAAGGGTGTAAATCCCTCCCCTTATTTTGATAAGGTGACCCTCGAAGGTAATTCTGACCTAGATTCTAGTAATTCAGCCCACATCCTCAGCCTAGAATCTGAATCTGAATCTCATTAGGAAGATTACAAGGCCCCGTATGACGAAGATCAAAGTTTAAATTGGGATTATGATTCTAGGCCTTTGTTTGATGAATGTCCCTCTCCAACATCCTCAGAGATACAGATTGATTTCTCAGAAGTCACGCCAATCTATGATACAAAAATCGAGGATTTGGAAGAGTGAGGTTTTGATTGGGTTTTTCCTATAGGCCTAGAACTCGAGCCCAGACCCTATAAGGACACCTTTTTAAGCTCAAAATCTACGAATAGGCTAGACCCAAGTCAGGTTGCTAAGTCTACATCTTGTGATTTATTCTGTGGTGGAACCCTGATCTCGAATTTGATTCAGAATTTGAATCTTGCAATCTCTCCGACGATTTCGAATCTTACCATGATTTCGGAGAGCCATTATTTCCTGACAACTACGAGCCAATCAACAACCTCAGCTCACATGATTCATTCTTCAACTCCGACTCTGAGGTCCTTGATCTCGAGATCACTGATTTAAATTCAGGTTCCATTGAGATGGAATCATTTCTTTTCGATCCTTAGGAATCAAAATCAAAAACTACCGAGAGTGATTATAGCCTAGAATTCGAATCTTTTCTTGACCCAGATTTCTTTCATCTTTTAAACACTCTTCAAGCATTCACTTTTGAATTTGATAGCCACTATGAGAACTCTCTAAATGAACCCACCTTTAATTCCTTTTTAGAGGAGCCCTCATACACAATTCTTATTGATGCCACAACCTTTACATATACAGAACCCATCCAAATCCGTTTTCAACCTCGACTCGCAACCAGACTCAATTTTTATTCTGATTCCCCTCTTACTGAGACGATTGTAGATGATTCGCCTCCACATCTCTATCGGGTTTCGAACATTGATCCGACCACAAATCATGCCCCATCATTCTCTGATCAGTCTTGTAGGGTTTCCGCATCACCCACTGATTATTTTAAGGATCCCTACTCTGACCAAGCTGATTCGACTTAGCCAAACCCTGCATTCACACTTCCATATCATTTCGAGCTTCACGGCGTATGGTGGGTTCCACATCTCTTGATGTACCTTTATCAACCCACCAGATTGATTGGGTTTGGGTTGCATCATCAGCCTGTTGATCTGAACAAGCACCTGGTTGGACCAACCAGGCTTTTGATCAAGGTGCTTGTCCTACAAAGCTCAGCTGATTTAACCACTCCATCTCCATACCATGTCCCACTCGGCTGAAAGCATTGAATGTAGCGCATAACGAGAGGCAACCCGTCATTCCAAAAAATCCAAGATCCTTCTGATTATCCTTTTGTACTTCACATCTATTGCACCCTGAGTTTGGTCTTGGAATAGTCAATCCCACTCTGGTACACATGTCAGAGCTTGAAATCATCCGCAATAGTCATTCCTAACCCGTTCGCCCACCCGATAAGCCTGTTCTAAAATTCCTAAACCCAAACCTGTTTCACAACCTCCGTTTACAATGAGGACATTGTAAAACTTAGGCATAAGGGGGTGGTAAAGTGAAAACATACAAAAATCAATTCAGAACGGTTCTCACAAAAAAAAAAATCATCACATATTCCAAAAATACCAAAAAAAAAGAAAATTGTGAAAAATAACAAAAAAATAGAGGAGAAAAGAAAATTTTGAGGCCATACAAATCTTGAGGAGAAAAAGGGGAAGAGTAAAAAATGTCAAAAAGGAGTACAAGTTAAAAAGAAAAGAGATAGTCATAAGTAAGAAATTAAGGGATTAACTGAGTTCTAGACCATATCAAGAAAAAGAAAATGAAAGGAAAAAAGTGCTAATGAAACATAGAAGAGATTAGTAGGAATGCTGATCTTAGGCCTCTTGGGCTAGACTCTTAGGCTTAAAAATTCAAGTATCTGCTAAGATCTGGATAGTCCTCAAGAGGTTGGGGAAAATGCAAAGCTTAAGTATTAGGTCTAAGGCTTAGGGAGTATTCAGCCTCGTTAACTGACTTCTGGTTTGCGGGACTCGGTAACCTAAGCACTCCAATCACACACAGTCTGGTTCAGTGCGCATAAGTATCAAAATCATGCAAATGCGTTTAAATTGTTATGAAAAAGTTGCCTAGATTAGGAGCGACCGATCAACACAAGTTGATTTGGACGAGTTCCCGGTGCGAAGAGGTGGGAAATTCCCCTTGAAGATGTGCAACAACATATTGTCTCTTCGATGCTTGTCTCCTAGGATATTTACATATCCTACTGGGCGCATGTAGGCACCCTATGCTGGTTCAGATGCCATGGGTTGCATTATCACGAAATGTCGATTGCTAGAGTTTGGATTTAGCTACAGAACGCCATGGGTGGGATTATCTCAAAATCTCGAAAGCCAGGGTTCAAGGGGTTGCCATGGGCGGTGAAATCACGAAGCATCAATTGCCGAGGACCCTTGGAGGATTGATGATGGGGACTAGGAATTCGATACAGATCGTGTTGAGAAGCCAATCTGAAGCTAGAGATAAAAAGAAAAGAGAGAGAAAACTCTCCAAACAAAGAAAATTCTTCTGTCTCTCTCTTACAAAACCACACTGCAATTTGAACCAAGGCTAAAATATGTTACAAGCATGGGTGCTTTAACCACGGAGTCCAACGAACCTTAGGATAGTTCCTATGGGCTTTAAAAACCTTCACGGCAGACAGAGGCTAGAGCTAGTCAGGTCTAGATCTTGGTTGGTACTTGGGTACCTCTAGGCCTACTATTGGCATTCTAACCTAATCTACAAAAGAAAAGCACACACCATAGCTTTTGAATAGCAAAGGAACTCATGGTCTAGAATCAAAGTTAAAACCTTAAAATTTTGCTAAGGGACTAGTAAAAGCTAGGCATGGGGGTATGATGGAAACGCTATCATGAGCCCTAACTACCTCATTTTGACCCAAAGAAGAGAATAAAGGCTCCTACATAACCAACTGGAGGTCATAATTCAATGAATAACCTTTCTGAGAGAAAAGCAAGAAATAAGGAGTAAAATTGTAATTTTACTATTTTAGTAAAACAACAGGTTTTCTCAAGGGCTAAACATAGCTCAAATGGTCTTAACAAGATAATAAGTGAGTTGAATCAGACAGAAAAGGGTTTATGTGTACCCTGTGAATTAAATGACTTCTTGAAATCCTAAAATAGACCTACTTGATTAAATAAGGTTCTAGTCAGGATAAAATTCATCTAAGCCATCTAAAAATCATAGAAAAATATTCTCTAGGGTTTAGAACCTTTAAGTTGGCCAATGGAATTCATCTTGACCTAGAATGGGGTCTCAGACAGATATTTGCCCTAAATTATGTTTTTACGTAAATTTCCTAGTCAAACGTAGTCAAACCCAAAATCTAACTTCACAATTGAATTCCTTAGGTCCAAATTACGTTTTTACCAAATTTTGGACCTAAAGAGAACTCATCTTGACCCACTTTGCAAATAGGTCCAACCTGATTACATTTCTACTCCTATCTTTCAAAAACCTTTACAATCAGCCCCATAGCTTTCTTATCATCTTCATAGATAGGTCCCTCAACCATTATAGCGGAAGAATCCTACTTCGGCGAGCTTTAGAAGGTGATTTCTCCTTGATTGCTCAGAGAATCCCTCCCAAAATTGGAAGGGAGATTCTCTGAGTAATCTCCTCCAGTCTGAACCCATCAATGATCCATGATTTGTACCCAATCTCTCATGTGAACGCATGAGAGATTTGGGTCTTTTTGAAGCTTCCAACTTCGGTAGCCATACCTTGCTTGGGATCCTGGCTTCCAAGTACAAATCCTTCCCCAGAGGCCTATTTAAGACTCCCCAGATTCAACCGAGTCACCTCAGCTTGAAATTGGGCCAGATTCCCCCACATTCTTCTCTCCTCACTGGCCACAACACCTTCGCAAGCTTCGGCGGCTCTTCTCTTGCTCTCTCGTTGCCCAACCGCAATACCAGTGGTTGGATTATCTTCCTCTCATTCATCCTCATCGTGCAACACTGGCCAACGTTACTTCTACCTTATCCTTGCAGCCGCCTCACCTACGGAGGTATTCATCTTCCCCACGTCCGGCGACCGTACCGACGTGGGATTCCCTTTCCCTTCATCCTTAGATTAGGTTTCTTAGACTCTCTCTCTTACACCCTTTCCCTCTCTTTATTTCCTTAAACCTACCCTTGACGCCACTGATCACCATCACCTTCTCCACCTCCAGCGATCCCTCCGGCGAGGTGCCCCCATCGCTCCACACCTCCATCCACCTCGCTAACCACCCTACGACCTCCACCTCGACTCACTGATCATTCCCACCACTCCATTCACTCCATCGACCACCCAAAAGCACCCCTGAACACACCCACTTACACAGCCACAGTAAGCCCTAGATCCGCCACCATAGCCATTTGCACGCCATGCCGACCACCGCTGCACACTCGCCGTGCCTTAGCGAAGCTCCCAGGACGATTTGACATGGCCGCGAGGCCATTCTCATGTTTACAGATTCAGGCAAATTGGCTGCCATGGACGAAGGAGCTTGAAGCTCGCTTGCTGCGCTCCAGGTGCTGCGGCTCCAGGCGAGAGTCCCAGGCTATGCGAACTTGAGGCACAAACACACTCAAGTTCCCAATTGGAGTCAAAAGCCCTTGCAGCTTTGTCAATTAAGCTACGCATCTGCTATTGCGGTGCGTAAGGGAGGTGGGACATTTAGTCCCACCTTGGAAGAGGAAAGACACCTGTGTGCGCATAAAAGGATTTTGTGCCATAGCTTTGTCGCCTTGAAATCATGGGGTGAGGTCCCTCTCCCCCCTCTCATGGCCTCGTCCACAACACTGCCTATGCGGACCTGGCCATGACCCGTTTACTCGACCGACTCACTCCTTGCTCACCACCCACGCCGGTGAGCCTGGACCCGGGTCTCCGTTAGGTCTAATTACCAGAACTAGCTGTGGCTCTGGGAGAGTGAACCTGAAATAGAGAAGAAAGAAAAAGAGGAATGCTATGTAGGGGAAAGGGGGTTTTGCCTTGGAAAGCTTAGCTCGACACTTAGCCAAATCAGAGAGGAAGAAGAGGCAGAAGGTAGAGAAAGAGAAGAAGGAAGCTTAAGGCTAAGAAGCTAAAGAAGATGAGGTTAGGCAGCGAAGAAGAAGAAGGAAAGAGAAGGGCCAGAGAAGAAAGGAAGAAATTGAAGAAGGACAACAGGCTTAAGCAAAGAAAGGAAGGAGAAACCAGAGAGAGCTAAGAAGAGAAAGAAGGAAGGAGAAGGCAAAGAAAGCTAAATAAAGAAGGAAGAGAAAGAAGTGAGCTCACAAGAGAAATCAGAGAGAAGAAGCTAAGGAAAGGAAGGCACTGTAGCACATAACCTTTAAGATGTCTGATTTTGTAATCAGACGTCCATTTTTTCATAAGCTCTCCATTATTTTATTTACAATTATTTTTATTCTTCATATACTCATGCTTTACAACCCTAATTAGATTTTGAGTAGTATTATGTGTTTAATTTGCATTTATTGTTGAGATTAGTGCGTGAATTTCATTTGCTCCCTGTGTTCGACCTCGGAATATATTCGAGTAATAAAATTGTATTTGTTTTGAACGCTCTTTCAGCTATATTACAACGCAACACTCTTAAATACTGATTCAGTGCTCTAAACACTCCATATCTATTCCTCATTGATGCAAATCAGATCATCTGAATGTGCATCCCAGAATCAGAGATCAATGACATTTTGTCATTCCACCTTGATGAGGCCTACGGTGGCCAATTCTCTAGACATAAAACCACAGCAAAAATCCTCCAGTGCAGCTTTTATTGGCCCATGATCTTCAAGGATGCACACAATTATTATAAAGCATTTGCTTGTTGCCAGACCTTGGGCAACATGAGCCACCGTAACATGATGCTCTTACAACCAATTCTCGTGTGAGAGATTTTTGACATCTGGGGGATTGACTTCATGGGTCCCTTACTGAATTCCGACGATTTTGAGTACATCTTCATAGCTGTGGATTACATGTCCAAATGGATTGAGGTTGTACCAAACCAAACCAATGATCATAAGGTTGTAATAAAATTCATTCATTGGCACATCTTTTCTCGGTTTGGTGTCCCACGTGCTATCATCTCTGATGGAGGGAGCCACTTTGCACATGTGCACTTCCAATCCCTGATGAAAAAGTACGAGGTGTTGCATCGTATCTCGACTCCTTATCATCCCCAGACTAATAGATTGATTGAATTATCCAATCATGAGATCATGAAAATCCTTCAGGTCACTGTTGTTTAGAAAATCGTAGCTTGCATTTTTGATAAAAGCATCGTAGTATAGTTGCGAAATACGATCCAACAAAGATATTATTTTATAAAAATAATGAGACTTTGAGTCCCGGTCGTTCGTCTCTGGGAGGCGTTGCTTTTACTTTTGAAATCGATCTCACTCTACTTTGTTTAGAATTGCATGCCGGTTCATGATTATTACGTATTTAGGTATGACATGCTTAGTTGCAAGAATATTAGGAATTGGAAACAGACAACTTGAATCACACAAAAAGAATGACAATTATTAAGCTCATGGTGATTTCAAACATATAGAGATAAATATATATATAAAAATGCAATTTCATTCATCATTGAAGAGTTGTTGCACAAGGAAATCTAGAGGAAAGCTTATACATGAATGCTTAAAAATTAAACCTAACTACCAGAAAATGATTGCATACAAGAATCAACAGGGGGATTTCGCATGCATCATTGGGGGAGAAGTAAGACTATACTACTAAGCAGTAAATAAAAGCAGTAAATATATGAAAAGCTAAGCCACTGATCTAGCAGAAGGATGGGCATTTGGAGGTGGTCTCCGATGGCCTTTGAGTGGCTGAGAGGAGGGGCGGCCAATGGAACTTAGGCCAGCCCTTGGAGAGAGGTTGGGGAGCTGATCCAGCTTCCTGGCATGGAGATGGTGGCCTCCATGGTGGTGCTCTACTCATGGAGGTGGAGTGGAGATGGAAGTGGCTAGCTTAAGTGGAATGAATGCCAAGGAAGTGAATGGGTGCAAATGGCCACCCATTGGGTCTTTTTATAGACCTAAGGGAAGCTCTCTAGAGAATTATGGAATTCTCTAGAGAGGCCTATGGTGGGAGTTCGTGGGAGAGTGAGAGAGAGAGGGTGGATGGTGGTTTTTAGATCCACCAAATGTGGATCTAAAAATTGAATGGCTCTTGGTTGCTATTTTTGGCAACCAAGGCAACCACACATGGTAGAGAGTTCTAGAGAACTCTAGGCTAGGTATTTTCGTGTGGATGTTGTGTGTGGGTGTGTGTGGGTCAAAACTTAGGTGACTAGGTTGATTAGGTTAGGTTCTAGTGGGTTTAGGTTAAGGTATGTCTCAAATTAGGGTTATAAACACTAATTCACTAAGGTAAAGTGTAATTAAACTTAATACAAGTTTAATTGGGTGTGTGGAAACTTAATTGAGAGTAAAACAACTCAACTAATTTAGGTCTAGGTCAATTGGACTCTCACTGAGTCCAATTGGACAGTGTGTGTTGAGATCAGGGCTCAATTGGACTCAATGAGTCCAATTGAATAGGTTGATGGAATTGACTAAGATCGAAGTCAATTAGGTTTAGTGAGGACCTAATTAGGTTTTTAGGGAGGTCTAGAGGTGATGTACTAGGGTTAGGGCACCTTAATTTAGGTTCCTATTGGGTTGGAATTGGGTTTAGGGACCTAGAGATCCAAGATCAAGGCTTAAATCTCAAAACAGGAATTGAAGAGCAGTATTAGACGTCTAATAATAGAATAAGACATCTTATACTCAAAAATCAGAAGCCTAGACTTGTTATCTGGACGTCCAATCAGAGTCAGGAAGGATTTCGGGTTCTGTTTTGGGTATTCTGCAGAAATTGGACGTCTGACAAAGTGTCTGGACGTCCAATAACACTGCTTTATTTCTACTTGGTCCAGATAAGGGTTTGAACTAGGGTTTTAGGGCTTCCTAGGGTGTTGTGACCTAATCTAAGGGTGGCTAAGGCTTGGGGAGGTCTCTAGGCAATCCTAGGGCTAAGATGGACCTAAGCTCTTCAAATTTACTGCTTTATTTCTACTTAATAGAATAGAAAACCTTTAACTCCCTTACATTATTATTCCTACATCTAAACTAGGCCTTCTGCTCCTGCTCTACTACAACTCCCGTTATTTCAGATCCAGCTTTAGATCCTGCTCCAGATCCAGCTCCAAATCCAGCTCCAGATTTGCTTATTGCCTGCAATCGACATAATATACTTAATTAGCACATTATAACATTATTTTATGCATAGCTAAAGTAAAGCAGTAAAGATGCAGATAATGCTTATGCGTGCATGAATTTCCCTAACTTATGCTAAGTTCTAGCCTAATCTAGGTCAATTAAGACCTATGATTGCTGCGCAATCACTATTCGACTTGATAGGAAAGATTAGTTTACCCGCCTTCCAAAAGCTTTGTGGGCCTATAGAACCACCCAAAAGACTCAATTAGGAATGTCACCTTTCAGACTCGTGTATGGGAAGGCATGTCACCTCCCTATAGAAATGGAGCACAAAGCCTACTAGGCAGCACGGAAGTGCAATCTAGATCTCATGAAGGCTGGAATCCACCACTGATTGCAAATGAGTGAGATCGAGGAACTACACAATGATGTGTACAAGAACTCGTGCATCTACAAAGAGCAGGTAAAAGCCTTCCATGACAGGTACATTTCACGAAAATCTTTCCATCATGATCAGAAAGTATTACTCTTTGACACCAAGCTCAGGCTTTTCCTAGGAAAGCTACGATCAAAGTGGATTTGACCATTCCTAGTTCGACGAGTCTTTAGAGATGGAGCTGTCGAAATCAGTGAACTCTACCATGACTCAGAACCATTTGTCATGAACGGTCAGAGATTCAAAGCATTCCTTGAACTCACCGATGCAAATCTGACTGCAGTATCTTTTGATCTCCATTCAGATTCGAGGTTTAACACCCAAGAAAAGTGGACTGAGGAGCGATGGAAAGAAGAGGGGCAATAGGGTTAGGGAGGAGGACGACGGTTGGAGGGTGTGGAGATCTAAGAGATGGTGCCAGAGGGAAAGGGTGGAGGAGGCTAGGGCAACCCCTCATGTGACTCGTGGGGTGGGGGACACTTGGAGGAGGCAGAGAGGGGGAAATGTAGAGATTGTTTGTTTTCGGTGTAGAAGATGGGGGTATATGGTGGCTGTGTGTAGATCCCCGACACTATGCCTCGCATGTGGGGGTTGGGGTCATAAGAAGGACGTTTGCATGAGGATGGGTGAGACGGATTTGAATGGGAGAGAACCATCTTGTGACCAAAGAGAAAAGGGGGCCCCTCCACCCCCACCACCTTGAGATAGGTTTATGACATGGAAATCCCTCAAACTGAGGATGTTCTGGGAGTAGCGATCACAATACGAGGTGCCCTGATCAGCAAGATCTTGATAGGAACATATACACGTGAGCAAATTCAAAAGCTGGTAAGATCCCTATCTCTATCCTCACAAGGGTGGAAACTGGTGCACTTGGGTAGATCTCGATTTCTATTGTTTGACCTGGGCATGATGGATGTGGAAGGCCTTTGCTTTCATACGAGCGAGTTTGACAGCTTGACTATTATGTGGAGGCTAGTATCACCGTTTGACGGGGCATTGCAGGATCGTCCACCACAAAGGGCAGAGATTTGAATGGGAATCATGGAGATCTAGGATCTCCCTTTAAATCTACGGAGCAATGGTGTTGTTGCTGGGGCGATCGCAAGTTTTGCGGTCCTAACAGAGAATGCAAAGGTGGGGCTATGAGAGGGGGATGTGTTAAAGTGGACATATCGTTGCAAAAAGAGTTTAGTTTGGAAAACCCATCGTTGTAGTGCGATTTACGATAAAAACCGTCAATGGATAAATTTAATCGAAACTCAAAAGGAATTTCAGGTCGGACACATGGAGGCGGACGTTTGATTAAAAATTGCGCTTGATTTGTTTGTCACGAAGCAGATTAGCTGGTCGAATTAAATTAAAACTAGTTATCTACTTAAAGAATAATGAATAGAAGAGAAAGAGAATATTCCAAATAAAGACAAAATAGAGATAGAATAAACAGATATTTCATAACCATAGAAAGATGTCTACACAATTAATCACTACAACTACTCGTTACACTAGAAAGCAGGAAATCTACGCTAGAAAGCAATAAAAGAGAAGGTGAAGAGAAGTTATCCTCCTCGACGGCTACTTGGAGGGTGAGCCGCGTTGATGGAGTGCTCGAAAGAATGTGGTGAGATGCGGGACGAAGGAGAATGACAACGGATGACGGAGAACGGGGTAGGGTGACGTCGCAGCGGGATCCACTTCTCGAACGGTGGTGAGAAGACAACCGTAGGTGCTCCACGAACGGGGATGAGAAGATGGAAAACTTCTAATTTTAACTCTAATGGAGCATCCTGGGTTCGGGACAAGCTCTTAGAGCTTTGGAGGGGGTAAGAGAAGAGAGGAAGGGATGAAGAATTCGAGTGGTAGGGTTATCCTTTTATAGTTGTAGGGATTGAAGGTAATTTAGTCATTTTATGTTTGAAAACATTAATTCAAGGTTTTTAGTGACGAATTTAAGCATCACTAAAGACCCCAAACATGGGCTTAGTGCGCGCAACTGCCGCACCTCCTCTCCCCGCATGCTCAATGCATGTGCATGTTTGTGCAATATCAACCAAGATTGGATGGCTTAAAATCAATCTTGCCTGCACCTTCATCGCAGGTCCGCGCATAAGATCGGGCATGAGCATCAAGTGTCGAATCACACGTTCGTCTGATCTGAAGATCTAGGTTGTTGGCATCTGATCGGATGGTTGGATTGAGCCTGCACACATGATGAGAGGGCCGCAGACACACGACTCAAATGAGTGCCACTCCTTCGCAATAACGCCTTCAATTGCTGCACTAAAGTGCCCTTTTGGTTGCACTTATGTTTTAAGGGTGAGGTGCTCGCAATTGTTGGAGGGTGATCCAACGATTGGGATCATCCAGTCCCTTGCCTTCAGATGAGGAGGAGGTGCGGCTTAAGTTGATCTAGGTCATTGGATCTTGATCTAACGGCTGAGATGCACCCAACGATTGAGGAGAGAGAGTTGCATGCACCTTTGGTCGGTGTGGGCGACTGAGATGGCGCCACGTGGTTCCATCTTGGTCGTCCATCTTCTCTAATTTGTAGATGGTGCTACTGTTGTCAGATTGGACCACTTTTCACGTTGTCAAGCTGCGATCATCAATTTGAACCCATTCGTGCAGTCGGATTTGTCATTTGAAGTATGAATTTACACCATCTTGGCCCCTTGACCTCTGATCTTTCTCAGACTGCATCTGATGCTATGGAATTCCAATCGGAGCGATCTTAGAGTCGTTGAAGTACGATCGTCGCCCTGTTCAGATCCGTATGGTTGAATCTTCAATTTGAGGGCCTGATTAAAATATTACCCTGTTTCGTGACCACAAAAAGAGAGAATTAACCTAAACTTTATACCATCTAACCTAAATGCAAGATGATGAATGTTATGCAATGTTTATAATGTATGATGAAACTATATGCCTAAGAACATGCATAAATAGACAGTTTATGTGATATAAACATGTTTATATCACACCCCCATGCCTGTCTTTTGCTAGTCCCTAGCAAAACTACATGCTATTTATAAGAGAATTAGAATTAGATTTCTTGGGCAAAAGTTAATTTTCAACACTTAAGAATTTCAACTAAAACCTGAACTACAGAGACACAACAGTGCCCAGATGCCTGCCAAAATGCAGACCTCCTCAAGCCCTCGCCTTTTTCAAAGAGGGATCTTTTTCATCTTTTCTTCTTTTCTTTTCTTCTTTTTGGATTTTTGAGTTTAGGGTTTTGGAGCAACTTTCTACGGCTACTCAACCCACCCAAGACTCAAAGAGAACTCTAAGTTCTCAGCATCTTTTCGTGAATGTGATAGACTGATTGATTGGCAATTAAAACAGACTTTAGGTTTCTATGCCCTTAGGTGACCTTAAAAAAAATTCTGCCTAAAGGTGTATCTATTCGACCGGTATCTTTCTCCCTACTTTTATTTTTATGGAGTCAATACAAGGGCGAACCCAGCGTATATCTCCTTTGCTTATTCTACTTCTCTGCTTCTTCCTAAGTGTTTAGGGATTATACGTGCATTTCTTAGGCTGAGATCTGGATAACCTACCAATGGGCTATTACCCACGATAACTTACCAGTCAACTCTTGCGGTGAAGTGTACCTTATTTCTTTATTTCTTTTCTTTTTGGATATTTTTCTTTTTCTTTTCTTTCTTTAAGTAGGTGGCTTCCCTGATCTAAGATTTACCTAAAGGCAGCAGGAAAAGAGTGGTCATGTGGCTAGGCTCTAGACAACCAACTAATGGGCTGTCACCAACGATAACTTGCCAGCCATACCACCCAAAAAGGTTCATTAGCTACCCAATTTCCATTAGAACTACCGAAAAACGAGTCAGTGCAAATAGTGTGTAGATGCTTAGACTTAAAATCCCCTCAAATCAGAAGGCGGGTTGATAAGTCATGTACTTATCACCCCAACATGTTAACAAATTAAAATTTGAATTTAGAATGGCAAGGACTCGAGAAATAAGTTCACATTTTAGTGGACACCCGGGCTGATTAAGCTCGAAGACCTGAAGGGTCTAAGTGTTCAGGTCATATAGTATTATTCTCTAGGATTGAAAAATTTCTAAAGCCAAAGTTCTCTTTCCTAATTCCACTTTTTTTTTAAGAAAAATAAAAAAAATCTACAGAGCTAACAAAATGATTCAGAGATGAATATCCACCCCCCATGCCTATCTAATACAATGTCCTCATTGTATTAAAAAGACATGACAAAGAGTGGAGTAGACAAGGAAGCACCTGAATTTCATGATTACTCGGTCAGCTCTGAGATAATAATAGACTGTATAAGTGCTGAATTTAGTGCCTTCAGCTAGGCACACTATGCAAATAAAGTAGAAATAAAGAATTCACAGGTGCAGGTCAGAATCAGAAGAAGAAAATCTAGTTTTGGACCTGCTAGGAGAAGATGTCCACAGATGTGGACTAGATTGTGGTGTAGACCCATACCCCATGGTCGAGTATATCTAAGGTTCTGGATAAAAATTATCCAAAACCTAAGATCAGCATGCAAGTAGGGTCAGGCCTACGATTTGTGAGGATGCAACCCAAGACCAAAAAGTTGGGTTACAGAGAAATCAAGCTCCAAAGGATAATAATGAATTTGTACTTGGGTTGCATATCCTCAGAAACAAAGATGTTATAAGGGTCCTGGTAGAGAGTTGGTGGTTTCAGACAAATTGGAACCCTTAGACTTGGTCTTTTGCTTCCTACGAAATTGGCTTCCTAAAGCTTCATTTCCAAATTCCTATCCTCCACAATCAAGATTTCAAATTCTAGTACCTCTTGCATGTTAATCACCCTATCTAAAATGTCAAAGTTCAAGATTTGTTGCTGAATCAGAATTGACTTGGGTCTAGTGATCTCAAAATCAAAATCGTCATTATGCTCGAAAGGGTGTAATTGAGGAATAGGGCTATGGATTGAATCCTTCATAAAATAAAGATCTAAATTCACCATGCTAACCCCAACAAGATCAATTTCCTTTGTTATTTGGCTATCAAATGATTCATCGAATTCCTCAGGCCCAATCATCTCATTGAAATCATGTGCTGTAAACTCAGGTGAGGCTTTGCATAATGATTCTTCACCTTCAGAATCAAAGAATTCTAAATCGACATTAGTGTATGTCTTAAAATCATCAATCACTTTCTGTTCCATGGAGACATACGTTTCCTCGTACCCTAGCTCAGGGATCTCAGGTGAAGAAATCAATTCATCCTTATTTGGTTGCTCTAGAACAACATGGTCAACCCTGGTCTCGTAAAACATGTCCCCCTATAAGTGCCTGAGCGAATTTTGACATTGGCTCTGCTGATAGGGGTCATCTTGGGAATCATCCCAAGATTGGACTAGAGCAATCACAAATCTTATCCTCAATTTCGATAACTTCCTAAGCAAAAACTCATCCAGGTCATTATCCTTAACATCTTGGAGCCAATCCAACAAATATTTGTTAAGATTGTCAATCATTTTAATCAGAGGCTCCAATTCTTCAATGCAGGGTGTTGGTTGAGCTTTTAAAGATTGAATGGTATTCCTTAAGTTAGCCAACACCCTATCTTGTACCTGGTTCACCTGAACCAAATGGTTTGGTTCAGGGTTGGTGGGTTTGGGTTCAATTTGGGGGAGTCAAGGAATTGAGGTTCTTGGTACCCTCCGTGATAATAGGTCACTTTTGATTGTTCAAAGAGGGGTGGTGGCCTATCTGCATTGTAATCTAGGGGAGGGTAAGAGTTGTAATTAGGATATCCTACTTGACTGTAGATTAGGTTAAATTGATCATTAACGCGTGGAGATCTATAATCATTATATCTCGGAGAAGGATAAAAATCACAATCATGGTACTCAGGGTTAAACCCTGAACTCAGAGGTTCGGAATTGTATCCCCAATCTGAGTTATCCCAACTAGTACATGGTTGATTACAGCATGAGTCGGGATAGTAATCATCATATTTGGGATAAGATGTATCAGGAGGGTAAGAGTCGGAATGCATGTAGAATGTGGAAGGATTCATGACAAATTGGAGGAAGAAAGGTGCCTTGCAATACAAACAATCAAATCTATCCTTAGTTAGGCTAGCCTAAAGACCTACAGACTCCCAGAACTCGTCTTGAGATGAAGAAATGATTTGATCTACTTCTTTTTGGTTAATCCAACCAGTTAGAGGGAGGAGCTAAGGAGAAGGTTATTCCCTTGGCTTTCGCCTTAGGTTCCTTTGATACCCCCCAACCGCAATTGTTTGATTTTGCTCCCCTAGCTAGACATCAGATTGAATGGTAGAAGCAGACTAATCGAAAATAATCTAGATCTGGGCTCCGAAGAGCAAGTCCAATCCTTAAGGCTAACGTCTACTCTATTTTAATTAGGGTTAGGTTTGAATATGCTTTGGAATGTGATGGCCCTTTAGCTGGGTTTTGCCCTTAATGATTGATTGATATGTGTGTGCATGCAAAATCAGTGGTTTTCAAGCAAGATTATTTTTGGATGTGGTGAATTTTAGGGTTTAAATCTTGCTTAGTAGCTTTTGGGATTCAACTTTAGGTATATTCAATCAAGTTCAGTTGGCACACTAGGTTTTGAAAGCACAAGTGAAGATGTTTTCCCCTAAAACTTAACAGAATGTGGAGTGCTTAGTAAATCCCTAAAAGTTGAACCTATGCGGTAGCTACTTAATGAGTTATTTTTAGTTGAAATGGTGCGGCCCAAATAACTCAAACAATTGGCCTGATGCACCACTTAATTAGGCACACAAGTGATTACCTAATCTAATTTCTACTCAATTATGTGTTGATGAGTGTATGGACCCCAAAGATCGGGTTACCGATTGAATATGAAGAATCAGAAGAGGTGTACCTCTGTGAGATTTTTTTTAATTTTTCTTTTATATGCGGAGGGTGAAGCGGGTGGAAGTGTCAAACAAACAATCAAAACTAACCTTAGAGTTTATGCAAGCTCCTAGGTTAATTAGGGTTTGTGTTATTAAGTTGTGGAATGAAATCTAGTGGGTGGGGAGGTGATGTTACTTACAGACCCTTCAACAGCACTTTACTCCAATCTATCGCTTTTGCCCGCCTCTTGAGAGAACCTACAATCACAATAGGAAATGAGAGAAGTCAGATAAATGATTAGTAAGTCAAAAAATGTAAAAAAGTCAAAGAGCATTGCCTCCCCAGCAACGGTGCCAAAATATTAAAGTGGACAGATTGTCGCAAAAAGAGTTTAGTTTGGAAAAATCGTCGTTGTAGTGCGATTTGAAGAAAAATAGTCAACAAATAAATTTAATCGAAACTCGAAAGGAATTCTGAGTAGAACATAGGGAGGCAAACATTTGATTAAAAATCGCATTTGATTTATTTGTCATGAAGCAGATTAGCTGGTCAAATTAAATCAAAACTAGCTATCAACTTAAATAATAATGAATAGAAGAGAGAGAATATTGCAAATAAAGATAAAATAGAGATAAAATAAATAAATATTTCATAACCACAGAATTATGTCTATTACAACTATTCATTACACTAGAAAGTAGGAAATCTATGCTAGAAAGCAATAAAAGAGAAGGTGGAGAGAAGTTATCCTCCTCTACGGCTGCTTGGAGGGCAAGCCACGTTGACAGAGTGCCTGGAAAAATGTGGTGAGATGTGAGATGAAGGAGAATGATGATGGACGATGGAGAACTTGGCAGGGCGACGTCGTAGTGGGATCCACTTCCCAAACGACGGTGAGAAGACAACTGCGAGCACTTCATGAACAGGGATGAGAAGGTGGAGAACCTTTAATTTTAACTCTAATGGAGCATCCCGGGTTCGGGACAAGCTCTTAGAGCTTTGTAGGGGGTGAGAGAAGAGAGGAAGGGATGAAGAATTCGAATGGTAGGGGTCTCCTTTTATAGTTGTCGGGGTTGAGGGCAATTTAGTCATTTTATGTTTTAAACATTAATTCAGGGTCTTTAGTGATGGATAAATCCGCCACTAAAGGCCCTAAACATGGGCTTAGTGTGTGCACCTGCCGCGACTCCTCTCCCTGCATGCTCAATGCATGCACATGTTCGCACAATATCAGCCGCGATTGGATGGCTTAAAATCAATCTCGCCCGCACCTTCATTGTGTGCCCGCGCATGAGATTGGGCGTGAGCATCGAGTGTCGAATCGCACGTTCGTCTGATTTGAAGATCTGGGCCGTTGGCATTGAATCAGACAGTTGGATTGAGCCTGCACGCGCGATGAGAGGGGTGCGGATGCACAACTCGAATGCATGCCACTCCTTTGTGACAACGCCTTTGATCGCTGTGCTGAGGCGCACTTTTGGTTGTGCTTATGTTTTAAGGGTTGGGTGCTCGCAACCGTTCGATGGTGATCAACGGTTGAGATCTTTCGATCCCTTGCCTTCATATGATGAGGCACGGCTTGAGTTGATCTCAGCTGTTGGATCTTGATCCAACGGCTGAGATGTGCTCATCGGTTGAGGAGAGAGAAGGAGAGATGTGGGCGCCTTTGGTCGGTGTGGGTGGCTTAGATGGCACCACGTGGTGCCATCTTGGCCATCCATCTTCTCTGAGTTGTAGATGGTGCTACGATTGTCGGATTGGACCAATTTTCACGTTGTTAGGTTGAGATCGTTGATCCGAACTCATCCATGCAGTCGAATTTGTCATCTGAGGTATGGATTTACACCATCTTTACCTCTTGACCTCTGATCTTTCTTGGACTGCATCTGATGCTACAGAAGTCCGATCGGGACGATCTTAGAGTCATTGAGCTCCGATCGTCACAATGATTAGATCCATACGATTGGATCTTCAATCCGATGACCCAATTAAAATATTTCCCTATTCTTGAACACAAAATGAGAGAATTAACCTAAACTTTATACAATCTAACCTAAATGTAAGATGATGCATGTTATGCAATATTTATAATGTATGATGCAATTGTATGCCTAAGAAAATGCATAAATGGATAGTTTATGTGATATAAACATATTTACATCAGGATGGGAGGTTGGTTAAAGTTGAGGTGAATGTGGTGAGGGAGGGCCCGATTCGAGACAAGATCATCCTCAGGTACGGTGGGAGCTTATGGCTCCTTCGGATGAGGATTTCTTTCCATCAAATTGATGGGAAGAAATAGAAGGTATAGAGGTCATCTGCAGAGGTGGCCAAGGTATAGAGAAGCAGTAGCGAGTATAGGGTGCTCAAATTGGACTGACCTGAATTTAAGAAGAGGAAAGAGCTTCATTTTACTGATATGCCGAAAGCGGAGATGAAGGGGATGGATGAAACAATGCATGAGGAAGCAACGATGCAGGATGCGATTAATAGGTGTGAATTGGTGGCTGTGAATTCGAGTCTTTAGGGGCAGGATGTTGGTCAGGGGGGTTCTATGTAGAATTTTGGCCTCTTCTCCTTTGAGGCTCCAGAAGGTCATTCTTTTGGAGTGGAATCTTCTTCTAAGGGAAATGGGGCATGTTCACCTTACAAACTCAGGGGAAAGACTATAGGTGGTGGTCAGAAATTCAGTGAGGAGAATATAGCAGTTGTCTTGAATGTCAAGAAGAGGACCATGGGGCAATAGGGAGTTAAATAGGTATGGTGATGAAAATTATCACATGGAATGTGCGTGGGCTGCGCAATGGGATGTGAAGGGCCTCCTTAGCTCGATGCCTTCGTGAATGGGAGGTGGATTGTGCACTACTGCAAGAAACACATGTTGAAGAAGGATGTACATCCATGTGGTTATCGCTACTCTAGTCCGGTTAGGCGGTCTGGCTGTATGGTGGAAAATCTCTAGACTGCAATTAAGAGAGGTCAGGAGGGGTCAGTATCAGATCTCTTGCAGTTTCAAATCGATGGGGGATGATCAGGACCTTATTGTTTCTTGTGTTTATGGCCAGTATGTTGATAACCTGAGGAGCCATGTGTGGCAGGAGCTACTCTAGATGACAAATAGGACAGAAGGGTTACCATGGCTTGTGGGTGGAGACTTTAACTATGTTTTGACTGAGAACGACTGAGGAATTAGGAGGGTGGATCGAGCCTCTCTTGGGTTCCAGTTGGCCATGTCTGAAATGGGTTTGAACAAATACCCATCAGCTAGGGCAGAATATACCTGAAGAAGTGGGAATGGGTTGGTGTCAAAGTTTGATAGATTCTTTGGTAATGCGGAAATGCTGGAGAGATTCCAACTATCATCTATAACAGGGATGGACCAACCCTTCTTGGACCATACCCCTCTACTCTAGGATAGTGGGGAGAGTTCGTACATAGGTACGTACTTCAAGTTCAGGAAATCATGGCTTAGGGAGGATGGGTTTAAAGAAATGATTAGCTGCTGGTGGGAGAATAAGTAGGTTGAAGGCACTGCCGCTTCTCGACTAACAAATAAGTTGAGGGATTTGAGATATCTCTTGAAGGAATACAGGAAGACTGTTGAGACCCTAAGAAATCAATTGAGGAATGAGGCTTTGTCTAAGGTGCGTCTTCTAGATGAAAAAGAGAATGGTGGATGCTTGATAGATGAGGAGAAGGGGCAGAGAAAGCACTAGCAAGGGGTGATTCAGGCTGAGGATCTGGCAAGAGAAGTTGATTGGAGAGAAAAATCAATGTAGTTATGGTTGAAGGAGGGTGACCTAAATACAAAATATTTTCATATGGCATGGAGCTCTCGAAGGAGAGTGAACTTCATCTTTTCTTTGAAGGCTGATGATCTAGGGTTAACTTCCCCCGTTGATATTAGAAGGGAGGCAATCAGATACTTGAGGGAGTCCACCAGATCATTAGAGAGGGGAGGTTGGAGGCTGGCAGCATCAACTTTTCCCCATGTAGGGGATTCGATGGCTGGGCAACTAACAGAGCCCATTTCAGATCAGGAAGTTGTGAAGGCTATGGCTGGCTTAAATGCTGAGGGATCTCCATGTCTGGATGGGTTCGAAGTCTTCTTTTATAAGGAGTTCTGGCGGGTGGTTAAAGGGGATTTCATGGATGTTATTAAGGAGTTTCAATGTGGTAACATAGGCATTGAAAGAATAAATAAGTCATACCTCTTCTTACTACCGAAGAATAATGGGGCGGAGAGAATGACAGATTTCAGACCTATTGCACTATCAAACTCAATCTATTTAATAATTAGTAAAGTTTTGGCTAATAGATTGAAAAGCATCTTATCAAACTTAATTAGCCCAGTGCAATCAGCCTTCCTTCCCAATAGATCGCTACATGAGTCCTTCATAGTGGCGGAAGAGATGGTGGCTGGGTGGCGCAGACGAAGAAGTAAAGCATACATGTGGAAGGTGGTTTTTCACAGAGCCTATGACTCGGTTGCGTGGCCCTATCTATGGGAGATTTTAGGAGGGGATTTCCATCATTTTGGATACAATGGATTAAGAGGTGTGTTGTTACCTCATCTTTTTCACCTCTGATTAATGGGAGGCCGTGTGGGGTATGGATACAACCTCATTGCGGAGTACGAAAAGGATGTCATTTGGCCCCTTTAATCGTCAACCTAGCTGTGGACACTTTGGCTCAGTGTACTTGCAAATTGTCCAACGCAGGCATGGTAAGGGGATACTCTATGTCCAACTCCAGGGCACTTGTGCCAATTCTACAATATGCCGACAATATAGTGTTTTTCATAGAAAGGGGAGAAGTAAGGTGGAGACCCTTTTCACAATGGTAACTATGTTTGGTGAGATCTCGGGGCTTAGGCTAAATGGCACGAAGTCATCACTGGTTTGCTTTGGTATGCTAGGCTAGGAGTGCGAAGAAATATTAGCCATCCTACACATACCCATCACGACACTGCCGGTGAGGTACTTGGGTCTACCTCTGAAAGATACCAAACTGAAGAAGAGTGACTGGGGCATTTTATTTGAAAAGGTGGCTGCTAAGCTGGAGTAGTCAATATTTATCGAAGGGTGGGAGACTAATTCTACTAAATTCAGTCATCACCTCGATTTCGATTTTCTTCTTCTCTGTGTTCAGATCTCCGAAGGCTATCTAGAAAAGGTTGGATGTGATGAGGAAATGTTTTCTTTGGAAGGAAGCAAAGGTTGAAGGAAGATTCTTGCATCCTTTGAAGTGGTAGAAGCTGTGCAGTCCTCGCTCATAGGGCAGGATGGGTATTCGATCATTAAAGGAATTCAATGATTCTCTTCTATTAAAATGGGCAGTGAAGCTCTCTAAAGATGATGGGAAGGTTAGGTCGAATTTGATCAAGGAGTCGTATGGTAGTTCGCATGTGGCGTAGTGTACATTTGCTCGTCAATGCCCCTCTTCATTCTGGAAATCAGTGTGGAGAGCACTACAAGAGAATTGGACGAATTTTGCTCCTATATTAGGGGATGGACAGTAGTTTTCATTTTAGAATGATAGATGGTCAAGCTTGGGAATCCTGAGCAAGACCTATCCAATGGATTTTGCTGCAACTCCAGACAGTAGGACCTCTGTTAATGATTGTTGGGATAGAGTTAACAACAAATGGGATATTGTAGGTGTTAGGCTGTGTGAGGGAGGACGGACATGGGATGAGTAGGAACATCTGCTGGCAGATCTTGAAGCCTTCCAACTGGTGAGTGGCATCGGCAGTTTTAGATGGAAACATGGAATCTTTACCCAACAAAGGTGTACAAGCAGTTGGTTGGTTATAGGGATGCTGATCCATCAGAGGAGGACAGGAACTGTGCAAAGATATGGCTTTTGAAGGTCCCCTTAAAAATAAAAATCTCCTTGTGATTTTGTAGAAGAGATGGGCTTATCACAAGCAAATTGAGATGTAGAAGATTGCTGATCCTTGCTCAAAATTGTCCATTGTGCGACTTCCCCATTGATAGCAACTTGCACCTATTTTCATCTTGCTTGGTGACAAATCAGATTTGGAGGGGAGTTTGTGGGGAATCTATTTCCACATGGGATGGCTTATGGAGAAATCTTCTGACGAAGGGCAAGCCTCATGCAAAGATGGCCAGTGTTATGTGGAGTGTGTGGCATGCTCATAATGATAGATTGTTTAGAGGGGGATCTATAAATGTGGGGAACATCCTTATGGAGTGTTGGGGTTTTGTAAAGGAATGGAGTGAAATTGTGCAATTGTTATTTGTTGATTCATAAATAAAATGTTTCCAGTTTGTTATCGTCATCGACAACACTCCTCATCATTTCAAAAAAAAAAAAAAAATTTTGATCTCCATTCTCCCTGAGCCACATTGCGCCTAGCTGATGGCATTAAACTTAGCACTTAACGGGAGGCAACTCGTCATTTGAAAAACCTGGGACCCTTCTGACCTATCTTTTCGCTGAAATCATATTGCACTTCAGGGTTCGTCTGTTAGAACAGTTGAGTCCACCTTTAATATTTGTATCAGAGCTTGAAATCGTTTGCAACAGTCATCCCAACCCATTCACCACCCACCTATTCTAATGTACGATATGAGCTAAACTCGGTGCTTCGATGCTTGTCTCCTTAGATATCTAAATATCCTATCAGGGGCATGTAAGCACCTTGTGCTGGTTCAGGTGCCATCGGCGAGATTATCCCAAAATGTCGATTGCCAGGGCTTGAATCTAGTTACAGAATGCCATGGGTGGCACTATCTCAAACTTTCAAAAGCCAGGGTTCTGAGGGTTTCCATGGGTAGTGCTATCTCGAAGTATCGAAAGCTAGAGACCCTTCGAGGATTGATAGTGGGGACAAGGAATTCGATACAGACTGTGTTTAGGGCCAATTTGATGTTGGATTTAGGGGAATATAAAAAGACGAGAGAAAACTCTCAAAATGAAAAATCCCTCTCTATCTCTCTTATCGAAATGCACTGACAAACTAAACCTGGAGTTGATACGTTTACGCACAGGTACTTTAACCACCGGGGTCAACGAGCCTCTAAGCAGTTTTTGCAGGCCTTAGAAACCTTCACGGCAGACCCAAGACTGAAGCTGGTCAAGTCTGGATCTTGGCTAGTACTTAAGTACCTTTAGGCCTACTGTTGGTATTTTGATTTGATTTCTAGAGATGCGGCTTAATAGGGCATCTTGATGGTTACATCTGACTTAGAGATTTGGTTTGATCCAGAGGATTTTGCTAGGGACTAGCAAAAGCTAGGCATGGAGGTATGATGATAACACCATCATGGGCCCTAACTAGCCACATTTAGTCAGGATTGAATGATAAAAGCTCCTACCTAATCATCTGAGGGTCATAACTCTGCATCATTCTGATTTGAGAAGAAAATATGGAATTAGGGTTAATTTTGTAATTTTAACAACATATCACAAACACATATTAACCAAGGGTTATTCAGGGTTAGTTGAAGGTCAAAGGAGCACACAAGTCTAAAAAGTGGGTCAACACAGATAGAAATAGGGTTTCACACATTTTGAGGAATAAAACAGGACTAAAAACCCTAATTATCATCCCCACTTGATGTAGACACATCCATTTAGGTTAAAATACCTATTTATACATGTTCCTAGGCTTAGATTTGCATTCCATATTATAAATATTGCATAGCATGCATCATTCTGTATTTAGAGTAGTGCATATTTTAGGTTAATTGTATCCTTTTTGTGGTCAAGAGAGGAGACTTATTTGGGAGCCTCGAATTCACAATTCGACCATACGGATCTGATCAGAACGATGATCGGAGTCCAACGCCTCTAAAATTACCTTGATCGGAGTCCTATAGCACCATATACAATCCAAGGAAGATCAATGACCAAGGGACTAGGTGACGTAATTTGGAGCTTCGAACGACAAATCCAACTGCGTGGATGGATTCAGGTCGACAATCGCAGCCCATGGCGGGAAAATCAACTCAATCCGACCATTGTAGCAGCCCCTACAACAAAAAGAAGGTGGACAACCCAGATTACGCCACGTGGCGCCACCCAGGCCGCCCATGCGCACGCATGCGCCACCGCACATGCACAGTAGCGCGGGCGCACGCATGCACGTGGAGGCACACATGTGTAGCATCAGAGCGGGTGTTCATGGGCGTGCGCGGAGGCAGCGGCACTAACGCACGCCAGCGAGCAGTGGGTAGGCGGGTGGGCTTTCTTCAGCAACATTTACTGTGGATCTTCAGCGATGTTTATGACCATCACTAAATGTCCTGTATACGAATTTGATTCTTTCCTCCACTATAAAAGGACCCCTACCCCTCCCATTTTTCTTCATCCCTTTCTTTCTTCCTCTCACCACCTCCAAGGCTATAGAGAGAGCTTATCCTATGCCTGGGATGCTCCTCTAGAGTAGAAAACAAACATTTGTTCCCACCTCTCTTCCCCCTTCGTGGAGCATCCCGTGGTTGTCTTCTCACCTCCCTTTGGGAAAATGATCCTCGTCGCGACACCGTCCTACCTTGCCCTCCGTCCTCCGGCTTCATCCTCGTTTATCCCGCTCCTCACCACCTTCCTCCAAGTAAAGTCAAAGCGAGTCATCCTCCGAGCGACCGTCGAGGGGGGTTCTCTCACCTCTTTCTATCTTTATTACTTTCGTAGTGTAATCTTTCTCGCTTTCTTAGTTGCAAAAAAGCATTTGATTAGAAATCCATGATTGTTTCTCTCTCTCTTTTTTATATTTTCATAAGTAGATTAGCTAGATAAAATTTTATCAACCTAATCTCTTGCTTGATAAAAAATATCAAAAAAATTAGAAAAGATAAAAGCGACAAAAATAAATAAAAGAGAAATGTGTATCTTTCAAAACCAAACATTTGCTTCCCTGTGTTTGACTTGGGACTCACATTTCGAGTGTCGGTTATAAATTTTATTTGATCAATGGATTTTCTCACAAATCGAACTACGACGACAGGTTTTCTAAACTCGAACCCTTTACGCGTGCGAATCTGCCGCTACATCATTTTGGTGTTGTTGCTGGGGAGGCAACGCTCTTTGGTTTTTTTTTGCATTTTCCCGCATTATTTACATATTTTTCTAACCTATCTTCTTCAATTTATTGTCTTGTAAGAACCCGATCAAGGAGCTGAAGGTGGTAGATTGGAGTAAAGTGCGAGTAGAGACATTTGTAAGTTTTCACCCACTTCCCCACCCACTAGATCATTTCGCCACCTTAATAATCAAGACCTAATCTACTTAGGTGTTTTCACAAACCCTAGGATAGAAATTATTTGTCTTGTTTGTCACTCCACTCACCTCGCCATCCACATAAATAAAAAATAAAAATAAAAAAGTTATCTGATTGTGGGATTTCCTAAAAGAGACACACATTAACACCCACAACTCTCGACTTAAGGCACACCATTCCACTTTGATTCTACCACTTAACTGGGATCTGACCTGTGGACCCGGTACACTTCAACTCAATACACATAAGTGAGTAGAAATTTGACTAGGTTAAGACTTTCTGTGTAACTTAACTAAGTGGTGCAATAGGCCAATTGATTGAGTTGTTTGGGTCACACCACTCAAATTAAAATTGATTCATCAAGTAGCTTGCCACTTAGGGTTGATTTTTAGGACTGAATCAGGCACTCCACATTTTATTTCTGATTTTTAAAGGAATAAATCTACACCTGTGTTTTCAATAGAGTGTTCTCCTAAACTTGATTGAACACACCTAAGATTAAACCCTAAAAGCTACTAAACAAGGTTAAACCCTAAAAGACACATCATCAAATAACCTTGTTTGCAAACCTTAGTTGTGCATGCACACACATTTGAATTGATCATTAAGGGCACAACCCATCTAAAAGGCCCATCACATTCCAAGAGTACAATCATCCCAAGACTAATTAAAACTAAGTAGACGTTGTCCTTAAGGATTGATTTGCTCTTCAGGGCTTAGACTGAGATTTTTTTCGATTAATCTACTTCTACTGGTCCATCTGATGTCTAGCTAGGGGAGTAGCGTTAAACGACCGTGGCTGAGGGGTACACTAGAAATCGGAGGCGCAAGCCAAAGGAAGAACCTTTTACCCAGCTAATGGGAACACCATCATGAGCCATAACTATCTCAATTTAGTCATTATCAAGGAATAAATGCTCCTACATAATCGCTAGAGAACCCTTATTCATTACATAATCATTCTGAGGGAAAGACAAGAAAATAGGGTTAAAACTGTAATTTTACCATCGTATCATGAATGCAGTGCAACCATGGATTTTCCCAGGGGGTAATTAAGGGTCGAATGATCTTAAATATCCAAAATGCGGGTTCATACAAACAGAAAAGGGTTTTCGCGTGTTTTGAGAATTAAATTATATTCAAAACCCTAAAAATAGACCTACTTAATTAACTAAGGTTTTGGTCAGGAAAAAATTCACCTAAACCCTCTAAAATTCATAGAAAAGTATTCGCTAGGATTTGGTACCTTCAATTTGACCATCAGAACCGTCTTGACCCAAAATAGAGTCTCAGACTGATATTTACCCTAAATTAGGTTTTTGCATAAATTACCTAGTCAAACTAGGTCAAAACCAAAATTCAACTTCACCATTAGATTCCTTATGTCAAAGTTAGGTTTGTACCAAAATTTGGGTCCAATCTGAGACTATCTTAACCTAGTTTGCAATTTGGTCCTGTATGATTCTTTTATATCACATATATGCCCTTAACTTTCAAAATTCTTACAAAAAGGCCCCTAACTTTGTCATCATTTTCACAAACGGGTCCCTACCACCATGAATCCTATTCCTACAAACTCCGACGACCTAAATTTGGCAAGAACTCCTTGATTCCTTAACGAATCCCTCTCAGATTTGAAGGGGAAGTTCGTCAAGAAATTCCCTTCCATCTGAGCCATTCGTTGGGCTCTAAGTCTTTCCCAAAAGGTCATGTGAATTTTCAAAGGTTCGGATATCCTATTTCGCAAGAACCTTCCGAGCTTGGAAGCTTCTTTCCAAGCTTGGAAGGGCTTCCTATCGCCTATAAAAGAACCCATGTCACACGACCAAGCTTTTTAGCAAATTTTGGCCTTAGAAATCCTCCTCTACTCCATCTCTGGCCACCTTCAAACTTAGTGAAAGAGTGATCTTCGTTTTCGTTGAAAACTTTAACATAAAATGATGTGTCGTTGTATTTAATCGTGTGGTATAAAATCGCTTTTCAAAACATTTTAATTTTCCGAATGTAACCACGAATAGTTAGGTCATCTTCACAGGGAGGAATTAGCCTATTTAAACGAGTAAATAGTGTCTTATTTATTAAGGTATCTCGGTGGGTATACATATTTCGTAGTGCAACTTGTTACCCTCATGAATTCTCATTCTAAGCAATTAATTAAAACTAAAGGGGTTTATATGCAAAAATTATCACAATATAATATTCTAATTATCTTGGTAATGATAATCAAGGTAACTACTAATTTCCCGTAAAACATTCCTTATTTACGATAATCAATGTGGCATGCTATTATCTAATTCATGAAATACTTAATTAGAAGCAATTTATAAAGAATAGAGAGATATGCATGCAAATTCACCTTAATATATTAATTTGGTAAATAAATGAATAGGAAGTTTCACAATGGCATTTTCCGTAATTACTAATTGAATGAGAAACAAAGGTTTTTGCCTCTCTTCTGTGCACAAGCGTGGGTTGACGGCTGATGGCGAGGTTGCACGTAGAGATGCGCCTTGACGAGTGCTTCACAATGGTGGCAGCGGCACGTCGCGAGGATGTCGGTGGTGGCCTGCTGGCGGAGATGAACAGCGGTGGTGGAGAAGCTGCAGCCAGCTGTGTAAGCTGTAGGTGCTCGTGCACGGTTGCTAACGGTGGTGCAGGCACGCAAAGGCGCTGGAGGGAGGCCACAGGGGCACGCGGGCGTTCTGTAGCGCCTGTAGAGGGCATGCCAGGTGCTGGAGGGGGAAGGAGACACAGCGCCTACAGGCGCTTGAAGGCGGGCGCTGGAGGCGGGGGCTGGAGGGGGCGCGGGTGGGGTGCTGTGCGGGTGCGCGAGGGCAGGCTAGGGTGGTGTGAGTGCTAGAGGGCACTTAGCGCCTGGCTGAAGGCATCGCTTGCGGTCGCGTGAGGGCGCTGGATGCAAGGAGGTGTGAGCGCTGGAAGGGCGCTGGAGGGGGCGCGGGTGGGGCGGAGCGCCTGAACAAGCCTACAGGTGATGGAGGGCGCTGAGGTAGTGCAGTGAAGGCGATGGAAGGTGTTGCAAGTGCACAAGAGGGTGCGTGGCCTGCGGGTGCGTGGTGCTGTGTGGGTGTGTCTGCAGTGAGAGGACTGTGCCTGCGGGGCACGATGGCGCTGGTGCGGGCGTGGGTGGGGCAACTGCAGGCTGGAAGGGTGCGGTGGAAGGTGACTTCAGTGGACGCTTGGTTCACAAGGTCAGCCCTCTCCACGGTGGAGAAGGTCGAGATAATTCCCTGCCAGGGAGTGGAAGAAGATCTAATCTCTCTCCTTTGCCCCGCCTCCTCTTAACTCCTCTCCCTCGCGCCAATTAAGGGATTTTCAAATCCCTTTACTAATTTGGCAGGAGACTGTTAGGGAGGTGTTATTGAGGCCGGTGGCTGTTAGGGAAGGTGTGGTTGAGGCCGGTTGGAGGAGAAATTTCTTTTACCACACTTTTCTTTACAACATTAATCCTACAATAATGAAACATAAAATAATTACATACTAAGTTATAGAATGCGATAAAATAGATGTAAACTTAAATAATGATGCATGCAATCATTCTATAACTTAATGTAGTTATTAACAAACATACAATGTTAAAATAGAATTATTTAGGCATAACAATAGTCCATTAAAATGGACTTATCAAATACCCCCATGCCTAAGATTTGCTAGTCCCTAGCAAAAATGAAAAATAATAGAAGTAATAAGAAGATTTCTTCTTTCCTTATTTCAAAACTTTAGAGATCCAGACAAATGTGAAGTGATGATGGCCTAGGTAACAGATCTGAGTGAAAGAGCCAATTCACATTGGGAGTTCATACTTCACCCTTGGTAAATATTTCTGTCAGGATAGACAACTACTTCCTTCGGGGATAAAGTAGAAGATAATATGTAATTTGACCCCGGCTTTTGGCTTAGGTAGGAGATATCGAGTAGAATGGATTTGTATTTGGTGGCACACACTCCTCTTGTGCTACATGTAGTCTAGTACTACAGACTTTAGATTAATAGACTATTAGACAAGTCAACTCAGAGAGAGGCTAAACAATTGTTCTCTCTTGATGTTCCTGGGCGCTCACTCTTTTCTTTCTTTTCTTTCTGAGATCACAAATCTCGCCAGATTTAGTAATTGTACTCACTGTTTGGTGGCCTCACATGGCATCCATACTTCAATTAAAGTTCTAATAACTCTACAACTAAGTTAGAGTCCTCAACTAGTATTCGAGCGATCAAAAATACTAAAATGTAGGTATGGGTCATATTTAGTGGAACGCGATAAGTGTTCTTCTTGCCTCAGAAACAATGTTACATTATAAACTTGGACTTCTTTTTTTTTAATTCTTCTTTTCTTTTCTCTCTTTTTTTTTTTAATTTTTTATAAATCAATATAATATGACACAGACTTTTATTTATGAGGCATTATTAGGGAAGATGATGGTCAAGAGGATATTGTGTGGCTTATTTGGTGGAAGTGCCTATTCTCGGCACCGGGAAGAAATAGATAGGACATGCGTATTTCTGACCTTTAACACTATTACCCTCCTTCAGCCGAAGACTCTATGAAGGACGGTCATAACCATCTACCATAGTCATAGCTTTATTAAGACTCCATCTCTGTGTATCTGCCTTATTTGGTGACTCTTAGGAATTCACACAAAGTATGCACATAGGAATAGAGAGTGAAAACTACGCCTAACTCTGAAGTATCATCATCTAATTATCCAAAACTTAAGAGTCCTTGCACTAGATTTAGTCACCAATACTCTCTGTACTTTCATCTCACAAATATGGGGTGGATCTACTAGAAGATAGTATGCATGACTCCCTATGCACTGCCCAAGGGTTCAGTAGACTATAAATGCTTATTGATTTTCCTCAAGGATCCATTACCAAGTCTATGTGCACGTGAAATAAATTTACTGGATTCTAAACTTAAGAAATAATTCTGGAAGAAAAACCTCCAATGACAAACGTATTTTGCTAGGGACTAACCCATTCAGCTCAATAAAAGAGAATTTTTTTTTATACACTAACCTAAATGCATGAATACTTCCTACAATGCAAATGCACTGCCCCAAGCCTAAATCCTACAATGTCCGCATTGTAAAATTAAAACAGGAGGAGAAAGGAAAGAAATCACCTGATGACGGTGTTATTCAGACAGCTAGGTTGCCTCCCAACAAGCGCTGCATTTTCTGTCAGCAGCCAGACTTAGAAGGAACCCATAAGTCTAGTTCCAAACAGACAAGGTTAGGCCCTAAAAATATGCGTAATAGTGCAGGCCTAGAAAATAGGTAGCCACGGATGTTGGCGAGTTGATGATGCAATGTAATACCAAATGCTCGCCAGAAGATATGAAAGCGAAGAACCTCATTGGCTACCTTGGGAGGTCTAGGAATAATAAACAGAATATGAAAAGGGACCTCCCGAAATGGAATAAGTGGAGGATAACAAGGATCCTCCAGAGCAGGATGGGTTTTAAAAGATATACACATTATTAGTTCAAACCCTTGAATGGCGAGAGTAAAAGTACAAGCATCAATCCACACTCGCCATTCTATCCGAGGATGTACTGGCCTAATATGTTCTCTAGAAACAATGTACATGAGCAAAGATCTGAGCCAAGGATCGGTTAGGGAGTATAAGGGTTGTTTGTAGTGCTGGAAGGTAATGGTTAAATCCAATGAGGGCTTAGTCGGTGTTAGGTCTAATTCCAACAATGATTCAGATTGTGTATACTCCCTAACAGTTGTAGACAATAGGTTACCCTGCCTAGCATTAATGATCAGAGTCATATTTGAATCAAGGGTAGACTCCAAATTACAACTCTCTAATGGTAGGGTCAAAATGTCAGAATCATTATTATTCAGCTCATCCCGAGATTCGTTTGGTTTACTCAAATTTTTGTCAAGGTGTATATGTGATTCATTAGGAGTTGGATCAGTATCCTTAATTATTCCTAAAGGAGGATCAGCCTTAATATTTTAGAGCAAGCCTATATCACTGAATTTGTTATTCTTCTCGGGGTATAAATCCTCAATTGACGTGTTTTGTCCCCGAGAGTCTCCCATAGACTTCTCGCTATTTTATTTTTCCTCCTCTAATAGCAACTCCTATTTTGATGGAGGATGACTCTCAAAAGAAGGGAGAAATCTGGATTTTATCATATTATTTGTATCCTCTAGAGGTAAATCCTCAAATAATAAATAATTCCCTTGTGATTCACTGCTGATTTTCAGTCCAATTTCCTCTATTGGGGCATCCTCGTTTTCTGAATTAGACTCTTCATATCCCTGAGACCAAAATTGATCTAATTCATTCTCCATTCCGTTAGGGTCACCTTCATTGGGTGCATTTAAATCCTTAGGATATTGAATGATAGGTGTTGATTCCCTAAGTGGAGGGTCAGGAGTAGGCTTACTAAGGGTAGAATGAGATTCCACCAAATAATCAATAGGGGAAGTGATAGGAACAATACAATCTTGACTTAGTTTGGTAGGGGTAAAGAGAATACTGTCATTGGGGTGAAGGTCCTCAAGAGGTACCATCTTCCCTTGCTTTTGACTCCAATATAGCTCAGGTGGATAATCACTATGATTGTTCTCCTCTAGTGGCCGTGTCTCATTGGGAGAGTCTAAGTGATAGCTACATAAAATTAGATCCCTATTATCATTGGGTTCCTCCGAATTATTTTCATGATCAGGGTCGTATGGGTAGGGATCAGAATTACTGGGAAGCATGTAGCTAAGTTGTCCTATTTCTTCATTTAATTGTTGACTATTCCTCAACATCTCTCCCATGGATTCCATCATTTCTTTTTGTTGTTTTTGCATTTCTATCATAAAAGAGGAGAGGCTACTATTATCAGGTTGGGGAGGATAGTCAATTTCAGGCTCTGGTTGCCTAGGGGTATCGATCCAACCTCGATACGAAAAATCATGAAGGGTGGGAGGGTTGGGTGTTTGCATGTAAGTAGGGATTTTAGGGTTAGAAAATCCCGATCCTAGGCTCTCCTCAAAAGTGGGAGTTATTAAGCCAGTACTCCCAGGATAAGAATAAAAATGATCCCATGAATTGTCAATGTACCCATCAAAGGATGGATACGCTCGGGGCATGGGATCCTGATTAAAAGATGGGAAGTATTGACTCTGATAATCTAAATGATAGGAGTAAGGGTGATCCATTTCTTTAAGCAAAATAGATTTAACTCTCTTAGGATTCAGAAGAAATTCAGAATACAAGCAGAAACCTCCTAGAGAGTTCTACTATCAAAGCAAACGCAAATCAATGGGATCTTGTTTTTAGTAGATTGTAGGTCTTAGAGTTAAATGTTCAATTGGTGGCCAAACAAGTTTTGCAAAAAATTACGCTTCCTAGGCCAACCTTCGCTGGTGCCTATAACCTACTCGCAAGGGATGGAAGTCTCAAATCGAGCCCACACACGATGAACCGAAGTAACTTGGTGGATAGGCTTGTTGATTTTCGACTAACTTCCCTTGTGGTGCAAAAGAGGAGAGGTAGAAATTTATCTAGTGACCTTATGTGTGAGGTGCATAATGTCTCAAGTGTGCAAACATACGATCGTGTTTTGATTTTTAAAATTTCGCAAACAGGATCCTTTTGCACACAATTTTCAGTCACAGATTTTAAAGTCTAACCTCTTAGCAGTCCCAATTTTTAAAGTGACCACTGAATTAATTTGATTTCAGCACTTTAGTGGTCTTAGATTTAAGTTCAATGCATATGCATGACAGGTAATTGATGCTCAAGAGAAGACGTACCTTACTCCAGCTTTCTTCGTGCAATGTATGCAATGCAGTAAAAATAAACTAGATGCTGCTCATTCAGTCCTAGATGGTCATCCTACAGATATGCAGCTTCTAGCAGGTAGTTCGAATTTTTTCTTTTTATAATAAACAGACAGACCTAATCTAACTAACTAACCGAAATGCAGTTCAAACAATGCAAATAATCCTATAATCTAAATAAATGGGAACACGCTCCCAAAAATACACTCCCGCATACAAGAGCGATAAGAAATAAAGAGGCACTGGGAACACATTCTCAAAAATACCCGACAAGGGTCCAACAGACAAATTAAATTCTAATGTCCATCTAAACTAAATCTAACTAAGATCTTTTGGCTAAATCAGAAACAGGCTCCTCCGTAAGCCTATGCACGTGGGATCAAGGCTCACGTGTTCCTGTTGTTGGCCTCCAGGTGGCATCAAGGCCCACCAAAAAGATTATCTCCACCGTGCACGCCTGTCACGTTCGTCACGTGCTTTTGCACAAAAGAAAATCCACAGTTAGTAATTCAAGAAAGCTTTCAAAATAGCATAAGAATAACATAAAATTCCTGAAAAAATTAATAGGCATTTTTCCTCCCCGGCAATGGTGACATATGAAAGAGCGATCTTCGTTTTCGTTGAAAACTTTAACATAAAATGATGTGTTGTATTTAATCATGTGGTAGAAAATTGATTTTCAAAACATTTTAATTTTCAGAATCTAACCACGAATAGTTAGGTCGTCTCCACAGGGAGGAATTAGCCTATTTAAACTAGTAAATAGTGTCTTGTTTATTAGGGAATCTCAGTGGGTATACATATTCCGTAGTGCAACTTGTTACCCTCATGAATTCTCATTCTAAGCAATTAATTAAAACTGAAGGGGTTTATATGCAAAAATTATCACAATATAATATTCTAATGATCTTGGTAATGATAATCAAGGTAACTACTAATTTCCCGTAAAACATTCCTTATTTACGATAATCATTGTGGCATGCTATTATCTAATTCATGAAATACTCAATCAGAAGCAATTTATAAAGAATAGAGAGATATGCATGAAAATTCACCGTAATATATTAATTTGGTAAATAAATGAATAGGAAGTTTCACAATGGCATTTTCCGTAACTACTAATTGAATGAAAAACAGAGGTTTTTGCCTCTCTCTTCCGTGTGCAAGCGTGGGTCGACGGCTGATAGCGAGGTCACACGTAGAGATGCGTCTCGACGAGTGCTTCACAATGGTGGCAGCAGCACGTCGTGAGGAGGTCGGTGGTGGTCGACCGACGGAGATGAACGGTAGCGGTGGAGAAGCTACAGCCAGCCACGTGTGCTGTAGGTGCTGGCGCGCGGTTGCTGGCGGTGGTGCAGGCACGCGAAGGCGCTAGAGGGAGGATGCAGGGGCGTGTGGGCATTCTGCAACGCCTGCAGAGGGAGCACCAGGCAGTGGAGGGAGAAGGAGACACAGTGCTTGCGGGCACTTGAAGGCGGGAGCTGGAGGTAGGTGTTGGAGGGGGCGCGGGTGGGGTGCTGTGCAGGTGCGCGAGGGTAGGCTGGGGTGGTGTGAGCGCTGGAGGGCGCTTAGCGCCTGCGTGAAGGCATCGCCTGCAGTCGCGCGGGGGCACTGGATGCAGGGCGGTGTGAGTGCTAGAAGGGCGTTGGAGGGGGCACGGGTGGGGCGGAGCGCCTGAACAAGCCTGCAGGCGATGGAGGGCACTGAGGCTGTGCAGTGAAGGCGGTGGAAGGTATTGCATGCGCACAAGAGGGTGCGTAGCCTACGGATGCGTGATGCTGTGTGGGTGCGCCTGCAGTGAGAGGACTGCGCCTGCGGGGTGCGATGGCGATGGTGCGGGTGGGGTGACTGCAGGCTGGAAGGGTGCGGTGGAAGGTGACTTCAATGCACGCTTGGTTCACAGGGTCAGCCCTCTCCACGGTGGAGAAGGTCGAGATAATTCCCCGCCCGGGGGAGGAAGAAGATCTGATCTCTCTCCTTTGCCCCTCCTCCTCTTAACTCCTCTCCCCTATGCCAATTAAGGGATTTTCAAATCCCTTTACTAATTTTGGCAGGAGACTGTTGGGGAGGTGTTATTGAGGCCGGCGACTGTTGGGGAAGGTGTGGTTGAGGCTGGTTGGAGGAGAAATGTCTTTTGCCACCCTTTTCTTTACAACATTAATCCTACAATAATGAAACATAAAATAATTACATACTAAGTTATAGAATGCGATAAAATATATGTAAACTTAAATAATGATGCATGCAATCATTCTATAACTTAATGTAGTTATTAACAAAGATACAATGTTAAAATAGAATTACTTAGGCGTAATAATAGTCCATTAAAATGCACTCATCACTTAGCTCCAGCGACTCCTCTCCCCTCATTCTCACGAACCTCTCCTGCCAACGAGAGGTCGTGCCTCTACCTCAGTCGACATCGCTGCCTCATCACCTCTACTTCTCTTACTCTGGTCAACCAACACCGGAGCCCTCTGCCTCTCTTCCACCTCCCTAAGTCCCTCTATCACTCTCTCTCTCACTCTACTTCCTTTTTCTTGCATGCACAACTCACTCACACTCACTGCACCACTCACACCCTCTTCATCTGCTTCCACTCCGGTGAAGCTCCAGCGACGCCATTCAGCCGCAACACTACTCAACTCTCACTGCCAACACCGCCAAAACCTCCACCATGACTCACCCTCCAAAAACCCTAAAGATATTTAGGGTTTAACACCCTCTACCTTCCCGCCGAACACAACTCCCTCCACTCACCCCTTCCATCACCAATAGCCACCCTCCGACCTTCACACAGCCTCTAACCACCACCACTGCATTCACCAACCTCCGGTGATGCTACTGAGCTGGTTTAACAGGGTCGAAAGACCGTTCTTTGGATTTCAGGTTCAGGACCTTCTCCACCATTGTCGCAGCTGCTACAAGTGAGCTTTCATCATGCTCTTGAGTTTACAGCTCCAGGTGTCAGCATCAGGAGACGCGGAACACCTCAAAGAAGGATCCCAGGGCACCAATTGAAGGCGTCATCCTCAGCAGTTGCTCCAATTGGAGAGCCATCACCTGTGCCTGCACGTGAAGGAAGGGTGGGACTTTAGTCCCACCTCAGTAGTTGACAAAGCAGCGCACGGACATAAATTGAAAAAGTGCTATAGCCTATTCACCTCAGTAATCACGAGGTGAGGTCCCCACACGCACGCGCCCCACGCATGCCCTCGTCCGCGCTCACACCTCGCTGGTCTGGGCTTGGTATGTTTACCTGGATACTCGGGTCTAGTCTAGTTTGCCAGTTCTGAGAGTGGAAGAAGAGAAAAAGAGAGGAGAGGGGGGTTTTGCTCTGCCGCCTTCCTCTTGACTCTTGTGAGATTTGAAGAGGCCATTGCCTCTGCTGGCATGCTTAGTCTTGTGTTGTGCCTTCTCTAAAGCTAAGGGAAGAAGAGAAGGAAGAAGAAGAGAGAAAGGAAGAAAGAAGAGGAAAAGAAGAAGAGAGAAGCCTCTCCTTGAGGCTTGAAGAAGAAAGAGGAAGAGTGCCTTGGCACTTAGAGTTTCATTGGCTGATCTCTGAAGGGAGTGCACTGTGCACTCATCCTACGTGGAATTTAGATTGATTAGTACTATTGAAATATTTGATATAATTGTGAGGGGTAATTAGCGATTCAAATCACCATTTTACCTCATTCTTTTTGCATTATCTGACATTCACTTTCATTTATATCATTGTTATTTGGAGTTTTATTATAAACTGCTTATATTGTGTTGGATTACAATCTTGAGAACTATTTTTGCCACTTGTTCCCTGTGTTCGACCTTAGATTTCATTTCTGATTTTCGAGTAATAAATATTATTTATTTTTTGCACTGATTCGATCTATACTGCGACACTATGATTTTAAAGTCCGTTTCAGAGCGACTAACGTTTTAGCGTCATTGCCAGGGAGCAACGCGTAATTAGATCTCTTGATTGCAATATCAAATTTGGTACTAACTTGCAACATCTCTTTTGACTTTGATCTATTTTAGGATTCATTGAAGAAAGATCAGTTGCACATCAGCCTCTCCAGGGGTAGGTAAACTCCATTCATCCTCTTCTAAGCCCCTGAATCTGAAAAGGCTAAAAAGGAAAAAATCAATTAAGGCTACTTGCATTTTATTCCTAGACAAATCATCAAGTTGCATAATTTGATACATTCTAGAAGAAACATCCAAATCCTGATTTGTGCACCTACTTAAATCTTAAGGTATCTAGGGCTATCACCTTCTTGCTTGAGCCGTAGGCGCCACATTTGGACAAAATTGAACTGGACCAATCAGAGCCAACTAGGGTTTCTAGTTTAGGGTTTTAGAGACACACTTGCTTAATCAAGAAGTAATCTTCCCAAACAATGTGTGCCTAAGCCTTGATTGAATTGATCTATATAAGCAAACCCTAAAATCACGCTCTTAATTTCATTTGAACACTAAAAGTGGGACCTAAATTTCTCAAAGGACAAAATAGGTGAAGTTGACCCACCTTGTTGGGCTCACCAATCTTAAAATTAGGTCACTTTGCTCAAAAACATCTTGAAAGTTCAAGAGAAATCATAAGCACCCTTGCTCTTAATTTAAAACGGGTAGACTTAAGAGGTCAAGTCCCCATTCTGGTCTACCTGGATCATCAGTGACAAGAGCGGTCGGGTGGGGGAAACCTTGTAACTCATGGGGGCGCTCTACCGTGTAGGGGTCTTCGTGGGACTCTCCCTCTCTGGCTGCCCAGGTAATTCTCAGGTGGACAGCTTTCTAACTAAGGGGTATCATCCGCCCCGAACCTCTATAGTCATCCAAATTTTTTTGGGTGTCTTGATTGGCTCCATCACATTCTACCTCTCATCTACTCTATTGGTGGATGTTTGGGAGGAGGTCTCTAAGACCATCCTTGAGGCCTCCATTAGCTACTCATTCCCATCGAGGCCAAGCCTCAACCTCCTTATTTATGCAACCCAACCCGATTGATATCTCTTCTGATTCATCTAAACCTAATTCTCCTTCATCCATCATCATGGAGCAACTTGCAGAAGAAAACAATCTTGAAAATCATCTTCAGCGCCTCAACTATCTATTCCAAGCCTTTGTGAACCCTCCACAGCGTCCTATGATGCGAGATCATTACAATCCCATTGCGATGGTAATCGAACCTCGAGTACAAATCCCCACTGGAGGTCCTGACACTGAACTCAAGCCCAACATGATTCATAGGATGCAAAAAATTGGAGAACCGCTTCACGAGGCATCGAATCATTTTCTAGACCTCATGCAAAAGTGCCCCCACCACGGAGTTCTTAAATGGGAACAAGTCCAGTCATTTTACTAGGGACTCTGTGAGGATATTTCGATTATTCGTCAATGCGACTTGCGAAGGAAACATCATGGGTCAACATGAAGACACCATGTGAGAGATTCTCAAGAATATGTGTGAGAACTCCATCAATAATGAATCCATGGGCATGTTCGACAAGACAAATGCCCGTATATTGATGAATCCAAAGGGAGCACATGAGATGCAGAGCTTGTCCTCTTTTGTCAACTTGGAACTGATGGCCAGTCACCTGGACAAGGTCTCTATTATTGAGAAGGTGGATGAGCTAACTCGACACTTGCAGCGACCCACCTTTGCGCAAAACCTGTTTGCACAACCACCCTCTAGCAGGGAGGCTGTGCATAACATCTACCATCGA
Source organism: Thalassia testudinum (assembly GCA_037157565.1). NCBI lineage: Eukaryota > Viridiplantae > Streptophyta > Magnoliopsida > Alismatales > Hydrocharitaceae > Thalassia > Thalassia testudinum. The sequence continues at coordinate 37,770,264 of JAZHRO010000014.1, forward strand.
TATTCTCAAGGGATGGACCCGTATCCACCCCCATCTGATTCAGAGTTCAGAGAAAACTCTAGACCCACCTATTCTAGTTGGGGTAACTCTGAACCCTCATATTCTAACTTTTTCGAGGCTCCTCGGACCTGCGAGGACCTTAATGCCATTCAGAATGATCCATTCTCAAACACCTACAACCCTGGATGGCGTAATCATCCTAATTTCACGTGTTCAGGGAACAACCAAAATCAGAGACCTCAATATCAGCCTCGACCACAAGCTCCTCGTCTATATCAGCCACCTCAGCCTCGGCCCAACCTAACTTATCAATCTGAGCTGATTCATGCAGATTAAATGACTCTTATCCTTCAAACTCTAGCTGACATTCAAAAAATGAATGCAGCTATGCAAAAATAGCATAAAGATGAGATCACAAAGGTTCGCAATCAACTTGCCCAGATGGCAAATCCCCGCCAACCTGGTGCACTTCCTTCACAACCTTTGCCTAATCCAAATAATGTGCCAAACCAGAGGCACGTTATGAACCCAACTCAAGGCCAAGCTCACTTTGTTTATCAGGCCCCTTCCACTCCATTGTTACGAACAGGGCATCAAGCGTCGTTTAAGACGTCTGGGAAGTGGCCCAGACATCTGGAAGCCTTCCCAGACGTCTGGTATTAAATTTTTTCGGCGTACGGGGTCGCGTTTGCGCGCATGCGCGCGCAGACTGAACCTGCCGCCCCCTTCTCTTTCCTCTCCCTCCATGCAGACGTCGCCTTTCCTCTTTCTCTCTCCCCGCAGCTGCCTTACAAATACGCTTCCTCTCTCCCTCACCCTCACTCCACCGCCTTCTTCTTCTCCTTCTCCCTGTCAGCAAGAGAGCAGGCGAGCGAGAGCGGCAGCAGCGACTGCTGTGGGTGTGTGGGGAGGAGAAGCTGTTGCGAGAGGAAGAAGGAGCTCGACCGCGCGGGTGTGAGCTTGCCGGGGTAGCTAGAGCCGACCGGCGGGAGAGCAGCAAGCGTGGGGTGCCGCTGAGGAGATGCTGCAGCTCAGGCAGCAGGCAGACGCGATGCGGCACGACCATGCGCTGCGGGCGGAGAGTGAGAAGGTCCTGATTCTGGGAAAATTTCCCAGAATCAGACGTCTGGACTTACGTCCAGACGACGCAGGAGACGTTTGGAGGAACGTCCAGACGTCTGACAGGTACGTCATTTTTTATCCTCTACTTCATTCACGTGTACGGCCATGCAGCCATTCTGCCAAGGTCTTCTACACCCTTTCATGATAAGAGCGAGCGTGTGTGTGTGCAGGACTTGTTCGGGAAGGCACAAGGGCTCGCCATCCCACATAGATCAGACGTCTGGGCACAGCACCAGACGACGGAGAGGGCTTCAAGACGTCCGGGGTGACAATCGGACATCTGGAAACCAAGTCCAGACGTTCCAGTGGGCTTCTGGACGTCTGACGGACTGCGTAGACCAAGGTATGACCTGAGCTACATTTTAAGACGTCTGGAAGAAGTTCCAGACGTCTGATTTTGGGCAGATTGGTTGTTTTTGACTCGTTTAGGGTCCGTTCAGAGTCCTTTTTCCGCGTTTCAAGTTTCTTTTTTCCCAGATTTAATTCCTTTACAGTAATTGTATACTATTCTGAGTAACTCCTTGTGTTGATCGTTGTGTTAGGACTCCGTTCCTTTGCGGCTCTGGGGGTTGCGGAGGCGCGCGGGATTGCCGACCACGCCCCCAGTACTCTCGATTTTGTGGGTAGAGTGGCCCGTTAATTTATTTATAAAAAAATGTACATTTATGAAACAATTAATAGAGTCTAGGGCATTGCATGAACCCTAGGGCTGAAAAATTAGATTGAATGATAGATCCTAGGGCATTACATGAACCCTAGGACAAACTAGATTGAATGATAGATCCTAGGGTATGGCATAAATCCTAGGACTGGAAGACTAGTTGAATATAAATATACATTGCAGTCTTGGAAAAGTAGAAAGGAAACGATAACTGCCTGTAAATTGGTTAACAGCTGCCTGTTTAAGAATGAATACTCACTGTTGAGAACATGGGTTATATGGATATAATGCTGGAACGGTGAAACCTAAATTGGCTAAGTTAAAAGAGCATGAACCCTACGGGGAATTAGGAGTAGAACTCCTGGAAAGTGAATGGAATAGAATTGGGGAAGTGAGCTGGCCCTTGAGTGCGGAGTACCAAGGAGAGCAACTATCCCCTTGTTTAGTGCAGAGCGGAGCTAACCGCCCCAGGGACCTAGGGTTAGGTCTGGCCACTTTGTACCGACTTTTGGCCCTCGTGTACACAGTACCGAAGAGAGCTACTAGTGCAGGGAGAGCACTAGCTACCCCACAGGCCCCGGGGTTCTGCTAGCCCTCCTACACCGACTTGTTAGGCCCACTGGGCAAACCAGGGTAGTCAGGTGAGGGTGCGCAGACTGTCGAGGGGCAAGACCCTTGTTTGGTTACTGTGGAGGGGCTGGGCCCCTGGTACTGAGAGGGCTCTGACCTATACTGGTTCCGTGCTGTGCTTTAGGCACACCCGTTAATGGAAATGATTGACTGCGTGCTAGTGTGGGGCAGCTACCTGTGCGTTTATCATGCGTGCCGTAGTCACTGTTACGTCTGTCAGCGACCTTGGGGTGGTTGACTGAGGGTAGGACCACCACAAGGGACTCTCCCGGACAAGAGGGCACCACGTGTTACTTCTACTTTTCGGAAAAGACTACAATCAAGATCGTTCCCACGAGGAACATTCGAGATCAAGAGAAAGATCTGAGAAATAATTTAATAATGAATAAATGGGAAGAGTATAAAGAAAGAAATTAAAAATTATAACAGCTACTGTCCACCATGTTGCTTCTTAGCTTTTAGTTGCCACTCTACTCAGCGTTTCGCTGACGTGTCACCTTTGTTGAGCAGCCAGAGTCGGTGGCTGCAGAGGGCACTGGGCCTAGTAGAGCCCAGTAGTGTTACTTATAGTACCCACTGTACTTTTCTTGCTATTGTTGTGAGTAGTTTCTGTTACCCCTGTACTTTTTTCATTGTAAGCTTCATGTTTATGTATATGTTTAATTCTCTACTGTTGTGACGGTGCATACTGTAGTATTTCTTTCTTTACTGCTGTATTTTGTTACTGCTAATTATATACATGATGAATGTGGTTTATTTTACTGCTCTTTTGGTAACTTTCCCTTTGGACGACTGGGTCTTGGGATCAGTCGAGTCAGCCCGATTCTCGTATCTCGTAGGGATTCGGGAACTGGGTCGTTACAAGATGGTATCAGAGCAAGGTCATCCCGAGAAGTGAACCAACTGACTGGAAAATAACCAATTCATGTGTCTGTAACTAGAGTAGCTACCACAATGTTTCTCTTGACATAAGCTCTTAGACTTCTTCGATAGATATCGTTATATTGACGTGTTTTCATTCTGTTTCGCATCTCCTTACAGGAGATGCCTCGACGAGGGACTAGTGAGGCGGGCCGCGGGCACGGTCGAGGACGAGGTCGGCATGGTAGGCGTGTTGTAGTCGACGTCTCAGTGGACCATCCACTGTTCCCGGGCATTCAGGCCCAGGACCTCGCCCAGCTGATATGGGACATAGTGCGAGAGGAGCTCCACCTGCCGCCCCGAGCGCCTCTCCCTGGGGTTGCGGAGGGGGAGTCCTCTGTGGGACCATGCGACGGACGTGGCGCTGGACGCGGGGGAGGGGATGGGCCACCATTGCCCCCACCTTCCTCCAACACTTCGATGCACGAGGCTTCTTTACCTGGAGGTGCACCAGCATCCCCACTGCAGCGCCACTTCGAGCTTTTCGGGTAGTTTCGGAAGCTGAAGCCCCCCTCCTTCAATGGGGATGAGGACCTGATGGAGGCGGAGGACTGGCTCAAGCAGATCGAGAAGGTTTTTGACACCCTTTGCACCCCGGTGGAGTGCCGCGTGGCCTTCGCCACATACCAGCTGGAGAGTGCGGCACACAGGTGGTGGAGGGCGATTAGGGGACAGGAGAGGGATGAGCCAACCTGGGACCGGTTCGTCACCCACTTCTGTGAGCAGTACTTTCCCCAGATGTGGCAAGACTAGAGGTGGCAGGAGTTCCACACTCTCCGCCAGGGGACGATGACCGTGAGTGCGTTCCACACCCGTTTTCTGGAGCTGTCCAGCTTCTCAGCGACAGCTGTAGCCACTGAGGAGGAGCGCCTTTGGAGGTTCATCGAGGGGCTCCGGCCTATGATTCGGGGGTATGTCAAACCCCTGAAGCTGCCTACGTTCTCGAGGGTGGTGGAGGCAGCTATGACCTACGAGGAGACCAACCCGTCCGCGTGAGATACTGACAGCAGGCGGAAGAGGCCCTATCAGCCAGACTTTTTCCAGGGTCGGCGAGACAGGAGACGCGTGGCGCCCGCAGGAGAGTCGTCACATTTTTCAGGGCCATCGGTGGCCTTTGGGGGCCCTCGACAGGGGCCAGTTGCTAGCACCGGACCCCCACTCAGCCGACAGCAGGGACCCACTGAGGGCGGGAGTCGGGTTCCTCTCTGCTACCAGTGTGGCCAGCCGGGCCACATCAGGAGGGACTGCCCATCTAGGGCAGGAGGTCAGCAGATGCTTCCCACGCCGAGCACTGGAGGACGAGCAGGAGGCTGCGGTTTCCTGGCGCGAGGAGGAGGACCGCAGTCACGAGGAGGGTACCGGCCAGCAGCTACCCATCCGACGCAGAGTGTGGCTGCTTCGTCTGCACCTAGGGCTGAGGGGCGTATCAATGCCCTGACACATAGGGATGCCAGAGCTTCGGGATCAGTGGTGGCAGGTATGGTTTCAGTTTCCAACAGACTCGTTTACATGCTTTTCGATTCCGACGCTGCGTACTAGTTTGTCGCAGCTAGTTTCATAGTTAGTTTGGGCCCTGATTATATGCTGTTAGAGGATCCGTTCATGATCAAAGGTCCGAGTGGTCAGCTGTTTGTAGCTGAGGAGGTATACACGGGTTGCGAGGTTAGTATTGGGGGACATGGCCTTCCCGCTACCTGATTATGATACAGATGGAGGACTTTGACGTAATTCTGGGGATGGACTGGTTGTCCGCTTACCACGCTTTGGTGGACTGTTTTGAGAGGAAGATCGTCTTCTCCATACCGGAGTTGCCTTCTTTCGAGTTCCACGGTCAGCTAGTGGACAGAGGCTTCAGGTGCATTTCTACACTTCGGGCGGCGAGACTTTTGAGCCAGGGGTGTGAGGGCTTCCTAGCTTGTGTGGTGGCAGAGCCCAGCCCTGTGGCAGACTTCCAAAGTATCCCGGTGGTCAGAGAGTACCCCGACGTGTTCCCAGACGAGTTGCCAGGACTACCGCCCGAGTGTGAAATCGAGTTTGAGATCTCACTAGTACCAGGGACCAGCCCCATCTCCACCGCACCATACAGGATGGCACCACTTGAGCTGCGAGAGCTCAAGTCTCAGTTGCAGGATCTTTTAGAGAAGGGCTTTGTGAGGCCCAGCGCATCTCCCTGGGGAGCCCCGGTACTGTTTGCAAAGAAGGATGGTACCCTATGCCTTTGTGTGGACTACCGACAGCTGAATAGGGTCACCATCAAGAATAGATATCCGCTGCCGAGGATCGATGATTTGTTTGACTAGCTGCGAGGTGCCACGGTATTTTCCAAGATTGACTTGAGGTCTAGATGCCACCAGTTGAGGATCAAGGAGGCAGACGTCCCCAAGACAGCTTTTCGCACCCGGTACGGACACTACAAGTTTCTGGTCATGCCATTTGGGCTGACCAAAGCTCCCATTGCCTTCATGGACCTGATGAACTGCGTATTTAGACCGTACTTAGACCAGTTTATGGTGGTATTCATTGATGATGTGCTCATCTATTCTCGAGATCAGATGCAGCACGGATAGCACTTGTAGATGGTTCTGGACACACTGAGGCGACGTAGGCTGTACACCAAATACAGCAAGTGCGAGTTCTTGTTGAGGGAGGTGACCTTCTTAGGTCATGTGATCTCTGGGGATGGCTTGGCTGTGGACCCAACCAAGGTCGAGGTTGTGCTCAGGTGGGAGTGACCGCGTACGATTACTGAGATTCGAGTTTCTTGGGACTGGCAGGCTACTACAGGTGATTTATTAGGGGCTTTTCATAGATTGCACGTCCTATGACACAGTTGACCCGGAAGGACGTGCCCTTCACTTGGACAGATGCCTGTGAGGCGTGTTTTCAGGAGCTGAAGGAGAAGCTGACTTCGGCTCCCATGCTCACCATCCCAGACAGTAGTGGCGGGTTCGTTGTGTACACGGATGCTTCTTTGCAGAGGGATCACATTGTCGCTTACGCTTCGCGGCAATTGAAGCCCCATGAGCATAGCTACCCTACCCATGACCTGGAGCTGGCAGCTGTTGTCTTCGCGATAAAAACCTGGAGGCACTACTTGTACGGTGAGACCTTCGAAATTTTCACAGATCACAAGAGCCTCAGATACCTATTTGATCAGAAGGAGCTCAACATGAGACAGAGACGTTGGTTGGAGCTCCTGAAGGACTATGACTGCAGCATTTCCTACCACCAGGGAAAGGCCAACGTGGTGGCTGACGCCTTGAGCCGGAAGGCGCCTGCACATTTGGCCAGTTTACAGGTGCAGAGTTGGAACCTTTTGGAGAAGGGAAGTTGGCGACCCCTAAAGCTACAGGGGCACTGTGGGCCAGTGACTGTGACACGACAGACGAGGCCAGAGCTGACAGATCACATCATCACAAGGCAGATGGCCGACCCGTACTTGCAGTCCTTGCGTGACAGAGTGCTGTCGGGAGACCTTGGAGACCTCTTTAACCGACCAGGTGCTGCGCATGAGGGGATGCTTGTGCGTTCCCAGAGATGAGGAGCTGTTGAGAGAGCTCCTGACTGAGGCACACGGTTCCAGATTCACCATACATCCCGGAAACACGAAGATGTACCATGACTTGAGATGCGAGTTTTGGTGGAGGGGGATGAAGCAAGATATGGGTGAGTTCGTGCAGTAGTGTTTAGTGTGCCAGCAAGTGAAAACCGAGCATCAAAGGCCTGCAGGGTTGCTATAGCCACTTCCAGTGCCAGAGTGGAAGTGGGAGAGCATCACCATGGACTTGGTGGTGGCTTACCTGTTACCCAGCGAGGACACGACGTAGTCTGGGTAATTGTTGATAGATTGACGAAGACGGCGCATTTCTTGCCGATATGAGTCACCTTGGGACCAGCACAGTTGGCAGAGAGGTATATCCGCGATGTGGTACGTCTACACGGAGTTCCGCGGGAGGTCGTATCCGACCGGGATACCCACTTTACGTCCCAGTTTTGGGCTGAGTTTCAGAAGGCTCTGGGGACGCGGTTGAGGTTTAGTATAGCTTACCACCCCCAGACGGACGGACAGTCTGAGCGCACGATACAGATACTTGAGGACATTTTGCGTGCCTGTGTATTGGACTGGAGGGGCTCTTGGGAGGAGCACTTGCCCCTGGCGGATTTTGTATACAAGAATAGTTTTCACTCGAGCATCGGCATGGCACCCTACGAGGCTCTGTACGGACGGAGGTGTACGACACCCTCGAGTTGGGTTGAGGTGGGGACCAAGTGGGAGGTTGGCCCCAGACTGATCTGGCAGAGTCAGGAGGTAGTCGAGTAGATTCATAGGCTACTCCGCACTGTAAGGAGCAGGCAGAAGAGCTACGCAGATCGGAAACGCAGAGGTGTCCGTTGAACAATCTGTGTTTGACATCCCTGAAACTAGAGAGTAATAACATAACAAATAACTTGTCAACACTGTGGAATACTTTCCCAAGTACATACACTACAACATAAATTATGAATCTAGGAAGGAGACCTTGACATAGGCATACAAAATATCCTAGTAAACTTAAATGTAGAAAGCCTCCACGTAGAATAAAGTATGATCAAGTGCTCAAATTTAATACATTAGTAGGGAATTTAAAGGTCGCATGGAAGATAATAAAAGGGGAAAAAATTATGAGTATGACCGGGTATGGTCAAGGAGATAATGGGTGATAACACTTCACAAAGGGGTGATAATTATGTTGAATATGGCCCATCTTAAGAATAAAAGGCACAACATAAGTAGAATGGGAGCATTGCATGTATCATGTACCAAGATTGCTTATAAAACTGTATTAATGGCCATTTGTGTAAGCACTTGTCAAAGCAGGCCTCAGATGAGCAATCGGACTGCACGGATGGATTCAGAATGACGAACGGAGTCCAACGGACTCAAGATCAGCCAAATCCGACATCTGGAGCTCCTATAATGGGCCCAAGAAGTTCTGACCGTTGATCTGGAGATCAACGGCCCACATTGTGCCACGTCACCCCCGCTCCACCGCATGTCGCCTCTTCATCCAGCCGAGATCAGATCTCGGCCGTCGATCTTCGATCGAACGGCCGAGACTCGCGCACCCACCCGCAATCGCCGCGACAAAGCGCAGGCATGGCGCAACGGTTAGCACACACGCTCGCACGCACGCGACGCAGGTTCGAGTCGCGCGGAGCGTGAATTTGAAGACGAAGGTTGCGCGCGACGAAATTTGGCTGCTCGATCAGCAGCGGGCTGCCGAGATTTCGCCACGTGGCGCGGCCACAGCTCGCGAGCACCCACGCGTGCGCCCACGCCGGGCGATGACGCCCACGCACACGCGCGCCCGAGGTGCGATCCAAGCACAGCTGATGAGAGATCTCAGCCGTCCGATCTTCTATCGGACGGCTCTCACACAGCGGCCGCGGATTGCGCGTGAAGAAGAAACAGAGTGGGCGGCTGACTGACGGGCTGGAGGGCTTCACCAACGCTTTTGGAGTGGTTTTAGCGACATTCCGGACGTCGCTAAAGCCCCTTCTTTTAGAAAGCCCTTAACCCTATTTAAACCCCTCCAACCACTCATTCAAAGGATTCACTTCCCTTGCAACTACTCCACCCCTCTTCTAGATAGCTTTAGGCCCTCTTGTAATCGTCGGAGACGACGAGCCGCCGATGGAGCCTCCTCCACCGCCATGGCTACCTCATCGCTCTCTACCCTCTCTCTCTCTCTCTTTTAAGCTTTCCATTACTTTTGTTTGAGCATGTATTTATTGTTGTAAGCTATGAACTAAAAGTGCATGAGTAATGAAGTTATTTTCCGTTCAGATGTCACTTTAATTTCCGTTTAAGTTGCATGATCAAACAAGGAACATTCTAACCCTAATCTCTCTCTATCTCTCTCTCGCTTTTCAAAATCGCACCTTTCGCAAGCAAAACTCCGCACTTTCCGTGACAACAAGTGATAAGCAAAATCCGATTTTCACGCCTCCCTGAGACCAACACTCGGACTCACCTCCATTTACTTATTTTAAAACCGACGTTGCAAGTGCAACTATAACGACACTTCTTAACACACACGCACAACCACACGTCAGTTTTTGGCGCCGTTGCCGGGGGGGCAACAAATTTGTTTTATCACCTCCATTCCACATTCATTCTCACGTCGTCTAATGCCCTATTTTCCTTTGTACTTGATGGTTGCAGGAATTCAGCGTGTGGACGGTGAAGCGACGCATCCCACGACGGTAGCAAGGGAGTAGATGCTACGAGGACCGATAGTGAGTAATTCTTCTCTCATGATTGTTTGCTTGTGTGAAAAAAATTAAAAATATTGTAAAAATTGAAAAAAATTGGCGTGGTGTATGATTGCTTGACCCACATCCTTAACACATCACCCCACAAAAAAAAATGTACACTCTAACATTCTGAATAAATTCTTGGAGTGTTCTTTTCTTTTTCTTGAGTGGTGTTTGCGAAGCCACCGTGAGTTGACCTGGGCCGCACCACTCAACCCTAAAATTGACTCATCTAATAGAAGCTGCATGATCATTAGGATGAGTACATTAGGGTTTTAGAGCCTCTACAGAATAAAAGGAAATCTACTTTCACCGAGTTGTGTGCAGAACTTGACGTGCCCACTGAAACTTGTTTGAAAACATTAAGACATGTCAACCCTAAAAAGTACTAAAGTAAGGATGAAACACTAAAAGACACCACATCTTAACAAACCCTTGCTTGAAAACCATGTTTTGCTAGAAGCACACACCTTGAAAGTGGAAAATTAAGAGGCACCACCCTAATCAATGCCTCATCACATAACCCTAAGCACAAGCACTATCCTAACCCTTTAAAACTGAGTAGACGTGCCCTAGGAAGGACTGAGTTAAGTCTCGAAAGGCAAAGTTTTGTTCGCTGGGTACTTGGCTTTCATTCCCTTGGTAGAATCTGGTAACTAGGCTGTGGGGCAGTGTCAAACGACCGCGGTAGTGGGGTCTATGGAACCGGAGGCGCAAGCCAAAGGAAGAACCTTCCCTGCAATCCCCTCGTAATCAACCTGGCCAGATTAGCCTTGGGAAGGGGAGTCCAGTGCTTACGGACTTAATCACCCTTTATGAGATTTCTAGGTCTCCTAAGGAATACACCATAAGGACTAGACTTGTGTGCTTGATTGAAACACATTTCTCGCATCTGTCGCCCTCCGCATCCCCTCCTGTTCTTCTCTAGTGTATGCACGAGAGACGCTCACTACATCCCGAGTTGTGTGTTTTGGGGCAGGAATCTAGGCGACGTAATTCTGTTGGAAACATGGCTGAACCTAGGGTAGATGAGGCTGAGGATCAACCCCCACCAGATGCAATGGCCATCATCCAAGCCCAAATTAATGCAAACCACCAGCTTCAGCAACAACAAATCCACACCATCATGCAAACCACACAACGGTTACAGAACCCACAAGAACAACCACCACCACCTTTCCAAGACATACCAGGGTAACCACCACTTGATTTACCGCCATTTTAGGTCAGCCGAGGCCCCTCCGCGATTTCTATAATCCCTCTGCTGTTAGAGTCAAGCCACACCTTAGGATCCTCGAGGGGGGAGATGATTTTGAGCTGAAACCGAATGTCTTAAGTCTGATCCACAGCCACTTTCATGGAAGCTCAAATGAGGACCCCTTTTAGCACCTAGAGGATCTCGACCGCATAGCACAAACTGTGAAACCTAGGAACATTAGCCTTGACATTGTTCTAATCAAGATGTTTCCCTTCTCATTAAGAGACAAGGCCTCTCATTGGCTTAGAACCCTAGGTAGACCCATCACCACTTGGGAAGAACTGAGGCATGCACTTTTAAAGAAATTCTTCCCCATAGGAAAGACCAATGCCCTCAGAAGAGCTATCACTACCTTTACACTCCAGGGTGGGGAACAATTTCATGAGGCGTTGGAAAGATTTAATGAACTATTGAGGAAATGCCCACACCACGAAGTACCAAGGTGGCAATTGGCCCAGATCTTCTACCACGGTCTGGATAGCAACCTACGGAACTTCGTCGATGCCTCATGCGGGGGAAACTTCCTGAACAATGACGAGGAGAGCGCGTTTGAGCTCTTTGAGTCTATGAGCGAGAATTCGCTCAACAATTCCTCTATGTCCCAGTTCAACAGGTCCAGTCAACCCCGTGGTGGGATTTATGAGGTACAAGCAAATTCTGGAATGGTTGACATGGACATCATTGCTAAGAAATTGGATCGAGTGGAATTGGTGGACAAAAAGATTGATAAGCTACTGAACCAGACCAGGAACCCCTTACAGACTTTCTCCCTAGCAAAGAGAGCACATAATGTTGACCTGGTCCAACCCTTTACCTAATTGAACTTGGAACAACCCCTAACCACGTTTCTGGGAGGGACCTTTGCTCCCTCAACCCTTGATTACTCCCTTCCCTCACCATCAACATCGGCTATCCTTGAAGATGTGCAAGCTGTCCAAGGTTATGCGAAACCAGACCATTTCTCCAACACTTACAACACTGGCTAGCGTAACCACCCCAACTTTGGTTGGACAAACCAGAAACCACCACAATTCCAGAACTAGACCAAGCCAAACTAGTAGCCATACTTGCCCCCTTATCAGCAATGACCACCAGTTAGACCCCAATATAACCAGAATAGGGTGGCCCCTCCCCCACAAAACCAAATGGATACCCTAATAAAGATGATGGCTGACATAAATTAGAAACATTAGGAGGAAATGGCCTTGGTAAAGGGACAGTTAAGCCAACTCTTGGACTGTAAACAACAAGGATCCCTACCTTCCTAACCACAACTGAACCCGCGAAACATAATTAACAGAGGCCCCAATTCGTGAGGGTCCCAAAGCAACCCCAGGCAGGCTCACATGGTCTAGCCAACCCCGCAAACACCTCCTGGGTTTGGTGCTTCTTCGTCCTCATCTTCTCAAGGATCAACCCATGGCCCCAATGCCTCTGCGAATGCAGTGACCTTGAGAAGCAACACCAAAACCCAGGATCCCAAATGGCCGACTCTCCCCGAGACTTTACCCGCTGAAATACCTGACTCAGAAAAGGCACCAACCAAGGACCCAGAAATAGAACCAACCCACATTCAGACACCCTACCCTGAGGCCTTGGAAACAATCAAGAAAAAGAAGAATGCTGTGGAAACTGAGGAGCTGTTGGAAACCTTTAAGCAAGTACAGATTAATATTCCGCTCCTTAAAGCCGTCAAACACATTCCTGCTTATGCCAAGTTTTTAAAGGATGCCTGTACACCCAAGCGTAAGCCGAGACCTCAAGCACCTAGGAAGGTTGTACTCTCTGAGCAAGCAAGTTCCGTAATATCAACCAACCTTCCACTCAAGCGAATTGACCCAGGAGCGCCCCTGATTTCCTGCAATATCGAGGACATGAAGTTTGATAGAGCGCTCCTGGACCTTGGTGCTTCTATCAATCTGATTCCAACAACCCTGTACCACCAATTTGGTTTTGTGGAGCTGACACCAACCCCTGTCACCATCCAGTTGGCTGATAGATCAGTGAAAACCCCGAAGGGGGTTGTTGAGGACGTGATTGTACGGGTCAAGGACTTCTATTTCCCGGTCGACTTTTTGGTGCTCGACATGGAAGTCCCTGAAAAATTATAGAACGCACCCATAATCTTAGGCAGACCTTTCTTAGCTACGGCTAAAGCAAACATTGATTGCGACACGGGATGTATGAATATTGCCTTCGGGGATAGGAAAATGCAATTGGATATCTTCCGGGCGACAAAGTCTTTTGATTGCGATTGCATTGAGGAACATGATCCCGTGGAAACTATAATCGAGGAATGCCTCACCCTCAGTTCTTTATCAGACCACCAAACCCGTAGTGACTGTTCTGACCCGTCACCATCATTACCTGTGGACCTCTGTAAGGCTGAGTACCATCACACGACACCATTTGAAGAGATCGATGTTGATCAACTCCCGCCCTTTCCCTTTGAAAGTTCCGGCCCTACCAGGAGGGGTGACGTAATAAAATGCGGAAATGAACAATATCACAGAATAAACAATCGCACAAGTACACAAGTAATTTTTAGGTGGAAACCCAAACCGGGTGAAAACCACCACCTAACCCTCTCGAGTTAGGATTTTTCGATCAACCTAGTTGATCAAATCCACTAACCGAATCACTTTAAAACGAGGGTGATTCAACCTCAGTACAACCACGCTACAAGTACGAGGGTAGCGTTCCTCAACCCCTTCTCTCCACGAGAAGGATTTTGTCCCACGAAGGAGACGGGAATTCGCAAAGTGAATACCCAACAAAATAACAAAGATAAAAGAAACAACAAGTCCTATAGAGCCAACAAAGTAATTATAAACCTAGCTTCTATAGGAATTAGGAAACTCCCCTTTGCAAGGAGTGCGTCGAGTTGATGACGCGGTGCGTGTGCCACGCAACGGCGCAACTTCGCTCTCGTAGACAACGGCGGGAGAGCGGGTGCGCAACGGTTTGATGCTCTCAAGATGTAGAACTTGAGCTTAGAGAGCAAGAGCTTCTTGGACACAAGAGTGTGAGAGTGTATTACAAGGTGTCTCTTGGTGTGTATCTTGTGTCTTTCTTAGTGTATATTGGTGTGTAAAGGCTCCCCTCTATTTATAGAGGCCTTAGGAAGGCTTTAGAAGGCTTAGGAAAGGTTCTATAGCCGTTGGGAACAAAGTCCAAGAGAATCAGGCCAAAATCAGGACAATGATTACATTTGACAGGGTTATCAGACGTCTAACTATGGCATCAGACGTCTGGAAGGCCACTTTAAGACGTCTGATTCTATGCGGGTTTCTCCCTGACTTGAATCAGATCTAAACAGGGTTTTTGTGCAAGTCCATCAGACGACATACAGGACGTCTGGCACTAAGTACGGACGTCTGGAAACCTACTTTTACTGTGGGAATTGATTTTCAAATGTTGCAACGGCTAGAAAATCTCTGAGAAGAGATTTTGGGTTAGCCGAGGCAAAACGGTCATTTATCAGACGTCTGGAAAGACCTAAGGACGTCTGATAAGGCTCTAACGGTCATATTCTTGTCTGTTTGCTAAGCCAGCCAACGGTCCACTAATTGGACGTCTGGCAAAGTCATCAGACGTCTTATAAGACGTCTGGACTAAGGTCTGGACGTCCGATTTCATCAGACAGAATACTAATTCCAGCCTAACAGTTAACAGACGTCTGAAACAACAGTCAGACGTCTTAAAATGCTTTATCAGACGTCTGATTTGGGAATTAGACGTCTGGAAGTGCTGTTTGAACCCTATATTGGTTTTCTAAGTATTCTACAGAAAACCTAAGTATCCTAGGGTTGTGCCAGTGTTCCTAGGACTACTGTTAGGGTTCTTTGAGGCTCTTTAACATAATTTTCTAAGGAAAATAAAAAGAGCAAGAAAATAAAGACAAGAGATACAAGAAAGGATTAAAAAGAATCTATCCTATTCTTCTTATCTTCTATCTTCAATCTGTCGCTCCACGCGAACCTCCTCTGTTTTCCGTCAAGCTCCTCCAATCTGTCCTGGATGCGAGCTCGAACTCTGTCTAAACACGTCCACATTTGCAGTTGACCTGAAATCTAGGACTCAAATTGCAAATGTTAAATAACACGTGTTTTGTTATCATCAAAACAAATGATCGTGGTGCTCTAGCACCAACAATCTCCCCCTTTTTGATGATGACAAAACCGTAAATAATAATGCATAAAAATCCTCCCCCTTTTTGACATTATCAAAAAGGTTTGATTGGTTTTACATTTCCTATAACTCCCCCTTAAAACATGCTCTTCTATGAATTTATTTTAACAAAGGTGATATTCTCCCCCTTTTTGTAACAACAAGATAGCTATTATTTTTCTCCCCCTTACTAAAGGAAAATTAGCTACCTTATATCTCCCCCTTAAAAATTGACAATTAGCTCATCATTTTTTTAACTCCCCCTATCTAAATGATTATGATAAAAAGATAGGGTAAATGGTTTTACCTCACCTACCATGGCCAATAAAATGGCCCGAATGGTGGTGGTGGATGCCACATCGGATGGGGCTCCCATCCGTAGCTTGGAGGCCCGGGCATCGGCGCCGGTCTCCAATCTGGTGGTCGACGTGCGGCGGGTCCGTCGTTTGTTCGCCGTCTCGTCGGTCTTCTTGTTCTCCTCCTTGGTCTACTCCTTGGTTCTCCCAACTCGAGTTGACCAGACTTGAGCTTGTAGGTCCAATCCTTTATGTTGTAATTATCCCTGAACCCTACAAAACAAGATTCTAATTCTTTTTTCGGTATCCAAGTGGGCTTGGATCCGGATCTGTTAGAAGGTCTCCTTGATGGAGATCCTTTCTCAACCTTAGGGCTATAAAAATTATCAACTTTGTTGATTAATTTGTTAGAATTTTCCCTAAGACATGCAATTTCTTTTTCTATAGTTTGCATCTTAATCTTTAAATCATAGATTTCTAACTTTAGACTATCATTTTTCTCAATCAACTTATTATTTTCATTGATGAGGTTATGATTTTCTAATAATAGGTTATCATTTTTAGGACAAGTTTCTAGATCCTTAAGTTTTATTTCTAACCTATCATTTTCATTTTTAAGAAAACTAAGGTTCTTTTTAATGCTTTTATTTTCTATCCTAAGTGATTTACTAATCTCAAAAAGTTCATTAAAAGCTTCTTGAAGATCGAGATTTACCTCGTTGTCTGAGTCGCTTTCGCTTTCGCTGTCGCTTCCTCTGGCCATGAAGCCGAAGCAAGCGGTTTCTTCTTCTATGGTCTTTTCTTCTTCTTCCTCCGAGCTAGAATCGTCCCAAGTGGCTTGGAACGGCTTCTTCTTAGATTTCTTCTCCTTTTCCTTCTTCTCCTTTTTGAGAAGAGGGCATTCTGGTCGCAGATGCCCTTTCCCGTTGCAGTGGTAGCAACGTCTCGGGCTTTCCTTCTTCTCCTTTTTCTCTTTCTTTAATTCCCTACAAAACTTGGAAAAATTTTTAAGTAAAATTCTAAAGTCTTCGTCGTCGGAACTTACCTCGCTATCTGACGCGGCTCTGAAGGTGAGAGTCTTCTTTAGTTTAGGCTCCGGTGTATCCTTCTTCTTCTGCTTCAACTTAGTCTCGTAGGCCATCAGATTGCCTAGGAGATCTTCCATGTTGAGCTCCTCCATTTCGTTCGCCTCTTCGATGGCGATGACTTTCTATTCCCATTCCGGTCCAAGGGAACGAAGAAGCTTCCCTTGAAGCTCCCCCTTGATGAAAGTCTTCCCTAAAGCTTTCAAGTTATTTACTATGAGAGTGAACCTAGTGTTCATCTCACTTAAAGTTTCGTTAGTTTTCATAGAAAAAGCCTCAAATTCTTGTGAAAGTAAATTGAGTTTAGAAGTTTTTACCTTAGAGGTACCTTCATGAGTTACCTCGAGTGTGTGCCAGATCTCGTATGCGGTGGCGCATTGCGAGATTCTGTTGAACTCCTCCGGGCTGAGTGCGCAATACAACGCGTTCATTGTTTTCGCGTTGAGAGAGAGCTCCCGGATCTGCTGCTGCGAGTATCCTCTGGAGGGTTTCTCTGGGATGTCGAAGGGGGTCTCGCACCTGGCCCAGACTGTGAAGTCGGTGGCTTGAAGCCACGTCTTCATCCACAACTTCCAGTAGGGGTAGTTGCTCCCGTCGAAGAACGGCGGACGGGTTGTGGACTGCCCCTCGGAAATCCTGCTTGTGGAACAGCTTCCCTCCATGTGATCTTTCCGCGGATCTTCTCCTGTCGGCGGAAAACCTGCTCTGATACCAAATTGAAAGTTCCGGCCCTACCAGGAGGGGTGACGTAATAAAATGCGGAAATAAACAATATCACAGAATAAACAAACAATCGCACAAGTACACAAGTAATTTTTAGGTGGAAACCCAAACCGGGTGAAAACCACCACCTAACCCTCTCGAGTTAGGATTTTCCGATCAACCTAGTTGATCAAATCCACTAACCGAATCACTTTAAAACGAGGGTGATCCAACCTCAGTACAACCACGCTACAAGTACGAGGGTAGCATTCCTCAACCCCTTCTCTCCACGAGAAGGATTTTGTCCCACGAAGGAGACGGGAATTCGCAAAGTGAATACCCAACAAAATAACAAAGATAAAAGAAACAACAAGTCCTATAGAGCCAACAAAGTAATTATAAACCTAGCTTCTATAGGAATTAGGAAACTCCCCTTTGCAAGGAGTGCGTCGAGTTGATGACGCGGTGCGTGTGCCACGCAACGGCGCAACTTCGCTCTCGTAGACAACGGCGGGAGAGCGGGTGCGCAACGGTTTGATGCTCTCAAGATGTAGAACTTGAGCTTAGATTGCCAGAGCTTCTTGGACACAAGAGTGTTAGAGTGTATTACAAGGTGTCTCTTGGTGTGTATCTTGTGTCTCTAAGTGTGTATCTTGTGTCTTTCTTAGTGTATATTGGTGTGTAAAGGCTCCCCTCTATTTATAGAGGCCTTAGGAAGGCTTTAGAAGGCTTAGGAAAGGTTCTATAGCCGTTGGGAACAAAGTCCAAGAGAATCAGGCCGAAATCAGGACAATGATTACATTTGACAGGGTTATCAGACGTCTAACTATGGCATCAGACGTCTGGAAGGCCACTTTAAGATGTCTGATTTCAAGGTCAGACGTCTGATTCTATGCGGGTTTCTCCCTGACTTGAATCAGATCTAAACAGGGTTTTTGTGCAAGTCCATCAGACGACATACAGGACGTCTGGCACTAAGTACGGACGTCTGGAAACCTACTTTTACTGTGGGAATTGATTTCCAAACGTTGCAACGGCTAGAAAATCTCTGAGAAGAGATTTTGGGTTAGCCGAGGCAAAACGGTCATTTATCAGACGTCTGGAAAGACCTAAGGACGTCTGATAAGGCTCTAACGGTCATATTCTTGTCTGTTTGCTAAGCCAGCCAACGGTCCACTAATTGGACGTCTGGCAAAGTCATCAGACGTCTTATAAGACGTCTGGACTAAGGTCTGGACGTCTGATTTCATCAAACAGAATACTAATTGCAGCCTAACAGTTAACAGACGTCTGAAACAACAGTCAGACGTCTTAAAATGCTTTATCAGACGTCTGATTTGGGAATTAGACGTCTGGAAGTGCTGTTTGAACCCTATATTGGTTTTCTAGGTATTCTACAGAAAACCTAAGCATCCTAGGGTTGTGCCGGTGTTCCTAGGACTACTGTTAGGGTTCTTTGAGGCTCTTTAACATAATTTTCTAAGGAAAATAAAAAGAGCAAGAAAATAAAGACAAGAGATACAAGAAAGGATTAAAAAGAATCTATCATATTCTTCTTATCTTCTATCTTCAATCTGTCGCTCCACGCGAACCTCCTCTGTTTTCCGTCAAGCTCCTCCAATCCGTCCTGGATGTGAGCTCGAACTCCGTCTAAACACGTCCACATTTGCAATTGACCTGAAATCTAGGACTCAAATTGCAAATGTTAAATAACACGTGTTTTGTTATCATCAAAACAAATGATCGTGGTGCTCTAGCACCAACACCCTTCCCATCGACTGTGGTCCCACCCGCACCCGAACTTAAACCATTGCCCGAGAATCTCAAGTATGTCTTCCTGGGACTTTACCAGACATTCCCAGTGATTATTAATTCTCATCTAACTAAGGATCAGGAACTCAGGTTGACTGCGACCCTTTCAGAACATCGGGCCGCCATTGGATGGACCATTTCGGACTTAAGAGGAATTAGCCCCACCTATTGCATCCATAAGATTTACCTGGAAGACGGGGCCTGACCTTCCCGCCAGATGCAGAGACGTTTAAACCCAAACATGCGGGAGGTCATTAAAAAAGAAATTATCAAGTGGCTTGACGCCGACATCATCTACCCTATCTCCGATAGCCCCTGGGTGAGCCCCACTCAAGTGGTTCCCAAGAAAGCTGGGCTCACCATTGTCACCAATGATCATGGCGAATCCATCCCCACCCGCACCACCACCGCATGGCGGGTGTGCATTGATTATAGGAAGCTCAATGAAGCCACTAAGAAGGATCATTTCCCCTTGCCATTCATTGACCAAATCCTTGAAAGATTGGCAGGGCAGAAGTATTTTTGCTTCCTGGATGGATATTCAGGATATAACCAAGTCGCAATTGCTCCGGAAGATCAGGAAAAGACCACATTCACTTGCTCGTATGTCACGTTTGCATTCCGTCGAATGCCGTTCGGGTTATGCAACGCACCTGCGACCTTCCAACGTTGCATGCTAGCCGTTTTTTCAGAAATGGTGGGTGAATACTTAGAGGTCTTTATGGATGATTTCTTTGTATTCGGGAATTCATTCGACCATTGTCTGAGCAACTTGGAGAAAATCCTGAAATGATGTATCAAGGTTAACCTGGTGTTAAGTTGGGAAAAGAGCCATTTTATGGTTCAAGAAGGAATTATCCTCGGTCACATTGTATCGCATAGGGGCATCGAAGTAGATTGGGCTAAAGTTGATTTAATTTTCAAACTTCCTCCACCTGGTTCGGTCCAACAGATTCGCTCCTTCCTAGGACATGTTGGCTTCTACCGAAGGTTCATTGAAGACTTTTCCAAGCTTTCCAAACCCTTGACCGACCTTCTAGCCAACGACGCCATCTTCCACATGTCTTCTGATTGCATCCAGGCTTACCACACCCTCCAGGACATAGTCTCCACCACACCTGTACTTCAACCCCCAAATTGGTCCCAAGACTTTGAGATTATGTGTGATGCATCAAATTTTGCCATAGGCGCTGTCCTGGGACAAAGGTAAGACAAGAAGCCCGTGGTGATCTACTACGCGAGCAAAACGTTGGACGAGGCCCAACGTAATTATACGGTCACAGAGAAAGAGTTGCTCGCTGTAGTTTTTGGACTTGAAAAGTTCCGATCGTACTTGCTGGGATCCCACGTGACTATTTACACTGACCATTCAGCCATCCGGCACCTGTTGGCCAAGAAGGACGCAAAGCCCAGGCTCATCAGATGGTCTTGCTTTTGCAGGAATTTGACCTGGAAATCCGAGACAAGGCCGGATCAAAGAATGTGGTGGCTGACCACTTGTCTAGACTTCATTCAGACAACATTGGACCCTCCCTACCTTTATCTGATGCCTTCCCTGATGAACACATCCTGGCCGTGCAAGATAAGAAAATGCCGTGGTATGCTAACTACGTCAACTACTTGGTTGTAGGACAAACCCCGCACAGCTATCCAGACAGCAACGGGATAGGTTCTTGGCTGAGGCCAAGCACTATTTATGGGATGATCCCATGCTGTTTCGCCTCTGTGCTGACTAGATCATCAGGAGGTGTATCCCCGATGACGAAGTTCAGAGTGTGCTTTCCTTTTGTCATGACCAGGCTTGTGGCGGCCACTTCTCTGGAAAGAAAACAGCTGCAAAAGTTTTGCAGTCTGGATTTTACTGGCCGTCCCTATTTAAGGATGCACACAACTTTGCCAAGACTTGCTCACGCTGCCAAACGCTGGGGACCATGACCAAGAGAGATATGATGCCCCTTCAGCCTATTTTGATTGTCGAAATCTTCGACGTTTGGGGTATCGATTTATGGGCTCCTTTCCACCATCCAACGGCTTCGAGTACATCCTGGTCTCGGTATATTATGTTTCCAAATGGATTGAAGCCGTCGCCACCCGCCGATGCGATCATAGGACTGTCATGGACTTTGTTAAGAACATCTTTTCTGGATTTGGAATACCCAAGGCCATGATCAGTGATGGTGGAAGCCAT
The DNA here is from genome assembly GCA_037157565.1 of Thalassia testudinum. Classification (NCBI taxonomy): domain Eukaryota; kingdom Viridiplantae; phylum Streptophyta; class Magnoliopsida; order Alismatales; family Hydrocharitaceae; genus Thalassia; species Thalassia testudinum. The sequence continues at coordinate 37,791,406 of JAZHRO010000014.1, forward strand.
TTTATCCATTCCCAATTCCGTGCCCTACTTAGAAAATACGGGGTAAACCACCACATTGCTACCCCATATCATCCACAAATAAATGGGCAGACTGAGGTCTCAAATAGACAAATCAAGAATATTTTACAGAAGACTGTGAAACCTGACAGGAAAGACTGGTCCACACGACTTGATGATGCCCTGTGGGCATATAGGACCGCTTTCAAGACCTCGATAGGCATGTCACCTTATCGCCTGGTCTTTGGCAAAGCCTGCCATCTTCCTGTCGAATTGGAACACCGGGCTTACTGGGCTGTCAAGCAATGTAACATGGATCCCCAGTTAGCCTGTGTGCAGAGGACGCTCCAATTATCTGAGCTCGAAGAAATTCGTCAGGACGCCTTTGACAATAGTCGACTGTATAAGGAGAAAATGAAAGCTGTCCACAACTGACTCATTCATAGGAAAACCTTTGAGCCTAACCAGCAAGTTTGGCTATTTGACGCCCGCCTAAAACTCTTCCTGGGGAAACTCAGGTCCAAATGGACAGGACCATTTCAGGTGGTTAAGCCCTACTCTAATGGGGCAGTGGAAATCACTGATCCTAACACTGGGCACACTTTTACAATCAATGGTCAACGATTGAAGCATTTTCTGACCCAGGTTCCCCCAAAGGAGAGTGTCACCCTCGTTGAGGGCTGACATGAAGCACTGCCCAGCTGGAGGCGTTAAACTCAGCGCTTCCTGGGAGGCAACCCAAAGGATTCAGACTGATCCGGTAGTTTACGTCACTCAGGTACTATCTTTTTGAACCCTTATGCATCCATGTTGCCAATGAGGACATTGTCCAACTTAAGCATGGGGGGGTGGTAAATTACATAATCCTGAGCTCATTTAATCAATCTGAATAAAAAAAAATTGAATTTAGGAAGAAAACTTAGGCATTAGAAACTTATCAATAGTAGGAAATAATACAAAAAGAATTTAAATACTTAGACTTTTCAAGCCTTCAGGCTTAATCAGCCTTGGTGTCCGTTAAAATATGGATTTAGCTTCGAATCCTTGCAACCTTAAGCTATTCTAATCCACCTATTAAATAAGGTGATAAGTATATGACTTATCAACTCACCCTCTAACTCAGAAAAACTTTGAGTCTAAGCATCTGCACACATTTTTACATAGACTCACTTCTCGGAGATTTTGACAGAAATTGGGTAGCTAATGAACTCTCTAGGGTGGTATGGCTGGCAAGTTGTCGTGGGTAACAGCCCATTGGTAGGTTGTCCAGAACCCAGCCACAGACCATTTCTTCTTCATTGCCTTTAGGTACATTTGAGATCAGGGAAGCCACCTACGAAAAAAAAAGGGGAGAAGAAAAGAAAATAAACCGCACTTCACCGCACAAGTATGGCTGGCAAGTGATTGTGGGTAACAGCCCATTGGTCGGTTGTCCAAAGCCCAGCTCAATAACTGCACAACAAGTCCAAAACACTTAAGGAAGAAGGGGGGAAGTAGTACAAGCCGGGGAGATATACATTGAAAAAATCCTTGTGTTGACCCCAATTAAAACAAATGTAGGGAGAAAGCAACCAATCGAACAAATACACCTTCAGGCAAATTTATTTCCTTTTCTGGTCACTTAGGGGCATAGAAACCCGAAGTCTATCTCAATTACCGTTAAGTGAGTCTATCACAACATTCACACCAAGATGCTTAGCACTTAGGGTTTTGACCAAGTTTTGGGTGGGTTGGGTAGCCGTAAAAAGTTACCAACCCACACTGAATTTCGAAAAAATTCTAAAAAAATATATATATATACATATAAATATTAAAGCAAGGATTCGGGCGATTCGTATTTTGGCAGACACCCGGGCGCTGCTTAGTCTTTGTAGATTAAGATCTTCATATATTTCCTCCTATTGACAAGTGATGAAGTGTCTAAGCAATTACTTCTTAAATTCTGAAAGGAAATAAAGGCTAGAATAAACCTTGCTAGGGACTAGCAAGGAGTAAGCATGGGGGTATGATAACACTGCACAAGGGGGTAATAATTATATTGAATATGGACCATCTTAAGAATAAAAGGCACAACATAAGTAGAATGGGAGCATTGCATGCATCATGTACCAATATTACTTATAAAACTGTATTAATGGCCATTTGTGTAAGCACTTGTCAAAGCAAGCCTCAGATGAGCAATCGGACCGCACGGATGGATTCAGAATGACGAACAGAGTCCAACAGACTCAAGATCGGCCAAATCCAACATCCGGAGCTCCTACAATGGGCCTAAGAAGTTCTGACCGTTGATCTGGAGATCAACGGCCCACATTGTGCCACGTCACCCCCGCTCCACCGCACGCCGCCTCTTCATCCAGCCGAGATCAGATCTCGGTCATCGATCTTCGATCGAACGGCCGAGACTCGCGCACCCGCCCGCAATCGCCGCGACAAAGTGCAGGCATGGCGCAACGGTTAGCGCGCAAGCACGCACGCACGTGACGTGGGTTCGAGCCGCGCGGAGCGTGAATTTGAAGACGAAGGTTGCGTGCGGCGAAATTGGGTCGCTCGATCAGCAGCGTGCGGCCGAGATTTCGCCACACGGCGCAGCCATAGCTCGCGAGCACCCACGTCGGGCGATGACGCCCGCGCACACGCGCGCTCGAGGCCTGATCCAAGCGCAGCCGAGGAGAGATCTCAGCCGTCAGATCTTTGATCGGACGGCTATCACGCAGCGGCCGTGGATCACGCATGAAGAAGAAAGAGAGAGGGCGGCTGACCGACGGGCTAGAGGGCATCACCAATGCTTTTGGAGTGGTTTTAGCGACGTTCCGGACGTCGCTAAAGCCCCTTCTTCTTTTAGAAAGCCCTTAACCCTATTTAAACCCCTCCAACCACTCATTCAAAGGATTCACTTCCCTTGCAACTACTCCACCCCTCTCCTAGCTAGCTTTAGGCCCTTTTGTAATCGCCGGACATGACGAGCCGACGACGGAGCCTCCTCCACCGCCGTGGCTACCTCGTCGCTCTCCTCCCTCTCTCTCTCTCTTTTAAGCTTTCCATTACTTTTGTTTGAGCATGTATTTATTGTTGTAAGCTATGAACTAAAAGTGCATGAGTAATGAAGTTATTTTCCGTTCAGTTATCACTTTAATTTTCGTTTAAGTTGCATGATCAAACAAGGAACATTCTAACCCTAATCTCTCTCTCTCTCTATCTCTCTCTCGCTTTTCAAAACTGCACCTTTCGCAAGCAAAACTCCGCACTTTCCGTGACAACAAGTGATAAGCAAAATCCGATTTTCACGCCTCCCTGAGACCGACACTCGGACTCACCTCCATTTACTTATTTTAAAACTGACATTGCAAGTGCGACTATAACGATACTTCTTAACACGCACGCACAACCACACGTCAATGGGCCTTTGCTAGAAGAAGTTACGATGTCTTGCTGCTATGATGAAACGCAAAATCCTACGATGGGCATGTGCTCTAGTGATAGATTCATCTTCATGCAACTGTGGTCATCCTTGAAGAACATGTTGTAACAAATTGTGGAAGGCTTCCGCATTATCAGCTACATTCATAAAAAAATCCTGATTATGACTCCTATTAAAATGCTGGCCCAATATGATGATATCAGAATGGGTGAGGAAGGCGACTCGGTCCTTAACCATCTGAAGACAATGGCCAATCTTGTTGCTTTTTTTGACCTTCTTTGGCTTGGAAACGTGGTGGTCGATGATAAACTCCAGTTTATCATCATTCTTATGACCTAAAATAGATCTAGCTCTTAGGTTTTTAACTTCACAAATGGGTTTTTGGGTTGCATTTAGGCATAATCTAGGATTAGGCATGCATTGCATCCTTTTTGTTTTTTTTTAACATCTTTACTTGAGTGTTAAGGTTAAGCAGATATTCAAACCCTTAAAACCCAAGCACTCAAGAAGGAAGAAGGTGAAGAAGTCCAGATCAGCTGAACCCTAGCTGGATCCAGCTCATCTCAGATGAATATTAGCTCACATTGGTTAAGTTTAGCTCCTTCCATCACCATTCAGCTCATCTTAGCTAGATGGTAGCTCAGGGTAGCTCATCTTAGCTCAACCCACCTCAGCTCAGCTTAGATCCAACTCAACTTAGTTGAGTCTAGCTCATCTTAGCTCCAGTCAGTTCACTAAGAGCTCTAGCTAGCTTAGCTTAGTTGATGGGAGTTCATTCTAGCTCCAGCTCATTTGAAGTCCAGCTCTACCCATCTCCACTTAGCTCACAACAGCTGAACTTCCCCCAGCTTAGCTACTACTTGCCTACTTAGTAGCTAAGCTAGCTTGGGAGTTCTCATCAGAGGAAATTCTAGCTCAACCTAGCTTCAGATAGGTTGAAACTAGCTCAACTTAGCTCAACTACTCAAGCCTATTTACTAGCATAAGAACTAGCTAGCTAAGTTAAGTAGTTGAGCTCCTCATGAAGACCTCCTTAGCAGATCAGCCCCAGTGCAGCTCCAATGTAGCTCCAGTCAGCTCTCCTTTAGCTCCTCTTCTCAAAACCCTAACTCCACTACTATTCTACTAGTTAAGCTAGCTTAGCTAAGCTCAAAACCAGCTCCACCTCCATGGACATCCACCAACTACCTAAATCCTAACCTAACTCCACCCTAACTCTACTCCAAGTCCACCACCTAAACTAACCACCAACCTCCACCTATAGTTGGAACCACCATCCCCACGTATCTTAACACCACCACCTCCAAGAGCCACCACAAAAATGGTGCCAACTTTCCCTCCAAAACCCCTTCATATCACCACCATCCATCTCCCTTAGAATCCACCTCCACCATCCACCTAACCCCCTTCTAGAAGCCCCCCTTTGGCTCCAACTTTAGCACTCCCTTCCACCACCATAACTACCCTTAACCACCACCTAAGTTGGCACTAAAACCACCTATCCACACCCCTTCAAAATGGCACCAACTCTACCTCCAATCACCACCATCCAAACACCACCATAACCCATCTCCTCCATCCACATGTTGGCTTCAAAGAAAAGCCCCTTAACCACACCAAAATTGGCACCAACTCAACCCAAACCCACTTATCTTACACCCTTTCATATGGAACTAATTAACCTCAACCCTCCACCATATAACCACCACCTAAAGACCTAATCCTAACCCTCCATCCATCTCCACACCAACCCAAAATCCTTAACCTACATAGAGTTGGCGCCAACTCCATTTAACCCAACCATAACCACCACTCAACACACCCATACATATGGTGCCAACCTAATTTAACCCTCCATCCATTAAACACCCTCCTAAGCATCCATCCTAACCCTACAACACACCATACAACCCCTTAACCTTAGTCTCCACCTAGGGTTGGTGCCAACTCCTAAGAAGCCTCTTCATGTTGGTGCCATTAACCCTAGCCCTAGGTCCCATAACCATCCCCTATAAGCCATCCTATCCATCCATCCTTTAACCATGCCTACACCCCTACCCATCCTATAAAAAGACCACTAACTACCCACTTCAAATCATCCTTGGTTACATTTTCTACCTATATTCCACCCATATCCAAAGTCCAAGGAGATAAAGAGAGGAGGAAGAAGGTCAAGGAGACACCCTGTCTCCTTGGTGGCTTCAACTTCTTCTTCTTCTTCCTTGTGTCACCACTAAACCAAGGAGGAAGGCTAGGCAAGGAGGACATCCAGTGGAAGAGATACTGAAGGTGGTCCACACCACCTTAGGGAGAAGTTCTTGGAGAGGATATCTTCCACACCAAGGAGGGGGAGGCACGCCCACCTAGGGCTTGCCAGGAAGAAGAGGAGAACCAGGTGCCAGGAGCAAGTTTTCTTCAACCCAGGGGCAACTTGAGTTGGAGTGGAAACTCTGCAGCATCATCACCATCTTCTTCATAAGCATTCTTCTACATTTTCTTTGTATTTTTGTGTAGTAGTTTAATATTTTTTTTTGGTTGGATATTATAAGTGAGAACCCCTCTCACTTGTGAGTTCTCTAACCTATTGTAAAACATTTTTTCAATTAAACAAAAGCATTCCTCTACTTTCTTTTAGGTAGTTCAAAATGTTTAAGCGATCTAGAGAGGATTAAGATTAAGTTATCATCGTTGTAGCGTAAAATCCTTAATCGATCTCTCAACAAATAAAATTTATAACTCAAATATCTAAATGAAGTCTGAGGTCGAATACATGGAGCAAATAAGAATTCACACGTTAATCTTTAATCAAAATATAAATGAGCACAATAATCAAAATATTCAATAAAGAATCTCTACTCAAAATAGGTCTTCAATGTATAATATGAGTATATCAAGAGTTTAATGTGACAAAAAGAGATCTGAGACAAATAATGGTGATTTAGATCACCAATTATTAGCCTAAGCACATATATATCAACTATTCAAATGATGTTAAATAAATGAAAAGTACTTAGATGTCTGATTTGATAATCAGATGACTTAACTATCGCTTTCTACAGTGCTATTCCTCTTTCTCTTCTTTCTGTCTACTTTCTTCTTCTTCTTCTTCTTCAACTCTTCTCCTTTGTCACGACCTTTCTCTTCCTTTTGTTTCTTTTCTTTCTTCTTTAGCCTCTTCCTCTTCTTCTTTTCTTTTCCCTTTCCTTTCTTATACATGGCCCCTCTTCCTTTCTTCTCCTATCAGAGCCTTCTCTTCTTTCAAGCTCAGCGACTAAGTGTCAAGCTCTCTCTTTGAAAGGCAAAACCCACCTCCCCCTCTCTCTCTTTCCTTCCTCCTCTCTTAGAAATCTAGTCTTAGTCGGGTATTCGGGTCATGTAACTAGGTCCAGGCTCACCGGGGGCAATGATGAGCGAGGAGTGGTAGTAGGCGAGTCAGGTATGTGGGTAACGTGAAGGGACCTCACTGCATGTGTTCGAGGCAAATAGCCCAGAGTGGAAAAATAACTTATGTGGCTTCAATGTATCAAAATCCCATGATGTGGGACTATATACCATGGCTTCTTTGCACATGCGTCTACAGGTGATGATCTAGTCCAATTGAGACAGCTACTGGAGTTCGTTTCTTCAATCAAGGAGCTAGGTAGAGTCCTAGGGCTATTCTGCAACTCCTGGAGGTCACGTCTAGAGCTTGCATGGCTTAGAACATGAAGAATGATGTTGGCGATAATGGCGCAACGGCGGAGGATGACGTATACCTGAAATGCATCAACACAGCCTCTCGCCACATTAAACAAGCTCATAAGGTTCACCGGATGTTGTGGAAGATGATGGTGGTGTCTGTGGGGTGTAGGAGTGCACGGAATGGTCAGACGGAGGCAGGGATGGAGGTGCGAAGATGGGTTGGTCGATGGAGGGTTTGGATGGACGATAGGGTGGAATAGAAGAGGGGTTTTGATCATGGTGATGTGGCGAAGGTTGTGGAGTTGTTGGCGAGGCTTTTGGCAGCTTGTGGTGTGAGATGGGCCTCTCCGGAGGTATGGCCGGAGATGGAAGAGATGATGGTGAATGGTCGTGTTAGGGGATGTTTTTGGTTTTTAAATAGGGGAAACTAACCTAAGATTCTAAAGGAACTAATCTAACTACTTTAAGTGGATGAAAGGGGTAGGAATGACATTAGCATTGGAAAGCTGGCACCGTGGAAGATGAATTCTCCTGAGAGGGACGACAGCAAGGAACATGGAAGACTGCCCTCGTTTTGACTGACAAGGCGTGGAGGAAGATGAGGAAGAGGATGGGCAAGGCAATTTGGTTGTTGGCTGCCTATAGGATGAAGGGGATGGAGGACCGCCAGAGCTTGGTCAGAGGGGGACCGGAGGTAGGGATAGGAAGAGGTTTTTGGCCCCAAACCTTGCTAAGGAGATCGGCGATGCAAAGGGTGCGCTTTTATAGGCTTGAGGATGGAGTTCCAAGCTTGGAAACAAGCTTGTGAACTCGACATCTTTGTGGAAAAATGGGTATTCCTTCAATCAAATTGTTCACATGAGATTTTGGGAAGGAAACAAAGCCCAATGAGTGGCTCAAATGGAAGGAGATTCTCTCCGGAGTTCTCCTTCCAATTTTGGAAGGATTTCGTTAAGGAATAAGAGAGAAATCTTTGATTGAAGGTCACCGGAGTAGGAGTTCCTCTATGATAATGGAGTAGGGACCTATTTGTAAAGATGTTGACAAACTTAGGGATGTCTTTGTAAGGAATTCAAAAGGCTAGGGGTGCATATGTGAGAAAAAGAGTTAGACTGGACTAAAATGCATGCTAGGTCAAGATGATCTTTGATTGGGCCCAAATTTTGGTACAAATTTGATGTGGACCCAAAGAATATGATGGTGAAGCAAGATTTTGGTTTTGACCAAGTTTGATTAGGAAAATTACATAGAAACCCAAATTAGGGCAACTTTCCATTTGAGACTTATTTTAGGTCAAATTAGGTTCCAATGATCAAAGAAAGCATATCAAACCTTATAGAATATTTTTCTATGATTTATAGAAGGTTTAGGTGAATTTTATCCTGACCAGAACCTCAGTTAATTAAGCAGGTATATTTTTAGGATTTCAGATGTCCATTAATTCTCAAAACGCGCTAAAACCCATTTCTGTCTGCATGAATCCACTTATTAGGCATTTATGGCCATATGACCTTTAATAAACCCCTAGGAAACCCCGTGATTGTTTTGCAATTAGGATATTCTGTTAAAACTACATATTTACCCCTGTTTTAATGCATTTCTCTCAGAAAGTATATGCGATGAATTACGGTTCTTTGGTGGTTATGTAGGAGCATTTATCAATGAATTATGACCAAATAAAGCTAGATATGGTTGATGATAACGTTATCATCAGTAGCTTGTGATTGTGTTGTGACTTGATTCTTCATTACTCTAGGCCTTCCATTCTTAGGGTGAGTTGGAGAAGCAAGAAACTTGTTGCTTTGCATTTTCTGTAGCTCCAATTTATGTCTCTCTCCATGATTGTTCTGCTCATCTTTTAAAAGCCCTAAAAAATTTGCATGTTTCAAAACCCAAAAAGAAGCTGATTTCCAAGATTCAAGTAAGAGATTTTGTTTAAAGCATTCCTACCTCTCTTGGAACGACCAGAATACTTCCTAAGTACTCGAAGTTTATAAATTTAAAAGCAATCCAAATTGCATGTTACAATGACCTAATTTGCGATTTTTACAAATCACAATTTTTCGCGATCACTTTTTGGCACCTTTGCTAGGGAAGCACTGCTTTGCTTTACCATTATTCTCTTGCTTGATACGTGGATCTCATCCCCTTTTCCTTTTCTCTCGTGTGTGCAAGAACTTCAGGAAGAAGGCAGGAATTTAGAAGCGAGAGCTTGAAGTTACTTTTCTTCCAACGAATTTCAGGTGACTTCTTTCTTGTCACATAAGCCCTAAAAAAACTATGAAAAAAGACATTAAACCAGGCTTTTAGGATCATAAACAATTAAATTAAGTGGAATGGTGCCTTTAAAAACTTATTGGTTGTTTGTTTGCATCTTTATACACCACTCTACCTTAAGTGTTGGTGTTCTGATTTTTGGGTCCAGACTTCTATCTGGATTTCTAAATTCATTTACTAACACCACAGGCCTTTTAAAATCTTGAAATTTCACCCAGAGATTCCAAATCAAATTAGGAACAACTATTGCAAATTTTAGTGCAATTAGAGTTCTAGAGAATTTTTAAAAATTCGTGGATCGCAGAGGGGTCATCTCCTCCAATTTCATTGTTTTGTTACTATCCATGAATTTTAGGAATTTTTATACTTATCCAATTTTTGTGAAATTTAACTTTATAGAATCCTTGTGAAATTCTACACAACACATAAAATTATAAAAAATTTTGGTCGCTGGTGGTGGTACTTAAAAATCTAAAATACCCACGAGTATCATTTCTAGACTTTGACACCAGTACAAAGAAAAATCTTTAAAAAATATCAAACAAATTCCTAAAATCACAAAAAATATTTTATGGAATCATTGTTTGATTTTCCTTCCAATAGAGGAGTTGTTTCTTTTATTTAGACCATTACTTAAAAATTGAAGCCTGAAGCAATTCACTGATAGTTAAAATTTTTGCTTAGGTTCAAATCAATTAGGGTTTCTTTTCACTGTTTAGTCCCACATTTTAAAAGGAAATCTATCTTCACCCGTACAACTTGATTTCTTTTTGATTGTGAAACTCAAACTTGTTTGAAAATATCAAAAGAAAACCCTAAAAGACATTAATCTAATTCAAATCCTAAAAGCAAAAAAACTACAAAAAGTTTGTGTGAGAACTTGTTTGACATTGGAATCACTCTTTTCAATTTTGCACACACAGAAAAAATTAAAATAACAGGGAATTACCCCAATCAACGCCCTCCACATTCCCATGCACATTCAGATACCTAAGCCTAAGTAATAAAAGTAGTCATTTGACCACTTAAGGACTTCACCAAAGTTTAGCCTTGATATCCAATATCTAAGAGTTATTAAGCATTCCTAATTCCTCTTGAAAACATGGTGACAGACTTAGAGGAAGTCAAACGACGGGTGTGAGTTTACACAAGTCCCTGGTGATTTTCCCAAGACATGCTTGGGCCTAATCCATCTCTTTAGTCTAGCCGGGTGATTATTAGGAAGCAGGTTCACCTATTAATTTCTTATTTATTGGGTTCCCAAGTCTTAGGTTTTATTAAGGAGTCAACCTTAAGATAGTTTAGGCTTGTTTGTTTGAATTACACACTTTCTCTCATCTCTCTCTCTTCTCCTCCCCTCCTATCTTCCATTTAGTGTATGCACAGCCGATGGTGCCAAAATCCACACTTGTAGGGGCCAATTGATTTTTCAACCTGCCGAACCACCCGTACTCATTTGTTTGATTCTTCTCCTTCCTCTACTAAAAATCCAAAAAACATAGAAAAAGCCCAAAACCACAAAAAAAAAACTAACCCATCATCTTCTAACCATCAAAATGGGAACCCCAATTTTGAACCTGAAGTTGAGGTTCCCGAACCACAATTCGAAATGATGCAATTTGAAATCCTGTCTTAGAAAAAGTCGATGGAAAATTTTCAAAATTCTGATCCCTTTCTCATGGTAGTAACTCAACTCCAACAACTCCAAGCAAATAAAAAACAATTGACTAGGATTGTTACAAACCTAGCCAACAATAGACCACCCAATGCTGAACCTACTATTCCGTTGAGGGAATTTTATGATCCCTCAAAGTATGAAGAAAGACTAGGGGTGGTCATCCCTGATGGAGAATTTGAAATTAAACCCGCAGTCCTACATCTCATTAAACATTTTCATGGCCTTCCTTGAGAAGACCCGTTTAGCCATTTAGAGGAGCTCACAGTCCTCGCCCAAACCACTAAATCCCAAAACATTTATGAAGATTTATGGCTAATGTAGCTTTTCCCACTATCCCTTAAAGATAAGGCCACTTTTTGGTTTAGGACTATACGAAAAGCAATTACTACTTGGGCTCAATTAAAAAGTGCATTTCTTAAAAAATATCTCCCGATTGGTCGAACTAATGCTTTACGTCTCACTATAACGACCTTCCAACAAAATTTGGCGAGCATATGCATGAAGCATGGGAAAGATTTCAAGACTTATTAAGAAGCTACCCCCACCACGAGGTGCCACTTTGGCAACTCGTGCAAATATTCTACCATGGTCTTGACGACCAATTGAGGCGGTTTGCTGATGTCTCATGTGGGGGCAGCTTTTTAAATAAAGATGTTGAAAGTGCCTACAAACTTTTTGACAAAATTAGCGAAAATTCCTTCAATCACTCGTCCATGGACACCTTTGGCAGAAATGCCAATTCATGTGTCAGTGTTCATGAAGTAGGCACACAACAACAATCTCTCCCAGTTACACAAGACTATTTGCAACTTTTTGCACAAAGACTTGACCAGATGCAAATCAATCAAAAGAAAATGGAGGAAAAATTTAATGTGCAACCGCAAAACCCATTACCAACCAACCTAACTCTTGCTTTTCTAATTCCAACACTAACCCGACTCTCCTCCGTCAGGAAAATTTGCAGCAAATTGATACATGTGGATTTCCAAATCTCGACTTTGCACCTAAAATAGTTGGGACTTCTGATAATTCTTCCATATATGTCCTAGTAAACGAAAATATTTTCGCTATCCAAGAAAATTTTAGAAATAATTCTTCCAACTTTTACAATCCTAATTGGAGGAATAACCCTAATATTTCCTAGAATACCAATCAAATTCCGCATTTTCAAAATCAAATAGGGAATTTTGGCCAAAACCAACCTTCGTAGGCTGATATTAATAATCAATTAATGAAAACCCTGCAAGGAATGCAACAACAATCGTAGGTCTTAATTAACCTAAATTATGCTAGAACTTAGCATAAGCTAGTGTAATCCACGCATACATGAGCATTAATTGCATCTTTACTACTTTTCCTTAGCTATGCATGAAATAGTGATATAATGTACTAATTAAGTACACTATATAAATTGTAGGTAATAAGAAGCTCAAGAGCTGAATCTGAAGTTGGATTTGAAGCTGGATTTGAAGCTGGATTTGAAGCTGGATCTAAAGATGGTGATGCAGCAGAGCTGGAGCAAAATATTAGAATAAATGTAGTAGAGAAATAATGTAAGGGTTGAGGTATGTTACTCTATTAAGTAAAAGTAAGGCAGAGTTAAATTATGAAGAAGTTAATATCATTCCTAGCCCTAGGATAGCCCTAGAGACCATCCTACGCCTTAGCCACCCTTAGACTAGGTCAGCATAGCCTAGGAAACTCCAAAACCCTAGTTCCAGCCCTTATCTGGACGTCCAGATAAGTTATTGGATGTCCAGGACCCTTAGCCACAACCCGCACACCTTAAACCCAGGTTAGTAGTTGATGTAAACACGTTTACACTACTTAAGATGTCTATTTATGCATGTTCTTAAGCATAGGATTGCATTGCATGCTATAAATATTGCATAACATGCATCATCTTGCATTTAGAGTAGTTTGAATAAAATGGAGGTTAATTGTCTCCTTTTATGTTCATGGACAGGGCAAACTTTTTATCAGGGCCTCAGATCGAAGATCCAACCGTACAGATGTGATTAGGGCGACGATTGGAGTACAACGACTCCAAGATTGCCCTAATAAGGCATCTGTAGTATCAGATAGAGATCGGGGAACCCTAGAAGATCAAGGGCCAAGATGGTGTGAATCTACACTTCAAACGACAAATCTAACTGCACAGATGGATTCAGATCAACGATCGTAGCCTAACGGCGTGAAAATCAACTCAATCCGACAACCGTGACACCATCTACATCATCCAGAAGATGGATGGCCAAGATGGCACCATGTGGCGCCATCTTAGCCGTCCTACCGACCCTCAAGACTGTTGCTGCCTCTCCAAATAAGATCCAGCTCGCGATCTGGGCCATTGGATCTTGATCCAATGGCTGTGGATGCGCGCGGTTTATTTCATCCGCGCGACTATTTGGATGGAGTAGCGCAGCGGGTGAGTGCCTTATCCCGAGGCGCTGGTGCGGGATCGATTCCTCGCGAGCGGGCGGGCGAGCGGGCGCGGGCAAGCATCGGATCGCGATCGGACGGCTGTGCGCGGCCGATAGCGCCCACTCGCTATTGCACGCGTGGCGAAGACGTGGCATCGTACGCGGGTAGGCGCGCGTTGAGGAGGCGGGCGTAGTGCGATCTAAGCTGTCCGATCTCACGATCGGACGACTGAGATTAACTGGATGTGCGCGAGCGTTGAACGCGTGGGCAAGCGAGCGGGCACGCGTGCGCTGCCCACTACGCCCACGTTCAGACCTTTAGCGACGGTTTTATCCGTCACTAAAGGTCCTGAATTAATGTTTTAAGAGTTACAATGACTAAATTGCCCCCACTCCTTGCAACTATAGAAGGAGACCCCCTCCACACGAAATTCTCATCCCTTCTCTTCTCTCCCTCTCCAAAGCTCAAGAGAAGCTTGTCCCACACTCGGGATGCTTCTCGCAAGATAAAGTCAATTTTTCGTCCCCTTTCGGAAGTGGATCCCGTGACAATGATGACGTGCTGTCCCGTTCCCGTTCTTCTGCTTTGTCCTCCTTCGTGCTGCTTTGTCCTCCTTCATCCAAGCATCGTCCCGTCCAGCTCGTCCTCCAAGCAACCGTCGAGGAGGATATTTATCTCCCCATTCCTTTTACTGCTTTCTAGAATATATTTACTGCTTTCTAGAATAGATTTACTTATTTCTAGTGTAATCATTTTCCTGCTTTCTAGTCGTAATGTTTAGTGTAATGAACAATCTTTTCGATAATGAATTCCATGTGCATTCTATAACTCTTTTGATTTTTTGTTTGTATTATTCTCTCTCCCTTATTCTCTCTCTCTCTCTTCTATTTGGTGTAAATAGATAGATAGTTCTAATCAATTAATTTACTTCGTGACAAAATAAAATCAAACGTGAATTTTTTAAATCAAACATCTGCCTCCCTATGTTCGACCTGGAATTTCCATTTCGGTATAAATTTTATTTGTTGAACACGAGTTTTTTGCTTTCATACTACGACGATAGGTTTTTCAAAATCAAACACGTTAGCGTAGCAACCCGATGTTCAACAGCAGTGTTATTGGATGTCCGGACACTTGGTCAGACGTCCAATTTCTACAAAATCCCCAAGACAAAACCTTGATTCTTCCCTGACTCAAATTGGACATCCAAACAAGAGGTCTAGACTTCTAATTTTTTAGTATAAGTCATCTGACACTTAAATTAGATGTTTGGCACTGCTCTCCAATCCCTATTTTGGAATTCAAGCTTGGATCTTAAGTTCCTAGGTCCCTAAACCCAATTCCAACCCCTTGGGAACCAAAATTAAGGTACCCTAAGCCTAGTACACCACCTCTAGACCTTCCTAAGAACCTAATTTGGTTCTCACTAAGCTCAATTGGCTTGGGTCAAGGCAATCATACTTCACTTAGTCAATTGGACTCATAGAGTCCAATTGAGCTCAAATCTCAACCCACACAAGTACAATTGGACTCAGTGAGAGTCCAATTGACCTAATCCTAACCTAATTGAGTAATCTCACTCACAATTAGGTTTGCACTCATTCAATTAAACTTGTGTCAAGTTTAATTGTGCATCTACCTTAGTAATTAGGGTTTCTAACCCTAATTCTATGACCTAACCTAATCCAAACCCTTAGCACCTAACCTAGACCACTCGACCACCTAGCCACCTAGGTCACGCACACACCCACACACACTCACCTAGCCGCACACACCTAGAGTCTTCTAGACTCTTCTCCAAGTGGCACCACCCTTGGGTGCTAAAAATAGCAACCAAGGGAGAGTCCACTCTTAGATCCACAATTTGTTGATCTAAGAAGACCCACTCCCATCCATCTTGATGCCAAGATGGAGGTGTCTCTAGAGTCTTCTATAATTCTCTAGAGAGACCACTTGAAGGCCACCCAAGAGTCTATAAAAAGACTCTCTTGGATGATCATGACCCCATCTAGAATCTTGGACTCTCCATTATTAGCCTCTCCCTCCACCTTCATGTGCACCTCCACAAGCTCCACCACTATGGCTATCGCCACGTCCACACCAAGAGCCTAGATCACCTCTCCAAGGGTTGGCCTACCCACCATTGGCCATCCCTCCTCTCAACCATCTCAAAGTCCATTGGAGACCACCTTCGAATGCCCTTCCTTCTGCTAGCTAGCTAGATAAGTAGTTCTTCTACTTCTTCTACCTTATTTTGTGCATATAGTGTAGTTATTTCTCTCCCTTCAGCATGGTGCACGTGCAATCTCCCGTAGATCCAGATGTGTATGCATTTTCTGATAGCTAGTAATCTCTTAAGCTTTCATGTACAAGCTTTCCTCTGTAATCGCCATCATGTAATCAACGAAAAATCTCTGAGTTCTTTCTATATATATGTGTGTGTGAGAAATCACCATGAGCTTGCTTACACTATCTTTATTGTGATAATAAGTTGCCTACTTTGATTTCTGATTCTTTTGCAACAAGCTTGTCAGTGCATGAAGATATTAATGACCTAACGATCAATGCTTTTTTAGTAAATAGTTGATGACTGTACATCTAAGAGTGATAATTCTATCAACTAGAGTCAATCTTAAGGGTGTATGGACATTAATAATGTATCATAATGGGCTTGAGAGCATGGCAAGCATGTTGTGTTAAGATTGCTTGTAATTCATGTTTAATGACCATGTGTGCAAGTGTGTATTAAAATAGGTCTCAGATGAGTAATCGAACCTTACGGATGGATCCAGATCAACGAACAGAGTCCAACGGACTCAAAATCATCTCAATCCAACCTCCGTGGCCCCTACAACAAGCCCGAGAAGTTCTGGCCGTTGATCTGATGATCAACGACCCTCGCTGTGCCACATGGTGCCCGCACTAGCCCCGCTCCTCTTCATCGCATGCAGGATCGGCCATGACCGTCTGATCTTCGATCGGACGGCTGAGGGACAGCGAAGAAATGCGACCATTTCACGAGCATAGCACGATGGTCGCACCTCCACTTCACGTGCAGAAGGCGTGGGTTCGAGGCGCTCACCGCACCTCATCCGCGGAGATCAAGCGCACATCCAAATTGGATTGCTCTATCACCATTGAGCGGTCCAGGTAGCGCTATGCAGCGCTGAAAGGGATGTGGTCAAGCCCGGATAGGTTGTGTTAATAGGGTGATTTTATCATTGAAATGTGTATAGTGGTTAACCTAAATCGAGCCTAACCATCTCTTTACAAAATTTTTTACCTGGCCTACTTGATTTTATCTTGGTCACTTTTAGGCCCAAGGTCGAACTCAGGGAAGTGGGATTAGAAGTGAAGTTTCTACGCCTTTCCTACAATGAATCTCTTCCATTCGTTTATTATGTTTTTGGTGTTTTTCTATTTGGATTTTTTTCTAATAAATCTTTTCCTTGAGGCACACCCTCAAAATCAGGTTCTTAGCTTTGAGCCAAATCAGGGCTCCAAAACTGGTCTTGCTATTCGCAAGACTGAGTACCTGCAAGTCAATGATTATCTTTTCTCTTATATATATATATTTTATCTTTTTACTGGAAGGAAAGAGAAACAGAAATAAAGTAAATATAGTATATATATATGTGTATATATTATATCTGTATAAAGGGGTGGGGGTGGAGGCGGAGATGGCGTGTAGCACAGTGTCGAGTCATTCATCATCTAGGAAGACGCAACCAACAGGACGAAGTACCACGTGGAGTGTAAGGTGGATGGTGGAAGATGTGTGCGGACACGCTTTCTGTATGCGTGTATCGGGGAATATCAGCAACTGGTGCAGATATTCCCGTGATACAACTTATGGTAGGTGATATGAAAAAATATATATATATGTGAATATATATCTATATGTAAATATATATATGGTTATAGATATATAGGTATATGTGTAGTTATATGTATCTATATATATATATATGTATGTATGTATATATAGATATGTAAATATATGTATAGATAGATCTATGTATAGATATATATATATATGTATGTATGTATATGTATGTATATATGACTATATAGATATATATATATGTATATATGTATGTATATTTGTATGTATATATATATATTTATACGTATATAAGTATATGTATATATGTAAATATATATATGTGTATATATATAGATATATATATAAGTATATAGATGTATATATATATATATATGTATATATGTATAATAATACTTAGTTATATAGGTACTACTATATGTATAGATATAAGTATATATATATGTATGTATATATATATATAAGTATATATTAGTGTATAGGTGTGTGTACGAGAGTGTGAGTGTGTGTGTGTATGTGTGTGCAGAGAGTGTGAGAGAGTGTTGTGAGAGAGAGAGAGAGAGAGAGCGCTCCGTTCTGCTGGAGTGAAGAAGCTGGAGAGTTAAGTCGTCTGCGTGCTCAGGGTGTCGTCTGATGGCCACAGCCCAACGCGCTGTGCGTAGGCACGTGAAGACGCACACCGGAGGGAGTGAGCGTGCAAGAGAAGGACCGCAGTGCATCGCGTTGCGTGAAGAGCGGGCGTTGAAGCGGGCGGGTGCAGGAAAGGGAGACGCGGACGCAGACGCTAAAGAGGGCGGGTGCTGGCAGACGCGGGTGCACGCAGATGCGCGGGCGGGCCCTAGAGCAGGCGCGGGGCTGGACGTGGCCACAGGCTGGGATTGGTTGCGGCGTGTCGGGTTACTGGTTAAGTGAGAAACTTACTGATCACCACACTGTAGCCACAGTGTTCTACTGAAATGCGTGAACAGTGGCTACAGTGCCAGGGCGAGCCGCGTGACCGAGCGTATTCGATGCTGTGAGTGCGGGAGGCGTGGAGCGGCTCGGCGCGCGCGCGGAAGAGGCTGCGCCGGCTGGGCTGCGGGCGGGACTTCGCGACAGAGTGCTAGGAGAGGGGCGCGGGTGGCCTGCTGGCTTGCGCAGTGGCTTGTGCACGAGGAAGATAAGTCCGGTGCTATGCTGCTGCCATGCGGAGCTTGAGCTTCAAAGCTTGAAGCTCCTACTCCAATGGCAGAATTGGCTTTAACGTTGAAATAGAGAGAGAACCACGGCGCCCACCAGCTCTTTGATGAGCTGGGCGGTGGTGGGACTCACAGTGGTGGTTGTGCACCACTGTGAGGTGCTCCTACCCGCAGCTTGGCTCCTCAGAGGAGGAGAGGCTGGTATGGAGGGAGAGGGGGAGGAGATGGCCTGGAGAAGAAGCTGCTATGGTGTCTTTTGGCGTGGACCAGGCTCAGCTTGCAAAGAAGAAGCCATGCCTTTTTTATAGAGGAAGAAGGCATGCACAGCCATGCCCTGGCTGTGCATGCGGCTGTGCATGGCTTGGCAGGGCATGCGGCTGCAGGGCAAGCTTGCTGCAAAGCATGGCGCGAAGAGGAAGAAGAGGCCATGCCTTGTAGCCGTGGGAAGAATTTCAAAGTCAAATAAGATTAAAAATAAAAAGATGGTGAACTTTGCAAAGCAGCACTTGAGGAAAAATGTAAATTTCAAGGGCATTATTTCACTCTCCTCCCCTCTCAATTAAATGCATGCATGCGTGTATTTTTACAAATGCGAGTATGGATACCTAATATGCACTGGTAATGATAGGAAATAGCACAAGATGGCACAATTGTAGGTGTATTTTTACGGTGCAATCATACCCTGATGAGAACCTCATCATGAGCCATAACTAGCTCATTTTGACCTAATACAGAGAATAAAAGCTCCTACATAACCTTAGAAAGGCTTGGCTCAGAGAGATTCTGAGTTTGCAAAGAAAACATAAACTGAGGGGTAAAAATGCAATTTCACCAATCCGATCTGAAAATAGGGTAACTCAGGGTCCAAACATAGGTCAAAACAACCTAATAAAAAGAAAAGTGGGATGAGATGACTCAATAAGGGCTACAGCAACTCCAAAGAATTAAATGACAGCCTGTAACCCTAAAAACAAACCCACTTCAATTCACGTGGTTCGAGGCAAGGTAAAAATCAACTAAACCCTCTAAAATTCATAGAAAAATAATCTCTAGGGTTTAGGACTTTCAATTTGGCCTAGGAACCCATTTTGACCTACATTGAGAACCATGCCCAATTAACAGCTTAATTTGGGTTTTTGTGTAAATTGACCAGTCAAACAAGGTTTAATCTAGAAATAAAATTCACCATCAGAATCCTTAGGTCCTAATTAGTCATGTATAAAAACTTGGGCCTAAGAAGAACCTTCTTGACCAACTTTACACTTTGGTCCTCATATGTTTACTTTTTGGCCCTCAACTTTTGAACCCTCACATTTTGGCCCCTAACTCTCCTTCGTTCTTTGCATTTAGGTCCCTCCTGCAAAACCTGCGCAGCGCCATGCTCCGGTGACCTTGCGCGGCGCCATGCTCCGGTGACCTTGCGCGGAGCATGGCGCCGCGCACGGTGAGGGAAGGGCCCTGGCAAGTCAATGGGGGTACCCTGCGTCGTCAGCCACCGCAGGGACACCCCCCTGAGTACTGCGACCGGCCATACCGCTCGTGCGAACGCACGAACGGTATGGGTCTCCTTCCTCCGGCGTCCTCCTGCGAGGGAGACACGTCGTCTCCCTCCGCCCTCCTCTCTGATTCCGCCCCTATAAATACCCCCGTCGCTCCGCCGTTCTTCCCAGCTCGGATCTGATGGAGACACCCCCCTAAATTCCTCCCTTCCCACTCTGACAGACGCCCCCTTGCTCCGGCGGCCTCTCCTCCTCCTCCTCGTCGCCCTGCCGCACTACCAGCAGCAGGGTTACCTTCCCTCGATCTTTCCGCGTCACGCCGCACCCAGCTGGCGCCTCTCCGGCCCTCTCCTCGCCGCCGCCCCTTCCTCTGGGCAATTTCTTCTCTGGCGACAGTCGATACGACTGTCGCCTGCGCCAACCCCTCCTCGTCCAGCTTAGCAGGTAGAACTTCTCCTCTTCCTCCCCTTTCTTTTCTATACTGAAAACCCTTACTGTCACCACCTATTTCCCACCGATCACCCTCACCTTCTCCACCTCCGGCCAAACTCCGGCGAACCACTCCCATCGCTCCAGCATCCCACACGGCTCGCCGACCTATGGATAACCTCCGCCTCCTCACCCTGATCCTCCTCCGCCCTTCCACTGCCCACCAAACACCCTTTGCAGACCCACCGAACACACCCACTTCTTCGCTCGCAGTTTGACCTAGGGCGACTTGTTTGCTCCACCACGCCCCCTGCAGACCCTCTGACCACCTTCGCCGTGCCACGGCGAAGGTCCCCCGCCTGTCTGATTTGGCCGAGAGGCCGTTCTTCTGTGACCAGGTGACTCGCCCGCCGTCGCCATTACTGAGCAGGCAGAGCTCCTTCACCTGCAGGTGTAGGCACACCTTCGCCCAGGTTCGACTCCCAGGTTGCGCGGGGCGTCTCCGCGAAGCGTCCCAGGCTCACAGTTGGGGCGAAGGCCTCGCGTGAAGCCACGATTGCCTGCTGCTCCCTCCGCTGCGGGCGCTCAATTGGGGTGGGACATTTAGTCCCACCTCGGAACGTTTCAGAGGCGCGTGGGCGCATAAAGGCAAAAAGTGCCTTATGCTGTTCGCCTCCTGACCACGGGGTGAGGTCCCTCTCACCCGACCCGGCCTCGTCCGTGATCACGCTCCGCGGACCTGGCCTGACCCGATTAACCCGACCTACACTCCTCGCCCACCACCGCACGCCTGGACCCGGGCGCGACTCGTACCCGATTACCCGGTTGCTCTGGGAGAGCTGTCCTATGAGCGAACTCAGAGAGAAAGAGACGCGCGGGGGAGGGGGGTAGATTAGGTTTTGCCCTCTTGACTCTGAACTCTTGAGCGTGCAGGCACAGGTTAAGAAGAAGGAAGCTAAGGGAGACACTGTAGCAACAAGCGGTTTAAGTCGTCTGATTTTCAAATCAGACGACGTCCTGAAGACAGGAGAAGGCAAAGAAGAAGAAGGAAGGCGAGGCAGAGGAAAGAAAGGAACACAGAGCAGACAAAGTGAAGAAACAGAAAGCAGAAGAAGAAGAAAAGAAGAAGAAGAGCACGTGAGGAAGATCTGAAGCAAGAAAAGAAGAAACAAAGAAAATAAAAAGAAGAAAAAGACAGGATCGTCCAACCAAGAAATAGAGGAAGAACACGAAGAACAAAAGCCAAAGAGGAGAGAAGACAAAGAGGAAGAAAGAAGAGAAGAAGAAGCCAAACTTTCATCTCTCTCTCTCTCTCTCTCTTTATTTTTGTAATAGAACATGTATATCTCTAGAATACGACTTGCTCCCTGAGTTCGACCTCGGGAGAACTGTATTTTTTCGAGTAACAAATATTAGCAAGTGATGGCAATAACTATCTGTACTACGACTTAAGAAAAGCTAGTTGCTGCCACCCTTAGCCATACCCCCATGCCTATCTTTTGGTAGTCCCTAGGAAAACATTTTTTTGTATTGTATTTAAAAATGATCTTTAAGCTGAAGATTTTCTTCTGAGGCGACATTGGTGTGTTTATTGTTGGATATTGTGAGAACCAATTGCATAGAAGACTACCAGTACTTTAAGTCTCACATAACATAGATCATCTCTCGACTAACCAGGACTCTTGATATTTAAACCTTAAGTACGATTTCCAGGACCCAGGAGGTTTTTGCCGTACTCGAGAGCTCAAGAGATTATGGTTTGTGCATAGTGAAGGATCAAGACTGACCAGATGAACATTAAGACTCAAGCCCAGGGTTTCACGAATTTTTAAGTACAGGTTAATCCTAGTTTTAGCTCGTGTCTTTGGATTGACTCTTAAAAAGATGACGGAAAACTCAACTCCCATTTTCTGATATTTGTGGCTTAAAGACAACAGGGTATTTGTACTTTACCCTGAAGAACTTTTGTAGGAGGAAGACTTCATTTGTGAGATATACTGCTTATTTGCATCTTCTCTGTTTTTTTTTTTTGAAACATATGTCAGTATATCTCTTACAACATTATTTGGAGGAGCACACTTTTCTTTTTGGTGGGAGAGTTCTTTTTTGGTGGAAAGAGCTCTCCTAAACCCAAGACTAAAGCCTGGGATAAAAAGTCTACCTGCGCGCACAGGTAAGGACTCCACCTTCCCTAATGAACACTAGGGTTGGATCTTATGTTCACCTGGTCTTTCTTGATATGTGTAGTGTGAATCAAGATTACTTAGGCTCTCGAGTAGAAGCAAACTGACGGATCCTGTACTGGTGTCTCAGGTACAAGAATACGTCCTTAGTTAGGAGAGATTCAGATTTATCTTGTCAATGCTCAAGTGAATTAAGCTGAGCCTGAGCGAATCAAGCTTCTGTGGCCTGGAAAGTCTCCAAAACAGTGGTTGAATATCCATAAACACTTATTGTATTTTTGTTTCAGCCTTCAGATCATTACTAAGCACCATTTATATATATATATATATATATATAGATAGAAACTACATGATACCCTAAAATACCTAGATCCTATGGATGCCTATCCACCCCCTCATGCCAAACGATGCTATGTCCTCATATGCATGCAGGGAAGGGTAGAGAAAGGACGAAAGATCGGGTAACGAGAGGTGAGGTGCAGGGTATACAGCAGGGTGGTAGGGTGGGTGGATGGTGGGTGGTGAAGTGAAAAGTGAAGTGATCGTGATAGTGGCGTGAAAAGTGATGGTGGATGGTGAGTGTTGTTGGGGTGCCTCCCAACGAGCGCTGAATTTAACGTCCCCAACTGGACTCAGAATGAGGCAAAAAAGTAGTTACCCTCCAGCAAGGCAACAGCTTCTCCAACGGGGGCAGGTTCATGAGTAAGATAGGGTTTCAAATGCTGCCCATTGACCGTAAATTTACGCCCAGATTTGGGATCTTCAATCTCAACGGCCCCGTTGGGAAATGGTCTCGAGACTAGGAAAGGACCAGTCCATTTGGACTTCAGTTTCCCAAGAAAGAATTTGAGCCTGGCATTGTAGAGCCAAACTTGCTGAGATGGTCAAATTCCTTCCGCCGAATATGACTGTCGTGAAAAGCCTTAGTGCGTTGCTTGAAAGTTAAGGTAGAATCATAGGCTTTACGACAGAGCTCTTCCAGCTCCTGGAGTTGGAGTTTCCTTTCTCGACCACACAGGTCTGGGTCGATGTTACATTGGCGAACCGCCCAATAAGCGCAGTGCTCCGACTCCACGGACAAATGACAAGGCTTCCCGTAAACGATTCTATAAGGAGACATACCAAGGGGAGCCTTGAAGGCGGTCCAATACGCCCAAAGTGCGTCAATCAGCTTGTCGGACCAATCGTTATGGTCAGGCCAAACCATTTTCTGGAGAATTTGCTTGATTTGCTGGTTCGATACCTCTGCCTGGCCGTTCGTCTGAGGATGATACGGGGATGCGATACGATGGTGAACTCCGTATTTCCTCAGAAGTGCCCAAAAAGAAGCATGAGTAAAGTGGCTTCCTCCATCCGAGATAATGGCTCGAGGGATCCCAAAGCGCGCAAAGATGTGGTCTGTGACAAATCGAGTGGATATAACATGGTCAGCACGGCACGTGGGAATAGCCTTGATCCATTTCGAAACATAATCAATAGCCACGAGGATAAATTCGAAGCCGTTGGAAGGAGGAAAGGGACCCATGAAATCAATTCCCCAAATGTTGAAGATTTCTGCAGCTAGGATGGGTTGTAAGGGCATCATGTCACGACGTGACATTGACCCTAATGACTGGCACTTAGTGCAATGTTTGGCATAATTGTGTGCATCCTGGTGAAGGGAGGGCCAAAAGAAATCGCACTGCAACACCTTGGCTGCAGTTTTCCTGCCAGAGAAATGGCCTCCGCAGGCCTGATTGTGGCAGAAGGATAGCACACTGGGGAATTTGCTGTCAGGAATACGACGGATGATTTGATTAGCACCTATCCGAAAAAGAAGTGGATTATCCCAGAAATAATACTTTGCTTCTGCCATGAGACGCTCGCGCTGGTTTTTAGGCCAGCCACGTGGAAGGGATCCAGAAGCAAGGTAATTGAAAATGTCGGCATACCATGGTCCACTTGCCACATTAATTGCCAATAGGTGCTCATCAGGAAAATTTTCATTGATCGGCAGAGTAAGTCCAATATGGTCAGGGTCCAGTCTGGAAAGGTGATCAGCCACAACATTTTGGGCTCCGGCCTTATCACGGATCTCAATGTCAAATTCTTGGAGCAGAAGGATCCAACGAATCAGTCCAGGCTTGGCATCCTTCTTGTGCATGAGATGGTGAATCACCGCGTGATCAGTGAAAACAATAACGTGCGAGCCCAGAAGGTAAGAGCGGAATTTCTCCAGCCCAAAGACGACCGCCAGTAGTTCTTTCTCAGTGGCAGTATAATTACGCTGGGCCTCGTCCAACGTCTTATTGGCGTAGTACACCACGAAGGGGTGTTTATCGCGTCTTTGTCCCAGGATGGCTCTGACTGCAAGGTCGGAAGCGTCACACATGAGTTCAAAGTCGAGGGACCAATCAGGTGGCTGGAGAACAGGGCCTTGGTGACAGCATTATGTAGCTGCGTGAATGCTCGTATGTAGTCGGGGCCCATATCAAAGGGTACGTCGGTCGATAGGAGATGAGTAAAAGGTTGAGAAATCTTGGAGAAATCTTTGATAAATCTCCTATAGAAATCGACGTGTCCCAGGAAGGAGCAGATTTGTTTGACAGAGCCAGGCACAGGTAAATCAGCAATTACATCAAGCTTAGCTCTGTCAACCTCGATACCCCTTTCGGAGATGATATGCCCGAGAACAATTCCCTCGTGCACCATAAAATGACTTTTTTCCCAGGAAAGCACGAGGTTTACATCAATACATCTCCTAAGGATACGGGTCAGGTTGGCAAGACATTCATCGAAAGATGGTCTAAAGACCGAGAAGTCATCCATGAAGACCTTGAGAAAGTCACCCACCATGTCATGGAATATCGCCAACATACATCTCTGGAAAGTTGCTGGCGCGTTACAAAGTCCGAATGGCATCCTTCTATATTCAAAGGTGCCAAAGGGGCAGGTAAAAGTGGTTTTCTCTTGGTCCCGGGGGTCAATTGCCACCTGGTTATATCCTGAGAATCCATCCAGGAAATAGAAAAACTTCTTTCCCACTAACCGCTCCAGGATTTGGTCAATGAAAGGTAGCAGAAAGTGATCTTTCTTAGTTGTAGCATTGAGTTTCCTATAATCTACACACACTCTCCAAGATGTAGGAGTGCATGTAGGGACGGATTCGCCCCTGTCATTGACACGGATGGTGAGTCCCGCCTTCTTGGGCACAATGTGAACCGGACTCACCCAGGGGCTATCGCTGATTGGGTAGATTATACTCGCATCCAGCCATTTAATGATTTCCTTCTTAACAACCTCCTGCATGTTAGGGTTGAGACGTCGCAGCATCTCATGGGAAGGTTGAGCCTCCTCCTTCGTATATATACGGTGAGTGCAGTAGGAGGGGCTTATGCCAGATAAGTTAGATAAAGACCATCCAATGGTTGCCTTGTGTTCCATAAGGGCCTCAGTTAGTTTGCACTCTTGTTCCCTGGTCAATTTTGAACTGATGATTACAGGGAGCGTTTCATTTGGTCCCAAGAAAACATATTTAAGTGTACTAGGTAGCTTTTTCAGCTCGGGAGTGGATGGTGAAAGGTCTGGCATTTCTTGGGATGAGAGTGTCCCAGGCGGATCGGAGAACAAGTCAGGAGGAAGAACTTGGCCCTCAGATTGGCCAAGAAGAGGGGCTTCTTGGATAGATGGATCCAAAAAGGAATAGCCCCAGTGAGTAGTATATGGGCTTAAGGTCCCAGTGTGGATTTGCAACTCCATCTGATTTGGCGGGAAAGAAAGGGCAATCTGATCTTCAAGAGTGTGAACCAGCGGTGAGTAGCCCGGATATGACTCAGACCACGAGGTATGCGAAGCGGAGGAAACCTCGTCAGAAGTCTGGTCAGGAGAAGGTACGGGAATAGGGAGGGATGGGGGAATGTCACAATATGTGTTGGTCAAACAATCGTCAATGTTTACAGGTAATCCGCAGCAGTCAGAATAGGTCCCAATTAGTCCAATACACACGCTGACGGCCATGTCCTCATCAGACGTGTCATCCTCGAGGCAATCGCAATCAAAGTTCTTGGCTGCCTTGAAGATGTTAAGCTTGAGCTTTTCAGATCCAACGACAATCTCAATACAGCCCGACTCGCAGTCGATATGGGCGTGGGCTGTGGCCAAGAAAGGTCGACCAAGGATGATCGGACAATCAGAAAGTGAGCTAGGAACTTCCATATCTAAAACAAGAAAGTCAATAGGAAAACAGAGACTGTTGACCCTAACCACCACGTCTTCCACCACACCCTTTGGGATTTTGACAGAACGATCTTCCAACTGTAACGTGACAGGGTTGGGTTTCAGATTTCCTAAGGAAAATTTTTCGAGCATGATGGTCGGTATAAGATTGATGGAAGATCCTAGATCAAGCAGGGCATGGTTAAAATTGCAGCCTTGGATGCTACAGGAAATAAGCGGTGTGCCCGGATCTTTCTGCTTTGATGTAGGTTTGATAGTATAGCACAACTCGCATGAGGCGAGAGAACCACTGGATTCTTAGTTTTCTTTGACTGTCACCTGGGTGTTGTGTAGTCTTTGAAAAATCGGGTGGCAATAGGTATGTGGTCGATAGCCTCTAGTAGGGGTACCTTGATTTCTACATCCTTAAGCAAATTACGCAGGTTATCAAAGCCTGCGTATCTTTCTTTTTGCCTTTTGGCTCCCTCAGTAGAGCCTCAGGGAATGGAACTGATTCTGGCACCAATTTGGGTGTATCGTCCTCTCGCGAATGCGGTGCGCATCCTGAATGTGAGGGCGATGAAGAAGATAGGCTAGGATCAGGTCGAGGCGGATCGATGGTCTGCTTATCTCTCCTCGTAGTGATAGCATTGGACGATGCAGGTCCAGTGGGATCATAAGGTGGAGGAGGGTTTGCAATAGGGACATAAGAGTGCGGTGCTGCAGTGGGATTAGCCTGAAATCCTAGTGGAATGCTCGGAGCCTGCAGAATTTGATGAACCTGTCCCTGAGAAGGTCGTACCTGTGGTTGAGGACCACGGGGTACGAAATTTCACAGGTTTGGAATAGGTTGGGCGGGAAGAGTGCCCTGAGATCGAGTCGCCATGCGTAGTTGACTGATCTCAGCATTCTACTGCGCCAATTGGTGCTGAAGAGAGGTCATGTTCTCTTCATGGCGCTTTGACATTTCCGTCATCATTCGCATCAATTTGTCAAGAGGACTTATGCGTGTTTTGTTTGCGGTACGCAAGGACCCGATGGCGGATTCGCCATAGGATTAGACTGGGCCCTTGGGATGACAGGTGCGGACGGTCACATTGGTCCACCCGAGGGGTTTTGGCGCTGTGGGTTGTCGGACCATGCGAAGTTCGGATGATTTCTCCACCCTGGGTTATAAGTGGTAGAGAACAGGTTGTTCCCCAGGGCGCAAGCATCTTCTATGCCAGAAGACGCATCCGCATGTAAATATGCATCCGAGCACCTGGAGGCTTGTCCTCCGTGTCAAAATACTGGCTTGCAGAAGCCAGATCCATAGGACTTACCAAATCGCTCGGCGTGACACTCGGTAAGGAAGGTCTTATGGGGTTTCTCGGGATAAGCATGGTGTTGGAAGAATTAGGATTGTGACGAAGTGGTGAGGTGGGGTGTTTGCCATAGAACGGGTGGGGTTGGCTAGAAGCTCGTCCAGCTTCTTGTGCACGATGGAGACTTCATCCAATTTCTGTGCGATGAGGCTGAGATCAGTGGATGAATGGGAGGGTCCCGTGTCAACTTCGTAGACATTACGGGGCAGGTTGGTATGATTAAAGGCGACAATGGAGGCATTGTTCATTGAGTTTTCACTCATATTTTCAAATAATTCGAATGCTCCATTCTCATCTTTATTCATAAAATTTCCTCTGTAGGAAGCGTCTGCAATCTGCTTCAAAGTCTCATTTAGCCCATAGTAGAAAATCTGGGCTATATGCCACTTAGGCAGACCGTGGTGCGGACACTTCCTGAGGAGGTCATTATATCTCTCCCATGCCTCATGAAACTATTCACCGTTTTGTTGCGTAAATAAAGTGATAGCACGACGAAGCGCATTGGTTCGCCTGATTGGGAAGAACTTCTTGAGAAACGCTGTTCGCATCTCTTCCCAAGAGTGGATGGTTCTCCAAAGGGTACGTAACCACTGTGACGCTTTATCCCGCAATGAAAACGGGAACATTTTCATGAGGACTATAGGTAACCAAATATTTCTTGGTTTAACTATTTCAACCAATTGGGTTAGGTCTTCCAAGTGGAGAAAAGGATCTTCACTTGCAAGACCATGGAAGTGAAAATTTATCAGGCCAATTATGTTAGTTTCAATTTAAGGTCGTCCCCGCCCATGGGGACCCAAATTTGTCCTTTGGTCTATGTAGCAGCGGGATTCTGATAGGAGGTAAGAGACCTAGGCTCCTCCCGTTCAGGAGGGTTCTACATTTCCTCTAATGTTTCCCTTATGGCTTCAATTTGTTCATTATACATTTCCATTTGGGCTTGGAGGCAGGTTATGGGATCTAAGGCTCCACCACCTGGTGGGTTTTGAGGGCAGTTTCCTCCCTCGGGATTTGGGGGTGGGCGTGCAGCCATGTTTGTGGAGGAGGAGGACGATTCGGCTTATTTTCTAAAATCATTAGGCAATTCACACAGTTTAGGGTTTTGTGACCTCCTCCCAAACATGCACTGCCGCAGGAAGAATTGGGGAGATAAGATGGGAAAAGAGATGAGAGAAATGACGTCGCAAAGGTACACTTGATGACAAATCAATACAATCAAATTCCTAACCTCTACAGTGTACCCTTAGACCTAAAGATCTAAGTTACCTACTATCACAAACTACGGAACCAAATGCGAGCACCACGGAACCACCGGGCCAGATTAAAAGGCCGTTTGCCCCAGTCTTAGACACTCGATAGCATGTGGGAACCCTCACCAGCAAGTAGGCGCTACATGCAGGTAGTTAGACCTCCAATCCTTAATAAGGGTCAAGTTACTACCAATTTTAGTTAGAGGCTTAGGATCAAGTGCTTCTGGAATGTGAAGGGTGTTATTTACGGGTGATGCCCAAGTGATTGATTTTATAGAGTGTGTAAACCAAGCATGCAACGGGGAAATCTCCTTGAATTGAAGTTTTAATTGGTGAATGGTTTTTAGAATTCAGCCTTAAGTAGTATGGATTTTATGATTTCGCTAAATTACCAATTCAACCAATCTTCGGGTTTTGAGAGAATACAGGTTTTCTTCTAAGCCCAATAAACCCTTCTTCAATGTCAGTTGGTTAATGCATGCTAAAATGCAATGGGCTTCCCTAAATGGAGATTTCTATGTGTGGATGCACGAATCAATTTTAGATTAGTGTGAAACGGAGCCAAAGCACTTCAATTCAAGTGCTCCAAGTACCAAAATGATTTCCACACACAAGGCTCAACCAAAAGATAAAGAAAATCAAATTGTTGGGGTTGAAGTATTTGGGATCGAATCTTAGGCAAGTGAAAGGTCGTGGTGGGGTTGGAATCAACTCAATTCCAAGTCTCCCCACCAAAAAGGTGATCCCTAATTGCAGATAAATGAGGCAAAGAGGGATGACAATCAATCTTTTTATTTTTGCCTCAAAGAATACTTCACACAGCGAAAGAGTTAAGAATCAAGATTCTTAGATCTTCGCTATGCAAAGTTTTGCGGGAAATCCCGGGTGGTGGGAGTAAAGGCAAACAATCAAACATGTGAATTTTAATCCACTTGCCCCAAGAGATCCCAAGAAGTTTTTCTAGTTTTTAGTTTTTGTTGTTTTTTTTTTTATTAAGGTTACAAGTTAACCTAGGTTGCTTAAGAAAGAAAGACCTACTTGTTCAGCAACGTGTGTGGAGCTCCAATGCGGTGTCGGTGTCTTCACGCTCTCGTTCCTGCCTTAGACTTGCCCACGTCTCCGACTTCGTCTGCCTGCCTTCTCCTTGCAACAGGTTCACTTGCACAGCAATAAACAAAAATACCCGTGAAGAGAGAAGAGAAAAATGAAAGGAATGGAATAGAAACTTACTTGAATACGCACTTCCCCGGCAATGGTGCCATGAAAGGGGATGTGGTCGAGCTCGGATAGGTTGTGTTAATAGGGTGATTTTATCATTGAAATGTGTATAGTGGTTAACCTAAATCGAGCTTAACCATCTCTTTACAAAATTTTTTACCTAGCCTACTTGATTTTATCTTGGTCACTTTTAGGCCTAGGGTCGAACTTAGGGAAGTGGGATTAGAAGTGAAGTTTCTACGCCTTTCCTACAATGAATCTCTTCCATTCGTTTATTATGTTTTTGGTGTTTTTCTATTTAGATTTTTTTCTGATAAATCTTGTCCTTGAGGCACACCCTCAAAATCAAGTTCTTGGCTTTGAGCCAAATCAGGGTTCCAAAACTGGTCTTGCTATTCGCAAGACTGAGTACCTGCAAGTCAATGATTATCTTTTCTCTTTTATATATATATTTTTTATCTTTTTAATGATAGGAAAGAGAAACAGAAATAAAGTAAATATAGTATATATATATATGTGTATATATGATATATGTATAAAGGGGTGGGGGTGGAGGCGGAGATGGCGTGTAGCACGGTATTGAGTCGGTTGTTGTCTAGGAAGACGCAACCAACGGGACGAAGTGCCGCGTGGAGTGTAAGGTGGATGGTGGAAGATGTGTGCGAACATGCTTTCTATACGCGTGTATTGGGGAATATTAGCAACTGGTGCAGATATTCCCGCGATACAACTTATGGTAGGTGATATGAAAAAATATATATATATATATCTGTGAATATATATCTATATGTAAATATATATATGGTTATAGATATATAGGTATATATGTATAGATAGATCTATGTATAGATATATATATATTTATATGTATATGTATGTATATATGACTATATAGATCTATATATGTGTATATATATATAGTAATATATGTATATAGATATATGTAGATAGATATGTATATATGTATGTATATTTGTGTATATATATATGTGTATAAGTATATGTGTATATATGTATATATATATATATATATATATATATATATATATATATATATATATATATATCCTTATACTTAGTTATATAGGTATATATGTAGATATATATATATATTTATACATATATAAGTATATGTATATATGTAAATATATATATAAGTATATAGATGTATATATATATATATGTATATATGTATATATGTATAATAATACTTAGTTATATAGGTACTACTATATGTATAGATATAAGTATATATATATGCATATAAATATATATATATATATATATATATATATATATACTTATATATATATTTACATATATACATATACTTATATATGTATAAATATATATATATATCTACATATATACCTATATAACTAAGTATAAGGATATATATATATATATATATATATATATATATATATATATGTATGTATATATATATATAAGTATATATTAGTGTATAGGTGTGTGTACGAGGGTGTGTGTGTGCATGTGTGTGCAGAGAGTGTGAGAGAGTGCTGTGTGTGTGTGAGAGAGAGAGAGAGAGCGCTCGATTCTGCTGGAGTGAAGAAGTTGGAGATTAAAGTTGTCCGCGTGCTCAGGGCATCGTCTGATGGCCACAGCGCACCGTGCTGCGCGTAGGCGTGTGAAGACGCACGCTGGAGGGAATGAGAGCACGGGAGAAGGACCGCAGTACACCGCGCTGCGTGAAGAGCGGGCGCTGAAGCGGGCGGGTGTGGGCGAAAGGAGACGCGGACGCAGACGCTGAAGCAGGCGGGCACTGGCAGATGCGGGCGCACGCAGACACGTGGGCGGGCGCTGGAGCGAGCACGGGGCTGGACGCGGGCGTAGGCTGGGACCGGTTGCAGCGCGTCGGGTGACCGGTTAAGTGAGAAACTTACCGGTCACCGCACTGTAGCCACAGTGCTCCGCTGAAACGCATGAACAGTGGCTATAGTGCCGGGGTGAGCCGCACGAATGGGCGTATTCGGTGTTGTGAGTGCGGGAGACGTGGAGTGGCTCAGCGCGGGTGTGGAAGAGGCTGTGCCGGCTAGGCTGCAGGTGGGACTTCGCGACAAAGCACGCGGAGAGGGGCACGGGCGGTGGCTTGCACAAGCAAAAGAGAAGTCCGATGTCATGCTGCTGCTGTGCGGAGCTTGAGCTTCAAAGCTTGAAGCTCCTGCTCCAATGGCGAAATTGGCTTGAACGTTGAAACAGAGAGAGAACCACCACGCCCACCGGCTCTTTGAGGAGCTGGGCGGTGGTGGGACTCACAGTGGTGGTTGTGCACCACTGTGAGGTGCTCCTGCCCACAGCGTGGCTCCTCAAAGGAGGAGAGGCTGCGTATGGAGGGAGAGGGGGAGGAGATGGCCTGGAGAAGAAGCTGTTGTGGTGTCTTTTGGTGTGGACCAGGCTCAGCTTGCAAAGAAGAAGTCATGCCTTTTTTATAGAGGAAGAAGGCATGCATAGCCACACCCTGGCTGTGCATGCGGCTGTGCATGGCTTGGCAGGGCATGCAGCTGCAGGGCAAGCTTGCTACAGAGCATGGCGTGAAGAGGAAGAAGAGGCCATGCCTTGCAGCCGTGGGAAGAATTTCAAAGTCAAATAAAATTAAAAATAAAAAGATGGTGAATTTTGCAAAGCAGCACTTGAGGAAAAATGTAAATTTCAAGGCCATTATTTCACTCTCCT
This sequence comes from Thalassia testudinum, assembly GCA_037157565.1. Taxonomy (NCBI): domain Eukaryota; kingdom Viridiplantae; phylum Streptophyta; class Magnoliopsida; order Alismatales; family Hydrocharitaceae; genus Thalassia; species Thalassia testudinum. The sequence goes on from JAZHRO010000014.1 coordinate 37,824,740, forward strand.
CCCCTCTCAATTAAATGCATGCATGAGTGTATTTTTACAAATGCGACTATGGATACCTAATATGCACTGGTAATGCTAGGAAATAGCACAAGATGGCACAATTGCAGGTGTATTTTTGCGGTGCAATCAAGTGCCCTCTCGAGCGTTGATGCTTCCACACGCATGCCAACGCTGATCGTTGGTGCCCCATCACACACACGCTTGAGGCGTGATCTGAGCATGCTATCACGCACAATCTAGGCTGTCGATCGGGGATCGGATGCCTACGTTGCGCTCACACAGATCACGCGGGGGAAGAAGCACACGTGCCCATGATGGATTGGTGGGAGGAGGCCTTCACTGAGACTTTTGGATTGGGTTTAGCGATGTCTTGGATGTCGCTAAAACCCCTACCTGATTTAGAAACCCTTCCTTCTCTTTAAAAACCCCCACACCCACTTCATTTATGAGCATCCCTTCTTAGCTTCTCCTTAGCTCTACCAAGCACACCTTTCACACTCTCCTAGAGTTGCAGAGTCGTCGACGGAAGCCCATCCACCGCCATGACTGCCTCGCCTCTCCATTTAGCACTTCTCTACCCTAGTTTAATGCTTATGTGTTTTAAAGCTTTCCTCTAGCATTGTACTTGTGAAATGATTTTACACATGCAATATATTTCCATTTGTTTCATCATATCATGTTTCATGCATGCACAAGTAATCACCATGCTATAATCTTAAGTCTCTAACCCTACTCTCTCTCTCTCTCTCTCTCGTTTTCTCATAATCAAACAAGGCAAAGATTTTTGTGACACCCTAAAGCGACAAACTAATCCGATTTCACACCTCATCATGTTCGACACTTGGACTCACCTAATCCAAATCTTCATTTAAAATTGATGTCGCAAACGCATAATATAACGACAGATTTAACTTAATGTGTTTTGATGGTGCCAGTCTTTGGCGCCGTTGCCGGGGAGGCAATGAATCTTTTTGTCGCTTTTATCCTTGCATTGGTATTCACATTTCTAATCCTCTTTTCTCTCTTGTTCTTTGGTCGCAGGAACTCGGTGCATCGGCAACAAGAGGAGAGTGATCCACATTGATAGAGTCAGAGCAAAGAGCAGTAAAGAACCTTTGTGAGTATCACTTCACCTAGCGTAGTCTCATCTCCCCATTATCTAAAAGAAAAAGAAAAAAAAAATTCATTTAGGCTCGTGCATAAACCCTAGGCTAGCTGATTGTTTGCTTGCTTAAAAATCCAAAAAAAAATTTATAAATTCAAAAATGGCGTGTTGAATGAATACTTGACTCACATCTCGAATCCATCACCCAAAAAAAAAAAAAACACTCTAATGTTTTTGAAGAAAATCTTTTTGGAGTGTTCTTTTCTTTTCTTTTCAAGTGGTGTTTGTGAAGCCACCCGTGCTTTGTACTTGGCTACGCCACTTCAACTAAAATCAATTCACCTGGTAGAATTGCATGAACTCTAGGGTGAATACATTAGGGTTGTTTTTCTAGGACCACATCATTCTCTCAAAAGGAAATCGACTATCATCCGTTGTGTGCAAAACAATGTGTGCCTACCTAAACATTGTCTGAATCAATTAAGAAATTTCAACCCTAAAAATCAATTAAGCAAGGTTGAATCATTAAAGACACCACATCCTTAAAAAACCTTGCTTGAAAATCATGTTTTGTTAAGTGCACACACATGCTCAATTAGATTAACTAAGAGGCACAACCCCCAACAACGCCTCATCACATATCTTGAGTACAAGCACTAACCAAGCCCCATATTAAAATGGAGTAGACGTGCCCTAGGTAGGATTAATCTAAGTCCTGGAAGAGTAATTGGGTTTGTCAAGTGCTTGACCTTAATTCCCATTGTGAAATCTGGTGTCTAGGCTGTAGGGAAGTGTCAAACGACCGCGGTTATGGGGTACAAAGGAACCGGTGGCATAAGCCAAAGGAAGAAACTTCCCCTTAATCCCCTTGTAATCAACCCGGCCGGATTAACTTTGAGAAGGGAGGTTTAAGTGCTTGCAGACTTGATTACTCTTTCCAGGGCTTTTAGGTCACCTAGGCCTATACTATAGGGAGTAGACTTGTTTGCTTGATTGTGCACACACTTTTCTCGCACCTGTCCTGATGAGTCCATTTTAATGACTAATATTAAGCCTAACTATCTTTAATCATATTGTTTAGGTGTGTTAATAATTGCAATTAAGTTGTAGAATATTTGTACGCATCATGATTTAAGTTTATAACATTCTATAACTTAATATGTAATGATTTTGTTATTTTTATGCGCAGGTAATAATATTAAGAAAGAACAAGGGTGGGGGGATAAATTTCCCAACACATTTATGATAACAGCCGCAACCCCCCCCGCACATTGGGGTAATCTTCCGCCGCCCTTCCTCAACAAATATGGCCAGAAATAGAAAAGGGATTGGGGAAATCCCTGGATTGGCACACGCGGGGAGAGAGAGAAGTTAAAAGAAAAGGCGGGGAAAGAGAAAGGGCCATCTAGGAAGAGAAGAAGCGTGCATTGTGGTCCATCTTCCCCCTTGCAGGGAAAAACCTCGCCAAGCGCCTGCACCCTCCAGCCTCTCCAGCCAGCCGAGGGCGCACACCCGCTTGCCCATCCCTTTGGAAGGCCCTACTGTAGATGCTGCACCGCATCACCAACTGCACACATCCACGTGCCGCACACCATCTCCCTCCAATCGCAGGCGCTCGCCAGCGTGCCCCACCGCTCGCTAGCACACCCCACCGCCTTGCTACAGACGCCGCACCGCATCAACTCCCTTCAGCGCCATCTGCAGGCGCACCGCATCACCATCCGCCCACGCTCCTTCCTCCTGCCTCTGTAGCCACCAAGCCCGCACGCAGCCAACTACAGGCGCTGCGTGCAGACCACCTCCCCCTCACAGCACCCTCTCATCTGCTCGCGCACCTGCCACTCCAGCATTCCCTGCATCCATGCCACCATCACACCCGCGCCACCCTGTAGGTGCACCCGCACGCTACCAGCCACAGGCGTTGAGCGCGGAGCACCCGCCTCGCCTGCACGGGTGCGCACCAGCGTGCGCCACAGGCTCCCTGCAGCAGCTGCTCCACCTTCATGTTCAACAGGCGGTGCTTCGGCCACCTCCGCCGGCCACCTCCGTCGCCACCGCTACCACCATCGGAGAGCCCTCGTCCTCGCCGTCCTCCTGAGCCTCGCAACAGCCCCGCCTGTTCTCTCTTTTTCTCGCGAGGAGGAGAGAGCAAGAATGCTCTGTTTTCACTCCAATTAAAATTTACATTCAGTGCCATTGCCACCTAATTTGATTTTATTTATTGTTATTATATTGTGGCAGAATTGCGCTTAAACAGTCAGAGTTCCTTATAATTGCATGATATTGATATTCATTAGTTTGAAGATTGATTTTTGGGCTTAACTTAAGTATTAATTTTCTCTAGTACACATCACGTGAAAATTGCATAAATTCATAATAAATTTATTGAGGATTTCTGTGAGGGAAAACTGCACATATACCCTTATCTTTTTAAGTTATTACAAATCTACTTTCCTTCACATTTTAAGTCATATTTGAATAGGGATTTCGTACTATCCAAAATAATATTAAATAATTAAGTATTTATTGCATAATTGCCTCCCTATGGACATGACCCGCTCTTCTGCGAGTGGTTATTTTCATGGTTTTTGATTAGTCAATTTTTCCACCACTTAAATACTATAACGCAAAGTGAAAAGTCATCTTTCAAATTGGCGTCGTTGCCGGGGAGGCAACTGACGCAATAGATTTACTTTATTATTTTTAAATCTTTTGAGTTGCGAAATTATCTAATCATTTTGATTATTGTGCGAGGAATCCGCTGAGGCGACGAGGGGCAATAGAGTGGCGACAGCAACCACGAGTTAAGCCGCACGAGGAAAAGATGAAGGAGACCAAGATCCTGTTTCGCAGAGGATTCTCCGTTGTCACAATTTAATTCTGTCTTTTCGCCCTTGTAGTAATTGGGGCTGAACTTTTGGGGGTTTGTCCCCGCATTCTTTAGCTACTAGGGCTTACAATATTTTTGGTGCATGCGTGACTATATTTTCTGCTTGCTTGCTTTTAAAAATCAATAAAGAAAATATCGAGCTGCCTATTTAGAAGTTGCATGCCCTTAGGTGCATGCATTTAGGGGTGATTGAGCAGCACATTAGATCTTATTATTGCGTTGCAAGCATATTAGCACGAAGATTGCTGGAGACAGGTATATCTTTCTAACTTTTGCATCCAACTTCTGTTCACGCATTTGCATTCAAATTTAAATTCAAGACCACTAAGTTGTTTGAATTTACTAATTCAGTGGTCACATAACTAAAAACAGAAATAATAATCAGATTCAACCCTAAAAGCAATTCACATTTGATCTGATTCTAAGGGACTTGTTTGCGATTTCAAAAGAAATTACAAAGATTTGCAGTGTGTTGCACACTTTTGACACTGAGCACGCACATTAGGCACTGCACTAAGGCTCGATCCCTTAAGGCTATAGGCACCGATCTCTATATCGGTGCAGACCCTCCTATTGTGCTTTGTGGTGGTGGTGTTACTCTCTTTTGATCAAGTGTTTTGATACTCCACGGTGGGGGACACCCCTTAAAGGAACAAAAGGGTAGTTAAGGGGCACTGCATATGCATCGCCTCAAAGGAAGGGTTCGCCCTACTTGCATCCCTTTGTTCGTCCTTGGAGTAACTTCTCACTTGATCACCTGGGAGTATCATCCAAGCAAAGTATAGGTCCTAGGCACTCGAAGGTTGAATTAAGGCACGTAATTGCAGTGAAAAACTTGTTTGGCCATTTATATTAACTTATTGAACATCCACAATAAAAAAGGTTAAGATTTCAAGTCCACACCCCTCTTATACCACTTACGTTGGAACAGAGGGATAAGTCTTGATCTTTTGACTTATCTTTGGAGTGGAGGTTTGACTTAATAAAAAATATTCTGAATTGTGTTTTGTATGCTTGGTAGACACTCTCTTGAGGGTAGTCTAGTGTTTGGTCCTGAGCCTGAGAGAATTCTTAGGAGAGCTCACCTAGGAGAAGAAAGAGAAGAAATGGCTGAGCAAGGTGCAAATCAACAAATGACCCTAAGGGACTATTTTATTCCTACCAACCAACCTGCACAAGCACTAAGACGACCGGTAGGGGATAATCAATATGAGATCAAGAGCACTACCATATCTTTATTGCCCTCTTTTTGTTGTACTACTAGGGAGGACCCCTATCGGCATTTGGAGGAATTCACCGAGGTCAGTTCCATGGTGAAGCTCCAGGGCTTTACCGAGGAAGCCCTGATGAGGTCTCTATTTCCTTTCTCCCTAAAGGATAAGGCCAAGCACTGGTATCATACCCTCGATGCAAGGGTAAATGATTGGGCTACCCTTAAAGGAGAATTTTTTAAAAAATATTTTCCTATGACTAAAACCAACCATTACAGAAGAGAGATTATGGGTTTTGCTCAACAAGAAGGGGAGCAATTTCATGAGACTTGGGAGTGCTTTAATGACCTTCTTAGGTTATGCCCCCACCATCAAGTGCCAAGATGGCAGTTGGTCGAAAGGTTCTATAACGGATTATCTGAAAGACATAGGCAAACCATTGATGCAGCCTGTGCAAGAACCTTCATGACCAGAACTGAGGATGAAGCCTGGGCATTATTTGAAACTTTAAGCGACAACTCCATACATCTGTCCTCTGCGTATCAAGAAAGAAAACCATCAATCTTGCAGAGGAAGATAGAGGCCCATGAAGCTGGGGCTTCTTAGGATTTGGCTTATCAGATTCAACTATTGAATAAAAACTTTGATAGGCTTCTAGCAAACCCCGGCATGAACCTGCAAGCAGCCTCTATTTTTCAGGCTTCAAGAGAATGCTCCATTTGCCAAAGCACAACGCACTCCACTGCGGAGTGCCATCAGGCAAACCAATTCCCTGAGTTGATTCAGGCCGACTTGAACGTGGCCCAAGGTTTCCGCCCCCCTTGCAATAACCCTTACTCCAACACTTATAATCCAGGGTGGCGGAATCATCCAAACTTCTCTTGGAAGCAAGCTGATGCTTCTAACTCAGGGAATACAAGACCCTTACCTCCCCAGCCCACATACCAACCTTCTTATGAAAACCCTCCTCCGAATAAGCCCTCTGATATGGATGAACTGAAGGCCATGATGAAAGCAATGCAAGAGCATCAGAATATTGTCATCCAATCTCAGAATAAGATGATTACTGACATGCAATCCCAAATTGGTCATCTTACTGAGGCAGTTAGGCAACGTGATCCAGGGAAGCTGCTTAACTTTTCTGAGGAGAACCCTAAGGGAAAGGGGGTTGTATTCAGGGAGCACGCCCAAGCAGTGACCGTGTTGAGGAGTGGAAAAAGAATTGACAAGCCTGATAACACTCCTACGGTTACATCTCAGAATTTCCCTTCCACACCTGACCCGACTTCCATCTCACCCGAGGAAGAGCCACACTACTCTCCCTCACAAAAAATCACCCACAATGAGGATGTCGTCCTTCCACCACCCCTTTCTCGCCATGACGACCCCTCTACCCAGAAGCCGAGGGTGCCCTATCCAGAGTGCCTATCTGCTCTTGGGGAATCTTCTGTTGGCTCATCTGGACCCAAGGATAGGACGGAAGAGATTATGGATACTTTTAGGCAAGTCCAGATTAACTTGCCTCTGTTGGAAGTGATTAAATAGATTCCATCCTATGCCAAGTTTCTGAAGGACCTGTGCACCCAGAAACGTCGATCTAGGAAACAGGTCCAAACCAAGGTCATCCTGCCTGACCATGTTAGCTCAGTTCTTCAGCATGGAACACCCCCCAAAATGAAAGACCCAGGGGCCCTGTATATTTCAGTGGTTATAGGTAACCAACATATTGATGAGGCTCTGCTCGATCTGGGTGCGGGGGTAAACATTCTATCGAGCTCTGTCTATGACCTTTTGGGAGGAGGAATGCTGAAACCTAGTCCAGTAATCCTCCAGGTTGCAGACAGATCACTTAAGACACTGCGGGGATTGTTGGAAAATGTCCTTTGTGAGAGTGGAGGATTTCTTCTTCCTCGTTGACTTTTTGGTACTTGATACTGACCCATCTAATAAGCCCACAAAGTCGTCCATTATTCTGGGATGCCCCTTTTTTGCCATAGCCAATGCCTCTATAAATTGTAGATCCGGGGCACTTAAAATGGGCTTTGGGAACAAGAAGATCCGGTTGAATGTTTTTGATACTTACAAGCAACCCAGATTTGAAGATTATTCTCAGATTGAGGTCGTTGATGAAATAATTAAAGAGACTACTCCAGCACTCTTATGTAGAGATCCCTTTCAGAAGGTCATATCTCAGGACCATCCCTCAATTATTAAAGAAACTGAAAAGAAAATGCCCGAGCTAGAAGAGCTGCTGGGGGTACACACTGAGTCTCTATCCCCACCCTGGACTGTAAAGGTAGATCCACTGCCTGAGGTAGGGACATCTCAACTAAAACCCTCAATGCAAAAGGCTCCTGAATTGGAGTTGAAACCCCTCCCGAGCACATTGAAATATGCTTTCCTTGGCCCTAATAACACGCTCCCCATTATTATCTTGTCTGCATTATCTGAATTGCAGGAGGGAGCTCTACTTGAGTGTTTACAAAGGCACAAGGAAGCAATTTCCTGGACAATTGCTGATATTAAGGGTGTTGATCCCTCTCTTTTCATGCATCATATATACACGGATGAGTCCGTGAAGCCTTTCTGAGACATGAAGAGAAGGCTCAATCCAAATATGCTGGAGGTTGTTAAAAAGGAGATTCTGAAATGGCTGGATGCAGGGATTATCTATCCCATTTCAGATAGTAAATGGGTCAGTCCGATTCACGTAGTTCCGAAAAAGGCAGGAATCACTGTGGAGGAGAATGACCAAGGAGAACTGGTGACCACTAGACCCTCAACTGGTTGGAGGGTCTGCATTGATTACCGCCGTTTAAACACGGCTACCCAGAAAGACCATTTCCCCTTACCGTTTATCGATCAAATTTTGGAACGATTGGCGGGGAACAAGTACTTTTGTTTTCTTGACGGGTACTCTGGGTACAATCAGATAGCTGTTTTTCCTGATGATCAGGAGCGTACCACCTTCACGAGTCCTTATGGCACTTTTGCGTTCCGCCGAATGCCATTCGGGTTATGTAACGCTCCTGCCACTTTCCAACGTTGTATGATGGCTATCTTTTCTGATATGATTGACGAGTTCGTTGAAATTTTCATGGATGACTTCTCCATTTATGGCTCGTCGTTGACCTATGCCTTTCGCACCTTGATAAAGTCTTAACCCATTGTGAAGAGGCAAAGCTGGTGCTTAGTGGGGAGAAAAGCCACTTTATGGTCCAGCAGGGCATTGTGTTAGGGCATATAGTTTTCGAGAGAGGATTAGAGGTGGACACCGCAAAAATCGATTCCATCTCTAAGCTTCCATTGCCCACCAATGTTCATCAGGTTAGATCTTTCCTTGGCCATGCTGGATTTTATAGGCGCTTCATTAGAGACTTTAGTAAAATCTCTAAGCCAATCTATGACCTGTTAGCGAAGGATGTCTCCTTCGATTTTGATGATAGATGTGGCGAGGCTTTCTAAGCTTTGAAGAAAGCCCTCATTACCACGTCGATTCTCCAAGCACCAGATTGGACCCTCCCGTTTGAGCTTATGTGCGATGCTTCTGATTTTGCAGTGGGTGCAGTCTTAGGTCAAAGGGTTGATGGCAAACCTCATGTGCTGCATTATGCCAGCAAGACCCTTACGGATCCTCAGCAAAACTACACGGTCACTGAAAAGGAATTACTTGCTGTAGTATTTGCTTTGGAAAAGTTTTGGTCTTATCTTTTGGGATCCAAGGTTGTGGTGTTCACTGATCATTCAGCCCTTAAGCATCTTCTGGCTAAAAAGGACACCAAACCTCGCCTAATTTGTTGGATTCTGCTACTCCAAGAATTTGACCTGGAAATTAAAGACAGGAAAGGAGTTGAGAATGTGGTAGCAGACCATTTGTCTAGGATCCCTATTGAGGCATCAAACCCTACTGGCGGTATTCAAGAGACTTTCCCTGATGAGTCTCTAATGGCCGTGGAAGCTAAAACTCCTTGGTTTGCTAACGTAGTGAACTATTTGGTCACGGGCATCACCCCCAGAACTTGGGACAAGCAGAAGCGAGAGATTTCTCGCCAACGCTAAATTTTATCACTGGGAGGAACCCGAGCTTTTTAGAATAGGCCTTGACCAGCTGTTTCGTCGTTGCGTCCCTATGAGGAATAAAGAAGTGTTCTGAGTTTCTGCCATGACCTCCACTGTAGGGGACATTTTAGTGGGAAGAAGACTACTCATAAGGTTCTTCAATCTGGTTTTTGGTGGCCCACATTATTCTGAGATGCACATACGTATGTGGGTGCATGTCTACGTTGCCAGCAGATGGGAACCATTGGAAAAAGGGATGAGATGCCCTAACAACCTATCCTCCCTGTTGAAATCTTTGATATTTGGGGCATTAACTTCATGGGTCCCTTTCTTGTGTCCTTCGGATATGAATACATCCTTGTGGCTATTGACTATGTATTAAAATGGATAGAAGCCATCCTCATGCGAACCAATGACCATTCCGTGGTCTTGGGCTTTGTTAAGGCTAATATCATTTCTCGGTATGGGTGCCCAAGGACAATCATAAGTGATGGAGGACCTCACTTTAAGAATGTACACTTCACCAGACTACTCCAAAATTTGGGAGTCAACCACATGATAGCCACACCTTATCATCCCCAAACGAGTGGACAAGTTGAAGTGTCTAATAGGGAGATTAAGCGAATTTTAGAAAAAACTGTCAGGCCTGATCGGAAGGATTAGTCTAAAAAACTAAATGACGCTCTTTGGGCCTACAGAACTGCATATAAGACTCCCTTGGGCATGTCTCATTTCCATCTTGTTTACGGAAGAGCGTGCCACCTTCCCGTTGAAATCCAACATAAAGCTTATTGGGCTATTAAAAACGTTAACTTAAATCTGGATAAAGAGGGAAAAGCACGTATGTTAGAATTAAGTGAGCTTGAGGAGCTTCGTAATGAAGCTTATGAAACTTCTCAAGCTTACAAGCAACGTACAAAAGTCCTCCATGACAAGCACATCATGAGAAATACTTTTGAGCCCAACCAGTGGGTCTGGCTTTTCAATTCTAGACTTAAATTATTTCCTGAAAAGCTCAAGTCTCGTTGGGATGGGCCATACGTTGTTATCAATACCTTCCCTCATGGAGCTGTAGAGATCAGGAACCCTATTTCAAGTGCGAGCTTTAAAGTAAATGGCCAGCGACTTAAACCGTATATTACTCTTTTAGATGGCCAGGTTTTGGATGCACTACGTCTTGAGGAGCCTTAGCTCCTCCCACTCTCCTCCTCAGGTGATATTCTTCTATGTCTATATTTTTCCAATGAGGACATTGTCAGTCTTAAGCATGGGGAGATATAATCTGAGAATGCTTATAGTGTTTATAGCATTTATAAATATTTGCATACTGATGAGAGCCTCATCATAAGCCATAACTAGCTCATTTTGACCCAATAAAGAAGATAAAAGATCCTACATAACCTAGAAGAAGGCCTAAATGAAGGAATAAGTGCTCTAAGAAGAAAACAGGAAATAAAGGTTAAAACTGTAATTTTACCATTACAGTACATAAACAGGATTTCTCATAGGCAAAACATGGGTCAAATGGTCTAAATAAGATAAAAAGTGGGTTGAGTCAATCAGAAATGGGTTTATGTGCAATCTAGGAATTAAAATGACATTTGGTAACCCTAAAACAGACCCGCTTAAATTAACAAGGTTTTGGTTAGGATAAAAATCAAGTAAACCCTCTAAAAATCATGGAAAAATATCCTCTAGGGTTTAGAACACTTAATTTGGCCTTTGGAACCCAGTTTGACCTAAATTAGGGTCCTAGCTCTTCAAGTAACCTAATTTGGATTTTTATGCAAAATATCCAGTCAAACGAGGTCAAACCTAAAATCCAACTTCATCATTGGATTCCTTAGGTCCAAATTAGGTTTTTACCAAAATTTGGACCTAAGGGGAGGTCATCTTGACCTCCTTTGCAATTTAGTACACCCAAATCACAATTTGGTCCCTAGCTTTTGAAAAGCATCACAGAGAGCCCCCTAACTTCCTCGCCACCTTTGCAATCAAGTCCTGCCGCCATTGTTAGGGCAGAACCAACCTCCGGCGAGGTTTAGAGAGGGATTACTCTCTGATTCCTCAGAGATCCCCTCCCAGAAATGGAAGGGAGATTCTCTGAGGAATTTCCTTCCATCTAAGGCCAATCACAATCTCTGGTGTGAACCCAATCTCTCGTGCGAACGCATGAGGGATTTGGGTATCTAACCTCTTTCCTTCTCCGGTGAGCCATCAAAGGCAAAGGCGTGCCCTCCACGCTCTGAACACCCGGCCCAGTGCCTATAAAAGAACCCACACCTCCGGCCGCTCAATTTTAGCTTGACTTGGCCGAACGTCCACCACCAATTCGTCTCTTCTTCTCCGGCCAAGAACCCAACGAGCTCCGACGAGCCCCCCTCCCCTCCCTCTTCGCTCTGCCACAAAACCAGTGGCAGAGTTATCTTCCTTATTCCCCTCCGCGTCGCGCAATACCTGCGCACGCCGCCTCAACCCCGTCGTCGCCACCGTCCTCCTCCACTGGGTAGCTTCTTCTCAGCGACAGCAGGTACAGCTGTCCGCCTCTCCGTCCCCCTTCGTCCCTGTAAGTAGGTTAGATTTGTTCTCCATCTTCCCCTCTCTCTTTTCCCCCTTTTATTTCATTTAATTGCCCCTCGACCGTCGCTGACCACCTCCATCTTCCTCGCCTCCGACCGACCTCCGGCGAGCCGCATCCACCATTCTGCCCCTCCACACGGCTTGCCAATCATCTCATAAGCTCTGCCTCACCACAAGGAATAATCTCCGCCCCTCCACTGCCACTCCACACCTCCACAGTAGCCCCCCGAACACACCCACACATCTGGCCACAGGTTAACCTAGGCACGCACGCCTAGGTCGTCCTGCGGCCTGCTGCATGGCTCACCACCTTCGCCGTGCCACGGCGAAGGTCTGCAGGTGATTTGATTAGGCCAATAGGCCGTATTCGTGCAAGACAGTATGCCAGCTGCTGCCGCCATTGACGGTGACGCGAAGCAGCTTTGGAGCAGCTCCAGGCTCCAGCAGCTCCAGGCTTCAGGTGCTACGCATTGGGGCAAGCACTGCGAAGCCATCTGATCCAGTAATCTACGGAAGAGAGGCTGCAGCTGTGGCGATTGCAAGAATCGTCTGCAGGCTCGCGCGAAATTGGGGCAGGCCAGATAGTCCCACATCGGCGAGATACGAGGTGTGGATATGCTTTAAGTTGATTTTGTGTTATACGCTCGTTGCCTCCGAATGCATAGGGGTGAGGTCCCTCACCTGACCCACGCCCGCCTCGTCCGCGGTTTCTCCTCGCGGATCTAGCGGGATCCGACCCGACCCATCCTGAGCACTCCTCGCGCATCACCCACCTGCAGGTGTGCCTGGTCCCGGGTCCGAAATCTGACCCGATTACCCGTGTGGCTCTGGGAGAGCGTCCTTGAGTGAATTGCTGAGAGAGAGAGACGTTTGGGTAGAGGGAAAAGGGTTATGTTTTTCTCTCTGTGTATGCAGGCTGAACGTTGAGGAAGAAAGACTTAGTTGAGTGAGGCAGAGAAGAGAAGGAAGAAAGGACTGTAGACCTAAAGAAGGAGAAGAAAGAAGAGACCAAGGCAGAAGAAGAGCCTTCGTAGAAAGCCAACACAGAATCAGAAGAAGATAGAAGGAAGAACAGAAGACCAAGGAAGAGGAAGAAGCATTCGCAGAAGAGAAAAGAAGGAAGAAGGAGAGACTGCTGAGAAGAAGAGAAAGAAGCAAGGCAAAAGAGAGGCTGCAGAGAAAGAAATATCAGAAGAGAAGAATAACACTTTTAAGACGTCTGATCACAAGATCAGACGTCCAATTTCATTTCTTTTGTCATAATTACTTTTAACCACATACATTCATATTTGAATTAAAATTTTGAGTAAATTAGAGTGTTCAATTACATTTGAGATTAGTAGTAAATTCCAATTGCTCCCTGTGTTCGACCTCGGATATTCCGATTTTCGAGTAATAAAAACTCTTTATTTGTTTGAACGCTTTGTCGGCTATACTACAACGTGACATTCTTTAAAACCCCACAAAAGCGTACAAACACATACATATTTACATATATAAAAAAAAATTTTTTTCTTGAGCTGATTGGGTTAGTCCCTAGCAAAATAACTTTGTTATTGGAGGTTTTTCTTCCGGAATTATTTCTTAAGTTTAGAATCCAGTACATTTATTTCACGTGCACGTAGACTTGGTAATGGATCATTGGGGAAAACCAATAAGCATTTGTCGTCCACTGAACCCTTGGACAGTTCATAGAGAGTCAGGCATATTATCTTCTAATAAATCCACCTCATATTTGTGAGAAGTAGTGAGATTACTGGTGTGCTAAGTCTAGTGCAAGGACGCTTAAGTTCTGGATAATTAGATGATGATACTTCATAGTTAGGCGTAGTTTTCACTCTCTGTTCCTGTGTGCGTACTTTGAGTGAATTCCTGGGAGTGACCAAATAAGGCAGATACACAGAGATTGAGTATTAATAAAGCTATAACTATGGTGGATGGTTACGACTGTCCTTCATAGAGTCCTCAGCTGAAGGAGGGTAATAATGTCAAAGGTCAGAAATACGCCTGTCCTATCCATTCCTTCCCGGTGTCGAGAATAGGCACTTCCACCAAATAAGCCACACAACTTCCTCTTGACCATCATCATCCCTAATAATGCCTCGTAAATAAAAGTCCGTATCATGTTGTGTTGATTGAAAAAGAAACAAAAACAAGAAGAAAAATAAATAAATAAAAAAAGGGAAAAAAAGGGAAAGGGAAAAGAAGTAGAAAAAGAAGAAATAGAAAGAACAAAAAGAAGAAATAGTTTTATTACAAACAAAAAAAAAAGTCCAAGTTTATGATGTAACACTGTTTTTGAGGCAGCAGAACACCTATCGCATTCCACCAAATATGACCCATACCTACCTTCTAGTATTTCTGATCTCCTGAATACTGGTTGAGAACTCTAACTTAGTTGTAGAGTTATTAGGACTTTAATTGAAGTGTGGATGCCATGTGAGACCACCAAATAGTGAGTACATTTTCTAAATCTGGCGAGATTCGTGATCTCAGAAAGAAAGAAAAGGGAGAGTGCCCAGGAACATCAAGAGAGCACAATTGTGTAGCCTTTCTCAGAGTTGACTTGTCTAATAGTCTAGAGAGCTAGAGTCAGCAATACTAGACTATATGTAGCACCAGATGAGTGTGTGCCACCAAATACAAATCCATTCGACTCGATATCTCCTACCTAAGCCAATCGCCGGGGTCAAATTACAGATATCGTCTGCTTTATCCCAGAGGGAAGTAGTTGCCTATCTCGACAGAAATTGTTGCCTAGGGTGATGTACGAACTCCCAATGCGAGTCGGCTCTTCCACTTGGATCTGTTACCTAGGCTATCAGCACTTCACATTTGTTTGGATTTCTAAAGTTTTGAAATAAGAAAAGAAGAATCTTCTGATTACTTCTATTATTTTTGCTAGGGACTAGCAAATCTTAGGCATGGGGGTATTTGATGAGTCCATTTTAATGGACTAATATTAAGCCTAAGTATCTTTAATCGTACCGTTTAGGTGTGTTAATAATTGCAATTAAGTTGTAGAATATTTGTACGCATCATGATTTAAGTTTATAACATTCTATAACTTAATATGTAATGATTTTGTTGTTTTTATGTGCAGGTAATAATATTCAGAAAGAACAAGGGTGGGGGGATAAATTTTCCAACACATTTTTGATAATAGCCGCAACCCCCCCCCCCCCCCCCCCCCCCCCCCCCCCCCCCCCCCCCCCCCCCCCCCCCCCCCACACCCACATTGGGGTAATCTTCAGCTGCTCTTCCTCAACAAATATGGCTAGAAATAGAAAAGGGATTGGGGAAATCCCTGGATTGGCGCACGCGGGGAGAGAGAGAAGTTAAAAGAAGAGACGGGGAAAGAGAAAGGGCCATCTAGGAAGAGAAGAAGCGTGCACTGTTGTCCATCTTCCCCCTTGCGGGGAAAAACCTCACCAAGCGCCTGCACCCTCTAGCCTCTCCAGCCAGCCGAGGGCGCACACCCGTGCGCCCATCCCTTTGGAAGGCCCTGCTGCAGACGCCGCACCACATCACCAACTGCACACAACCATGCGCCGCACAGCATCTCCCTCCAGCCGCAGGCGCTCGCCAGCGTGCCCCACCGCTCACTAGCGTGCCCCATCGCCCTGCTACAGACACCACACTGCATCACCTCCCTTCAGCGCCATCTGCAGGCACATCGCATCACCATCCGTCGGCATGCCTTCCTCCTGCCTCTGCAGCCACCAAGCTCGCACGCAGCCAACTACAGGCACTGCGTGTAGACCGCCTCCCCCTTATAGCACCCTCTCATCCGCCCGCGCGCCTGCCACTCTAGCATTCCCTGCATCCGCGCCACCAGCACACCCGCGCCACCCTGTAGGTGCGCCCGCACGCTACCAGCCGCAGGCGTTGTGCGCAGAGCACCTGCCTCGCCTGCACGGGCGCGCACCAGCACGCGCCACAGGCTCCCTGCAGCAGCTGCTCCACCTTCATGTTCAACAGGCGGTGCTTCGGCCACCTCCGACCACCTCCGTTGCCGCCGCTGCCACCATCGAAGAGCCCTCGTCCTCGCCGTCCTCCTGAGCCTCACGACAGCCCCACCGGTTCTCTCTTTTTCTCGCGAGGAGGAGAGAGCAAGAGTGCTCTATTTTCACACCAATTAAAATTTACATTCAGTGCCATTGCCACCTAATTTGATTTTATTTATTATTATTATATTGTGGCAGAATTGCGCTTAAACACTCAGAGTTCCTTATAATTGCATGTTATTGATATTCACTAGTTTGAAGATTGATTTTTGGGCTTAACTTAAGTACTAATTTTCTCTAGTACACATCACGTGAAAATTGCATAAATTCATAATAAATTTATTGAATATTTCTGTGAGGGAAAACTGCACATATACCCTTATCTTTTTAAGTTATTGTAAATCTACTTTCCTTCACATTTTAAGTTAGATTTGAATAGGGATTTCGCATTATCTGAAATAATATTAAATAATTAAGTATTTATTGCATAATTGCCTCCCTGTGGACAAGACCCGCTCTTCTACGAGTGGTTATTTTCATGATTTTTGATTAGTCAATTTTTCCACCACTTAAATACTATAACGCAAAGTGAATAGTCGTCTTTCATGTCTCTCTCTACACCCCTCCCTATTCTTCTCTAGTGTATGCATGGAAGACAATCGCTTCATCTTGAGTTGTTTGTTTTAGAAAGGGACATCAGAAGGAGTCTTGATTTTTCAAGGGATAGGATTGAGGAAATGGCTGATGTAAGAATTGAGGAGATTGAGGAGTAACCTCAACCCAATGCTATGGCCATCATTCAGGCTCAAATCTCGGCCAACCACCAACTCTAACAACAGCAGATCCAAACCATCATGCAAGCCATACACTGATTGCAGAACCCTCAAGGGTAACCCCCACTAAACCCACCTAACCCACCACAACCTCTCGAGGGCCAACCAAGGCCTCTCCGTGATTTTTACGATCCGTCTGCTATCCGGATCGAACCACATCTAAGGGTCCCCGAAGGGGGAGATGATTTTGAGCTAAAACCTAATGTCCTTAACTTAATTCAAAGCCACTTTCATGGGAGCTCAAATGAGGACCCCTTCCAACACCTAGTGGACTTAGACAGGATTGCCCGGATTGTGAAGCTAAGGAACATCAGCTTAGATATTGTTTTAATTAAGATGTTCCCTTTCTCCCTAAAAGACAAAGCTTCTCACTGGCTTATAACCTTAGGGAGACCCGTCTCCACCTGGGAGGAATTGAGGCATGCATTCTTGAAGAAAATTTTCCCCATAGGTAAAACCAATGCCCTCAGAAGAGCCATTACCACATTCACACTCCAAGGTGGGGAACAATTTCATGAGGCATGGGAAATATTTAATGAATTACTGAGGAAATGCCCACACCACCAGGTTCCAAGGTGACAATTGGCCTAGATCTTCTACCATGGTCTGGATAGCAACAGTAGGAATTTTGTTGGTGCCTCATGTGGAGGCAATTTTCTGAACAAAAACGAGGAAAGCACGTTCGAACTCTTTGAGTCAATGAGTGAGAATTCACTTAATAATGCCTCCATGACCCAATTCATTAGGTCTAGTCAACCCCATGGTGGTATTTATGAAGTATAAACTAATTTGGGGATGATTGACATGGACATCATAACAAAGATTCTGGATCGAGTTGAGATGATAGACAAGAAAATTGATGAGCTTCTGAATCAATCTCGGAGACCCTTGCAACCTTCTCCCTAGCAAAGGGAGCTCACAATGTTGACTTGGTTTAGTCTATGAACCAAACACATCTGTAACAACCCCTGCCTATGTTCTAGGGAGGGACCTTTGCCCCCTCATACCTTGAATATTCTTTCCCCTCCCCTTCGACACCGCTAACCTTGGAAGATGCTAATGCCATCCAAGGTTACTCCAATCCTGACCCCTTCTCTAACACCTACAATGCTAAATGGCGCAATCACCCAAATTTTGCTTGGACAAACCAAAAATCGAACCAATTCCAGAACCAACCCAGGCCAAACCCCCCTCCTATCAGCAAGGTCCACCTACTAGACCACCCTACAACCAGAATAGGGTAACTCCACAACAAAACCAACTGGACACCCTAATTAAGATGATGGCTGATATGAATCAGAAACATCAGAAGGAGATGGCTTTAGTGAAGGGATAATTGAGTCAGTTGCTAGATAACAAACAATAGGGATCCCTCCTATCTCAGCCACAACCAAACCCGAGGAATGTCATGAACAGAGGCCACAATCCTCAAGGGTTCCAACAAAATCAAGGGCAAGCCCATGTGATTCTACAAGCCCCACAGACACCCCCTGGGTTTGCTGCTTCTTGTTCCTCTCAAGGACCTAACCCTGCTCCCAATGCCTTAGCCAATGTAGTTACCTTGAGAAGTGGCACCCAAACCCAAGATCCCAAATGGCCGACTCCTCCCTTGACTACACTACTCAAGATAGTGGATTCTGAAGATGAGAGAGAGGAACCTAAGGATTAGGAACCTAACCCAGTTTAAATCCAAGTCCCCTACCCTGAAGCCTTGGATAAGGCTAAGAAGAAAAGAAACATGGATGAGAATGAGGAGTTGTTAGAAATATTCAAACAGGTATAGATCAATATACCCCTCCTTGATGCAATCAAACATATCCTAGCTTATGCAAAGTTTCTAAAGGATGTTTGCACACCCAAGCGTAAGCCAAGAACCCAAACACTTAAGAAGGTAGTGCTATTTGAGCAAGCTAGTTCAGGGATATTGAGTAGCCTACCTCCAAAAAGGACTGACCCTGGAGCACCTTTGATCTCATGTAATATTGGGGATTTGACTTTCGATCGAGCGTTCCTGGATCTAAGTGCTTCAATAAACCTGATCTCGACTACCCTTTACCACCATTTTGGATTTGGAGAGCTAAAGCCTACACTTGTGACTATCCAACTGGCCAACCGATCTGTGAAAACCTTGAAAGGGGTAGTTGAGGATGTAATTGTTCGGGTTAAGGACTTCTACTTCCTAGTTGACTTCCTAGTCCTTGACATGGAGGTCCCTAAATAGTTACAAAACACACCCATCATCCTAGGCAGAACTTTTCTGGCTATGTCCAAGGCTAACATCGATTGTGACGTGGGATATATGGAGATTCCTTTGGAGATAGGAAGATGCAATTGAATATCTTCAAGGCAACAAGGTCTTTTGATTGCGGTTGGGTCAAGGAATGCGATCCAATGGAAACTTTGGTTAAGGAATGCCTGATAGCAAGCTCTTTAGAGGACAATCTAACTCAACCAGCTTTAGACTACCCTGACCCATCCCAATCTCTGGAGGTTGTAGAACTTTGTCAAGCTAATTTCCACCAGCAACCCCCATTTGAGGAGATTGATGTCACTCAACTCCCCCCTTTCCCTTACCCATCAAATATTGTACCACCTGCACTTGAATTGAAACCTCTGCCCAACAACCTCAAGTATGTCTTCCTAGGACCCAATCACACCTTCCCTGTGATTATCAATGCACATCTGACCAAGGACCAAGAGCTTAGGTTGACTACAACTCTTTCTGAATATCGAGCAGCAATTGGGTGGACAATTTCTGACCTAAGAGGCATTAGCCCTAGCTATTGCACACACAAAATCTATGTGGAAGATAGGGCTCGACCTTCTCGCCAGATGCAAAGGTGGTTGAATCCAACCATGAGGGAGGTTGTTAAAAATGAGATCATCAAATGGCTTGATGCGGGGATTATCTACCCAATTGTCGACAATCCATGGGTAAGCCCTACTCAAGTAGTACCAAAGAAGGCTGGGCTCACCGTTATCACAAATGACCATGGTGAATCCATCCCTACTTGCACCACTACAGCATGGCGGGTACGCATCGACTATAGTAAGCTCAATGAAGCCACCAAGAAGGATCATTTCCATCTACCATTCATTGACCAGCTTCTCGAACGGTTGGCAGGGAAGAAATACTTTTGCTTCTTGGATGGATATTCAGGATATAACCAGGTTGCCATTGCACTCGAGGACCAAGACAAGGCCACGTTCACCTACCTGTATGGCACGTTTGCATTCCGCCTGATCGAGGCATGTTTCGCGAATTAAAATTAGGGGTTTAGAGGACCCATCGTCGTAGCTCGCAAAATGCATCTATCAGATAAAATTTATAATCGAAACTCGAAAAGTGAGTCCTAGGTTGAACACGGGGAGGCGAACATTTGGTTTTGAAAAATCCGCATTTTGCTTTTATTTATTTTTGTCATTTTTGTTTTTTCTAATTTTTTTGGTATTTTTAATAGGGCAAGAGATCAGGTCGATGAAATCTAGCTAACTACTTATAAAATAAAAAGAAAGAGACAGAGAGAGAAACAATTATCTATTTATGAATAAATGTTTGTTACAACTATGAATGCAAAAAAACTACACTACAAAAGAGAAAAAGATAGAAAGAGGTGAGAGAATCCCCCTCGATGGTTGCTTGGAGGATGACTCGCTCTGACGTCGCCTGGAGGAAGGTAGTGAGGAGCGAGACGAAGGAGGACATAGTTGGAGGACGGAGGATGGGGCAGGACGATGTTGTTGTGAGGATCTTCTTCCCAAAGGGAGGTGAGAAGACGGCCATGGGATGCTCCACAAAGGGGGATGAGAGGCAGGAAAATGTTTGGTTCTACTCTAAAGGAGCATCCTGAGCTTGGGACAAGCTCCCTCTAGAGCCTTGGAGGTGGTGAGGTGAAGAAAGGAAGAGATGGTTTGGAATGGTGGTGGGTAGATCCTTTTATAGTGGAGGAAGAACAAATTCGCATCTGGGTCATTACTGACGTCCGTAAACATCACTACAGATCTGCCCTTTCTATCACTGAAGATCTGTGCCTTCAATTGCTTTGATGGTGCGCACGGGCCATTAGTGACAGCTGCAAGTGTCACTAAAGGCCTGCGTCGCTGAAGATCCACCCTCCTTGCTGCTCATGCTCCGCTGGAGCGCGCATGCTCGTGTGCTGGCGCTGCACTGCTGCTACGTGCAGTGCGGTTGTGCGCGGTGCATTCAATTGCTAATTGGGGTTTGCGGGGATTCGAACCTGCTTCCCTCCCCTTGGAGTCCAATGCCCCAACCAACATGCCAAGTTGTCGAATGCGTCGAGCAGACGTCTTATGGCATGCGGTGGAGGAAGCTTCTCAGCCGTTGGATCAAGATCCAAGGGCTGGGAATGAAGGTTGCGGATGATGGAGAGATGGGAGCGGGCATTGTTGGACGATGTTAGGCAGCCTGGATGGCACCATGTGGAGCCATCTGGGCTGTCCATTCTTCTTTCTGTTGCAAAGGGTGCCATGGTGCTTAGATTAAGATGATTCCCACGTTGTTGGACTGCGTTCGTCGCTCCAGATCCATCTGTACGATCAGATTTTTCATCCAAAGCCCGTAAGGATGTCGCATTGCCCTCCTGGCCGTTGATCTTCCTCAAACTTCATATGATGCTAAGGGACTCCGATCTAGATGATTTCGAAGGTGTTAGCCTCCGATCGTCGTCCTGATCAGATCTGTTTGGTCTGATCGTCCATCTAGGGCCCTAAAATAAATCCTCTTCTCTCCTGACCATAAAAAGGACCTAATTAACCTAAAATATATACAGCTACTCTAAATGCAGAATGATGCATGCTATGCAATATTTATAGCATGAAATGCAAATCTAAGCCTAGGAACATGTATGAATAGGCATTTTATCTTCAATAATTGTGTCTACATCACCATTGTATGTCGTTTCTAGTTATGTAACATGCCCGCTACCTTTCAGCGTTGCATGTTGGCCATCTTTTCAGAGATGGTGGGTGTATATTTAGAGATCTTTATGGATGATTTCTCCATGGAGACTCATTTGACCATTGCCTTAACAACCTAGAGAAAATCCTAAAGCGATGGATCGAGGTCAACCTTGTTTTAACCTGGGAAAAGAGCCATTTTATGGTTCAAGAAGGGATTGTCCTCAGTCACATCATCTCGCATCGGGGTATAGAAGTCGACTGAGCTAAAGTTGACTTAATCTCCAAACTTCCACCCCTGAGCTCGGTTAAGCAGATCAGATCTTTCCTAGGACATGTTGGCTTCTACAGAAGATTCATAAAAGACTTCTCCAAGGTCTCCAAGCCCTTAACTGACCTTTTAGCCAACAATGTGCACTTTAACATGACACTTGAGTGCATTAAAGCCTACACTACTCTCAGGGATCAACAACACCTATCTTACAACTCCCATATTGGTCCCAGGATTTTGAGATAATGTGTGATGCATCAGACTTTGCCGTTGGAGCTATCTTAGGAAAGAGGAAGGAAAAGAAACCTGTGGTGATCTACTACGCGAGCAAAACTTTGGATGACATTCAATGGAACTACACTGTAACAGAAAAGGAGCTGCTCACCGTTGTTTTCGGACTGGAAAAGTTCATATCATACCTGTTGGGATCCCACGTCATCATTTATACTAACCACACGACTATCCGGCACTTATTAGCCAAAAAGGATGCTAAACCCAGGCTAATCAGATGGATCCTGCTCCTGCAAGAATTTAACTTGAAAATACGCGACAAGGCCAGGTCCAAGAATGTTGTAGCCAACCATTTATCTCGACTTCACCCGGAACACATTGGACCTTCACTACCTTTGACTGATACATTTCTTGATGAGCAAATTCTGGCTGTGCAAGACAAAAGTCTCCCCTGGTATGTCGACTTTGTTAATTACCTAGTGGTAGGGCAGATTCCGCACGGCTAGTCCAGACAACAACAAGACAAGTTCTTGGTTGAGGCTAAACACTATCTTTGGGATGACCCTTTGCTATTTAGACTCTGTTCTGATCATATCATTAGGAGATGCATACCTGAGGAGGAGGTCCAAAATGTGTTGTCCTTCAGTCGTGACCAAGCTTGTGGTGGCCACTTCTCTAGGAAACAGACGGCTACAAAGGATTTACAGTCTGGTTTTTACTGGCCATTGCTATTCAAGGATGAACATAGCTTTGCTAAAACCTGCTTTAGATGCCAGACTTTAGGGACCTCGACCAGAAAGGATATGATGCCTCTACAACCCATTCTTGTCATCAAAATATTTGATGTTTGGGGCATTGATTTCATGGGTCCCTTCCCACCATTAAAAGGCTTCGAATATATACTGGTCTTAGTTGACTATGTCTCGAAATGGATCAAAGTTGTACCTACCCGAAAATGTGATCATAAGGCTATCATTGGCTTTGTGAAGAAGAAATCTTTTCCCGATTTAGGATACCCAAGGCCATGATCAGCGATTGTGGGAACCACTTCATCAATGCTCATTTTCGTGCTTTCTCAAGAAATATGGGGTTACTCACCGCATTGCTATCCCGTATCACCCACAAATGAATGGGCAAACTGAGGTCTCAAACAGACAAATCAAAAATATTCTGCAAAAGACTGTGAGACCTGACTAGAAGGATTGGTCCACACGATTGGATGATGCCCTATGGGCATATAGGATCGCTTTTAAGATCCCGATTGGCATGTCACCATATTGATTGGCCTTTGGCAAAGCTTGCCACCTTTTGGTTGAGTTAAAGCACCAAGCATACTGGGCTGTCAAACAATGCAACATGGATTCCCATTTGGCCAGAGCTTAAAGGAAGCTCCAACTCTCTGAGCTTGAAGAAATTCATTAGGATGCTTATGAGAATAGTAAACTTTACAAGGAAAAGATGAAAGCTGTCCATGACCAGCATATCACTAGAAAAACCTTCAAGCCAAATCAACAAGTCTGTCTCTTTGATGCGCAACTTAAACTCTTCCCCAGAAAGTTAAGATCTAAGTGGACGAGACCTTACCGGTGGTTAGACCATTAGCAAACAGGGCGGTAGAAATTGCGGATCCTAAAATTGGGCAAACCTTCATAGTCAATGGCCAAAGATTAAAACACTTTCTTGCCCAGGTCTTGCCAAAGGAAGTTGTAACCCTCATTGAGGGTTAAACTGAAGCTACGCCCAGCTGAAGGCAATAAACTCAACGCTTCCTGGAAGGCAACCCAGAAGATTTTGGCTGACTGGACACATAGCTAAACTTAGGTAATTTATTTCTTTACTCCCTTGCATACATTTATCTTCCAATGAGGACATTGTCCAACTTAAGCATGGGGGGTTGGTGAATTCATATTCTCTGAGTCTATACCATCAGCTTGAATTTTTGAATTATAGTGTGATAAAAAAAAAGAGAATTGGGAAAAGAAAAACTTAGACATGAGAAGCTTGTCAACTGTAGGAAATAATACGTTAAGGACCTGAGCACTTAGACTCTTTAGGTCATCAGGCCTAATCAACCCAAGTGTCCACTAAAATATGGATTTGATCTCGAATTCTCGTGACCTCAATTTATATTAACCTGATCAATAAAGTAGGGTGATAAGTATACGACTTATCAACCTACCCTTTGATTCGGGGGGACTTTTAGTCTAAGCATCTGCACACATTTTGCATTGACTCACTCTTCGACGATTTTAAGAGAAATTGGGTAGCTAATGAACCTTCTAGGGTGGTATGGCTGGCAAGTTGTCGTGGGTAACAACCCATTGGTCGATTGTCCAGAACCCAGCCACAGGACCATTCTCTTTTGCTGTTGCCTTTAGGTAAATCTTAGATCAGGAAATCCACCTATAAAAAAAAAGGGAAGAGAACAAAAAAAAAAGAAATAAGCCACACTTCACGGCACGAGTATCGCTAGCAAGTTATCATGGGTAACAGCCTATTCACCGTTTGTCCAGATCCCAACTCCCAAAACGTATAAGAAAATTCCAAAACACTTAAGGAAGAAGCGGGGAAGTAGAACAATCCAGGGAGATATACACTGGAAACACCCTTGTGTTGACCACATACAAAATAAAAGTAGGGACAAAGCTACAGGTCTGACAGATGCACCTTTAGGAAACATCTTTTCAGGTCACCTAGGGACGTAGAAACCTGAAGTCTATTTTAATTATCATCGAGTAAGTCTATCACAATTTTCACACCAAGATGCTTAGCACTTAGAGTCCTTTTTTGAGTCATGGGTGGGCTGGGTAGCTGAAAAAAGTTACCCAGACACTCTCAACTCCAAAAATCCTAAGAAAATTAGAAAAGATGAAAAAGAAAAAAAAATATATATGCATATATGTGTGCTTAAATTTAAAGTAAGGATTTGAGTGGTCTACATTTTGGCAGACACCTAGGTGCTATTTAGTCTCTCTGAATTAGGATCTTAGTATAAATTTCCTCACATTGACAAGTAACACATGCCTGAGCAATCGATTCTTAATTCTAGCTAAAAATAGCATTTAGGATAACCTTGCTAGGGACTAGCAAGGGATGAGCATGGGGGTACGATAACTCTACATCTAACAGTGATAATTCTATCAACTAGAGTCAATCTCAAGGGTATATAGGCACTAATGACGTATCATAATGGGCTTGAGAGAATGGCATGCATGTTGTGTTAAGATTGCTTGTAATTCATGTTTAATGACCATGTGTGCCAGTGTATTAAAACAGGTCTCAGATGAGCAATCAGACCTTATAGATGGATTTAGATTGATGAATGGAGTCCAATGGACTCAAAATCACCTCAATTTGACCTCCGTGGCCCCCACGACAATCCCGGGAAGTTTTGGTCATTGATCTGATGATCAACAGCCCTCACCGTGCCTTATGGCACCCGCACTAGCCCTGCTCCTCTTCATCGCATGCAGGATCGACCATGACCATCCAATCTTCGATCAGAAGGCTGAGGGACTGGAAAGAAACGTGACCATTTCGCGAGCGCAGTGCGATGGTCGCACCTCCACTTCACGTGTAGAAGGAGTGGGTTCGAGGTGCTCACTGCACCTCATCTGCGGAGATCAAGCGCACGTCCAAGTTGGATCGCCTGATCACCATCGAGTGGTCTAGGTAGCGCTATGCGGCACCCCCTCGAGCGTTGATGCTTCCACGCACGTGCCAACACTGATAGACGACGCCCGATCACATGCGCGCTTGAGGTGCGATCTAAACACGCTATCACATGAGATCTGGGCCGTCGATCGAGGATCGAACGACCTACGTTGCATGCACATGGATCGCACGAGGGAAGAAGCACGCGCGCACGTGATGGACCGGTGGGAGGAGGCCTTCACCGACACTTTTGGAATGTGTTTAGCGATGTCCTAGATGTCTCTAAAACCTCTGCCTGATTTAGAAATCCTTCCTTCTCTATAAAGACCTCCACACCCACTCCATTTATGAGCATCCCTTCCTAGCTTCTCCTTAGCTCTACCAAGCACACCTTTCACACTCTTCTGGAGTTGCAGAGACGTCGACGGAAGCCCATCCACCACCGTGATTGCCTCGCCTCTGCATTTCGCACTTCTCTATCCTAGTTTAATGCTTATGTGTTTTAAAGCTTTCCTCTAGCATTGTACTTGTGAAACAATTTTATACATGCAATATATTTCCATTTGTTTCATCATATCATGTTTCATGCATGCATAAGTAATCACCATGCTATAATCTCAAGTCTCTAACCCTACTCTCTCTCTCTCTCTCGTTTTCTCACAAGAAAACAAAGCAAAGATTTTTGTGACACCCTAAAGTGACAAACTAATCCGATTTCACACCTCCTCATGTTTGACACTTGGACTCACCTAATCCAAATCTTCATTTAAAATTGATGTCGCAAACGCATGCTATAACGACGAATTTAACTTAACGCGTTTTGATGACGTCAATAGCCATCGCATAACTAGGATCGTGAGCATTGATCCTCACATGTTCACTTTTGTTATCTATCTAACGCACGCACATGTCATTAGGGTTAATAACACGACTGGTGAAACCTTTATTTGTAGGTTGGAAACTAGCGTGCATTTCTAAGTCAGCAGAGAGGAAAAGATCGAAATCAAGATTAGCATTTCCATAAATGCCTCCCAAAGACGAACGACTGTGACTCAGTCTTGTTAATCTAGAAATATTTTTTATCAAATGTTTCGCACAACAATACTACGAACTATGACATATTTCAAAACACGTGTGCAAACGGCCTTTTGTCACCAACCGAAGAACAAGTGCACCAATTATTTGGCCAAGTGGAAATTAACATCCCTCTCCTAAACACAATTAAATACGTACCTATCTACGCTTGTACACCAGAAAGGTAGCCTAAAAATCTAGGAAAGGTTGTCCTTTCTGAGACAGTTAGCTTTGTTGTTCAGAGCAAGTTGCCTCACAAGAGAACAAACCTGGGCGCTCCGTTAATATCTATTGTCATTAATGACACAACCTTTGATTGCGACCTCGTAGACGTAGGTGCATCAATAAACCTCATCCCCACCATCTTTTTCGATGAATTTCAGTCTGGTGAACTTAAACCAGTGAAGGTCACCCTTCAACTTTCTGACCGATCTATTATTCACCCAAAAGGGATAGTAGAAGATGTCATTGTTCGAGTACAAAATTATCTCTTCGCTATGGACTTTTTAGTCCTCGACATTGATGTACCCAAAGCTTTAAAGAATGCACCTATTATTCTTGGAGGACCCTTCCTCACCACTGCCAAAGCCAACATAAATTGCGATTCCAGTAAAATGGACATCACTTGCAGTGGCGAGACACTCACTTTAGATATTTTTAGGGTTTCTAAAAGATTCTATGAGCTGGAATTTTTTAATGATTTAGATTTTGAAACCTCTAATGTTGTTGAGGAAATGCTTTCTGTGGATACGTGTTTTGCCATAAATGCTTCTCCTAAGTAGCAGTAATCGTCTAACCCACCCTCACCCACCACAGCGAACTTCATGCTAACTTCTAACCCTATTTCGGAACCTGGCCTGCAATTAGATTTAAAACCCTTGCCGAATACCTTAAAATACGTATTTTTGGGCCCCAACGATATAAAACCCCTTGTTTGTCGAAGCGAAATCGGGTTTAAAATAAAGTGTCATAGTATAGTTGAAATCGCTTTGAAAACAAATAAATTTTATTACTCGAAGTTTAAGTCTGAGGTCGAACACAGGGAGCAAATTGGAATTCACGCACTAATCTCAATAATAGATGTAAATTGAACACATAAAACTACTCAAAATCCAATTCAGAATGTAAAGTAGGAGTATATAGAGCATAAAAAGAATTGTAGCAACAAATAATAAAGATCTGATAAAAATTGGACGTCTGATTAGTAAGATGCTACAGTATCTTCCTTTTCCTTCTTCTTCTTCCTTTTGCTTCTTCTTCTTTCTTCTCTGGCTTTGGCCCTTTCCTTTGTCGTTGGCTTCTTTCTTCTTTGTCTTCTTCTTCTTCCTTCCTTCTTCTTTCTTTCTGCCTTGGCTTTCTCTTCCTTTTTCTCTGGCTCTTCTCCTTCCTTCTTTCTTCTTTTTTTCTTTCTTTTCTTTCTTCTCTGTTCTTTGCCCTGCGAGCCTCAATTGCTTTCTTCTTCTTTCTTCTTTGTCTTTCCTTAGCTTCTTTGCAACTCTGGTCCTCTTCAGCTCTCTTCTACCTTCAGCCCTTACCTTCTTCTTCAGCTTCCTCCTTCTTCAATCGTGCAATGCCTTTTCCTTCCTTAGCTGCTGTGGCTACCACTCTTCCTTCCTTGGCTTTACCTTCGGCTTCTTTTCCTTTCCTTGCAAGAGCAAAACCTACCCCTACCCTCCCTCGTGAACTCTCCACTCTTTTCTCTCTTAGGCTTACTCTCCCAGAGCCTTCTCGGGTAAATTAGTCGGGTTAGCGCGCCCGAGACCAGGCCCACCGGCGTGCGGTGGTGGGCAAGGAGTGCACGGGTAGTCGGGTCGAGAACCAGGTCTGCGGAGGTGTGGATCGCGGACGAGGTGGAGGGGATGAGTGGGACCTCACCTCGTGTCAGGAGGTGCTAAGCCCCTGACACTTTTTCAACTTATATCACACCATTCACTCGAAAGCTTTTGAGGTGGGACTAAATGTCCCACCTACTTCTCGCGCACGCCAGCAACAGGTGTCGCGCTCAATTGTAGCAGATGAGGTGCCCTCCAAAGACAATCACTTGGCTAAGGTTATGCATGAGACGATTCCGCGTTGCTTGGGACCTAGATGCCTGAAGCCTAGAAACTGGAGTGAAGGTTGTGAGCTTCTTCAAGCCTGCTCCAATGGCGACAGAGGTTTGAACCTGCACTCATGTAACACAGCCTTGTGGCCTCATCAAAACATGCAGGAAGTTTCACTGTGGCACGGCAAAGGTCTCTCGGTGGTTGGCGTAGTGCGGGGTGGCATGGGCATGCGTGCCTAAGACATCCTGTGCCTGTGAAGATGGGTGTGTTCGGGGCAAGTGTGTGGAGTGTGTGGCGGTCAATGGAAAGAGGGAAGATGATAAGTAGGATGTGGAGGAGCTTTTGAGGTGGCTGGCGAGGTGGGTGGTTGCGTGGAGTGAAGGATGCACCTTGCCAGTGGTCTGCTGGAGGTGGAGAAGATGGTGGTCTGTGAGCGTCGAGGGATATTTTAGGAAATAAAGAGGGGGAAACAGGAAAAGGAGAGAGGGGGGAAGTACCTGACCTAGTTTAAAGATGAAAGGGGAAGGGATGGCGGATGGCTCGTGTCTGTCGCTGCCGGAGACGAAGGTCCCAGTAGGAGGGGGATGGCGATTATGAGAAGGAGGCAGGCAGGTGCGTAGGTGTGGCGCGACACGGATGACAGAGGCAAAGGAAACTCTACCACTGGTATTGTGGCAGAGCGACGAGAGGAGGAGATATAGGTCACCAGAGCTCGCTGGGAGTTTGGCCGGAGGAGAAGAGAGGAAATTGGGGGTTATCTCTAGCCAAAACAAGCTGGGGATTTGCATCAGGGTCAGGGGAAGCTTTTATAACCTCTAGCGGAGGGCCTTGTGCTTGGAAGGCAAGCTTCCAAGCACGGGCAGGTTGCTAGAGTTGGAAGGTCGAACAAGACCAAAATCTCTCATGCGTTCACATGAGAGATTGGGTAGGAATTGGAGCTCAAGATTGGGTTCACATGATCAGGAATTCCTCAGAGAATCTCCCTTTCAAATTTGAGAGGGATTCTCTGAGGAATCAGGGAGTTGTTTCCCTTGAATCGTTGCCAGAGTAGGATTCCCTCAGCTGTAATGGTGGAGGGACTTAATTGCAAAGAATGATGAGGAAGCTAGGGAGTGTCTGCAACAGTTTTCAAAAGCTAGGGGTCTAAATGTAATTGGGTTGGACTATTTTGCAAAGTAGGTCAAGGTGAACTCCCCTTAGGTCAAAATTTTGGTATAAAGCTAATTTGGACTTAAGGAATCCAATGGTGAAGTTGGATTTTGGGTTTGACCATGTTTAACTGAGCATTTTACATAAAAACCTAATTTAGGGCAAACATTTGACTAGGACGCCTATTTAGGTTAAAATAGGTTCTAAAGGCCAAATTGAAGGTTCTAAATCCTAGAGGATATTTTCACATGAATTTTAGAGGGTTTAGCTAAATTTTATCCTAACCTGAACCTTGTTAAATTAAGTGGGTCTATTTTAGGGTTACAAGAAGTCATTTAATTCCTAGATTTCACATTAACCCTTTTCTGTTTGCACCAACCCACTTTTTATCTAGTTAAGACCATTTGACCTATGTTTAGCCCCTGAGAAATCCCGTTATTGTACTGCAGTGGTAAAATTGCAATTTAACCTTATGTTTCTTTCTTTTCTCTTAGACTGGTTATTCCTTGAGTTAGGCCCTTCATTTGGTTATGTAGGAGCTTTTGTTCTCTTTTCTAGGTCAAAATGAGCTAGTTTAGGGCTCATGATGGTGTTCCCATCATACCCCCATGCCTAGCTTTTGCTAGTCCCTTAGCAAAATTTTAAGGTTTTAACTTCTATTCTAGACCATGAGTTCCTTTCACATATTATGATAAGTGCTTTTCCTTTTTTCTTTTTGATTAGGTTAGAATGCCAGCAGTAGGCCTAGAGGTACTCAAGTACCAACCAAGATCCAGACTTGACCAGCTCTAGCCTCGGTCCTCCGCGAAGGTTTTTAAGGCCCATAGGAACTATCCTAAGGTTCGTTGGACTCCGCGGTTAAAGCACCAGTGCTTGAGACATATTTTAGCCTTGGTTCAGTTTGCAGTGCGTTTTTTGTAAGAGAGACAGAGGATTTATTTGTTTGGAGAGTTTTCTCTCTCTTTTCTTTTTATTTCTATCTTTGGATTGGCTTCTGAACACGGTCTGTATCGGATTCCTCGTCCCCATCATCAATCCTCAAAAGGTCCCTAGCAATCGATGCTTCGTGATAGCACCACCCATAGAAACCCCCAGAACCTTGGCTTTCGAGATTTCGTGATAATCTCGCCCATGGCGTTCTGTAGTCAAACCCAGACCTTGGCAATCGACATTTTGTGATAATGCCGCCCATGTCATCTGAACCAGCAGGGTGCTTATGTGCCCCTAATAGGATATGTAAATATCCTAGGAGATAAGCACTGAGGAGACGATATGTTATTACGCATCTTCGAGGGGAATTTCCCACCTCTCCGCACTAGGAACTCATCCAAATAAACTTGTGTTGATCAGCCGCTCCTAATCTAGGAAACTTTTTTTTCAGAACATTTAAACGCTTTTGCGTGATTTTGATAGTTATGCACATTAAACCAGACTGTGTGTGGATTGGGGTGCTTAGGTTATCGAATCCCGCAAACCAAAGGTCAGTTAATGAGGCCGAATACTCCCTAAGCCTTAGACCTAATACTTAAGCTTCGCATTTCCCCCAACCTCTTGAGGACTATCCAGATCTTAGCGGATACTTGAATTTTTAAGCCTAAGAGTCTAGCCCAAAAGGCCTAAGATCAACGTTCCTACTAATCTCTTTTTGTGTCTTATTAGAACTTTTTCCTTCATTTTTCTTTTCCTTGATGTGGTCTAGAACTTCAGTTAATCCCTTAATTTCTTACTAATGACTCTTTTTTCTTTTCCATTTTGTGCTCCCTTTGACATTTTGCTCTTTTCCTCCTCATGTTTATATGGCCTCAAAATTTTCTCCCCTCCAATTTTTTTTGTTCTTTTTCACAATTTTCTATTTTTTTTGGTATTCTTGGCCTATGTGATTTTTTTGTGAGAATCTTTTTGACTTTTCTTGATTTTTGTATGTTTGCACTTTACCACCCCCCCATGCCTAAGTTTTGTAATGTGCTCATTGTAAACAGAGGGTGTGAAATTGTGTTGGGTTCAGGGACTTAGAACAAGATTTATCAGGTGGGCAAATGGGTCGGGAATGACTCATGTGGACGATTTCAAGCTCTGGCATGTGTACCAGAGGTGGGATCGATTGTTTTAAGACTAAACTCAAGGTGCAATAAACGTGAAGTACGGACAGATAATCATATGGATCTTGGGTTTTTGAAATGACGGGTTGCCTCCCGTTAAGCGCTAAATTCGACGCCTTCGGCTGAGCGGGAAATGGAATGGAGAGGGAGTGGAGTTTTGTAGAACAAGCACCTTAATCAAGAGCCTGGTTGTTCCAACTAGGTGCTTGTTTAGATCAATAGGCTGATGATGCAGCCCAAACCCAATTAATCTGGTGGGTTGATAAATGTAGATCAAGAGATGTGGAACCCACCATATGCTATGGAGCTCGGATGGATGTGGAAGTGTAAATTTGGGGTTTAGCTGAGTTGAATCAGCCTGGTCAGAGTAGGGATCCATAAAATAATCAGTGAATGATGTGGAAACCCTACAGGGGTAATCAGAGAATGATGGAGCATGATTTGTGATCTGATCAATGTCCAAAACCCGATATAGATGTGGAGGTGAATCATCTGCAATCGGCTTAGTAAGAGGGGAGTCGAAATAGAAATTGAGTCGATTGCGGGTCAGGGTTGAAAACGGGTTTGGATAGGTTCTGTACTTGCGGAGGAGGTGGCTTCAATAAGAATTATGTTTGAGGGTTCTTCTAGAAAGGAGTTACAGGTGGTTTCATGTAGAGAGTCCTCGTAGTAGCTCTCAAATTCAAAAGTGAATGCCTGAAGAGTGTCTATAGGATGAGGGAAATCTGAGTCGAGAAAAGATTTGAACTCTAGGTTGCAGTCACTCTCGGCATTTTCTAGTTTTGATTCCTGAGGATTGAAAAGAAATAATTCCATCTCATTGGAACCTGAATTTAAATCAGTGATCTCGGGATTAGGGACCTCAAAGTCGGAGTCAAAGAATGAATCATGTGAGCTGAGGTCGTAGATTGGCTCGTTGTATTAAGGAGACAGAGGTTCTCCGAAATCATGGTAAGATTCGAAATCATCGGAGAACTTGCAAAAATCAAGTTTTGAATGAGATTTGAGATCAAGGGTTCCACCACAGAATAAATCACATGATGTAGACTCAGCAACCTAACTTGGGTCTAGCCTATTCTTTGATTCTAAGCTCAAAGAGGTGTCCTTATTTGGTCTAGGCTCAAGTTCTAGGCTTGTAGGAAAGACCCAATCAAAACCCCACTCTTCCAACTCCTCGGTTTCTGTATCATAGATTGGCATGACTTCCAAAAAATTGATCTATATCTCTGTGGATGTTGGAGAGGGATATTCATCAAATAGAGGCCCAGAATCATACTCTTCATTGAAACTTTGATCTTCGTCATACGGGGCCTTGTAATCTTCCCAATAAGTTTTAGATCCAGATTCTAGGCTGAGGGTGTGGGTTGAATCACTAGAATCTAGGTCAGAATTACCTTCGAGGGTCACCTTATCAGAATAAGGGGTGGGATTTACACCCTCGAGAGGTTCAGTTCTAGTCTCATCGTTGCAGGAATCTCGGGATTCTATGTTTGGTGACCTAGGATCTAGGGCTGGCTCAAAATCGTGTTCTCCTGCAATTGGAACTTCGCAACCTATTTCAAGATCAGGCATGTTGTATTCCATCTGGGTTGGGAATCCACAATAACCTTGTGCCTCAAACCTGGGATTTGGGAAATCGGATTGATCCTAAATACTATTCCAAGATGGTTTATTATATGTTTGGGGCATGTACGGGTATTTCTGATCGATAACTTATTTCAATAATCTCATCATCTCTTCCCATTTTTCAAGATCATCTTGGTGTTGTTCCCAAAGTGCAGGACTTCTCATACATTGAAGGTATTCAAAGTTATGCAATTTTTCTATCTCAATGTATCCTATTATGAGAATGTCTCGGGTTGATCCATTTATGGCTTCTGTCAATAACACTTGGACACAATTTATGATGAAAGTTGTTATTGCTGGTACACTAACCTAAATGTCCTCTACTGTTGTTGAGGTTTTGTATTCAATTTCATAGAATTCAAGGGCATCCTCAATCATCCTATCTCTCATGGATCTTTGTGACTCAGGTTTTTTGAATGGTAATCCTAAGTAACCAGGCTGCATATTTGGATCAGAGGGTGGAATCAAGATGTAGAATCAGAATTCAGATCTTAGACTGAAGTGTTCTGAATAGAGAATCCCACTGAAAATCTATGTGTGTGCTCTAAAGAGAAGGGATGAGGGACTGGATGTGTTTTTGACCCAATCAAGGCACCCAAAGATGTTTGGATGACTATGGAGGTTGGGGGAGGATGATACCCCTGGATCAAAAAGTCAACCGCCTGAGAATTACCTGGGCAGCTAGAGAGGGAGAATCCCGCAAAGACCCCTACACGGTAGATCCTCCCCACGGGTTACAGGGTTTCCCCCACCCGACCTCTCTTGTCACTGTCACTGAGATTCCAGGTAGACCGGAATGGGGACCTTGACCTCTTAAGTCTATCAGTTTTATGTCCTAGTTGGTGCCTTTGATTTCACTTGAATTAGTAATTGTTTTGACTTGTGACCTAATTTGGAGGTTGGTTGGCCTACAATGCAGTCCAACTTCACCTGACTTGCCCTAAAGATGGTAGAATGATTCTAGGTCAAGACCTAGAAATCACCCTAATTTGACTTCCAGGTTATTAGGTCCAAGGTTTTTAAGGTTCAAGTGATTTTAGAGCTTGGTTTTAGGGTTTGTCTTGATTAGATCCTTTCAATCAAGGGCTTGGGTAGCACACAAATGTGGGTGGATTTGTTTTCCTTTTATGCAAGCACGTGTGAACTAGCACTCCAAATACCCTACTGTAGAAACCCTAATTTGGTTCTATTTCCAATCCTCTTTGATTTTTATAGAAGTTCTCTTTGGACTTCAACAAGAAGTGTGTAGTCCATGGAGATTTAGAAATTAAGCGTGATCCCTAATAGACACTGGAATTTTGGGTAGGATCTCAAGAAATCGCCTGAACTTCAATAAGATTTGAAAAACTTTTGCAAATTAGGAAACTTTGCCTGAAAAAAATGATAATTACTAAAGAGAATAAGGTAGTTGATTCCTAATTGACTACTTCCTTTTTGTCTTCCCAAGATTAGGAGATGGATTAGGGAAGAAGAGAGAAGTTACCTGCCCTGGAGTGGTTGATTTGCGCGGGAGATCTCCTTGTGGAATACCTTGCAAAAATCACAATAAAACAAATAGGGTAAGTTAGTGCTCAAATACAATCAAAATAATGTAGAGACTAGTGATGAATTGCACATTGCTCCCTGGCAATAGCACCAAAATGTTTGTCGAAGCGAAACCGGGTTTAAAATAAAGCGTCGTAGTATAGTTGAAATCGCTTTGAAAATAAATAAATTTTATTACTCGAAGTTTACATCCGAGGTCGAACATGTTGGTGCTAGAGCACCACGATCATTTGTTTTGATGATAACAAAACACGTGTTATTTAACATTTGCAATTTGAGTCCTAGATTTCAGGTCAATTGCAAATGTGGACGTGTTTAGACGGAGTTCGAGCTCGCATCCAGGACAGATTGGAGGAGCTTGACGGAAAACAGAGGAGGTTCGCGTGGAGCGACAGATTGAAGATAGAAGACAAGAAGAATATGATAGATTCTTTTTAATCCTTTCTTGTATCTCTTGTCTTTATTTTCTTGCTCTTTTTATTTTCCTTAGAAAATTATGTTAAAGAGCCTCAAAGAACCCTAACAGTAGTTCTAGGAACACCGGCACAACCCTAGGATACTTAGGTTTTCTGTAGAATACTTAGAAAACCAATATAGGGTTCAAACAGCACTTCCAGACGTCTAATTACCAAATCAGACGTCTAATAAAGTATTTTAAGACGTCTGACTGTTATTTCAGACGTCTGATAACTGTTAGGCTGGACATAGTTAGTTCTATCTGATGAAATCAGACGTCCAGACCCTTATACCAGACGTCTTAGGAGACGTCTGATGGACTTGCCAGACGTCCAGATAGTGGACCGTTGGCTAGCTTAGCAGGTGCTCAAGATTATGACTGTTAGAGCCTTATCCGACGTCCTTAGGCCTTTCCAGACGTCTGATAAATAACCGTTTTGCCTCAGCTGCCCCAAAATCTCTTCTCAGAGATTTTCTAGCCGTTGCAACGTTTGGAAATCAATTCCCACAGTAGAAGTAGGTTTCCAGACGTCCAGACATAGTTCCAGACGTCCTGTATGTCGTCTGATGGACTTGCGCAAAAACCCTGTTTAGATCTGATTCAAGTCAGGGAGAGACCCGCCCAAAATCAGACGTCTGACCTTGGAATCAGACGTCTTAAAGTGGCCTTCCAGACGTCTGATGCAAGAGTTAGACGTCTGATAACCCTGTCAAATGTAATCATTGTCCTGATTTCGGCCTGATTCTCTTGGACTTTGTTCCCAACGGCTATAGAACCTTTCTTAAGCCTTCCAAAGCCTTCCTAAGGCCTCTATAAATAGAGGGGAGCCTTTGATACACTAATATACACCAAGAGACACCTTGTAATACACTCTCACACTCTTGTGTCCAAGAAGCTCTTGCTCTCTAAGCTCAGGTTCTACATCTTGAGAGCATCAAACCGTTGCGCACCCGCTCTCCCGCCGTTGTCTACGAGAGCAAAGTTGCGCCGTCGCGTGGCTCACGCATCCGCGTCATCGACGCACTCCTTGCAAATGGGAGTTTCCTATTTCCTATAGAAGCTAGGTTTAAATTCCTTTGTTGGCTCTATAGGACTACTGGTTTTATTTTATCTTTGTCTTTTGGTTGGGTATTCGCTTTGCGAATTCCCGTCTCCTTCGTGGGACAAAATCCTTCTCATGGAGAGAAGGGGTTGAGGAACGCTACCCTCGTACTTGTAGCGTGGTTGTACTGAGGTTGAATCACCCTCGTTTTAAAGTGATTCGGTTAGTGGATTTGATCAACTAGGTTGATCGGAAAATCCTAACTCGAGAGGGTTAGGTGGTGGTTTTCACCCGGTTTGGGTTTCCACCTAAAAATCTTTGTGTATTTTGTGATTGATTTTCTTTGGTGAGATTGCTTTATATTTCAATTCCGCATTTTATTATGTCACCCCTCCTCGTAGGGCCAAACCTACAATTGGTATCAGAGCAGGTTTTGCTGTTTCGGCGTAACAACCAGGCAAGAAGATCATGGAGGGAAGCATAGCCGCAATCAGAATCTCCGAAGGGCAGTCCACTGTCCGACCACCCTATTTCGACGGGAGGGACTTCGGATATTGGAAGTTGAGGATGAAGACGTGGCTCCAAGCCACTGAATTCGAGGTATGGGGATGTTGCGAAACCCCATACGAGATCCCGAAGCGACCCCAAGGAGGCTACTCGCAGCTGCAGATTCGGGAGCTTTCACTCAACGCAAAGGCAATGAATGCCCTGTATTGCGCATTGAGTCCGAAAGAGTTCGATAAAATCCAAGAGTGCACTACCGCCCACGAGATATGGAGGAAGTTAGAAGACACTCATGAAGAGATGAGCTCGGAGGAAAAAGAAGAAGAAAAAGAAGAAGAAACCGCTTGCTTTGGTTTCATGGCCAGAGGAACCAACAGCGACAGCGAAAGTGGAAGCGACGACAGCGACAACGAGGTAAATTTTGATTTACAAGAAGCTTTTAATGAACTATTTGAGATTAGTAAATCACTTAAAATAGAAAACAAAAGTATTAAAAAGAACCTTAGTTTTCTTAAAACTGAAAATGATAGGTTAGAAAAATAAGTTAAGGACATAGAAGCTAGTCCTAGAATTGATAACCTATTATTAGAAAATCAAGACCTTGTCAATGAAAATAATAAATTAATTGAGGAAAATGATAGTCTAAAGTTAGAAATCTCTAATTTAAAGACTAAGATGAGTATTATAGAAAAAGAAATTGCATGTCTTAAGGAAAACTCCAACAAATTAATCAATAAAGTAGATAATTTTTATAGCCCTAAGGTTGAGAAAGGATCTCCATCAAGGAGACCCGCTAACAGATCCGGATCCAAGCCCACTTGGATACCGAAAAAAGAATTAGAATCTTGTTTTGTAGGGTTCAGGGATAATTACAACATAAAGGACTGGACCTACAAGCTCAAAGCTGGTCAACTCAAGTTGGGAGAACCAAGGAGTAGACCAAGGAGGAGAACAAGAAGACCGACAAGACGGCGAACAAACGACGGACCCGCCGCACGTCGACCACCAGATTGGAGACCGGCGCCGATGCCCGGGCCTCCAAGCTACGGATGGGAGCCCCATCCGATGTCGCATCCACCACCACCATTCGGGCCATTTTATTGGCCATGGTAGGTGAGGTAAAACCATTTATCCTATCTTTTTATCATAATCATTTAGATAGGGGGAGTTAAAAAATGATGAGCTAGTTGTCAATTTTTAAGGGGGAGATATAAGGTAGCTAATTTTCCTTTAGTAAGGGGGAGAAAAATAATAGCTATCTTGTTGTTACAAAAAGGGGGAGAATATCACCTTTATTAAAATAAATTCATAGAAGAGCATGTTTTAAGGGGGAGTTATAGGAAATGTAAAACCAATCAAACCTTTCTGATAATGTCAAAAAGGGGGAGGATTTTTATGCATTATTATTTACGATTTTGTCATCATCAAAAAGGGGGAGATTGTTGGTGCTAGAGCACCACGATCATTTGTTTTGATGATAACAAAACACGTGTTATTTAACATTTGAAATTTGAGTCCTAGATTTCAGGTCAATTGCAAATGTGGACGTGTTTAGACGGAGTTCGAGCTCGCATCCAGGACGGATTGGAGGAGCTTGACGGAAAACAGAGGAGGTTCGCGTGGAGCGACAGATTGAAGATAGAAGACAAGAAGAATAGGATAGATTCTTTTTAATCCTTTCTTGTATCTCTTGTCTTTATTTTCTTGCTCTT